>CM059433.1:22914639-25328389 GCA_030390025.1 Squalus acanthias | reverse complement strand
TTTCATTGGCTGCAAGGCGCTTTGGGACATCCTGAGGTCGTAATAGGCACTATATTAATGCAAGTCTTTCTCTTTTTTAAAACACAGACTTAATGGGATCAGTGGATTGTTTCTGTGCTGTGACGGTCTATGATTTTACAATTCTAATGCTGTAAGAATAAGCCACTTGCTGTAAGAATTTGCTATAACTTGACCAAACTTAAAAAGTTGACCGAATTTAATATCCCAGCATGCTTCGGGAGGCTGAGCGATTGGTTCCTGTGGGAACTTTGTACGAAAGCTGTTAATCAGATAAGGAAGCGTCAGACCCTGAGCAGGAACAAACGGTCGGGCGTTACAAAGACAGGAACATCTTCAGGCAAGTGGTGTGAAGGGCCTTGGGACCCACTGATAAGAAGAGGAAAACAACTGCCGACCATTTGTCACACAGTTTGGGACACAGACGCATTGAGGAACCTGCCCAGGTTTTTAGGGTATAAGAGATGCTGTTTTAAGACACTCGGGGCTGCTGCAGTCGGGGGAGGCGACCTGGTCAGTTGCCAGCTAAAGCCGTACATCTAGCCATCGCCGAACTGACCACTCGCTGGTGTTAGTACGTATGAAGTGTTGGCTTATTATCGCTTGATCTTAAAGTAAGGGAATAAACCTGTGTATGCGTAGATATAATCAGGAGTATTATATGCAACAGTTTTGTGTGAGCTTACTTGTAACCTCTTGCTGAATTTAAGTAAAAAGAAGGTTATTCTCGAATCCTTATGTTTTGTGCTGTCTGTTCCACGGGTCTGAACTTTGGAAACTGTTGGACTGGTTCAAGGACAAGGGTGAATTTAAACGTCTTACAATGTCTGGAAGGGCGGCATCATTATTCAAGGTTGGAAGGAATTCTGAATAAAAGTTCTGAATTTCAAAAGTTTTTACCAACAGTTTCTGCTTAAATACACTAATTACTGTTAGTGATATTTGTTAAAAGAAAAGATGTAAATAATGGCCCAGAAATTAAACAGTGAGTGTTCACGCGGGGGTAAGGCTTCCCCGCGATATCTGTAGAATTCGCAATATATCGCGATTTTATAAATAAGGAGAAAACACATAGTTTCGTTCAAACAGCTTTATTTCAGCAGAATGCTGTCAGGTTTTCAAAGTGGACACAAGCAGCCTGTAAAATGGCCGCCACGCCTCGTGGCAGAACATTCTAGACTTTTCGATAAGCAGACAAGATGGCGTTCCAATAAACATTTGTGCAAGATCGATCAAGACTCAGCACATTTGAGATAATACACGAGACATCATGGGTTTGCAGTATACACATAAATACTGAAATCGGTCTCCCAGGTGCGAATAAGGGCTATTGTGCCAAGTGATCAAGAACCCATCCAAAGACATTAATATGCAAAATCCCCACGACTCTACGATGAGAGAGCCGTTAGCGGGTAGTTACAGAAAACATTTGGAAGCCCCAAAACCCCTCCAGGGAGAATACCGACCGGTTACACATTGGGAAAAGTATTAACAGGTACTCAGACAGTTACGAGTATCCCCGAAACCCATTAAAACGGAGATCACCCTATACAAGAAATTTGAGCGCCAAAACCCTAACAAAAGAAAAGACATTAAGGTTGGGCGGGAAAAGAAGAGTTTTTGCACTATAACTGTAAGCTACAACCGTCCATCTTTCTCTTGACTCTTGACTCTTGACTCTTGTTCGCTCGCCGTCTTGTTCCTGCCTCTTGACTCTTATCCTTTTGACTCCTTGCCGCTTGCCTCGTGTCTCTGCCTCTTGCAGCTTTTAAAGACTGTTGAACTTTCCGATCCGCCAGGATCTGCCTCGTGGCTTGCCGCGAAGATCTGTGTGGAACTGGGCTGTGAAGCCTTGAAACGGGCACACCATCCCGAGAAGTCGGTAAACGGTGTTGGAACCGAAGGCCCGAGATGAGATGAGATGAGATGAGATGAGAAGAGAAGAAGACGACCATACGTATCGCCACGGTCAGTAAGCCCCGACCGCGCCTGTAGGTCGAATAGACACTTTCCTTGCCCAGGAAGACCATCTTTGAGTTCTACAGAACTGGCATCGGAAGACTATTCTTTGAGTTTTATCGAATCGGTGCGAGGGCACAGGAAGACTATTTTTCGAGTCGTGTCGGAACTCCGAGGACAACACAGATCTTCATGACAGCAGACGGTCCAGCCTGCTAGCCGGAGCAGAAACGAGGAAACAAGTGGGGTACAGAGACCCCTGATCAACACGTGGGTGATCAGGTGCTGCGGTGAAAAACATCCGATCAGAGTTTTCGGAATTCTCCGAGTTATCACGAGTGGTGAGCATGAGTCTCGATCCTACAAATCTAGTTTAGAGCAGGTATTGATAGGGGAGGGTTTAAGTTTTAAGGATAACTGTAATGTGTGCCCCCATTTACGATGTGTCGTTCGTTCCTCGTTTCCCTGAAATTAGTTACATAACTGCGTGTAAGATTGTACTGTCATTAATCTGTGCTTATGACATGTATTCCGTAATCTTGAATAATATGCAATAAAGATTTTCCATTTCGTACCATTCAACCGGGTCTACCTGAGTTTTCTCTCCATTACTGCTCTCGCATCTAAGTCCAGTGTCAGAACCGTAAGGGCGAGTGGGTCGAACCACTCACAGGTGTCTAGTGCTCCCAGACTGGCTGCAGACCAGAACAGGCAACAAGGCCTAACCTCGCACTAGCACCCAGGCTGAGCACAGAGCCACACGGGTCAGAAACCCTTACAGAAAATGGCGACCGCGGCAGGACACTGGCAGCGAGAGGGTAATGTGTTAGACTTTGGTATGATTGGGCGAAATGTCATGGAAGAGAGAATAGCAGATTATGTGTTCGGAAAAGTAAATTTAACTAAGAAATGGATAAGTGACCTGCTAGTGGATAAGTGTCCACTAGAGGCAGCCGAGAGGTGGACAGATAGCAAGGAACACAAAAAGACAGTGGAGAAAGCGGTCTGGCTGATGTGCTATAAAAGACAAGTCCAAATTTCGGACCAGGTCATTACAGCGCAAGCAGCTCGGATCAGGCGTTTAGAGGTGGAAATGGACGAGAAGGTCACTGGGGGGCAGTTGCTCATTACGAATTTAAATGCGTTGCATCAAGAACGCCAGGTAGTCACCAGCCACCATAAAGCAAAAATAGATTACCTCGAGTGCCAGGTCACTGAGGCAAAGTTAAGTGAGGGCAGACTAAAGGAACGATGTGCCCGCCAAGCTGCCCAAATAAAAGCCCAGGAAGAGAGCTTAACGGGGGTTAGGGCGGCATATAAGATGGCCCTCGAGGATAAATTTCAGGGGGCCGATCATAGCGTCTGCCAAAAGGAGATAGAGCACCTTAAAAGGGCCGTGAACAAAGCACACGGCATGGTGTGCCTTATCAGTCCGTCAGCACACCAGCCGCTAGTGGATGAGGAATTTCAGAAATTCCCACCGAACAAAGCAGAGGAAGTATTAGCCACTATGCCCTCCGCGCCACTCAGCTATTCGGAAACCTGGGTAAGGAAGGAAGTGGTAGAAGTAACGAAAGAGCCCACCGAGGTAGAAGTGGAACCGGGACCGTTGTGTCCGGTCACGGGTATAAAAAGGGGCCCAAACGGAGCAAGTGGGGAACAAGGGTATCTCCTCAACCAGCTTGTTTTGCCTCACAGCTCACACCAGCTGAGGATTATGATCAGTCACGTACCAAAGCTGGCCGAGTCAGACAACCCTTCCGTACATTTTAGGGAAATAGAGCAAACCGCAGCCATTAACGGCTGCGACGATGGGGAAACAGCAAAGATGCTGTTATTCTCATTAGGTAGTTCGATCCTTCAGTGTCTCTCAGACGAGAGCAAGAGGGGAACCAAGACCTATGGGGCACTAAGAAATGAGGTCCTAGAAGTATTGGGAGCTAACGATGAAGGTCCGTTTGTTAGACTGGGACAGACAGTGCAGATGGAGGGAGAACCCCCGAAGGTTTTCGCCGACAGGCTGTGGCCAGTATACCAGCGTAGCTGCCCAGGTGCGCCAGAGCGCGCCGATGTGACAGACACCGGTTTAACTCATTGGCTCAGGTGTATAGTAACCAACAGTTTGCCAGCCGTCAGGGAGCAGGCAAAAGCGTGGTTTGATCCCACTGACCCCGCCACTACAGAGGAGTCGGTCCTAAATCGACTCACGGTGGGGTACCGTAATACCAGAAGTATGGGAGCACGTCCCCTTAAGGGAAAGGTGCATGAGGCACGACCCGCAGCCCCGGCTCAAAAGGAGTGGCATCAGGAGGGTAACCGCGCCCCGCAGGCCAGTAATGCTTGTTACAGGTGTGGGAAGACAGGGCACTGGCGCAAGAACTGCAGGAACCCTTGGAAGGATTCCAGGGATAAAAATCCTGCAGCCCGAGCCCAGGCGCCTGTCTCTGATAGGGAAGCTAGTACACCCATCCATCCCGACGCGATCGAAACAGTGTTGGGAGCCATGCGTAACCTCATGAGTGCGCATGGAAAAGTGGCGGTTGCTACCGGCCCCGCAGGTGCCACAGCCCCGTCCAATAGTACCCAATGACTAGAGTCCGCGCAGCCCGTCTACCTGTGTCCGCTCAGCTATGATGCGTGGAAGCGACCCCTGGTGGAGATGGAGGTAGAGCAACAGAGGGGTAGTTATTTGTTGGACACGGGAGCTTCTTGCACCGTGATTCATACAGATAGTCCTTTTGACTCACCGCTATCTATCAAGGTCCCATTCACATTAGCGGGGTTCACGGGAAAAGAACAGGCTGGCACGTTCTCCCTTCCGCTATCCATTCGTTTAGGAGCACTCCACACCACATGGAAGTGCATACTGATGAAATGGCATGAGGGGGGTGGGAGAGGTATCCTCGGGTCCGATCTCCTATCAGGGCACGGGATCCTCGTGGACCTCAGGAATCACTGTCTCTGGGGGGCTAAGGGTGGAGACGGCGAGGTAGTGGTAATTCCGGGGGAGGAAGAAACAGGGGTCCTGTGTACCATGAAGCCATCCGGAGGCTACGACCTCGGGCTTATGGTCGCGGATGTCCCAACGGACATGCAAACGTACGTGTCAGATAATATGCACGCGTTTGCAACCCACAAGCACGATTGTGGGAGGGTTACCGGGTTTGAGGTCAGCGTAGATGGGGACCCCATGACCCGGCCCCAAAAGCAGTATAACTTCCCCAAAGAAGCAGAACCCGATATGGAGACAGCAATGTCCTCCTTGGTGCAGCAGGGCGTGTTGAGGCCGATAGCCACACACGTGAACTCCCCATTATGGCCGGTTAGGAAGCCGGATAATTCGTGGAGGGCCACGGTGGACTACAGAGTCCTTAACAGTAACATTCCCGCCTGCGCGCCCACGGTAGCAGCAGTTGCTGACCTAATAGGGAGTATCCCAGCGTCCGCGACCACGTTCACGGTGCTGGATATCTCGAACGGTTTTTGGTCCATCCCGCTGCGGCGAGAGGACCAGTACAAGTTTGCCTTTACTTTCAAAGGACAACAGTACACATGGAACTGTCTGCCACAGGGTTTCCACAACAGCCCCAGTATTTTCCATCAGTGTATGGCAGGAAGTTTAAAGGAGTTAAGTCAGCCCAATCAGATAGTGCAGTACGTGGATGATTTGCTCCTATTTACGGATTCAAGGGAGGAGCATGGACCACTGCTGGCCGAGTTATTGGAGCTGCTAGCGAGAAAGGGTTTTAAAGTAAACCCTAAGAAAGCACGTATCGGTCAGCAGGAAGTAAAATTCCTGGGGCTGACCATTCGCGCTGGGGAAAGAGCCATAGATAAGGCTAGGAGGGAGTCGGTGCAAGAGTTACCGATTCCCAACACCATAAGGGGTGTGAGGTCTTTTTTGGGACTGACCGGTTACTGCAGGGATTTTATCGAAGACTATGCGGCCACAGCGGCGCCGCTGCTCCGACTCCTCCATAAGGGAGTGGAGTGGTCTTGGGACGAGGGCTGCCAAGCAACCTTCGAGAAGTTAAAAAGGGATCTGCAGACCGCGCCAGCTTTAGGGGCCATAGATGGGGGGAAGGAGTTTTTCCTGGAGGTAGCTGCCAGCGGGGACAGCTTGAGCGCTGTGCTGCTCCAAGAGCGCCACGGCAAGCTGAGGCCGGTTGTATATTCGTCCAGGGTGTTAACGGATGTGGAGAGAAGTTTCTCCAATTGCGAAAGACACCTTTTAGCCACGCATTGGGCTGTGAAAAGATCAGCGATCTTCACAGGGCTCTCTCCCATCACTCTCCTCACCCATCACACACCAACTAAGATGCTTCTAGATGGGAGGATTAAAGATGGGACCGTAAGCAGCGCGCGTATTGCGCGCTGGACCCTTCTTCTTTCCCAGATGGATCTTAGAGTTAAAGGTCTTTGCGAGCCCAGGCTTGCGGCCAATTTGGTATACCCCGGTACAGCCCACCAGTGTTCAGTGGAAGGGGTGTGGGAAGTCAACATAGGCTTGCGGGCCGGGATACATCCCACTGGGCGTGAGATTTATGTTGATGGTTCCAGCACGGTATCTGCTGGCGAACAACTCACAGGGTGTGGAGTTTATGACCCTGCGGCAAACCTTGCCCTGGCGATCAAGCTCCCTAGCACCATGAGCGCGCAGCAGGCTGAGCTGTCTGCAGTGGTGTACGTCGTTACCCACCCAGAAATTTTCCCAACCCCATACACGATTTGCTCGGACAGTATGTTCACATGTAATTCGTGTACGGAATACCTGGCCATTTGGTCCCGCCGTGGATACACCTCCGCGGACGGGCGACCTTTAACGGTGAAGCCCTTGCTGGAAAAGATCCTAGCAGCAGTAGGGGAGGAAGGGGAGATTTTCATCCATAAGGTGAAGGCTCACTCCTCCACAGAGCCCCGTGGGGAGGGCAACCAGCAGGCGGATGCGCTAGCCAGGGAGGGTGCCCGCAAAGGCATTTTCTGGGACCCCTATGGGCCCAGACCCATGGCAGCGATCCAAGGCAGGGACGGGAATCCCGGGAACACCAGGGTAGCACTGCCCCTAGACCTTAAGACCGTCCAGAACCAGGATCCCGCCCTAAAAGCAGTCCTCAAAACCCTTGCTGAGGGGAAGCAGGTAGAGGGTCCGTACAGTACGGCAACCCTCTCAGTTAAGGAAGGCATGCTGTTCCGCGAAGAGCAGTGGGTTGTGCCGCAGCAGCACAGGAGGGAATTCCTCCAGTTGGCTCACGAGGGACCAGGGGCAGGGCACCCCGGGCCCGAGGTTACCTGGCAACGGGTAGAGCAAGCGGGATGGTGGCTGGGGCTCAGGGAAAAGGTCCGCGAGTTCTGTGCAAGCTGTCTCGTGTGCGCTGCAAACAACCCAGACCCCCAGAAAAGGAAAGTGCCCATGGGGCACGTAAGAAGGGTAGAGGGACCATGGCAGTCGATACAGATCGACTATATAGGGCCCCTGCCCACCACCCAGGGAGGCTATGAATACTGCCTCGTCTTGGTGGATGTGTTTTCCAAATGGGTGGAAGCCTTCCCCTGTCGAACAGCCACGGCACTGGGTACTGCAAAAATCTTGGTCCGGGAAGTGTTCTCGCGGTGGGGACTTCCCCGTTTTGTGGAGTCAGACCAAGGGAGTCATTTCACCGGTCAGGTGATGCAGAACACCCTCATGCTTTTGGGCATTGAAGGGAAATGGCACGTAGCACACAATCCCCAGTCATCCGGGATTGTTGAACGCATGAACCGGACCCTGAAGGAAAAATTGAGGAAAGAGACTATGAACTCGCCCCAAAAATGGGCGGAGGTTCTGCCTCTAGTCCTCATGGGGGTCTGGGCCAGTCAGTCAAAAAGTACGGGGTATTCCCCGCACGAGGTGATGACTGGGAGGATCATGCGAACCCCCACCCATGTGCTAGCGCCGGTGCTCACTGAGGGTCAGCTCCAAGAGATAAGCAGGGACAAGTTCGCCCAGACCCTCTTGGAGCGCCTGAAGCAGGTTTATGAGCAGGCGGCTGGGAACATGGGAAGGCAGCATCAGGGCAATCGCCTGTTGCTGGAACCCCGCAAAACGCGGGAGTGGGAAGTAGGAGACCAGGTCATGGTCAGAAACTACGCCAGAGTAGGGAGTCTGGAACCACTGTATATGGGACCCTACAACATTGTAGATAAGGCGAGTCCCATGGTATACGCCGTAAAGGTACCTCGGCGCACTAAGTGGTTCCACGTAAACCAGTGCAAACTGTACAAGCAGGTGCACAAGGGCCAACCACAGGGGCAAAACCTGCGAGTGGGGACTCGCAGCCCCAGGTAGGGCCACAGGGCACACAGGCAGGCAAAGCAGCTTGCATCAGGGAAGGGGACATCCTGGAAAATTGTGAGACATTTTTGTGGGGTTGGGAGTCAGATGAGGGAGAGTTCGAGGAGCTCGACGAAGATGAGGATAGTGAAGGTAGTGACGAGGAAGAGCTGGAATCGGAGGACGAAAGGGTCGCCCCCGATTCAGGTATAGGGGGGACAGGGGCTGCAGATAGAGATCCACACAGGGTGGAGGCCGAAGCTGCAGGTCCCGAACGCAGGGGGGAGGAGCCAGGGGAGGCGGAGCCAGCCGCTGTGGTGGGACCACAGGGCGTGGCGATGGAAGCCTCAGAGCCCGGGCCGCCCGCCTTGAACGTCCTGCCCTCGGGGGAGGTAGGGACTGCGAGTGAAGGGCCGCCTGCTGGGCCGAGTAGGGCGGTGCCACAAGCTGCAGGTCCCGAGTTCAGGGAGGCGGAGCCAGGGGAGGCGGAGCCAGCGACTGTGGCGGGACCACAGGTCGCCACGGTGGAAGTCTCGGAACCCGGTCCGTCGGTCCTGGGATTCCTGCCCCCGGTAACTCTCCGTAGGTCAGGTCGGATACCCCAACCCAGGAAGATATGGTCAAGTCCCCAGACTGTCCCAAGGCGTAGACTCAAGGTTAAGGCAGCCCAGGAAGAGCCCAGTCCCAGCGCAGCAGCAACAGGCTGCGGCAGATCAAAGGGAGGGGTCAATGCCCTCCCACCGTCGGGAAGAGCTCGCGGAAGCCTTTTCAGAATTTAAAGGGGCCGCCCTGGGAACGGGCGGCGCTGTACAGTAATAAGTTTATAGTTCAAGGTTAAGAATAAGTTTATCGTTTTAGATAAGGTTATGAGGTTATAGTTTTAAATCGGTTTAAGTCGGTAGTTAAATTTTGTTTAATAATAAAAGGAAGTAAATAATGGGAGTTTTAGAGATAGGATTAGTTAAAGTTTATCCAGTGCACATGTCTTCTTACGTGAGGCGAGGTCAGGGGACCCGCTCACCCTTCACAAAAGCCAGAGACTCTTGCGAGGCTGGCTATCTCATTCTATCTGATCACAGGAACCAAGGAAGGATGGAAC
Organism: Squalus acanthias; assembly: GCA_030390025.1. Classification (NCBI taxonomy): domain Eukaryota; kingdom Metazoa; phylum Chordata; class Chondrichthyes; order Squaliformes; family Squalidae; genus Squalus; species Squalus acanthias. The sequence goes on along the minus strand of CM059433.1, from coordinate 25,319,003 downwards.
GAATTCTAGTATTGCTCGCGGCAATCGGATGTGGATTGGCCTATCGAGGCCGCACCAAGGATGTCGTGGTGTTTGGATGCTCCGGGGACACGGCCCCCATCGCGGTGGATGGGACCGGAAGACGAGAGGCTGAGGAGACCACCACCTATTTCCACAAGGGAAGGTGGCCAGGATGGCTGGGAACGAACTCAACGGAGTATTCCAGCACATCGGGGTTTGCCTACCAAGAGACTTCTTTACTGTGCCCCAAAGTAAGGATCATCGCACCCAGGATCAGCGTCACCGTCGGCAAACGGATTTGTTTGACTTGCAGTGGGAATGTCCCATTGAGCCGATGGTGGTGGCTGCGAAAGCTGAGCAAAAACATGAGGAACTCTTCGGTCGAGTGGGAACGACTGGGTAATAATACCCATCGGACAATTACGGGGACAAACGGACAAGTGAGAGTCTGTTGGGACAAATGGTGGGAACCGGATGAGGGAATTTATGTATGTATGTGGGGGTCAAAGTACGTTTGCCCCAAAGGCATCTCCATATTTTTCATTAATCAATGGCAGGATAACGGACAGGGGATGAGGTGGGATGCGAGCACCAGGGGGTGCGGAGCCCCATTCTCCCCGATCCCAGTAAATGCCACTGAACTCATTACGCGCCCACGCAAAGCCCCGCCCACGATTCCGGTGGTTCTAGCTAAGGAAGAAGGGTGCCCAAAAACCAGTAAGGGACCCGGGAATGGTTTGGTACTGGTCCCCACAGACCAGATACTATTTCAGGGGGTACATTACGCGGTGGCCTCGGTGATTTTAAATCTCACCGAGGTACGGTTACCAGAGTGGTGCCCCAAAAAGACAGAACAGTTGTACCAGGTCCTGTTGACCAAGATGTTCAGACAATTTTACGAATTCGATTTCGCGGAAATTGATAAAACAAGTTTGTACACCGCACCACATGAAGTTTTGGATCAGGTGGGGAGGCAAAGAAGGGGTGTTGTGAACGACGCGTTCACTGCTTTCAACACAGGTACATCTGTGGTCAACGCTCTAGACAGCGTGGAGCTGCAGACCCAGATTAATGGCTTAAAAACGCAATTAAAAGACATTCTCACAGATGAAAATAAGGTGGTTGGGTCGGGTTTACACGAGGACCAAGCCATGACTCTCCATTTAAAGGAAATAATAGCTGAGCTGGAGAAACACACGAGAACGGTAAATGCCCTGATTAGGGAAGATCGGAATGCATCTGATCAAGCTGCGCAGAATGAGGTGTGCGTGCTTTATGGGGCGTGGTTACTGGGCGAGGGCTGCAGTAATTTGGAGGATTTAAAACAAGGTTTGGTCCCGTCCTGGATAAGTAACAAACACCTGCGGGCGCTCCACCCTTTTCAGAACGCATTAAGCCCGTGCCAGCTCAGGCTAGCTTCAGAAGCATACCCAGTCCCCGTGGACTGTGGACGATCAAACCATACTATCATGGGTATAGTATTACGTATGCCGGTTTTGGGCGACACAGCAAAGCCCGCCCCGGTGTATCGGGTAGAGAACATTGGTGTCATTCAGGGGGGAGCCCACATTCGCTATGCAGCGGTTCCACCTTACGTCATCCGCTGGGAGCAAACGATGACAGGTACAGATCTCTCTGGTTGTCGTGGCAGGGGAGCACACATAATACTGTGTCCCCAGCACTTGAATGCCTTTTTAACACCACAGTGCGGGTTCAGAACGGCTGGCGCCAAGTCCATGAATTGCACCATGGAGGCAATGGCACAAGATCATGTGCCTCCGCAGGTAGCATACATCAGGGGTGGAACATATTGTGTTACCACTGCAGCGCAACACTACCAGCATGGAAACCGTAGCTGGTGTCTGGTGAGTGACAGCAGTTTCTGTTTCAAACCCAGGGCGGAAGTTCAAGTAGCACAACAGCGAATTGTCCCAATCCCTGAACCATCCACGGTTCATCTCACCGTAAAAGAGAACTTCACCGACCTGCAGCGATTCGTTGCGCATTTCGGATACCTCATTCCCCCTCTCCCTGAACACCTCACCAAGCTTTTAAAAGCCATCGCGGTGTCACAAAAACATTTTTACACACTAGAGCAGAAAACTGTCGAGATAGGGACAGACATTCTGGACATAGTAATTCCACCGTGGTGGAATCTGTTCACCAACATTGAAGTGCCTTCATGGATCAGAATAGCCTCCCACATTTTAGTTGTATGCCAAGTGTTTATTGTGGTATACTTATTGGTCGTACATTGTAAGAGAGGCAAACGCCTCACCAAGAACGAAAACACGGGAGAGTGGCGAGAACGTTACGTGCACGTGCACGATGAAAGCACCGTGTAATCAGAAAATGGCGTCACTCCCGTTTGCCACGTGCGCCTCGGAAGTGTTGTAATCGATCGTGATTTTCTCAGAAACTGTAATTACGTTTGGAACTCGACATGTTTAAGAGTTGGTTTTGATTATTTTTGGTGATGGTGTTGTTGTTAAATATGATTGTTTGGTTTTGTTTTGTTTTTCCTTTCCCTAAATAAAAAATGTAAATATACAGGTGATATGAGAGGCATCGGCCTGGTTACGCCTGGAAGGAAAACAACTGGTGTAAGTTTAGAGGCAAATACTGCCTGCGGTGTTATAAGAATGTAATTTTCCTGGGAAATAAGGACGACGCAAAGACCCTAGATAGTTTAAGTTATGGGGAATATTTTTTCTGGATCTGGAGAAATCGAGATAATATTGCTCACCACAATATTTTTTGATACGATAAGCGGAGTTATTCGCATCAACAGGAGGGACTGTAGAATTCACAATATATCGCGATTTTATAAATAAGGAGAAAACACAGTTTCGTTCAAACAGCTTTATTTCAGCAGAATGCTGTCAGGTTTTCAAAGTGGACACAAGCAGCCTGTAAAATGGCCGCCACGCCTCGTGGCAGAACATTCTAGACTTTTCGATAAGCAGACAAGATGGCGTTCCAATAAACATTTGTGCAAGATCGATCAAGACTCAGCACATTTGAGATAATACACGAGACATCATGGGTTTGCAGTATACACATAAATACTGAAATCGGTCTCCCAGGTGCGAATAAGGGCTATTGTGCCAAGTGATCAAGAACCCATCCAAAGACATTAATATGCAAAATCCCCACGACTCTACGATGAGAGAGCCGTTAGCGGGTAGTTACAGAAAACATTTGGAAGCCCCAAAACCCCTCCAGGGAGAATACCGACCGGTTACACATTGGGAAAAGTATTAACAGGTACTCAGACAGTTACGAGTATCCCCGAAACCCATTAAAACGGAGATCACCCTATACAAGAAATTTGAGCGACAAAACCCTAACAAAAGAAAAGACATTAAGGTTGGGCGGGAAAAGAAGAGTTTTTGCACTATAACTGTAAGCTACAACCGTCCATCTTTCTCTTGACTCTTGACTCTTGACTCTTGTTCGCTCGCCGTCTTGTTCCTGCCTCTTGACTCTTATCCTTTTGACTCCTTGCCGCTTGCCTCGTGTCTCTGCCTCTTGCAGCTTTTAAAGACTGTTGAACTTTCCGATCCGCCAGGATCTGCCTCGTGGCTTGCCGCGAAGATCTGTGTGGAACTGGGCTGTGAAGCCTTGAAACGGGCACACCATCCCGAGAAGTCGGTAAACGGTGTTGGAACCGAAGGCCCGAGATGAGATGAGATGAGATGAGATGAGATGAGAAGAGAAGAAGACGACCATACGTATCGCCACGGTCAGTAAGCCCCGACCGCGCCTGTAAGTCGAATAGACACTTTCCTTGCCCAGGAAGACCATCTTTGAGTTCTACAGAACTGGCATCGGAAGACTATTCTTTGAGTTTTATCGAATCGGTGCGAGGGCACAGGAAGACTATTTTTCGAGTCGTGTCGGAACTCCGAGGACAACACAGATCTTCATGACAGCAGATGGTCCAGCCTGCTAGCCGGAGCAGAAACGAGGAAACAAGTGGGGTACAGAGACCCCTGATCAACACGTGGGTGATCAGGTGCTGCGGTGAAAAACATCCGATTAGAGTTTTCGGAATTCTCCGAGTTATCACGAGTGGTGAGCATGAGTCTCGATCCTACAAATCTAGTTTAGAGCAGGTATTGATAGGGGAGGGTTTAAGTTTTAAGGATAACTGTAATGTGTGCCCCCATTTACGATGTGTCGTTCGTTCCTCGTTTCCCTGAAATTAGTTACATAACTGCGTGTAAGATTGTACTGTCATTAATCTGTGCTTATGACATGTATTCCGTAATCTTGAATAATATGCAATAAAGATTTTCCATTTCGTACCATTCAACCGGGTCTACCTGAGTTTTCTCTCCATTACTGCTCTCGCATCTAAGTCCAGTGTCAGAACCGTAAGGGCGAGTGGGTCGAACCACTCACAGGTGTCTAGTGCTCCCAGACTGGCTGGAGACCAGAACAGGCAACAAGGCCTAACCTCGCACTAGCACCCAGGCTGAGCACAGAGCCACACGGGTCAGAAACCCTTACAGATCTCACTCCGCGCCTACCTTTTTCCTCCGGGCCCACATGAACTTTAGTTTCAAGGCCAGTCCCACATGCAGCCGTGCAGTGCTTGCGTGTCCCAGAGACGCAATTAGTTCGTGCGAGCTCTGGGATCACGTGATTCAGTTAGAGCCAATGGCAGCACACCATCTTTCATTCATAGTTTTGACGGCAAGAGCTGTCAAAGCTATGAATACTAAACCCCCCCAAAAGAACAGCTAAACCTCAATTAAATTAAAAAAAGAAGCCATCACATTAATAAAATAAGTATAGTTAAATAAATTAACCACTTTAAACCAAAAATTAAATTTTTGAAAATTTTTTAAATCTTTTTAAAAGTTATAAAAATAAACGTACCTTTCTTTAAAGTCTCTAAAAAAGATAAACCTGTTGAAAATTTTTTTAAATAACACTTAATTAACTACTTACCTTGTTAAAAGGGGGTCCTACGCCTGCTTTCTTTATGTGTAAAATCTTCAACACTTACCTGCGCGTTCAAAGCTGCAAAAATAACTAAGTGCACTGCGTGCGCGCAGCCTGTAGCGCGCACGCGGTTCACTTAGGAACCGCCCCCTTTTGAATTCACGAAGTGCCGGTTTCCCGCGCATGCGCAGTGCATGCAGGAAACCGGCAATTGGAGACCTAAAACGCGAGAGTGCGTACTCTCGCGTATTAGGTCTAATTTTCGGGCCATTAAATATGTTTTATATTTCTTAGCCTTCGCTTTAAAAAGCTACAACCTAAACAGACTGATAGTAAATAGCTACTCCCATACATTACATGCAGAAATTTATTTAATTAACTGTGATATTTATTTAACTACTTACAATAGATATTGAAAACACTATTTTCTTGAACTAATTTAAAATACCTACTTCAGTGTTTCAGGAACAGTGGTGGTGGGGGGGTGGGGGGGTGGAATATGGCGGGTGAATTTTGTATAAACTTCTTTCCAAATTCTTTCAGTGCTGATGTCAGCTTTTTCCACTTGCACACTCAAGCACCCCTTCCTTTGCAAAAATGTAACCTCTGACTCATTGCCAGCAACAATATGGGATCTTTGCTTGTATTAAGGAAACCTTGACATTTAACATGTTAGTCATAAGTTCCTCTTGGATACATCTGTAAACTATATTAGCTGTCTCAGCATGTTGAACACAATTACGCAATTGCTCCATATTTGTTCCTAAACCAAGTGGGCTGCTGGCAGCAATCGAAATAAAGCAGCAGTTACTGTCATAGAACTGTAGTTCACACAACAATTCGCATTTGAGCGGATAATTTATGAGTGAAGATTTTTCTTGGAATAATGTAAATGTCAATATTTTATGCAATTTTACATCTAAAATGATGACTAATTCTAAATACCGAGTGTTATTATTTAGACCCAAGTTTATGTTAGTAATTTCCCTCAGAATTTTCTCTTCTAAGTTTATGCCTGGAAAATTGGAACGAAAGGTCAGCAACCTGAAACGTTAACTCTGTTTCTCTCTCCACAGATGCTGCCTGACCTGCTGAGTATTTCCAGCATTTTCTGTTTTGGTTTCAGATTTCCAGTATCCGCAGTATTTTGCTTTATGTAACCTTTGATCTTCCTGATTCTGATTCCTGACCTGGACCCAACACCGCCACCTTCAACTGCAGCTTCGGGCGGATGGATCAGGATTACGCCGAGGTAACAGAGGGAAATTGTGCCCCACTTTACATGCAAGACTGCCTCTATATTACCCAAATATAGGTAATTACATCACAGAAAATCCAGGCCAGGCTTTGCATATCAAATTTCATGCCTGAGCTGTGACATCCAAGGTGTGACGTAGGAGATATGAAGCACGAAGTCTGACAGACTAAACATGCACTAGACTCAACACGAAACTGCACTAACCAATCTCTCATGGCATTGCACATGTAAGTCAGAGCAGGCATGGCCTAAAACACAATGACCCCAAAATTCTTGGGCTGGAGAGGAAGGAAACCCCGATTTTTAACCGGGGGAGGGCAGGTTTGGGCGGGGGGGTGGTTGGTGGAACTAGTTTTGTTGGAACTCTGCTCCTCTAAGAACATCCCTTTAAATTTGGTTCTGGGGAGCATGGACAGATCTTCCACCTGACCTACATCAAGTAGTTCATGCTGGGAGTTACTGGAATTCCGTGGGAAATTCTGCTCTCCACGGCCCTGAAGGGCCTCAATAGAACTCGCTAGCTGAATTACTTTAATGGGAGCCTTCAAGCAACTCGGTTTAAATTGGGCAACTCAAGCAGTTTTGAGTCAGCTAAATATAACTGCTTCCTGACTCAGTGCGTAAGGGAAGCCACAAGCGGCAGTGCACATCTTAACCTGGTATTGATAAATTACCCAGACAACACACAGGAAGTGGAAGTCATAGCACCCCTGAGGGACCGTGACCACAGAATGATCAAGTTTAACATGATCTGGGACCCAATTACACCAAAGACCAGAAGCTAGGTATATAACATTAGAAGAGTTAAATTCAAAGAGATGAGGGAAGAATTGACAAAAATGGATTGGAGGTGGATGACAAATGGAACATCTTTAAAGTAATAATGCTCGATTGCAGGACAAATACCTAACTAAGATCAACAAGTTTGGACTAAACAAGTGCGACCCCCAAATGGATTAACAAACAAATAAAAATGAAATAAAGAGGAAAAATGACCTGTAGAAATCCTGCAGGAAGGAGAAGGGGCTCACTGGGATAAATATAGGATCACACAGAAACAAGTTAAAAGGATAATCTAAGAGAGGCCCAGAAAAAAGCTTAGGCCTAGAAATTGGAGCAGGCCGGAAACCTGCCAGTGCCACGGTGGGCCGCAGTTAATGGCCGCCTGCAATAATAATGCTGACAGCACCGGTATTTTGGTGAAACACCTGCTTGAACCCCTGCAGTCCGTGTGGTGAAGGTACTCCCACAGTGCCGTTAGGTAGGGAGTTCCAGGATTTTAACCCAGTGACGATGAAGGATCGGCAATATACTTCTAAGTCAGGATGGTGTGTGACTTGGAGGGGAACTTGGAGGTGGTGGTGTTCCCATGCGCCTGCTGCCCTTGTCCTTCTAGGTAGAAGAGGTCGCAGGCTTGAGAGGTGCTGCCGAAGAAGCCTTGGCGAGTTGCTGCAGTGCATCTTGTAGATGGTACATACTGCAGCCACGGTACACCGGTGGTGGAGGGAGTGAATGTTTAAGGTGGTGGATGGGGTGGCAATCAAGCGGGCTGCTTTGTCCTGGATGGTGTTGTAATGGAATAAGCCATATTCCAAGAAATACATCATCCTATGAACAGATTTTGATAATATTAATATAAGACATACTGAGTTTAAAAGTCTAGAAAGCCTTGGCGACACAGGCTGCAAACACAATACAGGCTTCTGAGATAAGGGGAAGTATTAACAAAAGCTGGAAAACACCACAAGCTTTGAAATGGGAGATGGTTGCAAACACAAAAACAATGCCCTTATTGAAGCAAACCATTGGCGCTTCCAGAAGGTCTGGAGTTTGGGAGAAACACAATGGAATGACCCAAGTAAAGTGTTATAAGCTAACACTCAGGGAAACAGAAACTTAAAACATTAAACAACCATATGCCTTCATAAAGTAACATCAAATAAGACAGGAAACACAATTAAATATGCAACCAATTGAGATAGCAAGAAAACAAGTAAACACCCTAAGAGAAGTGTTTTCAATTTACAAGTTGTAAAATATACCTACAGAGAGGCTTTGAAAATATAATATCAATAGATGACACCAAGCAATTACATTGTGTTTGTATTGAACTTGGAACACCACGGAGTCACGACGTCTGGCTTACAAGCAGTTAATTGATATTAAGAATTCAATAGAAAGACTTCCTAAGAATGGCATCAAAAAGATTAATCTGTAATAAAAATGTTATGATAAGTTTTTGAAACACCTAAAGGTAGAGACAGAATTCTAAAAGTTGGCAGCTGAAATGACAGTAAGAATAGAAAAGAATTCAATAGAGTATCACTAGAGACAATTAGCTTACATCAAAAGAAAACTTCAAATATACCACTAAAAAGAGTATAAAAATAAGAGCTTTTCAAATGAGAAAACAGAAGTCGCTGGGAAGGGGCAGAGCGATTCTCGCCTTCAGAACCACTCTGTAGGCCTATAACTCTGAGTCTCGGGTAATCAAGGTATTTGATTTTGGTGGATATTCTGGATTAAGAAATAAGTAGAAGTGTGGAAATGTAACGAAGTTAAGATTTGAGAATAAGGATCTCTGATAAGAAATGTAAGCTATTTGTATTTTGAACGGTTAAAGTTGCGATTGCCATACCAGCTGTTAACTAAATGTCGGTTCTTTAATAAATCTATATTTTTTTAAATTGTCTCAAAGAGTATTTCTGTATCAATCTCGCGAACTCAATTTCTGTACACTCTTTTGTAAGGAGTTGCAGAATTCTGGGGGGTTTTCCGGACCCTCATAATATCCGGAAGGTTACAGTCTAGTTAAACTTGTTAAAAGTGCTATCCGGAGGACGGTAACATCTTCAGGCCGTTTCTTTCCTTTAGGGAGAGGTAGTCTGACCTTTAGACCCAATTAAGCGTCTCTAGGATTCGGCTATCACTAACTTTAGTTGAAGGTGAACGTCTGGGGAATACGCCTGATCTGGGGTAGCCCGAAAAGGGCTAGGACTTGTAATTATCCCTTCAGTGTCAAGCTTCTTGAGTGTTGTTGGAGCTGAACTCATCCAGGCAAGTGGAGAGTATTCCATCACTTTCCTTACTGGTACCTTGTAGATGGCGGAAAGGCTTTGGGGAGTCAGGAGGTGAGGCACTCGCCGCAGAATACCTAGCCTCTGACCTGCTCTTGTTGCCACAGTATTTATGTCGCTCGTCCAGTTAAGTTTCTAGTCAATGGTAACCCCCAGGATGTTGATGGTGGGGGATTCGGCGATGGTAATGCCGTTGAATGTCAAGGGGCGGTGGTTAGACTCTCGCTTGTTGGAGATAGTCATTGCCTGGCACTTGTGTGGCATGAATGTTACCTGCCACTTATCAGCCCAAGCCTGAACGTTGTCCAGGTCTTGTTGCATGCGGGCATGTACTGCTTCATTATCAGAGGAGTTGTGAATGGCACTGAACACTGTGCAGTCATCAGCGAACATTACCATTTCTGACCTTATGTTGGAGGGAAGGTCATTGATGAAGCAGCTGAAGATGGTTGGGCCTAGGACACTGCCCTGAGGAACTCCTGCAGCGATGTACTGGGGCTGTGATGATTGACCTTCAACCACCACAACCATCTTCCTTTGTGCTAGGTATAACTCCAGCCAGTGGAGAGTTTTCCCCCTGATTCCCATTGACTTCTGTTTTACTAGGGCTCCTTGGTGCCACACTCGAAATGCTGCCTTGATGTCAAGGGCAGTCACTCTCACCTCACCTCTGGAATTCAGCTCCTTTGTCTATGTTTGGACCAAGGCTGTAATGAGGTCGGGAGCCGAGTGGCCTTGTGTAGGCAAAAGGACTTGTCTTGTTCACTCGGTTTCGACTGGCATTAATATTGACGACAAGGGCACTTGTCCGGCAATCCAGAACAGTTTATTGTACACACACAACATGCACTAACAAACTTGGACAGTAATTAACTGGTTAAAAATACAGGTTTTACTTCCCGTACAACCAGGGACGATGGAGCGCGCTGACTCAGGAGTTGTAACTGCTGGGCTGCTCACTTCTTTCCCCTTCTCCGTATGTTTCTCCTTCTTCATAGCCGCCCAAGAGTCCTGCAGGTCTTTCCTTTATACCATTTACAGAACGTGATCATCACGTTCTCGATCCATGTTTCATAACATGATTACATGATTACAATAGTATAGTTTGTACAGCCATTCAAAACGTACATGCTTCATAACGTGATTACAGTAGTATAGTTTGTACAGCCATTGACATGATTACAGTAGTCTAGTTTGTACAGCCATTAACCCTTACAGAGTCCCCACCTTGAGGATGAGCTTTCATACCGATTCCTCACTTTCTTACTGGAGGCGATGCTTTAATGTTTGATATAATGGCAGATGTGGGTTTACAGTGGTAGCGATGATCAGTTTAGTTTTTACTTCCTTAACCATAGTTTTTAGGCGACATATAATAATTAATAATACAACCAACACAAGCACCTGCAAGATAACAAAGGTGTGTGAAATGATGTGTATCCATGGGGGAATGTCAATATCCAATCCTACATCCCGCCATGGTCTGTCATCGCCTACGTCTGGAATCTTTTTAGACACGTCACTATTTTCCTGCTGTAGAGTGTAATATTGATTTTTCACAGTTTTTAGCTGATTTATATATAATACCACTTCCTTGCTTTTATCCCCTTCTTCCCTAGTAATTGGATCAGATAGACTGCTGAATTCAACCTGTCCACAATTGGGTAGGGTCCCCTCCATTTGGGCTCGAAGGCATTCTCCTTCTTCCCATAATTTAACACCATGACAGTATCTCCCACCTGATATTCGAAAAGCCATACTTTCTTGTCAAAGTACTTTTTAATCTGTTTCTTTGACGTTCCTAGATTCTGGGCCACAAACATTTGGTTGGTGTATTCCACCACCTCGTCCAACCACTTAGAACTACACGGTTCCTGTGTTAGGGGGCTTGTCCCGGTTAGTGTTAGGTGGCCTGGGGTTCTCATAAGCCTACCTGTCATGGCTTGATGTGGTGAGACACCCGTTGTTTTGTGAGGTGTTGATCGTATGGCTATTAAGCACATGGGCAACATATTAGCCCATTGAGTGGGGTGGTTGGCACATAACTTTTTTAACATGGTCTTCAGGGTTTGATTTCCTCTTTCTACTACTCCAGATGACTGTGGATGGTGAGAAATATGTAATTTATGTCGAATTCCCATCATTTCCTGCAAATGAGTGAACATTATTCCCGTGAAGTGTGACCCTTGATCGTTGTCTACCTGTAATGGCAGTCCCCACCTGCAGAACACCTTACTCAATAGAATCTTAGCGGCAGTGAGCGCCATGTTGGTGCGGCACGGGAATGCCTCTATCCATTCAGTAAACTGGCCAACCACCACCAAGCCATACGAGTAGTTGCCCTGTGTTTTAGGAAGTGGGCCAATAAAATCAATCTGAAGGTGGGTCCATTGTCCCTCTGGAGCAGGGGCGCTCCTGAGGAGGGCTCAATTAGTATGTGCAGGAGGGTTGTGTTGCAAACAGGGTCGGCACCATGATACGTATAGCTTTACTGTGTTTTGCATATCAGGCCACCATGCTGTTGCAGCTATTTTATCTGACGTTGTTGACACCGAATAGTGCCCGCCTACCGGGTGGGAATGGAACAGGGAGAGTAGTTCCTCGCCCACCACTGCTGGCACACACACCGCCGGACAGGCGTCAGCTGTTCTCTGGAACATTAGCAACTGGTCAGGTGAGTCGGAGCCAGGGGCCATTATACTTTTGGAGGCCCAAACTGTGGGCTGAGGAGGGGGCTCGCCCTGTTCGTGCCAGGCACGCACTATGGCGTATGGCTGGTGTTGTTCCTGTCGAGATTTCAAATCGATTTGTTCAGGGCTGGAGCTTCTGGAAACAGGACAGCATGGATCAGGGTGTGGGTCCTCTGGATCCCCATTAACAGCAGCATCTTTGGCGGCCCTGTCTGCTTCTGCGTTCCCAGCGGGGTGTGGGCCATTCTTTTTATGTGCTGCCACCTTGCCAATAAAGCAGGGTTGGGAGTGCCACTTGGGGCAAGCCCAAAGCAGGCGCAGCCAGGGGCCATGTGTTAGGGGCTTGCCATCCACCGTACAATAGTGATTTTTATGATACAAGGGTAAGGACAGCATGGTGTTAATAGCATAGGCACTATCAGAACAAACATTAACAGGCCGGTCAGATGTTTTCTTAACGGCTGTCAGAAGCGCCACCATTTTGGTGTACTGTGAGGAATGGCGAATGCATTTTTGCTTGATAGTCTGATCTGGTGGGACAACGGCATACCCGGTGTGAGGTGATCCCTGTATATGATACACGTTGCCATCAATATAGACATTGGATGCCCCCTCGATCGGTTCTCTCTCAACAGGGTGGGATTCAATGTCAATAAGGGGCAACGGGCACTTATGGGGGTCACCCTCATAGGCTAGGAACTGTGGCAGTCGTGTAGTAGCCTTGGGGGTGATGTCGATGCCTCTCTGCAAAAGTTCTAGTGTCCATGTGCTGAGGCGCTGCGATGAAATCAAGGAGACCCCTGGTTTGAGCAGTAGGTTCAATGGCGTGTGCGGGCTGTGCAAGATGGTGCTCTGCAGCCCCCTAATGTATGTAAAATGATGTACCGCCCAGAAAATGACCAATAGGTGTCGCTCGCATGCCGTATAGGTCTTTTCTGTTCCTTGCAAAATTCTAGATGCACATGCGATGGGCTGCAGTCGGCCAGCTCTTTCTTGACAGAGGATGGCGGTGAGACTCTGCTCAGTTGCCCCGACCTCCAAGTGGAAAGGCTGTGTTGGATCTGGGGAGATCAAAAATGATGCCTGTATTATGGCTGCTTTCAGCTTATCCACTGATCGAGTGTGGATATCTGTCCATGCTCTGCGATTATCTGCACCCTTGAGCTTCAGGAGCTCGTAAAGGGGCTTTGCCAATTCTGCGCAGCCTGGAATGAAATTTCTTTGGCATCCCACTAAACCAAGGAACGACCATAGGGCGGTCTTAGAAGTAGGCAAGGGTAGTCTCTGAATGATCCCAACCTTATGGGAGTCGGGGGACGATCCGTCGGGAGAGATTGACACCCCCAAGAAGGTAACCCGGTCTTTTACTAACTGGGCCTTACGTGGGTTCACCTTTAACCCCATCAGCATGAGCAGTTAATTTAGGAGAAACAGATGCTCTGCAATACTTTCAGTTGCCAGCAGTAGATCGTCTACCTACTACAGTAAACAACCAGGGTGTGAACAGGAGTTGAGGGCCTGCCGCCATCCTTTGTGGAATATCGTTGGGCCGTTGTGGAAGCCCTGTGACAAGCAGGTCCAGGTGTAGCTTTGGTCTTCAAAGGTAAAAGCGAATTTATACTGATCGTCTTTCCGAACTGGGATGCTCCAGAAGCCGTTGGAGATATCGAGAGTCGTGTAAACCTTGGAGTTGGTTGGGACTTTGTGACAGCAGCGTAGGGGCTTCCCTTACTACCGGTGAGCAAGCTGGAGTTACTGAATTCAATTTTCAGTAGTCAATGGTTAGCCTCCAGCTTCCGTCCGGCTTCTTTACGGGCCAGGCAGGTGAATTGGTTGTGAAAATGCCAGGTCTAAGAACACCCTACTGAACAAGAGACTGAATCGTGTCTCGAATGTACGGGTGGCTATCTCTCGGGATAGGGTACTGTTTGGTGAAACGTGAAGGGGCCCCTCTACTGATTCTTCCCCCTCCATTTTCCCACAGTTATGCTTGCTAGTGGCAAAAACTGCCAGGTGCTTTTCAATAAGTCGCCTGATGCGCTCGTTCCCATGGTCGGGGGAGTCATAAACGGACGTTTTTTTGATAGCAAACACTGAATGAGCATCTGAGATCTCTATTGTCTCGCCCCCGGTTCCTGACCCTATCCACACACAATCACAATTGTAGTCAATTATCACCCCATACTGATTAAGTACATCGGTCCCCAAAATACCTCTATCATCGGGAGTCGCCATTAACATAGGTGAGGGAACCTTGCAGGTGAGACCTCCCAATCTCAGTTTGGAGGGCTTTCCTGTGCAGGCAGCAGTGGTATCTCCATTAAAGCCTTTAAGAAGCGAACAACCCTTGCTCGCCAGGGCTTGGCATTCAGGGTGTGGGGTGTGAATGATGGTAATGGCAGAGCCAGTATCTATAAGCATAACTTGCTGCCGGTCCCCTCTAAGACAGCGAGGACAACTGGCCGCCCGTTACCGTCACGTCGGAACCCCACTTCCGACCATTCTAAGGGGGCCAAACCCCTTCATGCGGAACCCTCATTGGAGTTCCCCTGTGGAGGTGCAGGCGGTTGTGTGACTGACCACACTGTGGAGCTCTGACCTCCTGTGGTTATTTGGGTCTGCATCAAGCAAATTAGCTTTGCCAATTGCTGCTCCTTTCCAGAGGGCTTATAGTCGTCCCTTGGGGTGTATCGGGGCAGCGGTCCCCCCCCGCTAGATTTTGTCTCGGAGCCAGCTTCGGCCTCCTACAGTCCTTTGCTATATGTCCCATTTTTCCACAGTTGTAGCAGGGGCCCAGCGGCTTCCTGCCGTGCTGTTTGGGTCCTTCAACGGAGGCCACGCCCTTTTTCGGAGGGCTGATCGAGTCTTTTACCATATCCCACGCTCGGGTGGCGTTGGCCTGTCCAACCGTCCCCTGATCCGTGGGACGGGTAGATATCCCCAACGGCGCCTTGACCTTGGGGGTGAAGTTGGCTTAAAAAGATGGATTTAAACTGAGATTGGTCCTTCCCCACGGTCCGGTTTACGGGTGCTGCACTCTGTGTTCTCTCATAGAGATCATACAGGCGGTTAGCAAACGCTCGAGTGGTCTCATCGGGTTTTTGTTTGGTCTGCTGTAGCAGACCAACTAAATTTAAATAGTCGCTACCCAAAGCTGTGAGGAGACTTGTACAAGCCTGAGCCGCTGTGGTATCGGCCTAGTGGATGGCGTCTGGCAAGCCGTCCCTAAGGCAACTAGTGCAGCTGGCGAGAAGGACACGCTTAAGGTCTGCATTCTCTAATTCCGGGTGATCTCGTCTAAAATCAGCCCACCATCTATTAACATCTAACGGATCATCTGTGGCATTGATAGGGCCAACCTGATTGGCCAAGATCCCAGTCTCTGAAGCGATTAAGGGCTTAGAGTATTGCATTGTTCCTCTCGGGGCTCCCGCTGCATCTAGCTGGGTGCTAGTGGTAATGAGTGTCACTGGCACACGTGGACCATCAGGTCCAGGTGGCCCCTTTTCATCTGGCCACCCGTCATCATTTTTATACTTAAATGCCTCCTTCCCCAATTGACCCCAATCAACTTGGCTACCGGACCCTTGGGGCTGGATTTTGAAGCTGGGGTCGGGTTGGTGTCGGGAATCACACATTCTGGCTTGTGAACCCGCCTCCATCGAGATGTGGCCAACCCACTGTATTTTCCCTTGATTGACCTTGTTGAGCCCGCCCAGTGGGCTCAGCAGGCCAATTAAGGACCACCCGGCAACAGGTGACGCCACAGATTGACATTTCATCTGTCAAGAGCTTTTGACAGATGAAATATCAGCGTTTGACAGCTCTGTGAAGCTGTCAAACACTCACAATATGATTTCTAACTTCAGTCCTTCCTCTCAGGCTGAGTTAGAAATCATTCCAACACAGAAAACAGAAGGCTGCAGTTTTTGACAGGTCCACGGCTTTTCTGATTTCTGTGCCGGTGAGATTTCTGACTCCCGAGAACTGAAGGGCTGACACCTGCAGGAGGAAGTTAAGGTAAGTAAAACTTTTTCCAACACTTAGCACTTACCTTACACACTTACCTCTGCACACATGCACCCATCACTCACCTGCTCACCGGACATATCGATGCCTCTAAACCCTGCAGACCCACGGCAAGCCCCGATTACTTAGCGTGGTAGCCACCTGTCGGGAAGCCCACACCTTTCTTTTTAAAATAGGGATTATGCAAAAAACTGCCTGTTAACAGGCAGTTAATTGTCACTAATCCCTTCCCGTCTCGGGGAGTCGGGTCTCAGCACAGGTCGGGTACCCGCCGCCAGAGAAACTGGCATGGAGGCGGGTTGGAGGCGGGATGGGGTCGGGACCCCCGAATCTGCAACTTTAACCTCCCCCCCCCGCCTCCAAACCCGACTCCACGGGTCATTGAAAATCCAGCCCTTGATCTCAATCGCCGCAACAGCCGAAACGAGTACCTATTATTTCCCTAATTTCCCAGTAAGTTCTAGAATCTTAAGCTGACATTGAGTATGATCTGTTTGCCTGTGAGGCTGTTTGACTGCTTCCCTCAACACCCCTTTAGCATCTTCTAATTCTTGTTTCAACTGAACATTTTCTTTTTGACATCATTTTAATTCTTCCACGGCAGCGGAGGAAGTTAGGGTATATGCACTCTGTTGTTGCAACAGCATGGCTGACTGTTCAGCTCCCAACTCCAATGCACGGACCTGTCGGTTCAGTTTATCAATTTGTTGATCTTTCTGAGACCTACATTCCTGCAACTGTTGTTTTCATTCTTCAATTTCTTGTTCCTTTTCCTTAAATAACTCGTCATCTCTTCGAGCACAGTAATGTGCTCCGTAGACCAAAAGGTTTTCGGCCTTATCTGTTTTTAATTTTCTCTCGTTTACACGTTCCTGAATAAACGCAATTACTTTCGTGAAAGGCGTCCGCTCACCCGTGGTGAGGCACGTCACTAATAAGTTTGCAGGCAACTCCTCTAACTTCTCCTTATATACCGATGCTAAATCCTTCAATGCCATCCTATCAATTCCTAAATCTTACAGTGCGCCTTTAAATTACTGGCGGGTCTCACAATGAGTCTCCGCACTCCCGTTAGCGGTTTCTCCTCCCGAAGCATGTGTTGGCCGGACTCGTAACTCCCAGATTCTGGAATACCTCAACGAGTGACCCAAAGTCGTCTCAAGCCAGTCCTGCCGCGCTCGCCAATTTGTAGGCAAAAGGACTTGCCTTGTTCACTCGGTTTCGACTGGCATTAATATTGACGACAAGGGCACTTGTCTGGCAATCCAGAGCAGTTTATTGTACACACACAACATACACTAACAAACTTGGACAGTAATTAACTGGTTAAAAATACAGGTTTTACTTCCCGTACAACCAGGGACGACAGAGCGCGCTGACTCAGGAGTTGTAACTGCTGGGCTGCTCACTTCTTTCCCCTTCTCCGTATGTTTCTCCTTCTTCATAGCCGCCCGAGAGTCCTGCAGGTCTTTCCTTTATACCATTTACAGAACGTGATCATCACGTTCTCGATCCATATTTCATAACATGATTAGATGATTCCAATAGTATAGTTTGTACAACCATTCTAAACGTTCTTGGTCTGTAGCCTTGTAGATACGGCACTTAGAATCATAGAAATTTGCGGCACAGAAGGAGGCCATTTGACCCATCGGGCTGGATTTTCAATGACCCGTGGAGTCGGGTTTGGAGGCGTGTGGGGGGTTAAAATAGCGAAAAGTGGCGGGCGGACCTGATCCCGACTCCATTCCACCTCCAAGCAATTTTGCCAAAATCGGTCGCGGTGTTCCCGACTCTCAATCAATCTCCCACATCCAATTGCAGTCGGGTGGATAACACGAAATGCGGATGACACGACCCCAACCCGCCCCAGTATCAAAATCCAGCCCATTGTGTCTGTGCCAGCTGAAAAAGACATTTCTGAATTTCTGTTTCCTTCCAAGTACACGAGTCAGGGTTGGGATCTTCTTTGGTTCCTGGTGAGAAGCAGATACCTGTAAAGATCTTGCTTGCAGCAAAATTGGACACAGTACAAGGAGTAGTTCAATTTTTTTGTAACTCATACCATGGGATTTTCAACCAGCACAAACAGATTCTATAATGCCTGTGCACATATATGTCTTCTATAGAGATGGATTAATAAACTACACAGAGGCTGCATTTTACAGAGGTTGGATCTTTTACTTCCTGGTTCTCTATACGCATGCTGCATCTGATTTGATGCTGTTCTCCTGGTTATGTTCTTATGTATAAGCAAGACATCGCTGCAGGAGTTCCTCAGGGCAGTGTCCTAGGCCCAACCATCTTCAGCTGCTTCATCAATGACCGTCCCTCCAACATAAGGTCAGAAGTGGGGATATTCGCTGATAATTGCACAGTGTTCAGTTCCATTCACAACTCCTCAGATAATGAAGCAGTCCATGTCCGCATGCAACAAGACCTGGATGACATTCAGGCTTGGGCTGATAAGTGGCAAGTAACATTCGTACCACACCAGTGCCAGGCAATGACTATCTTCAACAAGCGAGAGTCTAACCACCGCCCCTTGACATTCAACAGCATTACCATTGCCGAATCCCCCACCATCAACATCGGGGGGGTCACCATTGACCAGAAACTTAACTGGACCAGCCACATAAATACTGTGGCAACAAGAGCAGGTCAGAGGCTGGGTATTCTGCGGCGTGTGTCTCACCTCCTGACTCCCCAAAAGCCTTTCCACCATCTACAAGGCACAAGTCAGGAATGTGATGGAGTACTCTCCATTTGCCTGGATGAGTGCAGCTCCAACAACACTCAAGAAGCTCAACACCATCCAGGACAAAGCAGCCCGCTTGATTGGCACCCCATCCACCACCTTAAACATTCACTCCCTCCACCGTGGCTGCAGTGTGTACCATCTACAAGATACACTGGAGCAACTCGCCAAAGCTTCTTCGGCAGCACATCCCAAACTCACAACCTCTACCACCTAGAAGGACAAGGGCAGCAGACGCATGGGAACACCATCACCTGCAAGTTCCCCTCCAAGTCACACACCATCCTGACTTGGAAATATATCGCCAATCCTTCATCGTCGCTGGGTCAAAATCCTGGAACTCCCTCCCTAACAGCACTGTGGGAGTACCTTCACCACAAGAACTGCAGCAGTTCACGAAGGCGGCTCACCACCACCTTCTCACGGGCAATTAGGGATGGGCAATAAATGCTGGCCCTGCATCCCTCACATCTCAGAACGAATAAAAAAATTAAAAAACAATATGTAGCTCTGATTTTGCTGGCGGGAGGGGGAGGTAGCAGGGGGTGCAACAGCAGTCTGCATTTATCACAAAGCACTGTAAGAGCCCACCAATTTACTAGACCCCCTAATTTGCATGAACTGGGCGCGTGCCGCACAGTAACTACAGGAAATTGCAGTTCCACTGCAGCTCTTAAAGACCCGTGTCACCTTACAGAGGCAGTGCTGGCTTCACTGTGTGGTCTCTAATGGCAGAGGACATTATGCTTGTCTTTACATCCTTCCTGACTGCTCAGGCTGAAGCCATGAAGGCCTTAGGCAGCAGTATAACGTATGCCTTTAGCAGGTTGTCAAATGAGCTTGGCTGAATGGGGAAAGCTATGGATAGTGGTTTCAATACTGTCATTGCTTTAATAGACTCTGCTCCCACACAAAGCATAAGGCACAATGACACAGAGACCTCCAGCAAGGGTTGGATAGAACTGGAGGCAGATGAGGTTTTTGTCTCTCGCAGTGGAAACACTACCGGTACAGTCCTTCCTCGCACCTCTCATGACTTCATTGGATCCAGGAAGCAGGGAGGGCCAGGCTGAACCGACATCAGTAGCCGTTGCCACGGTTGACTACTCCATCCTCCTCCAACGTCTCTCCACCGTCGTCCAGCTGGGTGGGACTGCTCTCACCTGGTTCCATTCTTATCTATCTAATCGTAGCCAGAGAATCACCAGCAATGGCTTCTCTTCCCGCTCCCGCATCATTACCACTGATGTCGCCCAAGGATCTATCCTTGGCCCCCTCCTATTTCTCAGCTATATGCTGCCCCTTGGCGACATCATCCGAAAACACAGCCTTAGTTTCCACATTTGCGCTGATGACACCCGGCTCTACCTCACTTCCACTTCTCTTGACCCCTCCACTGGCTTGAAATTTTCAGACTGCTTGTCCTGAACGGATAATTACAAGTCCTAGCCCTTTTCGGGCTACCCCAGATCAGGCGTATTCCCCAGACGTTCACCTTCAACTAAAGTTAGCGGTAGCTGAATCCTAGAGACGCTTAATTGGGTCTAAAAGTCAGACTACCTCTCTCTAAAGGAAAGAAATGGCCTGAAGATGTTACCGTCCTCCGGATAGCACTTTTAACAAGTTTAACTAGACTGTAGCCTTCCGGATATTATGAGGGTCCGGAAAACCCCCCAGAATTCTGCAACTCCTTACAAAAGAGTGTACAGAAATTGAGTTTGCGAGATTGATACAGAAATACTCTTTGAGACAATTTTAAAAATATATAGATTTATTAAAGAACCGACATTTAGTTAACAGCTGATATGGCAATCGCAACTTTAACCGTTAAAAATACAAATAGCTTACATTTCTTATCAGCGATCCTTATTCTCAAATCTTAACTTCGTTACATTTCCACACTTCTACTTATTTCTTAATCCAGAATATCCACCAAAATCAAATACCTTGATTACCCGAGACTCAGAGTTGAAAACTTACAGAGCGTGCCTGTGAAGTTGAGAAACGTTTACCCTTCCAGCGACTTCTGACTCTCTATCTGAAAAGCTCTATTTTTATACCTTTTTTTAGTGGTATTTTCTTTGAAGTTTCTTGCTGATGTAAGCTAATTATCTCTAGTGATACTCTATTGAATTCTTTTCTATTCTTACTGTCATTTCAGCTGCCAACTTTTAGAATTCTGTCTCTACCTTTAGGTGTTTCAAAAACTTATCATTTTTATGGTATAACAGATTTATCTATTGATGCTATTCTTAGGAAGTCTTTCTATTGAATTCTTAATATCAATTAACTGCTTGTAAGCCAGACGTTGTGACTCCGTGGTGTTCCAAGTTCAATACAAACACAATGTAATTGCTTGGTGTCATCTATTGATATTATATTTTCAAAGCCTCTCTGTAGGTATATTTTACAACTTGTAAATTGAAAACACTTCTCTTAGGGTGTTTACTTGTTTTCTTGCTATCTCAATTGGTTGCATATTTAATCGTGTTTCCTGTTTCTAAGTTTAACATAAAACTATTTTACAGCAGGTATTTCTTTTACTTGATGTTGTTCTTTCAAAGGCACTTGGTTTTTTTAATGTTCTGTGCACCTGTTTGACGTGTTAGCTTATAACACTTTACTTGGGTCATTCCATTGTGTTTCTCCCAAACTCCAGACCTTCTGGAAGCGCCAATGGTTTGCTTCAATAGGGGCATTGTTTTTGTGTTTACAACCATCTCCCATTTCAAAGCTTGTGGTGTTTTCCAGCTTTTGTTAACACTTCACCTTATCTCAGAAGCCTGTATTGTGTTTGCAGCCTGTGTCGCCGAAGCTTTCCAGACTTTTAAACTCAGTATGTCTTGTATTATTAATATCAGAAATCTGTTCATAGGATGATGTATTTCTTGGAATATGGCTTATTCCATTACAGTCCGACATCCAGTACTGGCGGAGCAGATATCTTCTCCAATTAAATATTGGAAAGACCGAAGCCATTGTTTTCGGTCCCTGCCACAAACTCCGTTCCCTAGCCACTGACTCCATCCCTCTCCCTAGCATCTGTCTGAGGCTGAACCACACTGTTCATAACCATGGTGTCAGATTTGACCCTGAAATGAGCTTCTGACCACATATCCGCGCCATACTAAGAACGCCTATTTCCACCTCCGTAACATCGCCCATCTCCGCCCCTGGCTCAGCTCATCTGCTGCTGAAACCCTCATCCATGCCTTTGTTACCTCTAGACTTGACTATTCCAACGCACTCCTGGCTGGCCTCCCACGTTCTACCCTACGTAAACTTAAGGTCATCCAAAACTCAGCTGCCCGTGTCCTAACTCGGACCAAATCCCGTTCACCTATTACCCCTGTGCTCGCTGACCTACATTGGCTCTCGCTTAAGCAATGTCTCGATTTCAAAATTCTCATCCTTGTTTTCAAATCCCTCCATGGCCTTGCCCATCCCTATCTCTGTAACCTCCTCCAGCCCCACAATCACTCGAGATATCTGCGCTCCTCTAATTCTGCCCTCTTGAGCATACCTGATTATAATCACTCAATCATTGGTGGCTGTGCCTTCAGTTGCCAAGGCCCTAAGCTTTGGAATTCCCTCCCTAAACCTCTCCACCTCTCTACCTCTCTTTTCTCCTTTAAGATGCTCCTTAAAGCCTACCTCTTTGACCAAGCTTTTGGTCATCTGCCCTAATTTCTCCTTATGTGGCTCAGTGTCAAATTTTTGTCTTATAATACTCCTGTGAAGCGCCTTGGAACTCTCAGTTCCAGCCCATCATTGTACAAGCCATAAATCTATGAGCAAATGGACCTTAAAGTTATAGCCCTAGAATCATAGATTATAATGGTAGCCAAATTGTGAATAGAAAGCGCTTTGATGCATTAGAATTCAGTACTTAAGCTTACCTGATGAGACTACATAATAAACTATGGAAAAACAGACTTTCAATATACCAAACTACTCCTAATGCACTCCCATTATGTAAATTCCCAGTCAAGGGACAATATTTAAATCCACTGGATTGAACTGTATTAATTCGCAGTACACTGATGTGGCATTTATTAAATTACTTATTATTCAGTGCCATGAAGTGTTGTTTGACAATGATTAATAAATATTAATGAAACTATGAGAAACACTTTCTGGAGTGTCTTACACTGGTATAATCAGACTGCAGACTTTTTGCCTTCATAAAGATATTAGTTGCACAAAAGGTTTGTTACAGAAGGATATTGGAATTAAGCATTGTTACAGGCATGGGAATCAACCACGATTTTAATTTTTATTAAATTATGTTGTTTCTGACACTGTCTACCATGTGGTATTTAGAAGAGAAACAATTCAGTTGGAGATTTCCCCTCCCATAGCAGCAAACAGAAATAGGCACAAAATCGAGAGCTGCAAAGTTGCAATCCTGTACAATTAAGTTATTTTGCATTTCAGCTCCTGTGAAGGAGATAATTATAGGGATGGATTTCCTTGCGGTTTCTCCCACTACACCGGTATAACTTCGGCGAAAGTTCACTTAAGTGTGTAAACAGGATTTCCAGTGAAGTTACGGCGGCGGAGCGGGAAAAAACCCCCATATTGAAGTTATGTTAACTTACCTGTCGGCCCTCATTCACACTGCTCATAGGCCAGAAAAACAGCCTTTCTGGCTCTGGCTGAACCTGCCCCCATAATGCATAGGGACTCGCCTCTTCTGTGCATGGACGACATTTCAGCACATGAGCAGAAGAAAGAATCCCTGTGGAATATTGTGCGAGTTCAGCCAGGGATCGAAAAAAAACTGTTTTTAGGGAACCAGCACAAACAGAGACTAGAAAAGTTGACCGTTAATGTGCTCCAGAAGCAGTTAGCAACTATGGTTACTACATAAGGATGTTAAGTTAGAAACTCCAAGAGAATAAATTAATTGGGGAGTATTCTAGTCAACCCAGGAAACTCTGGTGTTGAGACCAAGACAAGGCTTTAGACAGAAGAACACCTCAGAGATTTGGGGGGGAAAATTGGGCTGCTTTGTGCCCTAACGGGAGCGCTAATGGGGCGCAAACCCCCTAGCACCCATGCGCGGTGCCGCTAACGCCTCCCGCAAAATTCAACAGGAGGTTAGCGACGGCGGTGGCTGGTAGCGCCCCGTGGTGCTGCGCCGCCGGCGATGACGTCATCACTGTGCGCAGCGCCCCGCTCACGCCCCAGCCACAAACTTCCGTAGCGCCCCCTGACCTATCGCCGGACGCTATGTCCGACAGGGTCAGGGTGCGTTTTTGCAGCCGCAGCGGCGCTAGTTAAAGGGCAGGTGTCGGGCGGCCTTTTTTTTAGGCCAACTGCCAGCACCTGCCCCCTCCCCCTTTTCTATTCAGGGCTGCCGGCCGCGATCGCTCAGCCCGGCACTCCTCTTGAGTGCCGGGCTGTTTTCACGGCACCCCGCTCCCCGGTTGTCTAGCAGGGCCCCGGTTCGCACAGCGCTGGACCCCTCCCCTTTAACCAGGAGAGGGAGGCCTGCAACACCGCGGTGCTGTTGCACGTAGCGCCGCGATGTTCAGTTGTAGCACCCCAGGAAGGAGGTGGAGAGCGTCCAGTAGCGCCTCGCCGCCTGCTTGAGGCACTACCACTGAATTTACGGCGCAGGGGTGCTAACCTTTTCGGGATGCTAAAAGTAGTGCCCCGGCGACGTTAGCGCCCCGAAGGGGGCGCCACTGAATTTCTCCCCTTCTAACTGTGACCCCCTCCACCACCACCTCCCACCCCAACCTCTCTGAGTATGTTTTCCCCGAGGATTGCTGAACAGGTAGAACAAGTAAAGGTAAATGTCATAATTCTGCCACCACCAGGGAAACTGGAACATCTGCTCACAGTGGGGACTGTGCAGCTGCCTAGTGACCACGCCCAACGTTGACAGTGAGAATTATAAAGTCACAAGTGTCATTGTTGTAATTTGCCTAGAGCGTCAACATACCATTTTTCAGAAAACCCAAGATACAATCGGAAAGTAGAATGATTTAACCCGATACTTGACGTTCTGATCAGAATTCTGCTCCCTTGTTGCCTCAAATGTTAAGTACACTTCCCTTTGCTTATAACTGTAGCATACAGGAATGAACTGGATTTGCACCATTTATCTTATGTTTTCTTCAGTTCTTATGTTCAGGTGAGTCGAATAATTCCCTGTAGATTTTATGTTTGGACACGTCTTTCAGGATGGAAGCTTGTAGATCGTGGTGCATACATCAGAAATCTATGTGAAGAACTCTGTGAATCTGTCCAATGGCACATTTACCCTGCAGCTACCAACCTCCACCCAGGCAGAGCCTGCTTGGCTAAAACTTTAAGGGGTAAAAATTCAGTTGGTTGCGCCTCCCGTTAGCGCCTTAAGAGGGCGCTAATGGAGCGCAAAGCCGCTAACGCCCGGGCGCAGCGATGTTTGCGCCGCTCGAGAACTTAACTTGAGATTGTGCGGCGGCGCTAAAACTTACCGCTGCGACCACCTGCGCGCGCAGATTGTGACGTCATTCCATGGTGCAACGCCCTTGTGGCGCCCCGGAGCGGAAATTGAGTGGCGCCCCCTGCCTTACCGCCTGGCGCATCCAACGACCAGAAGACTGGAACGCTATCAATCGCTGTGGGGCTGGGGGTGGCGCTATTTAAAGGGGGCCTCTTCCTGTCTTTTATTGTTGGTAGCATTTTTGAACTGCGCATTCTGAGAGAGAGAGGGAGAGACTTCTGGAGAGATTCAACGTTGTGTGAAGGAGTTTTGGGTACTGAGCAGCACTTTACAGGTTCATTTTGATCTGCCATTCCTTGTATCGATTTAGCAGAGACTGTGGGAGCTGCACTCTGAGTTCTTTGCCTGGTACTCTCCATTGTTCTTTCCAGCACATTTGATGTGCAAGTCTCTCCAGGCCGAGATTCAAGGCTGCAATGAACAGGATGTGGATGGAAAGCAAGATTAACCATCCCCTTTAAGAACTGGCCTGTTCCATTGTGTGTGTGTTCCATTGCTGACTGACATTACATGAGCTTCGCCAGCGCTCTGAGTTAGCGCCTCACTCCTTGGCCTTTGCGCCTTAAGACAGGTGTGCAGCGCCTGCTTTAGCGCTCCACTCACCTCCCGGGGCGGTAAAAGTGAAGTTTCCAGTCAGTGCCGATAATTAGCGCCAGGCGCTAATATTTGCGTCCAGACGATATTTGCGCCCCAAATGGGGCGCGACCTAATTTCTACCCCTAACTGTCCCGTCCAGAACAGAGCTTTGCAAGTGCCTGAATACAAACATCTGCACAGGTCTCTCCCAGTAGTTACCAGCAGATGGAAGAATGCTACTAAATAGCATCAAAAGAGCATCAATACCAGAGCATAATGACCAGAAGTTAAAAGGTGTCTCAATAGAAGTGATTAAGTACTTCTTGCTAATAGAAAGGAATGTAGAAAAGGGTGAACTAGCAGTCAATGGGTATCCCTTTATACCAAATAGCTGTGAATCACACAGTTCAATGTGAAGACAGTAGACTTGAGCTGAAGAAGGTGGGGCAATGTGACCCGGCCAGGCAAGCAGCCACTTTGGAACTTCCAGAGATGACACATTAAACAAACTCCAATACAGACTAGAGCAATAAGGTTCAGTCAGATGAGGCAGAAGTCTGCAGCAATGGAGCTCAGAGTGACTCTGAATCTGACTGAGAAATGGAATCTTTGTCATTGGCAACCTCTGATATTGCTGATATAAGGATAGAAATTTTGTTTGGGGTATGGGGGGGGCGGTGCTGAAACTGGGTGTGCAATCCTGGCAGGATTTGCAATTTGGGGCAGACCCCAGATCCACCCCTAATATTTAAAAGACCCCAGTCCCTGGATTTGGCACAGAGTCGATGGCAGGCCATGGTGGTGGCGGAAGTCCTCCCCCACCGCAATTCCGTCACTTCAAAAGAGTCCGACAAATTTTTAAGCTATAACCTTTAATGTGAAAGTTCTGAGCAACAAACCAGAGCGCAGTTGTTATAAAATTAATGGGCAAGATACAATGTAAATCCACCTGATAATGTTAAGAGAAAACGTTTTGGGTGTGTTATTAACCTGAAAGAAGACTGATCAGATCAGATTTTATTGCATGTTAAAGAGGGGGTGAGATGTAACAATTGAACCTTTGCATGTGAAATTTTGCATTGCTTTTCATTTTGTAGTATGTTCTGAGTGGCTGGGGCAGTTGAG
This sequence comes from Squalus acanthias, assembly GCA_030390025.1. NCBI lineage: Eukaryota > Metazoa > Chordata > Chondrichthyes > Squaliformes > Squalidae > Squalus > Squalus acanthias. The sequence continues at coordinate 25,292,038 of CM059433.1, read as the reverse complement.
TGTCTCATTTAAATGCATTTGTGTGTATCTGAGTGGGTAAACAGAAACAGCAAAGTTAACTTAAAGAAGGGAAATTGTGGAAAGATTGTATCATTATCTGAGTAAGAAGGGGAGGTTGGGACAAAGGTCCTAAGTTTGGACCTAGTGTACAAGCAGGACTGCTCTGGTAACAATGTGGAAACATTTTGTGTCCCCCATCGAGCCATTTGCACTTAATAACTGAGCAGTAATGGGACCAAAGTAGCGCACGGAATGGAAGCAACAACTTATCATTGCATTCTTGCCTGTTCCTATTTTCAGGCGGACTTCGATCTGGGCCAGAGCTCTCACCAGAGACAGACGTGAACCTCATCAATATAACTAATGGGGGGTCGCATGATGTCATTCCAAGCCCCAATGCCATTTTTGTCTCTCCCTACGGTGCTACTGCCACTTCCTGCTCCCGCCCACAAACCATGGCTGGTACAAGTCAGGAGGCGGCCATTTCCGACCAGATTTAAAGAGATCCTCAGCTGCTGTCGGGTAAACCTCTAGAAAGTTTGGGGAAATATTTTGCTTGAATTAGATAGTTTTTTTCCTACTGAAACAATTTCAAAGTGCTTGTGGTTGCTGTAGAACTTCTGGAGGGTTCTACTCCTCAGTCTGTGTGACTGCAACACCCGAGTTACCGGAAGGACCGAAAAAAAAGGGAGGGACAAGAGCTAGCACGTAGTGACAAGGGTGCTCAGTGCGTGACTGTGGGAGTGAGACAGTTAAGCAGAAGGGAAGATGCCCAAACAGCCTGTTGTGTGTTGTCTCCAGCCTTGGCTACCTGCAGTGCAGCGTGCCTTCTCTCTACCAATAATATCAATAGTGAGAAGTCGCACAACACCAGGTTATAGTCCAACAGTTTTATTTGAAATCACAAGCTTTCGGAGCGGCTGCTCCTTCGTCAGCTGAAGTGAAGGAATACAAAATCGACAAAGCATATATAGCTAGAGAACAATGCATGTGTAACTTACAATGGCAGACGACTACATTTAATCCTCCTGACTGTTTATCTGCCGAGGTGTGACAAAAGGCAATCAGGTCAGCCAGGAAGGCACCACATCAAAGACATAGCAAGATACAACTGAGACAATGAGGTGGGGTTACAGGGGGTCTAATGTGTCAAAAGCTGCAGTCGGTATGGAAAACGATATACTTTAAAATTTTTACTTTTTTACTGGGAATCACATCTGTGAACAAGCCAACGACGACTTGAGTCTGGATGACTCTACGTCATGTATCGTGACATAAACCCAAGATCCCGGTTGAGGCCGTCCTCATGAGTGCTGAACTTGGCTATCAGTTTCTGCTCGATGATTTTGCGTTGTCGTGTGTCTCGAAGGCCGCCTTGGAGAACGCTTACCCGCAGATCCGAGGCTGAATGTCCTTGACTGCTGAAGTGTTCCCCGACTGGGAGGTAACAATCCTGCCTGGCGATTGTTGCGCGGTGTCCATTCATACGTTGTCTCAGTGTCTGCATGGTCTCGCCGATGTACCATGCCGCTGTGCATTCTTTCCTGCAACGTATGAGGTAGACAACGTTGGCCGAGTCACATGAGTATGTACCATGTACTTGGTGGGTAGTGTCCTCACGTGTGATGATGGTATCTGTGTTGATGATCTGGCATGTCTTGCAGAGGTTGCCGTGGCAGGGTTGTGTGGTGTCGTGGTCGCTGTTATCCTGAAAGCTGGGTAATTTGCTGCGAACGATGGTACTTCTGAGGTTAGGCGGTTGTTTGAAGGCAAGTAGTGGAGGCGTGGGGATGGCCTTAGCGAGGTGTTCGTCGTCATCGATGACATGTTGAAGGCTGCGAAGAACATGGCGTAGTTTCTCCGCTCCGGGGAAGTACTGGACGACGTAGGGTACCCTGTTGGTTGTGTCCCGTGTTTGCCTTCTGAGGAGGTCTATGCGATTTTTCGCTGTGGCCCGTCGGAACTGTCGATCGATGAGTCGAGCGTCATATCCCATTCTTACGAGGGCGTTTTTCAGCATCCGTAGGTGTCCATCGCGTTCCTCCTCGTCTGAGCAGATCCTGTGTATTCGCAGGGCTTGTCCATAGGGGATGGCTTCTTTAACGTGGTTAGGGTGGAAGCTGGAGAAGTGGAGCATCGTGAGGTTGTCCGTGGGCTTGCGGTAGAGTGAAGTGCTGAGGTGTCCGTCTTTGATGGAGATTCGTGCGTCCAGGAATGAAACCGATTCTGAGGAGTAGTCCATGGTGAGTTTGATGGTGGGATGGAACTTGTTGATGTTATCGTGTAGTCTTTTCAGTGATCCTTCGCCATGGGTCCAAAGGAAGAAAATGTCGTCGATGTATCTGGTGTACAGCGTTGGCTGGAGGTCCTGTGCAGCGAAGAAGTCTTGCTCGAACTTGTGCATGAAGATGTTGGCGTATTGGGGTGCGAATTTGGTCCCCATGGCTGTTCCGTGTGTTTGGGTAAAAAAATGGTTGTCGAAGGTGAAGACATTGTGGTCAAGGATGAAGCGGATGAGTTGTAGGATGGCGTCTGGAGATTGGCTGTTGTTGGTGTTGAGTACTGAGGCTGTCGCAGCGATGCCGTCATCGTGGGGGATACTGGTGTAGAGTGCCGATACGTCCATCGTGGCGAGGAGTGTTCCTGGTTCAACTGGTCCGTGGGTGCTGAGTTTCTGTAAGAAGTCTGTGGTGTCGCGGCAGAAGCTGGGGGTTCCCTGTACGATGGGTTTCAGGATGCCCTCGACGTATCCAGAGAGGTTCTCACACAGGGTTCCGTTGCCTGATAATATCAATGGCAGCCTCGTCTAATTAACTACACTCAGCTGATTCGCATGTTTAATTGAAGTAAAGTGACAAAGAATACATGGAGTAAGGAATGCAGAAACACAACACGGAGAATCCATTAGGACTGAACAGTTTTGTAGCCGAAAGAAGAAGTGTCTTTTCCCCCTTCGTGACCGAGGCAAGATGCAAAGAACAAGGCAGACAGGATCTTAATAGAACAGCAAGGTGGCCCGCAATGCAGCTGGTTTGTAGAGCTGCTGTTGGTAATGCAGCTTTTAAGGCTGTGATTAAATCTCTGGCAATTTCAAAAATAATTAGATAAAATGAAATACACACTCAGTTTAATTGAAGGACATTGGGTGTTTAGTTTGATCAAAAGGACTGCCTCTACAGAAATTGTATAACTGGTTATTCGAAGGTGTTTTGAAACTGCAAGTGGAGTTCAACCAAAAATTAAAAGCACAATTATAATTTGTCCTTTCAGCTGACTACTGACACATTCCTGGGCCAAAGTGACCGAAGGCTGCTGTGATTAATGGAAATGGAGAAAATCACAATTTTGCTTCACAAAAGCACAAAGATGTCCAAAAAAAAAGATTGTGCTCTCCCCGTTTAAACAGATGTTGGTGTCAGTTTCATCGGGCAGGCGGTAAGTAGAGCAAGCCCGGCACCCGCCCAATCAACGTTACCAGAGGCACAAACTATTTTCATGGTCAAACCTCATTAAAATATTCTCGGCGAGCTACCTTCAAATTTGGAGCTCTGACAGCAGCTTGTCGATCGTGAGGGGGAGGAAAATCTGTCAGCTTATCCATGTAACCGAGCTGACAGTACTTAACTAAAGGGAGACACAGAGGGCTCAACAATAAGCAGGATGATTTTAGTGGGACCAGGAGGAGAATTATTAAAAGAAATAACTGGAGCGTTTTAGAGCAGGTTTGGACACTTGACATTGAGTTCTATTGTGTGGGGGTTGCACAGCACATGCCGTGCGTTCCAGCTTTAAGATTGCCTCAGGGTCTATGTATGTCATCATAGGAACCTGATTTGTATAAATTTGTGATGCCTCGCCCCTGTTTCAAGCTGGCCCAGTCCAAAACCACGACGGACCAGACCTTGGTGGGAGCGGGACAGTAAATGGTGCACTGTGATTTTGGTCTCACTACTACCCCACTCCCTGCCGAAAAACGGGACAATAACAAGACCAAAATCAGGCACCTCCGACAGTGCAGCACTTGTTCAGCACTGCACTGAAGTGTCAGCCTAGATTATGTCCTCAAGTCTCTGGACTCGAACCCACAACCTTCTGACTCAGAAGCGAGAGTCAGAATAAAGTTGTACTGGTGCCAACTCGTAGCAAGGCTGGTTTATGGAATGACAGCGAAAGATGCCTCTCATATTACAACCTTCCTTCGCTCTCAAGGATTTTTACGACAGCACAAAAGCCCACTTTCTAAACGAGCCTTTCTCTTCCAGCAGGTTGCAGCGAGAGACAGGGGAGGGCTGCTGCTCTGGTGGTCTACACTTTGCTCAGGAAATTCCAGAAGCTTTATGACTGGGAGCTTTCACCAGCAACAAGTTAGCACATTGCAACACAGACATTTATAGAAGGAATTAGGCTTCAGAATCAGCCTGACATTCAGAATCATCGCATTCAACAAGATATCTATAGGACGAACAACCATAAACGTTATTTTTTTTTAAAAAGAGGCCACAACCTGTATATCTATGGAGGAACTGGAGACTATGAAAATGTATTTTTCCATCCATATAATTGCTTTGCTTTGTAGCTGAGTGCTGTAGGTGATGGGTGCCACCTTGCTATATTCTGTAAATGACACCTCTGCTTGGGGCGTATTGGTGTGTCAGTGCAGATTTCAAGATACTCCTGTGCAGGTCTCTGCCGGATGTGAGTCATCCCAGCAGTTAAAGGATAGGCACAAGGCTACCAAGCCTTGGATTATCCATTGTGTGTCAGGAACTCACACACACCTAAGAGAACCGCACTCATTTATTCCTTACATTTTGAGGCCCTCAGTCACTAATTCCGGGTGATCTTTAACTTCTTCAGGGATAAATACAGAGATATAAACAGATAAAAATTAATGTTTCTTTTTTAAGAACTTATTTTTCACCTTTGCAGTTCTAATATATCTGCATGCTGCCTGGAAAAACATCTACAATAATGACAAGGAAAACTGTCATAACAGTATCAGAAATGTATCTGGAGTCCTAAAGGCTATGGTGCATGGTATCGCAGATTTAACCTTTATAGGCCCACCCAGCGGGACCAATAATAAGTAGTTAATAGGTGACTAGAACCACATAAGTAATAGGGCCCTGAAAATCCACAGGGGTTCTTCCGGTCAGGGCCAAGAACTGTAGCCTGGAGAAATTCAAGAGGTCACTGTGTCACAGCAAGAATAAATGGTAGAAGTACTAGTGCAGACTGGAGATAATGAATAACACTGGGAAATAAAGAAAGGAACTGAGTGAAGAAAATGTATCACTCTGCACTAACATTTGGGATTCTGCTGTTTGCGTCAGTTGTGCATATGGAGACAATCTGGTTTATCTACATGCGCATAGTAATGAGAGTTAGAGTATCAAATTAAACACAATTTTTGTGTTAGAGGCCAGAAAAGATTCAAGCTCTCTTCTAGCACTGTGCAAGGCCTGGTACTTCTGCGAGTTGATTTACTCTAATGCACAGATTCCAAAAGCTGAATTTTTTTTAATTGCTTCTGGAAAACTAAAGCATTCTTCCTTTTTAGGAATCATAAGCAACAATATTACCAAGGAGCACCAGCCTAGTGCTCGCTCACAATAGTCAGGGAAATGTTGGGATCCAGAATCTGAGATAAACAATCACAAATATAAATGAGGAACTACTGGTCACCAAGGGAACAAGTAGTACCAATGGAGCATGAGCCAATAATAATGTAAGACCTACTTTGCAAATTTGGACTGCAAATCAGTCCATGGGTCGGCCCCAAGGATTGGAGCAGGGGATGAAAGCTGAGAGCTCAATCAAGCTTAAATCCATACATCCATATGAAAGAGTTGCTACTGTCCGAGAGAGAGCCTCTTGATTGACTCGCAGCATATCTATCCAGGGCTAAAGGACACAATTAAAATGACCTCTCACAACTGCAACACCTTATAGGCAAGGAGCCATTTGTAAAATCTACCCTATCTTGTTATGCAAGAAAAGAAGTATTCCTGAAATGTTGTACAGGCACAAAGATGAGTGCACAACTTGTCGCCCATTCTGTGAATTAGTATATGATGATGCATCATGCAGCTAGGTCAGGTTATGCTGATTTGTTATGCAAAGCATTTGGAAGATGTCAGCGTGCCACAGCTTTCAACTATAAGTTGCAGCTAGAATGTGTGTCCTGCTGAAGTAGGGCTATGCTTGAGATATTCTGAAAGTACTGTACGGTTATGTGAGGCAGGATGAGTATTAAATGTGGAACAAGTTGATAGGCAGCTCTTTGTGGCATGCAATCTGGGGTCAATTATCCGGCACATAATACCGTTGTGTAATCTTACTGTGGCAGCTTTCATAAGATATGTCCTCTTCTACCACATCTGTTGTCATTTCTGTAGATATAATACTTAGCATGGAGCCTGATCATCATCTCCTAACAGACATACTGCATTATTGTCATGTAGGACAGGCCCTGGAATGAGAAATAGAACGACCCTCCTTTCACTCACCTCCTGTAGCAGCACTTCCACCTTGCAGGCATCAAACTGGGAGGGTCAGACACTGTGCCCTTCAGTCACTCGCTCACAGACTCCCTTTAGTGCTTCCACATTGGGTTTGTCTTCCCTTAGCATTTTGCCTGCCTATTCGTTCCCGCCACACTTCCTTTGGAAAGGCTGAAAAATACATTTAAAATATTTTCAGCCTTTAGAAAAGCTGAAACAATGGCCCAGAAATTCACCTCTCCGGCTTGCCGCGGGGGTAAGGATCGCGCGCGCTCTTACCTACCGCGCATGCCGTTGTGTTTTGGGCCCACGGGAACTTCAGCTCCTGGGCCTCTCCCAACTGCCGGCGCTCAGTGCTTGCGTGTCCCAGGGGCACAGTTAGTGCGATGCGTCCCCTGGGATCACGTGGGCCATGGAGAGCCAATGGCAGCAGACCATCTTTCATTCATAGATTTGACAGGAGACCTGTCAAATCTGTGAATTGAAATCAGCCCCAAAAGAACAGCTAAACTTAAAATATTTTTTTTTAAAAACCATCACATTTATAAAATAACTATAGTTAAATAAATTAACCACTTTAAAGAAAAATTTAAATTTTTGAAAAAATTAAAATACTTTTTAAAAGTGATAAAAATAAACTTACCTTTCTTTAAAGTATCTAAAAAAGATAAACCTGTTGAAAAAACTTTTAAATTATACTTAATTAACCACTTACCTTGTTGAAAACGGGTCTTGCGCCTCCTTTTCAAAAGCGTAGTTTCTTCAATACTTACCCTCGCGTAGAAACCTGAAAAAAAATCTAAGTTTGCTGCGTGCGCGCAGCCTCTACTGCGCACGCGGTTCACCTATGAACCGCCCCCTTCACCATACCGGAAGTTCCGGTTTCCCGTGCATGCAGGAAACCGGCACTTCGGGACGTCTTACGGGTGAGTACACACTGTGTACTCACCCGGGAAGGGACGAATTTTTGGCCCAATATTTTTTACCTCATTTACAGACGTTTACCTTTAAGACTGAGGGCAGGATTAACATCACTGTGAAATTCTTCTGCTATTCTGGGATGTCTCAAAGCTGCTGATTCTGAACATATACATTTTGTTCTCTGATTCCACAATTCAAATCTTCCAAAGCTATCTACCATCCACATCAGTGAGTTTTATGTTGTGGTGTAAGATGGCTATTTTTTCTGATATGTCACCAGGACCCGCCAGTCACCTCACAAAGGAGCCATTATATGTTCTACATCCTCAGGTGGTATTGGTTTCACCACAACAGTGTGTCCTACAGATAAAGACACACCTCTTAGGTAATCTTCTCCTTTTTAAATGCTCACTTTGGGGTAACAATTTTACTGCTAAAGTCCTTGAACGTGTTGTCGCCTCCCAAATCCGTGCCCATCTTTCCCGCAACTCTATGTTTGAACTCCACCAATCAGGTTTCCGCCCCGCCATAGCACTGAAACTGCTCTTAAAAAATCACAAATGACATCCTATGTGACTGTGCCCATAGTAAACTATCCTTCCTCCTCCTTCTCGACCTGCCTTTGACATGGTTGACCATGCCATCCTCCTCCAATGCCTCTCCTCCATTGTCCAGCTGGATGGGACTGCCCTCAACTGGTTCTATTCCTATCTATCCAGTTGTAGCCAGACAATCACCTGCAATGCCTTCTCTTCATGCTTCCGCACCGTTACCTCTGGTGTCCCCCAAGGATCTATCCGTGGCCTCCTCCTATTTCTCATCTACATGCCGCCCTCGGCGACATCACCCGAAAATACGTCGGGTTCCACATGTACACTGAGGACACCCGGCTCTACCTCAGCTCTACTTCCCTCAGCCCCTCCCCACCTCTGATATGTCACGCTGCTTGTCCTACATCCAGTATTGGATGAGCAGCAATTTCCTCCAATTAAGCCATTGTCTTCTGTCCCCGCCACAAACTCCGTTCCATCGCCACCGACACGATGGCCGGAATTTTCTGCAGGAAGGCAGGTTGGGGTGGGGGGCCTCTGAGGCGAGCAGGAAAACCGTGAGGCCGGGTTTCCCGCAGGCCCTGCCAACTTTGTCGGCAGGGCCTGGTTTGCATGTGAGGCCTCGGTTTCCTGCCCGCAGTCAGCCAGATTGAGAGGCTGGCTGGCTGCGGGCGGGTAGGCCTGCCGATGCAGAGAGGGAGCGAGGGGTCGGTCCGGGGGAGGGATTGCGGGGGGGTTCGGTTGGGGATCGCGGGTGGGGCGGGGGGGGTGTCCGGATCGACAGTGGCTCGGTCGGGGATCGGGGAGGTGGTCAGGTATCGGCGGGGGGAAGGATCGGGTGTCGGGAGGGGGTGGATCGGCAGGGGCTTAGTCGCAGATCGGGAGGAGTGGGATCGGGGATTGCGTCGGGGGGAATTTCAAACATTAGCTGGCCGTGTAGCGCCTAAAAAACGGGCGCCACAGAGCTCAATTTCTCCCCCAATGGCTCTTGCGGGCATACAATTGATGTGTGAACCTGAAGGGGTAGAAATTAGTCTGGGCCTGTTTTTGGGCCCAAACCTGATGCCCGAGCAGACAGTCCCGAGACCGTCCCGTAATTGGGCCTTGGGGCCTGATCTACATCTCTGGGGTGGGGTGCTTGTGCCGGTCGCGCCTCTACAAGCAGTTCACCCCACAAGAATGAAAACTGAATTTTGGGAGGCCAGCAGGTAAGTTCCCGGTGTAGGGTTGGATTGGGCAAGAGGGGTGGGGATGGAAGGTGCTCACCAGTACTGTAGAGCTGGGGAAAGAATTCCTGCTCCTACTGGATCCTCCTGGATCTGCAGATAGGTTTACATTACGTTGGCGGCCGCCAAAAACTTACCTTACGCCTGCACCGCTCATCAGGAACACATTGTGTAGAGATACCCTTCAACAGGCATTAGGCTCCTCATTAACATATTCAAGAAGCTTAACACCACTTTTAGGCGTCCACCCGGGTTATTTAAGTTCGTTCTGATAACGGGAATGGTAGCATAGTGGTTATGTTACTGTACTAGTAATCCAGAGGCCTGGACTAATGACCAAGAGACATGAGTTCAAATCCCACCTCGGCAGCTTGGCATTGAAATTCATTAAATAAATCTGGAATTAAAAGCTAGTATCATGAAACTTTCGGATTGTCGTAAAAACCCATCTGGTTCACTAATGTCCTTTAGGGAAGGAAATCTGCCGTCCTTACCTGGTCTGGCCTATATGTGACTCCAGACCCACAGCAATGTGGTTGACTCTGAACTGCCCTCTGAAATGGCTGAGCAAACCACTCAGTTGTAACTAACCACTACGAAAAACAATAAGAATAAAACCGGACGGACCACCCGGCATCGACCTTGGCACTGGCTACGGACACAACAATGGCACACCCAGCCCAGTCAACCCTGCAAACTCCTCCTCACCAACATCAGGGGACTCGTGCCAAAGAGCTGTTCCACAGACTAGTCAAGCATCAGCCTGACATAGTCATACTCACAGAATCATACCTTTCAGCCAATGTCCCAAACTCCTCTATCACCATCCCTGAGTATGTCCTGTCCCACTGGCACAGTGAGGAAAGAGTGGCCCTGGGAGTCCTCAACATTGACTCCAGACCCCATTAAGTCTCATGGCTTCAGGTCAAGCATGGGCAAGGAAACCTTCTGCCCTCCCTCAGCCGATGAATCAGTACTCCTCCATGTTGAACACCACTTGGAAGATGCACTGAGAGTAGCAAGGGCACAGAATGTACTCTGGGTGGGGGACTTCAATGTCCATCACCAAGGGTGGTTCGGTAGCACCACTACTGACCAAGCTGGCCGAGCCCTGAAGGACATAGCTGCCAGTCTGGGCCTGCGACTGGTGGTGAGAGAACCAACACGAGTGAAAAACCTACTTGACCTCGTCCTCACCAACCTACCTGTCACAGCTGCATCTGTCCATGACAGCATTGGTAGCAGTGACCACCGCACAGTCATTGTGAAGACAAAGTCCCGTCTTCACACTGAGAACACCCTCCATCGTGTTGTGTGGTACTACCACCGTGCTAAATGGGATAGATTCAGAACAAATCAAGCAGCTCAAAACTGGGCATCCATGAGATGCTGTGGGCCATCAGCAGCAACAGAATTGTATTCCACTACAATCTGTAACCTCATGGCCTGGCATATCCCTTACTCTACCATTACCATCAAGCCAGGGGACCAACCCTGGTTCAATAAGGACTGTGGAAGAGCATGCCAGGAGCAGCACCAGGTGTACCTAAAAATGAAGTGCCAACCTGGGGAAGCTGCAACACAGGACTACATGCATGCTAAAATGCGGAAGCAGCATGCTATAGACAGGGCTAAGCGATCCCACAATCAACGGATCAGATCAAAGCTCTGCAGTCCTGCCATATCCAGTTGTGAATGGTGGTGGACCAGCATGTGAGTGCAAAAGACAAGGCTGAAGCGTTTGCAAACATCTTCAGCCAGAAGTGCTGAGTGGATGATCCATATCGGCCACCTCCTGAGGTCCCCACCATCACAGAAGCCAGTCTTCAGCCAATTCGATTCACTCCACGTGATATCAAGAAATGGCTGAGCGCACTGGATACAGCAAAGGCTATGAGCCCCGACAACATCCCGCTATCGTGCTGAAGACTTGTGCTCCAGAACTAGCCACGCCTCTAACCAAGCTGTTCCAGTACAGCTACAACACTGGCATCTACCCGACAATGTGGAAAACTGCCCAGGTGTGTCCTGTCCACAAAAAGCAGGACAAATGCAATCCGGCCAATTACCCCATCAGTCTACTCTCAATCATCAGCAAAGTGATGGAAGGTGTCATCGACGGTGCTATCAACCGGTACTTACTCACCAATAACCTGCTCACTGATGCTCAGTTTGGGTCCTGCCAGGGCCACTCGGCTCCAGACCTCATTACAGCCTTGGTCCAAACATGGACAAAAGAGCTGAATTCTAGAGGTGAGGTGATAGTGACTGCCCTTGACATCAAGGCAGCATTTGACCGAGTGTGGCATCAAGGAGCCCTAGTAAAACTGAAGTCAATGGGAATCGGGGGGGAAAACTCTCCACTGGCTGGAGTCATACCTAGTACAAAGGAAGATGGTTGTGGTGATTGAAGGTCAATCATCACAGCCCCAGGACATCGCTGCAGGAGTTCCTCAGGGCAGTGTCCTTGGCCCAACCATCTTCAGCTGCTTCATCTATGACCTTCCCTCCAACATAAGGTCAGAAATGGGGATGTTTGCTGATGGCTGCACAGTGTTCAGTGCCTTTCGCAACTCCTCAGATAATAAAGCAGTCCATGCCCGCATGCAACAAGACCTGGACGACATTCAGGCTTGGGCTGATAAGTGGCAAGTAACATTTACGCCACACAAGTGCCAGGCAATGACTATCTCCAACAAGCGAGAGTCTAACCACTACCCCTTGACATTCAACGGCATTACCATCGCCGAATCCCCCACCATCAACATCCTGGGGGTCACCATTGACCAGAAACTTAACTGGACCAGCCACATAAATACTGTGGCAACAAGAGCAGGTCAGAGGCTAGGTATTCTGCGGCGAGTGTCTCACCTCCTGACTCCCCAAAGCCTTTCCACCATCTACAAGGCACAAGTAAGGAGTGTGATGGAATACTCTCCACTTGCCTGGATGAGTGCAGCTCCAACAACACTCAAGAAGCTCAACACCATCCAGGACAAAGCAGCCCGCTTGATTGGCACCCCATCCACCACCTTAAACATTCACTCTCTCCACCACCGGCGCACTGTGGCTGCAGTGTGTACCATCTACAAGATGTACTGCAGCAACTCGCCAAGGCTTCTTCGGCAGCACCTCCCAAGCCCGCGAACTCAAGCACCTAGAAGGACAAGGGCAGCAGGCGCATGGGAACACCACCACTTCCAAGTCACACACCATCCTGACTTGGAAGTATATCGCCGTTCCTTCATCGTCGCTGGGTCAAAATCCTGAAACTCCCTTCCTCACAGCACTGTGGGAGTACCTTCACCACACAGACTGCAGTGGTTCAAGAAGGCAGCTCACCAACATCTTCTCAAGGGCAATTAGGGATGGGCAATAAATGCTGGCATTGCCAGCGACGCCCAGATCCCATGAACGAATAAAAAAAATAGTCAGTCACAATAAAGTTCACATATTATAACCTAAACTATTCTATTGCTCACTCTGGCTTATGTTTCTATTGTGGTTAATAACAGACAACGGCCTATTCTTCCTCCTTATCAAATTAAATTTCCAGCTATCCCTTTCTGTGGAATGTCTTATCATTGTTGCCTAGGCAACCTGTCTGCAGTGAAGTGCCTGTCTGAGTTTCTAACCTAGTCTAACTTCTCTTTCTCATAATGCATATCATATGAGCCATTTTGGGAGCGATTTTAACCCTACTCGTTCAGCAGAAACCTGGTGGATGGGCAGTTAAAATCGTCCGAAAGTCGCCATGTTCGCAACATCTGCAACACCTGAGCTGGCAGCAAGGACACGCGCCCGGAGCCAACAGGGCCCTTCTTTACATATGCATGTTGCGGCCCGATGACATAATTGAGAACTGACTGTAGTATTAACTCAGGCCTGAGTGGGGAATTCACCTAGAGTTTTAGTCGCTCTAAAGCTTATATAATCTGGCACCTCAGCACAAACACTGCTACACGACTCACTGATCCAGAGCCTCATTTGGGATGTCTGCAATTAATTTATAAAAGTTTTAAGCAATACTTTCAAGTCCCAGGTCAAAAGCCCAGACTTCATTACTGCACTGAAGATTTGAGCAAGTGCATATTACATTGCAAATAACGTGGAAGCCCAGGAATGTGACACTTGAGTCACTTCCTGGAATTTAAACAGAATGCCTTTTACTAACGGTGCCTGCTCCGATGTACTGGAACCGTCACTCATATTGTTTTCTGCAACCTATCGAAATGTTAATAAATGTAAGTAAAGTTTGCACTGCAAAAGTTCGGCTGAAATATATCCATGTCATCACCATGATGTAGTGCGATGTAATGGTGGGCCTGTGAAATTTTCACACTACATCCATTTGAATTGTGAAAGCACCCAGGGGAACATTTACAGATTTTGTCCTTTCAAACTTCAGTTGTGGTCAGGGTAATTCTAGCTATATAACAACACAATAAAGTACTTCTGGTTACAGATCTCTCAGTAGTGGTGGTAGAGATGGGAGTAATTTGAGATGAAGAATTAAAGAGTATTATACAAACATAGTATTAGCACAGCATTAGAGCTTATTGAGTTACACGGTATATCAGTATTGATGTGAAAACCTATCCCAGTCCAAATCATTTATGTTAAATGTGAACAACAGTGGTTTCAGCACCGATCCCTGTGGGATACCACTTCCCACCCACCACCAGTCTGAGTAACTACCTTTAACGCCTACTCTCAGTTTTCTGTTTTGTAGCCACTTTGCTATCCATTCTGCTACTTGTCCCCTGACTCCACGTACTCTGACTTTAGTCATGAATCGACCATGCGGTACCTATCGAAGGCTTTTTGAAAGTCCATATCAGCCCATATAAGTTCTACAGGTAGCTGAGGTTTATGCCATCACTAAAGCTGATCTACATTTGCTTTCCCATCTGGTGGGTTTCTAAATGCTGCCTCGCACTCTTTAGTAGCTTTGCTCTATTTTGCTAGCTGTATTGCTTTCAAAACTACAAGGTCGAGCTGAAACCTTTCTGATAATCTTCAATTTCACAGGCCAACTGCAAAGCAATCACAAATCATTTCATTGTACAGTTCACCACATTCACAGTTACTCTGCCAAATGATATAGAGCTGAGATAAAACTCTCTACAGACGCCCCATCTATTTCCTTTGGTTAAATGTCACCATTTTGAAATTTAATTTCTATGCACAGAACTGCCTCTAAAACCTTACCATAACTGCCTTAACATAAATCTTACCTTGACCTAGCGTCAACAGAAAAAACAGGCGCGCAGGAGGCAAGGCATGCAGGCGGCGAGGCACTCGCTGCATGCACCTGTTCACGTGGGCACAGGGACCATGTGAAATTTGTGCTGGTTTATTGGCTGTCCACCTGTTTAGGGAGCAGGAAATCGAAACTCTTTTAAAGGCAGCTAGCACTTCTTAAAGCTAGCACTGTGGCTGTAGAAAGGAGGAAAGGCTAAGAAAGGTGCAAAATGATTGCAAGGTCCATGTTTTTTGATGCAGCATTGGAGGCCCTGGTCCAGGTGGTGCACAGTAGGAGGGAGGTTCTGTTCCCCCGAGGATGCAGAAAGCCCTCCAGGCAACACGTCCACCGTCAATACGAAGAGGTTGCGGAGCGGGTCAATGCGAGCAGCTTAGCTCCTAGGTCCTGGCTGCTATGCCGAAGGATGTTTAATGACTTCACTTGAGTTGTCACGTTAAGAATCTTACCTCTCAGCTCAACTGGTCTCTCCTCACACCTGCGGCCTCACTATTCACAATATTAATACTACAATGAGGCTTGTGAATACTACCGACGCCCGCAGTGGACACCTATGGAGCAGCCCGATCTAATACGGTGGATGGCGCTCTTCCAGCGCAGGACAGGCACACACGTGCTGCTTGCGATATTCGACTGTTAGTCACCCGTTTAATGTCTTCCAAAACTGGGGGTAGCGTGTGCAGTTCCATGATGTTTTTAGCCCTCTCTGACATGTAGCCTGGTCCTTCTTTTTATTTTATTGTTTTCATTGTAAGAGTACACCAGCTGTCACCATGTGATGTTGTGGGTTAATCAGACTCAGACACATGGAGAAACATTAATAACACAAGGTGAATGCTTCACTCACCGTACAGTACCAAACCTGTCTACTCTTAGCTTCCTCTGCAGCCTCCGAACTAGCAGAACAGAACATGTATTATCACCGCTCTGTAACTTGGATAAGCTTGCAAAGAGATGAAGATGTGTATCATGGCAAAAATGGGATTCCAGGGGGCACTGGTCAAAGAGGTCCATCAGAGGCAGGCACAAAGAGTCCAGAGGGAGAGGGTCTCCACTGATGGTCCCTGTAATATATGTGGGTAGAACAAATGAAGGACAGAGACACCATGACTTGCTCATCCATGTGCTTGCTTTACTAGGCCAGCGCGAACTGAGCATGCTCATATTAAACCATGTGATAAACCATGTGATAATATATTACACTGCTTTTACCTTAAAAGAAATGTACATATTCCTCTCTCAAATACAACAAAACTATGGTCCCACCTTTCCCTGCATTACATGTACCACATAACAAAAGCTCCTGGCTTTTTTTCTTTTAAATCAACTACAAATGCTATAAATGAACTACAAATCCAGTTCAATAACAGGTTTGAGGAGCCTTCCTGATCTCCTTACAAAAGGTTTTGGTGTTAAAACATAGAAACATAGAACAGTACAGCACAGTACAGGCCCTTCGGCCCTCGATGTTGTGCCGAGCATTGTCCGAGACCAAGATCAAGCTATCACACTCCCTATCACTCTGGTGTGCTCCATGTGCTTATCCAATAACCGCTTGAAAGTTCCTAAAGTGTCCGACTCCACTATCACAGCAGGCAGTCCATTCCACACCCCAACCACTCTCTGAGTAAAGAATCTACCTCGGACATCCCTTCTATATCTCCCCCCATGCACCTTATAGTTATGCCCCCTTGTAACAGCTGCCTCTACCCGAGGAAATAGTCTCTGAACATCCACTCTATCTATCCCCCTCATCATCTTATAAACCTCTATTAAGTCGCCTCTCATCCTCCTCCGCTCTAAAGAGAAAAGCCCCAACTCCCTCAATCTTTCCTCATAAGACCTCCCCCCCAAACCAGGCAGCATCCTGGTAAATCTCCTTTGCACTCTTTCCAATGCTTCCACGTCCTTCCTATAGTGAGGTGACCAGAACTGCACACAATACTCCAAATGTGGTCTCACCAAGGTCCTGTACAGTTGCAGCATAACCTCACGGTTCTTAAACTCAAACCCTCTGTTAATAAACGCCAACACACCATAGGCCTTCTTTACTGCTCTATCCACTTGAGTGGCAACCTTCAGAGATCTGTGGATATGAACCCCCAGATCCCTCTGCTCCTCCACGTTCCTCAGAACCCTGACGTTGACCCTGTAATCCTTATTCAAATTTGCCCTACCAAAATGAATCACCTCGCACTTATCAGGGTTAAATTCCATCTGCCATTTTTCGGCCCAGCTCTGCATCCTATCAATGTCTCTTTGCAGCCTACAACAGCCCTCCACCTCATCCACTGCTCCGCCAATCTTGGTGTCATCAGCAAATTTACTGATCCACCCTTCAGTCCCCTCCTCCAAGTCATTGATAAAAATCACAAACAGCAGAGGACCCAGCACCGACCCCTGTGGCACACCGCTGGTAACTGGTCTCCAGTCCGAAAATGTTCCATCCACCACCACCCTCTGCCTTCTATGAGATAGCCAGTTACTTATCCAATCGGCCAAATTTCCCTCTATCCCACAACTCCTTACTTTCTTCATGAGCCGACCATGGGGAACCTTATCAAACGCCTTACTAAACGACATCAACTGCTCTACCTTCATCTACACACTTAGTTACCTCCTCAAAGAATTCAATCAAATTTGTTAGGCAAGACTTACCCTTCACGAATCCGTGTTGACTATCCCTGATTAAGTTGCCCCTTTCCAAATGGTCATAAATCCTATCCCTCAGGACCTTTTCCATTATCTTACCAACCACCGAAGTAAGACTAACCGGCCTATAATTACCAGGGTCATTCCTATTTCCTTTCTTGAAGAGAGGAACAACATTCGCCACTCTCCAGTCCTCTGGCACCATTCCCGTGGACAGTGAGGACCCAAAGATCAAAGCCAGAGGCTCTGCAATCTCCTCCCTTGCCTCCCGAAGAATCCTAGGATATATCCCATCTGGCCCAGGGGACTTATCGACCCTCAGGTTCTTCAAAATTGCTAAAACATCTTCCCTCAGAACATCTACCACCTCCAACCTATCCACCTTTATCACACTCTCATCCTCAAGAACATGGCCCCTCTCCTCGGTGAACACTGACGAAAAGTATTCATTCATCACCTCTCCTATCTCTTCTGACTCCATGCACAAGTTCCCACTACTGTCCTTGACCGGCCCTACCCTCACCCTGGTCATTCTTTTATTTCTCACATAAGAGTAAAAGGCCTTGGGGTTTTTCTTGATCCGACCCGCCAAGGACTTCTCATGCCCTCTCCTAGCTCTCCTAAGCTCTTTTTTTAGCTCATTCCTTGCTACCTTGTACCCCTCAATCGACCCAACTGAACCTTGTTTTCTCATCCTTACATACGCTTCCTTTTTCCTCTTGACTAGACATTCAACCTCTTTTGTGAACCATGGTTCTCTCACTCGGCCATTTCCTCCCTGCCTGACAGGGACATACCTATCAAGGACACGCAGTAATTGCTCCATGAAAAAGCTCCACTTTTCGTGTTGAACCAAGATTCGGGCTGTTTTGTCCCGGTTCCGAAATCTAAGAAGTAGGTACCACCATTCTGTTTCCCCACTTTGATACAACCTTGCTCACAAGACAATTCAGTACGGCGGTTATGGAATGATTTCAATTCTGTGTCCAGACACTGATCAGTCCATCCATTCAAGGTGTTTTCATACACTCTTTTCAGTACTGAGTCCTTTTGAGTCTCATTTGCAATCTCAGTTGCATTCACAGGAAAGTCTTTGTCAACTGCACCTAGCATGAAAATCTCACCTTCACTCCCAACACATGAGTCTTCATGTGGCAACCGGGACAAGGCATCTGCGATTGCGTTTTACTTTGAAATGCGATATTCAATCGTGTAGTCATATTGTGACAACAACACTGCCCAACTCTGCATCCTTGATGTGGCCATTGCAGGGGTGGCAGATTTGGGCCCCAATATTGCTAGGAGAGGTTTGTGATTGGTTATCAGGGCAACATTCTGCTGATCAGGATCTGTTGTAATTTCTTGATTCCAAACACTATGGCAAGTGCTTCCTTTTCAATTTACACGTAGTTTCTTTCATTCTTTGTGAGGGTTCGCGATGCGAATATGATTGGTTTCTCTTGGCCATCATCCATTACGTGGCTTATGACAGCTCCCACACCGTAGCTAGAAGCATCACACGCTAACTTAAGCTCACGCTCTGTGTCGTAGTACACAAGTAGAGCATCGCTAGAGAGACTTCTCTTACAAGCGTCGTAAGCTTCCTGTTGAGCTTTCATCCACTTCCACTGGACAACCTTCTTGAGGAGCTCGTGCAATGGAGCTAACATGGTCACTAACTCAGGTAAGAAACGTGCGTAGTACTGGACCATTCCAAGGCAAGATCTTAACTCAGACACGTTCTGTGGCTTTAGAGCATTGATGACAACATCAACCTTTTCCTTAACTGGTTGCAAACCATTTGCATCAACTTTCAGACCAAGGTACACAATCTCGGGCTGCATGAAAGCACATTTGCTCCTTTTCAATTTGACATTGTGGGCATTCAACCTTTGAAGCACTATATCTAACACTTCTAGATTTTCTTCCTCGCTGCTTGTTGCAATCAGCACATCGTCTTGATTGCATAAGCAATTTGGAATTCCTTGCAAAATCTTATCCATCGTAGCCTGGAAGATTTTGGGGGAGGACTTTACACCATACGGCTGCTTGATGTATCAGTTCAGTGTGTGTGTTGATGGTGAGATACTGTTGACTCTCTTTGTCAACATTCAGCTCAACCGGTCAAGCTTGGAGAAAACATTTGACCCAGAGAGTGCTGTAAACAAATCTTGTGATGTCTGTAACGGGTACTGCTCATCGTCAACTGCTTGGTTGATAGTAACTTTGTAGTCACCGCACAAGCGTACAGTTTTGTCTGCTTTGGGCACTACCACAATCGGGGTAGCCCATTCACTTTTGTTGGTTTTTACTAGCACTCCGTTCTCTCTGAGCTTCGCTAGCTCTTCTTCCACCTGACTCTTCAACACATAGGGGACCAGCCTTGCCTTACAATAGACAGGCTTCGCGTTGGACTTGATGCGGATATGCGCGTCATACCCAGTGATGTCCTCATAACTGTCTGAGAACGTGCTTTTATAGTTGTTCAGCATTGTGTTAAGTCGCTTCTTTGAATCATCTACACTGACGATGTTTTTCCAGTCTAGTTTTAACTTTTGTAAGGAGACGTGGCAGGATTGTATGAAATAATATTTTTCTTTAAAAATCATAAGCCTACGAGGCTGGCGAAAACCCTGAAGCTATGCAAACAGTCTGGCCTAATTGAACTTTGTGGACACAACAAACAAGGCAGTTAATCAAGGAACCAGAACACAATGTAAGGTGACCTAAGGGTTTGCTAACCAAATCATCTGAGATCAAGGAACCAGAACACAATGTAAGGTGACCTAAGGGTTTGCTAACCAAATCATCTGAGATCAAGGAACCAGAACACAATGTAAGGTGACCTAAGGGTTTGCTAACTAAATCATCTCTGAGATCAAGGAACCAGAACACAATGTGAGGTAACCTAAGGGTTAGCTAACCAAATCATCTCTGAGCAGATCAGTGAGTGATCATGCACACAGAGACCCTATAAAAAGTAATGAATTCTGAACACAGACAGGAAACACAGCCAAGAGGAAGACAGGATCCTGCCGGGTGAATCGGACCCATTGACCTACAAGCAACTCGGATTGATCAACTGAGGGTGATTATATGTATTGGCCAAATGCATGTAAGGGCACAGATATTGCATGTAAGTGCATAGATATTGCATGTAAGTGCATAGATATTGCATGTGAGGGCATAGATATTGTGTGTAAGTATATAGATATTGCAAACTAATCCATAGTTAAGTGCATAGTTATTGCAAATATTATTGATCGAATTCAATAAAGTACCATTTGATCGGATCTTGTTTGACGTTGTAGTATCTCAATAAGTCTCGGGGTCGGAACTCAAAAGTGAAGTCTTACAGATTTCCTGGCGACCACAGCAGGACACCGAGCGGTGATTTTACAATGTCGGACAAGAAGGGGAAAACTATAGAGAGTTTAGTATTTGGGTATGTTACAAAATAATTGCGGGTTTTGGACCTAAGATATAGCTGGTAGTAAGGAACCAGTGGAAAAGTCACGGGAGAGGACAGAGGACTCGCTCTGTTGGCAGAGAATGGGGAAGGCAGTCTGGTTAATTGCATACCAGAAGCAAGTGAGCCTACAACGGCAGACAATTGAACAACTTGAAAAGGAAAAAGAAGAACTTTGTAGAAAAGCCAGTGACTGAGAAGCCGCAGTGAATCGGCTGCTGAAAGAAGTGCAGGAGGAAAGAGAGAATAGAGAAGCAGGTAGATTGAAATCTGCAAGTACCACAGAATAATTACAGTGTCAAGTGACGGAGTGCTCCCGTCGGTGTGATACATGGGAGTGTGAAAGTGGTAGAAATGAGAGGAGGGCCGAGGAAGCTGAGGAGAGAGCTCGGGATATTAAAACAGTATTTCAAGTGCTACAGCAACAGAAGTATGAGGAAGGAGATCATAACCAATGCCAGAAAGACATAAATAAATTAAAACAACAATTGGGAAAAACTAAGGGTATGGTGTGTTTAATAAGTCTCGGATTAAAATTTAACGAGGAAGGTGAGGACGATGAGGTAGAAACGGGATTAGGAAAAGACTCGGGAGTTGGCCCGCAGCACGTGGATTGTCCACAGTTACCGGAGGCTCCGGGGCCTCCGGCCACAGCGCCCCCTATGTATCCCCTACTCCAACAGAGGTTTAATCGACCCGCGGATGGTCAGCAGCAGGGGGCCCCACAGAGTGACTACGTAAATCCCTATACCAACAGTCAGCTAAAGGAAATGGTATCGGATATTTAAAAACTGGCCTTTGGGGGAGACCCGCAGGCTGCGTTTGCGGCGATATCACAGCAGGCACAACTCAACGGGTGCGACGATGTAGAACACAAAAAGTTGATACTGTTCACACTAACGCCGGAAGTCTATGGTAACCTCCCTCCCGCCACCAAACTAGGTAACGGCACCTTACAAGGTGTGAGGGACCAAGTTTTGCAGGCATTGGGTTGTAACAGTAGGAGCCCATTTATGCAAGTGCAGAAAACTAAACAGAAACCCGGAGGCTCACCGGAGGCCTTTGCAGATAGGTTATGGCCCACGTATGAAAGGGCGTGTGGACAACTATTGCGGCGAGCCAAATTGCAGCAAGGCCCCTTGAATCATTGGCTGCGTACAGTAATTGCTAATAGTTTACCCCGGATCCCAGCTAAGGCAGAACCTTGGTTCGATCTGGAAAACGAGGCCAATACCGAAGCTATGCTCCTGCGAAAGTTTACCCTAGCCTTTGAGGCAGACCAGGGTGCAGCCATCTGAAGGGGGTGGGTCGGAAAAGCCTAAACAAAAAGGGAAGGTGTGTGAGACTAGGGGCTACCCCTCTCAAACAGGTGGGCAGAATAAGCAGAAATGGCAGCAAGAAGGAGGTATGTTTAGGCCAGGATCAGACAGGGCCTGTTATAACTGTGGAGGAAGAGGACATTTTGCTAGAGAATGCAAGAAACCTAAAAAGAACTCCTCAGGCTTTGGTCCCAAACCAATAGCGGCCCCACAGAAGAATCAGGAAAGTGAGACAGAGCAGAAGGTCATGCAGATCTTGGTCACAGTTTTGCAACAAGCTGCCAATAAAGGATTGGTAAAGGTAGTCACCGGCGAAAGTCAGGAAAACTTGTCCCAGTCGCAGTGAAGGGGCCGCGCCCAGCCCGAGTAGCCGTGTCCACTCAGATACGATGAGTGAGGCAGACCATGTGTGGATATTGTAGTGGAGGGTAGAAAGGGCGAGTACCTAGTGGATACCGGAGCCTCGAGCACTGTAATCCACTCGGACAATCCCACGACCTCCCCTCTGTCAAATGGCACCCCATTCACTTTGACGGGTTTTACGGGAAATGAAAAGGATGGAGTGGTATCGAGACCCTTAAGTTTTAAAATAGGTCCCTTACAGGCTAAGTAGACATGTATTTTAATGAGGTGGGATCAACCTGGTTTAGGTGTCCTTGGGTCGGACTGGATGTTGGCCCATAATGTCATAGTGGACATGAAGAAGGAGCAGCGGATACGGATAGGTCTGAAAAGGTGATACCGAAAGACAGGTGAATATGCATGTATGATGCAGCCTCGAGATTCCTATGACCTGGACCAGCTAGTAAAGAGTATGTCCGAGAGGTATCAATCGTTTGCTACCCACAAACATGATTGTGGGAGGGTTAACAGCAGAGAAGGCCAAGTGGACGGGGAGCCCATGTTGAAACCCCAGAAGCAGTACAGCTTCCCAAAAGAGGCCGCGAAGGACCTAGGAAAGGCAGTAGCCTCTCTGGTCGAACAGGGGGTGCTGAGGTCACTAGCCACCAAAGAAACCGGATGGGTCATGGAGGATGACCATCGATTATAGAGTCCTGAACAAAAACATCCCGGCCTGCGCTCCCACCATGGCAGCTGTAGCCGATTTAATGGGGTGTATCCCCTCCTCAGCGAAAGTGTTTACCGTGTTAGATATTTCAAATGGGTTCTGGTCGATACCGGTAAGGAGAGAAGACCAGTATAAGTTTGCTTTCACTTTTAAAGGGCATGGACCAGCTTGCCCCAGGGGGTTCACAATAGCCCCTCCATCTTTCACCAGAGCATGGCGAATATCCTGGAGGATTTCAGTCAGCCAGATAGTCTCGTTCAATATATAGATGACCTGCTGCTATCCTCAGATAATGAGAGTCGCCAGGAACTGTTACATGAACTGCTGGCATCGCTGGCAGAATCCGGTTTAAGGGTAAACCCAAAGAAGGCTCAAATTGGAAGGGAGGAGGTGCAGTTTTTAGGGTTGACTATCAGACCCGGACAAAGGGCAATAGATGAGGCTAAGAGAAAGGCAATTCAAGAGCTACCTATTCCCACAGATGTAACAGGGGTAAGGTCTTTATTGGGACTGACAGGATACTGTAGAGAGTTCATTGAAAACTATGCTGCCACAATAGTTCCATTGTTTAGAATCCTGAAGAAAGGGGTAGAATGGGAGTGGGCAAAAACTGTGATGAGGCTTTCGTGCAGTTGAAGAAAGATCTACAAACAGCGCCTGCACTAGGGGCTATAGACTCTGCAAAGGAATTCTTTTTAGAGGTAGCTGTCACTGAGGCAAGCTTCAGTGCAGCGCTGCTCCAGGAGAGACACGGTAGATTAAGACCAGTGGTGTATGCTTCTCGAGTGCTTACAGAGGTAGAGAAGGGATTTTCTGGCTGCAAATAAGATATATCTGAGATATCTGCGCTCCTCTAATTCTGCCCTCTTGAGCATCCCTGATTATAATCGCTCAACCTTTGGTGGCCGTGCCTTCTGTTGCCTAGACCCTAAGCTCTGGAATTCCCTCCCTAAACCTCTCCACCTCTCTACCTCTCTTTTCTCCTTTAAGACGCTCCTTACAACCTACCTCTTTGACCAAGCTTTTGGTCACCTGCCCTAATTTATCCTTATATGGATCGGTGTCAAATTTGTTGTCTTAAAATACTCCTGTGCAGCGCCTTGGGACATTTACTATGTTAAAGGCGCTATATAAATACAAGTTGTTGTTGTTGCAAAAAGCACTTGTTAGCAACCTGCTGGGTGGTAAAGCACTATCGGACGTTTACAGGGTTAGCACCTATTACCTTGTTGACATGTCACACCCCGACTAAGCTGTTGTTAGACGGCCGCACAAAGGACGGAACTGTAAGTAGTACCCGAATAGCTAGGTGGACAGTGCAACTGTCACAGTTAGATTTGAAGGTGGTGACACTGGAGGAACCCAAATTGGCCCAGAACATGACTTATGCCGGAACAGCACACACATGCTTAATAGATGGGGCTTGGGACGTGAATCTTGGATTTAGAACAGGGCAGTACCCCATAGGAAGGGACATCTACACAGATGGGTCCAGCTCTGTGAAAAATGGGGAACGGAGAACGGGGTGTGGGATATCCAACCCCAGATGGGAATAGAACTGGCAGGTAAATTGCCAAATACCCTCAGCGCCCAACAAGCAGAACTGGTGGCAGTAGCCTATGTAGTGACACACCCCACGAAATTCCCGCCACCATACACAATGGCCCTGAAAATTAAACCTAATACGCAAGAGTATGCACTGTGTACTCTCGCGTATTAGGTCACGAATTGCCGGTTTCCTGCATGCACTGCGCATGCGCGGGAAACCGGCACTTCGTGAATTGCAAAGGGGGCGGTTCCTAAGTGAACCGCGTGCGCGCTACAGGCTGTGCGCACTGCAGTGCACTTAGTTTTTTTTTCAGGTTTGAACGCGCAGGTAAGTGGTGAAGATTTTACACATAAAGAAAGCAGGCGTAGGACCCCCTTTTAACAAGGTAAGTAGTTAATTAAGTGTTATTTTGAAAAAATTTCAACAGGTTTATCTTTTTTAGAGACTTTAAAGAAAGGTAAGTTTATTTTTATAACTTTTAAAAAGATTTTACATTTTTTCAAAAATTTAATTTTTTGTTTAAAGTGGTTAATTTATTTAACTATACTTATTGTATTAATGTGATGGCTTTTTTTTAAAATTTAATTGAGGTTTAGCTGTTCTTTTGGGGGTTTGTAGTATTCATAGCTTTGACAGCCCTTGCTGTCAAAACTATGAATGAAAGATGGTGTGCTGCCATTGGCGCTAACTGAATCACGTGATCCCAGAGCTCGCACGAACTAATTGCGCCTCTGGGATACGCAAGCACTGCACGGTTGCAACAGGGAGAGGCTCTGAAACTAAAGTTCGTGTGGGCCCCAAACAAAAAGGTAGGCGCGGAGTGCGATATCGCGGGGAATCCTTACCCCCGCGGGAACCATCGATGTTTAATTTCTGGGCCATTATGTTCAGACTCCATGTTCACGTGTAACTCGTGCACAGAATACCTAGCCATTTGGTCAAGAAGGGGGTTTAAATCAGCGGATGGAAGACTGTTGGCTGCAATTTTAAAGGTAACAGGGAAAAATAGGGCGGATTATTACATTCAAAAGGTGAAGGTTTACTCTAAGACAGAACAAAGGAGCAGAGGGAGGAGTCCTGTGGGACTCCTACCAGTCAGGAGTGGTAGTGGCCACCGCACCAAAAGTGACGGGGGCACAAGATCTGGTAACGTTACCACCGGATCTGGAAAAGGTACAAATGCAAGATGTGGTGTTGAAGGCAGTTATTAAAGAAAAGAGAGAAGGGTCACACATAGAGGGACCATTTGGAGCAAGTGAGGTGGAAATGAAATCGGGAATGCTGTTTAAAGGAGACAAGTGGGTGGTCCCTGAAGGGTACCAAGAAGAGTTTATGCATATGGCCCATGGAGGACCGGGGGCCGGACACCCGGGACCTGAAACCACGTGGAAGCAAGTGGAGGAGGTTAGATGGTGGCCTCATGTGCGGGAAGATGTAAGGGAATATTGTGATAATTGTTTAATATGTGCTGCTAACAATCCAGATCCTCACAGGAAGAAGGCACCGTTGGGACACACTCGAAGGGCAGAAGGTCCATGGCAGTGCCTCCAAATTGATTTTATTGGACTACTGCCCAGCACAAAGAAGGGCAATAAATATTGCTTGGTTTTGGTAGATACCTTCACCAAATGGGTAGAAGTTTTCCCTTGTACGGCAAAAATCTTAGTGAAAGAAGTCTTCTCCAGATGGGGGTTGCCTTGAATAGTAGAGTCAGATCAGGGAAGTCACTTCACTGGCCAGGTGATGCAGATTACCCCAAAACTATTGGGTATTGAAGGAAAATGGCATGTGGCTCATAACCCCCAGTCGTCAGGGATTGTAGAAAGGTTGAACCGAACTCTTAAGGAGAGACTGAGAAAGGAAGCGGGGAACAACCCCAAAATTTGGGATGAGGTACTTCCGTTGGTGCTCATGAATATTCGGGCCAACGTTTCTAAAGGAACAGGGTACTCACCACACGAATTGGTGACAGGGAGATTAATGAGAACTCCGACCCACTTACTGGTCCCAATTCTAATGGAAACCCAAGTCAAGAAAGTAAACAGGGATAAGTTTGTGAAGGATTTGTGGGACACACTTAAGGCACTCCATTGGGATGCAGCTCGAAATATAGGAAACATCACGCTCGTAACAAGTTGCTGTTAGAACCGCTTAAGCCTCAAGAATGGGATATAGGGGACAAGTTAATGGTGCGTAACTACGCCAGAGTAGGGGTGTTTGAATCCTTATATAACGGACCCTATAATATTGTGGAGACGGCCAGTCCAATGTTTTACACGCTACAACTGCCAAAAAGGGTCAAATGGTTCCACATTAGTTTGTGTAAGCGATACTACCCGGGAGAGAATGTTAAACAACCAAAACCAGTGGGAACGGTGATGAGTCTGATTGGGTGCCCAGGGTTGCCACCTATGTTATGGGATGACGATGACCCTCTTTCTGGGCCACGGCGCTCATCAAGGACTGGTGCTGGTGCCAGGGAATCGGAATCCACCAGCTCCCCCACTGCCTCCACCTGAAGCTTCCCCTCCGGCTTTGTTACCGAGAAGAAGCAGGCGGTGACCTAAGCCAAAGAAACCATGGACTACATAGTCTATGTATACATATGATCCGTAAATTGTGTTTGTGTTATTGGCCCAGATATTCCGATTGCAGGCCTCCCGCGGGCAGAGGCCTGCAATCTGGAAAAATCTACGCTCTTACCTGAGGGCTCCTGGGACGCACACGCTTCCGATCCTGGGCCTCTCCAAACTCCAAGTGCGCAGGGCCCACGTATCCCAGAGGCGCAGGTAGTTCGCAGTGTCCCTGGGATCACGTGGGCCATGGAGAGCCAATCACAGAAGGGAATCTCCCTTCATACACTTGACAGGAAGGCCTGTCAAATATATGAATGGAGATCACCCCAAAAACATAGTAAAACTTTAAATAAATTTTTAAAAAATCACATTTTTTAAATGACTTGAAATTACAATAAATTAACTATTTTAAACAAAAATTTAAATTTTTGAAAAAAATAATTAAAGTTTTTTACGGGGCTAAAAATAAACTTAGCCTTTTTTTAAAGTATTTTTAAATGATAAATCAGTGAAATTTTTTTAAAACTTTTTTCAACTCTTATCCTGGTAAAAGCAGGCCTTACCAAGAATTGTAAGGGTTTTCTGTGGGCGGAGGGTCTCCAAAAAGCGTAACTATCCGTCCACAGAGGCCCTTCTCCCGGGCAGCCGGAGGATCTGTCAAGTGCTTTCTTGACAGATCGGAAATGTCGGTTTCCAGCGCAAGCGCTGTGCATGCCTGAAACCGGCATTTCCGATGTCCCTACGGGTGAGTACACAGCGTGTACCCACCCGTAGGGATCGGAATATCCGGCCCAATGTGTTTTTTTAGGAGAATGTGGACACTCACGGTTACCTGGACGCTGGTGGGAGTGGTGACAGCCTTAACTGATATCGGTCTGAGCCAAATCTCCCAGGAAGGAGGAAGTTAAATGGGAACCCGAGAGGTAACAGTACAGTCATGGGAGGGTAGGTGGAAAGGGGTTACATTAAATCCATGTGGTAACAACGGGACCATGGAAGTCGACGAGGTAGAGGTCAGGGAAGGTCTTGAATTCTGTTTGACATGTGCCCCAAATACTGACGAGGTCTTCTCTTCCGATCTAATCTACTTCGATGATTCGTCCCCTCACCTGAATAAGGGAGATTACACGGGTGGGTCAATAAGATTAACCCGAGTAGATTATGCTCGAGAAGGTATTAAGAACGAAACTAGAGGTAAAGATAAGCGATATTGTTGGAAAAACTTTTGGGAAAGGGATGAGGGGGTGTATGTATGTGAAAGTCCTAAACAGGAACGAGAGTGTTATGGCCTAAGAGGAGTGGGGTTAGGGGCATGGAATTAAAGCTGAAAGAAAAGCAACCTACACCAAACCACACTAGAGAAGATGTAAGCCGTCCTGTTCATGAGCCAGGACCAGCAAATGGATTGGTGTTGATTCCAATGCGTAAGGTGTTGTATCATGATGTATACCATGAGGTGGTGGTGCCTGCAATGTTGAATTTGACAGATTTAGGTTTGCTTGAGTGGTGCAAACCTGAAACTAAACGCCTTTATTCCAACTTATTACAAAAGGTGGTGGTAAATATTGATTTAGGAGCCTTTAACAGTTACGGCCATGAAAGTGGACGTAATATATATGGAGATCCTGATTCAACAGCACCTACTATTCCCTCCCAGCGAAGGAAGAGAGGATTGATTAATGATGTAGCTACGGTGTTCAACACGGGAACCTCATTGGTAAATAGCCTTGATTGGGCAGAGTTAGATCATAGGATGGGCGAGACAAAAATGAGCTCAAAAGGGTATTACAAGAGACCAATTCTAATCAGGAACAAGGGAGAACCAAATTATGACCATACGTCTGCAAGATGTGGTCAGAGAGTTGGAAAAACATGCTCAAAAGGTTAACGAATTAATTAAAGAGATCGCTGGTGTGGACGAAAGAGGTGGCTAGAAATGATGTATGTGTATTGTATGGATCCTGGTTGATTGAGCAGGCACGAGAAAATTTGCGAAGGATTCATGAGGGAAAGTCCCCATGTAGCTAACAATAAACATTTACAGGCATGGTCCAATTATGATAGCAACATTACAGAGTGTCAACTCAGAGGTTTGATCCAGGTCTACCCTGTAAAATCAGGTTGTAGAATAGAAAATCTAACCATGTTGGAGTTGGTTTTGTATTCTCCAATCATCCCACATGGGGTAAAACCACTTCCTGTATATGGAATTGAAAATATTGGAGTGTTACAGGAAGGGACCCATGTGCAATATCATGCAATCCGACCCTACACTGTTAATATGAATGGGTACATGATTGGTACGGGATTGGAGGGATGTAACACACATGGAGACACGGTAGTGTGCCCCTATGGATTACAGAGGCACAGTCCGTCCATATGTGGGTTTAATTCATCAGAAACTGAGATAAATTGTACCATGGAAGCTTTGACTGCTGAGTTAAAACCAACTCAGGCTGCTTATATGGGAAACGGGAAATATTGTGTCACTACAAACCAACCGAATTATACCTATGGAACAAAACATCAGTGCCCAGTTGTAAATAGTACCTTCTGTTTTACTCTAATTCGACCTGTAAGAATCAGAGCGCGGGAACTTGTAAACATTTATAGTCACAATATATCTATTGTTAAAATGAATGATACAATTAAAAATGAGCTAGAGAATTATGTCGCGAAGTTTGACTATGACATACCACCCTTGCCTGAACATCTGACGGAATTGAAGAATAAAATCGAGGGGTCCAGGAAACATTATTTCCAGATACAAAAGCAAACTTGGTTAACTTGGACAAGGATCAGCAACCTTAAAACAGACATATCGTGGTGGGACTTCGGACTACAAATACAAATCCACCCTTAGATTGGCATCATATCCCATGTCCTCGTAGTGATTCAACTGTTATGTATTATCTATCTTCTGTGCGATCTGGCATGGCGGAAAAGGAAGCAAACGTGTAAGAGGATGGCGAAGTTGGTGAAAGAAGTCCAAATTCAATTGCCATTACTTTAAGTGTCTCATTTAATAAAATAAAGGAGAGACTTGAGAGAGGACTGTAGAGTGACATGGCAGGGTTGTATGAAATAATATTTTTCTTTAAAAATCATAAGCCTACGAGGCTGGCGAAAACCCTAAAGCTATGCAAACAGTCTGGCCCAATTGAACTTTGTGGACACAACAAACAAGGCAGTTAATCCAGGAACCAGAACACAATGTAAGGTGACCTAAGGGTTTGCTAACCAAATCATCTCTGAGCAGACCAGTGAGTGATCATGCACACAGAGACCCTATAAAAAGTAATGAATTCTGAACTCTGGACACAGACGATAAACACAGCCAAGGATCCTGCCGGGTGAATCGGACCCATTGACCTACAATCAACTCGGATTGATCAACTGAGGGTGATTGTAAGTATTGGCCAAACGCGTGTAAGGGCACAGATATTGCGTGTAAGTGCATAGATGTTGCAAAACAATCCATAGTTAAGTGCATAGTTACTGCAAATATTATTGATCGAATTCAATAAAGTACCGTTTGATCGGATCTTGTTTGACCTTGTAGTATCTCAATAAGTCTCGGGGTCGGAACACAAAAGTGAAGTCTTACACTTTCTCAACCAGTCTTTGCCCATGAGGGTTGGCCTGTTGTTGCAGCTCACTACAATAATAGGCAGCTTTACTGACTGGCCATTGTGCTGAACTGTACGTTCCATTTGTCCACATGTCTCTAGGATTTCTCCGGATTAGGTTTTTAACTCTACGGTACTCTTTGTAAGTGGTAATTTGATTAAACTTACTCTCATATGTGTCCTTACTCATGATAGAGCAGTCCGCCACTGTGTCAATACACATATCAATATATTGGTCATTGATCAAAAGTTTTGTACAGAAGTCTTTGTCATGACTGCTAGCATTGCCACTAGTGGCATAGATACTGTAGATGCCTAGCTCTTCAACATCAGGTGTGTTCACTTCAATATTGTAAATTCCTCCCTTTTATTGTCGCTGTTTTGCATTGCCACTAGAATGGTTCTTATTTCCTGCTTTAGATCTAGCTCTGCAAGCTGTTCAAATATGGCCTTGCTTCTGGCAGTGAAAACACCGCACTTCTGTATTGGCAGGACTGTGGTGAGTGATTTCCATTGCAGCGATACCAATTCACTGAACTACTCTCACCGACGTGCTTTTGACTCAGTCTGACATCTTTAGAGTTGGCGGTGGCTTTGTGACTTTGACCTCAGCTGCACTAGTCACTTGAGTTGGACAGAGCTCCCTAGCATTCTTAGATGCCAGCTCCATAGATAGAGTAATTTTACACACTATATCAAACGTTAGGTTCGGAGTGTTCAGTAACTTGGACTGTGTGCGCTCATCCACCAGTCCACACACAAACTCATCTCGCAATGCATGATCCAAAAATGTGCCGAAGTTACAATGCAAAGACAGGTTTTTAAGAGCTACAATGTATTCACTGATGGTTCCACTTTGTTTTTGGCTTCTGGTACCAAACTTATAGTTCTCTGCTATTTCCAATGGCTTTGGGTCAAAATGGTCCTTGAGGTTCTCGACAATGTCTTCAAATGACACATCTTTCGCTTTCCCTGGCGCAAGTGGGTTTGTCAACATTCCGTAGACATCTGGCCCAATCTCGGTTAGAAAAATTGCTTTTTTTACATTCACGAATTACTTTATTTTGAGCTTGAACATTCTCATCTTTTTTTTAAATTCTTTCATGGGATGTGGGCATCACTGGCAAGGCCAACATTTATTGCCCATCCCTAATTGCCCTTAAGAAGGTGGTGGTGAGCCGCCTTCTTGAACCGCTGCAGTCCGTGCGGTGATGGTACTCCCACAATGCTGTTAGGAAGGGAGTTTCAGGATTTTGACCCAGTGACAATGAAGGAACAGCGATATACTTCCAAGTCAGGATGGTGTGTGACTTGGAAGGGAACTTGGAGGTGGTGGTGTTCCCATGCGCCTGCTGCCCTTGTCCTTCTAGGTGGAAGAGGTTGCAGGTTTGGGAGGTGCTGCCGAAGAAGCCTTGGGGAGTTGCTGCAGTGCATCTTATAGATGGTACACACTGCAGCCATGGTACGCTGGTGGTGGAGGGTGTGAATGTTTAAGGTGGTGGATCTGCACCTTCGGTCTCAATAATGTTATTGGCCTTAAAAAGCATCTCCATCCGCTCAATCTAAGAACTGAATGGTTCGCGAGCTCGGTCATACATGCCGGGGCTTCCGATGAATCCCATAGGCGCATCCCATTCCCGTCGAACAGTGACTCAGCACGCTACTTGTGTACCTGTGAGAATCAACACCGCTGTTGTTGTGTATACATACACATGAAGGTGAAGCACAGACGATTCTGCATGAGCATTAACAATAAAACATCGCAAAAATTCAGTTTAGGTGTCACAAATTCACCTTAAACTTTTCCACTCGAAGGTTGAACACTGTGTCCTTCCATGATCCCTAAAAATGGCTTTGGGATCCCATTCTCATCGCCAAAAATGTAATATATGTGGGTAGAACAAATGAAGGAGAGAGACACGATGAGTTGCTAGTCCATGTGCTTGCTTTACTAGGCCCGAGCGAACTGAGCATGCTCATACCAAACCATGTGACAAACCTTGTGATAATACATTACAGTCCCAAATGTTTAATGTTTTTGGTTAGTGAGGAACTCAGGACAGCAAAGGACTTGGGTAGTAATCTGGAAGAATGAACACTTTCAATGGTTAACTAACCAGCCCAGCTCATTGGTGAGACCTGCCACTAGAAACCAGGATTCTTCCCATGAGCTCCAGATAAACTGCAAGGCAATGGCCTAACAGGTAAGAAGGTCCTGGTTGGGCATCAGCAAGAAGCTTAGCAGGGCTCCATGGTGGCACACAATAAAACTGTAAAACATATACTACTACAGTAAAACTGTAGTAGTATAATACAGATAATATTAACTACTAGCAGTACCCGACATACTAAGAGGTCCCTAAGCCATGCCTCTTCCCATTTGTACTTAAGTTCTCTAAGTTTGCTTTGGAGGTTCTCAAGTTTGGTGATGTGTTTCCGTGTGTCAGATACCCGGCTGACAAAAAATAATTTTCCTTGCCTGGAATACAATTTTTTTGTTGATGTTTCAAAAAATTAAGTAGAACACGATTCTTGCCACAGACAAGTATATTATTTTCATATTAGACAAATTTGCTGAAATGCTATCCCCGAATGGCAAATATTACAACCAATAGTCTCCAGTAGAGAAACAGATAAACACAAAGAGGAGAAAGCAGCAAGCTTTCAAGCTTCAGAAGGAGAAATATGTCACTGCAGCACACAGCCAGACAGTTCCATTATATACCTTCAGTAATCAGCCAAGTGTTTGATGATTTAAAACAGGAGTAAAGAAGGAATTTACGCAAAATATTGAAATCTTCTAATCACTTTTCCTATACAGTAATTAGATATGGTTTGGCACAAATCAATATTTTCCGTATCTTGATCTTTCATGCTGACTTGCAGGTTTGAAAAGGGATTAAAAATTGTGCATTTCAATTCAAGCTCAATACTGAGCAAGCCAGTTTCTAAAATGGAAGTGCCAAGGAAAGCACAATACTTCTTTGGATAGAATGGTGACTATCACTTCAAAAAGTCATTGGAAAATCTGTCATTTTAATTGAAGTGGTCAAGTATTGTAAATGTGGAGAATTATTCTGGTATTCTGTAATGGAGGTTAGATTAAATGGGGCCAATTGTACTGGGTCCCCTTCTTCCCCAGCCCCGGCACTGAATCTGATTGTACTGTGCCGGTCAAGGCCAAGTTAATGCTGATTTTAGTGGGCCAAGCCATTAACATGGTCAGATTATACTAGCATACCTTTTTAATGCAGTTCCACTTCAAAAATGGTATACCGTGCTTCCAAAGAACTATACAACATTATGGTTAGTCAGAAACTTCCATCAGGTCTAATGTCACAGCCTCCCTTGGGAATGAGAGCCGCCTCATGCACTAAGTCTCTTCCAAAGTGAGAGATGCACACACCTGTCTGTAGATGCGGGTGTGAGTGGGAGCAGAGCATCTCAGCTGCAGCCTGACCTGCCTGGCATCCTTCCCTTGGCCCTCGTCATCTTCCTTCAAAAAGCTCCGTTAGATGGGAATTTCCATTGGGAATCCCATTGGTGGCATTAATGGAGCTGTATGAAAAAAGAAGCAGCAGAATAATTATACCAAAGGCTCCGGCAACAGAAAAAGCATAAACAAAATGCAGAAATAACCTTAATATTCATACCATGTATCTATCCCACGCCAAGTCGCCCATCACCCTGTCCTCACTGACCAACATTGACTTCAGGTACTTCAATGCCTCAAATTGTAAAATCCCGTGCTTAAATCTGTCCATGGTCTCACCTCTCCCTATCTCCATAACCATCGCCCTCCTCCCCCCCACCCCCCACCCCCCACCCCCCGCCCCCACAGGAAGTCTCTGTTCCTCTGGCTGTGCCCCTTGTGCATCTCCTCCTCCCTTCAGCAGTTGAGTTCCCGCTCTCTGCAATTCTCTCCTAAACCCACCTGCCTCTAAATCTCTCTCTCTTCCTTTAAGATCCTCCTTAAAGATCTCTTTGGCCAAGAATTTGATCACCCTTCCTAATCTCTCCTTCTTTGGCTTGGTGTTCATTGTTCCTCGTAAATCTGTGCAGCACCTTGGAACGTTTTACTAGTTAAAGGTGCGATATCATTACAAATTATTGTTGTTGTCCTTTAAATGCCGTTGAATCTCCAAGCAACCCTAGGTGCCAATTAATTTGAGCATGAATTACACTCAAATTCCTGCACTCAGACTACACTATTTCATTCTCCCCAGCATTGGCGACACTGCCTTCAGCTACCTAGGCTCTACGCTCTGGAATTCCTTCCCTAAACGTCTCTGCCTCTCTACCTCGCACTCTCATTTAAGATGCTCCTTAAAACCTATCTCTTTGTCCAAGCTTTTGGTCACCTGTCCTAATATCTCCTTATGTGGCTCAGTGTGAAATTTTGTCTGATAACGCTCTGATAAATACAAGTTGTTGTTGTCCAGTCTAAAATCAGAAACTCACATGTAGGCTGATATAATGTCATCCTCCCCTAATTAGTTTATTATAAAGCTCCGTGTTTGTTTTGAACTATTGGAAATATACAGATAATGCATTTGATGGCGATCCCATGGAACACATCTCCATCAAACTTTCCTCTTCATCTGGTGCGCACAGGACATAACAGAGCCAAAAATTGCCCTGGAGTCTATGTACTGAACAGGGCAAGTCTTGTCCCAGTTTTTACCAGGTGTGTCTCAACAGTACAAGATTGACCTCGATTTTGCACTAATTAAACAAAGTTGTTAAACTCAGTTATATCATTCATATTTATAGCTAGTATGGTGAGTAAAGATATCGGACTAATCTAATTAGGGGTTCTTCCAGAAGCTGTGGTTTGCTCTGCAGCAGGGCCACACTATGTCTGGCATTTGAGTACTTGGAGGTGACATTGGTTGGAAAAAGAGAAAAGGTGTTCCCTCCCATATAAACACCCCTTATCTGAAAATGTTCTGACATCACTGTTCTTCCCCACCACCTAAAACAGAGCATTTCAACATTCAGGTTCATTGTGTGCACGCCACAGAAAAGTTGCTGATTCCATTGCTGACTGGATTTTGTTTTTATTGAGTGAGGTAATTTTCAAAAACCAGCACTTCAAATTACTGGGAAGGAACCTGGGGACAAGTAACACTGGGATTTTTATTTTGTCAGGTACATGTAATTTCCTTTTGGAATGTTGACTTTGTTGAGCAGGGAGCAATTTCAATTGAATAAATGTTATGGTTTAGCAAAGCAAAGAGCAAACAAAGCCTTCAGAGAGCAAAGAAACAGTCAAAGAATCACACTGAAAAAGATAAAACAGGCGCACAGGAAGATGTTCTCTCTCTAATTCCTGTGCCATCAAAACCAATCCTTTATTTTAATCTCTTTAAAAAAACAAATTGTATCTAAAAGATAAAGGTTAAATCAGATGCCTTTCATGTTTTGTTATCATCAACATACTATACAAAAGCACTAAAGAAGATGAAGAAAAAAGTTCGCTTCATAAATATTAAGATCCCGACTTTCAATGGAATTAATGCTATTTCATCCTTTTCTGCTGTCAACATTTCTAATGGAGATGGAATAGGTAATGTACTTAGTAGATAGCATTTCCTGTTGGTAACACAATGAAATTCAGATCCAATCAGTCCTTCTTGTCTACAAAACCTTAACTCCTGCTGTCAACTTTTCCCATTAAAAATTCCTACATCCACATTTATAATGGGAACTGCCTGTTTAAATGTGTCACCTAGGAACATAGCAACAGGAGGAGGCCATTCAGCCCCTCGAGCCTGCTCCGCCAGTCAATGAGATCATGGCTGATCTGTGACCTAACTCCATATATCCGCCTTTGGGCCATATCTCTTAATACCTTTGGTTAACAAAAATCTATCAATCTCAGATTTAAAATTAACAATTGATCTAGCATCAATTGCCATTTGCGGAAGAGAGTTCCAAACTTCTACCACCCTTTATGTGTAGAAGTGTTTCCTAATTTCACTCCTGAAAGGTCTGGCTCTAATTTTTAGACTATGCCCCCTAGTCCTAGACTCCCCAACCAGCAAAAATAGTTTCTCTTTATCTCCCTATCTGCTCTCCTTAATATCTTGAAAACTTCGATCAAATCACCCCTTAACCTTCTAAATTCTAGGGAATACAACCCTAATTTGTGTAATCTCTCCTCGTAATTTAACCCCTGAAGTCCGGGTATCATTCTGGTGAAACTACACTGCACCAAGGCCAATATATCCTTCCTAAGGTGTGGTGCCCAGAACTGCTCACAGTAGCTCCAGGTGTGGTCTAACCAGGGCTTTGTGTAGCTGCAGCATAACTTTTACCCCTGGTATTCTAGTCCTCTAGATATAAAGGCCAGCATTCCATTAGCTTTTTTGATTATTTTCTGTACCTGTTCATGACATTTTAATGATCTGTCTACCTGGACCCCCAAGTCTCTTTGGACCACCACTGTTTTTAGCTTTTCACCATTTAGAAAGTACCCTGTTCTATCCTTTTTAGGTCCAAAGTAGATTGCCTTACATTTGCCTGCATTGAAATCCATTTGCCACAGTTTTGCCCATTCACTTAATCTATCAATATCCCTTTGTAATTTTATGCTTTCATCTACACTGCCTACAATGCTACCTATCTTTGTGCCATCAGTAAATTTGGATATGTGACTTTCTATCCCATCATCTAAATCGTTAATAAATACAGTGAATATTTGAGGCCCTACGGGACACCACTAATCACATCCTGCCAATTAGAGTACTTGCCCATTATCCCTACTCTCCGTCTCCTGCTGCTCAGCCAATTTACTAACCAGGTCAATAATTTGCCTTCTATTCCATGTGCTTCAACCTTAGTTAACAGTCTATTATGAGGTACTTTATCAAATGCCTTACCAGTCATACTGTAGTTACACCCTCCTACCAGTGATGGCACTGTTTTTGCATCTCCCATCTTCTCAGCCTGCAATACAGAAAAGTCAGATGTTTCAACCCACCACCAATTGTGGCAGGGTCGGCACCAGAAGTCACCAACAGGCTGATTCCACATTTATACTGGGATTGATAGCCTGCGGATTTTAGGGCCCAAGCCTTGAACAGCACCATGGATCATCAACACACATACATACATACATTAAAATGGCTGAGTGGGTTGCAACATTCCATTTCTGAATGCATTGAAGGTAGGGTTGCCAACTCAAACTCGACGTATTCCTGGAGGTTACATCACCTGATTTCCTGCCTCCAAGCCCCGCCCTCCCCTGCCTAGTCAAACAGCCTTTTTTCCCATCTCCAATATTTCTAGAACTAATAAACAAAAGTGTTCAAAGAAAATGAAAAAAAAAATCATACATTTTTTTTATGCCGCTGTGATTTTTCTCCCGGGCTGCTCGTAGCAGTTTCCAGGCCATTCATCTTCAATTCCTGGAGACTCCAGGACAATTCTGGAGGGTTGGCAACCGTAATTGAAGGGGAAAACTCATAATGAAAGTATAACATTTAACTTCAGTACCTGTTATGGCTTTAAGTGATGCTGTGATAGGATAACGTAAACTGCTTAATAGCATATTGGGAGTTACTACCAAAAAACTGCATTTACCAAGTGTCACAGTGGAGGAGCCATGTTGACATAAGAAAGTACAGAAGATAAGTTGTGAAGTTTATAAGTGAAATCAAAACTTTCAATATTTTTAGTGTCTCCTCATATTTTCCCTGGACTTCCTCCCACCTCAACCCCGCGCCCACCACCGCCACCCCCCCCCCCCACCCCCCTCCATGTGATGTCTCCCATAACCCCTCTTCTTCATCCCTCAGCCTTCTGTAAGTGTCTGGCAGCTAAATCACAAGCTCCCGGTACATCTTCTTGCAGCAGTGCCCCGGAAAGCTGCCTTATACCTTAGGGGAATTCTTCCCAGATCTGCCTACACAGCCTTTCCAATGGTCGTCAACCAATGTTCCCCGTAATTTGTTTTGGGTGCGTGGCCTCTTTAAGGGGTTGCACAGCTCATTCACAGACTTTAACATTGCAAAAGTCGGTCGCGGGCTGCGCGGGACTGGCAGAGAGCTGTGCGGCCACACAGACACGCAGCTTATAGGGAACATTGCCGTCAACATACTAGACCTTCGTTGGGTGCCCACTCAGCCTCTCGGCCACCTGCCCACTTGCTCGGCCACTCGCACGCCACCACCTTAACTTGCTGCCCACTCGACCACCTACCCACTCAGCCGCTTGCCCTCCTACCCACCTGCCCGCTTGACCGATTACCCTCCTCCATTCTTTGGGGACTCAAGCCAAATCGCTAATTTAGACCCCCAAGATGGTCCCCATGTGCCTCTTT
The DNA here is from genome assembly GCA_030390025.1 of Squalus acanthias. NCBI lineage: Eukaryota > Metazoa > Chordata > Chondrichthyes > Squaliformes > Squalidae > Squalus > Squalus acanthias. Next base: position 25,252,985 of record CM059433.1, on the reverse strand, counting down.
CTTCCAGCCTCCGATCTCCCAACATATGGAGTCCCTGGCCCTACCCCAAGCCCTGTCCCTTCCACATCACTGACATTGTAAAGGGAGGGCAGAGGCTCTGCTCCCTTACAAGGCTCCGCAGAAAGTCTCAATGCTGACCCTCCTGACCCATTCCCTCGGGAGTGCACTGAGGGTCGGGCGAGAGGTTAAAATCGCAGAAGTAGCAATCCCGCCCCCAACCCGCTGTGTTCCCGGCCGCCACAATATTAACAGCGGCGAGTATCGGGGTCGAGGAGTCTCCCACTGTAGAGAGGCGGGAAGCTCATGAATATATGTAAATCAGGGTCCTGTGATACAATTAGGACCGCCATGTGATTTTAACGAGTGAAGCACGGGTTTCACGCAGGTCGCAAGGTCGTCAGGGGAACCCTGGTGGGATTGGGTGCTACATGATCAGTGTGCTGAAACTAAAGGAGACCCGATCTGAATCAAGCTGCTGCACTCACAGGTGCTCTTTCAGTTCATTGTGGGCTGTGATTCTGTGAGCAGTTTGCTTTGGAATGTGATTTTGATATTCTGTTAGAAAAAGGACAATTTGATTATGGGTGCTGCTCGAGCTTCACTCTATTGGAGTGAAGAGGAGGAGGAGGAGGAGGAGCACCAGGTGCAAGGGCGTGCTGAAGAAGGAGCTGCAGGAGGGCCATAGAGAAGACAGCAACAGAGGGGACAGGCTCGCAGAAGGCCTTACTCACCTCACGGGATGTACAGACAGAGGCTCAGCTCCTTGACCTGTCTGAGGAGCAGCGCTTCAGGAGGCTCCGATTGTCAAGGCAGGTGGTCACGGACCTCTGCCTCCTCTTGGTTGTTGCAGCAGGTTGCTTTGTCCCATTTGTGGGGAACAACACATCCCTCCTTGCCCTTTCTGCACCCAGCATTACCTCCAGGGAGGCATCGCTGAAACCCTCCTGGCAGAAATCTATCCTACGGGCAACAATTATTTTGAGTTTCCACAGTCCTCTCCCTCAGCCTCCCTTGAGCGGTGGACTGAGCCTTTAAATACTGGGCAGGGTACTGCACCATGTGGGTGAGTGGCACATTTTCAGACATGACATTCCATCGAGGAACCTGGAAGCTTTATTTAGATGATGGAATCAGCCTGTCTTACAATGCTGCGGGTTTGTCACCCACTAACACCCTCGGGACCCACTTTTCAGCAAGGTGGCAGAAGGAACAGCAGCATCAGCAGACTCAGCAGCTGGAAGAGACCCTAAATTCTCCAATGTGTTGGTGGAGATGCTGCTGGCAGGTGAGGTCAAGCAGGAACCACCTGATGGGCACTGAGAGCAGCCTAACTGTAGAGAGGTGGCAGAGGCAGTCAGTGCAACGCCACCACCCCAAAAACTGAAAAAACAATGCAGGAAGAGGTTCAATAACCTCAAGGCTAGCCAAGGCAATCAAAGCCCTGGTGCCAATGCACATCCTCTACCAGTCAGATAGCTTCCCACACCTCCTTATCTTTAATTCTGCTCGGAGCACAACCTCTCCAAATACTCAAGTACCTTCTTTGTTCAAAACCACTCTCTCAACTCACATTGCCTGCCGCAAGGGCTTTTATTAGTCTTCAAGGACACTTCATTTAAAGGAACAAGGCTCCTTCACCTCTCATTATCATGGTATATGGAGGAAATCTCCATGACATTCACAGGTCTGCAACATTGTCTCCTCTCCTGTGGAGAGTAATGGCATACAATTAGTGCCACAGAAGGACAACAGAGGGATGCCCACTATCACTGAAAGAGGAGGCAAATGTAAAAGGGAGCCTGTAAGAGAGAACGAGGTTAAAGGCACGATTATTGATACTTAGTTTTACCTTCATACACTTTCTTAAAGTATTGCAATGTGTTTATAGTCATCTACTATTTCTTGAAGGTCAAATGTCACTGTGCCAACAGCTAAACAAGCACTGTTATCTTTCACATCATAGGGGGCACCTTGGAGGAAGAGGCCAGCTACCCCATGAATACTCAGGCACTTCCAGATCCGCAGCTACTACCACATCCTCACCAACTCCATCCTGACATCTTACTTATGCAAACACCTGCAGAGAGCCACCCACTAACAAGTAATTTGTGACAGTCAGAAATAGTATCACCAGATGAGTCTTTGAGCACTAATGAGAATGAAGACTTGGGAGTGGAAGAAAGGGAGAGTGCCATTACTTAACAGAGGCAAGAGAAATGACCAACCGAGGCTGAAGATCCTAGGGTCGCAGATTTTAGGGGCCTAGTCGTCAAAAGAATTATAATTCGGGAGCATAGATCTCATGTTGAAGAGGTTTCCATGCATATGGTGGAGATGATGGAGGAATTCTCCATCCACATATTTAACACATTGCAGCAAGTTTCTCGTGACCTGTAAAACACCCTGGAGACTGTGACAGCTCTGAAGATTTCTGTAACATCAAGATTCCGGAAAGAGCTTCTAAAGACATTTGTCACTTCTGGAGTGGCAGCTACCAATGCATCAATGCATGTCTCGAGGGTCATCCTGAATGCCACACTTGCATGTGACTTCCAGGACCTCATTGAGGCTATTCAGTCTGTAATGATACAGACCAGTAGCACCTCTGTAGGGTAGAGAACAGGCAGGTGTAAAGTGACTTTATTTGGTGAGTCACTCATCACTTATTGAATGTTCTGGGCCATCAGTTGTGCTCTCCTTGCTCTGGTAGTTGGCTCCTGTTCCACTTCCTCTCCTACTGGTACACCCTCTTCATGCTGTGGCGATGCCTAAGTAAGATTTGTTTGGTCTGTAGACCAAGGTGAATGAATGTCTACATGTAGGGAAGAGATACCTTCAGTGATGCAGGAGTCTTGTGCCTCCAATTTACCCTCTTCCATGTCTTCACCCTCCTCCTCTTCATAATATAAAATAATTGTATGCCCGTGGAGAAATCCATGTCGAAAGTGCAAAAAGTACTTTAAGTAGAGCTGATTAAAGGTAACAGCAAAAATCCTGACTCAACCCCTAAAGTACTAAAGAAAGATTCATATACAGGCAAAGAAACACCAACCTTTCAGTAGCAGCACATAAAATGGCCCCTCAGGGTAATATCCACCGCATGGATGCCTGTGATTGATGTAGTGGCAGTAATTATTTGGGTGGAAATGGAGGGGTTAACCACATCCCTTGACTCCATTTAGGTACGGCAGAGTAGGTTGTTGGCAAGCCACAAATGAAACTGGTGATTCTTTTGGGAGATTAATGCAGGTGCAATTGTTTTTGTGGCAGATTGAAGTGGTACCTTTTTTAATAACAACAACAACAACTTGTATTTATATAGCGCCTTTAACATAGTAAAGCATCCCAAGGCGCTTCAAAGGAGCATAATTGTTGTCTTAAAACAGTGTTCTGTTGTTCACTTGAGTAGTAATGAATTCAGTCTTCTGGTTATAATCATTTATTTATTTAACTTCAGCATAAAAAGCAATTTACAGGCGGAGTATAGTCACAGATAGAGCACACGAACCTAGACATGGGTCCCACCTCGTGCTGCTTGAACTGGCATTGCCTAATATGGCAGTCTCTGGCTACTGCATAGTCCAGAGACACAAGTCTACATTTTCTTCAACATACATCAACAATGTTAGATGCACGTAAAAACACCGTGGCCTTGCTGTGGTAAACATAACCCTTCTTGTCTCTAGACATTCTCTAGACATTCTTATGCCATTTCTAATCTAAGCATTCTATTATGAAAATATCCAAGGCCGGTTGGTTGCAAACACCGGCTGTTGCTAAGTGAAATCTGTATCTCTCTCTCTCTCTAATGAAAATGAGAAGTCGCACAACACCAGGTTATAGTCCAACAGTTTTATTTAAAATTACGAGCTTTCGGAGCGCTGCTCCTTCTTCAGGTACAGGTACAGTGAGGGACAATCGATTACACAGTATATATACACAGAAACAATGTGTCTGCAGAGATACAATCTGTTAGGGAGGCATTACATCAAAGACACATCAGAGTACAGCTAAGACAATGAGGTGGGTCACAGGGGGTCCAACGTGTCAAATGCTGCCGTCTGCAGTTAAGCTTTTAACTTTTTTTTTAATAAAAACTGGAAAAACAGACAACGATGTCGAGTCACGTTCTGTAGCGTGACATGAACTCGAGATCCCTATTGAGGCCGTCCTCATGGGTGCAGAACTTGGCTATCAGTTTCTGCTCGATGATTTTGCGTTGTCGTGTGTCTCGAAGGCCGCCTTGGAGAACGCTAACCCGCAGATCCGTGGCTGAATGTCCTTGACTGCTGAAGTGTTCCCCGACTGGGAGGTAACAATCCTGCCTGGCGATTGTTGTGCGGTGTCCGTTCATACGTTGTCTCAGTGTCTGCATGGTCTCGCCGATGTACCATGCCGCGGTGCATTCTTTCCTGCAACGTATGAGGTAGACAACGTTGGCCGAGTCACATGAGTATGTACCATGTACCTGGTGGGTAGTGTCCTCACGTGTGATGATGGTATCTGTGTTGATGATCTGGCATGTCTTGCAGAGGTTGCCGTGGCAGGGTTGTGTGGTGTCGTGGTCGCTGTTCTCCTGACAGCTGGGTAATTTGCTGCGAACGATGGTACTTTTGAGGTTAGGCGGCTGCTTGAAGGCGAGTAGTGGAGGCGTGGGGATGGCCTTAGCAAGGTGTTCGTCATCATCAATGACATGTTGAAGGCTGCGAAGAACATGCCGTAGTTTCTCCGCTCCGGGGAAGTACTGGACGACGTAGGGTACTCTGTTGGTTGTGTCCCTTGTTCGCCTTCTGAGGAGGTCTATGCGGTTTTTCGCTGTGGCCCGTCGGAACTGTCGATCGACGAGTCGAGCGTCATATCCCATTCTTACGAGGGCGTCTTTCAGCGTCCGTAGGTGTCCCTCGCGTTCCTCCTCGTCTGAGCAGATCCTGTGTATTCGCAGGGCTTGTCCATAGGGGATGGCTTCTTTAACGTGGTTAGGGTGGAAGCTGGAGAAGTGGAGCATCGTGAGGTTGTCCGTGGGCTTGCAGTAGAGTGAAGTGCTGAGGTGTCCGTCTTTGATGGAGATTCGTGTGTCCAAGAATGAAACCGATTCTGAGGAGTAGTCCATGGTGAGTTTGATGGTGGGATGGAACCTGTTGATGTTATTGTGTAGTCCTTTCAGTGATCCTTCGCTGTGGGTCCAAAGGAAGAAGATGTCGTCGATGTATCTGGTGTACAGCGTTGGTTGGAGGTCTTGTGCAGCGAAGAAGTCTTGCTCGAACTTGTGCATGAAGATGTTGGCGTATTGGGATGCGAATTTGGTCCCCATGGCTGTTCCGTGTGTTTGGGTAAAAAACTGGTTGTCGAAGGTGAAGACATTGTGGTCAAGGATGAAGCGGATGAGTTGTAGGATGGCGTCTGGAGATTGGCTGTTGTTGGTGTTGAGTACTGAGGCTGTCGCAGCGATGCCGTCATCGTGGGGGATATTGATGTAGAGTGCCGATACGTCCATCGTGGCAAGGAGTGTTCTTGGTTCAACTGGTCCATGGGTGCTGAGTTTCTGCAAGAAGTCTGTAGTGTCGCGACAGAAGCTGGGGGTTCCCTGTACGATGCCCTCGACGTACCCAGAGAGGTTCTCACACAGGGTTCTGTTGCCTGATACGATAGGACGTCCGGGTGTGTTGGCTTTGTGTATCTTTGGGAGGCAGTAGAAGTCTCCTACGTGGGGAGTACGTGGGATGAGAGCGCGTAGGATGTTTTGAAGGTCTGGATCGAAGGTCTTGATCAGTCTATTGAGTTGGCGGGTGTGTTCTTTGGTCGGATCTGCGGGTAACTGTCTGTAGTGTTCCTGGAATCCAGTTGTCGGTATGCTTCTTTGCAATAGTCCATTCTGTTCTGTATGACGATGGCTCCTCCTTTGTCCACTGGTTTGATGACGATGTTGCAGTTGGTCTTGAGAGCGTGGATGGCGTTGCGTTGTGCTCGGGTGACATTCTGGACTGTCTTGTGAGTGCGGCTGATGAATCTGGCGTTGATGCATTTCCTGACAGCTTGAGCATACATGTCAAGCTTAGGGCAGCGACCCTCCGGAGGGGTCCAATTTGACTCTTTCTTCCTCGGTTGCTGCACTGCGGTTCCCTCTGTCTGCTGTTCCGGATCATTGATTGTCTCATTGGGTTTGTTGCTGACATCTTGGGATTTGTGGTAGTATTCCCGGATCCTCATTCTCCTGATGAATTCCTCTGTGTCTGCCACGAGACCGATGGGGTCCATTTTGGTGGTGGGGCAGAACTTGAGCCCTAGGGCGAGAGCTTCGATTTCGTCTGGTTGAAGGGTGTGGTCCGACAGGTTGACGATGGACTTCCCTGTGGTTGCAACCATGGTATCGGGGGAGGCTTGGTTGCTGCTGGTGGTGATGCCGAGTTTCTCAAGCTTCCTGTTCTTGGTGCGCATGTAGGAAGCGTAGTTCCGTTGCCTCGTCTGTTTGGCGGTGTCTCGTAGCTGGTCTGCTGTGTCCTGAGCACAGGCTGAGAGCATGGACTCTATCTTGCTTTCGAGGTTGCGGCTCTTTGTTGTCTCTCTAATGATACCAACCACATTTATTCCTTATTGAATGAACTAAACATGAACACCTTTCGATTTGAAAACAAGGATGCAAATGTTAAAACTGAGGCATTGATGGACTGAGAGCCAATATAGGTTAGCGAGCACAGGGGTAATGGGTGAATGGAACTTGATGGGAGTTAGGATACGGGCAGCAGAGTTTTGGATGAGCTCAAGTTTACGAAGGGTGGAAGGTGGGAGGCTGACCAGGAGAGCATTGGAATAGTCCCGTCTTGAGGTAACAAAGTCATCATTGAGGGTTTCAGCAGCAGATGAGCTGAGGCAGGGGCAGAGTTGGCGATGTTATGGAGGTAGAAGTCAGCAGTCTTGGTGATGGAATGGTTATGGGATCGGAAGCTCATCTCAGCGTCAAATAGGACACCAACATACAGAAAATGTTTCCACTTGTGGAGAGACCAGAACTCGGGACTACCTTATATTTATGAAATAGTCACCAATAAATCCAATAGGGAATTCAGGAGAAACTTCTTTACCCAGAGAGTGGTGAGAATGTGGAACTCGCTACCACAAGGATTGGTTGAGGCGAATAGCATTTAAGGGGAAGCTAGATAAGTACCTGAGGGCGAAAAGAATAGAAGGATGAGATTAAGAGGGGTGGGAGGAGACTCATGTGGACCATAAATGCTGGCATAGACCAGATGGGGCAAATGGCCTGCTTCTGTGCTGTAAATTCTATGTCTATGTAATTCTATGTAAATTCGCCTGGAGGACTTACTTGTCGACAATCCACTCCCTTCCCATAGGTCTTGATTTTACCTGCTCTTCTGAGCAGGTGAGAAGGATGCCAACCGGAACCCAGCAGGGTTCTACCTTAAATATGCAGATCGGGTTCCAATTACATCATCGGGCCTGAGTGGCGAAGTGGTTGTGGCTTTCCCGCCAGGACAACCTAGTGGGAGGAGGAGCCGGGGACAGAAGAGGCCAAAAGAGGTAAGTCTTTTTAACCTTTTTTTAACTTTCCTTGTGAGGCCAGGAGAAGCAGGAAAGGGCCTTGGATTAACATCTCAGATAATGCAAAGCGCTGACCTTTACTGGTGGGTATGATTGAGGCAAGTTTATGATCTGGTAAACAACAACTGAAAATTGTTCTAATGTGTTGTATCTTGTTGAAGACTATTAAGCACAGTCAACCAGTTGACTTGTCACTGTGTGATTGGCAGGATTGGATTGGTCCATCACTCCCTCCACAGAAATGCTAGCTAAGAGCAGGGGCTGGATTCCAACAGGGTAGCGATGGGGGCAGGATTTCTGACAACTCTTTCATGATCCCAACCCATTTTCCTGGGTTGGGGGATCATTTAGTACATAGGACAAGCTCCTGACAGAATTCCTGCCACCAACAGGAAGCCCATCATTGCCAAAGAAGAAAATCTTGGCGGTCTGGCAACAAGATCATCGCTGCAGCACCAGAAGAGGTGGAGGAAGATGTAAACGAGCAGAAGAGACCCGACAAAGAATTCAACGGTGAGAAAAGTACCTTTTGCAGGCTTTTCAGTAGAATAGGCCTTTTAGATTCAAAGTTGTTATTGTCAGCAGTTTGTGTAACTGTCTACCGTGGTTATCATGTTTATGGGATGTTGGCATGGGAAGCGTTATTATCTGTTTCTGACCTTCTTGTGGAATGTGTAGGAGACATCAGATGGCTTGAGACAATGAAATTGATTGACATACAGGCACAAAAGCAGGATCAAGTTCTCATAATATAATGAATGGCTTAATGTAGATAAGGCAGACGTAAAGCCTAGATTATTAGAACGTTCTCGGAGCGAGTCTGGACCGCTCACTTATTACCATAAGGCCATTCGAGACTGATCACCTCGAAACCTTGTAGATGTTAACAGGTTGTATCTCAATGTCTTATTTTATTATGTTATAAGTATAACATTTGTATTTTAATGTCTTTACTCCTTGTATTAGCTTCTTTTATAACTGTAATAAACACTTTGGAACAAGGCTCCCTCTAGTCTCTGAGTATCAAAGATCGAATCTAATATAAATTACAGAAATCAACCTTTGCTGAGACCTCTATGTATTTAGGTGTCCCCAGGAGAAGAGCAATGTTCCCAGCACTGACCCCATTACCAACAGAGAAATCATACTTGGAGCAACAATTACCACTTTCACCCCAGGAGGGATTAGAAATAAAATGAGCTAAAATTGCCTCTATTCAGCATAAAGGGCAACTGATTCATGTAAAGAATCTTTTGTAACATTTGCCATTTGCTAAATTTGTTTACTCGGGTGTATAATCCATAGATATTGAAAAGTCATACCTGATTTTCTGTAACTAATACAATAAACATTGAAGTTATGCTTTCTGCCATTTCTGTATCTTAATTTTTTGTGCTTTTACAATAAATATTTGACATTCGGTAACTCTTGAATATAAATCCATTTTCAAAACTGCACTCTGCTGGGACAATTACTTGTTCTTCCACCTGTGCTCCATTAAATGATTTCGACAGTTTCAAAGCTCTTACACTTCTGTGATGTGATGACTCTTCGTGGTAATTATATCTACAAAAAGGTAGTTTTTTATGATTGGCCTCTTGCAGCAATCTCACTTAAGCAGCTTTCCACCGTGGAACTGTAGATATTGAGGATCGAAAAATAGCTTTTCTTCCTCAAGCTTTCTTGTACACCAGTTTGAAATGAATGATGTCTCAGTAAAAACTGAATCATGCCATAGATAAAGTTCTAAGAGCGTAACCTTCGGTGACTTTCTGAAATGCAAGTTGTGGAATAACTCTACAGACGCCTGAAGGCCGAGGTCCAACAAAAAATCCGCGACCTACAGAACAGATGGTGGGTGGAGAAAGCACAGGAGATCCAGCAGCTAGCTGACAACCACGACGTGCGTGGATTCTTTAGCGCAGTCAAGACCATCTACGGCCCAAGCACCCAAGGCCCTACCCCACTGCGGGCCAAGAACGGAGAGGTACTCATCAAGGACAGAGAGGCAGTCAGTGCCCGCTGGAAGGAGCACTTCGAAGATCTCCTTAACCGAGACTCTGTCTTCGACGCGAGTGTCCTCAACTCCATCCCGCAGCATGCTACCCACCACCATCTCAGCACAACCCCAGCCCGGCATGAGGTTGAAAAGGCCATCCGACAACTGAAGAACAATAAGGCCTCAGGAGCAGATGGAATCCCCGCCGAGGCACTAAAGCATGGCGGAGAAGCACTACTGGCGCGAATTCATGAACTAATTTCTCTTATCTGGAAGGAGGAGAGCATGCCAGGGGATCTCAGAGATGCCGTAATTGTGACCATCTTCAAGAAAGGTGACAAGTCCGCTTGCGGTAATTACAGAGGAGTTTCCCTGCTGTCTGCCACAGGGAAAGTCATCGCAAGAATCCTCCTCAATCGCCTTCTCCCAGTGGCCGAAGAGCTCCTCCCAGAGTCGCAATGCGGATTCCGCCCACTAAGGGGCACAATGGACATGATCTTCACCGCGCATCAATTGCAAGAGAAATGCAGGGAACAGCACCAACTGCTGTACATGGCCTTCTTTGATCTCACAAAGGCCTTCGACACTGTCAACCGTGAGGGATTATGGAGTGTCCTCCTCAAATTCGGCTGCCCTCAAAAGTTTGTCACCATCCTCTGCCTGCTTCACGACGACATGCAAGCCGTGATCCTGACCAATGGTTCCACCACAGACCCAATTCACATACGAACCAGGATCAAGCAAGGCTGTGTCATCACACCAACGCTCTTCTCGATCTTCCTTGCTGCAATGCTCACCCTCAGTAAGCTCCCCACTGGAGTGGAGCTAATTTACAGAACAAACGGGAAACTGTTCAACCTCCGTCGCCTCCAGTCCAGATCCAAGGTCGTCCCATCCTCTGTCGTCGAATTACAGTATGCAGACAACGCTTGCGTCTGCGCTCACTCGGAGGTCGAACTCCAAACCATCATCAACACCTTCACCGAAGCGTACGAGAGCATGGGCCTTACACTAAACATCCGTAAGACAAAGGTCCTCTACCAACCTGCCCCCGCCACACAGTACTGCCCCCCAATTATCAAAATCCACGACAAGGCCTTGGACAACGTGGACCACTTTCCATACCTCGGGAGCCTACTGTCAACAAGGGCAGACGTCGATGATGAAGTCCAACACCGCCTTCAGTGTGCCAGTGCAGCCTTCGGTCGCCTGAGGAAGAGAGTGTTTGAAGACCAGGATCTCAAACCCAGCACTAAGCTCATGGTCTACAGATCAGCAGTGATAACCGCCCTGCTGTATGCCTCAGAGACATGGACCATGTACAGCAGGCACCTCAAAACACTGGAGAGGTACCACCAACGCTGCCTCCGCAAGATCCTGCAAATCCATTGGCAGGATAGGCGCACCAACGTCAGTGTCCTCGCTCAGGCCAACATCCCCAGCATCGAAGCTTTGACCACGCTCAATCAGCTCCGATGGACGGGTCACATTGTCCGCCTGCCCGATACGAGACTCCCAAAACACGCGCTCTACTCGGAGCTCTGGCACAGCAAGAGAGCCCCAGGTGGGCAGAGGAAACGCTTCAAGGACACCCTCAAAGCCTCCTTGAAAAAGTGTAACATCCCCACCGACACCTGGGAATCCCTGGCCCAAGACCGCACAAAGTGGAGGAGAAACATCCGGAAAGGCGCCGAACAGCTCGAGTCTCTTCGCCGGGAGCAAGCGGAAGACAAGCGCAGGCAGCGCAAGGAGCGCACGTCAACCCAAGCACCCCACCCACCCGCCCCTTCAACAACTGTCTGCCCCACCTGTGACAGAGACTGTAGGTCCCGCATTGGACTCATCAGTCACCTACGAACTAATTTTTAATGTGGAAGCAAGTCATCCTCGGTTCTGAGGGACTGCCTAAGAAGAATCAGTTTTCTGATCTTGAAGTAAACCAAAGATCTGAAACTCTCAATTGGAATAATACATTTACCCATGTCTGTGACCATCCTTCCTAAATCCTTCAAATAGAACAGAATATGTCACATAATAGAAAACCAGTGGTCAGGACTGATTGCAAACTGTAATCAGATTGTGTCTCAATAATTTTCTAGGAGAGATTTTCCTGGAACTGTGCACAGATACAGTGGCTTGAATTCTCTGTTGAGTTACTGCTCATTTTGAGGTGGTAAATGGAATAAATTTGGTTCTCCAGCACTGCAACCTTCTGAGATCTCTGCGCTCCACCAATTCTGGCCTCTTGCGCATCCCCGATTTTAATCACTCCACCATTGGCAACCGTGCCTGCAGCTGCCTAGGCCCTAAGCTCTGGAAATTCCCTCCCTAAACCTCTCTGCCTCTCTACCTCTCTTTCCTCCTTTAAGACACTCGTTAAAACCTACCTCTTTGACCAGGCCTAATATCTCCCAATCTGGCTCAGTGTCAAATTTTGTCTGATAATGCTCTCTTGAAGCGCCTTTCGATGTTTTATTACGTTAAAGGCACTATATAACTGCAAGTTGTTGTTGTTCTTGTCTACCCTATCGAATACCTTCATAATTATCAGTTTACGTAGAAGAGGGCAGATTAGAGGCCACCATAAGATTCAGAAGCGGCGGAGAAATGGATTTTGGCCCAGGAAAAATGGATTTCTGGCTAGGACCCAAACAGCAGAAAAATAAACCTGTAGAACATAAGCTCAGCAGGTAATAGCAGCTCGCAATGGATGGGCTGTAGGCTAGACAAAGTTACTCTAAAACTTGAAGCAACTGAATAGCAGATCAGAGTCACAGCGGCTGAGTCTTACACTGTAGTCTCTAATTTTGGATGCTTTTCCTTTCCCCCACACCACCACCCCACCCACCATAGGAATATGTATAGTCTGTACCTGAACTATCTCATCTTTGAAGGCCTCCCATTGCTCATTTACTGGTTTACCTGCCAATCTTGGTTTCCAATCCATCTGGGACAGATCCCTTTTCAACTCACTGAAATTAGCCCTCTTCCAGTTGAGTATTTTCACCTTTAATTGTTCCTTGTCCTTGTCCTTTTCCATAACTACTCTAAACCTAATTATGTTGTGATCACTGTTTCCCAAATGCTCTTCCACTGAAACATGCTCCACTTGCCCCACTTCATTCCACAGAACTGGATTCAGCACTGCTTCCTTCCTCGTTGGGCTCAGGACATGCTGATCAAGCAGGTCCTCTTGTACACATGTCTGGAATTCCTCCCCCTCTTTGCTATGTACACTGTTAGTTTTTCCCAGTCTATATTCGGATAATTTAAGTCCCCCATTATCACTACTCCATAACTATTGTATCTTTCTGTTTACAGATTTACTCCTCCATCTCCTTCCCACTATTTGGTGGTCTATATTATGTAGCCAGCAACGTAATAATTCCTCTCCTGCTCCTTAACTCTAACCAAATAGATTCTGTCTTAGAACCCTCAAGCACGTCATCCCTTTCGAGGGCTGCAACAGTATCTTTGATCAATGTTGGCACCTCCCTCCTTTTTTCTTTCCCTGTTCCTCATGAACATATTGGCCTGTATTTTCCAATCGCAGGTCTCCCGCGGGCGGAGGCCTGCGATCTGGAAAAATCTGCGCCCTTACCTGAGGGCTCCCGGGACGCACACGCTTCCGCTCCTGGGCCTCTCCAAACTTGAAGTGCGCAGGGCCTACGTATCCCAGGGGCGCATGTAGTTCGCAGCGTCCCTGGGCCATGGGGAGCCAATCACTGAAGGGAATCTCCCTTCACACATTTGACAGGAAGACCTGTCAAATTTCTGAATGGAGATCACCCCAAAAACATAGCAAAACTTTAAATAATTTTTTAAAAGAAACATCACATTTTTAAAATGACTTGAAATTACAATAAATTAAAAGTATTTTAAACAAAAAAAAATTTTTTTGAAAAAAATAATTGAAGTTTTTTACGGGGCTAAAAATAAACTTACCTTTTTATAAAGTATTTTTAAATGATAAATTAGTGATTTTTTTTTTAAACTTTTTTCAACTCTTATCCTGGTAAAAGCAGGCCTTACGCCTGCTTTTACCAGGCGTAAGAATTGTAAGGGTTTTCTGCGGGTGGAGGGTCTCCAAAAAGCGGAACTATCTACAGAGGCCCTTCTCCAGGGCAGCCAGAGGATCTGTCAAGACCATTCTTGACAGATCGGAAATGCCGGTTTTCAGCGCATGCGCTGTGCATCTCTGAAACCGGCATTTCCGATGTCCCTACGGGTGGGTACACAGCGCGTACACACCCGTAGGGATCGGAATATCCGGGCCATTGTAGTCAGGAATGTTAAGTTCCCATTCCTGCCCTTGTTTGAGTCTGGTCTCCATTATTGCCACTATATCAAAACCCCATGTGGCAACTTGTGGCTACAGCTCATCAAAGGTGAAAATGTAAGTGGCTCAAGAGGAAATTTTGTTATAGTAATGAAACTAAACTTTATGATTATTAATTATTAATGGCCTGAAGCTTAATTCTATTCTTTTTGCAACTGCACAATATGTGATTGATTTGAGAATGTCAATTGTGTATAAATTGTACATGCAATTCAATTCAATGTATTAAGTTTACGTCCCCTTGTTCTGGCCACTCCCACCAGAGGAAATAGTTTCTCTCTGTCTACCCTATCGATTCCTTTAATCATTTTAAACACCCCAATTAGATTACCCCTTAATCTTCTATACTCAAGGGAATACAAGCCTAGTCTAGGCAACCTGTCCTCATAATTTAACCCTTTTCGCCCTGGTATTATTCTGGTGAATATATCCTTCCTGAGATGCAGTGTCCAGAACTGAACGCAGTACTCTATATGGGGGCTAACCAGAGCTTCTAGTGATTTCTGTATATGGACCCCTAAATCCCTCTGCTCCTCCACAGTTCCTAGCTTCTCACCATTTAGAAAATAATCTGATCTATTTTTCTTAGGTCCAAAGTGGATAACCTCACACTTCCCCACACTGAACTCCATCTGCCACAGTTTTGCCCATCACTTAATCTATCAATGTCCCTTTGCAACTTTCTGCTCCCATCTACACTATTTGCTGTGCCAACTAACTTGGTGTCGTCAGCAAAATTAGATATAAGACTCTCTATTCCTTCATCTAAGTCATTGACAAATATAGTGAAAAGCTGAGGTCCCAGTACAGATCCCTGGGGGACACCACTAGTCACATCCTGCCAATTGGAGTACATACCCATTATCCCAACTCTCTGTCTCCTACCTCCGAACCAATTCCCTACCCATGTCAATAGGCTGCCTCCAATTCCATGCGCTCTCATTTTTGTTAACAGACTCTAATGTGGAACCTGTAATATATGTGGGTAGAACAAATGAAGGACAGAGACACCATGAGTTGCTAGTCTATGTGCTTGCTTTACTAGGCCAGAGCGAACTGAGCATGCTCATACTAAACCATGTGATAAACCATGTGATAATGCATTAAACTGCTTTCCCCTTAAAAAATTTACATATTCCCCTCTCAAATACAACAAAACTATGGTCCCACCTTTCCCAGCTTTACATGTACTACATAACAAAAGCTCCTGGCTTTTTTTCTTTAAAATCAACTACAAATGCTATAAATGAACTACAAATCCTACAACTGAACGACAAATCCAGTTTAATAACAGGTTTGCCGAGCCTTCCTGATCTCCTTAAAGAAGGTTTTGCTGTTGAACCAATTTGCAGGCTGTTTTGTTTTGGTTCCGAACTCAAAGATGATCCTGTTTCTATCTCAGACTTGGTTGAACTTGGTGCTTCAGTTGTTGAAGTCTGACCTGAGTCAAACTCATGCATGTGTTCATGATCAAGTGGTTCAAGATCACGGTCCAATCCAGGCCAGTAAACATGGATTCATAAAGAGAGAGAGATCCACTGTAGCAGTTGGTAAAAGACTTCTGTATATAGGAGAAAGACTCTCAGTCTGCACAAGTGCCGTGTTAGTTTGATAGATTGGGTATTCCTGGCGTAATGGCATTACTTTAGGGAGATTTAGATTTAATGTAATCCCATTCTTTAAAACTTATTTAAGAAGTCAACAGAGGAGTATAGAATCCTGCTCACAGTGAGTGCCAGTAGGGGTAACTATAGCACTCACATTCTATGCAGCAAAACGTGGTCAAAGCAACTGTGGGACCAGTTAACAAAGTTTTTTACATCGTTTTTCAAGCATTGCTTCATTGCTCAGATGGACACAACAACAACTTGCATTTTTTCATTTATATTGCACCTTTAGCATAGTGAAACATCCCAAGGCTCTTCACGGCAGGATAATCAGACAAAAATTGCTGTTACACACCACGCCCGTTATTCACCCCGCCCATTACACCCTGCAGGGGCGCCGAAACTCCCCTGATCTTCAGCGCCTCCTCCTCTGCATTTGTGAGCCGGGAAATATGTGGCGGGCCACCTCCAGTTCTCTCCCTCCCCCCTGGTGTTCTGTGCTCTCTTCTCCTGCAACGAGGGAACGAACAGACCTATGAGTGAGAGTAATGGCATGTGCTCACCCGATGGATGGAGAGCATTTGGTGAGGGTGACTATCAGGGAGAGGCATGACATTATCTAAGGATTAGGGTGAGTGACAGTGGTGGATGGATAGATGGGGATGTGAGGAAGTGCGTAGAATGAGAAGGATGGGTGCGCATGTAAGGTAAGTGGGTCTGCATTAACATTTTGGGCTGGATTTTCAATGACCCGTGGAGTCGGGTTTGGAGGCGTGTGGGGGGTTAAAGTTGCGGGGTCGGGGGTCCCGACCCCATCACGACTCCATCCCGCTTCCACACAATTTTGACAAAATCGGTCACGGGGTTCCCGACTCCGTCCCGCCTCCAAGAGGCGGGAGAGGCCATTAAAGCCCTTAACAAGGCCTAAATTGGCTCTGTAATGCCATTTTGAAACGTTTTAGCTAGTTTAACCCTTTTCCGACGTGAAGTACGCCTGATGCGAAACACTCCAGTGAAACCTGGCGGGAGCACAAGTGGATAGCTGACTATCAGCTGCAGGTCCACTATTACAACGGAGATGTGATGAAGGTAGTAGTATTAGGTCTGAAAGTCGCCTCTGATGCTGCTGCATTGTCTGCTCTGAGAGACCCTGGAAAATTCTCATTTTCTCTTTCTTTCTCTTTCTCTCTTTCTCTCTCTCTCTCTCAGGTCCACTCACAGCAAAGGCCAGACAGCCTGCAATGATGACATCATCAGAGGCGACTTTCCCACTGAAACCACTAATTAGGTCATGGGTTCCCACATGCTGGAACTCAATTGCCCAATTAAGTGAAAATTGCATCATTCATCCACATTAATCTGGAGTCGGGGGGACAACACGAAATGCGGGTAACCCGACCCCAACCCGACCCCAAGACAAAATCCAGCCCAATGTGTCTGAGACATAGGGGTAGAAATTTGGGCAGGCCCAGTTTTGGGTGCAGGGTGAGCACAAGGTACATTCCCTCACTTGAATGGTGAGGACCAAGGCCCCCCAATACTTGGCCTCAGGTCTCATTTCAATGGAGCCGGAGAAGTGCCAATGAAATCAGTGGAAATAAAAATCGGGAGATGGTAAATGGCTATCACTATCATCCATTTTACACTATTGCACAAAGTCAAATTCTACCCCGTTGTCTCCAAACTATGCCATAATTCTTTACACAGATGTTTTGATGCTTCTTAAATTGCATTCAAATGGCATTTCCTGCTTGCTTAGCTTTCAGAATCCTAACAACCTAATATAACCCATATGTTAGCCTGTATCACACAGAGTAAATTCATCATACTATCTGTATTGTTAAGCTATTTTTCCTCATTTCACACCAAATGTTCTAAACCTTCTGCCAAATCATGACCAATTTGTCTGCAGTTTCTACAGTTCCTCCTTTACTGGAGCCCACTATGCTAACCATCCCATGATATCCTTTATCCAAACCAAGCTGGTCACTTATATAGTACACTATCCCACACTCCTGATGCTGACCTCCTGGTTCTTCAGCATCATCAGGATCTGTATGTGGCCATGCCCCTGCTGCCATTCCATGGCCAGTCCTTTTTCAATTTGGCATTGGTCAGCAGGATTTGTTGCAGTTGGTAATTGACTATCTGCAAATTGAGTGAGTGGAACCCCTTTCTATTCAGGATATTCAAGGGTACGACAGTAGGAGCCCACAGTGCTATGTGGGTACCATCTATTGCCCAAAAACATGATACAACTGAATAGCCCTGTCATAGAATCATAGACTAATACAGCACAGAAGGAGAACATTTGGCCCATCATGCCTATGCTAGCTCTTTGAAAGAGCTGTCCAATTAGTCCAACTCCCCTGCCCTATCCCCATAGTCCTGCAAGTTTTTTCCCCTTTAAGTATTTATCCAATAACTTTTTGAAAGTTAATATTTACTCTGCTTCCACCGCCCTTTCAGGCAGTGCAACCCAGATCATAACAACTCGCTGCGTAAAAAAATTCTCCTCATCTCACCTCTGGTTCTTTTGCCAATTACCTTTTTTTTTCCTGTGTCCTCTGGTTTCCGACCCTTCTGCCACTGGAAGCAGTTTCTCCTTATTTACTCTATCAAAACCCTTCATGACTTTGAACACTTCTATTAAATCTCCCCTTAACCTTCTCTGTACTAAGTCATGCTGCTGCCTAGGAGTAATCCCACAATGAATGAATTCCACAGTTCTACTGAACATGGTGTCAGTAATCTGTCGCATGCATGGCATGCTGCCTTATGTTATATAAGTCCCTAGTTGCAGCTTGGAAGGCTGTTGTGGCCTAGGAGGTGAGACCTAATGGAGGAATTGATAACTAATGGAGAGAGCTGTTCTGTTACTTGATCGGGGCTGCTGGTCATCATACAGAAGGTGGCATAGCTCCTCCAGGGCTTCTTTACTGAAGGCAGAGGTCCCACTCATTCCCTAATAAGATCCATGGCTCCTATATTTTCATTATCTGGGTGGGGGGTGGTAAAAGAGGGTGGGCCTCATCCCTCCTGATCTCTTCTTCCTCCTCCATTAGAACTGCAAACAGGGGAATCCTCATTGGGAATGCCATTCCAGTCACTAGTATCCCTTACTTTGGTTAGGGTCAAAAATGGGTAGTAAACCAGAGAGACTCTCACATTGGCAGTTAGAAATACAGTTCAGTAGCTCGCCAAGGCAAAACAAAAATCTCCAAAGATGCTGGCAAACGTGTAAAACAGGCAGATCTTCAGGATGCTGGAAGCATCTTTAAAGCATTCCCTTCTGACAGCTGGTCCAGTTGCTATGAAGGCTGCATCTCACTTCTATGTGTCTAACTTTCCCTAACAAAAATTACATGCAATGGGGCCACCTATCCTTCCAACAAAGAACTCATGAGCATGTGGGCACCAGTGAACTTTAATCTTGCAGTCAGGACCTCGGGAACCAATGGAATTTCTCAGGCTTCCCCCATTCCTCTGCTTTAAGGAGGAAGAAGAGGTCAATCACAGGGATGCTGGGCTGAACAGGCTCTGTCTGTGGCCTCTGGCTCCTACCTGCTGGTACCCACTTCTCCTGTCAGCCGATCCAGGCAGGGCTACTTCACCACGACCCCCTTGGCAATGCTTCAGAAGGCTGCAGCTCCCTCACAAAGTAATGGCTGAATTGTGCCAGCTTCTTAAAAGCTGTGAGTAGAGCTCATAAGGGAGACCTTAACCTGACTAAGATCCAAGCCCACTGGCAAATGCATTCTGCCATTATGCTGTGACAGCAAAATCAACTTGCTGACATCCAGCTGGTCTCCGCATCTACCGTGGGTCCCTTGTGGAGATCATCCAATGCTCATTCGCACAAACATTCCCATATTCCCACACTGTACCTCAAGCCATTCCACCCATATCCCATCAGCGAAAAAAACATTTTGCTGAAAACAATCGGACATTTTTTGTAGTTTATGACCACCATGCCTCTCCTTGGTGCCAACTGTTGTGCCCTTTCAATCCTAGCCTTCTACCACTCCTACTGCAATTTCTGAGCTGTCTGGCTGATGATTTCCAGCAGAAGCCTTGGGAGATTAAAGTGATACTTCCTGTCATTGTCAGTGGCCTGCATCCCCTTTAAGAAGAAAGTAGACAGAGTGAAGGCATTCTACATGCTAACGTATGGAATGCAACTCAGGCAGAGCCGCATTAAGAATTCTTAGGGCCTGGACATTAAGAACATCCCCTGCATAGCCCCCCTTCCCAATCCATTAAAACACAATCGTGTATGAAGAAATAGACCCATAGAATGTTTACCCATTGCATTCATAACAAAGCAAATCATATTACAATATACCGTGCCTAAATTAAACTGACCCAGTGGTTGTATGTAGTTTATCTGGTGAGTTTTACTGGGGCAGATGTAGTGAGGCAAGATGGCTGAAACTGGGAAAGATGTTTATTGCAGTGTGCTGCTCCATGGTATGAGTGCCTCCTACTACCTTGGCTGGAGAGGTCAGTGAGCTTCTTACAGCATTGAGTAGCCATGTGGGACAGTTGGAGGTACCACTCACTGCCAAGACCACCTCCTTCCATAGATCTGCTATCACGGCTTTCCTTCCCCTCAGGGCCAAAAGCTGGGTCCTCCTCTGCTGGATTACAGACAGTAACACCTCAACTGAAGGGAACACATTTGTGGACTCAGGATCCTGCAGAAACAGTAGCCTCAGACAGTGCAGTGATCCAAAATTGGACGCCTCATCCCATTCAGCTGCTGCGGCAGCACTAGGTATTTCACCCCTCAGAGACCAAGGGGGCGATCTTGCCAGCCCTGGGTAGGCGGGTTTGGAGGCAGGACTGCCGGGAAAATGGCAGAATCTGGGGCCGGGTACCCATCCCGCCCCCAACCCGCCTCCGTGCCATCTTCCCAGGAGGCGGGTACCCAACCCACGCCGGGTCCCGTCTCCTCCAGGCGGGAAAGGGATTACAGCCCCTTAACTGCCTGTTAACAGGCAGTTAACAGGCAGTTAAGAGGATTATCCCCATTTTACCAACAAAAGTGTTGGCTTCCCGACGTCGGGAAACCCCGCCAGGGTCAGCGAGGCGAGCAGAGGGTCTGCGGGGGTCGGAGGGGCCGAAAAGTGCGCTGTGGAGGTGAGTGATGGGTGCAAGTGTGGAGAGGTAAGTATGTGAGCTGAGTGAAAAGTGTTAGAAAAAGTTTCCTTACCTTTGTTTCTTCCTGCAGGCTTCAATCGCTGGGGATCCGGAGACTCCGGCATCTCCCTGGCAGAGATGACAGAATGGCTGCTGCATTCTCCGATGCAACACAGCCATCTGCTTCCTGCTCAGGAAATAGGTCTGATGAGTCTTGAGTACAAGAACTCAACAAAGAACAGAGAAGGTCAGTGTTTGACAGCTTCTCAAAGCTGTCAAACGATGACAATTCATCTGTTAAAAATTTTTGACAGATGAAACATCATATGCTGACATTCTCTGTCACCGGCTTTCCCTTACTTGGCCTGCTAAGCCCGCTGGTTGGGCTTAGCAAGATCAATCAAGGGAAAATAGCGTGGGTTGGCCGCACGTCGATGGAGGCGGGACTAAACCCGACAAGCAGCAGTCCCGCCTCCAACGCGCCCCCATTGGCAAAATCACCCCCCAAGGGGTAGAAATTGGACCGCAATGTGCCCATTTCCCAAAGGCATCTGAAATACTTCAGACCTCATAATGGTCGGGCTATTTTTCAGGCATCCCTGGCTGTTGCCTAAAACAGATTGCATACATTAACAAGGGGCCTGTTTTAAGACCCCCTTCCTGAAGTTGGGATTCAGCAGAACAGGTGTTTTATGCTTCCTGCCGTGAATGCGGCCTAACAAGCGGCCACTGACAAAAAAAGTAATTTTTTTAACAAACTTGTATATGGAGCCAGGAGAAGCATCAGAGCACCCCCCAGCACAGCGGCACTCCTGAGGGTCACTGCTAGCCGCGATTGTCCCCTCCCCGGGCCGCTGTCAGCAAAGCAAGCGGCCCAAATTATCTCGTGGAAAAGCGGCGAGCTGCCTCTGGAGGCACACAGGCTTCGGCAGCTCATCGCAATTATTAAAATGAGGCATAAGGCCTAGTTTACGGCAAGTCTCCAGCCTCCCAGGCCATGCGCACCATCGGTTATCTGCCTGAAAACAGCCCCTTACAAACATTCAGGTGACATTAACACCTTGGGGTTGATCAATTTCTTTGATCTCTTCTAGTCTTTGAAGAGAGGCTTTTTAAAAATGAACAGAGACAGCAGAATCAGGAAAGCAGAAAGACTTCAAAGTGAGTCAAGGTCGCAAAAAGGGCTTTGGGGGGGAAGCAAACTATGCTCTTGTTATTGGAACAGATAGCAGAGAGAGAGAGACAGAGAAAGAGAGGGAGAAAGACTACTCTTCTTCTTATAAATTAAATTGAAGTGCTCCTGTATCATGAACTGAGCTTTCTTGAATAATTCTTACACTTATCAGCAAACCTCATATAAACTCATCTGTGACATTTCAAAAAGAAAACATCATGAAGCGTGGTGCTCTAATTTATTTTTCCTTGCTGTTCTTACAGTGTATATTATGGGACTAATACTGCGATGCCGACACAGCAGGACTCCTGCTCCCTCGGCGCCCTGGACTCAGTGTGAGAATCAGCTGGCTTTGTATCTCAATGCAAGGCCAGCTCCTTTAAATCTTTTACTGGCACTCCCAGCATGCAACACATGATGTGCTGGAATGTCTCGGGGAGTTTCCACTGGTGGAAGGGTCGGTAACCGGAGGACACAGATTTAAGATCATTGGCAAAAGAACCAGAGGGGAGATGAGGAGAATGTTTTTTTACAAAGCGAGTTGTTATGATCTGGAATGCGCTGCCTGAAAGGGTGGTGAAAGCAGATTAAATAGCAATTTTCAAAAGGAAATTGGATATATAGATGAAAAGGAATAAACCGCAGGGCTAACGGGGAAAGAGCAGGGGGTGGGACTAATTGGATAGCTCTTTCAAAGAGGCATGATGGGCTGAATGGCCTCCTTCTGTGCTGTATGATTCTATGATTCTGATTCTTTCTCCCTCAACAAATTTACTTATACATACATATAGGGCTGGATTTTACTTACCAAGATGAGTTGGGGGTGGGATTGCTGCCTCCCGGGTTCTAGTCTCACCCCCAGCAACGTCCGATGCACAGACGCTATTTTCCCCAGATTGGCCTTGTTAAGCCCGCCTTGTGGGCTTGCTGGCCAATTAAGGGAAAGCCGGTGTCAGATGACGTCAGTTGCTAACGCTTCATCTGGCGGTTTTCTTAAAGGGACATGAAACATTTATTTTCGACAGATGATTTGACAGTGTTTGACAGCATTGAGGTGCTGTCAAACACTGACAATCACTGTACAAAGGTGAGCCCTTGCACCCAGACTCTCCAATGACTCTCTCTTAGGATAAAACAGATGGCAGCTGTAGGTGAGGGTACAAAAGCGATCTGTCACTTCTCCCAATGAGATGAGGCCACACAAACACTTCAAAGCTTGTCACCTACAGAAAAATCTAAACACATTAAAAATGACTTTCCCAACATTTCCTTACCTGAGATACTCACCAGTGTCCCATTGCATCCTTCACACCACTCCTGCAGCTGTCATCTATACACAAACATTACAACAGACACACAGCACACCTCACTTACCCTGGTGGAGTTCCCTGACCTCAGGAAGCCCGCAGCAGAAGTTGCATAATGGGAAAAAGCCTCTTAACTGCCTATTAACTACCTGTTAACAGGCAGTTAAGTGGCTATAATCCTCTTCCCGCTGCTAGGAGTCGGGTCCCTGCGCAAATCGGGGACCCAACTCCCAGGAAGATTGGTTGGAGGCGGGTTGGGAGCGGGTTCGGGACCCGCTCCCATTCTTTTTGATTTTCCCAGCAGTCCCGCCTCCAACCCCGCCTCCTCAGGGCTGGTAAAATCCAGCCCATACTGTCTGAGGTTTCAGCGCTGAATTTCCACAGAGGTTCCGGCATCCTCTCACTTTACCTCCAGCTGGAGATTGGGCCTTTAATACTGCTAGTTCCAGGGCCTTTAATACTGTTCCTGTATCTGGGAGACTCTAACATTTCTCTTTAACAGTTATACAAGGAATAGCTTGTTGCCTGGTCGGTGATCGTTCTCTGCTTCTGCTGCAACCTTTCTTATTTCTCTGAACTTTCTTCTCTTCTTCCTCCTATTATACCTTCCCACACAGTTGTGCTCCTCCTTGCAACTTCACTGTGTTGAAATCGTGGTTCTTTGCTGTCTCCTAAAGTAAGTCATGACTTTCCAGGATCTCAAACTGTGGAACTCCTTAAATCCCTCAGTCTTTACTTCTTCCTATATTCTACAAGCTTTTGAACCCTTAGCTTGTTATCATCTATCTCTCAGTTTACTTTTGTTCCTAACCTTGGTGGTGACTTGCACTGTGGGTCTTGTTTCTTTTCCACACGAGCTTTTCCATTAAAAAAATGAACAGCGCACAAAAAGTGCATCATTACTCAGAATGATTGGAGGTGTGACCTTTGGATGGGCTACAAGGTTACACGTCAATTTAAAATAGCTTCCCATTTAACGCTTTGTAATCGGCTTCAAAGATGACAGATAAGCACTAAAGCATTACTGCAGCTTTGCAAGGCTCTTTGAATTGATGAATTGAAAGGAGGTGCCCTTTTGAAAACCGACACACACTGCATTGATTATCCACCATCTTTACCTTCATTTTTACATTAAAAACAAGCAGATAAAAATGCAAATTTTATAAATCTTTCATCCCTTCAACAAGATTATGAAATTTATAGTACATAAAGAGAATGAACCAGTTCGTAGAGCAGTAAATTGTCCATCCTCGACCTGTCTGATTATTTTAAATTACATGGCTGCTAAAACAGCTTTGATTGCAATGGAATGCATTTCTTACAGCAACACAATTTATGTTTCTCATTTTACATTTGAAGGCTTTTGCTATTGAATAAATCATCAGAATCATTTATAGTTATAGATTATTTCTCCATTTGTGATTTACTAAGTTCATTCAAAACTCTGATACATAGCAGAATGCTTTGTAACTTTATCCAAACTATACATCCTAAATCTAATTGCCAGTGTCAGGCATGGCGGAACAAGCTTAAAGAAGTAATGTTGCATATTTTCAAATTGAAGCAAAAATATAATTTCTGACAAGTTATTTAAAAGCTGTTGTTGAAATCTGCACTAATATAATGATTATTATTTATGAAAAGCAAGATTGTGTATATGGACATGGAAATAGCCACTGCAGACTCCGCCTCCAGAATCTTAGTCAAATATGCATTTTTTATGTATGACTGTTGGATGGCCATTCAACATTGGAAGGCATCACAGAGAGCCTGATTCTGTCTTCACTAATGTTTAGGTGTATTGGTATATTTGTTGTCTTAAACAAAGTTCTGTTTGTTCACTTGAGTAGTAATGAATTCAGTCTTCTGGTTATAATCATTTTATTCTTTAACTTCAGCATAAAAAGCAATTTACAAGCGGAGTATAGTCACAGATGGAGCGCACAAACCTAGCGATGGGTATCTCCGTGCTTCCGAACAAAGGAAAAAGCTGACATTTATACACCGGTTTCTTATCAAACTGGAGCAGGCACTGCCTAATATGGTCATCTCTGGCTACGGCATGGTCCAGAGAGACAAGTCTGCATCTTCTTCAACACACCTCAACAACGTTAGAGGCACTAAATATCGTGGCCTTGCTGTGTAGGCAGAAATCACTAGTCTCCAGACTTTTCTTACCCTAACATAATATTTCTAATTTAAACATTCTATTCTATCCAAGGCCGGTGATTGCAAACACCCAGCTGTTGCTAAGTGAAATCTGTCTCTCTCTCTCTCTCCAATGATACCACCGACATTTTCCCCCCTATATCGAATGAATTAAACATGAACACCTTTCAGAAGCTGAATTAACCGAACTCCACGTGCCAACAGCTCTCTCTCTCTCCCCCTCTCTCTCCCGAAGCTTTAAATTTAAAATTCTCATCCTCATGTTAACATTTATTTATACCCTCACCCTTCTGTATCTGTGTAACCTCCACTAGCCCTACAACCCCCAAAACTCCAAACTTTCTGTTCCTCTGATGGACAGCCTTGGCTCAGTGGTGGCACTCGGCTCTGAGCAGAAGGTCATAGGTTCAAGCCCGACTCCAGAGACTTGAACATATAGGGGGAGAAATTCAGTATCGTCCCGTTTGGGGCGCTAACTTTTAAAAGTTGAAAAAATTAGCGCCAGGCAGCAGGCGGGGCGGTAGGTGAGCAGCGCTGCACACTGGGCCGTGCAGCACTGCCGCGTTGGAAGGCTCCTTCCCTCCATTAAAGGGAAGAGCAATCGCTGCAGGCTCTGCAAGGGCAAAACTTACCTGGTCGACGACAGCCGCGATCCGGCCCAATCAGCCCGATGCACTTCAGCAGAGTGCCGGGCTGATCGAGCACTGGATAAGAAAACTGAAAAAAACCCAGCAAGACCGTTTGAGATTTCTTTCAACTTACCTCGGCCACTTCGCCTTTAAGTATCGCCCCCGAAGCACCCGGCCGCCCGATGAACGCCTCCTGCAGCTGCCGGTGTTTTCGCCCGGTGATGCTGCAGGGGGCGGAACCAAAGTTCGGGTCCGGGGCGGTACCGGGGCGATGCACACGGCGATGACATCACCATCTCCGGGCGAATCAGATTGGGGCGCAACGTCATACCGCCATCGCAAACCACCGGCCGAATATAGCGGGAGTCGATCTTCTCGCCGTACCCGGCCGGTAAGTGATTACTGCCCTGTTATCACCCCCAGAGGCAATAACGGGAGGCGCAAAGATGCCCAATTTCCAGCCCTATATAATCTATAATATGCCAAAATGTCCTACTTTTTTGTTTTTTTTATATGGGTTACGTTACCTCTTAGCAAAGTGTTATATATGCTTCTTTGCCTTTAATAATCCTGGCTTCCTCTTAGTGGTCATGATGCGGAGATGCCGGTGTTGGACTGGGGTGGACAAAATTGAGAGGTCGCACAACACCAGGTTATAGTCCAACAGTTTTATTTGAAATCACAAGCTTTCGGAGCTATCGATTTGCTCCTTCCTCAGGTGAAGTAAATTAGATACAGAATCTCCAAAGCATATATAGATGGAAAACAGAGCATGTGTACTTTACAATTGCAGACCAATAAATTAAATCATCCTGACTATCTGCCGAGGTGTGATAAAGTTAATTAAGTCAGCCAGGAAGGTACCACATCAAAGACATAGCAAGATACAACTGAGACAATGAGGTGTAGTCGCAGGGGTTCTAACGTGTCAAAAGCTGCCGTCTGTATGTAAAACGAAAAGCTTTAACATTTTTTTACTTTTTTACTGGGAAAATTTTTACTTTTTTACTGGGAATCACATCTGTGAACAAGCTAACGACGACTCGAGTCCGGATCACGTCATGTATCGTGACATAAACCCAAGATCCCGATTGAGACCGTCTTCATGAGTGCGGAACTTGGCTATCAGTTTCTGCTCGATGATTTTGCGTTGTCGTGTGTTTCTAAGGTTGCCTTGGAGAACGCTTACCCGCAGATCCGAGGCTGAATGTCCTTGACTGCTGAAGTGTTCCCCGACTGGGAGGTAACAATCCTGCCTGGCGATTGTTGCGCGGTGCTCGTTCATATGTTGTCTCAGTGTCTGCATGGTCTCGCCGATGTACCATGCCGCGGTGCATTCTTTCCTGCAACGTATGAGGTAGACAACGTTGGCCGAGTCACATGAGTATGTACCATGTACCTGGTGGGTAGTGTCCTCACGTGTGATGGTGGTATCTGTGTTGATGATCTGGCATGTCTTGCAGAGTTTGCCATGGCAGGGTTGTGTGGTGTCGTGGTCGCTGTTATCCTGAAAGCTGGGTAATTTGCTGTGAACGATGGTACTTCTGAGGTTAGGCGGCTGTTTGAAGGCAAGTAGTGGAGGCGTGGGGATGGCCTTAGTGAGGTGTTTGTCGTCATCGATGACATGTTGAAGGCTGCGAAGAACATGGCGTAGTTTCTCCGCTCCGGGGAAGTACTGGACGACATAGGGTACCCTGTTGGTTGTGTCCCGTGTTTGCCTTCTGAGGAGGTCTATGCGATTTTTCGCTGTGGCCCGTCGGAACTGTCGATCGATGAGTCGAGCGTCATATCCCGTTCTTACGAGGGCGTTTTTCAGCGTCCGTAGGTGTCCATCGCGTTCCTCCTCGTCTGAGCAGATCCTGTGTATTCGCAGGGCTTGTCCATAGGGGATGGCTTCTTTAACATGGTTAGGGTGGAAGCTGGAGAAGCTCCGAAAGCTTGTGATTTCAAATAAAACTGTTGGACTATAACCTGGTGTTGTGCGACCTCTCAATTTTGTCCACCCCAGTCCAACACCGGCATCTCCGCATCATGACCACTATCGACACCACAAACTGCCGGCTCAAAGTGGAGAGAATCGCCAAGAAGATCGCGCATATCGACACCGACATCAAGTATCTACAGAGATGCAAGAAAGCAGACAAGATCCCGAAAGGACTACAGATCACGAACCCACTCAAGTCGACATACAACACAGACTACGCTGAGAGACTCTGCCGTCGTACCTCTC
The DNA here is from genome assembly GCA_030390025.1 of Squalus acanthias. Lineage (NCBI taxonomy): Eukaryota > Metazoa > Chordata > Chondrichthyes > Squaliformes > Squalidae > Squalus > Squalus acanthias. The sequence goes on along the minus strand of CM059433.1, from coordinate 25,224,832 downwards.
GCACACTCCTCAACCATCTCGTACACCAGCTCTACAGCAAACGCCACAACCTCGAAACCAAGATAGAGTCCATGCTCTCAGCCTGTGCTCAGGACACAGCAGACCAGTTACGAGACACCACCAAACAGACGAGGCAACGGAACTACGCTGCCTACATGCGCATCAAGAACAGGAAGCTTGAGAAACTCGGCATCACCACCAGCAGCAACCAAGCCTCCCCCGGTACCACGGCTGCAACCACAGGGAAGTCCATCGTCAACTTGTCCGACCATACGCTTCAACCAGACGAAATCGAAGTTCTCGCCCTAGGGCTCAAGTTCTGCCCAACCACCAAAATGGACCCCATCGGCCTCGCGGCAGACACGGAGGAATTCATCAGGAGAATGAGGCTCCGGGAATACTTCCACAAATCCCAAGATGTCAGCAACAAACCCAATGAGACAATCAATGATCCAGAACAGCAGACAGAGGGACTCGCAGTGCAGCAACCGAAGAAAAAAGAGTCAAACTGGACCCCTCCGGAGGGATGCTGCCCCAAGCTTGACATGTATGCTCAAGCTGTCAGGAGATGCATCAACGCCAGATTCATCAGCCGCACTCACAAGACAGTCCAGAATGTCACCCGAGCACAACGCAACGCCATCCACGCTCTCAAGACCAACCGCAACATTGTCATCAAACCAGCGGACAAAGGAGGAGCCATCGTCATACAGAACAGAACGGACTATTGTAAAGAAGCATACCGACAACTGGACAACCAGGAACACTACAGACAGCTACCCGCAGATCCGACCAAAGAACACACCCGCCAACTCAATAGACTGATCAAGACCTTCGATCCAGACCTTCAAAACATCCTACGCGCTCTCATCCCACGTAATCCCCGCGTGGGAGACTTCTACTGCCTCCCAAAGATACACAAAGCCAACACACCCGGACGTCCTATCGTATCAGGCAATGGAACCCTGTGTGAGAACCTCTCTGGATACGTCGAGGGCATTCTGAAACCCATCGTACAGGGAACCCCCAGCTTCTGTCGCGACACTACAGACTTCTTACAGAAACTCAGCACCCACGGACCAGTTGAACCAGGAACACTCCTTGCCACGATGGACGTATCGGCACTCTACACCAGTATCCCCCACGATGACGGCATCGCTGCAACAGCCTCAGTACTCAACATCAACAACAGCCAATCACCAGACGCCATCCTACAACTCATCCGCTTCATCCTTGACCACAATGTCTTCACCTTCGACAACCATTTTTTTACCCAAACACACGGAACAGCCATGGGGACCAAATTCGCACCCCAATACGCCAACATCTTCATGCACAAGTTCGAGCAAGACTTCTTCGCTGCACAGGACCTCCAGCCAACGCTGTATACCAGATACATCAACGACATTTTCTTCCTTTGGACCCATGGCGAAGGATCACTGAAAAGACTACACGATAACATAAACATGTTCCATCCCACCATCAAACTCACCATGGACTACTCCTCAGAATCAGTCTCATTCCTGGACACACGAATCTCCATCAAAGACGGACACCTCAGCACTTCACTCTACCGCAAGCCCACGGACAACCTCACGATGCTCCACTTCTCCAGCTTCCACCCTAACCATGTTAAAGAAGCCATCCCCTATGGACAAGCCCTGCGAATACACAGGATCTGCTCAGACGAGGAGGAACGCGATGGACACCTACGGACGCTGAAAAACGCCCTCGTAAGAACGGGATATGACGCTCGACTCATCGATCGACAGTTCCGACGGGCCACAGCGAAAAATCGCATAGACCTCCTCAGAAGGCAAACACGGGACACAACCAACAGGGTACCCTATGTCGTCCAGTACTTCCCCGGAGCGGAGAAACTACGCCATGTTCTTCGCAGCCTTCAACATGTCATCGATGACGACAAACACCTCGCTAAGGCCATCCCCACGCCTCCACTACTTGCCTTCAAACAGCCGCCTAACCTCAGAAGTACCATCGTTCACAGCAAATTACCCAGCTTTCAGGATAACAGCGACCACGACACCACACAACCCTGCCATGGCAAACTCTGCAAGACATGCCAGATCATCAACACAGATACCACCATCACACGTGAGGACACTACCCACCAGGTACATGGTACATACTCATGTGACTCGGCCAACGTTGTCTACCTCATACGTTGCAGGAAAGAATCCACCGCGGCATGGTACATCGGCGAGACCATGCAGACACTGAGACAACGTATGAACGAGCACCGCGCAACAATCGCCAGGCAGGATTGTTACCTCCCAGTCGGGGAACACTTCAGCAGTCAAGGACATTCAGCCTCGGATCTGCGGGTAAGCGTTCTCCAAGGCAACCTTAGAAACACACGACAACGCAAAATCATCGAGCAGAAACTGATAGCCAAGTTCCGCACTCATGAAGACGGTCTCAATCGGGATCTTGGGTTTATGTCACGATACATGACGTGATCCGGACTCGAGTCGTCGTTAGCTTGTTCACAGATGTGATTCCCAGTAAAAAAGTAAAAATTTTCCCAGTAAAAAAGTAAAAAAATGTTAAAGCTTTTCGTTTTACATACAGACGGCAGCTTTTGACACGTTAGAACCCCTGCGACTACACCTCATTGTCTCAGTTGTATCTTGCTATGTCTTTGATGTGGTACCTTCCTGGCTGACTTAATTAACTTTATCACACCTCGGCAGATAGTCAGGATGATTTAATTTATTGGTCTGCAATTGTAAAGTACACATGCTCTGTTTTCCATCTATATATGCTTTGGAGATTCTGTATCTAATTTACTTCACCTGAGGAAGGAGCAAATCGATAGCTCCGAAAGCTTGTGATTTCAAATAAAACTGTTGGACTATAACCTGGTGTTGTGCGACCTCTCAATTTCCTCTTAGTGCCCTTACCTTTCCTTATATTTTCTATGTCCCTTATCGACTTCCTTACACAACATAATGCAATGACCAGTATACCTAAAGCTATTATCTGTGCTATTACCAATCACATTTGGAATAGTCTAGCCCAAGCGTGTAGTTCCACACTAGATACTCCTTCCCACCATTCAGGATTCCCAAGTCTCAGGATTGCCTGTTCTGTCTCTCTATTTGCCTGTATCATTTGCACTATGTGTTTCTGGGATGTCCTAGTTTACTCAGTTATGGCCTTTAAAGCCAGAGACAGGGGAGGTATATAGTGTCTCATATGTGGAATGGCTCGAATGGCTTCATCCTCCAGAGGCAGTCTCATCTGTAGATAAGTGGTGTTATGATGATGAACTGGTACCAACATACGAGTATTTCCCATTGGAGTCAAACAAAACTGGCATTTTAGTATGGGGCATCGGGTTGAACCCACAGTCATATGCGAGGCCGTGGTAGTCACACAATACTGTCCTTTTCCTTTATACACAGTATTAGTTTGGTCTTCGCCCCACTTCTCCCAATCTGGCATTGTGGTGATTCTTTGTCGAGGGTGAACCCACAAGCTGGAGCAGTATGTTGATGGACTACGTCACATCTACAAACCCACATTGTCCCTTTCAGAGTAAAACACTGCATATCTGGTGCTATCTAAGTTCCTCTTAATCTGATATCTTGGATATTCCTCATACTGTTTATGGATTGGACCTAACTCAGAGTCTTCCCCCATTCCGATCGATTCTACCCTATGCACCTTCCAAGGTTTTGTTTCATTTCCATTTTTCCTTAACAAAGGCAAGATCAATACCACTGGTAATAATATCTTAATTACTTTCCCCTTCCCTAGGGGCCAGAAACGCCATTCCCATTTGTTGCATCAAATCATAGTCCCATTCATTCTCTGAATTCTTTGAGTTGTTAAACCACCTTCCCATTTGTTTCTCATGAATAAACAGAGGCACCTCACATCCCTTTATTTGATCCATTCCTTTCTGGATTATGTTCATCTCAAAAGCCACATACAGACTACACATAATACCTCTCGTCTCCTGTTTTTCATTGGCCTCATTATTATTATCTATTAACTGATTAATACTCTTCTGTATTTTGCCCAATTCTCTCACTAACTCCTCAGTAGATAACAAGGTGTTTTGTTGTTCCACTAAATCATCTCCCCCTTCTTGGTTCATTTTGGATAAAATATCTTTCAATTGCTTCCTCACCACCTCATCATGTTCCCACATTCCCTCTATATCGGCTAGGTTAATTCCAGACAAACCTGCTGTTGCTCCTATACCCATCCATCCCATTGCCCCCTCTTCCTTCATTTCTTACCCTCCTTATGCAAGATATCTGGATAATTACAATGACAATATTTTTTGGATATGTCCAATTTCATATTCAGTAACACTGGTACAATCTCAAAGCGGACATCATTATATAGTACAGTCCCGGATTCGATTACTTCGAGTCTGTTTTTATTTGGGTTTGGTCGTTGAGGTGGGCAGGTATAATCTTGCGAGCTTGAGTTGAACACATGCTCAAGCTTTTCCTCAACATCTGTTACATTAATATCAACAAAATTTCCAGATACTGCACTTAAATGGCTATCACTGTCCATGACGGAGCGTCCCACTCCTAGTGCGTCTTTGGGAAAGCGGTGTTTCCAGATTCTCGGCCAGTTCAATGTTTGTTTCAACTCACTGTAATTAGCATTACTTATTAAGACTACTATATACGGGATCCCCAAGCCCCCAAATTTTGCTGCTGATAGGTCCTTCAGTTCTGATCCACTTAAAAGTGATCTTAGTTACACCGAAAGTATTATTTCCCATACAACGGCATCGTATTTGTAACCCATCCCCTTCTGGTACTTGTACCCTCCAGTTGCTTTCATCACTGGATCCGTCCGGGCCGACCGGGCTTGTTACACAATTCCATCTTCTTTCCAGTTGTTGTTTCGCGCTGGTAGAGGTCAGCAGTCGTACAATGACTCTCCACATCCTGTTCCTGTTAAAATAAAATCAAATGCAGCATTTATTCTCCATCTAGTTATCTGACCTCTTTTTCTTGTACAGTTTACACTGATCTCCATGATGCCACGCACATTGTGATTTCTTCCCTCGTTTCCGAATGGCCAATTTAAGGTTTGTTTCTCCCAATTTGTCCATGATTTCATACGGACCTTCCCAATTAGCCTCCGAGACCCCCTTTTTAAAAAATGTTTCAGCATGATCGGCAATCATGTAGTTAATGCAATGGGTGGGGCAGTCGTCCCTGGTGGTGTTGAAATGGGTCGCACCCACCTTCTCCGCTGCACAGAGCAGAGTGGACTCTGGAGATTGTTGGAGGTTCTGGAGGAACTGGTTAGGGATCTGGCGAGTAGCGATAGGGAGTGGAACCCCATTTGGAGGTGAAATTTGCATCTGTCGGCCTGTCATCAGCTCAAATGGGCTGTAGCCTGTAGCGCTCACTGGTGTGGCACAGATGGCCATCAGAATACCAGGCAAAGCCATAACCTAATCAGTATTGGTCTTAACCAGATCATCAGTTCCTTGCATGACAGCTTTTTTCAGCCCTGCTTTCAGAGTGCCATTAAAGCGTTCCACCATCCCACTAGACTGTGGGTGGTAGAGGATGTGGAAATGTTGTTCCACATCAATGGGGTGGCACAGGTGTTGCATCACTTCTGCCATAAACTGTGATGCATTATCACTTTCTATCCTTTTTGGAAAACCCCATCTGGTAAAAATTTGCTCCCACAAAATCTTTGCCGTGGAAACTGCATCATTTTTACGGGCTGGGAAGGCTTCAATCCACCGGATGAACATATCTATAACAACTAAAATAAACCGATACCCCCGTTTTGCTGTGGGTAATGGGCCTGTATAGTCAGTCTGCAATGTTTCCCATGGACCATTATTCAGGTGGGAGGTACCCGTCGGGACCTTTCGTTTAGTTGGGGCCGGATTCATTTGGTCACAAATAAGACACAAAGCTAGGTGATGTTGAACATCCTGGCACATCTTTGCCACTAGTAACAACTGTGTAGCGTATCCATAACCCGAGAAACGGAGGCACGTTTCCCCCAATTTGATGCATATACAGAATCAATTCTTTTCTGAGACAGAGAGGGCTGACCCATGTCAGTTTTGGGCCATCTTCATAGTACAAAACCTCTTCATGTAGGACAAGCGAGTCCTTAGTGCGATGGGCGGGGGAAGATCCTTCCCGTGGCATATGGCCTCTTTAGCCTTTACCACATCGGGGTCAGTATCCTAATGGGTTTTTAAATCAGGTATGACTGGAGTCTGTCTCACTGGTGCCAGTAGTTGTGAGGTATGTGGTTTCCATGGAACCCCTTTTATAGCTGCTTCTCTGGCCAATTGATCAGCCACATTATGATGGTCGCCTTCTTGGCTAATTCCCTCCCGCTGATGGGCTTTCACTTTACAAATGACAATTTGCCCTGGTCGCTCACTGGCGATATCCCAAATCATTTGGAATTCCGAAAGATGGGCGAGTGGTTTACCTTCCGCAGTGCAGAAGCCACGTTTTTGCCAGATAGGCAAATACTCTGTGAGGGAATTGCACACAAATGAGCTGTCAGAGAATATAGTGACCTTCCCCATAATTGTCTGGAGAGCTGTAGCTAAAGCAATAACCTCGGCCTTTCGGGCAGAGTGCTGGGGCGGACATTTAATGAGTACACTTCGAGTATCCTGTGGAATCCAGCATACAGCACCTGTACGGTATTGTCCCTGTTCATAAAACCTAGAACCATCCACGTAAACACTAGTGGAGCCCACAAGTGGTATGGTTTTAATAGGTCCACTAGATACGACCTCTTCCACTTTACAGGCATGGGGTGATCCCTCATACTGCAACATATGAGCCAATTGGTAGCTGTGGGAGTGTAGGACCGTAATATCGTTACAGCCCAATTCCAAGATCCAACTTCCCCACCGCGCGGGGGACACTCCTTTCACCTGGGGTATGAGGGGTGTGTGAAATTAACTGATTAAATCCTACCAAATATTCAGTGTGCTTGACTAACCAGTGGACCCCCAGGATCTGCTTAGTACATTAGTCGTACGATCTCTCCACAGGGGTGAGTATTCATGAGAAATATCCTACTGGGACGCACCTTCCATGCACCTCTTGCAATATCACGGCAGATATACATTGCTCTGAAACTGGAACTTCCGTAATGAAGGGCTGAGGGATCAGGACTCCGCAAGGCTGGAGCTCATGTGAGTGCCTCTTAAAGATTTTTGAATGCCTGATGTGATTCCCAGTTCGAATCCTCAAGGGTGTCCTCTTTACCAGGGTTGCCCTGTAGATGGTGATACAACGGGGCTGCTATCTCACTGAATCCTTCAATGAACTCCCTACAAAATCCCACAAAACTCAGGAATGACCGCGAAGCCGTAACCGTGTGTGCTCTTGGCAGTTCCGCGACCAATCGTTTCTGGGCTGGATCTGGGGGTTTTCTTCCCTATTCAATTTTAACATCCAAAGAAGTTACAGTTTTCTGCACAAGTGCAGTTTTTTTCAGATTAATTTTAAATCTAGCCTCTTCTAAGAGGCTCAAGACTTCCTCCAAGAGGAGGTAATGCTTCTCCATTGACTCTGACTGCAACAATAAATCATCAACATACTGAATCACATCATCAGGTCGTGAACATGACCGCAATATGTCTGACCTACACTGATGAAATAAAGTGGGTGAGTTGTGAGATCCCTGGGGTAACCCTACCCAAGTGTACTGTTGTACCCTGAAGGTAAATACAAATTTGTACTGACTGGATGCACTGGAATGCTCCAGAATCCATTTGAAATGTCCAAGGTTGAATAAACGATGGCAGTGCCCCGTAACTTGGAAATTACATCAGGGTGACTAGCTACTAACGGGGTGGCAGACGGGGTATGTTTATTTAGCTGACGGTAATCGATAGTCATTCTCCCCGAGCCATCAGGCTTCGTTACAGGCCATATGGGTGCATTGTTCCGGGAGACACATTCCCGTAGTATCTCCTGGCCTAAAAGGGACTTAATGACGTCCCCAGATGCTGTTCCGCATCTTCTGCTGCTACCACCATATTTGTCACCCTCCCACAATCATGTTTATACCGTGCCCACACTTTCTGATGTTTCCAAATTATATCTGCTAAACACTGATTGGACGTCTGTAATAGTAGGTGAACATCATAAACCCCTATCCCTTTTACTGTATACACTGAGTGTACATCATGTATTACGGTTGGCACATGCGTGTCATGGGGTGGATCGGGTCCCTGCCAAATCATATAGTTTGCAACATCAATAATCAATTTCCCTTTGTGATCCCGTCTGACCCTAAAATTGACCCTTCAGGTGTGGAGGCCATACACAATGATAATTCAAACTTCATACTGCCAATTTGTAATTGAAGGGGAACGGTCATCTCCGCCGAGATGCCTCTTCCTCCTACGCCCAATAACTGCAGGCAATGCCCGCTGAAGGGGAAATCTTCATGGTGAGTGAGGGAACAGGACGCCCCCGTGTCCGCTAGAAAATTGTCTCAGCGGCCTCTTACCAGGACTGAAACACAAGGTCTACCCTCGTCATCATATCGAAGCTGGCTCACTGCAGCTACTGAGGCCTGTCCCCGTCAATCCTTTCTAAAAGGATTTGGGTTCGTGGTTTTACCCTGATTCTTTCTCTTCCCCCGATTTCTGTAGGACCCAAATTGCCTCCAAGTACACATTCTGTTCGTCCAGAAGAGGTTGAACTGAGACTCTCTGTCCTCCTTTCTGTTTGAGTCCCTGTCCGTTGGCTCCTCCTCCCTTAGACCAGCACTGTCCATTAGTGGAGAGAGAAAGAGAGTTAACGTTTCAGGTCGTGGCCTGCTGAGTTTTTCCAGCGTTTTCTGTTGTTATTTCGGATTTCCAGCATCCGCAGTATTTTGCTATCGTATTAGTGTTTGGTTCACTGCCACCTCTCTTCTAGGAATGCCTACCTTGAAGAAGTTCTGCTCTTCTCTTCGACGGGATTTCCGTTTGGCTCCAGTTCTGACGAAAGGTCATCGACCTGAAACGTTAACTCTCTTCTCTCTCCACGGATGTTGTCTGGCCTGCTGAGTTTTTCCAGCGTTTTCTGTTGTTATTTCGGATTTCAGCATCCGCAGTATTTTGCTATCGTACTGTCCATTAGTATGTCTTGACTTGCCCCAGTTACCACAGGTGTTTTGTGTACGACACTCCTTGGCAAAGTGTCCCTGTCTCCCACAGTTAAAGCAAGGTCTCCCACCTTTTGCCCCTTCAGTAGTTACAACTGGCTGTTTTTTAAGTTTTTAAGATTGTCGGGGTTTTATGCTCGAGTGGGGATTCATGCCAGGCTTGGAGGGCTATCTGAATATCCCTCCCTATCCCTTCACGTGGTTTCATCGTCTTCAGTTCCGTGGCGTATTGATGAAGTATATGCTCACAAGTAGGATTTACTAGGGTCTTGTACTTATTAATCACTAAACTCCAAAAAGTGGGATCGTCCTCGGACAATTCTGCTCTATCACCACGGGGTCCACGGTTCTGATTATACACTTCCACAAAGTCCCTCAAATACTGGATTGGGTGCTCATCCCTGGGCTTATGGTCCATAATCTTTCCCATATCTACCACTACCCAATACCCTACTGCCTCACACATGGTCTTCATGGTCTGGGAATTGGCCCTCTTCCCTCAGTACAAACTCATCAGGCAATGTCACTCTTGGAGGTAAGACAGCCTGCAGCAGTCGTAAAGCATCCTTGTCTGTCAAGGCGTGCGTCTGCTGTAGCAATCGTACTTTATTTAATAACTGAGTTGGATCTCCTATTCCCTCATATTTAGACAATTGGCCACTGAGTTGGCATGATTCTAAAAGGGTCAGATCCTGACTTATTTCTCTATTTTTGAATTCATATACTGTTTGACCTGTTCGTGTATCTGTCTCCCCTTTTGTGCGTAGGTGTTTGGTCACTAAGGGGGCCATTTTAACAGACCTGTGTACCTCCGTACCACCAACTGTTTGAGACCTGGTATAATCGGCAACACTCCCTACATTACTACTGATACTAGAACATAAGAACATAAGATATAAGAACATAAGAAATAGGAGCAGGAGTAGGCCATTCGGCCCCTCGAACCTGCTTCGCCAGTCAATAAGATCATGGCTGATCTGATCTTGGCCTCAACTCCACTTTTCTGCCTGTTCCCCATAACCCTTGACTCCCCTGTAATTCAAAAATCTGTCTATCTCAGCCTTGAATATATTCAATGACCCAGCCTCCACAGCTCTCTGGGGTAGAGAATTCCAAGATTCATGACCCTCTGAGAGAAGAAATTCCTCCTCATCTCCGTCTTAAATGGGCGACCCCTTATTCTGAAACTATGCCCCCTAGTTCTAGATTCCCGCACTAGGGGAAACATCCTCTCAGCATCTACTCTGTCAAGCCCCCTCAGAATCTTATATGTTTCAATAAGATCACCTCTCATTCTTCTAAACTCCAGTGAGTATAGGCCCAACCTACTCAACCTTTCCTCATAAGACAACCCCTTCATCACAGGAATCAACCTAGTGAACCTTCTCTGAACTGCCTCCAATGCATGTATATCCCTCCTTAAATAAGGAGACCAAAACTGTTCACAGTACTCTAGGTGTGGTCTCACAAATGCCCTGTACAGTTGTAGCAAGACTTCTCTACTTTTATACTCCATCCCCCTTGCAATAAAGGCCAACATACCATTTGCCTTCCTAATTACTTGCTGTACCTGCATGCTGACTTTGTGTGTTTCATGTATGAGGACCCCCAGATCCCTCTGTACCGCAGCCTTATGTAGTCTCTCTCCATTTAAATAATATTTTGCTTTTCTATTCTTCTTACCAAAGTGGATAACCTCACATTTTCCCACATTATACTCCATCTGCCAAGTTTTTGCCCACTCACTTAACCTATCTATATCCCTTTGCAAACACTTTGAGGGGAATTTTCCCAGTCCTGGGGAGGCGGGTATGGAGGCGGGACTGCCGGGAAAATGGCAGAAACTGGGAGCAGGTACTGACCCCGCTCCCAACCCACCTCCGTGCCATCTTCCCGGGAGGCGGGTCCTCGACTCGCGCAGGAACCCGTCTCCTCGAGGCGGGAAGGGGATTAGAGCCAATTAACTGCCTGTTAACAGGTAGTTAACAGGCAGGTTTGAGGCTTATCTCCATTTTACGCCTGCAATTGCAGGGCTTCCCGACGGCTGCGAACCTCTCCAGGGTCAACGAGGCGAGCAGTGGGTCTGCGGGGGTGAGAGGGGTCGAAATGTCAGCTGTAGAGGTGAGTGATGGGTACAAGTGTGGACAGGTAAGTATGAGAGGTGAGTGTAAAGTGTTGGAAAAAGTTTCCTTACCTTTGCTTCTTCCTGCAGGCTTCAACCTTTGAGGATCCGGAATGCCTCATCTCAACGGCAGAGATGACAGAATGGCTGCTGCATTCTCAGATGCAGCAGCCATCTGCTTTCTGCTGAGGAGAGAGGTCTTGGTGAACCTTCTGTGCAAGGGCTCAGCTTAGAACAGAGATTGTCAGTGTTTGATAGCTTCTCAAAGCTGTCAAACGCTGACAATTCATCTGTCAATAAAATTTTGACAGATGAAGCGTCATACGCTGACGTCATCTGTCACCGGCTTTCCCTTAATTGGCCGGTAAGCCCGCAGGGTGGGCTTAACAAGATCATTCAAGGGAAAATAGCATGGGTTGATCAGACGTTGCTGGGGGTGGGACTGAAACCCGAAAACCAGCAGTCCCGCCCCCAACATGCCCCATTGACAAAATCCAGCCCATGGTGTCCTCCTCACAACTTGCTTTCCTACCTATCTTTGTATCGTCAGCAAATTTGACTACAGTACACTCGGTCCCTTCATCCAAGTCATTAATATAGATTGTAAATAGTTGAGGCCCCAGCACTGATCCCTGTGGCACCCCACTAGTTACAGTTTGCCAACCTGAAAATGACCCATTTATCCCGACTCTCTGTTTTCTGTTAGTTAGCCAATCCTCTATCCATGCTAATATATTACCCCCAACACCATGAGCTCTTATCTTGTGCAGCGACCTATTATGTGGCACCTTATCGAATGCCTTTTGGAAATCCAAATACACTAAATCTACTGGAGAAGTATCACTTCCTCCCTGCTCAGCATCAGAGACCTCCTCCTTCAGTGGTCTTCTGGGCTGTGGGGACGCTGTTGGGAGGACTGGATCATCCTCGTCATCATCACTACTGGATTCCTCCTCGTAAATGCCGACAGACAAGGCTGCCACTCTAACTTTTAATTCTTTAATCTTTTTCCCCATCTCTCCTCTCTCCATTGCCTTACCACCTCTCTCTCCTTGTTTCCATAGTGCTCGGTAAGCTATTTTGGTATCCTTCAGTTTTCCCTGCATCGTAGTTATTGTTTCTGAAGAATCCTGCAGCTGGGCGCGTAATTGGTGCCTCTCCAACTGTTGGTTGGCAGCTAATCTCCGTTCTGCCTGTACAGCACCGTTTTCGTTTTTCAATCTCTCTACTTCTGCCTGTAGAGCCTGAACCTGGCTACTCTGTTTAGTGAATTTCTCATTCAAACTAGTTATTATTTGCACCATTGCCATTATGCAATTGGCCTTTCTTGCTTTCTTATTTTTTTCATGTACATTTCGATTCTCACACTTCCTTGAAAGGTCACCATAGTGTCATTAGTCTTACCCTCCCCAAAAGGTCCTTCTCTAGTGTGCTTTTGGACATAATTTTCATTCCACGATAATATTCCTTTATCATCGCCATCCATTTTTATTTTTACAGCTGTTTTCTACTCGGCTCTCTCCTTCTTGGACTCGGCCTTTATTGGAGGTGATCAGTCTCCAATCTCCTCACTTACAACAGCCTCTCCCTTTCTATGATGCCTATAAGAGATTGAGGACTATATGATTAGTACAGTGGTCCTTCAGCCACTGCCACGTTAAAACACCATATAACTTATCTGCTGTACCTCCATAAAATGTTTACTACTCACATGTATAGGTTCTTTATCCTGTGCCCTGCAGCATAATTGTCACCGTAAGTTTCCGATGGTGGAAGTAACCTACCTCCTGTCCCAGAGCTTGTCCGGATCGAGTTCTTCATGGTCCAGGTTTCACTTCAGTCCGGTATCAATACCTCCCCAGTTATCAGAACAAAAAGCTGCAGGTTCAGACCATGCTGGCTCGCCAAATGTTGACTTAAAACAAAGTTCTGTTTTGTTCACTTGAGTAATAATGAATTCAGTCTTCTGGTTATAATCATTTTATTCTTTAACTTCAGCATAAAAAGCAATTTACAAGCGGAGTATAGTCACAGATGGAGCGCGCAAACCTAGGCATGGGTTTTCCATGCTTCCAAACAAAGGAAAAAGTTTACATTTATACACCAGTTTCTTATCAAACTGAAGCAGGCAGTGCCTAATATGGTCATCTCTGGCTACTGCATGGTCCAGAGAGACAAGTCTGCATCTTCTTCAACACACATCAACAACGTTAGAGGCACAAAACATCATGGCCTTGCTGTGTAGGCATAAACCACTAGTCTCTAGACTTTTCTTATCCGAACATAATATTTCTAATCTAAACATTCTATTCTATCCAAGGTCGGTTGGTTGCAAACACCAGCTGTTGCTAAGTGAAATCTGTTTCTCTCTCTCTCCAATGATACCACCTACATTTTTTTCCCCTATATCGAATGAATTAAACATGAACACCTTTCAGAAGCTGAATTAACCGAACTCCATGTGCCAACAGCTCTCTCTCTCTCTCTCCCAAAACTTTAAATTTAAAATTCTCTTCCTCATGTTAAAATTTATTCATAGCCTCGCCCTTCTGTATCTGTGTAACCTCCACTAGCCCTACAACCCCCAAAACTCCAAACTTTCTGTTCCTCTGATGGACAGCCTTGGCTCAGTGGTGGCACTCGGCTCTGAGCAGAAAGGCATAGGTTCAAGCCCTACTCCAGAGACTTGAACATATAATCTATAATATGCCAACATGATTAGGGCCGGTTTTACGTCCTGCTCCCATGGGGACTCGGCTGCCAGCTGGGCAGATTAAAAACCGCGCTGTGCTGGCCACAATTTTCAGTCCATTATGAAAGCCCACTGCTAATGCGCGCTCGTAAAATCCGGAGTGTCTGTTGACACCACTGTGTCACCCAATGATTTGGAGGCAGGGCAGGACTTACGGCAGGACCTCCAGCATTTACTCAGCAAACAGCAAAGCCAACAAAGTCTATTTACAGTGTCTTTTTAAAGAGTGCCTATGAACTGCAGCAAACAGAACTCTAGCGGGCAAAAAATTCGATTGCGTAGCACTCATTGTTTGGACACTATGGGTGCCCTTTTGGATCGAAAATGGCGTCCAAGCCGCGCACGCACAATTCTGGTGCGGGCCGTGCCAGACGCCATCTTGGTGAGGGCGATGGCGTTGGCACTGGTAGCGTGCGCCGGAGGTATGTAGAGTAGGCAGATCGTGACATCAATCAGCGTGCAACACTGATTTGACGCCAGCGCTGCCATTTTCATCCTCAACACTGGAAGTAATGCCCTGTGTTAACCTCGCACAGCTGAACATGCGTTCAGGAGCTGCAAGGATCCCCTACCAGTGATATTTAAAGGGATCATCAAACACTCTCAGGTGAGTTGCTGATTAATTTCTACTGGCTCTGTGTAAGCTTGTAGAAGAGTTTAGAGCTTCCTAGAGTTGTTTAAAGTTAGTGAGGTGACAGGGAGCGGTGCTGCCAGTGGAGAAGGCCTTGCTTCTGACTTCAAGGGTTCTGATCAGACCACTTGCTCCCAGTCATGGGGGCTCTAGTTGTCATCCACCTTGGCCAGCAGCATGACAGGGAGATGGAGCAGAGGCAGCAAAGAAGAGGACAAGCTGCTCACAGAAGGAGGAGGAGGAGGAGGGGAGATGGACTTCAGCAGGAGGCCTTACCCACCTAGGGTCTTCCGAGAGGAATTCTCTTATTTCAACCTGAGCCAGAGCAGTGTGTGAGGCGTCTGCACTTTACGAAGGAGGTGCTCACAGAACTCTGCCACCTCTTGCAACCAGACCTGCAGCCACACGCCAGGGCAAGGACAGCATTGCCAGTGGCTGTAAGGTGAACATGGCCCTGAATTTCTTTGCACGGGATCCTTCCAGGCTGGAGCAGGCGACATCTGTAACATCTCACAGTTCGCCGGCCACTGCTGCATAAGAGAGGCGACAGACGCTCTTTATGCCATGAGAGGGGACGTCATAGTCTTCTCTCTGACCCAGAGAGAAGCAGGCGGAGCACGCACGTGTCTTTGCCAGGATAGCGGACTTCCCCAGGATGCAGGGTGCCATCGACTGCAACACATGGATTTGCGGGCACCGCATCTAAATGCTGAGATGTACCGCAACCGCAAAGATTTTCACTCGCAGAATGTGCAGTTGGTGTATGACCATGCTCAGCACATCATGATGGTGAATGCCCGGTATCCTGGCAGCAGTCATGATGCTTTTATTCTGCGTCAGTGCACGTGTTCCCTCAGTCTTTGAGCCACCATGATAAACCAGAGGGTGGCTACTGGGCGACAAGGGCCATCCACTGACCACCTGGCTCATGACTCCACTCCACAACCCAACCACACGTGGGCAGGCTGCATACAATGAGAGCTATGCTGCCACATGGAATCTGATAGAGCAGACCACTGGCATCCTTAAACAACTCTTCTGCTGCCTGGACCACACTGGAGGAGCCCTGTAGTACTCACCCAGAGCGTGTCTCAAGATTTGTCATGGTCTGCTGCATGCTCCACAACCTCACCATCATGAGGGCACAGCTGCGAACTGCACCACCTCTGCATGGGCGGCAGCGGCCTGGGCTGGCTGGCTGACGGGCAACAGCAAGGGCACTGGTGGAGCAGCAGTGGTGGGAGGATGAATACTGTCATCCTGAGAGAGGACAGCAGGTTCTTGCTCCATGGAGCCACTGCCTCTCCCCCCGGGGTGGCGTCTGTGCATTCCTAGCCATCTGTTGGAGAACAGATTGCTGGAATGCTGGGACAACCTGCAAGCCCCTTTTCACACCGGTAAACCCAGCCATGATGGCAGCAATCTGAACTTGCATGACAGAAGTCTGAGCTTCCAGTGCAGCACTCAGTCATTGGGTGGCTTCTGCTTGTGGTGCAATGAAAGCTGAGACATCGGCCATCAGACGCTGCATGATGGTTGAGTCCACAAGTGCGCTAATAGAGTTACCCATCACTTCCATGCTGGGAAGGATTGGCTCTAAGCTCTGCACAAAGCCCTGTGCAAGGTTGGTGCCGGCCTCCTCCATGCTCCTTGACATTGAACTCAGGCTTTCTGGCAGGCTTGCCAATGCACCAAGCATTTCATTGTGCATACCCATCAGCGTTCTTCTGCAGGCCGCCCCATCAAAGTCCTCATCTGAGTTCTCTGCAGCAGAACTCGTGTGCAACCTCGCCCTCTGGGGTGCTGGCACCTGCGCTACCCTTTCCTCCTGCCCTGGCTGCAGCCCACTCAAGCATGGTGACTCACCATGTGTAGATCCTGCCTCTAAGCTACCCTCTAAACTCTGCGCAATGCCAGTATCTGAGCTGGTGGCTGCATGTGTCAGATCGAGTGACAGTATTTCTTCTTCTTCATCACTCTCCTCTCCCTCTTCTTCTACATCCACAGGCAGGTTGGATTTCTTGTGTATCTGAAATGAGAAAGGCACAAGGGTAGGGGGGAGGGGATGAGGTGGAAGGGGGATGTGAGAAGGAGGATACCTTCTGAGGACTCTTTCAGCCCCTCTGCTGGCCACAGGCTCAGCGATGCCCCTCTCAGGAATGGCCAGCATCGTCTCCTCCAAGGGGGTGAGGTGTTGCAGGCGAGCCTGTCCCCGCGCCCGCCCCCCCCCCCCACCCCCGCTCTGGTTAAGGGCTGCTGTCGTCAGTTATGTGCCACCTTTTCCTGCAAGACAAAGGGAAGTGTGTCAGTGAGTGTGGTGTAATGTGTTTGGGTGATGTGCCTGTCATAGTTGAAGACTTGACAGTGTGTGCAAGCTGTTAGATTTGGGTGTGAGGCATGCAGCAGTGGTAAGTGTGTGAGAGTGAGATGGAGCATGTGATTGTGAGGTATCAGTCGTGATTGATAGAGATTGTTGGCAGGTGAGTGATGGGAGTGTGGTGCATTATGTTGGCCTTCATAGCAAGAGGATTCGAGTACAGGAGCAAGGATGTCTTGCTGCAGTTGTACAAGGCCTTGGTGAGACCACACCTTGAGTATTGTGTGCAGTTTTGGTCGCCTTATCTGAAGAAGGATGTTCTTGCCATGGAGAGAGTGCAGCGAAGATTTGCCAGACTGATACCTGGGATGGCAGGAATGACGTATGAGGAGAGATTAGGTCGATTAGGCTTATATACGCTAGAGTTTCGAAGAATGAGAGGGGATCTCATTGAAACTTATAAAATTCTAACAGGACTAGACAGACTAGATGCAGGAAGGATGTTCCCGATGGCGGGGGAGTCCAGAACCAGAGGTCACAGTCTAAGGATAAGGGGTAAGCCATTTAGGACTGAGATGAGGAGGAATTTCTTCACCCAGAGAGTGGTGAACCTGTGGAATTCTCTACCACAGAAGGCAGTTGAGGCCAATTCATTAAATATATTCAAGAAGGAGATAGATATATTTCTTAAGGCTTAAGGGATCAAGGGATATGGGGAGAAAGCAGGGACAGGGTACTGAATTTGGATGATCAGCCATGATCTCATTAAATGGCGGAGCAGGCTCGAGGGGCCGAATGGCCTACTCCTGCTCCTATCTTCTATGCTATGCTTCTATTAAGCAGTGTGTGAGGCTAGTGGTGCAGATGGTGGAATATAGCATTTGAAGTTGAATTCACTGACCTTGACCACGCGTGTGAGGTCATTAAACTTCCTGCACTGCATCCACATCCTCGGGGCTACATTGCTGGCATTCACCACAGCAGCTACCTGCTCCCACTGCACTTTGGTCTGTTGCCTGGAGGGCCTCCTGGCCCCCTGTGGAAAGAGGACCTCTCTCCTGCACCAAGGCCTCCAGTGCCACATCCCAGAACCTTGGTGCACACTCTCTCCCCTGTTGTGCCATCATTAATTGATTTTTTTGCACAGTTGAATGATCTGCTGCAGGCAGAATGCACCTCCCCTTTAAGAGGTGCAGACTGCCTTTAAGTAGTGCAGGCTAGCTTTAATTGGAGCCACAGCCTTTTGGGGGAGAGAGTTCCAGATTTCTACTACACTTTGTGTGAAGAAGTGCTTCCTGATTTTACTCCTGAATGGCCTGGATCTAATTTTAAGGTTATTTCCCCTTGTTCTGGATTCCACTCACCAGAGGAAATATTTTCTCTGTAGTTTCCCTATCGAATCCTTTGAGCATTTTAAGCACCACGTTGTTAGTAGATTGTTAGCCTGACTTAAAACCCCCATCATAGTATTAACTGGCTAGATGCGATAGATTTGTTTGGTTTCCGAGTTGGTCATTAGTACAAGTAGAAATGTTAACAAAGCGATTTAGCAATTCATTCAGAGACAGCAGGGTAGGACCTACTTGGGGTGGAAGTCTGGTGTCCCAGGCGAGGGGGAGTCAGAAATTGGTGCAGAACCTTTCTCTGCCAGGTTTCTGCCCTTGAAAACTGTCAGAGCAAATTCTGACGGAAGGAGAAAAAGCACTTCATCCATTCCCCACCCCATCCCAACATCATTTTGGAGGCATTTATGAGCTCCTGAGCACGCCCGCCCAAACTCAGAATTCCCATCAGATATGCCATCAATGCAACCAGCAGGAAGCAGGCATGCATGCCATTCTGGGCTGCATATGGCCAATAAGAGGAATATTGCTGCTTGATCCTGCAATGAAGCAAGAGAAGAAAAGTTGGCACTCTGCAAGTCTGCAGCCAGACCAGAGGCCGGTCTGTGCCCTCACTCCCTTGAAGTGACATGGTGCCACTCCGATATCCCGCCACTTCCCCTGGGTGGGTGCGCCTGTTGGCACAAGCGCCCACTACTAATATTTTAATGATCCTGTCACTGGGATTTGAGACAAGCTCATGGTGGGAACAAAGTGATGAACAAACATCATCGCCGTATTTTTGCCAATGCGCCACCAGAATTTTACCCTTGTAGTTTCTGATTGTTTTATTTGAGACAATCAATATTGTTCATTAATAGATAATAGTTTGTAATTCATTGTTTTATCAATGGGGCATTTGAAAAATACCAGCATTTTATGCTCCACCGGCATTCTCCTGGACCATGCAGACAGTTATTGTCCTGTGGACGTTTTTTGCCCCATGAACACACATCAGATGCATGGTTTTAATATATATATAGCCAGTGGGACAGAATGATGGATGTTACAAAATGTTACCTAGCAATATGTTATTTGTGTTGGCCTCTGAAGAGTTTATGTCAACATCCGCTTCAAAATCAATGGGATTCTTCAGCTCCACACTGTTTGAAAAAGATAACAATGCTGTCTGGTATGTAGTGTCAGCTGTGGCTCAGTTGGTAGCACACTCACGCTCTGACTCAGAAGGTCATGGGTTTCAAGTCTAACTCCAGGAACTTGAGAACAAAAATCTAGGCTGACATTCCAGGGGAGTGCTGCACTATTGGAGGTGATGTCTTTTGGATGAGATGTTAAACCGTCTGCTCTCTCAGGTGGATGTAAAAGATCCCATGGCACTATTTTGAAGAAGAGTAGGGGAGTAATCCCCAGTGTCCTGGCTAATACTTATCCCTCAATCAACATAACAAAAACAGATTATCTGGTCATTATCACATTGCTGTTTGTGGGAGCTTGCTTGGTCCCTCCTATCTGCTCTACATTGGCAAAATGAACAGAGGCATCCCCTCCGTGCTTCAGTTTCGGCACACTGGCCAGCATTTCCTGCAACTGAAGGGACGTATAGGGAAGCACATAATCACTCTGCAATGGCCCCTGACCGCCGCCTTGTGGGGGTGGACCGAACTTTTGCTGTCTCAAGGGACACATCGGCCCCGGTGATCCCTGTGCTTTGGGAGCCGGTCGAACCTCTCTATACTGGATCCCATCATCGGGCTCCTTTTCCTCCTCATTCCAGTCTACCCCAACTTCCCCTGGTGCCATGAGACAAACCATACCTGGCCCTGGATAATGCTAGGGTCAATTTACGGATTTTTTCATTACAGGGCCCGTGATCGGCCTCTTCATGTACCCGGTTTTTGGCTACCCTGTATGCCACCTTTATATCTTTTAACTGCTCCTCAGCCTTGTCAGCTCTCTCTGAGTTCCTATTACCTTCCTCACGCTGAGCCTGACACTGCCTTCTACTTTCAGTGACCTGACATTGCAGGTACTCTAACGTGTTTCCAGCTGTTTCTTCCTGCGCTTTTCTCTTCTGCCTTTCAAAGCTCAAATCTTCTGTCAGCCGGTTCACTACGGCCTCTTTCTCTCCTGCCCTACTTTCTGATTCCTGTTTCTCTATTCCTAAACGCTCAACTTTCTCCGTGAGCATCTGAATTTGTTTCTGCATACATATTGGCCAAATCGCCTTTTCCTTCGATTTCTTATGTATACTACTACACGTCCACACTACCGCTTTCTCATACGGACTGTCAGAGTGTAACATTTCCCGCACCCAGTGCTCGGAAAAATTTACTTTCCCAAACACATACGAGGAATATCCTATCCTCCATCGCAGGTTTCTTGCACTTAACCCTGTCCATAATTTTGTTCCAAACCTTGACGTCCTGCCGCCGGTCACCAGATTCTGTTAGGGGTTTTCTCCGATACTGGTCCCCCGTTACACACAGTTCTTGGACGTCAGGATTTATAAGAACAAAATACACACGGCTCAACCTTTGATTCGTTTGTTTATTGAACACACACACACACAATTACTTCCCCAGTATAAATCCCTACAATTTATACCAGGCTAACAACCACAAAATACAAACCCCTATGCAAGGGTCATTTGCATCGACACAATATGACACAGTTAAACCCGTCCGCGGTTTGACTGTTACAAATAAAGTTACCCAGACTCAATCACAAAACCCTTATTGTGATCTGACTGAAACTCACAAACTTACTCAGACTCAATCATAAAAGCCCCTCTATGATTTGGCTGAAACATACAATCACCACTCCCAATCGGCTGTCTCTTGAAGTTGATTGTAGGCCCGAATCTTTCTGTTTGCTGTTCTGCCGTCGGCTTCCCACACCACTGTCTTCGAAATGATATTACTTTAAACCAAAACCAACTTGCAGTATTTCCTGGCCCCCTTCTGAGCACACGATTCATTTCAAAATCTGTGAATTGTCCATTGATTTGAGATATCTTTCTGACAATGCAACCCTCTCAAAGTGACTGCATATGCAAGGTTGTTGGTTTCTGTTAGCATTCGTATTCAAAAGGTTCAAGGCCCGGCCCATTGTCTAGGCCTGCACTGAAACTGGTTATTCAGGGGCCATGGTCTAAGGAGGACAATGTAACCCCTTAAGGTAAATGAATATGTGAATGTTCTTGTTCAGAAGCATTCGTATTTTAGATTGTCTGTGATCCAGTCGTAGTTTCGGCTGCAATGTTTGAATTAACCCTTTATTGCCGAGCCCTTTTTGCTGGCTCTGCAGTTCTGGGTTTTTATATTTCATAGTCCAATTTTTACCGTTGTGGGGGAGGAACGGATCCTACAGCGCTTTGAGACGTCCGGTGGTCGTGAAAGGTGCTATATAAATGCAAGTCTTTCTATCTATGTACTGTTAAGATTTTATTTTACCGATAATTGAAACGAGGCTAAGAAAGCACAGTCTTGTACAACAATAGATGTCAGGTGCTGTCAGCCCACGGAGAACTTTAAAACTTTGGCAGAATAACATGAGAAAATGTCATGTAAATACACCAGATAATGCAATTGCCTGGGCACAGTTGGCAGAGCATGTTGGCTCACTATTAATTGACTTGTTTAGATACCAGTGGCTTTTTCCTCACAGCACTAAAACCCTGCAATTCAGATCTGCTTGTAGTACTCTGTGTGTCAGTCTGCAGGAGGCTGATGTGGTGTTCTATCCAGAGTGCAATCACGTGGAGAATGCTTTGAGTACTGGATTCTCCCCAAAGCTCTTTGTAAATACTGTGCTCTAAACAAACAATATGTGGGTAGTTTGAAGTCAAAAAAGTTACTTTTGAAATTTGTTCCTAAAACACACTCCATTTTTACAAAAAAACAGAAAATGCTGGAGATACTCAGCAGGTCAGGCAGCATCTGTGAAGAGAGAAACAGAGTTAACGTTTCAGGTTGACGACCTTTCGTCAGAACTGGAAAAAAGCAGGAAATGGAACAGATTTTTAAGCAAGTGTAGGGGCTGGGAAAGGGGGAGGGGATGAAAGAACAAAAGGAAAGGTCTGTGATAGGATAGAAGGCAGGAGAGGTTAAGAGACATTAAGAGATAATCAAGGCAAAAGGAGATGGTAATGGGACAGGTTAAGAAACAAAGGATGGCTCTAGATGAAGTGTAAATTGCGCTGGCAGAATGAAAGACAGCTGCCATGTGGGAGAGAAAAAAAGACACAAACAAAAGGTGTGGATTTTTATCCTCCTGTGGTCAGGAGGACCTGGGTGCAGTGCCATAAATGTCTCAATGATCTCATTAGATCACGTGAGTACAAAGCCACACTCACCTTCATCCTGCTGTGCCTCTCTTCACATCCCCATCACTCTGTCTTCCCAACCCTACCCCTGCACATCCTTAAAGAGAGAAAAGAAAGAAACTTGCATTTATATAATGCCTTTCACAACCACCAGACGTCTCAAAGTGCTTTACAGCCAATGAAGTACTTTTAAAGTGGAGTCACTGTTGTAATGTGGGAAACGCGGCAGCCAATTTGCACACAGCAAGCTCCCACAAACAGCAATGTGATAATGACCAGATAATCTGTTTTTGTTTTGTTGGTTCAGGGATAAATATTGGCCAGGACACATAGAATCATAGAATCATAGAAGATAGGAGCAGGAGTAGGCCATTCGGCCCCTCTAGCCTGCTCCGCCATTCAATGCGATCATGGCTGATCATCCAAATTCAGTACCCTGTCCCTGCTTTCTCCCCATATCCCTTGATCTCTTTAGCCTTAAGAAATATATCCAACTCCTTCTTGATAACTCCCCTGCTCTTCTTCGAAATAGTGCCATGGGATCTTTTAAATCCACCTGAGAGATCAGACGGGGCCTCAGCTTACTCACACTAACATACCTTGCACGTTCACCCATCGCTCTCTCTCTATCTACATTATCACATCCCCATCTGACTAGCCACCCCTCACACTCACCCTCATCCTAATGCAAACATACCAAATAACAACACACAAGGAGGCCACTTGGCTTTGGCACCTCAGTCCATCATAGTCACCCTCTAAAGATCTAACCCATCCATTCCCTTACACTTATTCTATCACTCTTACTCAACCTTCTCTTCTTTCCCTCCTTGCAGGAAAAGAAAGCCCAAAATAAGAGGGAGAGGGGGAGAACCGACCGTGGCCCTCCATCATTTGCAAACCTTACAACAGCAGAGGAGGCTGCTTTAGAAATATCTGGAGTCATCGAGCAGCTGGAGGTGGGAGACGGAGAGAGGGGGACATCTCAGCAACTTGGTGACAGAATTACATATCATACAGCTACATGGCGTACCTCAGTCACTCATATGGGGACTGATGTCATCAGCCACTGAATGGTCATCATGTGCATAATGGTATCTGTACTCATTCTTCATATGACATATCTAACTCACCTCTTAACTCTCCACAGGTCCATCAAGAGGCCCCGCAACTGTCCAGGAGGAAGAGGAAGACGACTCCTCAGAGGAGCCTCCAGCCTCTGAGGGCGCACCGTCAACAGACATAAGTGCACCCAGCACCAGCGCAGAGATGCACACCTTGGTGGGTCCAACACTAGATAGAGTAGTGTTGTCACCTGGTGTCTCACAACTCACAAGTGGGCAAGAGCAGATGGTGGAGACTGGGACAGCAGTCCTCGCCGGAGGGCACAGGACGCTCCTAGCTCTGCTCAGCTGCATGCAGACGCTGAGCTTCTGGGGCCATCCAGAAAGAGGGCGATCCTGGAGGTGCAGGAAGAAGTGCAGGGGGCTCTGACAGGATTTGCGAGCGCGATGTCTGCAAATGTTCAGAGAATGGAGGAGTCCACCTCCAACATGAGCACCACCGTATCGCAGGCGATGGCGACTGTAGGCTCCTGCATGGATAGGATGGCCACCTACATGGAGCAGCTAATGCGCCACTCACAGGAGCACATGGTCTCTATGGAGAATAGATGGCTATCTATGGAGGATAGAGGCTATGTATGGAGAATAGATGGCAGAGGCTCATAGACCTCCTCTCCAGGAGGGATGTCAGCGTAGACATGGGTCCTCTTGGCCCCTCTGATGTGCATCTAGGTGCTCCCCAGCCCCTTGGCAGCAGGGAAGTGAGCTATATTTAACTCAGCAATCCGTCTGTCTATTGTGATCCCTGGGCAGGTGCTAACTCAAGTCTCACGAGATTCTTGAGCCATTTACTAGGGAAGAGTAGCTGAGGTTGTTTCCCGTTTTCTTCCTCACCATTTTTATCTTTGGAGTACCTTCTACTGGTGGACTGCAACTAAGGGTAAAGAGCCCTACATACCCTTTAAGATGGGAAGGGGGCACACCTGCACCCATCAGATGCAAATAACCCACTGGACGTCAAACCTAGTAGTAAGCGTCATTACTCTGTTTGCCAGGACTGTAAGTGGCTTACTGAGTTGCAGTGAATGCTGAGATATAACGGTACCTCCAACAATGGTAGTGAGTGTGAAAGGAATGGCTTGATCATTGCAGGGATGCTTTATGGTGTTGGTGTGGGGTGATGCCAACCTGGCACATCATGTGGCAGCGTCAATGAAGTAAATCTGGACATGATGAGGCCATCCCTGGCCTCCCCGGCAGCAATGTGCTCGGGTGCTGATGCCCTCTGTCCTGTGCAGCATCAGGTGATCGCGGAGAAGGTTGGTGGTGTTGTTGTTGGTGCTGCTGGTGTGCCTGGTGCTGTTGGTGTTGGGGCTCATCATGGTCAGATTCTGAGGACCAAGGTGAGACTGTATCAACGGCAATCTGTCAATGGTGAGAGAGGTTCTTCCAATGAGGTGACACTGGATGGAGACTTTGCTGGAAAGACTGCAGCCTGCAGAGTCTGTGCTGGGAATGCAGTGAGAAACAGCTTGTGCTAAGGAAAGGGATCATCTGTCAGGTGGGAGCTTTTATAGTACATTTGATGCTGTCAACTAATCAGCTGGAGCAATGGCCACTGAACTCCCGCCTCAGGTTGACAGACGTGGTTCCCGAGCAGGGTGTTTCCCCTGGTCATCCAGTTAAATTTAAAAGGTAAGGTTAAAACCACTCGTAAGGGTCTGACAACTAGCTACTAATAATTTAATACAAAAGCAAAATACTGCAGATGCTGGAAATCTGAAATAAAAACAGAAAATGCTGGAAATACTCAGCAGGTCAGGCAGCATCTGTAGAGAGAGAAAGAGAGTTAAAGTTTCAGGTCGATGACCCTTCGTCAGAACTGGAAAAAGTTGGAGATGTAAAAGGTTTTTAAGCAAGTGTCGGGGCATGGAGAGGGGGGAGGAGAGGAAAGAACAAAAGGGAAGGTCTGTGATAGGATGGAAGGCAGGAGTGATTAAGAGACAAAAGGGATGATGGTGCAAGGCAAAAGAAGATGGTAATGGGACAAGTTAAGAAACAAAAGATGAGTCTAGATGAAGTGTAAATGGCAATGGCAGGATGATCAACAGCTGCCATGTGAAAAAAAATAGGGGCAGAGGTTACGGTCTGATATTGTTGAACTCGATGTTAAGTCCAGAAGGCTGTAAAGTGCCTAATCAAAAGATGAGGTGCTGTTCCTTGAGCTTAAGTGGAGCTTCATTGGAACAGTGGAAGAGGCCGAGGATCGAGAGGTCAGAGTGAGAGTGGAGCGGAGGATTAAAGTGACAGGCGACCGGAAGCTCGTGATTACCCTTACGGACTGAACAGAGGTGTTCCACGATGCAGTCTCCCCAATGTAGAGGAGACCGCATCGTGAGCAGCGAACCGACCTCTACCTAGCAGAGGCTGAATGCCAACTCTCCGACACCTCCTCCTACCTCCCCCTAGACCATGACCCCACTACCGAACATCGAGCCATCGTTTCCAAGACTGGCACTGAACTTATCTCCTCTGGAGATCTTCAATGTAGAGGAGACCGCATCGTGAGCAGCGAATACAGTATACTAAATTGCAAGAAGTACAAGTAAATCGCTGTTTCACCTGGAAGGAGTGTTTGGGGACCTGGAGAGTGGGAAGGGAGGAGGTAAAAGGGCTGGTGTTGCATCTCCTGTGCTTGCACAGGAAGGTGCCAGGCGAAAGGAAAGGGGTGTTGGGGGTGATAGAGGATTGGACCAGGGTGTCGCGGAGGGAGCGGTCCCTTTGGAATGCTGAAAGGGGAGGTGAGGGGAAGATGTGTTTGGTGGTGGGATCACGCTGGAAGTGGTGGAAATGGCGGAGGATGATCTGTTGAATGTGGAGGCTGGTGGGGTGAAAGGTGAGGACAAGGGGAACCCTATCGTGGTTCCGGGAGGGAGGGGAAGGGGTGAGAGCAGAAGTGCGGGAAATAGAACGGACACGGTCAAGGGCCGTGTCAACCACGGTAGAGGGGAATCCTCGGTTGAGGAAAAAGGAAGGCATGTCGGAAGCACTGGTATGGAAGGTGGCATCGTCAGAGCAGATGCGGTGGAGATGGAGAAACTGGGAGAATGGAATAGAGTCCTTACAGGAAGCGGGGTGGGAGGAAGTGTAGTCTAGGTAGCTGTGGGAGTCAGTGGGCTTGTAGTGAATGTTTGTCAATAGCCTATCCCCAGAGATGGAGACAGAGAAGTCGAGGAAGGGAAGGGAAGAGTCAGAGATGAACCATGTGAAGATGAGGGAAGGGTGGAAATTGAAAGCAAAGGGAATGACATTTTCTAGTTCAGGGCGAGAGCAGGAAATGGCAACAATACAGTCATCAATGTACCGGAAAAAGAGGTGAGGGAGGGGACCTGAGTAGGACTGGAACAAAGAATGTTCCACATATCCCACAAAAAGACAGGCATAGCCAGGACCCATGCGGTTTTCCATAGCAACATCTTTAATTTGGAGGAAGTGAGTGGAGTCAAAGGAGAAGTTGTTCAATGTGAGAACAAGTTCAGCCAGGTGGAGGAGGCTGGTGGTGGATGGGGACTGGTTGGGCCTCTGTTCAAGGAAGAAGCGGAGCACCCTCAGGCCATCCTGGTGGGGGATGGAGGTGTAGAGGGACTGGACAGCCATAGTGAAAAGGAAACGGTTGGGGCCAGGAAACTGAAACTGTTAAAGTGGCGGAGGGCGTCGGAAGAGTCGCGGATGTAGGTGGGAAGAGACTGGACAAGGGGAGAAAAAATAGAGTTGAGATAGGAAGAGATACGTTCCATGGGGCAAGAACAGGCTGAATCGATGGGTCTACCAGGCCAGTGCTGTTTGTGGATCTTGGGAAGAAGGTAGAAGCAGGCTGTGCGGGGTTGGGGAACTATGAGGTTGGTGGCCATTGAGGGAAGTTCTCCAGAGGAGATAAGTTCAGTGCCAGTCTTGGAAACGATGGCTTGATGTTCGGTAGTGGGGTCATGGTCTAGGGGGAGGTAGGAGGAGGTGTTGGAGAGTTGGCATTCAGCCTCTGCTAAGTAGAGGTCGGTTCGCTGCTCACGATGCGGTCTGCTCTACATTGGAGCGACCAAACGCAGATTGGGTGACCGCTTTGCAGAACACCTCCGTTCAGTCCGTAAGGGTGACCCCGAGCTTCCGGTTGCCTGTCACTTTAATTCTCCGCTCCACTCCCACTCTGACCTCTCCGTCCTCGGCCTCTTACACTGTTCCAATGAAGCTCAATGTAAGCTCAAGCAACAGCACCTCATCTTTCGATTAGGCACTTTACAACCTTCTGGACCCAACATCGAGTTCAACAGTTTCAGACCATAACCTCTGTCCCTATTTTGTTTGAGAGGTCGCACAACACCAGGTTATAGTCCAACAGTTTTATTTGAAATCACAAGCTTTCGGAACTATCGCTCCTTCCTCAGAGGAAGGAGCGATAGTTCCGAAAGCTTGTGATTTCAAATAAAACTGTTGGACTATAACCTGGTGTTGTGCGACCTCTCAATTTTGTCCACCCCAGTCCAACACCGGCATCTCCGCATCATGACCTATTTTGTTTCACATGGCAGCTGTTGATGATTCTGCCATTGCCATTTTCACTTCATCTAGACTCATCTTTTGTTTCTTAACTTGTCTCATTACCATCTTCTTTTGCCTTGCACCAACATCCCTTTTGTCTTTTAATCTCTCCTGCCTTCCATCCTATCACAGACCTTCCCTTTTGTTCTTTCCTCCCCTCCCCCCTTTCCCTGCCCCTACACTTGCGTAAAAACCTTTTACATCTCCAACTTTCTCCAGTTCTGACAAAGGGTCATCGACCTGAAACCTTAACTCTGTTTCTCTCTCCACGGATGCTGCCTGACCTGCTGAGTATTTCCAGCATTTTCTGTTTTTATTAATAATAATTTAAATTGGGTTGCCCGCCTCTGCCAGTCGAGTCGGATACGCGCTAACAGACGTGCCTGGGGGAAAGGCGCGTGGGAGCGGGATGACAGCGGGTTCCCGACACGCTCCCAAAAATACCAACTTTGCCACCCGACCCGCCTCCGAACCCACCTGCACGGACCCCGGAAAATTCCAGCCATAATCTTGAAAAATGCAGTTCTGTTGGTCAAAAATCACATGAGTTGGAAAAAAAGCACTGTTGGTCCATTCAGAAGAAGCATTGGTCCAGAATTTGGAGTCAGCAACGAATCGACGCCACTCACCGCTGACCTGGAAGAAAGCTTCCCACAAAGATCTAGCGATCTCTGTGGCATGAATTTCAGCTCTGCGCACCTTAGTCTGGGGCGAAATCAAGCGAATCACCAGCGTCCAGCAACAGTGATGTCATCAAGCTGGCTAAGCAGCCAATCACACTGAAGAATTCTCACAGATAGCAAACCAGGAAGTAAAATATACAGATTATAATTTACTTTTAATAAATTTTACAGAGAGAAAAATAAAGATTGGGACATACACATAGGATTAAGGTAGTAGCTGAAATATCATAAATAACCTTTAAAAAAAAGAATTATATGAAAACTTTGTAATTCTTAATCATATTAATGGAAAAATTTGACATTCCACAAATATAAAATTAGTTTTTCAGGGCCATAACGGTTGTTCAGCAGTCAGTACGCCGTTAAAAACCCAGTTACATCTCTTTCAACAATATGGAGGGTTTTTAACAGCGATATTCCATTGTAAAAGGGGAAGTTTTTGTCAGTTCAATTTGAGTTGATTGCCAGCTCTGGGGAGCTCCTCAGTGCAACCTGTGGTGGAGCAGGGAATGATATGACCGCAACTTCAGGATTTCCGTGTTTATCTGCCCATGCGCTAAATCCTGAAGTTACGGTCAGTTTCAGAGGGGTAATGACAGTGAATGGTGACATAGAAACATAGAAAAATAGGAGCAGGAGTAGGCCATTTGGCCCTTCAAGCCTGCTCCACCATTCAATATGATCATGGCTGATCCTCTATCTCAATACCATATTCCCGCTCTCTCCCCATACCCCATGATGCCATTTGTGTCTAGAAATCTATCTATCTCCTTCTTAAATATATTCAGTGACTTGGCCTCCACAGCCTTCTGTGGTAGAGAATTCCACAGGTTCACCACCCTCTGAGTGAAGAAATTTCTCCTCATCTCTGTCCTAAATGTCCTACCCCGTATCCTGAGACTGTGACTGTTCGTTCTAGATCCCCCCAGCCAGGGGAAACATCCTCACTGCATCCAGTCTGTCTAGCCCTGTCTGAATTTATACGTTTCAATGAGATCCCCTCTCATTCTTCTAAACTCTAGTGAATACAGGCCTAGTCTACCCAATCTCTCCTCATACGACAGTCCTGCCATCCCAGGAATCAGTCTGGTGAACCTTCGCTGTACTCCCGCTATGGCAAGTATATCCTTTCTTCGGTAAGGAGACCAAAACTGCACACAGTACTCCAGGTTTCACCGTCATTACCATCGCAAAATCTGGGCCAGTAAGTTTGACCTTGTATTACTTTAAGCTTGTATTATTTTCGTTAAAATGCAGTATTAGCAAAAGTATTACTTAACTTTCCTGTAAGTATTTAGTAAAACAGTGAAAGTAAATTATGTCATTTCAGATGCAAATGCACACAGACTGGCACAGCGTTTAGTTTCACTGGAGACCGTTTTATAAGCTGCTTTTACATTGAGCTAATCCCACCAGCCTGCTGACATGCAAGTCTTGCGCAGCCGGCATCAACCCCAAAATAAACTTACCAGATTTGCTGAAGCTGGCTGCCAGGAAGACACGTGTTTTTTTTTACTGGCGTTTCCTGATTGCTGCTGATTTCCAAAACTCCAGTGAAAGAGCTGACCTGGATTCAGTGCGCACGGCCTCATCATGACGCAGTGTCACGACATTGGGGAGAAATTCGACTGGTGCCGCTTCCGACGCGAAATGGACGGCCGATTCGAATGCGCACTGAAGACGTCGGCAAGAGACTTGAGCTAAATTCAGCGTCGGCCTCACGTGAATTAAACCGATGGGTTGCGGATGCCAATCGGGCATCCGGGTGCAGCTTGGGCCTGAGGAATTTCAACCGGCGCCAACGCGAGCCAGCCTGCCGGTAGGTTCTGGGACAGGGGAGGCACCAATGAAACCAAATAAAAAGTTTGCTTACCATTTTTGTGAGCGGGTTAGGCTGCTGAAGGCCTGAAACTACCGGGTGGGGTATGTGTCATGCAGACTCCGCCCATTTCCTCAACACTTTAGCATTGGGATTCGAAAACTGGTATTAGGACCCCGACTAACATATTAAAGGCAACTGCCGCCTGTTTCAAGCGGGCACCCTCCAATTTGGCAGCTGGCGCACTTCCACCAGCAGTCAGGACCCGAAATCCATCCCTCCAACCTTAACTTTTTCACCAAAACACGGGAGAAACGAGGCTGAACTTCTCACCCCAGAGCACTTAATTAAAGAAACAGTAAGTTCTCATTTGTTGTTACTTGTAGTTGAATTTGCTCAGTTAAATTAGTCTGAAATTTATGTTATATTGAACTAGGTGGATTAAGTGGAAAGCCTGCACAGATTTGTTGCTGTGGAGTTTAATCTTGCTGTAGATGATTTAATAAAGGTAATTCTATAATTTATTTCTGTTTTCAAGATTTATCAAGGGAGAATGGGGCTGATTTTCAACCTGTACCGGGCATGAACAGGCCAATATGGTGATCAAAATGTCAGTGCAGGGCTTGCTGCCGATGTCCAAGTCTCCACCATTTTGTTGGGGCCTTGAAATGGGCAGAACAGGTGCCCAGTAGAAACAGGTGGGCGCCTAATTATCCATGCAAATCGGGGTGCTGTGATATTAATAAGATGCAATTTTCTAGTACAAATAGGTGGTCCGTGCACCACACACACTCCACCCATTGGTACTTGTCATTAAGTGGCTTATGCAGCAATTCTTAAAGGGACAGTTGCAAGCTGCTCCGGAGATCGCCTCCCCCCCCCTCCCTTTAACGGTTGTGCTCTGTGGTGGAGCCGCCCTATTTCCTGCCCCTTCTGATCAGCGAGCTGCTTCAAAAGCGTGAGCAGCTCCGGACAGAATGCTCGGGAGGGCCCGACGATGAAAACGGTGCAGGTCTCCAACCGCTCCATTCAGGCGGGCAGTGGGCTCACTCCGTCCATTAGAAAATCGATCCCATTGATCTCACTTGTTACTGACCTTGAGCATGTACAGTAGCTAAACAATCTCAGCAGAATGCTGGGGTGATGTCTACAGCTGGTCTATATTGTTGCCTTGTCCCAGCATGTCTTTGTCTGTCACCTTTCTCTCTCAAAAGGAAGCAACTTTTTACCACATATTATAGGGAGCTTAATTTTAACTTTATTTCACCATATTTAAATCAAGCCAAGTTATTTATTACTGATATTTTGTACTTTTTAATTTAGAGAGAAAAGTAGCAAAATTAATTACTTTTACATTTAAATGACATATAAAGCAAAAATGATTTATTGCCATGTTACTTTTACATGACTAAACCTTATCTCTTAATCACTTCTTTACCTTTTTATTATTGACTATCCATTGCTACAGCTTGTACAATAGTACATCTTGACGCTCCTGTTTACAGCTCTTGCAGTTTTTCTAGAACTTCCAATTGCTTGGTGCTTTTCTACTCTCCGGGTCCTCCTACACACTAACACGTTCATGTAAATGGTAGCTTGCCATTCCCTTAATGACTTAGTGGGCAAGTACATTTATAGTGTGGCAATTGAGCCACATAGACCAGCAAGGGCCCCAGTCCCATTCCTGGTCGGGCTGAAATCGTCAATGTTAGTCAGGGACCAAAGGGTAGGCTGACAGGGAGGAAGGTATTACAGCTGTCCTAAGCTCCCCCCCCATGCTTGGGATAGTGTAGCCAAGCTCACTTCCCACTTCTGATTGTTACCCTTTGACCTCCTGATAGAAGTCTACATGTCAGGAGACGTAATGAGATCAGAATCTGCTGTCATGGTCCACATGGTTAAAAAGCCCCACCAGCATTTACTGTTCAGCTTTGCACATCAGGGGCAGCCACTTGGACACAGTATTGAGGAGCTGCTGAGCGCTGTGGATCGTTAGCAGTGAGTTGCCATCTTCAGCAAGTAAGGAGAAAAAAAATCAGAGAGAAAACTGGAGGACAAATAAATGGGTTGTCTTGCACTGGTTCAAGTATATAAATTATTTCTTCATAAAGTTGT
Source organism: Squalus acanthias (assembly GCA_030390025.1). Lineage (NCBI taxonomy): Eukaryota > Metazoa > Chordata > Chondrichthyes > Squaliformes > Squalidae > Squalus > Squalus acanthias. The sequence continues at coordinate 25,191,913 of CM059433.1, read as the reverse complement.
TGCATTTGAGAACTTTCCTTAAGTGTCCATTCAAAATGGAGCAGTTATAGAATATATCAGTAAAATCTCAGAAACATTTATGTTGTTGATAATGAATACATCTCACAAATTGAAAAATCCATCAATGCTAAATAAAAGCAATATGAAAAGTTGATAGTGATGAACAGCAATGTTGACGTAAGACATTAAAAATCGCAGAAAATGGCATTAACTAAAGTAAATCATTGGATAAATTGATGTTCTGAGTTACACTAAAATTACACTGCTATATTTAACCCCCTGGGACACATCTCATTGTCTTGGCTGTGCTCTTAGTGTGTCTTTGATGTAGGGAAAGATTTGAATAGATTTTTTCTGTGTTTATATTGTGAATTCTGGGAGATTCTCTCACAGCTACCTTACCTGAAGAAGAAGCGAACAGCTCCGAAAGCTTGTAAAATTAAATAAATCTGTTGGACTATAACCTGGTGTTGTGCGACTTCTGATTTTTGTCCACCCCAGTCCAACGCCGGCATCTCCACATCATATTTAACTCAGCAATCCGTCTGTCTATTGTGATCCATGGGCAGGCGCCAACTCAAGTCTCACGAGATTCTTGAGCCATTTACTAGGGAAGAGTAGCTGAGGTGGTTTCCCGTTGTCTTCCTCACCATTTTTATCTTTGGAGTACCTTCTACTGGTGGACTGCAACTAAGGGTAAAGCGCCCTACATACCCTTTAAGATGGGGAAGGGGGGCACACCTGCACCCATCAGATGCAAGTAACCCGCTGGACGTCAAACCCAGTATTCAGCGTCATTACTCTGTTTGCCAGAACTGTCTGGAGTGCGGCCCGAACCCAACCATCTAGAACAGGGGTTCTCAACCGGGGATCCTCGGCCCCCGAGCATGAAGATTTCAAGGGGTCCATGCCACGGGAGATCATTTAGTTTTAGCAGGTGGCTTTGGGTGGACTTGCCTCGCTGCTGCCACCTGCAGGTGGTGCCCTGTACACCCATCAACCTTATTCTGTAGCCTGGCCCATCGAAGTCCTCATCTGATTCTACTGCAGCAGGTTCGCTTGTCCTCCTCCAGTTCTTACCTGCTACCTCCTGTTATGCGCCACCTTCTGCTGCAAGAAAAAGGGAAGTGTGTCAGTGAGTATCCTGCAATATGTTTGAGGGATGTAGCTGTCATGGTTGAATAGCTACCAGCGTGTGTGAGCTGTGAGTTGTGGGTGCGAGGCTTGCAACAGTGCTAAGTGTGCGAGTGTGAGGTAAAACATATGAATTGAACAGTTGAATACTGATTGTTTGTTGGTAGGTGGGTGATGGGGTTGTCGTGAACTGAGCAGTGGATGAGGCTAGTGGTGCAGTTGGTAGGATATGCCATTTGAAGATTGAACTCACTCACCTTGAAAACTCGTGTCAGATCATTAAACTTCTTTACAACATTACAACAGCGACTACACTCCAATAAAGTATTTCATTGGCTGTAAAGCGCTTTGAGACGTCCGGTGGTTGTGAAAGGTGCTATATAAATGTAAGTCTTTCTTTCTTTCTTTCTTCACTGCATCCATGTTCTTGGAGCTATACTCTTGGCATTGACCTCTGCCGCTACTTCCTCCCACTGTCCCCTGAGCATATGTCTGGAGAGGCTCCTGCCCCCCTGCGGTTACAGGATGTCCCTCTTTTGCTCCACCTCCTGCATCAAGGCCGCCAGCGCATCATCACATGCTCTCTCACAGGTTGAGCCACCCTGACAAAAATTCTTCAAAATCAATTCACTTTTTAACACCACTTCCAGCAGCCACAATGCACCTATCCTTTAATAGGTGCAGACTACCTTTAAGTAGCGCTAGCCACCCATGATATCGGGCCCCCTGCTGATGCGTGCAGCCAATGACCAATGTGGGTAATGCTGGCTGCAGCAGCAATCATGGATATCAGCAAGCAGTACGAATTTAACGCCCTGCCTGCAGTGCAATGACCGGGCGAGGGTTAATGGTGCACCGCGTTAACCACGCCCATTTTCGGGGCTTATTCATTTTAACCCAGGATGTGTCTTGCGTGTCAAGGGTAGGAGGCAGTGGTCCAATAAATGCTGACCAACTTGCTGAGTGTTTCCTGCATGTTCTGTTTTTGTTTCAGATTTCCAGCGTCTGTAGTATTTTGCTATTTATTAAGATTGATTTTCTCTTTGGAGACTTTAATTACATAGGGGAGAAGACACCAGAATCCAATTAAAGCTTAATCCTGTGTTGCTAGTTTAAGTTATTTACATTTGTGAGCTCCTTTTATCTCTAGATTTTCCCACTGTAAGGAGTAATCCCAAGTGGGTTTGTTCTGATTAATGGAGAAGAATGCCATGCTTTACTGCTCCCTATTCTGCAGTGTCACCACATGGGTTGAACACCAATATGAACACTGTATGGTTCATTTTTCACTACTTCTCCTATTGGCTCACGCAGGGTCAAAGCCCAAGAGTGAGCCCAAGGGTAAGCAGAGGCTGGAAAGAGTGAGTAAAATGCCAATAGACAGGATTAATAGATAGAAACGTAGAAACATAGAAGATAGGAGCAGGAGTAGGCCATTCCGCCCCTCGAGCCTGCTCCACCATTCGATGAGATCATCCAAGCTCAGTACCCTGTCCCTGCCTTCTCCCCATATCCCTTGATACCTTTAGCCTTAAGAAATATATCTAACTCCTTCTTGAATATATTTACTGACTTGGCCTCAACTGCCTTCTGTGGTAGAGAATTCCACAGGTTCACCACTCTCTGGGTGAAGAAATTCCTCATCTCTTTCCTAAATGGCTTACCCCTTATCTTTAGACTGTGACCTCTTGTTCTGGACTCCCCTGCCATCGGGAACATTCTTCCTGCATCCAGTCTGTCTAGCCCTGTTAGAATTTTATAAGTTTCAATGAGATCTCCTCTCATTCTTCTAAACTCCAGCGAGTATAAGCCCAATCGACCCAATCTCTCCTCGTACGTCATTCCTGCCATCCCAGGTATCAGTCTGGTGAATCTTCGCTGCACACCCTCCATGGCAAGAACATCCTTCCTCAGATAAGGCAGGGGTGGGGGGGGGGGGGGAGCAGAGAAAATTATCATGGAATCTGAAAATGGGATAATTTTCTTTTCCAATAATTTGAGTGGTCTGTGGTGTCACATAGCTAGCAGCGACCAATCAGCTATGATGGAGGTTCATTAATATTTAAATTTTACAATCTTATATCATTCAATATGCTATTACAGACACAAAACTTTTAATAATGTAATTGCTTGTTAATAGGAAACTTTAGAAGCATATGGTTATGAATACAGTAATAAAGGAATAGGTTATGCGCTGTTGATTTACTGAAATTCTTTGAGGAAGTGACTAAATTAGCATCTGACGACTATCCCACGGATATAAGTTACTTGTATTTTCAAAAAACATTTAATAAATTTCTGCATTTGTGGTATTTGAAGATGATTTCAGCTCATAAAATTATATTATTAATATCAGATTAGTTAATGGATTCAAAATTGGCTTAGCAATATAAAGTAAAAGGTGCTGATAAAGGACTTGGTCTGGAATAATGTGATTAGTGGAGCTCCACAGGGGCCTATTGTGGGTTCCAGCTGTATTCATGATTCATAAAGAAGCAGGAATAGGAAAGGGAAATACAGCTTAAAGGATGAGGCTTTAAGTGGAGTAAGGACACCTTGGTGTGCAGACATACAGGCCATTAAAGATGGCATTACAAGATAAGAACCCTTAGTTCTGTATCTAGAGGACAGAATACAACAGCAAGGACATATTAGCCTGGATTTTGCTCAGCGGGAAACAAATGGCACCAGCCATTCATTACACTTGCACTTACCCACAGATTTTCTACGTGATTTTGCACTGGATCTTGCTGTGATTAGAAAGCCATTTTGGCACGACACACTCTACAGGGAATCTGGGACCTGTGTGAATAGGGAAAGCAACTGTGCATCTCCTTAACAAGTTAGATTGCAGAATCCTTACTGAGGCATGCAGAGTCCGAACCAGGAAGTGTCAGTTAGAATATTAAATTCAATGCTAAATAAAGAGAGGGAAATAACGATTAAGAGAGAGAGAGATAAAAGAGACAAAGAAAACATTTAAAAAAAATTATTTACATTTTGTAAATTTTTTAAATCTCCAACAATAATTAAAATATGAAGGAATGAGGCTCCACACTTGTAAAAGTTAATTTTCATTGTCAGAGAGGTTGTTTGGCAGTAATTTAGACTTATCTCGCCATTGAAATTTACTTACACTTGCATGGATAAGCCCTAACTTTTTCTGGCGAGTCTAGTGTGTATCAATCACGTAAGTACAGCAACTTCACGCCCTGCCATATATTTCAATGCCGGGTCTCTCGAGTGCAGCTTCTGGAGGAGCAGGGCAACTCAGACAGCAACTTCCTGATTTCCGCATTTAATTACGCATGTGTGGTCGCTGGAAGTTGCTGTCTGATTTGCACTTTAATGACAGCAAGTCCTGGTAGGCTCACCGCTATTTCTGCTGCAAAATCCAGGCCAATGTTGAAGTTGTACAACAACAACAACAACAACTTACATTTATATAGTGCCTTTAACGTAGTCAAACCTCCCAATGCGCTTCACAGGAGCGTTATCAAACAAAATTTTATACTGAACCACATAAGGAGATATTAGGAGAGGTGATCAAAAGCTTGCTCAAAGAGGAAGGTTTAATTAGGCTACAGTTGGAGCATTGTGCACACTGTTAGACACTTCATTGTAGGAAGGAAATAAACTGATGGAAAAGATGCAACATAAATTTAATAGGATGTTACCTAAGATGAAGGGTACAGTAAGAGGAGACTTGCAAAGTTAAGGCTTTTTTTTACTGGAACTGAGAAGGCGAGTGATGACCTGATAGAGGTCTTCAAGATTATGAGGGATTATCATATGATAAATAGCGATGGATTATTTCTGCTGGTCCAGCAAGACAGTAACAACAAGGCACCAATTTATGTAAATACATTGCAAAATGAATTAAAGGGAAGGTTTGAAAAAATTCAGAGGGTGGTTAAGAATGTGGAATATTCTGCCTTAAGCTGTTTTTGAAGCAGAGTTCATAAATTATTTTAAAAGGAGTTATATAGTTACTTGACAAAGAGCAATTTTAAACAAGAGTCTCATGTGGAGAAAAACACCAGCACAAACTTGATGAGGCAAATGTGCAGTAATACTCTATGATTCTGGCCCCAAAACCCCATGGTTATGCCAGGATTGTGCCTCCTGGTGCCCTTCAGTGCTACCCCACTGGGGTTTGCGGGTCAGTGGGCGAGCACCTCATTTGGATCAGGTTGGTGGGACAGCTGCCCACCATTGGGAGGGAATGGCCCAGACCCCACCCCAGACCTGAGCCATGTCTCCTTTGGATCCTGATTCATTCTTGCTTCTATATAATTCTACACTTGAATAAATATTAATGAGTCGTTTTTCGCCTGTAGTCTGATCTTTTTATTGGTTTAGTGTGATCAGAAGCATACTGTGTGTAGGCGTATCCGAAGGCAGAAGCGTTCCTTGTTAGTTTATCCGAATGTGTCGAAAAATTGCTGCTTTGGTTCATATAATTGCAGGCTTGCCGAAGGAAGTTGATTTTTGTATTGAGCACAAGTAAACAGTATTGGGAAGAAATCCAAATTAAGTTTCTAAAGTGTGCAGGCTGGCCAATGTACCAACTGGGCACTTTTAAAATGTAGCTTAACTCTAGGCTGGTGTTATATTACACATTGTACTTTGTGTCGCTGAGGTGGCCTCACACATTGACCAATATTCTCAGGAGTCAGTTCAGGATCTAACTCAAGTTAAACTGCCAGTTTGGCACTGTTGCACATAAACTGCTTTGCACTGACGTGGAAATGGCCGTGAGCCATCAGCCTGTATAGGCAGTTCTTCATTAAAAAATCTAACTGGCATGTGACTATGACCCTGCACACCAGCCTGCAGCTGCACAGTTCCATTGTCCTTGGACAGAGTGAGATGGGAGACTGCTGAGTAACTTGGATCTGAGACCTGCAGCTGTGATACAACAAAGCCCTAATTGATCCATCCAGGTGCCCCAGCATCAACCAACCAAATAAATTGCAGTCATTTGACTAAAATACTCAGCTATAGGTGAGTTCAGATAAAGAAAGGCTGCAAAACAAAAAAGATTGCAATATCCATCAATCAATTTATTTCATTATCTGTTATAATGTTGCAAATCAAACCACCTTCTCTAGTAGATTATGTACTGAACCCTTCAATCAATGGGAACACAATGCAGAATCAAATTCACTTAACAATGCGAATAAATAATGACAGCACCATAGTAATATTGATCAGTGGGACACAAACAGAGCATTGAGCTTTCATTCTCCTGCCTTCATGTCGGTTTTCCGTGTTATAGAGGAATAGGGATAGGCAAATCATAGAGTCATAGAGTATAACAGCACAGAAGGAGGCCATTCGGCCCATTGAGTCCATGCCGGCTCTCTGTAGAGTAATCCAGTCAGTCCCATTCCCCCGCTCTATCCCCGTAGCCCTGCAAGTTATTTCCCTCAAGTGGCTATCCAGTCTCCCCATAAACATTGGGGGGGGGGAAATTCGGTTGATTAGCGCCTCCCGTTAGCGCGCTAACGGGGCGCAAAGCAACTAGCGCCCGGGCGCAGCGATGTTTGCGCCGCTCGCGAAATTGACCAAACATTTTGCGGCGGCGCTAAACACTACCACCACGATCTCCTGCGCCCGCAGATCGTTACGTCACTCGAGCGTGCAACGCCCCGGTAGCGCCCCGGATTGGATATTGAGTGGTGCCCCCTGCCATTCCTAGAGGGGAACGTTTTGCAGTCGGAAAAGAGACTGGGTGAGCGCTATTTAAAGGCAGCCACTTCCTGCCTTTTTTGAGAGAGAGAGAGAGAGAGAGACTTCTGGAGAGATTCAACGCTGTGTGAAGGAGTTTTGGGTACTGAGCAGCACTTTGCAGGTTCATTTTGATTTGACCTTCCTTGCATCGATTAAGAAGAGACTATGGGGGCTGCATTCTGAGCGCTTTCCCTGGGCCTCTCCATTGTTCTTTCCAGCAGAATTGTTGTACAGGTTCCTCCAGGCCGAGATTCAAGGCTGCAGTGAGCAGGGTGTGGCTGGAGAGCAAGATCGACCCTCCCCTTTAAGAACTGGCTGGCGCCAGTGTATCTGTGTTCCATTGCTAACTGACATCACATGAGCTTCGCCAACGCTCTAAGATAGCGCCTCGCTCCTCGGTGTTAGTGCCTTAAGAGAAGTGTGTAGCGCCTGATTTAGCGCTCAAATCACCTCCAGGGGCGATAGAAGCCAAATTTGCAGTCGGAGGTGATAATTAGCGGCAGGCGCTACACTTTGAGCCTGGCCGATAATTGCACCCCAAACGGAGCGATACCAAATTTCTCCCCCTGAGTGTCTCCGCTTCCACCACTTCTGTCGGCAGCGAATTCCAGGTCATCACCACTCACTGCGTAAAAAGGTTTTCCCCACATCCCCCTGTATCTTTTGCCCAAAACCTTAAATCTATGTCCCCTAGTCCTTGTACCATCAACTAGTGGGAACAGCCTTTCCCCGTCTAGCCTATCCAAACCTGTCATAATCTTGTACACCTCTATCAAATCACCCCTCAACCTCCTTTGCTCTAATGAAAACAAATCCAGCTTCTCCAACCTGTCCTTGTAGCTAAGATCCCCATCCCTGGAACCGTTCTGGTAAATCTCCTCTGCACCCTCTCAAGGGCCTTCACATCCTTCCTATAGTGTGGTGACCAGAACTGGACGCAATACTCCAGTTGTGGCCTAACCAGTGCTTTATAAAGGTTCAGCATAACTTCTCTACTTTTGTACTCAATACCTATATTTATGAAGCCCAAGATCCCATATGCTTTGTTAACCACTCTCTCAATATGTCCTGCCACCTTCAGGGACCTATGCACATTAACTCCCAGGTCCCTCTGTCCCTGCACACTCTTTAAAACTGTGCCATTAAGTGTATATTGTCTCTCCCTGTTCCTTCTGCCAAAATGCATCACCTCACACTTCTCTGTATTAAATTCCATCTGCCACTTGTCTGCCCATTCTGCTAGCCTTTCTATGTCCTGTTGCAGTCGATTGATATCATCGTCACTGTTTGCCAGCAGTTTGGTGTCATCGGCAAATTTAGAAATTCTTCTCTGTATTCCAATATCCAGGTAATTTATATATATCAAAAAAAGCAGTGGCCCCAGCACTGACCCTTGGGGAATACCACTGTCTACCATCCACCAGTCTGAAAAACAGCCATTTACCACAACTCGCTGTTTTCTGTCCTTAAGCCAATTCCTTATCCAAGCTGCCACTGATCCACCTATTCCATGAGCCTCAATTTTGATAACCAGCCTTCTATGTGGTACTTTGTCAAACGCCTTCCGAAAATCCATGTAGACAACATCCATTGCATTCCCTTCATCAATCCTCTCTGTTACTTCATCAAAAAATTCAATTAGATTAGTCAAACACGATCTGCCTTTTACAAATCCGTGTTGGCTCTCCTTAATTAGCTTAAACCTCTCCAAGTGCCCATTAATTTTTTCCTTGATTATTGTTTCTAAACTTTACCCACCACTGATGTTAAACTGACCGGCCTGTAGTTACTAGGATTGTCCTTATACCCTTTCTTGAACAATGGTGTCACATTTGCCACTTTCCAATCCTCAGGCACCTCCCCCGCATCTAGGGAAGATTGGAAAATTATGGCAAGCCCTTCCGCTATCTCCTCCCCCAATTCCCTTAGCAACCTGGGATGCAGGCCATCTGGAGCAGGTGACTTGTCCACTCTAAGCATAGCCAGCCTTTCTACTGCACCCTGTCTATCAATTTTCACCCCTTCCATTGGTTCTACCTTTTCCAATTCTACCGATATTTTGTCAGCATCCACCTCCTTAGTAAACAAAGTACTCATTGAGTATTCTAGCCTTGCCCTGCGCCTCTAAGCATATATGACCCTCTTTGTCTCTAATAGGCCCCACCCCGCCTCTTACTACCCGCTTACTGTTTAAATGCCTGTAGAAGATTTTTGGGTTCCCTTTTATGTTAACCGCCATTCTACTCTCATATTCTCTCTTTGCCAATCTTATTTTCATCTTCACATCCCCTCTCAACTTATTGTATTTGGTCTGGTTCTCCCTTGAAGAATTCACCTGACATGCATCATACACCCTCTTTTTTTGTTTCATCATCTTCTCTATCTCCCTCGTCATCCAAGGAGCCCTTGCTTTGGTTCCCTTGCCCTTCTCTCTTGTTAGAATGTACCTAGCCTGTACTTGGAACATCTCCTCCTTAAAGATCACCCATTGTTCCGTTACAGTTTTTCCTGTCAGTTTTTGGTTCCATTTTACCCTGGCTAGATCCTTTCGCATCCCATTGAAGTTAGCCCTATTCCAGTTTAGAAGTTCCACTCTAGATTGTTCCTTTCTCTTCGTCATTGCTAATTTAAATCTTATGATACGATGATCACTTGTACCCAAGTGTTCTCCCACAGACACTTGGTCAACCTGACCCACCTCATTCCCCAGCACCAGATCCAGAAATGCCTCCTTCCCAGTTGGGCCAAGAACATATTGGTCAAGGAAATTTTCCTGAACACATTTCAGAAATTCCTCCCCCTCCTTTCCCTTTACCCTAGCACTATCCCAAGTGATATTTGGGTAATTAAAGTCCCCCAATATCACCACTCTAAATCTCCTCAAATATATTCTGAAACGTGCTCCCAATAGTTCTTTAATTTTTTCAGTTCACCGATAATGCCAATAATGAGTCTGTCATTATAAAAATATCTTTAGCTTCCAATGGATTAGAGCTTCAAAATAGGCTTTGTGTTATTTTACTTAGTAAGATTCCTGCTGCCGTGTGTGTTTTTTGCTCCAGGAAGCCGCAGCAAAATAATGATGCAACTGCTTGTCATAATTATATTTAAATTAGAATACAAATTTCCTAATTCCACGTATCATTCTGAATTTCTATTAGTATGACAGAAATGGGGACCTATCCTTGTTTCAAGTTATGCATTTCTATGTTGTATTTTTGGCAAATTTAAACTAGTTCTGTTGTCTGCTCTCTGGAAGAGGTGTATTGTGCTGTTTGAACAAATATGCTTCATTCTATCTAGGGCCATTACATATTAATGGCAGCAGAAATTCCTCCTGGACTATGGAACATTTTCTCAGTATCTCGCAGACCTATAGCTTGACCGAAAGGCTAAATCAAAATTCACCGTAAAATCTGATATTCTTCCCTTCCCTGTATTTTTAACCATGTAACTCCTTCTCTTGCCTTTCCCTAAACAACCACATACTGCGATACCCGATGCAGAACTGTCTGTCAGCTCCAAATTCTATCAGCTTCCATTGCCTGAAGAACATAATGTTCTCTGTTACCAAGTATTTTCAACAATCTGTTTAGTGACTTATTTCGGCTTACAGCTGGGAGGGAGTAGCCCACGAATCTGTCAAAAACCAATTGGATGATTCATTTACAATAATTATACGTAAAAATGTCCTCACCAGGGTTAAGCCAGAGATGCTGCAAAGACAATACAATTGTAATTGTGCTTCTCATAAAACCCCAGCCTATGGTTACAGGACATTGAAAACCCACAGAAGTTGAGCAGCTGCCCCAGAGATGAAAGTGGCTGGGAGTAGACGCAACGTCTGGTTAAAAGGCCACTGAAAATACGTCAACATTTAAGGGGGAGATTACGCCCCAGGCAGAGGTACATTCATGCCATCTGTAAACTGTATCCATGGCACACTTCAAAAATTCCCCTCTTCAATATCTGCTGCACTATGGACATTGAAAAGTGTATTATAGATCTTCCTGATGAGTTACTGGCAATACACTTCAAGTGAATGTCTCTCACAACTAAACCTTCAATTGATAGAGAAGGCCACCACATTGCTATCAAAACTCATGAATCACGTTACGCTATTTAACAAGTTCAAGCCTTTTCTTTTTTTTAATTTAAGTGTATGTATATGAATCCGTGCACATTTCAGGGGATTATTTTTATACAATTTACTGACAATTGCGAAATAAGACATTCACTCAGAAGTAAGCTGTAATTATTGACTATTATCACCTCTGCATAGATGATAAGGAGGAGAAATGAGATGCGCTGTAGTAATTTGAATTTGTACCCAACTTCTAATTTCCTACCTGCTAGAGAATAGTTAAAGATTTTTACCAATGCCCTGGAGGATCCTAATTACTTCCTCTGTCTAAGTCTAATGACAAGGCCCCCTCCTATTTCTCATCTACATGCTGCTCCTCGGTGACATCATCTGAAAACACATCAGGTTCCACATGTACGCTGATGACACCCAGCTGTACCTCGCCACCACCTCTCTCGACCCCTCCACTGTCTCTAATTTGTCACACTGCTTGTCCGACATTCAGTAATGGATGAGATGAGCAGAAATTTCCTCCAACTAAATATTAGGAAGACCAAAGTCATTCTCTCTGGTCCCCACCACAAACTCTGTTCCCTTACCACTGACTCCATCCCTCTCCCTGGCAACTGTCTGAGGCTGAACCAGACCGTTTGCAACCTTGGTGTCGCATTTGATGCCGAGATGAGCTTCCGACCACAAATCTGCGCCATCACAAAGACCATCTACTTCCATCTTCATAACATCGTTCAACTCTGCCCCTGCCTCAGCTCATCTGCTGCTGAAAGCCTCAGCTGCTTTCTTCACTCAGAGGGTTGTGAGTCTTTGGAATTCTCTACCCCAAAGGGCTGTGGATGCTGAGTCATTGAGTATATTCACGGCTGAGATAGATAGATTTTTGGACTCGTGGGGAATCAAGGGATATGGTGATCAGGCAAGAAAGTGGAACTGAGGTCAAAGATCAGCCATGATCTTATTGAATGGCGGAGCAGGCTCGAGGGACAGTATGGCCTACTCCTGCTCCTAATTCTTATGTTCTTATGTGTAACTCTCATCCATGCCTTTGTTGCCTCAAGACTTGATTATTCCAACGCTCTCCTGGCTGGCTTCCCATCTTCCACCCTCCATAAACTTGATCTCATCCAAAACTATGCGGCCCGTATCCTAACTCGCACCAAGCCCCGTTCATCTGTGCTCGCTGACCTACATTGGCTCCCAGTCCGGCAACGCCTCAATTTTAAAATTCTCATCCTTGTTTTCAAATCCCTCCGTGGCCTCGCCCCTCTCTATCTCTGTAACCTCCTCCAGCCCTAAAAAACTTCGAGATCTCTGCGCTCCTCCAATTCTGGCCTCTTGCGCATCTCCGATTTTAATCGCTCCAGCATTGGTGCCCGTGCTTTCAGCTGCCTAGGCCCCAAGCTCTGGAAATCCCTCGCTAAACCTCTCCGCCTCGCTACCTCTCTTTCCTCCTTTAAGATGCTCCTTAAACCTACCTCTTTGTCCAAGCTTTTGGTCACTTGCCCTAATATCTCCTTATGTGGCTCGGTGTCAAATTTTGTTTGATAACGCTCCTGTGAAGCACCTTGGGATGTTTTACTACATTATAGGCGCTATATAAAATGCAAGTTGTTGTTGTTGTAGTAGATCATTTCCCTCAATTTCCTTGTCACTTTCCTCTCCTATTCAATTGCATTTCCTGAGTGCACAATGATCTCTCTCACTGTTTAACAGTTCCCTTCCTTTCAGTGAAACTTTGGACCAGCCATCTTCAGGTAACATATTAAACTCATTCATTAGCTCATTACATTTTAATTGTATTCTTGTCTGATTCAGCTCTAAAGAGTAAGAATTTTTCCATCTGCAATTAGATGAAGACACTTGTTTTAGATAATTACATAATAAATAAATGGGGCCCAGAATTTGCTGGAGCGGGGTATCTCACGGTGTGCCTGGTTAGTGAGACATTTTCCTGCAACTTTCAGCTAAAACCTTTTTTTGTCCTGTAAGTTGCTGGAAGTGCGAGCATGGCAAGAGCAACAGGGTATCTGGGACTTTGGTGAACAACAGGATCAACAGGGTATCTCCTTAACCAATGAGATTTAAGGACTGAGAAATAAGCAGAGGAAGGGCTGAGAAGGAGGGTGAATTAGAGTGGGTGAATTTAATGTCAAATCAAGTACAGAAAGAAAGAAAGACTTGCATTTTATATAACGCCTTTCACGACTACCGGATGTCTCAAAGCACTTTACAGCAATGAAGTACTTTTTGGAGTGTAGTCACTGTTGTAATGAGAAATAAAGAGAGGGAAAAAAGATTGAATTAAGAGAGAGAGAAAAAAGAGACAGAAAGGAAAAGTACAATTTTTTTGACATTTCACTACATGCAGTAATAAGACTTCTCACTTTTAATTGTTCACTTTCTGAGCCAGAGAGGTTGATTGGCAGTCATTAACAATTATCACGTTGTTAAAAGGGTACTAACGCTGTTAGTTACTAGATTTAACTTTCTGTGGCGAGATTAATGGGCAATTAATGTGCAAATGCAGCAACTTAATGAAACACACAGGGAGGTTAAGGGCGAGATGCCATTTTCATGAAGCTAATGATGGAGTAGCGCAAATCATGTAACGATTTACAATCATGGAGATTCACAATTCACGGGGTATCTGTTCCTCGCCACAGGTTGCTGGGTGATTTGTACGTTAATAACTGTGTGCGTCATTCAGCAAATTCTCGGCCAATATTAATCTACTTGAAGCAGTACTTAACCAAGACTGTGGAAACAACTGAACTATTAAGACTGTCAGGAAAATCATAGCAAGAAATTGAGGCAAAATTGAAGGATTTGCTTTTTCCTGACATTTCAATTTACTGAACATTTGGTCAGTAGATTTAATGCTTAGGAAACAAGAATTAAAAATCTGTCATTGGCAGGTTTAACATTCATAATTTAAAGATGCAAGCTGCCAAACAGAGCATTAGTTGCAATCTGAGTTTGTAAAACCTGAAAACAGGTTAGACAGGTAATGGAAGTCTGAAATAACAACAGAAAATGCTGGAAACACTCAGCAGGTCAGGCAGCATCCTTGGAGAGAGAAACAGAGTTAACGTTTCAGGTCAATGACCCTTGGTCATAATCTGTTCTGACGAAGGGTCATCAGCCTGAAACGTTAACACTGTTTCTCTCTCCACGGATGCTGCCTGACCTGCTGAGTGTTTCCAGACAGGTAATGGAAGTCGTTTTCCCCGCCCCACAAACAAATACACAACCACACTCACTGGTGGACTACAGTTGAGCAGGCCCACAGCAAGTGGCCTTTGCAATTCAAAATTTGTGTTACACAGAGAAATACTCCAGAGCACAAAATCACGTTACAAAAGTATCTTGCGAGCTGTACAAAGAACACAGTTTACTAAAGAAATTGGAGAAAAGCATAAAAAAAAAGATTTAAACACCATAACCAATTAAAAACAACAGAGAGAAAACAAATAGAGTAAAAAAGCTGGTAATACTCAGCAGGTCAAGCAGCATCCAGGGCAAAAGAGAAGTCAGTTCGTCTACATTTCAGGTCTAAAGATCCTTCCTCAGGACTGGACAGTGTTACAGATGTACAGCATTTAAAAAGGAACAGAACAAGGAAAAGGGAGAAGAACAAAACACACACAGAAATTGGCAACAAGATAATGACAGAAGGAAAGAAAAAAATAAAGAGAAACAGAAAACATGGGATCGGAGCAAAGTGAAATCCTAGCGTGATCTGAACGAGGTGGTTTTACGTTGACGGGAAACTATGTTAATAAAAAGAGTTTTCCCATTTGTATCTAAACACACAATGGGCTGGTGTAAATTGCATTGCATACTTTACATTTTGTAACAAAACTGATGCATGGCTTCTTGACTCAAAAGCATGCAACCAACTGAGGTACTCAAGTTTGATTGTAAATCAATTTACACAAACTAGGGATGGGCAATAAATGACAGCCTTGTCCGTGATGACCACATCCCCAGAATTAGTTTTAAAAAAAGCTTTAAAAAGACCTAAAAAATTAACAGTAAACCCAATCAGTAAGCAGTAAACTTAATAGTAAACCCATTTTGTAATTTCTACAGAATCATAGGCCTGGATATTAACAGGGGCGGGTTACATAGGCGAGGGGGGGCGGAGTTTCAGACGGGAAATCCCTCACGCTGTGGCATTTTAACTCCAAAACATACGTCTTTTGTCATTGACAGGTTCCCCGCCCAGAAGTCAGCCTGATTGACAGGCCTGGTTTCCAGTCAGGTGGGGAGGGCTCTGGAGCAGGCCGCAGGACAGGACCAGGTAGGTCCGATCCACGACCCGGGGGTCTTTGTATGGGAGGGGGTCCGATTGGGGTGGGGGTAGCTTGGGGAGCCGAGGGGTGGGGGGGAGCAATCCTGCTCCTCCTGGCCCACAAGCAGTGCTATAAAGGCAATTACCTTCTCTCCGAAGCTGTCCTCACTTTCCTTCAGCTGTCGGGTTTCCCGAGGACTGGGAAACCCGGCAGGCCACAGTTAAATCTGTAAAACAGGTTAAATCAGAGGCTGCCGGTCTCTTTAAAATATTTAAATTGCCAACCCGCCTCGTGGGAGAGGGTTGGCTGCCCGCCCCTTGTCCCGCTTGCGTTAAACCCGGAAGTGGGCGAGTTGGGGTCAGGTTTGAGATTTTCAAAATTTTAACCTCTGACCCGACCCCAAAGAAGGCCATTGGCCAATTGTGCCTGTGCCGGCTTTTTGAAAGAGCTGTCCAATTAGTCCCACTCCTCTGCTCATTCCCATAGCCCTGCAAATTTTTCCCCTTCAAGTATATATCCAATATCCTTTTGAAAGTTACCTTATGTCTCCATTACAACTTAATTCTATGAAAGGGATAGAGCATCATGGTGAATTTCATCTTTAATGTTTAAAATAGGAAGCAAATTTATTACCCAAATAATGTACAAATAAATAATGAGTAATATAAAATACATATATTGACAGTAGACATTTTTTAGCTAACTCCTCAAGCCCAGCGCAGTAGAAATCAATCAGCAACTAACCTGTAAGTAGTTGATGATCCCTTTAAATAGCGCTGGTGGGGGGAGGGGGAGTCCTTCCTGCTGCTGAAAGCATGTTCAGCTGTGTGAGCTTAAGAGAGGGCGCTAGTTGGAGCGTTGAGCTCCAAAATGGCATCACTGGTGTCAAATTAGTGTTGCATGCTGATTGACATCACAATCTGCCTACTCTGCATACTTCAGGCACAGACTCCCTGCGCCCATGCTAACGCCCTACCCAAGATGGCGTCCGGCGCAACCCTGCACCAGAAGTGTGCGCACGTGCCACGGACGCCATTTTGGACCCAAAACAGCACCCGTAGGCCCCAAACAGCGGGCGCTATGGAGCCGAATTTTCCAGCCAGAGAGTCTATACCTAGACAGGAACCTGCAGTGAATCTTCCACAGAAGAAAGAAGGCCATTGTTGACATAGTACCTGGGACAGAGATAATCACAGTGTCCCCTTGGTAGGGTTGCCTCATAGCATAAACGTAGTGCAATGTCCTCTTTCTGCTATGGTCATGTTGCTGCTTTGCTGGTACTTGAAGTTTGTCATGAATAACGATTACATTGATTTTTAAATATATGTGTCTGATTTGACAGGTCTGAACCCAAATTATATTTAGACACAGGTACATTTCATTTGGCTAACAGTATCTATAAAATATACTGTTTTATTACTTTGCATGCTGTTACTCTAGCACTTTCAGTTCTAATATCACTACACAAACAGTTTGTTCCAGTTAATAAATTCCTGAAAGCCCATCCACTCTTTATCTCAATGCAGCAAAGAACGCTGCTGTAATTTTTTCCGAGATCATCTGTGGAATGACCATTCTAGCTTAGTGTAGGCTTCAACTGCCCTCCTCAACATATTCAGGTGCAGTGACATACCAGCAAGTCCAGAGCCCTCCCTTGCCCCATGGAGATAGTTCCACGTTCCACTGCCTTCCATGACAACACTTCTACCCCCCCCGCCGCCCACACCCCAGCTAAAAGAGCATCTGAAGGCCCAAACCCCAGTAAGAGCGTTCCGGAGGACACAAGAAGCCCTCTCATCTTCGTGTTGCTGGGGCCCTTCACCTCTCACCATGGCTGAGTTTTCCTGACTCGCTTGGACAATAGTGCAACTGAGCGTGGTTGTCAGGCAGTCATCACTACGTGGGATACCTCCCCCACAATACACCCCCAGACAGATACTCCCCAGTCATAGAATGGAATCTGTTTCAAGGACTGTCATGTGTTAGTATTAAAATTTAATAGGCTTTCTCATTACATTCTATCAATGGCTTGTTTTATATAGAAAGAAAATACTGTGCTGGGTGAACTGTACATTGTTTTAGAAATAACTCTGATATGTGTGTTCAGAATGATTCCATTCCCAACTCTCCATTACTCTTGTGCATCCTCCCTCCCTTCCTCCCACCATTGGTGGCCGTACCTTCAGCCGACAATGCCCTATGCTCTGGAATTCCCTCCCTAAATCCCTCTATATATCTGCCTCCCTCTACTCATTCACGACCCTCCTTACACCCACCACTTTGACCAAGCTTGTGGTCGCCCCTCCTAATCTCTCCTTCTTTAGCTTGGCATTCATTTTTCTTAAGCCATCATGAAGAGCCTTTAGCATTTTTCTGCATTAAATATCAATGCAATTTGTTATCATCTGCTCTCAGTGAGAATAAGAATTCAAAAATAGTCAGATATCATGAAAAAAAATCACTTAAAATTCCAAAAAGGAATCCTGAGTCCTGCTCGAAATTGGGCCTGCGGCCTTATCTTCATAAACCCGCCAATCAAGTATCCCGATGCAGCTCGCTGTATGGGACCTTAGGAAATTTGGCGGACTCTGATGCTAAGCTGGCTCACATGGAGATTCAAGATGCCAAATGCCTGTTTCATGGGGGGGGCCTGCACACTTGGAAGACCCACCTTTCAATGTGGCTGCCAGCACAGAACAGGATAGGATTGAGTGCGAGAGATCGTGACCCAAAACTCATCCCCCAATGCTCTTCGTCCAAAAAATAGGTGCAATGAGTTCCAATTTCTCACCCCTAATCTCTTTTCTACTTATGCCTGTCTAACAAATTTTTTAAGCAATTGTATAACCCTATCCTTATATTCCTGTCTGCCTACCAATAAACCTGAAGGTCTATATCTGAGGAATACCCTCTACTTTTGTCCTTATTCCTTACAGCGGCCGTAACTGCTGCGACCAAGTGGTAGCTCTAACAACGCACATCGAAGCAGGCTTCCAGCGCCAGCTCAAGACCGCCGTAGCACTCGTGGACCTGTCGACAGCGTATGACACAGTATGGAAGCATGGACTGCTTTTCAAGCTCTCCACCATTTTACCCTGCAGAACAACAATCCACCTTCTCAACTCCATGCTTAGCAACCGACGCTTCCGTGTGTACTCTGGCACCCAGAAGAACAGATATAGGACATTGAACAACGGACTCCCACAGGCTTCTGTCCTGGCACCCATGTTATTCAATGTCTAGACCAGTGACCTGCCCAAAACAGAGTCCCGCAAGTTCGTATACGCTGATGACATTGCCTTGGCCACGCAAAACATGAAACATCACCGAAGAGACCCGGCCCTGTGATTTACAGAGGATGGAGGCCTACTTCCGCCGATGGCGACTTCGGCCAAACCCGCAAAAGACCGTCATCTCGACATTCCACCTCAACACCCATCAAGTAAACCAAGCTTTGAAAGTCTCCTTTTGCGGCGCAGAGGTAAACTATGCCAAAAAACGTCTTATTTAGGAGTCACGCTTGATCGCACCCTGTCATATAGACAACATCTCCAGAACCTTGGGAAGAAACTAAAGAGTAGGGTCAACTTGATCCAGAAACTCGCTGTATCCACATGGGGAGCAGACGCTCAAACCCTCTGTATGGCAGCACTCGCCCTGGTGTACTCTACAGCGGAGTACTGTTCTCCGGCATGGCTATCGAGTCCACATGTCAAATCCATTGATGTCCAGCTGAATTCTACTATGAGAATTATCACTGTTACGCTTTTATCGACACCAACATCTTGGCTGCCCGTGCTTGCACACATCGCACCACCACACCTACTCCGCGAATATGCAGTCTCCAGAGAATACAACTGCTACACCAGCAAAGACATGCAGATCCAGGTCGACTTGAACAACCTACCACCAACCCGTCTCAAATCTAGAAGGCCATTTTGGACCGTCGCTGAAGCCCTTCAGTGATCTCCCCTCAGCCTTGATGATGTAGAATTCGCAATATATCGCGATTTTATGTAATAAGGAGAAAACACAGAGTTTCGTTCAAACAGCTTTTATTTCAACAGAATGCTGCCAGGTTGTTCAAAGTGGACACAAGCAGCCTGTAAAATGGCCGCCGCACCTCGTGACAGAACATTCTAGACTTTTCAACAGGCAGACAAGATGGCGTTCCAATAAACATTTGTGCAAGATCGATTAAGATTCAGCACAGTGAAGATAATACACGAGACATTATGGGTTTGCAGTATACACATAAATACTGAAATCGGTCTCCCAGGTACGAATGAAAGCTATTGTACCGAGTAATCAAGGGCCCATCCAAAAGACATTAATATGTAAAATCCCAACGACTCTACGATGAGAGAGCCGTTAGCAGGTAGTTATACAAAACACTTGGAAGCCCCACGGCCCCTCCGGGGAGAACACCGACCGATTTAACAATGGGAGAAATATTAACAGGTACTCAGACATTTACGAGTAGCCCCGAAACCCATTAAGAACGGAGATCACCCATACAAGACATTTGAGCGCCAGACCCTTAACAAAAGACAGGACATTAAGGTTGGGCGGGAAACGGAAGATTTTGCACTATAATTGCAGGCTCCAAACCGTCCATCTTTCTCTTATTCGCTTATCCTCGTGGCTGCTCCTGTGCTCTTATTATTCTCGTAACCTCGTGGCTGCTCCTGTGTACTCGTAGTCGGGCTCCTGCTTGCCTGATGTCTCTTTGAAAAGGACTGTTGAACTTTCTGATCCGTTCGGATCTACCTCGTGTCGCGTAACGAAGACCTATGTTGGTAACTGGCAGCGGAACCAAAGGCCCGAGATGAGATGAGATGAGATGAGAAGAGAGGAAGACCATATTCATCGCCACGGTCAGTAAATCCCGACCGCGCCTGTAGGTCGAATAGCCAAGTTTTCCTTGCCAGGGAGACTTCTTCGAACTTGCAAAGAACGATATCACATCGATGATATTGACTGAACTGTGCTCGGAAAAGTACCTGTTAAACCAACCAACACAGGTCTTCATCACAGCAGACGGTCCAGCCTGCTAGCCGGAGCAACAGAAGCAAGTAAACAAGTGGGACCAGGAGATCTCCTGACCGACACGTGGGTGCTGCGGTGAAAAACATCCGATCAGCTATTCGGAATTTCTCCGAGTTATCACGAGTGGTGAGCATGAGTCTCGAAATCCTACGAATCTAGTTAGGATAGATATTGATAGGGGAGGGTTTAAGTATTAAGGATACTTGTAATGTGCGCCCCTATTTACGGTGTGTCGTTCGTTCCTCGTTTCCCTAGGATCAGCTATATAACTGCTTGTAAGATTGTACTGTCATTAATCTGTGCTTATGACATGTATTTCATAATCTTAAATATCATGCAATAAAGATTTTCCATTTCGTACCATTCAACCGAGTCTACATGAGTTTCATCTCCATTACTGCTCTCGCATCTAAGTCCAGTGTCTAGAACCGTAAGGGCGAGTGATTCGAACCACTCACAGGTGTGTCTAGTGTTCCCAGACTGGCTGGAGACCAGAACAGGCAGCAAGGCCTAGACCCGCACTGACATACAGGCTGCACAGAGCCGCGTGAATCTCACAGGCTGCGAGACACGCAGGGTCAGAATCCCTTACAATGACTGATGGTGAAATGCTTGGAAGAACTGCGACATATGGAATGGATTCCTTATAGAGGACCCCACAGTACAACCTGAAGGATCAAACCTTCCTCGCAAACAGTGGACAACCATCAACCGCCTCAGAAGCAGTCATGGAAGATGCTGACACATTCTCCATAGATGGAAGATTAAAGCATCCCCATCATGCGAATGTGGAGCTCCTAATCAGACCCTGGAGCACATCATTGAGCACTGCCCTCAGAGGAAATTCACAGGCAGCCTACAAGATATCCACACTGTTACACCTGATGCTTTGGCCTGGATATCCAACTTAGATATTGACATTTGATTTGCTTTGCTACTACCATAGGAAAGAAGAAGACTTCCTTTCTTTCTCACATAGGTTTCCTCTTATTCCTGTTGTGTTTCTTGTCCATTTGTATAAATTGACTTTGTAATTCCTACATTGTGCTTTTAAAAGTACACCACATCTCCACCAAGCTTTGGCTGTCTAACAATATATTCCAATTAACTCCATGAACTGTTTCCTCATTCTGCCAAAGTCCACCTAAAATGAAGAGCTTTTGTGGTACACATTTTCCATGGTGAGTCTGATGCCAAACTCACTTAGGTTCTGGTGACTCTTTTCAAGATGTTCCTTAATGTTACCTTGTTCAATTGATATTCCTTGGGTGGGTCATCATACCCTGTAAATTTAGTGGTGTCATCCCTTTAATGGAAGGCACTTGTGCCCCAGTGAGGTTGAACTTCAGCCTATCTGAAATAGAACACCATGACGCTTGCCTTGGTGACCCTTGAGTACCAACAGGCAGTGTCAGGATGCCTTCCGTGGAATTTTCCCTTGAATTCAATCTGTTTTGATTTGTTTTTGTTATTCTGGTTTTGCCAGTTTTGTTTTGTTTAACACCTTGAGATTCTAGTTGTGTTGCTCCTTTAAAGAGAGGCACTTGTTGAAGCCCAGTGGGGTTAGGTTTTGCCCAGACCCAGAGACCCACTGGCCAAACTTAAAATAGGACCTATATAATCTTAGTTATTTTTTATTAGTTTTCTTTAGCTTAAGACTAGTTTGAGTGGATCATCTCCCTCACTGTAATTTTAATAGTATTGCCCCTTTAAGAGGAGGCACTTGTTGTATCTGTTGCGGTTGGATTTAGCTTGATTCATCCGTCATACTGAATATTGAAAGTAAGACCCTTTCATGTAATGCCAACATGCATTGTTGCTGGGCTCACTATTAACCTTCCATGACTGGTGGGAACCATGTGGAATTTTCCTTTTGTTTTCTCCTGATTGTATTCCTTTGGCTTGAGTTTGTAATTTTATTGGTTAACTTTTCTTCAGTTTCAGTGAGCCATGTTATGCTGTCATTAGGGGAGACCCACTGGTACATGCCAGTGCAGTTGGGCTTAGCCCAAACCCACAACCTCTACCGCCGAGAAGGACAAGGGCAGCAGGCGCATGGGAACACCACCACCTCCAAGTTCCCCTCCAAGTCACACACCATCCTGACTTGGAAATATATCGCCGTCCCTTCATCATCGCTGGGTCAAAATCCTGGAACTCCCTCCCTAACAGCACTGTGGGAGTACCATCACCACACGGACTGCAGTGGTTCAAGAAGGCGACTCACCACCACCTTCTCAAGGACAACTAGGGAAGGGCAATAAATGCTGGCCTTGCCAGCGACACCCACATCCCATGAAATAATTTTTTTTTTTAATCCACAAGCCTCATAAATCTATTTAAAATATGGTCCATTGCTGTATGACATTAGTTGTTTTTTTTAATTTGTTTTGTTTAAACCTAGTTTGGATGGGCCAATCCCTTACTGGAATTTTTACGGTGTCACCCCTTTAAAGAGTGGCACTTGTTCAATCACATTGGGGGAAAAATTCAGTTGGTTGCGCCTCCCGTTAGCGCCTTAAGAGGGCGCTAATGGGGCGCAAAGCAACTAGCGCCCGGGCGCAGCGATGTTTGCGCCGCTCGCGAAATTAACTAGACATTTTGCGGCAGCGCTAAACACTACCGTCACGATCTCCTGCGCCGGCAGATCGTGACGTCAGTTGAGTGCGCAACGCCCGAGTAGCACCCCGGAGCGGATATTGAGTGGCGCCCCCTGCCTTACTGCCTGCCGCTAGCAACGACAGGTTGAGGGGAGCGTTTTGCAGTCGGGAAGGGACTGGGGGAGCGCTATTTAAAGGCGACCGCTTCCTGCCTTTTTTTGTTGGTGACATTTTTGAAACATTCATTCTGAGAGAGAGAGAGAGAGAGAGAGACTTCTGGAGAGATTCAACGCTGTGTGAAGGAGTTTTTGGTACTGAGCAGCACTTTGCAGGTTCATTTTGATTTGCCCTTCCTTGTATCGATTTAGAAGAGACTGTGGGGGCTGCACTCTGAGCTCTTACCCTGGTCATCTCCATTGTTCTTTCCAGCAGATTTGATGTACAGGTCTCTCCAAGCCGAGATTCAAGGCTGCAATGAGCAGGATGTGGATGGAAAGCAAGATCAACCCTCCCCTTTAAGAACTGGCTGGCACCATTTTGTCTGTGTTCCATTGCTGACTGACATCACATGAGCTTCGCCAGCGCTCTGAGTTAGCGCCTCGCTCCTCGGCCTTTGCGCCTTAAGACAGATGTGTAGCGCCTGATTTAGTGCACCAATCACCTGCAGGGGCGATAAAAGCCAAGTTTGCAGTCGGAGCCGATAATTAGTGCCACGCGCTAATCTTTGCGCCCGGCCGATAATTGCGCCCTAAATGGGACGATACTGAATTTCTCCCCCATTGTGTTTAACTCAAAACCGCAGTTCGCACCAGCTTACATAAAATAACACACTTTCATGGTATTGTAATTTTGATGGTGATCTCCCCTTTAAGGGAGGTGCTTGTTGAAGACAGGATTTGGGTTTAGCCCAATTCCTCAATTACTCAATTTATTGACCTGCTTAAAATAGTATTCATCGTTGTATAATTTTACCATTTAAAAGGGAAGCACTTAAAGGATTCGATGAGAACGAAACAAGTTCTCCTAGCCTACTTAAAAATAGGACCCAACATTGTATACACACAATCTTTGCTTCCTGTACCAATATGTATTAACCTCCAGTTCCCTTCACCTTTGAACATAAGAACATAAGAAATAGGAGGAGTAGGCCAATTGGCCCCTCGAGCCTGCTCCGCCATTCAGTAAGATCATGGCTGATCTGATCCTAACCGCCAATCTACTATCACAGAACCATCTCCTGAACCTAATAGAATTGGACACACGAAATAGGAGCAGGATCAGGCTACACGGCCCCTGGGCCCGCTACGCTACCCACAGGGCCATGACCGATCCGAACCTAGACTCATGTCCAAATTCCTGCCCGCTCCCCGTAACCCTTAATTCCCGTTACTTCTAGGAAACTGTCTATTTCTGTTTTAAATTTATGTAATGATGTAGCTTCTACAGCTTTTTGTGGCAGCATATTCCATGGACCTACCACCCTCTGAGTGAAGTAGTTCCTCCTCATCTCAGTTTTGAAAGAGCAGCCCCTTATTCTAAGACTATGTCCCCTAGTTCTAGTTTCACCCATCATCGGAAACATCCTCCCCGCATCCACCCGATCCAACCCCTTCACAATCTTATATGTTTCAATAAAATCGCCTCTCATTCTTCTGAACTCCAATGAGTAGAGTCCCAATCTACCCAACCTCTCCTCATATGTCCATCCCCTCATCCCCGGGATTAACCGAGTGAACCTTCTTTGTACTGACTCCAGAGCAAGTATGTCTTTTCTTAAGTATGGACAACAAAACTGTATGCAGTATTCCAGGTGCGGTCTCACCAATACCTTGTACAACTGAAGCAATACCTCCCTATTTTTATATTCTATCCCCTTAGCAATGAAAGCCAACATTCCATTGGCCTTCTTAATCACTTGCTGCACCTGCATACTAACCTTTTGAGTTTCATGCACCAGGACCCCCAGATCCCTTTGTACTTCAGTACTTTCCAGTTTCTTGCCATTTAGATAATAACTTGCTCTACTATTTTTCCTGCCAAAGTGCATAACCTCACACTTTCCAGTATTGTATTCCATCTGCCAAATCTCTGCCCACTTACTTAGCCTGTCTATGTCCCCTTGCAGATTTTTTATGTCCTCCTCTCCCACTACTTTCCCTCCCATCTTAGTATCATCTGCAAACTTTGATATGTTACACTCGGTCCCCTCCTCCAAATCGTTAATATAGATTGTTAAGAGTTGGGGACCCAGCACTGACCCCTGCAGAACACCACTAGTTACTGATTGCCAGTCTGAGAATGAACCATTTATCCCAACTCTCTGCCTTCTGTTAGATAGCCAATCCTCTATCCATGCCAGAATATTATCCCCAATCCCGTGATTTTTTATCTTAAGCAATAATCTTTTGTGTGGCCCCTTGTCAAATGCCTTTTGGAAGTCTAAATACACCACATCCACTGGTTCCCCTTTATCCACCCTGTGTGTTACTTCCTCAAAGAACTCCAGCAAATTTGTCAAACATGACTTCCCCTTCATAAAACCATGCTGACTTTGTCCTATTAAATTATGATTATCAAAATGTCCCGTTACTGTCTCCTTAATAATGGACTCCAAAATTTTACCTACCACAGATGTTAGGCTAACCGGTCTATAGTTTCCAACCTTCTGTCTACTGCCCTTTTTAAATAAGGGTGTTACATTAGCAGTTTTCCAGTCTGCCGGGATCTTTGCTGAGTCCAGGGAGTTTTGGAAAATTATTACCAATGCATCCACAATCCCTACCGCCACTTCCCTCAAGACCCTAGGATGTAAGCCATCAGGTCCAGGTGATTTATCCGCCTTGAGTCCCATTATTTTACCGAGTACCACTTCCTTAGTGATTTTGATCGTGTTTAGCTCCTCCCCCCCATAGCCCCCTGTTTGTCCAGTGTTGGGATATTCTTAGTGTCCTCTACTGTAAAGACTGATACAAAATATTCATTCAGTGTATTTTCCATCTCCATATTTCCCACCATTAATTTCCCGGTCTCATCCTCTAAGGGACCAACATTTACTTTAGCCACCCTTTTTCTTTTTATATAACTATAAAAACTCTTACTATCTGTTTTTATATTTTTTGCTAATTTACTTTCATAATCTATCTTCCCTTTCTTAATCAATCTTTTTGTTATTTTTTGCTGTCTTTTAAAGTTTTCCCAATCCTCTATCCTCCCACTAGATTTGGCTACCTTATAAGCCTTTGTTTTTAGTCAAATACTATCCTTAATTTCTTTACTTAGCCACGGATGACTGTCTTTTCTTTTACACCCTTTTCTTCTCAGTGGAATATATTTTTTTTGGAAGTTGTAAAATAACTCCTTAAATGTACACCACTGATCATGTATCGTCTTACCCTTTAATCTATTTTCCCAATCCACTCTACTAAATTCCGCTCGCATACCTTCATAGTCTCCTTTATTCAAGCTTAGCACGCTTGTTTGAGATCCAACCTTCTCACCCTCTAATTGAATATGGAATTCAACCATGTTATGGTCACTCATTCCAAGGGGATCCTTTACTAGGATATTTTTAATTAATCCTGTCTCGTTACACAGGACCAGATCTAAGGTTGCTTGCCCCCTGGTCGGTTCAGTTACATACTGCTCAAGAAACCCATCCCTAATACATTCAATGAACTCATCCTCAAGGCAGCCCTGCCCAATTTGATTTGTCCAATTAATATGATAGTTAAAATCCCCCATAATTATAGCTGTTCCCTTATTACAAGCCTCAACTATTTCCTGATTGATACTCCGTCCAACAGAGTTGCAACTATTCGGAGGCCTATAGACTACGCCCACTAGTGGTTTTTTCCCCTTATTATTCCTTATCTCCACCCAAACTGTTTCATTATCCTGATTTTTTGACCCAATATCATTTCTCTGTATTACAGTGATTCCTTCCTTTATTAACATAGCCACCCCACCTCCCCTTCCTTCCTGCCTGTCCTTCCTGATCGTTAAATAACCTGGTATGTTTAATTCCCAGGTATTGTCACCCTGCAGCCATGTTTCTGTAATGGCCACAAGATCATACCCATATGTAGTTATTTGTGCCATTAACTCGTCTATTTTGTTATGAATGCTACATGCATTCAGATAGAGAACTTTCAAATATGTTTTGTGACACTTAGTTCCTGCTTTTGCCCTTTTTATTACTTTACCTTTTACTCCATACCTTCTGCCCCTTCCTGACACACTCTGGTTTTTAATTTCCCCACTGCTACCTAAGTCTATGACCTTCTCTGTTGTCATTTTTATTATTTGCTCTCTAAATTTGATGGGTTTGCCTTGAATTTCTGACATTAATGTTATTAGGAACAGAAGGGGCCCCAACGCCAATGTAATATTACTACTGCTTTCAGTTCCCCCACTCCCCCCCCCCCGCCCCCCCTCTTCGTTAGGGGGAGTCGGAGGGGAGGAAAATAGCAGGAAAAAAAGAAAAACCAGGATCACAATAGTTCAACAATACACCACCAGTAACGGCATTTTGATTCCTCACACAACACTGTTAAAAATTGGGCTCCATCTTTTTAATCCACCTTTCATAAAATAATAATTTAAATGAGCTACAAACATTCAGGACCATAGAGGGAAGCCATTGACAGGTCACTGACAGCACAAATACAAACCAGCCTTTTACACATGTACACTGCTGCCATTCACAGAGATAAGTCAGACCTGCATTTACTTTGACATTCTTCCCAACTAAACAGTCTCTACCTCAGCATTGCACAGGTTCTTTCCTTTCTGTCTCATTGTTAGCTGCTCTTCATTTATGTTCTTGGCAGTTTCAGCCCATGTTCCTGTTGTGCTCTGGCTCACAACATCCATTCTCAGACTCCTACTGCCTCGTGCTGATTTTTTGTGTATTTACTCACTCGTTCCTTTTTGATTCTGTTCAAAACCTTCAGTGCTTTTGTTGAACTCTTTCAATTGAATTAATCTTGTTTCTGAAACAGAACAAAGCTAAGAGGCTCTGAAATGCCAAGGCAATCAGAATGAGTCATCTAGTCATGACTCAGCCCTTA
Organism: Squalus acanthias; assembly: GCA_030390025.1. Lineage (NCBI taxonomy): Eukaryota > Metazoa > Chordata > Chondrichthyes > Squaliformes > Squalidae > Squalus > Squalus acanthias. The sequence goes on along the minus strand of CM059433.1, from coordinate 25,163,931 downwards.
GTTCTCAATCTCCAGCCTGACAGAAAATCATTAATCTAGAACAACCTTTATCTTTGTTCACTGGGGTTTTGATATGGAGCTTCAGATTAGCAACTATGGTTGCGAAATTCAAAGGTGTAGCGCCGGACATTAAGGCCGGCTTTGCTGCAGAAATGGCGGCCGCCTCCCTTCCAGCGCAGAATATGGCGGCCGCCATTTTGGGGAGGTCATTAGTGCTACCGTTGCCTGTGCTCGCCTCCAACATGCAAATGTGCAGATCGTGACGTCAGTTGGCGTGCAACGCCTGAACTGACGCACGACTGCGATTTTGGATTCGGCCACTCAGGATACCGCCCTCTCCAAACCACGCACAGAAGAACGTGTGTGCAGCAGTACAACTGAGACACTGCCAGCGCTTCTTAAAGGGACACACACATCTTTCAGGTAAGTTTCGATTGTAGCTTTTGGACTGGTTCCTTTACATTATATTGGAGTAGTGGCTTGGTGCAGTACATTTAAAAAGTTGTTAAAGTATGCAGGGATTGCGCCTAAAACAATGCTGCAATAAAAGCCGCCACAAAGCAAATTTTTCAATCCAACTTTATCCAATATTACATCAATAAATCAACTAATCACCCTTGTGCATTCCCTAAGTGAGTGTCTTACATGTGTCTTTGCCTATCCTAGTGCTCTTACACAGTGCTACCCCAGTGGCTGCAGCATGGCTTGCGGAAGGCTGCTGACTTTCAGTGGGGGACACTGCAGATGGCCTTGCAGGATGACCTCGAGGAGCTGGTGGCTGGGAGTGTGAAATTGAGTGACGGTGTTTCTTCTTCTTCTTCACTCTCCTCTCCCTCTGCTTGGTCAACCACTGGCTGGGCAGGCTGGATTTCTTGGGAGTCTGAAACGATGAAGGCACAAGGGGAGGGTTGTGGTGAGGGGAGGGGGGCATGCATACGCCATGTTCAGCTTGAGTGTGCAGAGAAGATTATGGGATGAGGGGGAAGTGGGATGTGAGGAGGATAATGTATGAGGATACCGGCATCTTGTGTTCTTTCAGCCCTGCCGCTGGCTCAGCCATGCCCCTGCCAAGAATGGCCAGCACCGTCACCTCCAAGGGGGTGAGATGAAGCTTGGAATGTGAGGTGTGGCTCGTGTTTGGTACGGATTGTTGGTGAGTGATGGCGGGGGGGGGGGCGGAGGGGGGGGGATCGTGCATTGAGCAGTGTGTGAGGCTAGTGGTGCAGTTGGTAGGAGACGGCTTTTGAAGATGCATTCACTGACCTTGACCACTGGTCTGAGGTCATGAAACTTCTTTGGGCACTGGAGCCAGGTCCTGGGGGGCAACACTACTGGCAGTGACCCCTCGACAATCTGGTCTCACATCCTTCTTTCTGGAGGGCCCCCAGGCTCCCTGTGGGTAGAGGACCTCTCTTCCAATGTTCACCCCCTGCACAAAGCTCGAGTGCTACATCCAAGACCCTGGGTGCCCTTTTCCACGCCTATTGAGCCATTTGTGTTAGTGCTGAAGCACTTTTACCATTTTTAATATGCCGAAGGTAGTTCGGCTTTAAGAGCTACAGACTGCCTAGTTTTGAATGATTTTTTTTTGCAGAAGGCAGTTCAGCTTTAAGAGCTGAAGACTGCCTTTAAGAGAAACAGTCTAGCTTTAATTAAAGCTAGCCTCGCTCCAGCAACGCGAACTTCAGCCCCCTGCTAAGCGCACAGCCTGTCAGCAGCACGTTCCTCGCTAGGCTGTGTGCTACAATCACAGTAACTAGCAGGGAGCACGAAGTTGACGTGCTGCCTGAGCTTTTTGAATGGCACCCGACCCCGTTTTCCAACGGTCTTGAATTTCCCGGCATTGGGCCTTTCAGCTTAGAAACGAGAGCCCTGATTTTACCGAATCCATCTTGTGAGAATGGGGCGGGTTCGGGTCGAACGCCCATATTACACTCCGTCCGATTTTACTCTCCACTGAAGTCAACGAAGAATAAAATCGGGCAGAGTGTAACGTGGGCGTCCGACCCAAACCGTGCTGGGTAGGTTAAATTGGGCTGCCTCAGATCTTATAAAAAAGAAATTAACCTGGAATATTACTTTAAATTAAACTGTGGAAAACATCTAACTTATACTTCCTGTTTCATACTTCCTGGTTTAGACTCTGCGTGGCTCAGTGAGGATTCTTCAATCTGATTGGTTGAAGAGCCTCACTGTTACTTGTCCTGTAGAGGGCGCCATGCTGGATCAGACACTGGATTAATGCAAATCTACACTAAGAAGCCCGAGAAATCGGTGTGGGCAGCTGTCAGCGAGGTGACCTGCAAGCACAGTTCCTTCGTCGCTGAGAAAAATATCCCAGCCAATAGTCAAGGTGAAGTTGACAAGGGCACTAAAAAGTTTGCTAATTACTTCCTCTAACTTATATCCTATTGTTTTGGCTTATGTAGCTCAACATCCTGTTGTCTTTAATGATTGCTGCTCCACTTTGGTTGAACATGTTTAGTGCCGAGTCTACTGTGGCTTCAAGGTCTCTTTTAGCTTCCTCCTTAGCTATTTCAACACCATTCATGAAGTGCACATCTTTCCTACTTTTTCCTTCCCATGTGCAAGTTTACACTTTTCTACATTAAAATTTTTATCTGCCATTGTTCTGCCCACTTGAATATTTTGTTCAACTGAGTCTGTAATTTCTGGCCTGCCTCCAATTCCACTGCCCCTCTTTTGTAGTTCCCAAACTTTGCAGTGATTAAAAATGTTCATCTATTTAAACTTCAGGGAGTCATCACATTCATTCCCTTTCATTCCTTTCGGCTGCCCAATCCAGCACAGTACAGTAAGTATAATGTCCCCATTAGAAAATGTTCACTAAAGAGTCCCTGTCACACAGACTCCACAGGATCAATGGACTGGATTTTCATGGGGAAGGCGGGTTGGGGGCGGTGGGGGGCGGGGTGGGCTCCGATGCGGGCGGGAAACGCGGGAGAACAGGTTTCCCGCAGGACCTGCCGACTTTAACGGCAGGGCCTGATTTGCATCTGAAGCCTCTGTTTCCTGCCCGCAGCCAGCCAGATGGAGAGGCTGGCTGGCTGCGGGCAGGAAAGGCCTGCGGCACTAGGCCTCGCAGAGGAGGGAGGGAAGGATCGGGTGGGGGCCGGTGTCGGCCGGCGAGAGATGAGGGGGGAGGTGAGGATGATCGCGGCCTCCGTGGGACCCGGGGAGGGGGGGATGGAGAATCAGATCGTGGCCTGCCGCCAGAGGATCGTGGTAGGCTATCATCAGTGGGGGGGAGGCGAAGATGGAGCAGATTGGGGCCGGCCACCAGAGAATCGTGGTGGGGGGGGGACCATGAAGGTGGTCAGAGGCCTCGTGAGGAGCTCTCCAATCGCAGTGGGGGGGGGGGGTTAGGCAGGGACCCTGGATCCAGGAGATATGTATAAAGGCACTTACCTCCTGGATGCAGCAGTCCTCGCCTTGCTGTAACTGTTGGGTTTTACTAAGTGTGTAAAACCCAACCAGATAGAATTAAAACCAAAATGGTGGTTAAAGCAGTGGCTTCCAGCTTCATTGTAATATTTAAATTGACATCCTGCCTCCTGGGAGAGGGTTGGTCACCCTCCCCCATTCTGCTTCCCATCCCGCCTCCATTAAAACTTGAAGTGGGTGGGTTGGAGGCAGGTTCAGGCCAGGAATCTGATTTTTAACAATTTAACTACCCCCACCCATTTTTTCAGGTAAAAATTCCCCCCAATATTTCCACACTGTTCTCCACAGAATGTACACAATTCCTGCTTTCACAATGCTTTCGTAATTAAGCAATATATTGAACCACACAGATTGCCAACGAACAAGATATTTTCTGTTGTTAGGATTGAACAGACTTCAGTAACATGGCTGTGCAGTTGATATAATGTATAAAGTATGAAACTACTTGAAGATGCAAGAACTACAGAGTAGTGATAATGGGGGATTTCAATTATCCTAATATAGACTGGGATAGTAACAGTGTAAAGAGCAAGAGGGGAGGAATTCCTGAAATGTGTAACAGAGAACTTTCATGATCAGCGTGTTTCCAGTCCAACTGAGGAAGGAAGCAGTGCTGGATCAAGTTCTGGAGAATGAAGTGGGCCAAGTGGAGCATGTTTCAGTGGGAACAGTGATCATAATATCATCAGGTTTAGAATAGTTATGGAAAAGGACATGATACAATCAAACATAAAAATACTTAACTGGAAGGCTAATTTCAGTCAGTTGAAAAGGGATCTAGTGTAGGTTGATTGGAATCAAAAATTGGTAGGCAAAACAGTAATTGAAGAATGGGAGGCCTTCAAAGAGGAGATGGTTCAGGTATAGAGTAAACACATTCCTATGATGGGGAAAGGAAGGGCATCCAAAGCTAAAGCTCCCTGGATGATGAAAGATATAAAGGTTAAAATGAGACAGAAAAAGGAGGCCTATGATAATTGTAAGGTTCATAATATAGTCGAGAAACAAGCTGAATATAGGAAGTACAGAGGAGATTTTAAAAAGGGAAAAAGGAGGGGGCAAAGAGAAAGTATGAGAATAGATTAGCGATTAACATAAAAGGGAACCCAAAAGTCTTTTATAAACATATAAATAGTAAAAGGGTAGTTAAAGGAAGTGTGGGGCTGATTAGGGACCAAAAAGGAGATCTTCTTGTGGAGACTGCGGGCATGGCTGAGGTACTAAATGAGTACTTTGCATCTGTCTTCACTAGAGAAGAGGATGCTGCCAAGGTAGCAGTAAAGGAGGAGGCAATAGCGATATTGGATAGGATAAAAATAGATAAAGAGGATGTACTTAAAAGGTTGGCAGTCCTCAAAGTAGAAAAGTCACCCAGACCGGATGGGATGCATCCTAGGTTACTGAGGAAAGTAAGGGTGGAAATTGCGGAGCCTCTGACCACAATCTTCCAGTCCTCCTTGGATATGGGGGTGGTGCCAGAGGACTGGAGGATTGCTAATGTTACACCACTGTTCAATAAAGGGGAGAGGGATAAACTCGGCAACTACAGGCCAGTCAGCTTTATGTCAGTGGTGGGGAAACTTTTAGAGACGATAAACCGGGACAAAATTAATTGGCATTTAGAAAAGTATGGGCTAATAAATGAAAGTCAGCACGGATTTGTTAAATGCAAATCGTGTTTGACTAACTTGATCGAGTGCTTTGATGAAGTAATGGAAAGGGTTGATGAGGGCAATGTGGTTGATGTTGAGTATCTGAATATTCAAAAGGCGTTTGACAAAATACCATAGAATAGACTTGTTAGCAAAATTCAAGCCCAAAGAGACAGTGGCAGCATGGATATGAAACTGGATAAGGGACAGAAAGCAGAGAGTAGTGTTCCCCTGGTATCGGTATTAACAACACTGCTGTTTTTGATGTATATTAATGACCTTGACTTGGGTATGCAGGGCATAATTTCAAAGTCTGCAGATAACACGAAACTCGTAACTGTAATAAACAATGAGGAGGATAGTAACAGACTTCAAGAGGACAGAGACAGACTGGTAAAATAGGCAGACATATGGCGGAAGAAAATTAACACAGAGAAGTGTGAAATGATACATTTTGGTAGGAAGAATGAGGAGAGGGAATATAAACCTAATAGTACAATTTTAAAGGGGGTGCAGAAACAGAGAGATCTGGGGTGTATGTACACAAATCACTGAAGGTGGCAGGAAAAGTTGAGAAGGCTGTTAAAAAACACATGGAATCCTTGGCTTTATTAACAGAAATATAGACCACAAAAACAAAAAACTTATGCTAAACCTTTATAATACACTGGTTAGGCCTAAGCTGGAGGATTGTGTTCAATTCTGGGCACCACACTTTAGGGAGGATGTCAAGGATGTCCCCGAGTGATCACTGTCTCCCCGAATGATCACAGTCTCCCCGAGTGATCAGTGTCTCCCTGAGTGATCACTGTCTCCCCGAGTGATCACTGTCTCCCCGAATGATCAGTGTCTCCCCGAGTGATCACTGTCTGCCCGAGTGATCACTGTCTCCCCGAGTGATCACTGTCTCCCCGAGTGATCAGTGTCTCCACGAGTGGTCACTGTCTCCCCGAGTGATCAGTGTCTCCCCGAGTGGTCACTGTCTCCCCGAGTGATCAGTGTCTCCCCGAGTGATCACTGTCTCCCCGAGTGATCACTGTCTCCCCGAGTGATCAGTGTCTCCCCGAGTGATCAGTGTCTCTCCGAGTGATCCGTGTCTGCCCGAGTGATCAGTGTCTCCCCGAGTGATCAGTGTCTCCCCGAGTGATCACTGTCTCCCCGAGTGATCACTGTCTCCCCGAGTGATCACTGTCTCCCCGAGTGATCACTGTCTGCCCGAGTGATCAGTGTCTCCCCAAGTGATCACTGTCTCCCTGAGTGATCACTGTCTCTCCGAGTGATCCGTGTCTCCCCGAGTGATCCGTGTCTGCTCGAGTGATCAGTGTCTCCCCGAGTGATCAGTGTCTCCCCGAGTGATCCGTGTCTGCTCGAGTGATCACTGTCTCCCCGAGTGATCACTGTCTCCCCGAGTGATCCGTGTCTGCCCGAGTGATCAGTGTCTCCTCGAGTGATCACTGTCTCCCCGAGTGATCACTGTCTCCCCGAGTGATCAGTGTCTCCCCGAGTGATCAGTGTCTCCCCGAGTGATCACTGTCTCCCCGAGTGATCACTGTCTCCCCGAGTGATCACTGTCTCCCCGAGTGATCAGTGTCTCCCCGAGTGGTCACCGTCTCCCCGAGTGATCACTGTCTCCCCGAGCGATCAGTGTGTCCCCGAGCGATCAGTGTCTCCCCGAGTGATCAGTGTCTCCCCGAGTGATCACTGTCTGCCCGAGTGATCAGTGTCTCCCCGAGTGATCAGTGTCTCCCCGAGTGATCAGTGTCTCCCCGAGTGATCAGTGTCTCCCCGAGTGATCACTGTCTCCCCGAGTGATCACTGTCTCCCCGAGTGATCACTGTCTCCCCGAGTGATCACTGTCTCCCCGAGTGATCACTGTCTCCCCGAGTGATCACTGTCTGCCCGAGTGATCACTGTCTCCCCGAGTGATCAGTGTCTCCCCGAGTGATCACTGTCTCCCCGAGTGATCAGTGTCTCCCCGAGTGATCACTGTCTCCCCGAGTGATCACTGTCTGCCCGAGTGATCACTGTCTCCCCGAGTGATCACTGTCTCCCCGAGTGATCACTGTCTCCCCGAGTGATCACTGTCTCCCCGAGTGATCACGGTCAGTTCTACAATGAAATGCCAGCCTAGTTTTTGTGCTCCAATCTCTGGAGTGAGGCTTGAATCCACAGCTGTCTGACTCCGAGATGAGAGTGGAAGCACTGAGGCTTGGCTGATAATGAATGTAATATTGAATGGATGTATGATTGTTACACTGTCAAGGTTGTTTGTAAACTACGTCAATGAAAAATAATGACTGTTGAATTGTCGCACTTAAGATATAAAATGTCAGAGATTGAAGCAAATCTGGAGTTCTTCCAAATTGCGATATTTTTTCAGATTAAGTGTTTCACCTCTCCCTGCTTGCAGTTAACAACGCTTTTCATTACAGTACGTTGATGCAGGAAGGTTTACAAGAATACAAAAACATCCGACTTCACTGTGTCAGATCCCAAACTTTGGGGATGAAATCCTTGCAACCTTCAGCAGTTACACCATTGCCTTACATTTCTGTCCTCTGGTTACTGAACCTCCTGCCACTGGAAACAGTTTCTCCTTATTTACTCTATCAAAACCCTTCATGATTTTGAACACCTCTATTCAATCGTCGCTGGGTCAAAATCCTGGAACTCCCTCCCTAACAGCACTGTGGGAGTACCTTCACCACACGGACTGCAGCGGTTCAAGAAGGCGGCTCACCACCACCTTCTCAAGGGCAATTAGGGATGGGCAATAAATGCTGGCCTTGCCAGCGACGCCCACATCCCAGGCAGGAACGAATTAAAAAAAATCTCCCCTTAACTTTCTCTGCGCGGAGGAAAACAATCCCAGCTTCTCCAGTCTCTCCGCATAACTGAATTTCCTCATCCCTAGTACCATTCTAGTAAATCTCTTCTGCACCCTCTCCAAGGCCTCGACATCCTTCCTAAAGTGTGGCGCCCAGAATTAGACACATGGGCCTAGAAATTTGTCCCGGGCGGTGGCGCAAAACGGGAAGTGTCGGATCGGCCGCCCGCAGTCACTGGAACTGAATATCAGGTGCTGTATATAACGGGCGGCCGATCCGATACCGCCCGCATTGCGCCGCCGCCCGAGATGAATTTCTAGGCCACTACTTCAGCTGAGGCTGAACCAGTGACTTATAAAGGTTTAGCAGAACTTCCTTGCTTTTGTAGTCTATGGGCTGGAGTTTCCAAGCCCCGAGGAGGCGGGCATGGAGGCGGGACTGCCGGTAAAGTAGCAGAAAGTGGGGGTGGATGGCAAAGCCCCCCCCCACCCCGCCTCCGTGCTCTTTTGCCAGGAGGCGGGAAGATGTGCTGCTTCGGGTCCCATCTCCTGGAGGCGGGAAAGGCATTTAATTCTTTTAACTGCCTGTTAACAGGTAGTTAACAGGCAGAAAAAAGGATTAGTGCCATTTTACCATCACAGGTGAAGGCTTCCCGACCTCGGAGAACCCCGCCGGGTTGGAGGAGACGTGGAGGAGGTCTGCGGCGGTCGGAGGCACCTGGAAGTAAGATGTAGAGGTGAGTGACGGGTGCAAGTGTGGAGTGGTAAGTATGTAAGGTGAGTGATAAGTGTAAAAAATTGTTCACTTACCTTGTTTTCTTCCTACAGCTTTCATCCTCTCTGGATCGGGAGAGCCGACATCCTCATTGTCGATTTCACAGACTGGCTGTTGGATCCTCCGAACTATCAACTTGTCCCGCCACCTTCAAAGATTTGTGTACGTACACCCCCAGGTCTCTCTGTTCCTGCACCCCCTTTAAAATTATACCATTTCGTTTCTATTGCCTCTCCTCATTCTGCCAAAATGTATCACCTCACACTTCTCTGTGTTAAATTTCATCTGCAACATGTCTGTCCATTTCCCCAGTCTATCTATGTCCTCCTGAAGTCTGTTACTATCCTCCTCACTGTTTACTATATTTATGAGTTTAGTGTCATCTGAAAACTTTGAAATTATGTCCTGTATACCCAAGTCCAGGTCATTAATGTATATCAAAAAGAGCAGTGGACCCCTGGGGACACCACTGTGTACTTCCCCCCAGTCTGGGAAACAACCGTTCACCACTACTCCCTGCTTTCTGTCTCTTAGCCAAACTCATATCCACACTGCCACTGCCCCTTCAATCCAATGGGGTACTTTTAACAGTATCAATACATTTTTGAGAATAACTTTCTGGAAAGGTAGTCAGCTGTAAACTATAACTTGATTTTAAGGAGTTAGTGGCTGATAAGGTAAGTATCATTTAGAATGACATTTTAATTACAGTGGAAACCTTCTCATTATCATAGACAAATTTGATGCGAAAGCCTAGACTTTGCAATCGATGCAATATTTGGAGGTTAACTCCAAGTTACTAAAGTTTGTTGGGAGAATTCTTGTTGGCCCGTTAACAGCTGATGTCACTGTTTCTAGCTGTGTTTATAAAACTGTGCAACCTTCTGCCTGCAAAAACAGCCATCAATGATTAACACACAAGAGCAGCAGTTAAATGGCTGCACCAGGCATTTGAACCCATTCACTGGTGCGTGGCGACGCAGGCCAAGCGTTTCTTGCTGTTAATTTTAATGGATGGAGAATTAAAGGTTACGTGCCCACATTTTTCCAAGATGCCCTCCCTGCGAGCATCGATCCGACACTGGCAGCTCCGGATTGTGGAATCACCCCGAATGAGGTTGAGGAAGCTGCATTCACAGTTCACAACTGAGGAGCAACAAGTGATGGCGACAGGTGAGGAACAAGCATCTGCTGCCCAGAGCATCCAACACATAACAGTGGGATTCAGGCTTCACTGGGCCTGCTGCTACAAGGAGATTGCTGTCTGAGCTGTGGTATCTATTGGAGTCACTTGAGTCTGGGCAAAATTGCCTGCAAGGAGCGTTGAGCAGTCTACTAGCCAGATCTGTGTAGACATGGTTAAACAGCTGGCACAACAATAATCCTGGTCCTTGTATCTGATTATGTCCATGGGTACCACACCAATGGTATTAGCCAGGGCTGAATAGATTAGCTTTGGTCTCTGAGAAGTCGTCCCTCCAGTTTCTCTTTGCTTTCAGATAACCCCAGCAGATGACTGATATTGAAGGTACTACCATAGGGCTGGATTTTCATTGACCCGTGGAGGGGGTTTAAAATTGCGAAAACTGGCGGGCGGGCACAAGTCCGCCTCCATCCCGCCTCCACGCAATTTTCATTAAATCGTGTCTGCTGGTCCCGACTCTGTTCCACCTCTAAGAGGTCGGATAGGCTGATAAGGCCCTTAACAAGCACTAAATTGCCTCTATAATGCCATTTTGAAAGGCCTTTGTGATTTTAACCCTTGTTCTACGTGAAGCACGCCTGTTCTGAACCACGATTGTGAAACCTGGCGGGAGCACATTTCGAAAGCTGACTATCAGCTGCAGGTCCACTATTACAATGGAGAAGTAGTAGTAGTAGGAAAAATATCTGGGAGCAGACCTAGGGCTGCTGCTGCTCATTTTGCCTTCAGGCTCTCTCTCTCTCTCGCTCTCTCTCTCTCTGCATCCAGGTCCTCTCACAGCAAAGGCCAGGCAGTCTCTGAAGACCTTCAATGCAGCAGCAATGATGTCATTATCAGAGGCGACTTTCAGACTGAAAACACTAATTGGTCATGGGTTCCCACATGCTGGAACTCAATTGCCCAATTAGGTGAAAATTGCATCAATCTCCCACATCCAATTGCAGTCGGGTGGATGACACGACTCCAACCCGCCCCAGTATCAAAATACAGCCCATAGTCTTTGCACAGGGGGTCTCAGACAGGCATGAGGCCCTTTACCTGCATATGTAAAGAGACTAACGCCTGTTTCAGGCGCAAGCTCTGGATGCCTATTTTTTTGCCTATACCAATATGACGGGCGGCGCACTTTTGGCTCGTGATGGGCGCGCTTCCTGCCCACCCTTTTAGAAGCTTGGCTGCCTGTTTAGCGCCACAAAAACAGGCGCGTTGTCGTTGAATTTCTAGGCCTGCGTGTACTTTCAGAACGTCAGCTGTCTTCTGGAACTGGGCAGCTCTGTCATGCTGCTCTTACTTGTCAGTGAGAATGCAACTAGAACCATAGACCCATCACAGTTTACAGCACAGAAAGAGGCCGTTTGGCTCATAGGGGAAAATTTTAATTCCCGGATGGGAAAGCGGCCCAACGAGCAGCTGACCTGTCCGAGAGCGGTAGTGGGAGGCCCAGTCGATTTTACCAGCTGAGCCTCATTAAGCTGGCACAACTTCCTGACAAAAACGGCCAGGAAGTCGGTGGGAAGTGGCTGCCCAGCTGTTAAGATCAGGCTTCTCAGAGGCTGCCAACCGGGCCCAAGGTAAGTGCGAGGACAGGCTGGACGGGGGTTCCTGGGCGCTCCATGGTTTGTGAAGGGGGTGAAGTTCGGACAGAGGAGGCATACACTTCCCTTGTGGAGACTGAACGAGTACTCCTGCTCCTCCTGGGCCAACAAAAGAGAAGAATAAACTTACCTAAAGGAGCCTCTTCTGCTGATCCTCCTCCCACTAGCTTCAACCTGTCGGGAAAGTTGCAGCCGCTTCCCCTCTCTGGTAACGGTATGAGGCATATTTAAAGAAGGACTCCATCGGCTTCAGAGTTTCCTTTGCACCTTCAATTTAAAATTGTAGTCGGCGGGTTTGGGGTAATTAAGGCTCCTGCTCCATTTTAATGTCCCCCGCCCAGTGACTGAGGCGTGATCAAAGAGGTGGGTTTTGAGGAGGCTTTTGAAAGATGGGAGGATTCGATGTAAAGGAGGCCTGAGTCAGAAAACCAGAGCTGGAACTTAGGGCTGGAGGAGGTTGTAGAGATAGGGAGGGGGCGAGGCCACAGAGGGACTTGTACATAAGGACAAGAGATTGATATCTATGAGTTGGGGAATGGGGCCAATAACGTTTGGTGAGGGTAGGGGCAATTGGGAGCAGGACTTACTGTAGGCTTCTCCGACAGCACCTCCCAAACTGGTGACCTCTTCCACCTAAAAGGACAAGGGCAGCAGCAGGCGCATGGGAATAACACCACCTCCCAGCTCCCCTCCAAGTCACACACCATCCTGACTTGGAAATATATCGCCGTTCCTTCATCGTCGCTGGGTCAAAATCCGGGAACTCCCTCCCTAACAGCACTGTGGGAGTACCTTCACCACACGGACTGCAGCGGTTCAAGGTGGCAGCTAACCACCACCTTCTCAAGGGCAATTAGGGATGGGCAATAAATGCTGGCCTTGCCAGCGAAGCCCACATTCCATGAATGAATTTTAAAAAAGGATAGGAGGGTGACAGAGGATTTTTGGATGTTGCAATTTGTGAAGGACAGAATTTAGGTGGCTGGCAAGGAGAGTCTGGAGTTGGCAAAGGGTTGCAGCAGCAGTGGGGGGAAAGATGTAGTGTAAGGACATAAAATTGAAAAGGAAAGGTTTGCAAAGAGACTGTAGAATAGTTAAGAAGCAATTAAAATACTATTTCAATGGTGAGGGGCAGTTTGATTAATGAAGCTGGCACGTCTTAAATTAAAACAATAATGAAAATGTTATGGTGTATTCAATATTATAGTCAGGTTCATTGTCATTAGCTGAGGTCCACTAATACAAAAGGTATGGCATTGGGTGGTCTGATACGATGGATTAAAAAGCAAATTATACCAAACTGGATGTAAAATTATTATTCTTTACAATTTCAATGCAAATAAGAAAATCATCATACAGCCAGGTACAATGATTAGAAGGCTACACTGTAAGACTTTCAACAACTCACAATAAAAAGTGATGAGGATATATCTATTGTCCTTTGATATAGCCAACCTGACAGAACCAGTGGGCTGGATTCAGACACGATCTCAACTCCAGCATTTAAAGGGACAATCCAAAGATGGAAGTTGAAGGAGTTGGAGTTGGGAAGAAGAGAGAAGGAAGGTCAGAAATGGAAGTGAAATGCTCAAAGGCTGTGGCCCACTTCACAGACACCTCCTGGTACTGCTGGGGGATGTGAGGACCTGGAGGGAGATACTCTTCCCTAGCAATGGGAGGAAGAAGCCTGCTGGGGAAACCAAGAAGGCATGGCTGAAGGTGGCAGAAGAGGTCAGCAGCAGGAGTGTAGTGCCACACTCCTGGATCCAATGCAGGAAGCGGTTCAATGACCTAACCAGGGCAGCAAAGGTGAGAGCTGTGGCACATTCACCTGTATCCTGATGTGCGTATCACCCCAACCCACTCACTCTGCCTTCTCAAGCCTACTGCAGCACATCATTCCTCACACCAACTTACCTTGCAGGTGCACCCATCTCTCTCTGTCTATGCACTTACGCACATCCCCATCTATCCATCCACCACTGACATTCACCCTCATCCTTATGCAATGTCATGCCTCTCCCTCAAAGTGTAAGGGGTTCGGGTGGCTCTGTGCTTATCCTGGGTGCTAGTGCGGGGTTAGGCCTTGTTGCCTGTTCTGGTCTCCAGCCAGCCTGGTAGCACTAGACACCTGTGAGTGGTTCGACCCACTCGCTCTTACGGTTCTGACACTGGACTTAGGTGCGAGAGCAGTAATGCAGAGAAAACTCAGGTAGACCCGGTTGAATAGTACGAAATGGAAAATCTTTATTGCATATTGTTCAAGATTGCGAAATACATGTCATAAGCACAGATTAATGATAGTACAAGCTTACATACATTTACGAAACTAGGTTTAGGGAAACGAGGAGCGCACGACACATCGTAAAAGGGGACACACATTATAATTATCCTTAAAACAAAACCCTCCCCTATCAATACCTGTCCTAATCTAGATCTGTAGGATCGAGAACCATGCTCACCACTCGTGATAACTCGGAGAATTCTAAAACGATGCTCGGATGCTTTCGTTGCAGCACCTGACCGTCCACGTGTGGACCAGGGGTCTCTGCACCTCACTTGTTTACTCGCTCTGGTCCGGCTAGCGGGCTGGACCGTCTGCTGTCATGAAGATCTGTGTTGACCTCGGACTCCTGATAAAACTCAAAGAAGAGTCTTCCTGTGCCCGACACCGGTTGGCGGTAGAATTCGTGTGATAACCTGTAGAGTTCAAGAATGGTCTTTATAGTTCGGGCGCGGTCGGGGTTTACTGACCGCGGCGGCACGTGTAGTCGTCTTCTTCTTCTTCTTGTCTTGTTTCGTTTCGTCGGGCCTTCGAGTCCTTACACCGTTTACCGACCCTCGGGATGGTGCACCCGCTTACCGGCCTTCGCAGTCTAGCTCTTCACAGATCTTCGCGGCAAGCCACGAGGTTGACTCCCGGAAGATCAGCGGAACCAGAGTTCGGTGGGCAGCAAGAGCCCAAGTCACAAGTCGTCAGGCATGCGAGTCGAGAGGATAAGAGTCAAGAGAAAGATGGACGTTTGTTCACTACAGTTATAGTACTGTAATTCTTTATCTCCCGCCCAATCTTAATGTTCATCTTTTGTCATGTTTTGGCGCTCAAACTTCTTGTATGGGTGATACTTGTCGTTAATGGGTTTCGGTGATACTTGTAACTGTCTAAGTACCCGTTAATATTTCTCCCATTGTGGAACCGGCTAGGAGTCTCCCTGGAGGGGTTTTGGGGGCCTCCGAATTCTTGCTGTGAGTACCCACGAACGGCTCTCTCATCGTAGAGCCACGGGGAATTTGCGTATCAATGTCTTTGGATGGGCCCTTGATTGCTCAGTACAATAGCCCTCGTTTGTGCATGGAAAACCGACTCCAGCACTTATATTTCTTGCTTATGTGTCAAAATGCAAATCGATCGCGTCTTGCTTTATATCAATATGCTGAGTACTGTCCGATCTTGCTGAAATGTTTATTGAAACGCCATCTTGTCTGCCTACTGAAAATCTAGAACCTTCTGCCACGAGGCGCGGCGGCCATTTTACAGGCTTCTTGTGTCCGTTTTTGAACCTGACAGCATTTTGCTGAAATAAAGCTGTTTATACGAAACTGTATGTCTCTATCTCGTTATTTCGAAATTGCGATAATTTGCGAATTCTACAAAAGTCACCCTCAACAAATGATCTCCATCCATCAGGTGAACACATGCCATTACTCTCACTCATAGGTCTCTTCTTTCTCTCCTTGCAGGAGAAGAGAGCAGAGAACATCAGGAAGAGGCAGAGAACCGAAGGTGGCCATCCAGCCATCTCGCAATTAACAACTGCAGAGGAGGAGGAGGCGCTGGAGATCAATGGAGTCTCGGCGTGCCTGGCCGTCGGAGATGAGGAAATGGGGGCATCGCAGCTACCTGCTGACAGAATTAAATATCAGACAGCCACATGGCATACAACACTCAGTCATGTTGACTTGATGTCAACAGCGAGTGAAATATGATCCTGTTCATAATGATAACTTCAAACATTCTTACTTTGACAGTACTCATTCATGTGTTTAATCTCCCACAGGGCCTTCACGCATCCAGTTGGAGTTGATTGAGGTCGCCGACGATGGTGGGATGTAGAGGTATTTCAAGCATCTACTCACCCTAACCACCCGAGTGCTTGTTGATCCCAAAAGCCATCTCCTCTGTCATTCATCAGAAGCGCTGTCTTATGAGGCATTCACGAACGGCCCTTGCAAAAGCAACATTGAGCGCCTCCCTCCCACATTGTTGCTGCTCATCCTCCTCTTCATCCTCCTCCTCTGCCTCCTCCTCCTCCTCTCCCTCTTCCTCCTCCTGAGGTGGTGCACCAATCCCTGGTGGCAATGGCTGGGTCCTCAGAATTGCGAGGTTGTGAAGCGTGCAGCACACAACAATGAAAACCGATACTCGATCGGGGGAGTACTGCAGGGCTCCTCCAGAGTGGTCAAGACAGCGGAACCGTTGCTTCAGCACGCCGATCGTCTGTTCAATGAGGTTCCTAGTGGCGCTATGGCTCTTATTGTGGGCGAGCTCAGCAGGAGTGTTGGGGTTACGGAGCGGTGTCATCAGCCAGGAGCAGAGTGGTTGATGCGGTGGTTGGAACAGGTCTGGGACACCAGTCTGGCGCAGGATGAATGCATCGTGGCTGCTGCCAGGATAGTGGGCATTGACGGTGAGGATGTGCTGTCTGTGGTTGCACTCCAACTGGACGTTCAGAGAGTGGAAGTCTTTGCGGTTGCGGAAAACCTCTGCATTTTCATGAGGTGCCCCAATGCCACGTGGGTGCAGTCAATGGCGCCCTGAACCATGGGGAAGCCCACTATCCTAGCAAAACCACATGCACATTCACGCTGTTTGTCTCGGGTCATGGGGAATGAGATGTACTTCCTTCTCCTTTTGTATAGAGCATTTGTGACCTCCCAGATGCAGCAATGGACAGCGAACTGGGAGATGTTGGCAATATCCTCTGTTGAAGCCTGGAAGGAGCCGCTGGTGTAGAAATTGAGAGCGACTGTCACCTTCACTGCCACTGAGAGAGACGTCCTGGTCCTGAGCTGAGGCTGGAGCTCTGGCTGCAGGAGGTGGCAGAGCTCTGTGACCACCTCCTTGCTGAAGCGGAGCCTTCTAATAAACTGCTCCTGAGACAGATGGCTATATGAGAATTGCTCCCGGAATACCCTGGGAGGGTAAGGCATCCTGTGGAGAGCCCTGTTGGCCCTCCTCCCTCTGGCCACGTTTTCCACTCTCTCTCTCTGCCTCCGCTGCCTCTGATGGTGAAGCTGGAGGACAAGGCCCCGTGCTAGTACAGCCCCCATTAAATCTTCTAAATGTGGTAGTAATAAAACTGACAGAAATGGGAACCTGAAAAGTCTTGCTGACGAAGAAAACTCCTTCAAGTAGGATAGCGTTAAATGTCTCCAGACGCCTCTCTCCCTCTCTCAACCTGCGTATGCAGAATTGATTGCCGACAGGAAAAAGCAGGAAGCGCACGCCTTTAAATAGCGCTCCCCCAGCTCCCAGCCGACTGCAAACCGTCCCCCTCTACCTGTCGTTCCTAGCAGCAGGCGCTGAGGCAGGGGCAAGAATCAATTTCCGGTCCGGGGCGCGACCGGGGCGATGCGCGCTTGGATGAAGTCACGATCTCCGGGTGCAGGAGATCGTGGCGGTAGTGTTTAGCGCCACCGCAAACCACCAGGTCAATTTCGCTGGTGGCGCTAAAATCACTGCGCCTGGGCGGTAAGTTGTTAGCGTCCAGTTAGCGCCCCCCGGAGGCGCTAACGGGAGGCGCTAACCAACCAAATTTATCCCCCTAAGTTTCTTGCCGCATTGCTATTGGGTCCTAGGTACACTGTTTCTGGCATTGATGTGCTCTGCCATCTCTCCCCATTGCTGTTGGCTAGTTTGCCAGGCATCCTGTGCCCATCAGAGGGAAAGTGCTGTTCACTTGCTCTCCACGGCACCAGCAGAAAATCTGGGGGTCCTGAGTGAAGTCAGTGGATTCAGAACATTGATTGCCACTAACCAGGATTGAAAAGTGCTCCTCCCCTTTTCCCGTCCTCCCAATCAGCGAGCTTCCTACAGGAAGCATGATCAGCACTGGCAGCTTTCTGATTACACTTAACTGAGGCCTGACCACAAACATGGATTAGGGCTCCCACAAACATCATTGATGGGGGTTGGGGGGAGGCAGAGCAGACACCCCAGCCATTGCTTGCCCAATCTGCACTCCACACCAAAATCGACCCCCTTATTTCTAAAACTCGTATACATGTGCTGCTAAATAATATTACAGCATTAGTGTTTACAGAGGATGCAGGTGTTTGTAATGATCAAACTGATAACAATCTAAAGATGAGAAAGAGAAGGGATGAGAGCTCAGAGTGTAAAAAGTGGTATAAATAATCCAAGTTCAGGTAATTGTATCGGAATTAATAACATACCTGATATAATTAAAACAGGAATGTTGAAAAATATGAAAAAGTGTGATAAGTTAACAACTGTGAGAAACAGACCATCATCACATACAGGCAGGGTGGGGACTGTTAACCAAATCATAATTCTCTACACAAATGCACATAGCAGAAGGAATAAAATATGCAAATTAGAAGCACAGATTCAGCCATTACAGAGACCCGGCTATAAGCTGGGCAGTAATGGAAGCTTAATATTCCAGGTTATGAAGTCCTTCGAAAGGAAAGACAGGAGAAATAAAAGCTCTTTGAAAAGAGGTGGCACAGGTCGCAGTATAGAAATATACAAGATATTAAATGTCATTGACAAGGTAAATCAGTGCACTATTTCACCAGGTATCCCAGCCATGTATTACATAGAATTACATAGAAGTTACAGCACAGAAACAGGCCATTGGGCCCAACTGGTCTATGCCGGTGTTTGTGCTCCACATGAGCCTCCTCCCACCCCTCTTCATCTCAGCCTATCAGCATATTCTTCTATTCCTTGTAGTTTACAAAGTTACAAAGGGCTAGAAATTCATGTACTCACCGCCACTCCATAGCACCATGAAATGGTGATAAAATGGCGGCCGCTGCTCTCTTGCCAGCTGGTGGCGGTTCCCGTGGTGGCTGCCATATTCTTCTTCCCCTTTGCGCTGCCGGTAACTGGCAGCACCCTGCAAAAAAAAAATTGTGGCGTGGTGACATCAATCGGCGTACAACGCGAACTTAACGTCACCAATGCGAACTTCGATCCTAGCGCTGAATTCAACGCTGGGTCCTAACATGCCAGGCTAAGCTGGCGTGCAAACAGGCTGACAGTGGCGATATCTGCAGCTCTTAAAGGGACACACACATCATTCAGGTAAGTTTGAATTTAAGGGTTTGGACTGGTTTTTTTTATTTTATTGAAGTGGTGGCTTGCTGCAATAGATGTGAAAAGTTTTTTAAGTGTGTAGGGAGTGCTGCTGGATGCTTGCAAGGGCTCAGATGGTAAATGAAGGTCTTTGAGAAGACAGAACATGCTGCGAATACTCAGGTCACGCAACATCCGTGGAGAGAAAAACAGAGTTCACATCTCAGGTCGACATGCTGCCTGAGCAACTGAGTATTTCCAGCATTTTATGCTGTCATTTCACATTTACAGCATTCACTTGCAGAGGGAAGCGGAAGACGCAGAAGAGAAAGACGCAGAAGAGGAGGAAGCCGAAGAGGAGGAATCAGCCGGAAGGATGCATCCCAGATAGCCCCTTTGTGGCCGGAATATCCGGGATGGAATCATCCACCTGCGGTCCCACTGGTTGGGCAGGCTGCCTCTTCTTGCTGACCCATTGGCTGGGCAGGTGCATTTTTTGGGTTTGTGAAATGAGGAAGGCACAAGGGTGGAGTTGTGTTGACGGGAGGGCGGGAAAGCGAGAGGTGCATGCTAGAAGGAGGATAACATATGAGGATACCAGCATCTTGTATCCTTTCAGCCCCGCCGCTGGCCAAGAGCTCAACTATGCCCCTGCCAAGAATGGCCTGCACTGCCTCCTCCAAGAGGTGAGGTGAGGCTAGGAATGGAAGATGTGCCTCGTCATTGGTGCAGATTGTTGGTAGGTGAGTGATTGCGGGTTGTGCATTGAGCAGTGTGTGAGGCTAGTGGTGTAGTTGGTAGGAGATGGCTTTTGAAGATGCATTCACTGACCTTGACTTATGGTCTGAGGTTATGAAGCTTCTTTGAGCACTGGAGAACATAAGAACATAAGAACATAAGAAATAGGAGCAGGAGTAGGCCATTCAATAAGATCATGGCTGATCTGGTCTTGGCCTCAACTCCACTTTCCTGCCCGCTCCCCATAACCCTTGACTCCCTTATCGTTCAAAAATCTGTCTATCTCCACCTTAAATATATTCAATGACCCAGCCTCCACAGCTCTCTGGGGAAGAGAATTCCAAAGCTTCACGACCCTCTGAGAGAAGAAATTCCTCCTCATCTCCGTTTTAAATGGGCGACCCGTTATTCTGAAACTGTGCCCCCTAGTTCTAGATTTCCCCACGAGGGGAAACATCCTCTCTGCATCTACCCTGTCAAGCCCCCTCAGAATCTTATACGTTTCAATAAGATCACCTCTCATTCTTCTAAACTCCAATGAGTATAGGCCCAACCTGTTCATAAGACAACCCCTTCATCTCAGGAATCAACCTAGTGAACCTTCTCTGAACGCCTCCAATGCAAGTATATCCCTCCTTAAATAAGGAGACCAAAACTGTACGCAGTACTCCAGGTGTGGTCTCACCAACGCCCTGTACAGTTGTAGCAAGACTTCCCTACTTTTATACTCCATCCCCCTTGCAATAAAGGCCAACATTCCATTTGCCTTCCTAATTGCTTACTGTACCTGCATGCTAACTTTTTGTGTTTCATGTACAAGGACCCCCAGATCCCTCTGTACCACAGCCAGGTGGTGAAGGCGACACTGCTGGCAGTGATGGCCTTCGCGATCTACTCCCACATCGTTCTTTCTGGAGGGCCTCCTGGCCCCTGTGGGTAGAGGGCCTGCTCTTGCAGTGTTGACCCCCTGCACAAAGCTGGACTGCTGCATGTGAGACCCTCGGTGCCCCTTCCCTGGCTTGCTGAGCCATTTGTGTTAGTGCTGAGGCAGTTTTCCCATTTGTTGAGGTTAGGAAGGTAATTCAGCTTTAACAGCTGAATATTCACATTTGAAACTTCTTTTAAATATTGAATATTTCTTAAAAGGCAGAAAGGGCTGAAGATTGCATTTTATTTTGTATTGCTTCAGTGTGCATGGCCCCTTTAAATCTCAGACCTCTTCATTACCCACAATTCCCTGTGAGCTCCACAGCTTTGCTCACAGAGGCTGTGAGAAGCTGCAACGCCGGACCTGGACAGAAACTTCGTCCCGGATCCCTCCAGCAATGCCACCAGGATGGCATTGCATGGAAGGTGAGCGCTGCGCCATCTATCTTCATGCCCCCCAGACCAATTTCACTCGGTTAGCGTTGCGGCCATTTCCAGCAGCCGTTAACTGCAGTTGCCGGTGACACCAGCAACTTTGTTGGCGAACACGAAGTTTTCCCCCAAAGTTTTTACAGCACAGAAACAGGCCATTCGGCCCAACAGGTCCATGCAGTTGTTTACGCTCCATACGAGCCTCCTCCCAACCTCTCTTCATCTAACCCCATCAACATATCCTTCTACTCCATTCTCCCTCTTGTGTTTATCTAGCATCTCTGCTATTCACCTCAACCACTCCATGTGGTGGTGAGTTCCACATTCTAACCATTCTCTGAGTAAAGAGGTTTCTCCTGAATTCTTTATTGGATTTATTAGTGATAATCTTATACTATGGCCCCTCATTCTGGTCTCTCCCGCAAGTGGAAACAGATTCTCTACGACTACCATATCAAACCCTTTCATAATCTTGAAGACCTTTATCCGGTCACCCCTTAGTCTTCTCTTTTCTACGGAATAGAGTCCCAGTCTGTTCAATCTTTCCTAATAAGTATAACCTCTCAGTTCTGGTATAATTCTAGTAAATCTTTTTTTCACCTTCTCCCGTGCCTGTATATCCTTTTTATACTCGAGCTCTTCAGTTTTCCTTATGACCAAAACTGAGCACAATCTTCACGGTATAGTTTAGGTAGTTTTAGCATGGGATTTTCCATTGATTTAGTAATATAATTCAGCATTTGATTCACTTTGTTTATTGTTGCTCACTCGTTTGGTGCTCGACCTCAATCACCATTAGATTACTTGAAACTTCATGTTTAGTCATTTCTCCACCACTCATCGTAAACAGACGAAATCCATCTTTCAATGTACCGTAGCTTGCACGGGCTGTACTGAATTTCATCTCTACCGTCACTCTTTACTCATATATGTTTGTAGTTTTATTTTGTGTTGTGATCGTAATTTAAAAATATATATTTTTATCCAAAAAAAGCAGCCCTTTAATCAAAACCCTCTAATCAAAACAAGCTAGGATTCGACTGAGATTCCAGAGTGCTGGTAAAACACCCGACAGGAAGACCATTTCAATTTTCACCTGGAATGTGTGAAGTGCAGTGAATGGGTCCTGGAAGGGGTCCAATTAGACCGCATACCCATGGTAACAGAGAGAACAGAAGGAAAAGTAATCATTACAGTGCAGTGTGTGGGAACATGCTGAACAGCCAGTAAAGTGTAGACCCAGGGGTGATTTGACTGAGGTCTATTAAATAATGGGCCGAAAATTGATCCCGGGACGCGAGAGTACGCACTGCATACTCTCGCGTATTCCCACTCCAATTGCCGGTTTTCTGCATGCCCTGCGCATGCGCTGAAAACCGGCAATTGCTCTTCCGAAAAGGGGGCGGGGCCTGGCTGCATCGCGTGCGCGCTACAGGCTGCGCGCACGCTGTGCACTTCATGCTTTGGACGCGCAGGTAAGTAGGGAAGATTTTGGAAATGTAAAAAGGAGGAGTAAGACCCGCTTTTAAGAAGGTAAGTAGTGAATTAAGTATTTTTTTGAATTTTTTTTTACAGGTATATCTTTTTTATAGACTTTAAAGACAGGTAAGTTTATTTTTATAACTTTTTAAAAGATTTTAAATTTTTTCAAAAATTTAATTTTTTATTTAAAATGGTTAATTTAATTAACTATACTTATTTTATTAATGTGATGGTTTTTTTTTAAAATTTAATTGAGGTTTAGCTGTTATTTTGGGGGGGTGTAAGATTCATAAGTCTCACAGCCATGCTGTGAGACTTATGAATGGAAGATGGTGTGCTGCCATTGGCTCTAACTGAGTCACGTGATCCCACAGCTCGCACGAATTAACTACGCCGCTGGGATACGCAAGCCCAGCACAGCTGATGTCTGGAACATCAATTTCGTGCGAGCTGGATCAGAAAAAGCATAAGCGAGGTGAGACATCGCGGGAAAGGCTTACCCCCGCGGGAACAGAGCGAGATCAATTTCTGGGCCAATGTAGGGACTAGACTGTGTGCACTCTGACAAATTATTTCAATTTGATAAGGTGTGGAGGACCAGGGGTCATGCATATAAATGACATGAGGGAAGAAATAGGTTAGATGTTAGGCGGTTCTTCTTTTCCCAGAGAATAGTAGATCTGTGGAACAGGCTTGTGTGGTGAGTGTTAATTCACTGTGTACCTTTATGAGAGAGCCAGACCGGTTACTGGCAAGGGCAGAGGTAGAAACTAATGAATATAAGTCATGGTCAATGTGATTTTCTGGACTAGTTTCGAAAATGGAAATTAATTTTCAAGATTTATTTTCGCTAATTAGCCTTAGGTTTTTGATCTGTTTTTTCAACTCTCCCAGAAGACTACATAGCACCTAAGGCATCAAAAATTAGAACTAGGATATTCAGGGGTGATATCAGGAGCACTTCTTCGCACAAAGGGTAGTGGAAATCTGGCACACTCTCCCCCAAAAAGCTGTCGAGTCTGGGGGTCAGTTAAAAATTTCAAAACTGAGATTGCTAGATTTTTATTAGGCAAGGATATTAAGGATCACGTAACGAAGGCGGGTAGCTGGAGTTAAGATACAGATCAGCCGTAATCTAATTAAATAGCAGAATAGGCTCGAGGGGTTGAATGGCCGACTCCTGTTCCTATGTTCCAAAGTATGGGACCGGCTAGATGGACCAGCTGGTCATTTTTGTATGTCAGTAAAGTTAACTTTTTAATAGTTTGAATCTGTGTCGCCGAGTTCTACTCCCGCAGTTTAATTTAAGTAATATTCTGAGTTAACTTATATGCCTCTATAAGATCACCTAGCCGATGCTCCCTTTCTTGGCTGAAAAGCTCGTGTTTCTCCAGTCTTTCCTCATAATTCAACTCCTGACAGTAGCAATCAGCCTTGTGGCTCTTCTCTGTACTACCTCCAGCACTTAAGAACATAAGAATAAGGAGCATTAGTAGGCCATACAGTCCCTCGAGCATGCTCCACCATTCAATAAGATCATGGCTGATCTTCGACCTCAACTCCACTTTCCCACCCGATCTCCATATCCCTTGATTCCCCCAGAGTCCAAAAATCTATCGATCTCAGCCTTGAATATACTCAACTTGAATGATTCCCTTGTTTCTCAGCAACTAGAATTGGCTGCAATATTCAAGGTGCAGTCTGACCAGAGCACTATAGAGTTTTATCACAACTTTCTCTGACTTGTAGCCCAGAATTTCCTAGAATGGTGACGAGCACCATAAATTACACCATTTCACACGTCAATGTTCCCGTTGTGAAATTTCCCGGAAAAGATCGGATCGGCCTGTTACATTAGAAAAATTGCAGACTGGGCAGCTAAGTGACAAATGAACTTTAACAAAGATAAAAATGAGGTGATGCACTTTGGTAGGAAAAATAGAAACATCACCTACACCCTAGAAAATAAGAAACTGAATGGGACCAAAGGTATCTAGGGATACAGGTGAACAAATCATTAAAAGCAGCATCTCAGGTTAGCAAAGCAATTAACAATGCCAGGGCTGGCAATTATGTGAACTTTGCCTGTGATAATGCCAGTCAGAATGAGTGGGCATCGGGTATGTGGTTCTGGCTGGCTTCCACAGGTACAAGGCATCATCGACTTCACATACATGGTAATCTGGCCACCCCCAGAAAACCAAGAGTATTCGTCAACTCCATCAATGTGCAGTTGGTGTACAACCACAAAAAGATCTTATGCAGGTGTGCGCATGATTCCCGGGCAGCTACCATGATGCTTTCATCCTGTGGCAGTCCAACCTCTTTGATGTCTTCGCACCTGGAAGCAGACTTAAGGGGTGGCTGCTAGGGGACAAGGAATACCCACTTCAAACTTGGTTCATGACACCCGTCAGAAACCTGACCTCTGAAGCCCAACAGTGCTACAATGAATGCCATATCACAGCAGATGTGTGATTGAACAGGCCATCGGCATGCTGAAGATGCGCTTCAGGTGCCTGGTCAGATCTGGAGGCGACCTACAGTACGCATGAGCCAGGGTCTCCAGAATGGTTGTGGTGTGCTGCGCTCTGCACAACATTGCCCAGCAGCGAGGTTTGGACCTGCAGGAGGATCAAGGCAAACAGCTCAGATCCTCCTCGGACGATTCAGAAGGGGAAGAGGAAGAAGAGGAGGAGGAGGAGGAGGAGGAGAAGGGTGATGAGGGCAATACACCCCCAGCTGCTCACATTGCTGCCCGGGATGCCAGGGACCCTTATTAATGCAAAGTTCACTTAGTGGACATGTCACAAGGAAATGCAATCACCACTCTTCATGCTCCCCCCCAATGCCACTGACACAAAGCAGTCCTGCAACCAACCAACAATCCTTTGATAATCTTCCCATAGGTCCCCATCAATTCATGTCTTCCCATTCATCATCAAACAAGTTACAAGGCCACTTACCACCCAGCACCCAAGAATGGACAAGACAGGAAAGTGATGAAAAAGAATAACATTTATATGAGCTAAATAAAGAACAGAAACTTATTGACACAACATTTTCTCAGACACCCTTGTGCAACTACAAAGCCTTACTCTTCCTTTTCCTGCTGCTTCTACATGGTGCAACCCCTGTGGCTTCAGCAGAGGTAGAGGCAGGCTGCTCAGATCCCTGCTCTGACTGTTGAGATGCTCTTGGCCAGCGTCCTCTGTGTTTTGGAGCCCATGAGGACCCTGCTAAAAACTACTCCACCTGCACCTGTGCAGGGGCAGACTCGGCCATCGGGAGACAAGGCAGCACGTGGGCTACAGACAGAGAGGAGGTCTCTGGGTGAGAAGTGGAAGCGCTGTAGCTATTTTTCTAATCTGATATAAGTACCTTTTACAATGTTCGGATGCTATTCAAGACTGGGGCTGTGACATGTTTGCTTTAATGGCCACTGTTAGACCTACTGGCACCAGTAACAAAAGGGGAGGGATTGGCACTCAGTGAAGATGCTCTTGTTCAGTGGCCAACAAGGGCCCAAAGGGCAGGTTTATCATTAGTGCCAGTGACTCTGGTCTTACCGTATGATTAATCACTAAAGCCAGTATCACACTGCCTCACGCTCACTGTGAGGGCCAGGGAAGCTTTGGCCTGTTTCTGTGCTGTATATTCAATGTAATTCTATGTTACTGTCTGCATCTCGCTGGCTCAATGGTAATGAGGTCCGAGGCCCAACATCGGAAGAGCCTCGGGCCTCACCATTCAAGTGCAGGAATTGTTCCTTGTTAACCTTCTCTGAAACCAGTCCAATGTATCAATGTCCTTTGAAAGTTATGATTCCCAGGACTGAATTAATATTCCAACTGTGACCCAAGCAATGATTTATGCAAGTTTAAAATAGACTGTCTTAAGGTGCACCGAATCACTTGATTTTGTGCTGACCAGATATTTTCAGTGATTGTTATCAATATTCCCTACACTACTTACCTGGATAGTTTGGTGTCATGAGCAAATGTTCCAATACTAGCAGTTCACCTGTGGCATTGCTCATGGTAAGTCTGAGCCAGTGAAGTATGACTTTTGATTGATGCGAGACATTAAACCAAGACCCACGGAAAAGATCACATGGCACTATTTCGAAGAAGAGCAGGGGAGTTATCCCCGGTGTCCTGGCCAATATTCATTCCTCAACCAACATCACTAAAAACAGATTATCTGGTCATTATAACATCGCTGTTTGTGGGAGCTTGCTGTGCGCAAATTGGCTTCCGCGTTTCCTACATTACAACCGTGACTACACTTCAAAAGTACTTCATTGGCTGTAAAGCGCTTTAGGATGTCTAGAGGTTGTGAAAGGTGCTATATAAATGCCAGTCTTTCTTTTCTTCCTTTCTTTTAACTGCTGCAATTTGATAAATCAATACATTTGTTCCTCCTGTAAATGCCGAGAATTTCTTCAGGGCTTTGTCCATTCTGCTTCCATAACTTCGGCAGAAGTTCGGCACAAACCCCATTTATACGCGTAAATGGAGTGTCCGCCAAACTACCAGCGGTGGAACGGAAGAAGCCCCAAAGAAATTCAACCCCATTAGTAAATAAATCTGCACATGACTCACAGGGGAATAATTCTTTGCCTAAAATATCGAATGGAAACTCAGTTCCATCTGTGCAGAGTGTGGGTGTCTATAGTGGGCCCAGAAATGTAAAACAGTACTTAATGTTAATGAAAGGTTTTGCTTAAACAAATCTGTTTAAATTCAGGACATTTATTCAGAAACTCACTGCAAACTCAAATATTCACACAAGCCCTTCCAAAATTTAAACATGTTAATTATTTTCTTATTTTGAAAATTGCTTTGAGCCCTCTTTCAAACACACATAAGTGAAATAAATGCAACCTTCAGAATTCATTATAAAATATAAATTAAAATTATTCCACGACAAATTATATGTGGAGTATAACTAAAGGCCATCAATATAAAATAGTCACCAAGAAATCCAAAAGGGAATTCAGAAGAAACTTCTTTACCCAAGGAGTGCTGAGAATGTGGAACTCACTACCACAGGGAGTGGTTGACGCAAATAGTGTAGATGCATTTAAGGGGAGGCTAGACAAGCATATGAGGGAGAAGGGAATAAAGGGTTATGCTGATAGATTTAGATGAGGAAAGACGGGAGGAGGCTCGTGTGGAGCATAAACGCCGGCATGGACTGGTTAGGCCGAATGGCCTGTTTCTGTGCTATATATCCGATGTAATCCTATGTAAGTTGCAAGGTTTCTTTTGGCGTGCCCTCATATAAGATGCTGTATTTGCAATGTAAAAAAGAAAGATGTGCTGATGGGGTTCGATGAAGTAGAGTGGGAGGAGGTTCATGTGGAGCATAAAAACCGGCACAGACCAGTTGGGCCGAATTGCCTGTTGCTGTGCTGTAAATTCTATACAATTGTATGTAATTCTATGTAAATGACTCTTGAATACAATACCCTAAACTTTTTTCAGTATAGTTATCACAAAAAGTTGAAAGAGTTTGTGCTTTTCATGCTTTGATATTTTATACCAAAAAAAAAGAAAATTCCCATCACTTTTACTGTTGCTAAAGGTGATTTCCTGAGGGAATTATGTGCTCCTTAATTTCCAGCAATAGGGAAGAGTAGAGGAGGCATGGGGCTATCAAACAGCAAGTCTTGGCACACACTGTGAAAGTTGTCAATGATTTAAACAAATTCTGGGGGTTATAGGTACAGATGCATATTGGGACTGCAACTTGCTGAGTTTCTTCAGTTGACTGTGACAGCTCTGGGAAGCTCACTGAATTAAAGCCTCAGGCTTCTCTAGACACAAGCTTCTGGTCAAAACTATTATTAGAGACATGTCAAACACAGAAAATCCTATTGAATAAGTAACTGTAATCATTTTCTTGTAAAGTGTCTTTGCAGGTTAAGGTTTACCAGAGTTGTGCTAGCTGCTGCAAGCTGACCTGTAGACAACCTCAACCACAGGGAGAGCATTGCCAATGGCAATCAAGGACGTTACTATGTTTAACTTATAGGCCAGAATTTTCCCCGAAAAAAAATGGGTGGGTTTGGAGCGTGGGGGCAGTTAAATTGTTAAAAAAGGGATTCCCGACCAGATCCCGCCTCCAACCCGCCCACTTCCAGTTTTGCCGGAGGGGTGACAGGGTGGGGTGGGGTGGTGCAGGCGACCAACCCACTCCTGGGGGCGTTACCTCAATTTAAATATTGTAATGAGGCTGGAAGCCTCTTTTTCCCCGTCCATTTTGTGAAACCCAGCAGTTAAATAGAGGCGGGGACTGCTGCATCTAGGAATAGCAAAAGTGATGGGAGTATACAGAACAGACTTTATTGATACACAGTAAAGGTGATCAGCCAAACTGTATACAGAGAGTGGCTTTTCTGATTCTCCATCTTTCAAGCCCTCTGAATTACAGTTGAAAACCATGCTCCTTTATGCACCATATGTTGACTACATCAAAGGAAAATGTCATAGATATGTCATGGGCTTCATAAATAGAACATAAGAACATAAGACGTAGGAGCAGGAGTAGGTCATTTGGCCCCTCGAGCCTGCTCCACCATTCGATAACATCATGGCTGATCTGATCTTGCCTCAACTCCACTTCCCTGCCCGTTCCCCATAACCCTTGACTCCCTTACCTTTCAAAAATCTGTCTATCTCCACCTTAAATATATTCAATGACCCAGCCTCCACAGCTCTCTGGGGAAGAGAATTCCAAAGATTCATGACCCTCAGAGAAGAAACTCCTCCTCATTTCCGATTTAAATGGGTGCCCCCTTATTCTGAAATTATGCCTCCTAGTTCTAGATTCCCCCACCAGGGGAAACATCCTCTCTGCATCTACCCTGTCAAGCCCCTTCAGAATCTTATATGTTTCAATAAGATCCCCTCTCATTCTTCTAAACTCCATTGAGTATAGGCCCAACCTGCTCAAACTTTCTTCATAAGACAACCCCTTCATCTCCGGAATCAACCTCGTGAACCTTCTCTGAACTGCCTCCAATGCAAGTATATCCTTCCTTAAATAAGGAGACCAAAACTGTACGCAGTACTCCAGGTGTGGCCTCACCAACGCTCTGTACAGTTGTAACATGACTTCCCTACTTTTATACACCATTCCCTTTGCAATAAAGACCAACACTCCATTTGCCTTCCTAATTACTTGCTGTACCTGCATGCTAACTTTATGTGATTCATGTACAAGGACCCCCAGATCCCTCTGTACCTCAGCATTTTGTAATCTCTCCCCATTTAAATAATAATTTGCTTTTTTATTTTTCCTACCAAAGTGGATAACCTCGCATTTTCCCACATTAAACTCCATCTGCCAGATTTTTGCCCACTCACTTAGCCAATCTATATCCCTTTGGAGATTCTTTGCGTCCTCCACACAATTTACTTTCCCACCTATCTTTGTATCATCAGCAAATTTGGCTACATTACATTCGGTCCCTTCATCCAAGTCATTAATATAGATTGTAAATAGTTGAGGCACCAGCACCGATCCCTGCGGCACCCCACTAGTTACAGTTTGCCAACCTGAAAATGACTCATTTATCCCGACTCTCTGGGGGCGATTTTGCCAGCCCTGGGGAGGCGGGTTTGGAGGCGGAACTGCCAGGAAAATGGCAGAATTTGGGGGCAGGTGCCCAACCCGCCCCAACCCGCCTCCATGCCATCTTGCCAGCAGGCGGGTAGCCGTCCCGCGCCGGGTCCCATCTCCTTGGAGGCGGGAAGGGATTACATCCACTTAACTGCCAGTTAACAGGTAGTTAACAGGCAGAAAATAGGATTATCCCCATTTTTCCCACACAAGTGCGGGCTCTCCAAAGGCTCCGAAACCCGCCAGGGTCACCGAGGCGAGTAGTGGGTCTGCGGGGGTCGGAGGGGTCCAAAAGTGTGCTGTGGAGGTGAGTGATGGGTGCAAGTGTGGAGAGGTGAGTATCTGAGGCAAGTGCAAAGTGTTAGAAAAAGTGTACTCTCAGATCCAACCCAAACATTGTTATTAAACCTGCTGACAAGGGTGGTGCTGTTATTGTTTGGCGAACCTACCTCTACCTAGCGGAGGCTGAACGCCAACACTCCGACACCTCCTCCTACCTCCGCCTGGACCATGACCCCACTACTGAACATCAAGCCACCGTTTCCCAGACCATCACTGACCTCACCTCCTCTGGAGATCTTCCCCCCACGGCCGCCAACCTCATAGTTCCCCAACCCAGCACAGCCCGCTTCTACCTCCTTCCCAAGATCCACAAACAGGACTACCCTGGTAGACCCATCGTTTCAGCCTGTTCTTGGCACACGGAACTTATCTCTTCCTATCTCGACTCTATTTTTTCTCCCCTTGTCCAGTCTCTTCCCACCTACATCCGCGACTCTTCCGACGCCCTCCGCCACTTTAACAGTTTCCAGTTTCCTGGCCCCAACTGCCTCCTTTTCACTATGGACGTCCAATTCCTCTACACCTCCATCCCTCAACAGGATGGCCTGAGGGCGCTCCGCTTCTTCCTTGAACAGAGGCCCAACCAGTCCCCATCCACCACCACCCTCCTCCGCCTGGCTGAACTTGTTCTCACATTGAACAACTTCTCCTTTGACTCCACTCACTTCCTCCAAATTAAAAGTGTTGCTATGGGAACCCGCATGGGTCCCAGCTATGCCTGCCTTTTCGTGGGATATGTGGAACATTCTTTGTTCCAGTCCTACTCAGGTCCCCTCCCTCATCTCTTTTACCGGTACATTGATGACTGTATCGGTGCTGTTTCCTGCTCTCACCCTGAACTTGAAAATTTAATTCACTTTGCTTCCAATTTCCACCCTTCCCTCACCTTCACATGGTCCATCTCTGACTCTTCCCTTCCCTTCCTTGGCTTCTCTGTCTCCATCTCTGGGGATAGGCTATTGACAAACATTCACTACAAGCCCACTGACTCCCACAGCTACCTGGACTACACTTCCTCCCACCCCGCTTCCTGTAAGGACTCTATTCCATTCTCTCAGTTTCTCCATCTCTGCTGCATCTGCTCCGACGATGCCACCTTCCATACCAGTGCTCCCGACATGTCTTCCTTTTTCCTAAACTGAGGATTCCCTCTACTGTGGTTGACACAGCCCTTGACTGTGTCTGGTCTATTTCCCGCACTTCTGCTGTCACCCCTTCCCCTCCCTCCAGGAACCACGATAGGGTTCCCCTTGTCCTCACCTTTCACCCCACCAGCCTCCACATTCAACGGATCATCCTCCGCCATTTCCGCCACCTCCAGCATGATCCCACCACCAATCACATCTTCCCCTCACCTCCCCTTTCAGCATTCGGAAGGGACCGCTCCCTCCGCGACACCCTGGTCCACTCCTCTATCACCCCCAACACCCCTTCCCCTTCGCCCGGCACCTTCCCATGCAAGCAAGGAGATGCAACACATATCCTTTTACCTCCACCCTTCCCACTGTCCAGGGCCCCAAACAGTCCTTCCAGTTGAAACAGCGATTTACTTGTACTTCTTGCAATTTAGTATACTGTATTCGCTACTCACGATGCGGTCTCCTCTACATTGGGGAGACCAAACGCAGATTGGGTGACTGCTTTGCGGAACACCTCCGTTCAGTCCGTAAGGGTGACCCCGAGCTTCTGGTCGCCTGTCACTTTAATTCTCCACTCCACTCCCACTCAGACCTCACCGTCCTCGGCCTCTTACATTGTTCCAATGAAGCTCAACGTAAGCTCGAGGAACAGCACCTCATCTTTCGATTAGGCACTTTACAGCCTTCTGGACTCAACATCGAGTTCAACAATTTCAGACCATAAACTCTGCCCCTATCCTTTTTTATCCATTTATTTTATTTTATTGTTTTTTTTCTCTCTCCCACATGGCAGCTGTCTTTCATTCTGCCAGTGCCATTTACACTTCATCTAGAGCCATCTTTTGTTTCTTAACTTGTCCCATTACCATTACCTTTTGCCTTGCACCATCTCTTAATCTCGCTTAATTTCTCTTAATCTCTCCTGCCTTCCATCCTATCACAGACCCTCCCTTTTGTTCCTTCCTCCCCTCTCCCCTTTCCCTATCCCAACACTTGCTTAAAATCTGTTACATCTCCAGCTTTTTCCAGTTCTGACGAAGGGTCATCGACCTGAAACGTTAACTCTGTTTCTCTCTCCACAGATGCTGCCTGACCTGCTGAGTATTCCCAGCATTTTCTGTTTTTATTTCAGATTTCCAGCATCTGCAGTATTTTGCTTTTGTATTTGTTGTAGTAAGGCTGAGAGGAGATTTAATAGAGGTGTTCAAAATCATGAGGGATCTCAACATTGTAGATAGAGAGAAACTGTTCCCACTAGGGGGCATAGCTTCAGAATAAGGGGTCGCCCATTTAAGATGGAGATGAGGAGGAATTTCTTCTCTCAGAGGGTTGTGAATCTTTGGAATTCTCTACCACAGAGAGCTGTGGAGGCGGAGTCATTGAATATATTCAAGGCTGAGATAGACAGATTTTTGAACTACAGGGGAGGCAAGGGTTATGGGGAACAGGCAGAAAAGTGGAGTTGAGGCCAAGATCAGATCAGCCATGATCTTATTGAATGGCAGAGCAGGCGCGAGGGGCCGAATGGCCTACTCCTGCTCCTATTTCTTATGTTCTTATGTTCTTATTGGCAGAAGGGTCAAGAACCAGAGGATACAGATTTAAGGTGATTAGCAGAAGAAACAAAGGCAATATGAGGAAAAACTTTTTTATGCGGCGAATGGTTATGATCTGGAATGCACTGCCTGAAAGGGTGGTGGAGGCAGATTCAATTGTGGCTTTCAAAAGGGAATTGGATAAGTACCTGAAGGAAAAAAAATTGCAGGGCTACGGGGAAAGGGCGGGGGAGTGGGACTAGCTGAAGTGCTCTTGCAGAGAGCCGGCACAGGCTCGACGGGCCAAATGGCCTCCTTCTGTGCCGTATCCATACTATGATTCTATAAGACTGCATGACGTATCTATTCCCAAATTCTTTGAAAACAGACTATTCATGTAAACAGTTGTAGTTGTTTACTCCAAAACTACTTCCCTTAAACAAGACTCCCTAATTAACTGTGACAACATCTTTGAAGAAAAAGCTTTACAACTGTTATCTTTCCATACCAGAGCTAATGGATCCTCTACCCATGTTTTATTAGTCTAGAGTTACACTTTATTACTAACACTTATTTCCTTACACAAGTACTTTACATATCAGAAGACAAGCCATGCTTTCTCCTCACGACACTTCAAAGCCATCTTGTTTATACTGGAAAGCCTGTTGCTCCAAGGTACAAAGAAGTTCGACTGTTAACCCTTAACTCCCCAAGATGTCCAACATACATCTCTCCAGGATGTCCAGCATAAACCTGAAAAAATGAACTTTAACTTTAAGCAGCTTCTGCAACCCTTTAACTTGGTGCTGCAATGCAGTAAGCTCCATGTGACTGGCAGATTCCCCACCAGAAACTCGCCTTGAATGGGTGGTGAGGAAGGAAACTATAAATTAGTACAGATAAGGCCGCATAGACACATCTTTTGATGCCTATACCAATATGGTAGGCAGCGCACTTCTGGCTCAAAATGTGTACGTATGGCGCCCACCATATTGGACACTTTAATGCCTGTTTTGCACCTGTGAAACGTATGTAGCTTCATCGTATTTCTAGGCCAGTGTCTGAACCAGCATCCTAAAGACAATGAAAGGTAGTTTGATATTGCAGTGATCAGGCCTACTCATTGCTGCTGCAACAATTCTTTAATTTAAAACCAGTAGGACTCATTTCCAAGTTAGGCTAGTGGATTCCAATCTGGGGGATATTCAGTTTGATGAAAAGCTGACACTGGAGTCAGGTGTTTTAAAATAACAGAGAGTTGTAAAAGCTGGTGGCAGCCAAGCATCAAAGGGAAGTGTAAAAGATGGAATACAGGAGAGAGGAGGTAATAAGTTAACTTTATGCAAGGCAACTGAAGTGAGGTAGTGTATGGAGTTCATTATTTTTATATGATTATGTTAAAACAAATTGTATTGATGGAAATAAGTGAATCCGATCATAACTGTTGTTCTTTATCAAGTCTCGTCTGACCAATTGTTCACTCAGTCTGCCTTTGGAGAGATTTAAGAAATACACATACAAAAGATCTGAAGTTCAGATCACAAGGGGATGCTATAGTTACATCCCTGGATTATACTATCACGCAAGTAAATACAAGGCAGTGTAAGGCAACATTCAGACTGCTTAAAGGAATAATTTGCACCACTGAACCCAAGAAGGTATCTACAGCAGGCCTGAATTTGTAACAAGAATATTTTATTCATTTATTCACCGCATTTTGACAGTTCAGATAAATAATTAAGATGTACCTACAGCTTCCTGAATGTAACTATTCATGTCATGTCATACTTAGTTTTACTTGTAACTAAATACTGCATAAAGCTTATGTAGAATCAGAATCTAATAAACTCAGCCTGGATGTGTACAGACAAGATAAGTCTAGAGGCTTCAATTCATTAGATCTAAGTTATCAGTTGTATAAAGAATCTCTGGAGAGCACAGGATGGGATTCCCTCTACTCTATTGCAGTAGAGCCGTGAAAAATAATGGGAAATGGGACAGGAGGCCATCACTGGATCCCTACCCCCACCAGCACTGCGGTAACTTCTCCCCCTTACCCCGGCAGTCATCTCAGCCATCCAATCCTTGACTGCTGCATTCAAATAAGGATGCGGTGGGGTGAGAAAAACTGGATAATTTCGCTGCGTTGCACGTCAAATATTGCCAGGAGAAGGTGGCGGTACATCCTGGGGCTGCAGTGGGAATCCGCTAATGTCAATATTGGCAGGTTAAGAGCCTAGTAATGAGCATCTCTGCGTTTCTTCAGGCCCCTCGCCACTTCAGTGGGCCCCGCGGGTCATGGACAGCCTCTCTTTCAAACATTACCAATAATCTTTGGGGAGCTCTGTCCCTTTACTCCATCCTCTTGCTCTGTCAGACATGCAGTGGTGGGCTCCCTCCACACGGTGAAGATCCAATCAGGAGCCCGTCCTATATGAAGAATGGGACCCAACCCAGGAAAATGGGTCAGATTCCCACCAGCTGGGAGTGGCCCAGCTCCCACCCACCTCTGGCAGTCACTTCACCTCAGAGGAAAATCCATCTCCGCACCTTCGGGGTCCCTGTAAAATGTCTGCCCTTTTCACAGGTTGGGCAGAAAAAATGGAATATGGTCACATTCCCACCAGTATAAATGTTGATGAATGTAGAGAGAAATCATCAGCAAGAGTGGGTAGAATCAGATGATGAATGAAGGAAATCATTGATTTGGAGAAGGAACAAAGAGGAAGAAAGAACTGAACCTTGAAGACCCTCTGAATTGTTAGGAAGAGAGTCTAAGGATAATGGGCTCGAATTTCCAAGCCCCGTGGAGGCGGGTTTGGAGGCGGGAGTGGTGGGAAAATTGCAGATTCGGGGGGCACGTACCCATCCCGCCCCCAACCCGCCTCCATGCCAATGTCCCAGGAGGTGGATACCCGACCTGTGCTGGGAGCCGCCTCCCCGAGGCAGGAAGGGGATTAGTGCCAATTAACTGCCTGTTAACAGGTAGTTAACAGGCAGTTTTTTGGCTAATCCCTATTTTTAGCCCTGAAGTGTGGGCTGCCCAACGGCTCCAAACCACGCCAAGAAAGCGAGGCGGACCGTCGGTCTGCAGGACTTGGAGGGGTCGAGATGTCCAGTGTACAGGTGAGTGATGGGTGCATGAGTGCAGAGGTAAGTGTGTTTGGTGTGTGTAAAGTGTTTTAATAAGTTTTACTTACCTTTACTTTCTCCTCCAGGCTTCCTCCCTTCAGTTCTCGGGAGTCCCTCAGCTCACCGGCACAGAAAGCAGAATGGCCGCTGAACTGTCAAAAGCTGCAGCCTCTGCTTTCTGGTCTGGACAGCTCTCTAACTGAGTCTGAGTAGAAGGACTCAAGTTAGAAGACAGATTGTCAGTGTTTGACAGCTTCACAGAGCTGTCAAACGTTGATATTTCATCTGTCAAAAGCTCTTGACAGATGAAATGTCAATCACTGACATCACCAGTATCCAGGTGTCCCTTAATTGGCCTGCTGAGCCCGCTGGGCGGGCTTAACAAGGTCAATCAAGGGAAAGTAGCGTGGGTTGGCCACAAATCGATGGAGGCGGGACTACAACCCAAAAAGTGGGAGTCCCGCCTCCATCACGTCCCCATTGACAAAATCGAGCCCAAAGTATCACCTACAGCACAGATAGAGCAATCTGTGGGGATGCTAGATGGCCACAGACATAGCTTTAGTGAAAGACATTGTAACGGTAACTTATTCAGAAGTGCATGGTGCCAGCCATTAGGAGATGTCCAAAACGATAACGAATGAATCACCAGCATTCAACAGCAGAGTATTAGAGGTGCGTAACTTAAACAAGAAGATCATCAGTGTGAGGGAGAGTGACAGAGATATAGGCCAGGAATTTACTTGAGCTGCTTCCATTCTGCTGCTATAACTTTGCCATGAGTGAGGCAGAGTGGAAGCAACTCTGAGGAAATTCCTGCAGGGTTTCCGCCGAACTTCCAGCAATGTTACAGAGGCAGAGAGGGAGCAGCTTGGAGGTAATTCCCGGCCATAGAAAGTGTGTGAGAGAGGGCAAGAGACAGTGGGATTGTGACCCCGTTCATCTGAAGGGCAGTGAGCCCACCTGATGAACTTTGTTGGAGGCCTGTGCATTTTCATGG
Organism: Squalus acanthias; assembly: GCA_030390025.1. NCBI lineage: Eukaryota > Metazoa > Chordata > Chondrichthyes > Squaliformes > Squalidae > Squalus > Squalus acanthias. The sequence continues at coordinate 25,126,733 of CM059433.1, read as the reverse complement.
TCAGGCCTTTCAAACAGATTCTCGGCAAGCAGCCTACACATTTGCAGCAGTGTCGGGTGGCTTGCTAATGGGGGAGACAGGAAATCTGGTAACGAGGGAGGAGGAGAAGGACATTGTGCAGGAGTCCACGCCCACAGTGGATCTTCAAGGTGCACCTCTTCACTTAACTGAGGATCAATGTATGAGGTGCCTTTGCTTCACTAAGGAGGCTCCACATCAACTGCTGCAGCCACAACTCGAGCCTTGAACCAGGGCGTAGGCAGCACTGCCTGTGGCTGCCAAGGTCATCGTGGCCCTTAACCTTTAAAGCAACAGGCTGCTTCCAGGCTGCAGAAGGTGACATCAGTGACCTCTCCCAGTTTGCTGTTCACCATTAAATCAGGGAGGTCACCTAGGTTCTCTACATCAAGAGGAACACTTACATCTCCTTCCCTATGGACAGAACATGGCAGGCTTCCCCAGGGTGCAAGGTGCCGTGGACTACACCCACATTGCTATGCATGCTCCCCATCACCAACCTGGCACCTTTCTCAATAGAAAGGAATTCCACTACTTCAGCATACAGCTGGTTTGCGACCACAGGCAGTGCATCATGCAGGTCTGTGCCTGCTATACATGCAGCATTCATGATTGTTTCATCCTGCGCCAGTCCTCTGTGCTACCTTTATTCCAGCCAGGCTGTCAAGTTACAGGCTGGCTATTGAACAACAAGGACTATCCCCTTCAGACATGGCTCATGAGTCCTGTCAGGAACCCGGCACAGCTGTAGAACTGGTCTACAACATGTTGCTGCCATGTACATCATCGAGCAGACTGTCGGCGTGTAAAAGCACGCTTCTGCTGTCTGGATCGTTCAGTGCTGTACAGTACAGCCCTGAGCATGTTTCCAGATTTGTGGTAATGTGCTGCCTTCTGCATAACATTGTAATAATGAGGGACTAGCGCTCACCACCATCTGGGCAGCAAAAAATGTAGGAGGAGGAGCAGAGGGAGGAGGAAGAGCAAGAGCAGCATCGACCACCAGTGCCCCGAGCTGCCAGAGCTCTCAGAGAGCAGCTCATCAAAGTGCGCTTCACTTGAACCATGTGTACCCTCCCCAATACACCAAGAGTTCCACAATCCATACCACCACCGTCCTTACTACCACCATCCAATTGCCTTCCTTCAGTCCAGCCTTATGGGTCTTGCCTACACGTCACTACAAGTATTGTCATCAAGACCAGGTGTACTGTGAAAAGTCTAACGGCATAATGTACCCAGATATCCCAAAAAACTGATAAAGATTTACATGATGCAATGCTGTAAAAGTATTGGGATTTCAAAGTTGAGAATGAGCAACAAATTGTCTAAAAGTTAGGAGTACTTATTTTGGGAGTATTATCTGGTGCAGTCGGGAAATTTCTGATGGGAATGCCCAGGGCCTGTTGAACATCCTTCTGTTTCGAATTTACAAACTGGCCAGCATTGTAAAGATGAAGTTGAGATCAACTCCAGGGCAGACTAGTTGGGCTGAATGGCCTGTTTCCGTGCTGTATATTCTATGTAATCTATGTGAACTTAATTCCTTCTGTATATAATATTTAACAGGAATAATTATGAATCACTCTTATGCAAAGTCTTAGGGCTGGATTTTGTCTTGGGGTCGGGTTGGGGTCGTGTCATCCGCATTTCATGTTTCCCCCCCGACTCCAGATTAATGTGGATGAATGATGCAATTTTCACCTAATTGGGCAATTGAGTTCCAGCATGTGGGAACCCATGAAGTAATTAGTGGTTTGAGTCTGAAAGTCGCCTCTGATGATGTCATCATTGCTGCTGCATTGCAGGTCAGACACTGCCTGTCTGGTCTCAGAGACTGACTGGATGTTGGTGAGAGAGGACCTGCATGGCTTTTGCTGGAGAGAGAGAGAGAGAGAGATTTTGCATCCAAGTCTTCTCACACCAAATGCCATGCAGTGTCTAAAGACATTCAATGCAGTAGCATCAGAGGCGACTTTCATACCTAATACTACTATTACCTTCATCACATCTCCGTTGTAATAGTGGACCTGCAGCCGATAGTCAGCTATCCACTTGTGCTCCCGCCAGGTTTCACTGGAGTGTTTCACACCAGGCGTGCTTCACGTCAGAAAATGGTTAAACTAGCTAAAACGTTTCAAAATGGCACTACAGAGCCAATTTACGGCTTGTTAAGGGCTTTAATGGCCTCTCCCGCCTCTTGGAGGCGGGACGGAGTCGGGAACCCCGCGACTGATTTTGTCAAAATTGCGTGGAGGCGGGATGGAGTCGGGATGGGGTCGGGACCCCCGACCCCTGTAAGGGATACTCTCCTGACCCTGCGTGTCTCGTAACCTGTGAGGTTCACGCGGCTCTGTGCAGCCTGTATGTCAGTGCGGGTCTAGGCCTGGTCTCCAGCCAGTCTGGGAACACTAGACACCCCTGTGAGTGGTTCGAATCACTCTCCCTTACGGTTCTAGACACTGGACTTAGATGCGAGAGCAGTAATGGAGATAAAACTCATGTAGACTTGGTTTGAACGGTACGAAATGGAAAATCTTTATTGCATGATACTTAAAATTATGAAATACATGTCATATGCACAGATTAATGACAGTACAATCTTACAAACAGTTATAATCACTCTTAGGGAAACGAGGAACGACCAGCACAACGTAAATAGGGCACACATTACAAATATCCTTACTTTAAACCCTCCCCTATCAATAACTATCCTAAAACTAGCTTCGTAGGATCCCGAGACTCATGCTCACCACTCGTAATAACTCGGAGAAATCCCGAATAGCTGATCGGATGTTTTTCACCGCAGCACCCACGTGTTGGTCAGGAGATCTCCTGGTCCCACTTGTTTACTGCTTCTGCTGCTCGGTCAGTCGGCTGGACCGTCCGCTGTAGTGAAGACCTCTGTTGGTGGACTTTACAGTTCAGTCGAGGAGCACCGTTGTCAATATCATTGATACGATGTGTTTGCACAGTCCAGTTATCGTCGATGCAATATGTCTTGTTAAAGAAGAAAACTTCCTGTCGAGAAGGCTTGGCTGATCGACCTACAGGCGCGGTCGGGATTTACTGACCGTGGCGATGGATAAGGTCTTCTTCTCTTCTCCTCTCATCTCATCTCATCTCATCCCGGGCCTTCGGTTCCGCTGCCAGCTACCAACATAGGTCTTTTCAACAGTCTTTTACCCAGGAGCAGCCACGATGATAACAGCAGCAAGCGGCAAGAGTCACGAACACGAGGCAAGAGAGCGAATGGACGGTTTGGGCCTGCAATTATAGTGCACAGTTCTTCCGTTTCCCGCCCAACTACAATGTCCATTCTTTTGTTTAAGGTTTGGCGCCCAAAAATGTCCTGTATGGGTGATCTCTGTCCTTAATGGGTTTCGGGGCTACTCCTGAATGTTTGAGTACCTGTTAATATTTCTCCCATTGTTAAATCGGTCGGTGTTCCCCCTGGAGGGGTTTGGGGCTTCCAAGTGTCCTGTATAACTACCTGCTAACGGCTCTCTCATCGTAGAGCCGTTGGGAGTTTACATACTAATGTCCTTTGGATGGGCCCTTGATGGCTTTCCTTTGTACCTGGGAGACCGATCCCAGTATCGATGTTTATACTGTAAACCCATAATGTCCTGTGTATTGTCTTCACTGTGCTGAATCGTTATCGATCCTGCAAAAATGTTTATTGGAACGCCATCTTGTCTGCCTGCCGAAAAGTCTCGAATGTTCTGTCACGCGGTGCGGCGGCCATTTTACAGGCTGCTTGTGTCCAATTTAAACCTGACAGCATTCCGCTGAAATAAAAGCTGTTTTGAACGAAACTTGTGTTTTCTCCTTATTAAAATGAAATCGCGATAATTGCGAATTCTACAGTCCCTCCTGTTGATGCGAATAACTCCGCTTATCGTATCAAAAATCTCAGTGGTGAGCAATCTTATCTCGATTTCACTCCGAATCCAGTAAATTAATCCCATAGAATTTTAACTTCACTAGGGTCTCTGTGTCGTCCTTATTTCCCAAGAAAATCACATTTTATATCACCATAGGCATCATTTGCCCTTAAACTTACACCACTTGTTTTCCTTCCCGGCGTAACTAGGCCGATACCTCACGCATCACCTGTATATTTATCTTTTATTCAAGGGAAGGAAAAACAAAACCCAAAAAACCAAACAATCAACACCATCACCAAAATAAACAAATCCCAACTCTTAAACATGTCGAGTTTCCAACGTATTTACACTGAGTACAAACTTCCGCGGCGCACGTGGCGAGCGGGAGTGACGCCATTTTCCCATTACACTGCGCTCTCATCGTGCACGCGCACGTAACGTTCTCGCCACTCTCCCGTGTTCTCATGCTTGGTGAGGCGCTTGTCTCTTTTACAATGTATGAACAAAAGGTATACTACAATAAACACTTGACAGACGACTAAAATGTGGGAGGCTATTCTGACCCATGAGGGCACTTCAATATTCGTGAACAGATTCCACCACGGTGGAACCACTATGTCCAAAATGTCTGTTCCTATCTCGACAGTTTTCTGCTCTAAGGTATAAAAATGCTTTTGTGACACCGCGACGGCTTTCAGAAGTTTGGTTAAATGTTCAGGGAGAGGGGGAATGAGGTACCCAAAATGTGCGACAAATCGCTGCAAGTCGGTAAAATTCTCTTTTACTGTGAGATGAACAGTGGATGGTTCAGGGATTGGGATAATTCGCTGTTGTGCTACTTGAACTTCAGCCCTGGGTTTAAAACAGAAACTGCTGTCACTCACCGGACACCGGCTACGGTTTCCATGCTGGTAGTGTTGCGCTGCAGTGGTAACACAATATGTTCCACCCCCGATGTATGCTACCTGCGGAGGCACATGATCTTGTGCCATTGCCTCCATGGTGCAATTCATGGACTTGGCGCCAGCCGTTCTGAACCCGCACTGTGGTGTTAAAAAGGCATTCAAGTGCTGGGGGCACAGTATTATGTGTGCTCCCCTGCCACGACAACCAGAGAGATCTGTACCTGTCATCGTTTGCTCCCAGCGGATGACGTAAGGTGGAACCGCTGCATAACGAATGTGGGCTCCCCCCTGAATGACACCAATGTTCTCTACCCGATACACCGGGGCGGGCTTTGCTGTGTTGCCCAAAACCGGCATGCGTAATACTATTCCCATAATAGTATGGTTTGAACGTCCGCAGTCCACGGGGACTGGGTAAGCTTCTGAAGCTAGCCTGAGCTGGCACGGACTTAATGCATTCTGAAAAGGGTGGAGCGCCCGCAGGTGTTTGTTACTTATCCAGGACGGAACCAAACCTTGTTTTAAATCCTCCAAATTACTGCGGCCCTCGCCCAGTAACCACGCCCCGTAAAGCACGCACACCTCGTTCTGCGCAGCTTGATCGGATGCATTCCGGTCTTCCCTAATCAGGGCATTTACCGTACGCGCATGTTTCTCCAGCTCTGCTATAATCTCTTTTAAGTGTAGTGTCATGGCTTGGTCCTCGTGCAGACCCGACCCTACCACTTTATTCTCATCTGTAAGAATATCCTTTAACTGTGTTTTTAAACCATTAATCTGGGTCTGCAGCTCCACACTGTCTAGAGCGTTGACCACAGATGTCCCTGTGTTAAAAGCAGTGAACGCATCGTTCACCAAACCCCTTCTTTGCCTCCCAACTTGATCCAAAACTTCCTGCGGTGCGGTGTATAAACTTGTCTTATCAATTTCTGCAAAATCAAATTCGTAAAACTGCCTGAACATCTTGGTCAACAGGACCTGGTACAACTGTTCCGTCTTTTTGGGGCACCACTCTGGTAACCGTACCTCAGTGAGATTTAAAATCACCGAGGCCACCGCGTAATGCACTCCCTGAAATAGTATCTGGTCTGTGGGGACCAGTACCAAACCGTTCCCGGGTCCCTTACTAGTTTTAGGGCACCCTTCTTCCTCAGTTAGAACTACCGGAATCGTGGGCGGGGCTTTGCGTGGGCGCGTAATGAGCTCAGTGGCATTTACTGGGATCGGGGAGAATGGGGCTCCGCACCCCCTGGTGCTCGCATCCCACCTCATCCCCTGTCCGTTATCCTGCCACTGGTTAATAAAGAATATGGAGATGCCTTTGGGGCAAACGTACTTTGACCCCCACATACAAACATAAATCCCCTCATCTGGTTCCCACCATTTGTCCCAACAGACTTTCACTTGTCCATCTGTCCCCGTAATTGTCCGATGGGTATTATTACCCAGTCGCTCCCACTCAACCGAAGAGTTCCTCATAGTTTTGCTCAGCTTTCGCAGCCACCACCATCGGCTCAATGGGACATTCCCACTGCAGGTCAAACAAATCCGTTTGCCGACGGTGACGCTGATCCTGGGTGCGATGATCCGTACTTTGGGGCACATTAAAGAAGTCTCTTTGTAGGCGAACCCCGATGTGCTGGAATACTCCGTTGAGTTCGTTCCCAGCCATCCTGGCCACCTTCCCTTGTGGAAATAGGTGCTGGTCCCTTCTGCCTTCCGTCTCCCGGTCCCATCCACCGCGATGGGGGCCGTGTCCCCGGAACATCCAAACACCACGACATCCTTGGTGAGGCCCCGATAGGCCAATCCACATCCGATTGCCACGAGCAAAACTAGAAGTCGTTCCATCCTTCCTTGGTTCCTGTGATCAGATAGAATGAGGTAGCCAGCCTCGCAAAAAGTCTCTGGCTTTTGTGAAGGGTGAGCGGGTCCCCTGACCTCGCCTCACGTAAACTTCAACGTTTGCTAAACAGACTTCCTCTAAACCTAGCCTTACAACTCCCATCATTTTATCGTTATCTGTTAAAAACACTACAAACTTAACCTTATTAAAACTACTTAAAACTTTAAACTAAACTTAAAACCTTAAACTAATAACTTTACAATGCCGCCCGTTCTCAGGGCGGCCCCTTTAAATCCTGAGAAGGCTGCTGCGAGCTCTTCCCGACGGTGGGAGGGCACTGACCCTTCCCTCTGATCTGCCGCAGCCTGTTACTGCTTCGATGTGGCCTGTCTCTACCCGGGTTATCTTAACCTGAAACTTACGCCCTGGGGCAGCCTGTGGACCTGACCACGTCTTCCTGGGCTGGGGTGCTCTGCTTGACCTACGGGGAATTGCTATGGGCGGGGGCTCCGTGACGGACGGACCGGGTCCCGAGACCTTCAACGGAATGACCTGGGGTTCCATCACAGGCGCCAGCCCCGCCTCCGCTGACTCCGCCTCCCTAACCTCGGGGCTGGCAGTTCGGGGCCCCGCCCTGCTCGGCCCAGCAGGCGGCCCTTCACTCGCGAACTCTGCCTCCCCTGAGGACTGGACGTTCAAAGCGGGCGGCCACACCTCTGGGAACCACATAGCGGCTGGCCCGGCCTCCTCTAGCTCCTTCCTCCTGCTGTCGGGACCTGCAGCTTGTGTGTCCACCCCGTATGGATCTCTACCTAACGGCCCCAATCCTTCCAGACCGTTCCTCTGAAACCACCCGTCATCATCACTATGCTCATCTGCACTATCCTCGTCTGACCAGGGTACCCTGGGGTCCTCGTCATCTAACCCCCAACTCCAGAAAAACGCTGCATGATCGTCCGGGATGTCCCTTCCCCTGATGCAAGCTGCTACGCCTGCCTGTGTGCCTTGTGGTCCTACCTGGGGCTGTGCTTCCCCACTCGCAGGTCTGGCCCCTCCCTTAAGACAGGCCACCGCCCCTGCTTGTTTCTGTGAAATCTCACCTGCTGGAGGCTGCAGATTTCTATCCTGTTTTAAAACCTCATGCTCCCGGCTTTTGGCTACCCTGTAGGCTGCTTTTATCTCTCTAAGCTGCCCTTCTAGCCTGAGCACGTCTAACTTTCCCATTTCTCGGGCATTCTCCTCCCGCAGGGCCTGCTCTCTAAGCTGCCCTTCCAGCCCATCTATTTTCCCTATTAAGCGGGCGTTCTCCTCCCGCAAGGCCTGCTCTTTTAACCTGGCCTCCTCACCGCAGACCCCCTCCTGTGCGTGTCTTTTAAAAGGACACAGGTAGGCAGGCTGCGTGGGCTCTAGTCATTGGGTACTATTAGACGGTCCTGCGGCACCTACGGGGCCGGTTGCGACCGCCACCTGTCCACGCGCATTCAAAACCATCTTGCGCATGACTCCTAACACTGCCTCGAGGTCTTCGGGAGAGGTGGGTGCCTTTGCTTCCTTAGCCGGGACAGGCGCCTGGGTTCGGACCGCGGGATTTTTATCCTTGGAATCCTTCCAAGGGTTCCTGCAGTGCTTGCGCCAGTGCCCTGTCTTCCCACACCCGTAACAGGCATTACTTGCCTGTGGGGCGCGATTACCCTCCTGATGCCACTCTCTTTGAGCCGGGGCTGCGGGTCGTACCTCATGTACTCTTCCCTTAAAGGGACGTGTTGCCATACCCCTTATGTTACGGTAACCTAACGTGAGTCGATTCAAGACCGACTCTTCCGTAAGGTTGAGGTCATTGGGATCGAACCAGGCTTTTGCCTGCTCTCTAACGGCTGGTAAACTGTTGGCTATTATGCACCTAAGCCAATGAACTAAAGCGGCGCCTTCCACATCTTCGCGTTCGGGCGCACCTAGACAGCTGCGCTCATATACTGGCCACAGCCTGTCGGCAAAAACCTTCGGGGGTTCTCCCTCCATCTGCACTGTCTGTCCCACTCTAGCAAACGGACCTCCGTCGTTCGCTCCCACTACTTCTAGGACCTCATTTTTCAATTCCTCATAACTTTTATTTCCCCTCTTGCTATCGCCTGAGAGACACTGAAGGACCGAGCTATCTAATGAGAACAGCAGCATTTTTGCTGTCTCCCCATCATCGCAGCCGTTGATGGCTGCGGCTTGCTCAACTTCCCTAAAATGTACGGAAGGGTCGTCTATCTCGGTCAGCTTCCTTACGTGGTTTATCATGGCCCTCAGCTGGTGTGAACTGTGAGGCAACACCAGCTGTCCGAGGAGATCCCCCGGTTCTTCCCCACCGTTTCTGCTTGGGCCCCTTTTAATCCCCGTTACTGGATACAACGATCCCTTTTCTACCTCTTTTTCAACGGGCTCTTTCGCTTCTTCCGTTGCTTCCTCCCTAACCCAGGTTTCTGAATAGCTGGGTGGCGCGGAGGGCGCAGTGGCTACTACTTCTTCTGCTTTACTTGGTGGGGAATTTCTAAATCTCTCACTTACTAGCGGCTGGCGTGCCGACGGATTAATAAGGCACACCATGCCGTTCGCATTATTCACGGCCTTTTTGAGGCTCTCTATCTCTTTTTCGCAGGCGCTATGGTCGGCTCCCTGAAACTTATCCTCAAGGGCCAACTTATACGCCGACCTAACCCCCATTAAGCTCTCTTCTTGAGTTCTTATCTGGGCAGCTTGACGGTTACATCTTTCCTTCATCCTATTCTCGTTTAATTTTGCTTCAGTGATCTGGCACTCGAGATACTCTACCCTTGTTTTAAGGTAACTGGAGACTTCCTGGCTTTCCTGGCGTAACTCATTTAAACTCTTAATGAGCACCTCCCCTCCAGAAACCTTCTCCTCCATTTCCTCCTCTAAATGCTTGATTCGAGCGGTTAGCGCTGTATTGGTCTGGTTTGAAATCTGGACCTGCCTTTTGTAGCACATAAGCCAGACTGCTTTCTCAACTGCCTTTTTATGCTCCTTACTATCCGTCCACCTTTCAGCTGCCTCTAATGGGCTCTTATCCGCTAACAGTTCGCTTATCCACTTTTTCGTTAGATTAACCTTTCCAAATACGTAATCCGCTATCTTTTCCTGCATCACATTTCGTACAGTCATTCCAAAATCTAACACACTACCCTCTCGCTGCCAATGTCCTGCCGCGGTCGCCATTTTCTGTAAGGGATACTCTCCTGACCCTGCGTGTCTCGTAACCTGTGAGGTTCACGCGGCTCTGTGCAGCCTGTATGTCAGTGCGGGTCTAGGCCTGGTCTCCAGCCAGTCTGGGAACACTAGACACCCCTGTGAGTGGTTCGAATCACTCTCCCTTACGGTTCTAGACACTGGACTTAGATGCGAGAGCAGTAATGGAGATAAAACTCATGTAGACTTGGTTTGAACGGTACGAAATGGAAAATCTTTATTGCATGATACTTAAAATTATGAAATACATGTCATATGCACAGATTAATGACAGTACAATCTTACAAACAGTTATAATCACTCTTAGGGAAACGAGGAACGACCAGCACAACGTAAATAGGGCACACATTACAAATATCCTTACTTTAAACCCTCCCCTATCAATAACTATCCTAAAACTAGCTTCGTAGGATCCCGAGACTCATGCTCACCACTCGTAATAACTCGGAGAAATCCCGAATAGCTGATCGGATGTTTTTCACCGCAGCACCCACGTGTTGGTCAGGAGATCTCCTGGTCCCACTTGTTTACTGCTTCTGCTGCTCGGTCAGTCGGCTGGACCGTCCGCTGTAGTGAAGACCTCTGTTGGTGGACTTTACAGTTCAGTCGAGGAGCACCGTTGTCAATATCATTGATACGATGTGTTTGCACAGTCCAGTTATCGTCGATGCAATATGTCTTGTTAAAGAAGAAAACTTCCTGTCGAGAAGGCTTGGCTGATCGACCTACAGGCGCGGTCGGGATTTACTGACCGTGGCGATGGATAAGGTCTTCTTCTCTTCTCCTCTCATCTCATCTCATCTCATCCCGGGCCTTCGGTTCCGCTGCCAGCTACCAACATAGGTCTTTTCAACAGTCTTTTACCCAGGAGCAGCCACGATGATAACAGCAGCAAGCGGCAAGAGTCACGAACACGAGGCAAGAGAGCGAATGGACGGTTTGGGCCTGCAATTATAGTGCACAGTTCTTCCGTTTCCCGCCCAACTACAATGTCCATTCTTTTGTTTAAGGTTTGGCGCCCAAAAATGTCCTGTATGGGTGATCTCTGTCCTTAATGGGTTTCGGGGCTACTCCTGAATGTTTGAGTACCTGTTAATATTTCTCCCATTGTTAAATCGGTCGGTGTTCCCCCTGGAGGGGTTTGGGGCTTCCAAGTGTCCTGTATAACTACCTGCTAACGGCTCTCTCATCGTAGAGCCGTTGGGAGTTTACATACTAATGTCCTTTGGATGGGCCCTTGATGGCTTTCCTTTGTACCTGGGAGACCGATCCCAGTATCGATGTTTATACTGTAAACCCATAATGTCCTGTGTATTGTCTTCACTGTGCTGAATCGTTATCGATCCTGCAAAAATGTTTATTGGAACGCCATCTTGTCTGCCTGCCGAAAAGTCTCGAATGTTCTGTCACGCGGTGCGGCGGCCATTTTACAGGCTGCTTGTGTCCAATTTAAACCTGACAGCATTCCGCTGAAATAAAAGCTGTTTTGAACGAAACTTGTGTTTTCTCCTTATTAAAATGAAATCGCGATAATTGCGAATTCTACACCCCGCAAATTTAACCCCCCACACGCCTCCAAACCCGACTCCATGGGTCATTCAAAATCCAGCCCTTAATGTCTGTCTTGTGTGCTCGTTTTCCTATCCTAATGCTCCTATGAGGTGCTTCCCCAGTGACTACAGTTTGGGAGGTGGAAGGTTGCTGAGTTTCCATTGAGGACACTTCATATGGATGTGGTGGCTGACCTCAAGTATCTCTAGGCCTTGAGGCTCCCGCTGAAGACTAATGCATCTGGGAGTAGGCCGGGTCACTCTGGCCCAGCTGGTTGTGTGGTTGTGTGGCACTGGCAGAATCGGTGCTGGGGAGCAGACATGCTGTCGTCCTGAGAGAGGACAGCAGGTTCCTCTCTCATAGAGCCAAGGCAACTCTCCTGGGCCTGCGCCTCAGCACTCCTCCAGCTCTGCACGCGAACAGAGTGCAGGACTGATGCGATACCCTGGAAGCCCCTGTTAACAGTGGCCTCCAGAGCAGTTGTCTGAGTTTTCATTGCAGCTGTGTGAGCTGTCGGAGCTGTTTCCAGAAAGTCCATCATGGTGGCCGCCTCTCCCATGGAGCTGACAACTCTCTCCATGTTGGACAGAACAGTCTCATGCTCTGTGCGTAGCCCAACACAAGTTGGAGCTGGCCTCCATGCTCTAAGCCATAGCGCACAAACTCGCTGGCAAGCTGCCCAGTGCACCCAGCATCTCCTTGTGTATGTCCATCAGCCTTCTTCTGCGCCCTCAAAGTCTGCATCTGAGTCCTTTGCAAAAGAGGGAGTAAGCAACTTCGCCTCCAGTGAGTTGGCACCTGTGGTGTCTTACCCCCCTGCCAGAGCTCCTGCAAACTTGTGAATGGTGATTAATCATGTGAAGACCCCGTACTAAATATTTGAAGTCTTACCACCGGCCATTACTGCCTGATTCAAGGAAAAAATGGCGGCCGCCGCAGCTGCCATTTCCGGCAGGTCGGCAGCACTGCCGCTGCCTGCGCTCGCCAAAAGTATTGTAATGAGTCGGAGCGTGGTGTCACTCGGTGAGCAACGCCAAGTTGACACTCACTCATCCATTTTGGATATCGCTGCTCCTCTTGCTGCCCTCTCTGAAGCACGCCCGTGCGTGCAGCCGGTAAAAGCGCTTCAGCAGCGTTAACAGCCATGAGGATGCTTCAACTGTCAAAAGTAAAACAGCCAGGACTGGCAGAACTTGGCAGATTTTAGACGAAGATGGAGGCTGACAAGTGGAAAACAGCTCAGCAGGATGCTAGAACTTCAAACGCCTCCTTTGCCAAGGTTCTTTTTTATACTTTCATTTTTTGCCCATCGGTGGGGTGTTGGGAGGGGGCGGAGGCGGGGTGGGCAGGTTGCATTTTCTGGCGGCTTTCTGGGAGGCCAACAGTGTTTGTGGGTCAGCAGATCAATGGGTGAAACCATGTGGGACAAACTTTCAGTTCAGAACTGAACATCTGTACAAAACTGCAAATCCCTCGGTGGATTCCCAGCAAATAAGAAAGACGAATTCCTGAAAAGCATCAGATTGCCTAGAACTCCATTGCCACATTTGAAGATCATCTCTGATAAGATCGCTTCTATCTTTATGACAGCGTCACCAGGACATCACCCCCTAGCAAATCAGGACTCAACTGCTTAACATTTTAAGGGGGAGAAATTCGATATCGCCCCGTTTGGGGCGCATTTATTGGCCGGGCGCAAAGTTTAGCGCCTGGCACTAATTATCGTCTCCGACTGCAAACTTGACTTCTATAGCCCCTGGAAGTGATTGGAGAGCTAAATCAGGCGCTACACACCTCTCTTAAGGCACTAACGCCGAGGAGCGAGGCGCTACCTCAGAGCGCTGGCGAAGCTCATGTGATGTCAGTTAGCAATGGAACACAGACACACTGGCGCCGGCCAGTTCTTAAAGGGGAGGGTCGATCTTGCTTTCCATCCACCTGGAGAGACGTGTACATCAATTCTGCTGGAAAGAACAATGGAGAGGCCCAGGGAAAGAGCTCAGAGTGCAGCCCCCATCGACTCTTCTAAATCGATGCAAGGAAGGTCAAATCAAAATGAACCTGCAAAGTGCTGCTCAGTACTCAAAACTCCTTCACACAGCGTTGAATCTTTCCAGAAGTCTCTCTCTCTCTCTCTCAGAATGCATGGTGCAACGATGTCGCCGCCAAAAATGGCAGGAAGCGGCCGCCTTTAAATAGCGCTCCCCCAGTCCCTTCCTGACTGCAAAACGTTCCCCTCTACCTGTTGTTGCTAGTGGCAGGCGGAAAGGCAGGGGGGACCACTCAATATCCGGTCCGGGGCGCTACCAGGGCATTGCACGCTCGACTGACGTCACGATCTGTGGGCGCAGGAGATCGTGGCGGTAGTGTTTAGCGCCACCGCAAAATGTCTGGTCAATTTCGCAAGCGGCGCAAACATCACCGCACCCGGGCGCTAGTTGCTTTGCGCCCCGTTAGCGCCCTCTTAGGGCACTAACGGGAGGCGCAAAGCAACCAAATTTTTCCCCCTAAGGAATTATAATTAATTTACTCAAAATGCCATAACCAATTATTTATCAAATAATTATTTTGTGTCGAGTATGCAAGACCCACTAAAAGCTGGCACAATTACTACACATTTAAACACTTTGAAGAGTAACCATTGGGGAAAGATTAGTGTTACAGAGAACACAGATGCATTCATTAAATGAACTTTTAAAAAATCAACTAACAAAGTTAATAATCAGGTGGCAGGTAATATTGTTGTAGCAGGTATGAGAACTGTTCTGTACATGGCCTACAGGTTTGCTCCTTTCTTCCCCGTTCTCCTTCGCTGCAAGCAGGAGACAGGCACGACCTTCGGCCTCCTGCTGAGCTTAGCGCTGGAAAGAGCGCATTACACCACAAATTCTCCGCACCGCTGATGCTAATTAGCAGCAGCCTGCGCGCTCTTGGCGGGCGGCCGTTAGCCTTGGCTGGCGCTGTTACCGTCAGGTTTCCAGCGTACTGGAATTTTTAGCCCCCCATCTCTAACCAACCCTCTAAAGTGCGCGTGGTGCCAGTTTCTGAGATAGTGTTTGCTAGGGTCAGATCGAGCGATGCTGCATCTGCAGTAAGGCTGGCCTCCTCTCCTGAAGTGGCAGAGGGGCGTCAACATTTTCAGCATCTTACATGAAAGCGAGGGACAAGAGGAGAGCAGAGATACTTTGCCTGCAATGCAACCATGTCCTGGGAGCTAATCTCCTGACATTGACTTCCTCTGCAACCACTTCCCAATGTCAATGGAGAATGTTGCCTGGAGGGATTTCTGACAGATTCTCCTCATCCTACTGACAACCTGGACTAAGGACTTCAAAGCTGCACCCAAGAATGTTGGTGCCCTCTCTCTACCTCTTCCAGCCATTTTAGACCATCACAACGTTTCCCTGCTATCTGTAGCCAGAGTGAACCTCCCCTTTAAGAAGTGCTGTCTGCCTTTAAGTGGCGTCAGTGAAGCCCAACTGGGCGTTCAGCCAATGAATAGTGCAGGTAGCTCTGGCTACACACCTGAGTCATTATGATGAGCTGCCAACACAAATTTAACTTGGTCCTTGTGACCACATGAGCAGGCGAGAGCAGCTCCTTACCCCTGCACACTCGCTTCCTGGCGCAATCGAATTTCTGGGCCAGTGTGTGAAGGAGAGAACGATAGAGAGAGATGGTGTGCAGCAAAAAGAGGGAGAGAGACTGAGCATGAGGGAGAGAGAGACAAATAGAGGGAGGGAGAGAGACATATAGAGGGAGGGAGAGACATATAGAGGGAGGGAGAGACATATAGAGGGAGGGAGAGACAAATAGAGGGAGGGAGAGACATATAGAGGGTGATTTTCAGCCTTGATTTCAATGGAATGAAAATCAGATGGGTTCTTTAACAGACCTGCGAGTCACTCCACCAGATTACTGCACGTGCGGTGGAGATGAAAAGCTACCCCGGTGTCTCAGGTTGCTGACCTAAGTATTCCTATTATTGAGTGTGCCAGTCAGCAATTGGTTTTAGGGTCTTCCCCTGTGGTTTTCTATCGGCACGTTTACATCAGAGGCTGACAGCAAGTACACAGTTCTCCCACTGTTGGCTGCATTTCCTAGTTTAAGTAAATCAATGTTCAAGGATCCAACAGCCTAAAAATGTAGGTCTATGAAGCTGCCGTCAGATTAAAGCAGCAAAGTCGACACATGGCGCAGGTCACACACGAGCACTCTCGAGCAATTGGCTCTTCATCAGAGCCCAGCACTCGACAACAAATGTAAGAGAGAAAGAGCAGTGAGCAGAGATTGCTCTCATCGGACAGTAATAAGAAATGCACCACTAGCTTCTTATCCTGCAGGCTCTGGAGAGCTGGACTGAAATGAAGAGATCAAACGAAATTTCAACTTCTTAAATCCGTCTCCCACTAACAGACTTTGTACAAGGCAGAGGCAGCACTTCCTCCGATATTGCACCCCTCACAGCCATCAGTTAACACGACTGAAGTCACGGGCCTAGTCAGCCCCCTTCCGAAGATACCACCATATCAATGCACAAGACCCAGTGGAACAAGGGACAAATCTGCACTCGCTCCCGATCTCCTTCAATGTATACAACGGAGATAAACCTATACTCAGAAACACTTCAGGGGCGCAGTGGGCAATCGCACTGCCACATTCCACCTCTGAGGCCTTACTTGATATCCGACCTAGTCCGGAGTATCTCCACTGTCTCTGTTGGCTATAGGGTTTTATGTGAAATGAGTTTGGCCAATCTCAACCTACAAGCCCCTGAGAGAGGAATTTGTCGATATCCCTTTCTTTTGCCATTGTACAAATGAGCATTTATTTTAATTGACATTTTGGGCTGGATAAATCTGGTTCTCATGGCAAAAGCATTCAGTTTTGCTTTGGAGAAATTCTTTGAACTCTTACACTGTCGGTAGACATTTCATAGCATTTTCGAATATCATAAAATCAAACTTTTGTACAGAAGCAACATCACAATGTAAATACTTCTCCTTCAGGCATGTTCCTATTTCACGCACTATGGATTAAACAAATGAAAGCTTCTTTGAAAAAGATAATGAAAATGTACCAGATTGGATTAAGATAGCAATCTCTCACACCACCGTGTGCATAACAAGGAGCCATGTTGCATCAGGTAACAAGCAGAGAGCTCAGCAATAATTTCATTAAGCATGTTCACCAATCCACTGGAATTAGCAATGAAATGCTAAGTTACTCTCCAATTCAGAAATGGGTGAACTTTAATCATTTTTTTTAAAGGACAAAAACATGTGCCTATTTATTTAAAATACAAATGAGAAAATGCTGAAAACACTCTGCAGGTCAGGCAGCATCCAATCCGGCCAATTATCGCCCCATCAGTCTACTCTCAATCATCAGCAAAGTGATGGAAGGTGTCATCGACAGTGCTATCAAGCGGCACTTACTCACCAATAACCTGCTCACGGATGCTCAGTTTGGGTTCCGCCAAGACCACTCGGCTCCCAACCTCATACAGCCTTGGTCCAAACATGGACAAAGGAGCTGAATTCCAGAGGTGAGGTGAGAGTGACTGCCCTTGACATCAAGGCAGCATTTGACCGAGTGTGGCATGAAGGAGCCCTAGTAAAACTGAAGTCAATGGGAATCGGGGGGCGGGGGGGGGGGGAAACTCTCCACTGGCTGGAGTCATACCTAGCACAAAGGAAGATGGTTGTGGTGATTGATGGTCAATCATCACAGCCCCAGGACATCGCTGCAGGAGTTCCTCAGGGCAGTGTCCTAGGCCCAACCATCTTCAGCTGCTTCATCAATGACCTTCCCTCCAACATAAGGTCAAAAATGGGGATGTTCGCTGATGACTGCACAGTGTTCAGTGCCATTCACAACTCCTCAGATAATGAAGCAGTCCATGCCCGCATGCAACAAGATCTGGACGACTTTCAGGCTGGGCTGATAAGTTGCAGGTAACATTCACACCACACAAGTGCCAGGCAATGACTATCTCCAACAAGCGAGAGTCTAAACACCGCCCCTTGACATTCAATGGCATTACCATCGCTGAATCCCCCACCATCAACATCCTGGGGGTCACCATTGACCAGAAACTTAACTGGACCAGCCACATAAATACTGTGGCAACAAGAGCAGGTCAGAGGCTAGGTATTCTGTGTGAGTGTCTCACCTCCTGACTCCCCAAAGCCTTTTCACCATCTACAAGGCACAAGTAAGGAGTGTGATGGAATATTCTCCACTTGCCTGGATGAGTGCAGCTCCAACAACACTCAAGAAGCTCGACACCATCCAGGAAAAAGCAGCCCACTTGATTGGCAACCCCTCTACCACCTTAAACATTCACTCCCTCCACCACCAGTGTACCGTGGCTGCAGTGTGTACCATCTATAAGATGCACTGCAGCAACTCGCCAAGGCTTCTTCGGCAGCACCTCCCAAACCCGCAACCTCTTGCACCTAGAAGGACAAGGGCAGCAGACACATGGGAACACCACCACCTCCAAGTTCCCCTCCAAGTCACACACCATCTTGACTTGGATGTATATCGCCGATTCTTCATCGTCGCTGGGTCAAAATCCTGGAACTCCCTACCTAACAGCACTGTGGGAGTACCTTCACCACACGGACTGCAGCGGTTCAAGAAGGCAGCTCACCACCACCTTCTCAAGGGCAACTAGCGATGGGCAATAAATGCTGGCCTTGCCAGCGACGCCCACATCCCATAAAAACGAATTAAAAACCCAAAAAATCTGTGGAGACAGAAACACAGTTAACAAGGAGAATTTTAACCCCCAAAAATGAGAGGGTTTGAGTTGCGTGGGATGAGCCCAACACCCCCTCGAACAGGCCTAAATCCGGTTTTAACGGATGCGGGACGGGGGCCGGGCGATCAACCTGCTCTCAGGAAGCGGGTTGATCATTCAAATAATGTAATGATTTATAAACTCAGATTTTATCTCCATTTTATTTTGGCCAGGTTTTCCAGGCTTCAGGAAACCTGGCAGCTAAAGGGAGGTGAGGACTGCAGCATGCAAGAGGTAAGTGCCCTTACAGCACTGCTTGTGGGTCAGGAGGAGCGGGAATGCAGGCCCACCAAGAAAACCTGTTAACTTGCCCCGGTTATTGCCCTGCCCCTCGATCTGATCTCCCCGAGCCATGATCTCCCACTGACTCGGTGTTTCCGATCTCCCTCCATCCCCCCGGTCTTTCCAATTCCTCCGCTCCCCGGCTACGGCCTCCGATCTCCCTCAACCCTTCCGATCTCCCTCTGACCCTTCTGATCTCCCCCAATCCTTTCGATCTCACCCCATGACCCATCCGATCTCCCCCCGACCCTTCCAATCCCCAAGCCCCCCGACACTTCCGATCTCTCCCTCACTCATCTCCGATCCCCTGTTGTGGCCTGGTGCCAAAAGCCTACCAGCCTCTCAATCTGGCTGGCTGCGGCAGGAAATGGATTCCATAAATGGTAATCAGGTCCTAAACTGCTCCCCACCGCTCCCTCCCCACCGCCTCATAAATATGTGTTTTCCAGCATTTTCTGTTTTTATTTCAGATTTCCAGCATCCGCAATATTTTGCTTTTGCCGATTTATTTACTTCAGCAATGCTGCAGTCTGCTGACCTAGAAGAATGGGAAGGGGACCGAGACAGGCCTGTTTGGAGGGAAGAGAGGGTGAATGGCAGGTGGAGAGAAAGAAGAGAAAAGAGACGCCTGAAGAGGGAGATTGTTGGTGGCCTGTTTGAGAGGGACAAAGGGAGAGAGACACACACACCATGTTGGGATAGAGAGGTAGAGAGAGATACTATTGGTGTAAGAGAGAGAGATCTTGCTACGCATGGGGAGAGAAGGAGAGGGAGATATACTTGTGGACAATGGAGAGAGAATTCTTTGAGGGGGAGACCCTGTTGAGGCAAAGTGGAGGAAGAGGGAGAGAAACCTTGTTGAATGGTGGTGTTACCTCTAACTGGGAGCAGGAGACCTACTTGCTATCAGAGCTTAGGAGACTATATAAAACAGCATGTCCTCCAATTCGCAGCAAGCAACACCACACGAGATAAAAAATTGTAAATACTATGGAGTAGAAGTTGCATGGCTCCAGCCCACTGGGCTCATGGAACGATCCCTGCGCCAGACTGATCGAAATTGGGCCTCATCTAATTGAGACCAGTGAGCTGCAGACGCCTACTGTGGTTCCCAGGCAGCTCACTGGCGAAGTAGACACCAATGCTGGGTCACTGTGACGCTGGCAGTGACCATCAGCTAACTTCCGGGGTTGGGGGGGTGGTGGGTATTGGAGTAGGTTGGGGGTGGGGGTTGGGGTGGGGGCGTTGTGATGCCTGTGGAATTCGGGGGCGCTCTCCTGCTCCTCCTGGCTCTCCAGGAAGGTTTTTATAAAAATAATTCTGTTCATAACCTCACCTTTCGTTGGCGGCTGCGGGGCCACCGAAGAATCCTCATCGCTGACTCATTTTGTAAAGGGGTCCTTTAACAGACATTAGGCTCCTAACTTTACATATTCAAGAGGCCTAACGTCCGGGACACTTAAAAAATGGGCCCCAGAAATTTAGCGGTGGGAACAATGACTGCGCAGATTGGGCGCAGGCTATCCCACTGCTAAATTGGTATGCTTTGCACACGTTTTATGCCAAAAAAATATGCACAACGCATAACAATTTCTACTCCTATAAGTAGGAAATTGCATAATGTGCACAATTGGGACTGGGACAGTTTGCAGCGTGACATCCAAGCGGCATAATGCACATTTCTGTTTCCACCTGAACTTCTAGGTTCAGCCCTCATTGGACATTGATAGCAGGCTCCCGCCCATGCAGAGTGCTGCCTCTGGAACTTCAACGCTGCAACTATTTAAAGGGCTGCAGCAGTCATTCAAAGCGAAGCAGCCATTTAAAGGAAAGTGACCAATCAGAACATATTCAGCCACCAGATGGAGTCTCCGCTTAATTGATAGAGTGCCGCAAGAATCCCCCTTCTCACACCTGGGAGTTGGCAGTTGGGGTCAACGCTGTCTTCAGTGGAGCTTCATCAGCCAAGACCATGTATCGGAAAATCCAGCAACACCTGTACAGAACGTTCTGCCCTGCTGGTTGTGAGGTGATCCTGTCGAGGACCCGGAGGTTCCAGCCCCAGGCTTTCTATTTTGTTGCTTCAGTTCAACCATTTTGACATTAGATAGCATCCCACAATACCAGTGGTGTCACCCCCACCTCCCGAAATTCCTCTCCTGTCTCTCCCTTCTTATCTTCACGCTCCTCTTCAGACAATACAACTGTAATGAACGAACCATGGTTCAAAACATCGATAAATAAACTATGTAGGTATAGAGTTCTGACGAAGGGTCATCGGCCTGAAACGTTAACTCTGTTTCTCTCTCCGCAGATGCTGTCTGACCTGCTGAGCATTTCCAGCATTTTCTGTTTTTATTTCAGATTTCCAGCATCCGCAGTATTTGCTTTTGTTTAGATGTAAAAATATGAACAAAAGGCTTTGGATTGTGAATCATCCAAAGAGTTAGTTATGCCAGAATCCAAGGAGTCGGAGCGTGAAATTACCCCATGTTGATAATTTTTTGCAAAATAAAAAATCAGTGTGAGTGCATTTTCCCTGAAGCATGGTCTGTCTCTCATTGGTGTTCGTAAGCTATTGTGCTTCAGTTACTGCCGATGCAATCAAAGTCAAGACTCATTAACAAAAGCCAAGTAGATTATCTCAGGTTTTTATGCTGCTTAATGTGCATAATATTTTATTAATGTTGGTAATAGTAAGATTAGAAATGGCTCTCGGACTGAACAGGAAGAGTATGGAGCACACTTCACGGTAATAATAGTTCCTGGTGAAATTTAAAAAGTTACAGAAGTTTTAAAACAATACCCACGAGACCAGTCTAAGCATTACATGCACTTGGGAGTTATTCATTCAGGGAAAAAAAATTATACCACAGGATTCCATAGATTACCTTTCATGTTTTATTACAACTGTAATATTTCATTAATGGCTTAATTTATTGCCAGCAATAAATGTGTAAGTTACAATGCAAAAACTTAATCATCCCTTCAGCACTGAGGTTATGCATTTATTTCATAGTCACCGCATAAATAACCTTCAGCAGCTGCACACAGGAGAGTGGTTCTGCTCTGTCTGGTGCAGTGATTCTCACTTCCATCCAAGTTAGCTGGAGCAACATGTGGTTAATGAGCTGCCACTGTACCATTAGGGAAATAAGGTCAGAGTTCATGTGGGTGTTAGTGCATCAATTGTGGTCTGCTCAGCTCACCCAACAAAAAAATGGCAGCCATATTAAGCAGC
Source organism: Squalus acanthias (assembly GCA_030390025.1). Lineage (NCBI taxonomy): Eukaryota > Metazoa > Chordata > Chondrichthyes > Squaliformes > Squalidae > Squalus > Squalus acanthias. The sequence goes on along the minus strand of CM059433.1, from coordinate 25,104,940 downwards.
AAAAACCGAAAAACATGTATTTGCAAAAAGGGCAAATACGTTAACGAGCTAGAAATTCGTTGTAGCCAAGGAATGGGCGCTGTGAGCAGAATAGTTGGAGAATTAGCGCCAGGCGCAAATGCTTTAGACTGCACGCAAAATTCATCCTCACTGCTCAATAAAATGATTGGAGTCTTAAATCAAATCTTAAAACCCAAGCTCATTGGTGTTAGACTTAAAAAGTGGACCAATATTGGGTGCAGTCTAATCACAACTCATCATTGCCATTGGCTCTCTTCACTACTTAAAGGGGAGGTTCATTGATGCTGCACCACCTCATTCTCAGCATTGCTGGCTGTGCAGGTGCCTCAGCAAGCAAAAGCAAAACAAGGAGAAGGAGCCAGAGGACTGAACCAGGTGTGCTCATGGCAGATCCATGCCCCAGGGAGTGAGCCTGCCAATTCTCCGATGAAGCATTGGAGGCATTGGTTTTCACTGTGGAGAGAGCGGGAGGGCGGTGCTCTACCCAGCAAGTGGCAGGAGGCTCGCACCACAAGTCTTCCACACCATGTGGAGGGAGGTAGCGCAGCACGTCTCAGGCAGCACTGTGGTCCCCAGGACCCACACCCAGTGCAGGAAGAAATTTAACGACCTCACTCGGGTGGTCAGGGTGAGTGAGTACTTCAACAAATGCTACATGCCACCATCTGTACCATAATCTTCATACACTGCCCAAAGCACCAAACCCCAGCACTCACCCACCAACAATCTCTATCTACCAACACTCACACCCACATCTCACACCTTGCACACAATGACAGCTATTCAACTATGGCAGGCACAAGGGTCATTAGTTATTCGAATCATGGGATATGTGTGATATGTTTTTCGATAAATGTATTAATGGTCTTTGGACTATTTTGTGGTCTCTCTCATTTCACCTTTGTGCCCAGGAGGATGCTGTGATACACCATCAGACTGGGAATGTGTGATGGGGATATGGTGAGCTACGGGGATCATGTGAATCAGAATCTGATGAGCCGGTCATGAACAGCCCGTCCAGAAGGCTGATTGAGTGACTGCCTCCTGACTTCCTCCTGTTCCTCCTCCTCCTCGTCTTCCTCCTCATCCACCATATCCTCATCCTCCTCTGCCTTGTCCTCCTCCTGAGGTGGTCCCGCAATCCCTGCTGGCAAGGGCTGCGCCCTCGTGATGGCCAGATTGTGGCGCATGCAGCAGACCACCATGAAATGGGACACCCATTCTGGTGAGTACTGGAGGGGACCTCCTGAGCGGTTAAGGCAGTGGAACCGTTGCTCCAATAAGCCAATGGTCTGCTCGATGATGTTCCAGGTAGCGGCATGGCTCTCAATATATGAGTGCTGGGCAGGAGTGTTGGGGTTGCAGAGCGGAGTCATGAGCCAGGTGGAGAGTGGATAGCCCTTGCCTCCGAGCAGCCACCCTCGAGCTTGGCCTGGTGGCTGGAAGAGTGCAGGCACAGGATGAAGGCATTGTGGCTGTTGCCAGGATAGCGGGCATTGACATTAAGGATTCGCTGTGTGTTGCATACTAAGTGAGTGGCAGCAGTTACGGAAGAACTCAGGATTGTTATGCAGTTCCCGCAAAGCCACGTGGGTGCAGTCGATGGCGCCCTGCACCATGGGGAGGCCCGCTATCCTGGCAAAGACACATGCACGCTTGTCCTGCTTCTCTCTGGTGATTGGGAATTCAATGTAGTCCCTTCTTCTGCTGTAGAGAGCCTCAGTGACCTCGTGGATGCAGCGATGGATTGCAAACTGTGAGATGTTAGCTATGTCTCCTGTTGCAGATTGGAAGGATCCGCTGGCGAAGAAATTGAGGGCCACGGTGACCTTGACTGCCACTGGGAGAGCCGTGGTCGCTCTGATCTGAGGCTGGAGGTCTGGTTGCAGGAGGTGGCAGAGTTCTGTGACCACCTCCTTGCTGAAGTGAAGCCTTCTAATACACTGCTCCTCGCTTAATTAAAGGTAGGATAAGAACTCTCGGAATACCCTCAGAGGATAAGGCCTCCTGTTGAGAGCCCTGATTGTCCTCCTCCTCCCTCTGTGCACATGTTCCCGTATTTCTCGCTGCCTACGCTCCTTCCGCTGTCGATCCTGGAGGGCGAGGTGGCGCCAGTACAGCCCCCACTAATGTTACCAAGTGTAGCAGTTTGAATCTTTGAAGAATAAATGTAGCTATCTTTTTAGTTGCCAGAAGACTCTTGATACAAAAGAACCTTGACATTACTGAATGAAGCTGTTGCAGTGGGTGAAACTAACAAAAAAAACACTGAAACTGCACTAACCTGACAGCTGCGAGTGATTACTCATGATCCCTTTAAATAACATCCCTGGAGCTGGCTTCCTGGTGCTGCACGGTAGCTCTACCTCTCGGTGTTTACTCCAATTTTGCAAATCGGGCGGTCAGTGAGCGGTCCACACTCACGGAAATCACGATCTACCTGGTGTTGACGTTACCAGCGATACCTCTTACCGGCGGCACTACGGGGGGGTGGGGGGGGGGCGGTGGGCGGATTTGGCGTGCAGCGCTGGATTTGCCTTACCCCGGCGATACTGGACTAGCGCCCCATTACTGGCGCTAATGGGAGGTGTTAAGGGGATGAATTTTTCCCCTGTTATGTTTTATATTTAAAAATAATTTTTTTTAGGTAGCTATTAGGTGACAGAATCACAATATTACAACATTACAATATTCCTACATTACAATAGTGACTACACTTCAAAAAATACTGCATTGGATGTAAAGCGCTTTGGGATGTCCAGTGGTTGTAAAAGGCGCTATATAAATGCAAATCTTTCTTTCTTTATATTACTGTAATTAGGTCAAGATAACATGAAGCTTCTTTAAGTCACCATATCCTAACGGTTAAAAAAACGAAGGGGAAAAATTCGTCCCCTTTGCGCCTCCAGTTAGCACCAGCAGATGGCACTGACGGGGCACTAGAGCAGTATCGCTGGTGTGAGGCAAATCCAGCACCACGCGCCAAAACCCGCCCGCCCGTAGCGCCACCAGTAACAGTTATCGCCGGAAGCCTCAATGCCAGGTGGATTGTGATGTTAGTGAGTGTGCAAAGCTCACTGAGCACCCGATCTGTGAAATTGATTGTTGCCACCTACCTTAGCGCCTGGAGTAAACAGCAACAGGGAGAGCTGGCGTGAAGCAGCAGAAAGCCGACTCCAGGGATGTTATTTAAAGGGATCATCAGTAATGACACGCAGCTGTCAGGTTAGTGCAGTTTTAGTGGTTTCTTGTCAGTTTCACATGGTCCAAGTTTCATTCAGTACTTTCAAGGTTCTTTTGCAACAGGAGTGTTGTGGCAACTAAAAAGTAGTTACATTTATTCTTTAAAAAATCAAACTGGTTACATTAGTGGGGGCTGTACTGACAGTCGACCTCGCCCTCCAGGATCTACGGCGGAGGGAGCGGAGGCAGCGAGAAAGACTGGAACATGTGCCCAGAGGGAGGAGGAGGGCCATCAGGGCTCTCAACAGGAGGCCTTACCCTCCAAGGGTATTCTGAGAACACATCTCCTACCTCCAATTAAACGAGGAGCAGTGTATTAGAAGACTCCGCTTCACCAAGGAGGTGGTCACAGAACTCTGCCACCTCCTGCAACCAGACCTCCAGCCTCAGATCAGGGCGACCACGGCTCTCTCAGTGGCAGTCAAGGTCACCGCCGGCCTCAATTTCTTCGCTAGCGGATCCTTCCAGTCTGCAACAGGAGACATAGCTAACATCTCACAGTTCGCCGTCCATCGCTGCATCCGGGAGGTCACAGAGGCTCTCTACAGTAGGAGAAGGGTCTACATTTCCTTTCCCATCACCAGAGAGAAGCAGGACGAGCGTGCATGCGGCTTTGCCAGGATAGCGGGATTGCCCATGGTGCAGGGCGCTATTGACTGCACCCACATGGCTTTACGGGCAGCGCATAACAAACCTAAGATCTTCCGTAACCACAAAGGCTACCACTCACTTAATGTAAAGTTGGTGTGCGACCACAGACAGCGAATCCTCAATGTCAATGCCCGCTATCCTGGCAGCAGCCACGATGCCTTCATCCTGCGCCCGACCGGTGTGCCAGCACTCTTCCAGCCATCACGTCAAGCTCATGTCTGGCTGGTCGGAGACAAGGGGTATCCGCTCTCCACCTGGCTCATGGCCCCTCTGCAACCCAACACTCCTGCCCAGGGCTCATATAATGAGAGTCATGCTGCCACCAGGAACATCATCGAGCAGACCATAGGCCTGCTGAAGCAACGGTTCTGCTGCCTTAACTGCTCGGGAGGAGCCCTCCAGTACTCGGCTGAGCGGGTGTCCCATTTCATGGTGCTCTGCTGCATGCTGCACAACTTGGTCATCATGGGGGCGCAGCCCTTGCCACCAGGGATTGTGGGACCACCTCAGGAGGAGGAAGAGGGAGAGGAGGATGAGGAGGAGGACGAGGAGGAAGAGGAAGACGAGGAGGAGGAGGAGGAGGAGGAACAGGAGCGAGGGAGGAGGCAGTCACTCAATCGGCCTTCCGGAAGGGCGGTCCGTGACCGCCTCATCAGACTGCGGTTCAAATAAATTAAACCCCAGATCCCCGTTGCTCACCACATTCCCATCATTCCATCCCTGTCGCAGGCCATATCACAGCACAAATCTGAAATGAGACACACCACGAAAGAATCCAAACTGAATTAATATATTTATCAAAAATCAGTGATCACATATTTACAACAAAAATATTTACTATTCACCCTTGTGCAATCCCTTAGTGCCTCTCGTTACTGTGCCTTTGCCTGCTCTAGTGCTCCTACGAAGTGTTGGCCCAGTGGCTGCAGCAGGGCTGGTGGAAGGCTGTTGAGTGTTCATGCAGGAGACTTCAGGTGGCCTTGTACGACGCCCTCGACCAGCTCTGGGCCTGGAAGGCCCGGCTGTACACTGCACCACCTCAGCATGGGCGGCAGCAGTCTGGGCTGGCTGGATGACAGGCAGCGACAAGGCCAGTGGCAGAATGGCAGTGGTGGGAGCAGGAATGCTGTCATCCTGAGAGAGGACAGCAGGTTCCTGCTCCACTGACCCACTGCCACTGCCCTGGGGCAGCACCTCAGCATCCCTAGCTGGTAGACCCAGCCATGATGGCAGCAGTCAGATATTGCGTGGCATCAAGCTGAGACTGCATGAGAGCAGTCTGAGATTGGATGCCGCCAAGCATAGACTGCATTACAGCACTAAGACATTGCGTCGCTTCCGCCTGTGCTGCAATGGAAGCTGCCAGATCGCACATCACACGCAGCATCAGGTCTAGGTCGCCATGGTCTCTCTGGGAGTCTACCATCCTTTGCAGACTGGAAATGATGAGCTCCATGGTGTGCACAGAGCTTTATGCAATGTTGGAGGCGGACTCCTCCACACTCCTTACCCTTGTTCTTCCACCTGTTGCTCTTCCTGCACTGCCTGGCCAGGTTGTGATTCTTGGGTATCTGAAAGGAGAAAGGCACAAAGGTAGGGTTGTGGTGAGGGGAGGGGGTGGGGAAAGCAAGAGTTGCATGCTTACACCATCTGCAGCTTCTACATCAGAAGAGATTGTGGTATGAGGGGGAAGTGGGATGTGAGAAGGAGGATTAGATACGAGAATACCGTCATCTTCTTTGGTTTCAGCCCTGCCGCTGGCCAAGGCCTCAGCGATGGCCGCTCCAGTGATGGCGAATACCGTCTCCTCCATCATGGTAAGGACATGCAGCCGTGCCTGTACCTGCCGGTTAGGTCCTGCTGGATTTAAAGGGAGTGGCGACCTTAAACACAGCTGAATTAATTGAACTTGGCAGAATCCCAGTATGGGAGCTATAAGAACATAAGAATGAGGAGCAGGAGTAGGCCATACGGCCCCTCGAGCCTGCTCCGCCATTCAATAAGATCATGGCTGATCTTCGACCTCAACTCAACTTTCCTGCCCGATCTCCATACCCCTTGATTCCCCTAGAGTCCAAAAATCTATCGATCTCAGCCTTGAATATACTCAACGATTCAGCATCCACAGACATTTGGGGTAGAGAATTCCAAAGATTCACAACCCTCTGAGTGAAGAAATTCCTCCTCATCTCAGTCTTAAATGGCCGACCCCTTATCCTGAGACTATGACCCCTAGTTCTAGACTCTCCAGCCAGGGGAAACAATCTCTCAGCATCTACCCCGTCAATCCCCCTCAGAATCTTATATGTTTCAATGAGATCACCTCTCATTCTTCTAAACTCCAGAGAGCATAGGCCCAGTCTACTCAATCTCTCCTCATAGGAATCAATCTAGTGAACCTTCATTGCACCGCCTCCAAGGCAAATATATCCTTCCTCAGATAAGGAGACCATAACTGTGCACAGCACTCCAGGTGTGGTCTCACCAGAGCCCTGTACAATTGTAGCAAGATTTCCTTACTCTTGTACTCCAACCCCATTGCAATAAAAGCCAACATGCCACTTGCCTTCCTTATTGCTTGCTGTACCTGCAGGCTAACTCTCTGTGTTTCCTGTACGAGGACACCTAAATCTTTCTGAACACCAACATTTAATAGTTTCTCACCATTTAAAGAATATTCTGCTTTTCTATTCTTCCTACCAAAGTGAATAACCTCACATTTCCCCACATTATACTCCATCTGCCACCTTATTGCCCACTCACTTAACCTGTCTATATCCCTTTGCAATAGCAAAATACTGCGGATGCTGGAAATCTGAAATAACAACAGAAAATGCTGGAAACACTCAGCAGGCCAGGCAGCATCCGTGGAGCGAGAAACAGAGTTAACGTTTCAGGTCTGGGACCCTTCATCAGAACTGGAAAAAGCTGGAGATGTAACAGATATTAAGCAGGTGCAGAGACGGTGGGGGGTTTAGGAGGGGAGGAAGGAATTGAAAGAACATACTGTGCTTATGTAAGAGGCAGGAAAGATAAAATGTTGCAAATGGGAATGGCAAAATCATACAGCATGAAAAATGGGGGCAGGGATTATTGTCTGAAATTGTTGAACTCGATGTTGAGTCCGGAAGGCTGTAAAGTGCCTAATCGAAAGATGAGGTGCTGTTCCTCGAGCTTACGTTGAGCTTCATTGGAACAATGTAATAGGCCGAGGACAGAGAGATCAGAGTGGGAGTGAAGCGGAGAATTAAAGTGACAGGCGACCGGAAGCTCAGGGCCTATTACATTGTTCCAATGAAGCTCAACGTAAGCTCGAGGAACAGCACCTCATCTTTCGATTAGGCACTTTACAGCCTTCCGGACTCAACATCGAGTTCAACAATTTCAGACAATAATCCCTGCCCCCATTTTTCATGCTGTATGATTTTGCCATTCCCATTTGCAACATTTTATCTTTCCTGCCTCTTACATAAGCACAGTATATTCTTTCAATTCCTTCCTCCCCTCCTAAACCACCCCCCCCACCCCCCACCGTCTCTGCACCTGCTTAATATCTGTTACATCTCCAGCTTTTTCCAGTTCTGACGAAGGGTCCCAGACATGAAACGTTAACTCTGTTGCTCTCTCCACGGATGCTGCCTGGCCTGCTGAGTATTTCCAGCATTTTCTGTTGTTATAAATCCCTTTGCAGGCTCTTTGCGTCCTCCTCACAACTTACTTTCCCGCCTAGCTTTGTATCATAAGCAAACTGGGCTACATTAAACTCAGTCCCTTCATCTAGGTCATTAAAATAAATTGTAAATAGCTGAGGCCCCAACACTGATCCTTGCAGCACCCCACTAGTTACAGCCTGCCAACCTGAAAATGACCCATTTATCCCTACTCTCTGCTTTCTGTCCCCAACCCCATGGGTCCTTATCTTGCGTAACAACATTTTATGTGGCAACTTATCTCATGCCTTTTGGAAATCCAAATATACTACATCCACTGGTTCCCCTTTATCTACCCTGCTAGTTACATCCTCAAAAAACTCGAAGGGGGAAAAATTCTGTATCGACAATTTTGGGTCGCTAACATTGCCTGGCCACTAACTTTAGCGGCCGGTGCTAATTAGCGCCGGTGACCGCGAAATACAGTTTTAGCGCCCCAAGAGGGAGGTGGAGCGCTAATTCAAGCACTCCACTTCTTTCTTAGAGCGCTAACCCTGAATATCGGGGCGGTGCGTTCTGCAGCATGGAAGGGCTCCTTCCCTCATTAAAGGGGAGGGCCCAAGCACAGAACTCGGGAGGGCCCTACCTGGACCACTGGGGAGCGGGGTGCCATGCCAGCAGCCCCGCACACAAGAGGAGTGCTGGGCTGCCAGATTGTGGCACGGACCCCGCGTTCAAAGACGCAAACGGGCTGTGACAAGTAAGTCGGCTGATTTCTTTTTCCCCGCCTGCCACCTCCCCTTTACTTATCACCCCACGAGCCTCCTGCCAGTCCGTTCCCGTCCCATGAATCGGTCGCTGTCATCTCCCGGCGCAGATTCATGGGGCGCGGGGCAATTTTGCAGGTGGGGCAAAAACGGGGCAATGCACATGGTGATGATTTCATCATCGCCTGCACAGCTGAGCAGAGCGGTACCGCTTACCACCACCGCTAAACTCCCGCTGAATATAGCGGAAGTTGTCAGTGGCATCACGCCCGGGCGGTAAGTTGTTAGCGCCCCATTAGCGCCCCCGGAGGCGCTAATGAGAGGCGCTAAGGTACCCAATTTCTCCCCCTAAGAAGTTTGTTAAATATGATTTTCCTTTCATAAAAGCATGTTGACTCTGCCTAATCATATTATGATTTTCTAACTGCCCTGTTACCACTTTCTTAATGGATTCCAGCATTTTCCCAACAACTAATGTCAGGCTAACTGGCCTGTAGTTCCCTGTTTTCTCTCTCCCTCCTTTCTTGAATAGCAGGGTTACATTTGCTAGCTTCCAATCTGCTGGGACCATTCCAGAATCTAGGGAATTTTGGTAGATTACACATAACCAATGCATCCACTATCTCTGCAGCCACCTCTTTTAGAATCGTAGGATGATGGCCATCAGGTCATGGGGATTTTTCAGCTTTTATTCCAATTAGTTTCTCAAGTTCTTTTTCTCTACTGATATTAATTACTTTAAGTTCCTCGCTCTCATTAGCCCCTTGGTTCCCCATTATTTTTTGGTATGCCTTTTGTGTCTTCTACTGCGAAGACAGATACAAAATATTTGTTTAAAGTCTCTGCCATTTCCTTATTTCCCATTATAATCCTGTCTCACCCTCTAACGGACCAACGCTTACTTTTGCTACTCTCTTCCTGTTTACATACTTGTAGAAGCTCTTACATTCTGTTTTTATATTTCTTGCTAGTTTACTCTCATATTCTATTTCTCCCTTTTTATCAATTTTCAAGTCATCCTTTGCTGGTTTCTAAAGCTCTCCCAATCCTCAGGCTTACTACTATTCTTTGCAACATTATAAGCCTTTTCTTTTAATCTAATACTATCCTTAACTTCTTTAGTTAGCCACGGATGGATCACTTTTCCTGTGGAGTCTTTATTTATCAATGGAATGTATATTCGTTGAGAATTTTGGAGTATTTCTTTAAATGTTTGCCACTGTTTATCTACTGTCATACCTTTTAATCTAATTTCCCAATCTACCTTAGCCAACTCTCCCCTCGTACCTATATAATTGGCGTTATTGAAGTTTAAGACTCTAGTTTTGGACTTAAGTATTTCACTCACAAACCCAACATGAAATTCTATCATATTATGATCACTCTTCCCCAGAGGATCCTTTACTATGAGATTACTAATTAACTCTGTCTCATTACATAATACAAGGTCTAAAATAGCCTATTCCCTGGTTGGTTCCATGATGTATTGTTTAGGAAACTGTCTCGAATACTCAAAATGTTCTACAATTGGCCCCAGTGCCCCTAAGCAAGAACAATATATTATGCATTGCACAGTATATAATTTCTCTCATCATCTGACTTTGGCGAAATATAAGGGCAGTCTGTTAGTGTTTTAAAAGAATAACTTCCAGGATCAATGCTGCTCTCACCATCCTCATGGCCACCAACTATCTCCAAAAACTCCATGAAAAACATTCCCTGCCCCACTGAAAAGTGACATGTGGGTAGATTTTCAACTTGCCACCTGGGTATTAAATGGACATTGCAGATCAGCCGCCCATTATACAAGCGGCCTGATATTCATTTCTGTCAATAATGGGCAGCCAATCCATAATGAAAGATTTACGATGAGTGACAAGTTGAAAATCTGCCCCAAGGTTCTAGCCATCTACCTATAATGTCCTTGACACAGCAGTTGGGAGAAATATGAAGCATCGCAGCCCTCTCTGCAAGGGTCTGCCTGGATCCTTTTTGACATCTCTCCTGAGGCAGAGCTGAAATTGGAAACTGTCATGGAGAATCACGTAACTAAAATAGGAGAGATTGAGGGAAATTCTGGCAATGTATTTTGATCTCGTCTTGTTACACTGATGGCATTTAAAGGACTGACACCTCCTATCAAACTGCATGAAGGATAATCATTGTATTGCAGTTGTTTACTATATAATGACTATCCAGAACCCAGGAAAAGACCAGCGAGCCCTGATTATGAATGTATCTTTGCCAAACATTTTTCAAAAATAGTTTCTGCTCTAAAAAAAGATGGGTGTTCCAGCTACCTTTAGTAAGCATAAAACACTGCAAAGACAAATACAGCAGCTTAGTAACAAGAAAAATGACATGTCTACAAAGGCAATATTACTCATTCATTGGGTTCTTATGGGTCTGTTGAATACTGACAATCCTTTCAGCAAGGCCGTCTTCTTCATTAAAAAGGAGGTCAACTGTGTGAAACATTAAAGATACTCGTGGGATTATCAATAAGGAAAGTTTGCTCCATTCAAAACTAACAAAATTTAGCTGTGACCATGTAACACAGCAAAGCTACAAGGAAAACAATTGTTGCCAATGATTCTCTAACCAAATGTTTTCCAAAGGATTTCTTAATGAAAACTGCAATCATTAGAGTTGTGATACTGACTTAAAATCTAACCTTCCTCAGTTGGTGTCACTTTTCAACAGATTTCACCCATATAGTTAGATGATGTGTCACACCCCCAAGCACAGCAGTCTGAACAGAACAGAAGCAAAATACTGCGGATGCTGCAGGAGTTCTGACTTCCTTTACATATCTTGGACCTTCCTTCAGGTCCAACTGCATTGACGTACGAATCTGCGAGAGATCAAATCCAAGGGATCCTTATCCCTTCTAATCACATTTACTGAATTGTGGAGCCTCCGCAATATATTGCCCGAAGCCTGGGAATGAACTGTTTTTCCTATTGTGTTACTCTTCAGGAATGTAGGGGCATCTATTTAGGTGGTGGTAAGTTTTCCATTTGGATCCTGATCATCAAGTCCAAGAGAATTATGTACATTCTCCACTTTCAACAAGGCAGATTCCTTCCAACGTGCTTTTTAGGGCTAGAGGGCGAGGGAGCCCAGACTCCCTTAACTGCAAGATGTCACTGGAATTGGGCTATTCTCCCTGGGGATAAGACCATTCTCCCTGGGGATAAGACTATTCTCCCTGGGGATAAGACTATTCTCCAGGGGGATAAGACCATTCTCCCTGGGGATAAGACTATTCTCCCTGGGGATAAGACTATTCTCCCTGGGGATAAGACCATTCTCCCTGGGGATAAGACCATTCTCCCTGGGGATAAGACCATTCTCTCTGGGGATAAGACTATTCTCCCTGGGGATAAGACTATTCTCCCTGGGGATAAGACCATTCTCCCTGGGGATAAGACTATTCTCCCTGGGGATAAGACTATTCTCCAGGGGGATAAGACCATTCTCTCTGGGGATAAGACCATTCTCCCTGGGGATAAGACTATTCTCCAGGGGGATAAGGTTATTCTCCAGGGGGATAAGGTTATTCTCCAGGGGGATAAGGTTATTCTCCAGGGGGATAAGGTTATTCTCCAGGGGGATAAGGTTATTCTCCAGGGGGATAAGGTTATTCTCCAGAGGGATAAGGTTATTCTCCAGGAGGAGAAGGTTATTCTCCAGGGGGATAAGACTATTCTCCAGGGGGGATAAGGTTATTCTCCAGGGGGATAAGGTTATTCTCCAGGGGGATAAGGTTATTCTCCAGGGGGATAAGATTATTCTCCAGAGGGATAAGGTTATTCTCCAGGGGGATAAGGTTATTCTCCAGGGGGATAAGGTTATTCTCCAGGGGGATAAGGTTATTCTCCAGGGGGATAAGGTTATTCTCCAGAGGGATAAGGTTATTCTCCAGGGGGATAAGGTTATTCTCCAGGGGGATAAGGTTATTCTCCAGAGGGATAAGGTTATTCTCCAGGGGGATAAGGTTATTCTCCAGGGGGATAAGGTTATTCTCCAGGGGGATAAGGTTATTCTCCAGAGGGATAAGGTTATTCTCCAGGAGGAGAAGGTTATTCTCCAGGGGGATAAGACTATTCTCCAGGGGGATAAGGTTCTTCTCCAGGGGGATAAGGTTATTCTCCAGGGGGATAAGGTTATTCTCCAGGGGGATAAGGTTATTCTCCAGGGGGATAAGGTTATTCTCCAGGGGGATAAGACTATTCTCCAGGGGGATAAGGTTATTCTCCAGGGGGATAAGACTATTCTCCAGGGGGATAAGGTTATTCTCCAGGAGGAGAAGGTTATTCTCCAGGGGGATAAGACTATTCTCCAGGGGGATAAGGTTCTTCTCCAGGGGGATAAGGTTATTCTCCAGGGGGATAAGGTTCTTCTCCAGGGGGATAAGGTTATTCTCCAGGGGGATAAGACTATTCTCCAGGGGGATAAGGCGATTCTCCAGGGGGATAAGGTTATTCTCCAGGGGGATAAGGTTCTTCTCCAGGGGGATAAGGTTATTCTCCAGGGGGATAAGGTTCTTCTCCAGGGGGATAAGGTTATTCTCCATGGGGATCAGGCTATTCTCCAAGGGGATTAGGCTATTCTCCCTGGGGGTGAAGTTATTCTCCAGGGGATCAGGCTATTCTCCATGCAAGAAAAGGAATATACCATTTCCACTGATACTGAGAATGCTGGGGAACTCCACTACCATAGTGCTCCCTATCTTTCTGCAAGAATAAGAATGAAAGGGAGTGGTGACAGTGAAAACAAAATTTCTAACCAAGAGAGACAAATCTGAAGTGGGTAAGAAATAGGTGGGGAGGGTTTGTAAGGAGACGTGGCAAGATTGTATGAAATAATATATATTTTTTTAAATCATAAGCCTACGAGGCTGGAGAAAACCCTGAAGCTATGCAAACAGTCTGGCCCAATTGAACTTTGTGGACACAGCAAACAAGGCAGTTAATCAAGGAACCAGAACACAATGTGAGATGACCTAAGGGCTTGCGAACCAAATCATCTCTGAGATCAAGGAACCAGAACACAATGTGAGATGACCTAAGCGTTTGCTAACCAAATCATCTCTGAGCAGATCAGTGAATGATCATGCACACAGAGACCCTATAAAAAGTAATGAATTCTGAACTCTGAACACAGATGGGAAACACAGCCAATAGAAAGACAGGATCCTGCCAAGTGAATTGGACCCATTTACCTACAACCAACTCAGATTGATCAACTAAGGGTGATTGTAAGTATTGGCCAAATGCACAAGTAAGGGCACAAATAGTGTGTGTAAGTGCTTAGATATTGCATGTAACGGCATAGATATTGGGCCGAAAATTGATCCCGGGACGCGAGAGTACGCACTGCATACTCTCGCGTATTCCCACTCCAATTGCCGGTTTTCTGCATGCCCTGCGCATGCGCTGAAAACCGGCAATTGCTCTTCCGAAAAGGGGGCGGGGCCTGGGTGCATCGCGTGCGCGCTACAGGCTGCGCGCACGCTGTGCACTTCATGCTTTGGACGCGCAGGTAAGTAGGGAAGATTTTGGAAATGTAAAAAGGAGGAGTAAGACCCGCTTTTAAGAAGGTAAGTAGTGAATTAAGTATTTTTTTGAATTTTTTTTTACAGGTATATCTTTTTTATAGACTTTAAAGACAGGTAAGTTTATTTTTATAACTTTTTAAAAGATTTTAAATTTTTTCAAAAATTTAATTTTTTATTTAAAATGGTTAATTTAATTAACTATACTTATTTTATTAATGTGATGGGTTTTTTTTTAATTTAATTGAGGTTTAGCTGTTATTTTGGGGGGGTGTAAGATTCATAAGTCTCACAGCCATGCTGTGAGACTTATGAATGGAAGATGGTGTGCTGCCATTGGCTCTAACTGAGTCACGTGATCCCACAGCTCGCACGAATTCACTACGCCGCTGGGATACGCAAGCCCAGCACAGCTGATGTCTGGAACATCAAGTTCGTGCGAGCTGGATCAGAAAAAGCATAAGCGAGGTGAGACATCGCGGGGAAGGCTTACCCCCGCGGGAACAGAGCGAGATCAATTTCTGGGCCATTGTGTGTAAGTGCATAGATATTGCGTGTAAGTGCATAGATATTGCGTGTAAGTGCATAGATATTGCATGTGAGGGCATACATATTGCGTGTAAGTACAGTAAACGCTTGTTTAAATGGCACTTAATCATCCGGAATACTTTAATAACCGGCAAAATAGATAGCCGGTAATCTTGCCGAATCCATCCAGCACTCGTTTTGCCAAGTCCGAGTCTCCCGCGGTGGCCGAGTTAGTCAGTGGTTTTTATTTTTGTTTGTGTTAAAAATTGCCTTGGTAGGTATAACTCTCTGTTATCCAGAATTTTTCATCAACCGGCACCATCCTGGTCCCGTAGGTGCTGGATAAGAAAGAGTTTACTGTACATAGATATTGCAAAATAATCCATAGTTAAGTGCATAGTTATTGCAAATATCATTGATCAAATTCAATAAAGTACCGTTTGATCGGATCTTGTTTGACCTTGTAGTATTTCAATAAGTCTCAGGATCAGCATCACCAAGGTGGTGGTCACAGAACTCCTCCAAACAGACCTCCAGCCTCACACCAGGAATACTTAAACCCCAGATCCCTTTTGCTCACCACATCCCCATCATACCTTCCCTGTGTCATGCCATATCGCAGCATCCTCCTGGGCGCAAGGGTGAAATGAGAGAGACCACAAAATATTGCAAACTCCATTAATAAATTTATGCATAAACTTATCACACATAGCACATTCATTCTAATAACTAATGACCCTTGTGCCTCCCATAGTTGAATAGCTGTCATTGTGTGCAAGGTGTGAGATGTGGGTGTGAGTATTGGTAGGTAGAGATCATTGGTGTGAGCGCTGGGGGTGTGATGCTTTGGGCAGTATGTGAAGCTTGTGGTACAGATGGTGGTATGTAGCATTTGTTGAAGCATTCAATCACCCTGACCACCCGACTGAGGTGGATCTTCCATGAGCACACCTGCTTCAGTCCTCCGGCTCCTTCTCCTTGTTGTGCTTCTCCTTGCTGAGGCAGCTGCACAGCCAGCAATGCTGAGAATGAGGTGCTGCAGTATCAATGAACCTCCCCTTTAAGTACTGGGAAAAGCCTGTGGCAATGTTGAGTTGCGATTAGACTGCACCCGATATTGGTCCACCCTTTGAGTGTAATATCACTGAGCTTGGGCTTTAAGACTTGATTTAGCGCCCCAATCATTTCTTTCAGCAGTGAGAATGAATTTTGTGTGCAGTCTAAAGCATTAGCGCCTGGCACTAACTCTCAAACTTTTCTAATGATACCACCTATTACTGGGCTATAATGAATTTCTAGCCCAGAAAATCCAACCTCATTGGCGTTGGGTGGACCCATATCGGGTGCAGTCTAATCACAACTCATCATTGCCACAGGCTTTTTTCACTTCTTAAAGGGGAGGTACATTGATGCTGAATCAGGTATGCTCATGGCAGATCCACGCCCCAGGCAGAGAGCCCGCATATTCTCCGACGAAGCATTGGAGGCATTGGTTTTCGCTGTGGAAAGATGGAGGGCGGTGCTTTACCCGACAAGTGGCAGGAGGCCCTTGCCACAAATCTTCCACACGTGTGGAGGCAGGTAGCGCAGCATGTCTCGGGCAGCACTGTGGTCCTCAGGATCCACACACAGTGCAGGAAGAAATTTAACAAACTCATTCAGTTGGTCAGGGTGAGTGAGTGCTTCAACAAATGCTACATACCACCATCTGAACCACAATCTTCACACACTGCCCAAAGCACCACACCCCCAGCATTCACCCACCAACAATCTCTATCGACCAACACTCACACCCACATCTCACACCTTGCACACAGGCAGCTATTCAACTATGGCAGGCACATCACCCAACCACATTGCTCCACACTTACTCACATACTTTCCTTTCTCTTGCAGGCCAAGGTGGCTCACAATAGGAGGGAGCAGGAGTGCACAGGCGGGGGACAAGCAGACACCCAACCAATGTCTGCGCTGGAGTGCTGCAAATCATTGGCTGGCAGGTGGTGGGCACCGTGGCCACCGGTGGCGTTGACCCCCTTGGGGACAACAACGGTAAGTTCATCCCTACTCCTTCTTCTCACATCCCACTTCCCCCTCACCCCACAAGCGTTTCACACTTTCCAGCTAATCATGCTGTATGCATGCATTTCTCCCTTCCTGCCCCCTCCCCTCACCTTTACCTGATTCTTGTGCCTTTATGCTTTCAGATAATGAGCAAGCACCTGAGCAGCCTGTCCCTGAGGACACCGTAGAGAGTAAGGCAGGAGAAGAGGAGGAGGAAGATCACACCGCGTCACTGCATGTCTCACCCGCAGGCACCAGCTCAGATACTGGCACTACGCGTTCTTCAGAGGCTAGTATAGTAGCGGGATCTGCAAAGGGTGAAGCACCAGGAACGAGTGGGCTGCAGCAAGGCCAGGGAGAAAGGGTAGCTTGGGGGCCAGCTCCCAGAGGGCGAGTTCGCACGCAAGTTCTGCTGCACAGGACTCGATGGGAAGGCCTTTAGAAGAGAGTGATGGACATGTACATGGAGATGATAGGTGCCGTGGAAAGGATGCCCGAGAGCCTCTCGGCAATGGTAAGGAGCGTGGAGGAGTCCGCCTCCAACATTGCACAAGGCTCTGCGCATGGAGTCCATCATTTCCAGTCTGCAAATGATGGCAGACTCCCAGAGAGACCGTAGCAACCCAGACCTGATGCCGCATGTAATGGGCGATCTGGCAGCTTCCATTGCAGCACAGGCGGAAGCGACGCAACATCTTAGTGCTGTAATGCAGTCTATGCTTGGTGCCATCCAATCTCAGACTGCTCTCATGCAGTCTCAGCTTGATGCCACGCAAGCTCCGATTGCTGCCATCGTGGCTGGGTCTACCACCATCGACCAGGGCTTTCATGGTGTTGCAGCAGGCCAGCAATCTGTGGTCCAACAGATTGCATGGGATGCTGAGGTGCTGCCCCGGGAGCAGTGGGTCAGTGGAGCAGGAACCTGCTGTCCTCTCTAAATGGCCAACCCCTTATTCTGAGACTGTGATCCCTGGTTCTAGACTCTCCAGCCAGGGGAAACATCCTCCCTGCGTCAAGCCCTGTAAGAATTTTGCATGTTTCAATGAGATCACCTCTCATTCTTCTGAAATCTAGAGAATATAGGCCTAGTCTACTCAATCTCTCCCATAGGACAATCCCCCCATCCCAGGAACCAGTCTGGTGAACCTTTGTTGCACTCCCTCTATGGCAAGTATATCCTTCCTTAGGTAAGGAGACCAAAATTGTACACAATACTCCAGGTGTGGTCTCACCAGGGCCCTATATAACTGCAGTAAGACTTCTTTACTCTTATAGTCAAATCCTCTTGTAATAAAGGCCAACATACCATTTGCTTTCCTAATTGCTTGCTGTACCTGCTTGTTAACTTTCAGTGATTTGTGTACAAGGACACCCAGAGCCCTCTGAACACCAACATTTCCCAATCTCTCACCATTTAAAAAATACTCTGCTTTTCTATTTTTCCTACCAAAGTGGATAATTTCACATTTCTCCACATTATATTCCATTTGCCATGTTCTTGCCCACTCACTTAGCCTGTCTATATCCAGTTGAAGCCTCCTTGCATCCTCCTCACAACTTACATTCCCACCCAGCTTTGTATCATCAACAAACTTGGATATATTACATTTGGTCCCCTCATCCAAATCATTGATGTAGATTGTGAATAGCTGAGGCCCAAGCACTGATCCTTGCAGTACCCCACTAGTTACAGCCTGCCAACCCAAAAATGACCCGTTTATTCCTACTCTCTGTTTTCTGTCCATTAACCAATCCTCAATCCATGCTAGTATATTGCCCCCAATCCCATGAGCCCTAATTTTGTTTAATAACCTTTTGTGTGGCACCTTATCGAATGCCTTCTGAAAATCCAAATACACCACATCTACTGGTTCCCCCTTATCTATTCTGTTAGTTACAACCGCAAAAAATTCTAACAGATTTGTCAAACACAATTTCCCTTTCATAAATCCGTGTTGACTCTGCCCAATCCTATTATTATTTTCTAAGTGCCCTGTTACCACGTCCTTAATAATAGATTCTAGCATTTTCCCTACTACTGATGTCAGGCTAACTGGTCTGTAGTTCCCCGTTTTCTCTCTCCCTCCTTTCTTAAATAGTGGGGTTACATTTGCTACCTTCCAATCCACGGGAACCGTTCTAGAATCTAACAACTAATTATAATGCTAGAACAGCTAAGCATTTGAATCAAATGTCAGAAAAGCAAACCAATTTCAGTACAAACCACAAACTAAAAGAAAAACTTTTAACAGTGACTGCATCCATGATCTTGTGAAAGAATTCAATTCAAAAGCTTCAAGTGTCAGGCTGTTAGCATCGTAATTCACTCGACTATTTTTTTGATTTTCTCTCCTTTGCCTCTTCAGGTGCTGATTCATGCTGATGTATGGTGTTATGGGCATTAGTGTTTACCTAAGTGGCCATTTTTCATGTGTTAGTCTAGACAGTTAAGCACTGATTTTGTGAGAATGGCAAAAACAAACTTGAGTTCCCCACCAAGTCCCACAGCACCCTGACTTGGACATATATCAGCTTTCCTTCATCGCCGCTTGCTCCATATCCTGGAATTCTTGCTTAACACCATTGTGTGATCACCATCACCACAAGTATTGCATTGATTCAAGGAGAAGGCTCAGCACTGCCTTCCCAAGGCAACTTGGGGTGGCCAATAAATGCAGCCTAGTCGGCATCACCTACAACCCAAGAACAAATTTAAAAACACTGCCCTGATGGTATAGGCGCATGAATGGCCAGCAACTCAGTGCGCAGGCTACAACCAATTTTCTGATGGGAGTCCATCCCCTAATTTGAATAGGGTACTGAAACATGGAAGAATTGCCCAGAGAGCACTTGGCTCGGGAGTGGAAAATTAAGTGAGGAAGATTCTATTTAATGGCTGCAGCTCTGTGGAGTTGGAGGTTCTGCTGCAGGAGATACACCAAGGAGGCCACCCTCAGTAAAAGCATGGAGGGATGTTGCTGGCCAAGTCAACGTATTCATCCTGGTCCCTTGTTCCTGGCTGCAACTGAGGGAGAACTTTGCTGGTTTCAAGAGCGAGGTGAAAGTCAATGTGTTCCTTTCTTACGGGGACACAAACCTAAGCTAGAAGCTGCAGCACCCTCTGGGAGGTATCATTTGATGCACTGTACACACTCTTGCACACAACTTCATTGTGCCGAAGCTATACGGTTCGTGTCTCTTAAAGGTAGAGGTGGCATGTGTGAAACTGCAAACAGGTGCTGAGGCTTTTGTATGGTCCCAATAAAATGTCAGAAAGAACCTAGAACAATGAAACAAAGTATTGACAAGAAAAGAAAATGAATAAATGGAGGAACGCCCAGCAAAACCAACTAATACCCGGAATCAAATGCAGCAAAACGTACGTGAAACCAAATTTTAAAAATTATCTGCAACCTAAAGCATTATATCCTTCTAAGAGAGACCTACTTGAACAGGCCAAATTCCCGGACTCCCCATTCATCCAGTTTTTATGGGCAAGGTTTGTGCTGTGGGCAAAGCCCAAAGACACGGGCCACCGATATTAACGTGGAGACGGGAAAGGAGCGGGGGTGGGGAGGTGGTGCGATAGCGTGCGACAAACGCGCAACGTCGTGGGATGCGTGGGAATGTCTGATTTCAATGGAGAAGCCTCATATTCATATTCATGGATGTCCTGCTGGGTGCAGTGTGGGTCACAAAGGAGGTCCTGTTTCCCAGCAATGGGTAAAAGAAACCTGCAGCCACTACAAAGACTCCCGAGGCCCGGGAACCCCGGCCGGCCACAGTTAAACCTGCGCAGCAGGTTAAACCCGAGGCTTCCAGCCTCGCTATCATATTTCAAGTGCCAACCTGCCTCATGGTTTTCTGGTCAAATGGTCTGGAAATTGTGTGCAGAAGGCATTCAAATTTCCAAAATGTTCCAGCAATAGATGAGGCTCCCAGGTTTTAAAAATTCTCATGCTTATGTTCAAATCCCTCCATGGCCTCGTGCCCTCCCCACCCGACCCCCCCCGATCTCTGTAAACCCCCTCTAGCCCTACAACCCTCCAAGATCTTGGCGCTTCTCCAAATCTGGCCTGTTGAGCATCCCTGATTTTAATCAGTCCACCAATGCCGGCCGTGCCTTAGAAACATAGAAACATAGAAGATAGGAGCAGGAGTAGGCCATTCAGCCCCTCGAGCCTGCTCCGCCATTCAATGAGATCATGGCTGATCATCCAAATTCAGTACCCTGTCCCTGCCTTTTCCCCATATCCCTTGATCCCTTTAGCCTTAAGAAATATATCTAACTCCTTCTTGAATATATTTAATGAATTGGTCTCCACTGCCTTCTGTGGTAGAGAATTCCACAGGTTCACCACTCTCTGGGTGAAGAAATTCCTCCTCATCTCTGTCCTAAATGGCTTACCCCTTATCTTTAGACTGTGACCCCTGGTTCTGGACTCCCCCGCCATCGGGAACATCCTTCCTTCCTTCAACTGCCAAGGCCTGAAGCTCTGGAATTCCCTCCCTAAACCTCTCAGCCTCTCTACCTCACTCTCCTCCTTTAAGACGCTACTTAGAACCTGCCACTTTGACCAGGCTTTTGGTCACCTGTCCTAACATCTCTTGATATGGCTCGGTGCCAAGTTTTGTTTGATAATCGCTCCTGTGAAACGCCTTGGGACGTTTTACTATGTTAAAGGCGCTTTATAAATGCAAGTTGTTGTTGTTGCCGTTGTCACGCAAAGTCAGAAAGTTATCGTTTCTACACACGCAGGCTAACAGGAAACTTATTGTTACAAACTACTGATTCCATAAGCTGTCTTTTTGTTGCCATGGTAATAAACTACAGAGTACAGCCCTGATTTTAGTAAGATTCTCTGGCAGAGCCACCTGACTAAAGTCTCCTTGGCATAAGCTAATGCCACTATGGCCAAGTTACACCACAACCTGCTGAGTCACCTCAATAATAAGCTCATCAGACAAGAACTTGGGTTCTGTTGAAGGATCCTCACCTGAAACATTAACTTACCTGCTCTCTCCACAGATGTTGCTTGATCTGATGACAGCTTTCAGAGATTTCTGTTTTTATTTTAGATTTCCAGCATTTTGCTTTTTGTTCAAGAACTTTGCTTTTGCTGCCGCCTTTGGGCATTTTCCTAACAATTATTGTTATATTATATTCGAGCATGTGTATTTAAAGTGTCAGAGAATAGTCATTTACAAAATGCACAGCCGGTCAGTCATTATCTGAATGAGCCAGGTTAACAATTCAAGTGTTCTTTCGACCCTTCAGGTATTCCAGTGCTAACGGACCTGCTGTGTTTTTCTGGCATGCTCTATTTTAACTTTGGATTTGCCAGCAATTTTTCGGATTTCCTGCATTTGCTGGCTATTCACTTTTTCTTCTCATCTCCACATGGGATTATTTAAGTGCTATTTAATTCTTAGTTCCACGTGTTTGCTGATCTGCAGGGAGTTTTTTTCCCAATAAAAATCTGCTGAATAGAAGTTCTATATTTAACACAAACTCAAAGCTTCTGGGCCAGTTGACACGTAAAACTGAGTGTAAGGAGGCAGCTGCAACGCCGAGAAAATACAGAAAATACTGGAGGAAGGGAGTGACTTCCCACCTGAACAGTAATAAAGAACTACAGCACACCTTCTCACATAAAAAGAAAGATAGACTTGCATTTATATAGCGCCTTTCACAACCACCAGACGTCCCAAAGTGCTTTACAGCCAATGAAGCACTTTTTGAAGTGTAGTCACTGTTGTAATGTAGGCATCGCGGCAGCCAATTTGCGCACAGAAAGCTCCCACAAACAGCAATGTGATAATGACCAGATAATCTGTTTTAGGGATGTTGATTGAGGGATAAATATTGGCCAGACACTGGGGATAACTCCCCTGCTCTTCTTCGAAATAGTGCCATGGGAGCTTTTACGTCCACCTGAGAGAGCAGACGGGACCTCGGTTTAACGTCTTATCCGAAAGACGGCACCTCCGACAGTGCAGCACTCCCTCAGCACTGCACCAGATTGTCAGCCTAGATTATTGAGTTCAAGTCTCTGGAGTGGGACTTGAACCCACAACCTTCTGACTCAGAGGTGAGAGCGCTACCCACTGAGCCACAGCATGACGAAACCCAATACATGGCCGTTTATCTGAATGTGGTATAGACAAACAGTGTTTTCCAGTATTTGACTTTGGAACAAGTAAGAAAGAAAGACTTGCATTTATATAGCGCCTTTCACGACCACAGGACTTTATAGCCAATGAAGTACTTTTGAAGTATTGTTGCAATGTAGGAAATGCGGCAGCCAATTTGCTACAGTAAGCTCCCACAAACAGCAGTGTGATCATGACCAGATAATCTGTTTTAGTAAATGTTGGTTGAGGGATAAATATTGGATAGGGCACTGGGGAGAATGCCCCTGCTCTTCTTCGAAATAGTGCCATGGGATCATTTATGTCCACCTGACAGGTCAAACGGGGCCTCGGTTTAGCACCTCAACCAAAAGACAGACGTAAACGAATTGCAAATAAGCCATGTGATGCGTTCGAAACTATAGTATCAGACACTAAAAATATATTGGCATTTAATAGAACCCGAGTAAGACTGTAGCACAAAAATCAGGCAGTTGGTAGAATTCGCAACTGGAGTTCAACACCTTAAGTGCTCTGTCATTTATCTGAATGTTCACCATTTGCTGCAGCACTTAAAAGGCTGAATGAAAACTATGGTGCCAATATGTCAGCCTTATATTACTCTGTGTTTTATTTTGAAAATGAGTTTATGGTTAAAGTAGCTGAGCAAAAGAATGGTTTACCAAAGTGTTTAAATGCGGCACTGATAGCCAGTCCTCCATTAATCTACCTGCAAATAATTTTAACTCGTGACACATCTATGATATAAAGGTCACAATATGATCCTTGTCACGCTACTTAATGGTGTACCTGTGACTGCTAAAGCACTCTCTGCGACTGCAGCTTGGACTGGCTGTATAAGCCTATATTTCAATGTGTTGGAAAAGGCTGCAAGAAGTCATGTCTATGGTTTCACTGGATTTGCCTTAATATGAATTTTAGATTTTTGCAAGTGTATTAATAATAGAAAACAACTTGCATTTATGCAGCATCCTCAAGACATTCCAGAGCACTTCACAACCAATGAATTACTTTTGAAGTGCAATTAACTAATAACTGCAATACTAAGAGCGGTTCTGTTATATTTTAACTGTTATGTAATCCACACAGCCGAGTGGGTATTGAGATCGCAGCACAGAGAGAAAGGTAACCTTTCCACCATTACAACTTTCAGCGTAGGAAAAGCTATTCTCGATTCTGAGACTAAGAGGAAATGTCAGTCCTTCTTAACCTCACAAAAGCAGCTAACAGCTTGGATCATTTCTACCACGTATAGTACCATTGGTGGCTGGTAACCTTTTGACAGGTGAGGCATAGCTAACCAAGCCAGCTTGTTACCATGGCAACACATCCTTCCTGTGAAATCCCACCCCAACCTTGTAAAGTGTATATTGGCCCAGAAATTAAACATCGATGGTTCCCGCAGGGGTAAGGATTCCCCGCGATATCGCACTCCGCGCCTACCTTTTTGTTTTGGGCCCACACGAACTTCAGTTTCAGGGCCTCTCCCTGTTGCAACCGTGCAGTGCTTGCGTGTCCCAGAGGCACAATTAGTTCGTGCGAGCTCTGGGATCACGTGATTCAGTTAGAGCCAATGGCAGCACACCATCTTTCATTCATAGTTTTGACAGCAAGGGCTGTCAAAGCTATGAATACTACAAGCCCCCAAAAGAACAGCTAAACCTCAATTAATTTTTTTAAAAAGCCATCACATTAATAAAATAACTATAGTTAAATAAATTAACCACTTTAAACAAAAAATTAAATTTTTGAAAAAATTTAAAATCTTTTTAAAAGTTATAAAAATAAACTTACCTTTCTTTAAAGTCTCTAAAAAAGATAAACCTGTTGAAAAAAATTTAAAATAACACTTAATTAACTACTTACCTTGTTAAAAGGGTGTCCTACGCCTGCTTTCTTTATGTGTAAAATCTTCACCACTTACCTGCGCGTTCAAACCTGAAAAAAAAACTAAGTGCACTGCGTGCGCACAACCTGTAGCGCGCACACGGTTCACTTAGGAACCGCCCCCTTTGCAATACACGAAGTGCCGGTTTCCCGCGCATGCGCAGTGCATGCAGTAAACCAGCAATTCGGGACCTAATACGCGAGAGTACACAGTGCGTACTCTCGCGTATTAGGTCTAATTTTCGGGCCAATATCTTTTCCGAACTGCATTGTTCAGCAGTTCCTTTCTTTTAAACTTTTACATCCAGGATTGGACTTTAAAAATGCAACTGAAAAGTTGGGGATAAAAACAAACCGGAGTATCACCAGACTATTCTGCAAACTCTAGCTGCTCGGGGGTGTCTAAAGTATAGTGAGCATTACAGATCAGTGGCAATTTTTTTCAACTTCCTGAAGTTAAATGGAGCATTACAACAACTTACATTTACATCAGAGGTGCTCGCTGTATGTGCTGTATGATTCTCGTCATTTTCTACTATTACCCCTAAAACAAGGAGGTCAATGCCAAGTGCTTAGCTCCCAGGACAAGGCTGCAATGCCAAAAAAGGTCAACAACCTCACCAGAGTTGTCAAGGTAAGAATACTGCTCTTGTACTCTCTGCTCGCACCTTCACCACCTCCAGCCTCACTACTCACAATACACACCTCCCCCGCTCCCTTCACTCTCCTGCAATCACTGCACCACACTTGACTCCACCTCCTGCTCAACCTCCTCACACGCTCATCACTATTTCAACCTTTACTTCCCCACACCTGACATCTTACACACAACATAGGAATTATTGGACCATGACAGGCATATTCTCCAAACACCTCACTAACAATGTTTCCCTTTTAGCTGCACGGTAACGCTCCAGGGGTCCCGCGCAGCCGGTGAGCCGGCTTTTAAACTGAAAAAAACGTGCAAGTGTGGACTTTTGAATGGGCCCATTAAAGGGGCCGCACGGCCCAAAAAGAATTACTGGGAACATTGGTCACAAACATACTCCCTTCTTTCTTGCAGGAGTAGATCGCACATGGCTTGCGAAAGGAGGGCACGACCGGAGTAGAACTTATCCTCTGTTTCTCTTTTTTACTTCTAGCTCACCCTACGCACTCCCACCAGCCACTTCTTCCGCTGCTCTTCCTTCACACTAAAGGTTAATCCTTACCCCTCTCTTTCATTTCAAATGCTGAAGATGTGGAGATACCTCTGCCACTTCAGGAAGAGGAAGCCAGCTTTCCTGATGATGCAGCGTCACATGATCGGACCCTGCCAAGCACCAGCTCAGATACTCGCACCACACGTATTTTAGAGTCTAAGATAGAGGAGGGTGAATCACTGGCATGAATCACAGGAGCTAGGGCAGGGGAGATAGAATGTCACAGGTGCCAGCTCGCCAGAGGATGAGATCACAAACTAGCTCTACAGCAGAGGGCTCAGATACTGACTTTGAAGTCCCAGCCTACTGAAAAAGGCCGATGGACATACAACAGTAAATGCTCGGTGCACTGAGCAGCCTGCCAGCGAGCTTGCATGCAATGGCTCAGAGCATAGCTCCAACTAGTGTTGGGGCTTTGTGCAAACCATTCTGTTCAACATAGGGACGGTGAACATGAACTCCCTGAACACTTCAGTGGCACCCACCATAATGGAACCTCTGTGAACAGCTTCCATGTCTGTTCGCACTGCTGCCATGGAAGCTCAGATGGCTCTGGGGGCCAGTGTTGACAGGACCTTTTAGAGCAACATGTCATTCCTGCACTCACACAGAGCTGTAGGCACAGTCCCTTGAAGAGTGGCCTTGGCTCCATGGGAGAGGCACCTGTTGTCCTTTCTCAGGATGACAGCATGCCTGCTCCCCCACCACCCACTCTGCCAGTGTGGCGCTTGATGTAGGCCAGCTGTGCACAGGTTTCTACCAGGAGTCATGAGCAACGTTCCCTCTAAGCTGCGCAGCCACATGTCTGCATAGCCGTTTGCCGGTGCCGCGCAGCGCGGCTTTTTCAATGTTACGTGAAACTGTGAATGGACTGTGCAGCCCCTTAAAGGGGCCACGCACCCAAAACAAAAATTAGGGGTAACATTGGTCATGAGCCATGTCTGGAGGGGTACGGTAGCATAGTGGTTATGTTACTGGAACTAGTAATCCAGAGGCCTGGACTAATAAGAACATAAGAACATAAGAAATAGGAGCAGGAGTAGGCCAATCGGCCCCTCGAGCCTGCTCCGCCATTCAATAAGATCATGGCTGATCTGATCCTAACCGCCAATCTACTATCTATCACAGAACCATCTCCTGCATCTAACAGAATTGCACACACGAAATAGGAGCAGAATCAGGCTACACAGTCCCTGGGCCCGCTCCACTACCCACAGGGCCATGACCGATCCGAACCTAGACTCATGTCCAAATTCCTGCCCGCTCCCCGTAACCCTTAATGCCCTTTACTTCTAGGAAACTGTCTATTTCTGTTTTAAATTTAATTAATGTTGTAGCTTCTACAGCTTTTTGTGGCAGCATATTCCATGGACCTACCACCCTCTGAGTGAAGTAGTTCCTCCTCATCTCAGTTTTGAAAGAGCAGCCCCTTATTCTAAGACTATGTCCCCTAGTTCTCGTCTCATCCGTCATCGGGAACATCCTCCCCGCATCCACCCGATCCAACCCCTTCACAATCTTATATGTTTCAATAAGATCGCCTCTCATTCTTCTGAACTCCAATGAGTAGAGTCCCAATCTACCCAACCTCTCCTCATATGACCACCCCCTCATCCCCGGGATTAACCGAGTGAACCTTTTTTGCACTGCCTCGAGAGCAAGGATGTCTTTCCTTAAGTAAGGACACCAAAACTGTATGCAGTATTCCAGGTGCGGTCTCACCAATACCTTGTACAACTGAAGCAATACCTCCCTATTTTTATATTCTATCCCCCTAGCAATGAAAGCCAACATTCCATTTGCCTTCTTAATCACTTGCTGCACCTGCATACTAACCTTTTGAGTTTCGTGCACCAGGACCCCCAGATCCCTTTGCACTTCAGTACTCTCCAGTTTCTTGCCATTAAGATAATAAATTGCTCTAGGATTTTTCCTGCCAAAGTGCATCACCTCACACTTTCCAGTGTTGTATTCCATCTGCCAAAT
The DNA here is from genome assembly GCA_030390025.1 of Squalus acanthias. Taxonomy (NCBI): domain Eukaryota; kingdom Metazoa; phylum Chordata; class Chondrichthyes; order Squaliformes; family Squalidae; genus Squalus; species Squalus acanthias. The sequence continues at coordinate 25,077,228 of CM059433.1, read as the reverse complement.
CTCTGCCCACTTACTTAGCCTGTCTATGTCCCCTTGCAGGTTTTTTATGTCCTCCTCACTCATTACTTTCCCTCCCATCTTTGTATCATCTGCAAATTTTGATATGTTACACTTGGTCCCTTCCTCCAAATCGTTAATATAGATTGTGAAGAGTTGGGGACCCAGCACTGACCCCTGTGGAACACCACTAGTTACTGATTGCCAGTCTGAGAATGAACCATTTATCCCAACTCTTTGCTTTCTGTTAGATAGCCAATCCTCTATCCATGCCAGAATATTACCCCCAATCCCGTGATTTTTTACCTTAAGCAATAATCTTTTGTGTGGCACCTTGTCAAATGCCTTTTGGAAGTCTAAATACACTACGTCCACTGGTTCCCCTTTATCCACTCTATATGTTACTTCCTCAAAGAACTCCAGCAAATTTGTCAAACATGACTTCCCCTTCGTAAAACCATGCTGACTTTGTCCTATTAAATTATGATTATCCAAATGTCCTGTTACTGTTTCCTTAATAATGGACTCCAAAATTTTACCTACCACAGATGTTAGGCTAACCGGTCTATAGTTACCAGCCTTCTGTCTACTGCCCTTTTTAAATAAGGGTGTTACATTAGCAGTTTTCCAGTCTGCCGGGACCTTAGCGGAATCCAGGGAGTTTTGAAAAATTATTACCAATGCATCTACAATCCCTACCGCCACTTCCTTTAAGACTCTAGGATGTAAGCCATCAGGTCCAGGTGATTTATCCGCCTTGAGTCCCATTATTTTACCGAGTACCACTTCCTTAGTGATTTTGATCGTGTTTAGCTCCTCTCCCCCTATAGCCCCCTGTTTGTCCAGTGTTGGGATATTCTTAGTGTCCTCTACTGTAAAGACTGATACAAAATATTCATTCAGTGTTTTTGCCATCTCCATATTTCCCACCATTAATTTCCCGGTCTCATCCTCTAAGGGACCAACATTTACTTTAGCCACCCTTTTTCTTTTTATATAACTATAAAAACTCTTACTATCTGTTTTTATATTTTTTGCTAATTTACTTTCATAATCTATCTTCCCTTTCTTAATCAATCTTTTTGTTATTTTTTGCTGCCTTTTAAAGTTTTCCCAATCCTCTGTCCTCCCACTAGATTTCGCTACCTTATATGCCCTTGTTTTTAGTCGAATACTATCCTTAATTTCTTTACTTAGCCACGGATGACTGTCCTTTCTTTTACACCCTTTTCTTTTCAGTGGAATATATTTTTTTTGGAAGTTGTAAAATAACTCCTTGAATGTACACCACTGATCATGTGTCGTCTTACCCTTTAATCTATTTTCCCAATCCACTCTACTCAATTCCGCTCGCATACCTTCATAGTCTCCTTTATTCAAGCTTAGCACGCTTGTTTGAGATCCAACCTTCTCACCCTCTAATTGAATATGGAATTCAACCATGTTATGGTCACTCATTCCAAGGGGATCCTTTACTAGGACATTTTTAATTAATCCTGTCTCGTTACACAGGACCAGATCTAAGGTTGCTTGCCCCCTGGTCGGTTCAGTTACATACTGCTCAAGAAACCCATCCCTAATACACTCAATGAACTCATCCTCAAGGCAGCCCTGCCCCATTTGATTTGTCCAATTAATATGATAGTTAAAATCCCCCATAATTATAGATGTTCCCTTATTACATGCCTCAACTATTTCCTGATTGATACTCCGTCCAATAGAGTTGCAACTGTTCGGAGGCCTATAGACTACGCCCACTAATGTTTTTTTCCCCTTATTATTCCTTATCTCCACCCAAACTGTTTCATTATCATGATTTTTTGACCCAATATCATTACTCTGTATTACAGTGATTCCTTCCTTTATTAACATAGCCACCCCACCTCCCCTTCCTTCCTGCCTGTCCTTCCTGATCGTTAAATAACCTGGTATGTTTAATTCCCAGGCATTGTCACCCTGCAGCCATGTTTCTGTAATGGCCACAATATCATAACCATATGTAGTTATTTGTGCCAATAACTCGTCTATTTTGTTACGAATGCTACGTGCATTCAGATAGAGAACTTTCAAATATGCTTTGTGGCACTTAGTTCCTGCTTTTTCACTTTTTACCAGTTTACCTTTTACTCCACACACTCTGTCCCTTCCTGCCACGCTCTGATTTGTGATTCCCCTACTGCTACCTATGTCTATGACCCTCTCTGTTGTCATTTTTATTTTTTGCTCTCTTGAAACCTCCCCCCCACTAATTAGTTTAAAGCCCTCTCCACAGCCCTAGTTATTCGATTCGCCAGGACACTAGTCCCAGCACTGATCCAGAGATGTGAGTTCAAATCACCATGCTGGCAGCTGGGAATTTAAAATTCAGTTAATTAAATAAACCTGGAATTAAAAAGCAAGTATCAGTAATAATAACCATGAAATGGTAACCATGAAACAGATTGCTGGAAAAAAACATCTGCTGTCCTTGCCTGGTCTGGCCTATATGTGACTCCAGACCCACAGCAATGTGATTGACTCTTAACTGCCCTCTGAAATGGCCTAGCAAGCCACTCAGTTGTACCAAACTGCTACAACAAAATCAGCACTGTGGAAGTACCTTCGCCTCACAGACTGCAGCGGTTCAAGAAGGTGGCTCACTATTGCCTTCTCAAGGGCAATTAGGGATGGGCAATAAATTCCAGCCTTGCCAGCGACGCCCACATCCCATGAATGAATAAATTTTTAAAAAACCTTCTCGCCCAGTATCTAGCCTATGGCCTGATGGCCTGCTTGGAATAAAGGTGGCACAGAGGAATGGTGCAGGATGATTGAATCATTACTGCTGCCAAGAAACCGGACATAGACCTGCATTTCATGATGTGCTGCCTGTGCTCACATACAAGCTGGATGTTGAGAGAGTGAAATTCTTTTCTATTCAGAAAGGTGCCAGGAAGGTGATGGAGAGCATGAAAAGCAGTGTGGGTGCAGTCTGGAGAAGCCTGCAATACTGGTGAAACCTGTTGTGCTGCTTCACTCTGTCCATTGGGAAAGAGATGTAGGTGTTCCCCTTGGTGTAGAGAGCCTCGGTGACCTCCTTTATCTGGCAGTGGACTGCAAACTGGGAGATGTCATAGAGTCATAACGGCACAGAAGGAGGCCATTCAGCCCATCGAGTGTAAACATGCAAGTTTGGTGAGTCAGAGTGTAAACGTGCGAGTTTGGTGAGTAAGGGAGTGAATCTTAAGGGTTAATCTTTTTTTTAATAAAATCTAGTCTTGCGTGCTTGCAATTAGCATTTAATTTAAAATTACTGTTTTAAGTTTAGTTTCTTCCAGGCTTGGGCAGGGCAAAGCAAGCTCTGCTGGAGAGTGAGTGGGGCTCGTTAATTAATTAACTGGTCTGGATCTGCAACTGCCAGAGAGGTGACTCATAAATCTCAGCAGTATAAATAAGGAAGGCTAGAGTGCAGTTTGTCACAGAGTGCAGCTTGGAACAGAGTGTAAACGTGCGAGTTTGGTGAGTAAGGCCATTCGGTGAGGAGGGGAGGGAGGTGCTCCTTTCTTCTTTTTCTATCTTTGTCAGCCTCCAGGAGAGCAGGAGTTAAAAATCTGCACGAGAGGGGACAGAGAACCAGCGGGAGTTTGGCTCTGTGAAACTCCCCAACCGCATTCGGAGAAAAATAAAAGGTGACATCACATAGAAAAGGCAGAGGCAGCGGACCTGAGTGGAAGTGAGAGCAGAGGTGGAGCAAATAAACAGCACAGCAGAGGAAGGCCCGAGAGCGGAGGCAGCGGACCTGACAACAAAAACAAGGAGTGACGTCACAGGAAAGTAGGGAAGTGATTGGTTGGTCATATTTCTCTCTTTTCTTGGGCATTGGTTAAATTAAGAGCCGGGATTAAAAACTGAACATTCAAAACTTAAACACTTAATTCATTAAATACATTAGAGATGGCAGGGCAGGCGATGTGTTACTGCTGCAACATGTGGGGGCTGGTGGACACCAGTGAGGTCCATAATGACCACATTTGCAGTAAGTGTTGGTTGCTTGAGAAACTTTGGCTCCGTGTTGATGAGCTGGAGTCCGAGCTTCAAACACTGCGACACATCAGGGAGGGGGAGAGTTACCTAGACGCTGTGTTCCAGGAGGCAGTCACACCACTTAGATTAATTAATTCAAATTTGGTCAATGGTCAGGGACAGGTGGGTGTGACTATGAGCGAGGCAGGTATGGGGAACTAGGAGGTAGTGGTGGAGGAGCCTCAGCCCTTGCTCTTGTCCAACAGTTACGAGGTTCTTACTCTCTGTGTGGGCGAGAGCAGGGACTGCAGTGAGGATGAGCAAACTGACCACAGCACTGTGGTACAGGGAGACATTCAAGTGGAGGGAGCAAAAAGAAATGTGGTTGTGGTAGGGGACAGTATAGTTAGGGGGATAGATTCTGTTCTCTGCAGCCGAGAGCGTGAGTCCCGAAGGCTGTGTTGCCTGCCAGGGTAAAGGACATCTCCTCTGGGCTGGAGAGGAACGTAGAGTGGGAGGGGAAAGATCCAGTTGTCATGGTCCATGTAGGTATCAATGACATAGGTAGGACAAAGAAAGAGGTTCTGCTAAGGGAGTATGAGCAGCTAGGGGCAGAACCACAAAGGTAATAATCTCTGGATTACTACCTGAGCCACGTGCAAATTGGCATAGGGTAAATACGATCAAAGAGATGAACGAGTGGCTCAAAGATTGGTGTGGGAGAAATGGGTTTTGATTCCTGGGGCACTGGCACCAGTACTGGGATAAGAGGGAGCTGTTCCGTCGGGACTTGCTTCATTTGAACCAGGCTGGGACCAGTGTCCTGGCAAATCGAATAACTAGGGCTGTAGATAGGGCTTTAAACTAAATAGTGGCGGGGAGGGATACGCTGAGCGGAAATTTAAAAAGTTGAAGAAAAATGAGAAGGCAAAAGTGCAGGGTAGCGATAGGGATAATGATAACCAGAGTGTGACAGGAAGGGACAGAGCGTATACACATAAGTGTGCATCAGAAAGAGGGGTCAGAGTAGGGAAAAATGGTAAAAAGACAAATTTAAAAGCTCTATATCTGAACGCACACAGCATTCATAACAAGATAGATGAGTTGACAGCACAAATAGAAATAAATGGGTATGATCTGATAGCCATTACAGAGACGTGGTTGCAAGGTGACCAAGGCTGGGAACTGAATAGTCAGGGGTATTTGCCATTTCATAAGGATAGGCAGAAAGGAAAAGGAGGTGGTGTAGCTCTGTTAATAAGGGATGAGATCAGTGCAGTAATGAGAAATGATATTGGCCTAGAAGATCAAGATGTAGAATCAGTTTGGGTGGAAATAAGAAATAATAAGGGTAAAAAGGCACTGGTGGGAGTTGTCTACAGGCCCCCAAACAGTAGCCACACTGTAGGACAGAGAATAAATCAAGAAATAATAGAGGCTTGTAAGAAAGGTGCAGCTATAATCATGGGAGATTTTAATCTTCATATTGATTGGACAAAGCAAATTGGCAAAGGTAGACTTGAGGATGAGTTCTTAGAGTGTATACGGGATGGTTTCTTGGAACAATATGTTGTGGAACCAATCAGGGAGAAAACTATTTTAGATCTGGTAATGTGTAACGAGGCTGGATTAATTAATGATCTCGAAGTGAAGGACCCTCTTGGGAAGAGTGATCATAGCATGGTAGAAATTCAAATTCAGTTTGAGGGTGAGAAAGCTAGGTCTCAAACTAGTGTCCTGAACTTAAACAAAGGTAATTACAAAGGTATGAAGGCAGACTTGGTTAAAGTGGACTGGGAAAATATATTACAGGGGAAGACTTTAGAAAAGCAGTGGCAAACATTTAAGGAGATATTTCATAACTCTCAGCAAAGATATATTCCAGTGAGAAAGAAAGACTCTAAGAGAAGGATGAACCATCTGTGGCTAACTAAGGAAGTAAAGGATGGTATCAAATTGAAAACAAAAGCATACAATGTTGTGAAGAATAGTGAAAGGCCAGAGGATTGGGAAAATTTTAAAAACCAGCAAGGGACGACTAAAAAAATGATAAAGAGAGGGAAGTTAGCTTATGAGAGTAAGTTAGCAAGAAATATAAAAACAGACAGTAAGAGCTTCTACAGGTATATAAAAAGGAAGAGTAGCTAAAGTAAATGTTGGTCCCCCAGAGGATGAGTCTGGGGAATTAATAATGGGGAACAGGGAAATGGAGGAGACTTTCAACAAATATTTTGTATCGTTCTTCTCAGTAGAAGACATTAAAAGCATCCCAATAATGGATAATCAAGGGGCTATTGGGGTGGGGCGGGGGGGACTTAAAACAATCACTATCACTAGAGAGAAAGTACTAGGCAAACTAATGGGACTAAAGGTGGACAAGTCCCCTGGACCCGATGGCCTACATCCTAGAGTCTTAAAAGAGGTGGCTGCAGAGTTAGTGGATGCATTGGTTGTAATCTACCAAAATTCCCTGGATTCCAGAGAGGTCCCAGCGGACTGGAAAATCGCAAATGTAATGCCCCTATTTAAGAAAGGAGGGAGACAGAAAGCAGGCAACTATAGACCAGTTAGCCTAACATCTGTCATTGGGAAAATGCTGGAGTCCCTCATTAAGGAAGTGATAGTAGGACATTTAGAAAATCATAATATAGTCAAGCAGAGTCAGCATGGTTTTATGAAAGAGAAATCATGTTTGACAAATTTGCTGGAGTTCTTTGAGGATGTAACGAGCAAGGTGGATAAAGGGGAACCAGTAGATGTCGTGTATTTGGATTTCCAGAAGGCATTTGATAAGGTGCCACATAAAAGGTTACTACACACGATAAGAGCTCACGGGGTTGGAGGTAATATATTAGCATGGATAGAGGATTGGCTAACTAACAGAAAACAGAGAGTTGGGATAAATGGGTCATTTTCAGGTTGGCAAACTGTAACTAGTGGGGTGCCGCAGGGATCAGTGCTGGGGCCTCAACTATTTACAATCTATTAATGACTTGGATGAAGGGACTGAGTGTAATGTAGCCAAATTTGCTGATGATACAAAGATAGGTGGGAAAGCAAATTGTGTGGAGGACGCAAAGAATCTCCAAAGGGATATAGATAGGCTAAGTGAGTGGGCAAAAATGTGGGAGAATGCGAGGTTATCCACTTTGGTAGGAAAAATAAAAAAGCAAATTATTATTTCAATGGGGAGAGATTACAAAATGCTGAGGTACAGAGGGATCTGGGGATCCTTGTACATGAATCACAAAGTTAGCATGCAGGTACAGCAAGTAATTAGGAAGGCAAATGGAGTGTTGGCCTTTATTGCAAAGGGAATGGTGTATAAAAGTAGGGAAGTCCTGTTACAATTGTACAGGGCATTGGTGAGACCACACCTGGAGTACTGCGTACAGTTTTGGTCTCCTTATTTAAGGAAGGATATACTTGCATTGGAGGCAGTTCAGAGAAGGTTCACGAGGTTGATTCCGGAGATGAAGGGGTTGTCTTATGAAGAAAGTTTGAGCAGGTTGGGCCTATACTCAATGGAGTTTAGAAGAATGAGAGGGGATCTTATTGAAACATATAAGATTCTAAAGGGGCTTGACAGGGTAGATGCAGAGAGGATGTTTCCTCTCGTGGGGGAATCTAGAACTAGGGGGCATAATTTCAGAATAAGGGGGCACCCATTTAAATTGGAAATGAGGAGGAATTTCTTCTCTGAGGGTCGTGAATCTTTGGAATTCTCTTCCCCAGAGAGCTGTGGAGGCTGGGTCATTGAATATATTTAAGGTGGAGATAGACAGATTTTTGAACGATAAGGGAGTCAAGGGTTATGGGGAGCGGGCCGGGAAGTGGAGTTGAGGCCAAGATCAGATCAGCCATGATGTTATTGAATGGTGGAGCAGGCTCGAGGGGCCAAATGACCTACTCCTGCTCCTACGTCTTATGTTCTTATGTATGTTCTTATAGGTCCATGCCAGCTCTCTGTAGAGCAATCCAGTCAGTCCCATTCCCCCGCTCTATCCCTGTAGCCCTGCAAGTTTATTTCCCTCAAGTGCCTATCCAGTCTCCCCTTGAAAACATTGAGTGTCTCCGCTTCCACCACTTCCATCGGCAGCAGAGTTCCAGGTCCTCACCACTTGCTGCGTAAAAAAGGTTTTCCTCACGTCCCCCCTGTATCTCTTGCCCAAAACCTTAAATCTGTGTCCCCTAGTCCTTGTACCATCAACTAGTGGGAACAGCCTTTCCCCATCTAGCCTATCCAAATCCATCATAATCTTGTACACCTCTATCAAATCACCCCTCAACCTCCTTTGCTCTAATGAAAACAAATCCAGCTTCTCCAACCTGTCCTTGTAACTGAGATCCCCCATCGCCAGAACTTTTCTGGTAAATCTTCTCTGCACCCTCTCAAGGGCCTTCACATCCTTCCTAAAGTGTGGTGACCAGAACTGGATGCAATACTCCAGTTGTGGCCTAACCAGCGCTTTATAAAGGTTCAGCATAACTGTCCCGGATGTCACCTACTGCAGCCTGTTGCATAAAGTTGAGGGCCACCGTGTCCTTGACAGCTGCAGCAAATGACATAGCTCAGTGCCAGCCTCCACTGTGAAGCGAAGGAGCCTGAGACATTGCACATCAGTGAAGTCCATGTAGGAGAAGTACTCCCTGAAGACGCACTGTAGGTACGGCTCCTGCGCAGTGCCCTCCTCCTCCCTCTTCTCCCAGCTGTTCTTGCTCTCTGCAGCCTTCTTGGCTCTCCCTACAGCCCCAAAGGCAGATCTACCAAGACTGCATTAAAACTGTTTTGAAGGCAGCCAAAAGTGGTCCAGCACCAGCAAAAAGGTCTCATCAGAATTCAGAATTCCATTGTAGAAGTCAGAAAATGGGCCAGGAACGGACAGAATTTAAGCAGCAGCCTAAAAGGATGAACCAGCAACTAACCTGTATGTAGTGGATGAGCCCTTTAACTAGTGCTGCTGAAGGGTCCTCGCTGCCTATTAGCGTCACAAGTTGCTGAACAAGTTGCTGAACGAGTTTATCACATGAAGAGTCAGTTTTACAAAAGGGTCCTACAACCAGCATAGGATCCTTATTTCAATAGCTTCCGGATTTGTTCCGGCACCTGCCCTGGGCAGCTATGGTGGAGCCCGATCCAATATGGCTGGTGACGCACTTCTGCCATGAGATATTGGATGGTTAGGGGCCCATTTAATGCCTGTAAAATGGGTGCGGCACCAATTAATTTCTAGGCCAAGATGTAATTGGATAGAACAATGATAAGTGAAATTTAATGCTGGCAACTGTAAAATATTGCAAGTATCATAGAATCAGACAGCACAGAAGGAGATCACATTGTCTCTGTGCCTGTTCTTTGAAAGAGCTAGCCAATTAATCCCACTCCCTTGCTCCTTTCCCACAGACCTACAAATTTCTCCTTTTCATGTATATATCCAATTGCCTTTGAAAGTTACTATTGAATCTGCTTCCAGCATCCTTTCAGGCAGTGCATTCCAGATCATAGCAACTCGCTGAGTATAAAAATGTCTCCTCATCTTCCCTCTGGTTCTTTTGCCAATTATCTTCAATCTCAGTCCTCTGAATACTGGCCCTCCTGCCAGTGGAAACAGTTTCTCCATATTTACTCTATCAAAACCCTACATGATTTTGAACAGCTCTATCAAATCTCCCCTTAACCTTCTCTGTTCTAAGGAGAACAATCCCAGTTTCTCTAATCTCTCCACATAACTGAAGTCGCTCATCCCTGATACCATTCTGGTCATTCTCCTCTGCATTGTCTCCAAGGCCTTGACATCCTGCTGAAGTGAGATGCCCATAATTGGACACAATACTCTAGCTGAGGCCTAACCAGGGATTTATAAAGGTTTAGCATAACTTCCTTGCTTTTGTACTCTATGCCTCTATTTATAAAACCAAGGATCCTGTATGCTTTTTTAACAGCCCTATCAACTTGTCCTGCCACCTTCAAAGAATTGTGTATGTGAACCCCCAGGTCTCTCTATTCCTGCATCCCCTTTAAAATTATACCATTTAATTTATATTGCCTCTCCTCATTTTTCCTTCCAAAATGCATCACTTCACATTTCTCTGCATTAAAGTTCATCTGCCATATGTCTGCCCATTTCACCAGTCTGTCTATGTCCTCCTGAAGTCTGCTACTATCCTCCTCGCTGTTTACTACATTTCCAAAATTTGTGTCATCTACAAACTTTGAAATTGTGCCCTGTATACCAATGTCCAGGTCCGCAATATATATCAAAAAGAGCAATGGTCCATGTGCTGACCCCTGGGGAACACAACTGTATAATTCCCTCCAGTCTGATAAACAACCTATCACCACTACTCTTTGCTTTCTGTCTCTTAACTCATTTCATATCCTCGCTGTCGCTGCCCTGTTAAGCCCATGGGCTTCAAATTTTGCTAACAAGGAATGTAGGAAGGAAAAATGTGCAGTGTACATACTTCATGTATGGTGTTGAAACAGCTGGAAGTGACGTTAAAAAAGACCTATCAGTCTTAGTAGACTCAACGCTTAACATTCCAATCAATGCAGAGCAGGAAAGTCAATAGAATGTTTAGCTACAAAGGCAAAAATGTTGAACACATGTCAGAGAAAGTCTTGATTAAACTGTATAATGCCCTGAGTACTTGTTTGGTTCTGGTCAATACGACACAAGGTAAACTTTCAAGTTTTGGAGATCGCGCAGAGAAGATCCACAATGAGTTATGAGAAAAATTTGAAAGGGGTTGTCTGAAAGGTGATCTTATAGAAGTACATAAGATAGTAAATAGCATGGAAAAGGCAGATCCTGTAAATTACATTTCTTTGTGAGTAGGACAAGGGGCCATAGGTTCAAACCAGCTAAAGGAAAATTTAGCAATGATATCAGCAAATCTTTCTTCACACAAAGACTGATCAATAGTTAGAATGCACTTCCAGATAGAGTTGTGGAGGCAGAAACCCTGGAATCACGAAAGAATCGATTGATTGTTGCAATAGGGGGATTTTAGGATCTTTCAAGATCGGTGAACCAAGATTGGCCGACTGGCTTTCATCTATAATTATCCTGTGATATAAATAGAAGTATTATTATTGGTATTCAATAGCCCATTAGCAGGATATGCAGCCAAAGCAGCAGTCCTACCAACCACACCAAACGTCTCCAGGACAACAGCCTATGCTGACAGAATTTGATTGGCAAGTTGTCGCACATCCCATATACTATGTATAAACAGGAGGTGGAATGTCTCTCTCTTTACTTCTGACCCATAGCTCAGTAGATAGTTCTCCCTTCTTGCTCTAGCTCTCCTGCAATTATTCGGTACTTGGAACTTACCAGTTTCAGTAATGTGTAGCTTCTGCCACAATTCGTTTCCTGTCAGTAAATTAAAATGTCACTCGTCATTAAATAGGAGTATTTATTTGATTCAAAGTTACCTGGCCCAGCTGCATGCACAGTGGCACCTGCTGAATCTCGAATAGTTATGCCTATTGATGAGATTTCTTCCAGCATGACATGTGCCCTGGCTGGACAGTTGATAACTTGTTTCCTGCATCTCAATAAATGTTTTTTTTTCCCCAACTGTGTCCAGGACTCCATCCAAATTTTGTAATGGAGGTGAGGCAGGGCCTGCACTGTGGGAGTTGGACAGTGAGGTCTCGAGGAACACCTAGACCGGGAACGTTGTCTAATTTACAATTCGTGAACAGAGACATAGGGCTGGATTTTGTCTTGGGGTTGGGTTGGGGTCGTGTCCTCCACATTTTGTGTTTCCCCCCCGACTCCAGATTAATGTGGATGAATGATGCAATTTTAACTTAATTGGGTAATTGAGTTCCAGCATGTGGGAACCCATGAACCAATTAGTGGTTTCAGCCTGAAACCCGCCTCTGATGATGTCATCATTGCTGACTGCCTGCTCTCAGAGATTGTCTGGCTGCTGGTGAGAGAGGACCTGCCTGGCTTTTGATGTGATTGTACCTAGATGCAAAATTGATATGATAGAGAGAGAGAGAGAGAGAGAGACAGACAGACAGACTTTTTTTTCAATCCAAGTCCTCTCACAGCAAAGGCCAGGCAGTCTCTGAAGACATTCAATGGAGCAGCCGACTTTCAGGCCTAATACTACTACTACCTTCATCACATCTCCGTTGTAATAGTGGACCTGCAGCCGATAGTCAGCTATCCACTTGTGCTCCCGCCAGGTTTCACTGGAGTGTTTCACACCAGGCGTACTTCACGTCAGAAAAGGGTTAAACTAGCTACAACGATTCAAAATAGCATTACAGACCCAATTTAGGGCTTGTTAAGGGCTGTAATGGCCTCTCCGCCTCTTGGAGGCGGGAGAGAGTCGGGAACCCCGCGACTGATTTTGTCAAAATTGTGTGGAGGCGGGATGGAGTCGGGATGGGGTCGGAAACCCCGACCCCGCAAATTTAACCCCCCACACGCCTCCAAACCCGACTCCATGGGTCATTCAAAATCCAGCCCATATTGCGCACAATTGTTTCCTGCTTTAATGTGGACACTCCCTCAAAGCTGATACTACAATTAAAATCAAATTAGAGAGCGGCAGATTTTGTAGGGTTAGTGAAAAAATTGATAACTGTACTGAATATTTAGCATCATTATAGAGGATTTAGATGAGCTCTAACTGTTAATTTAGAAGATTTGCATATCATGGCAGATTCCAGGAAAGTGAGCCAGCCAATGATGTGAATTCCCCATTATCCTGTCTACACAGGCAATTTATTTCCCCGAGAGGCAGATTTCTTGCCAGTATCATTTCAAAGACATCGGTAAGCAGACGCAGCAGGGATCTTAAGTCAGCGTCTCTATCTCAGCAGACACATTGCTGGACAACATTAGCCAGGTCTTTGATAAACCATCCATATCTCATTAATAGATTTTCTGGCCAGTTCTTTCACATCTTTGAACTCCCAGATAGAATAACAGAATCAGTTAATGCCAAATTACACTTGGACGCTTCTCTTCATTTGTTACACTAATTAGTGCTTTGTAGGTCAAAACTACAGCCTTTCCAATTAGTGTTTGTAGAAGTCAACCCTTCTCCATATAAATACGCTGCAGTTTATAAAGTAACAACCAGGGAAGCAGTTTGCATCCTTAATTCTCATTATAATGGGTGCTGCAAAGTGGGTGCTGTTGCCTTTTAGACAAGACAGAGCCGGCAATCTGTGTAATCAGACAAAATCATTCAAACTGACTAAAACTTCGGCTTTTCCGCAGTAATTACGCTGTTGAATTCCCCACTGAAAGTTAGACCCAAAAGGGATTAGGTGTAACGAAGGTTTTAACAGCATTATTACTGCTAATCAAATGTTAAGGGCCTGGAAAACTAATTTTAATTTTGTGCAGCGTGAAATTTGTCCATTTTAATAAAAATGAAATTTTGTCCATCTTTATATCAGGCTTGCCTTTTCCCCCTGTGAGCGCCCCAATCTTTGTTTTGCTCTAACTGTTTTAAAAAGTTAGAAATTTAAGGGCTTACTCACTTCCTTGTTCGCTGTCTGTGAGATTTCTGCCTTTTGATTGGCTGCTTAGACAGCCTGTTGACATCACGGCAGTTCGAACAAGGGGATTCTCATTAAGTTCCGTTTAATTGAATTGAAAGTCGGAAAACCCGAAGTTCTTGACACAGGGATTGCGAGATCCTTGTGCGGAGCGTACTGCGGGGCTAGCAGCGAACACCTTCGCTTCGCTGCTGACCGCAAATTCCGGGCCTAAGGCCCCTGTATTGCTGTGTGGTAAAGATGTATGAATTGAAATCGGCCCCAAAAGAACAGCTAAACTTAAAATATTTTTTTTTTAAAAACCATCACATTTATAAAATAACTATAGTTAAATAAATTAACCACTTTAAACAAAAATTTAAATTTTTGAAAAAATTAAAATACTTTTTAACAGTGCTAAAAATAAACTTACCTTTCTTTAAAGTATCTAAAAAAGATAAACCTGTTGAAAATTTTTTTAAATTATACTTAATTAACCACTTACCTTGTTGAAAACAGCTCCTGCGCCTCCTTTTTAAATGTGCAGGTTCTTCAATACTTACCCTCCCGTAGAAACCTGAAAAAAAATCTAAGTTTGCTGCGTGCGCGCAGCCTCTACCGCGCATGCGGTTCACCTATGAACCGCCCCCTTCACCAGACCGGAAGTTCCGGTTTCCCGCGCATGCGCAGTGCATGCAGGAAACCGGCACTTCGGGACGCCTTACGGGTGAGTACGCACGGTGTACTCATCCGGGAAGGGCCGAATTTTTGGCCCGTTGTGTTCAAGTCCTGGAGTGAGCATTGAAGCCACAGCTTTCAGACTAAGAGGCACCAGTGCCACCACAGAGCCAAGGCTGACAGTGGATAGATGCGAAAAATCTCATGGCACTATTCAAAGAAGAGCAGGAGAGTTCGCCAGATATCCTGCCCAACATTTATCCCTCAACCAACACCACCAGTACAGATTAAGTACCTCCAAATACCTCATCCACCTCTCTTACCGTCCTACCTGCCTAGCGCACCATCTTGTGGGTCAAGCACAGCAACCTTCTGCCCATCCCATGCACCCCAACCACCGCTGATCCCTGGGATTCTACCAGCAAATCAGCAGTCACTACCCCTCTGCACGTTACTCCGGAATGTCTGCTCATTCACGGACAAGGGTCTTACCATGGCTTTCCCCGTAACAAAACCTCCCCACCTGGCTATATTTTCCACCTCCTGTTCCACCCAAACTGCTGCGGTGGCGGTGTGATCCTTATCACCAAGTCATACTTGGTTTCTCAAGCATTCCTCCAGCACGTTCTCCTTCTCAGAGCACCTCACTCTGTTCAACCCCCTTTGCCTGTCCTTTAAAATCCTCATTGTCTTCCACCCACCCCGCCCCAAGCCCCACCCCGTGTTTCTCACCGAGCTATCCTCACTCCTTTCCTCCCTCACTATCTGTACGGAGCCACTGCTCATTCCTGTTGATCTCAATCTCCATCTCAACTCAGAATTCGCCGCTCTTCTGTCCTGCCTTAACCTCTCCTCAATATAAACGCTCCAATCCATATTCATGGCCAAACGCCTGACTCTACCATCTCTTATGGCCTCTGTATTCCTGTGGTCTTGAACACTGACAAGGCTATCGGCAAACATTTCCTCCTTTCTCTCACCACCCACACCCCCCCCTAACCCTTTTCCAACCCCACTCCCTTCTGCATTCACCCTATGAAAAAAGGCACTTACAACTGCACTTTAAAACTCCCAACTGCTTAGCCTCTGGCCCTCCAGTCACCATAATACCTCTGCTGCTGCTGATCTTCTCAGCTTTATCTTTGATGTCCTTTTCTTCACTGTCTCCCAGTCCGATCATTCCCACTGGTCCAGCCATATCTTCACTCCCTCAAGTCCAAGGAGCTGACACTTAATTGTATCTTGTGCATAATTGGCTTAGCCATCATCACCAAATGATATCAAGTTCTACTGGGCCTCATTCTCCTCTGCCAAACTCGCCCATTACTCTAGCCTCATGCCAGAAGGCAAAGGTAACCCAGGGCTTCTTTTCTCCACTGCCAACTGACTACTTTAACCCTTCTCCCCTGTCCTGTCCACCCTCACCTCTAACAAGAAGTGCAAGGACGTCATAGGTTTCTTTTTCACCAACTTAGAAACCATCCGTTCAGCTGCCTCTGCTGCTTCCACCGAATAAAAACCTCCTCTCATTAGCACAGAATCCCCATTTCTCTCTGATTTCTTTCTCATGTCCCCCATGCCCACTCTGAGCTCATCTCGTCCATGAGACCCACTGCCTGCACGGACCACTTCGACCCTGAGCTGAACTATCAAACCCATAGCCTCTCCATCTCAAAGACCGCCTTCTTCCACCTCCGTAACATCATCCACCCTTACCTCAGCCCATCATCATAGGATCATAGAAAAATTACGACACAGAATGAGGCCATTCGGCCCATCATGTCTGTGCCAGTCGGAAAAGAGCTACCCAGCCTAATCCCACCTTCCAGCACTTGGTCCGTATTCTTGTAGGTTACGGCTCTTCAAGTGCACATCCAAGTACTTTTTAAATATGATGCGGGTTTCTGCCTCTACCACCCTTTCGGGCAGTGAGTTCCAGACCCCCACCACCCTCTGAATGAAAAAAAAATGTCCTCATCTCCCCTCTAATCCTTCTACCAACTACTTTAAATCTATACCCCCTGGTTCTTGACCCCGCTGCTAAGGGAAATAGGTCCTTCCTATCCACTCTATCTAGACCCCTCATAATTTTATACATCTCAATTAAATCTCCCCTCAGCCTCATCTGTTCCAAGGAAAACAATCCCAGCCTATCCAAACTTTCCTCATAGCTAACGTTTTCCAGTCCTGGTCCTCGTAAATCTCCTCTGCACCCTCTCCAGTGCAATCATATCCTTCCTGTATTGTGGTGATCAGAACTGCACGCAGTACTCAAGCTGTGTCCTAACCAGTGTTGTATACAGTTCTAGCATAACTTCCCTGCTCTTATATTCTATGCCTCAGCTAATAAAGGAAAGCATTCCGTATGCCTTTTTAACTACTTTATCGACTGTCCTGCTACCTTTAAGGATCTGTGGACATACACTCCAAGGTTCTTCTGTTCCTCCACACCTCTCAGTATCCTCCCATTAATTGTGTATTCCCTTGCCTTGTTGCCCCTCCCCAAATGCATTACCTCACACTTTTCCGGATTGAATTCCATGTGCCCCTTTTCTGGCCAACTGACCAGTTCATCGATATCTTCCTGCAGTCTAAAGTTTTCCACCTCACTGTCAACCACATGGCCAATTTTTGTATAATTTGCAAAATTTTTTATCATGCCCCCTACATTTAAGTCTAAATTATTGATATATACCACAAAAAAGTAAGGGATCGAGTACTGAGCCCTGTGGAACCCCACTGGAAACAACCTTCCAGTCGCAAAAACTCCCCTCAACCATTACCCTTTGCTTCCTGCCACTGAGTCAATTTTGGATCCAATTTGCCAATCTCCCTTGGATCCCATGGGCTTTTACTTTTTTGATCAGCCTGCCATGTGGGACCTCAAAGAATTCAATCAAGTTAGTCAGACACAACCTTCCCTTACCAAAACCATGCTGACTGTCCTTGATTAATTTGTGTCTTTCTAAATGAAGGTTTATACTGTCCCTCAGAATTGATTCCAGTAATTTGCCCACCACAGAGGTTAAACTAACTGGCCTGTAATTGCTCCCTTTTTTCACCTGCTGAAACTCTCATCCATGCCTTTGTCACCTCCAGACTTAACTATTCCAATGCTCTGCTGGCCGGCCACCCATCCTCCACCTTCTGTAAACTTCGGCGGATCCAAAACTTTGCTGGCCGTGTCCGATTCTGCACCAAGTCCTGTTCACCCATCACCTCCTCTCCTCGCTGACCTTGGTCCCCCAACACCTCAAATTTAAAATTCTCACCCTTGTGTTTAAATCCCTGCATGGCCACACCCCTCCCTATCAACGGTAACCACCTCCAAACAACTCCTTCCCCTGAACTCTCCGTTCCTCTGATTCTGGACTCTTGTGCAACCTCTGCTCCCTTCAACCTCTGGTGGTGGCTGTACATTTAGCTGCTTAAGCCCATGCTCATGGAATTCCCTCCCTAAACCCCTCCACCCCCTTCTCCTCATTTTAAACCCTCAGTAAAAGCCCACCTCTTTGACCAAGCTTTTGGTCACTCCTCCGAACATCTCCTTCTTTTGCTCCTTAAGCAGAAATAGAACTGACTGCACAAAAGTACTCACTCTGAAGCTGGAAAGGCATTTTCTGTTTCATTTAATTAACTCTGGTAATATATACGCTGCTATCCAGCTGTGGGTTCTCTTTGCAAAATGACATCTCAAGCAGTGCATGTTGTTCTTTTCTTTGCATAAGGAGATGACCTTCAACAGGCTGGGACTGGCAATGTCACATAATAGCTAAAACCCCTTGGGGGCTAAATTCGGTTGATTTGCATCTCCCGTTAGCGCCCTAAGAGGGTGCTAATAGAGCGCAAATCAACTAGCGCCTGGGCGCGGCGCCTCTAACACCTCCCGTGAAATTCAGCGGGAGGTTAGCGGCGGCGCAGTGCCCCAGCTGTAACATTGGGTGGCGTCCCCCCCGACTTAGCACCAGGCGCTATGTCCGACGGGGTCAGGGGGGCCTAACTGCGGCCGGGGCGGCGCTCGTTAAAGGGGAGGTGGCGGGCGACCATTTTTGTTGCTGGCCGCCTGCCAACACCTGCCCCCGTTGCTGTCCCCGGCCCCCGTGAAATCCCCCCGCGGGATGCCGGCTGCTCTCCGATCCCTGGTGGCCCAGCTGGGCGCCGGGACGCGCTGCGCCAGGCCCCTCCCCTTTAATAAGGGGAGGAAGGCCTGCAGTACCGTGGCGGTGTGCCGCAGCGCAGCCTGTAGCACCGCGATATTGCCTCACAGCGCCCTGAGAGGGAGGAGGGGCGCTACTGGAAGCTACCTGGAAAATCGGCCGCGGAGGCGCTAACTTTTTCAAGGCGCTAAAATGAGTGCCCTGGCGAAGGTAGCGCCCAATTTTTACCCCCTTACCTATTGCTAGATGGCCACTATGGATGTCACAGGTTGGGAAGATGTACATGGCCTGGGAACGCTGAACTTTGTGGACAGGACAGCAGTCCTCATCTGTGCAGTGATCATCTCACACATTCATTGCTCTGCTCTGGGGCAGCTGTCTTGTGAGGACTCCTCTGACATGTCCGGGTACAGATCCCCGAGTCGTGTGGATGTGGCCCAGACATCTCATGGGATTACTGCAGCTGCATCTGCTGGCCCCTCATGGACTCCTCTTCTCCACTCTGTAATGCTGTGAGTATAGAGCCCCCACAGGACTATCCATCCTCACCTCTTGGTCTGGTGTGACGTCAAAGCCAGCAGCACATAAGGATACTGAAGAAAATCACTGGCAGGGAAAGTAGCTTCAATATGCAAAGATGGAGGACCGCCCAGCCAAAGCAACTCATGATTGAGCAAAATGTAGCAAAGGGAATGTGAAACCACAAAATAAAAACTAGCCAAAATCCCACCTTGGCCCTTTCAGGGGCCTGCTTCAACAGACCAGCTCCTGTGCTCCCAGTTTTTATGCACAAGACTAATACTAATTTTATGGGCAAGGCTGAACACCAATAATCCAGAAGGTCGTAGTTTATGGTGGGATGTTAGTATTTCAGTGAGTCCGCCTGTGCTGGTAGCGCAACCTTATTATTCGCCCCCAAAGAACGCCTCATAAAATAGGGCGCTCAACAAAGCAGGCATCCAATTTTATAACTTATATCTGTTCTGTATGGAGCTGTGGTAATGGTGTGGTAGATCATCCAATTACTCTTGTACACCACTGCTGTATCAATGGTTTGTTTCTCTCGCAAAAAAAAAGGATTTTAAACCTTGACTATTAATCAGCGGCTGTTTTCCTGTCTCAATTTGTAACCCATTTGTTTGTTAATGATTGGCCTTATTGAAATCATTTTTTTTATATAAAGGAAAATAAATATATACCAAAATTCAACTAATTAGATGTCAAATTGCTCAGCACAAGTTAAATAAGCATTGCAGAGGAATCACTGTGTCCCACATTCAAATAGTCAAATTACTCACCATTTGTAAGGAAGGGCTCCTTTAAAAAAAACAAAAGGAGATGAAAATAATAGCGAAAGATTAGAATATACTAAAATCAAATTTTAACAAATGATAAACAAAACCTGTTTTCTGAAAGAAAAACATTTTTTTTGTTGGAAACAATAATTTCGAAAACAATTCATTGCTCACAGGAGCTGGCGGTCTCCCTGCATTCAGCAACTGCAGGACCTGTATGGCATAGAGCTGCCACCATCAATCTTACATCCTCTCAGAGACATCCAAATCCAGAAGGAGCATCAGATATCATGGCTATAAAGACAACAATTAATAAACTTTAAAATATAAGTTGGATTTTTCTCTTTTTTTTCTTTAATGTCTGTGGATCTATTGATGAACACAAACTCCATCGTGCTACATGTAGTCGAGGGTCACATAACCCCAGACTCCTATGATTAGCTGCTCAATATCACATTCATTCCCTCCTGAAACAGCCAGTTTCTCCCCGTGACTCTCCTCGCCAGTTTGCAGTGACCTGGAAGATAAGGAAAGTCCAAATGTGCACATTACTACACACTGCCACCTGCTGGCACATTAGACACACTGCAAGGAAACATTAAAATTTGGAAATAAAAGCAGTACTGGCGAAAGGTCATCGACCTGAAACGCTAACCCTACCTTCCTCACTCCACAGATGCAGCCTGACCTTGTGTTTTTTATTTTTATTTCAGATTTCCAGCATCTGCAGTATTTTGCTTTTTGTATTAAAATTTACGGTTCACATTGAGGTAAAACACTTAAGCACATCAATCAGGGACGAGAAAGGGCCATTTGGAACACTGAAACTTATCCGTGAATATTAAGACATGAACATTTAAAACAAGGTCACCTACAAAAGCTTGTGTTTTTAACATTCTTAAAGAGTGCCGTATAACTCCACTGGATACATAACAGGTTTACGATACGATTAATGATTATAAATGTGCACTCCCCTTGGAATTCGACTTTAACTTTACACACATCTATTTAACAATACCTGGTTGAAGGAGAATGTCACAGTGAGTATAATTATGAACCAGGCTTCAGCAGCCAATGGCTTACCCCACCTGTATCAATATTGGCACGATCTGTGTCATAGAACTCTGAATTGCAAATCCTTTCACTGTACTGAACATGATCAGACAATTCTTTGAGTTATGGGCACACTCAACGGCTGTATTCGGTTTTCAGGAACATTCGAAGCTACAGATTTTTTATTAACCATTTATTTAGAAGATGCTGCTCACGTTGAGTCAGTGGATATGTGCCTGGAATTTCCACGGGGGCTCTCCTGATCTCCGAAGTTATCTGCTGATCTCCTGCCGCAACTTCGGAGGAAACCCTGGAGAAGTGACATAAATGGGATATCAGGAGAACTGCGGATATTTCCCTCCATGGTGCTTTATAACAATAGAGACACTCTAAACAAAGTGTGATGGTGAAGTAATTGTATTATAGGAAGCAATTGTGATGGCATATGTAAGACTTTCAATATATTATAGATTAGGAATTTATAGCTTGGCAATATCATAAAAATGTAACACTAGTTTCTGTCACTAGTTGTTGAGAAGGAGTGAAGCCACCTTTGCGTGTGTAGGTTTAATACATAACATGTGATCTAGGTTGGGACTCCAGCAAAAGAACTTATGGCTATTTAAATTCGAACTTTTGAAAGGTGAGTGATTTTTCTCTGACACTTGTAGTCACATTAAGGAGATGTCTCTTTGAACTATGTTAGATGGAAGTTTCCTCAAACCTACTTTCTACAAGGTGATATTGGGGTCATGCATTTGGCAGGATGCAGGGTGCATGGTGCATTTGGCAGGTCAGCCAACTATCTCCAAGGCTCATCCATGGTTTAATTGGATAATCAGATTGGCCATGATCTAATTGAATGGCAAAACAGGCTCGAGGGGCTGAATAGCCGACTCCTGCTCTTACGTTCCTTCCTATGTTTCCTTTTTTTTTTATTCGTTCCTGGGATGTGGGCGTTGCTGTCAAGGCCAGCATTTATTGCCCATCCCTAATTGCCCTTGAGAAGTTGGTGGTGAGCCACCTTCTTGAGCCACTGCAGTCTGTGTGGTGAAGGTAGTCCCACAGTGCTGTTAGGTAGGGAGTTCCAGGATTTTGACCCAGCGACGATGAAGGATCGGCGATACATTTCCAAGTCAGCACAGTGTGAGACTTGGAGGGGAACTTGGAGGTGATAGTGTTCTGTTGCGCCTGCTGCCCTTGTCCTTCTAGGTGGTAGAGGTCGTGGGTTTGGGAGGAGCTGTCGAAGAAGCCATGGCGAGTTGCTGCAATGCATCTTGTAGATGCTACACACTGCAGCCACGGTACGCCGGTGGTGGAGGGGGTGAATGTTTAAGGTGGTGGATGGGGTGCCAATCAAGTGGGCTGCTTTGTCCTGGATGGTGTCGAGTTTCTTGAGTGTTGTTGGAGCTGCACTCATCCAGGCAAGTGGAGAGTATTCCCTCACACTCCGGACCTGTGCCTTGTAGATGGTGGAAAGGCTTTGAGGAGTCAGGAGATGTGACACTCACCACAGAATACCCAGCCTCTGACCTGCTCTTGTAGCCACAGTATTTATGTGGCTGGTCCAGTTAAGTTTCTGGTCAATGGTGACCCCCCAGGATGTTGATGTGGAGGATTCAGCGATGGTAATGCCGTTGAATGTCAAGGGGCGGTGGTTAGACTTTCGCTTGTTGGAGATAGTCAGTGCCTGGCACTTGTGTGGCGCGAATGTTACTTGCGACTTATCAGCCCAAGCCTGAACGTCGTCCGGGTCTTGATGCATGTGGGCACGGACTGCTTCATTATCTGAATGGAACTGAACACTGTGCAATCATCAGCGAACATCCCCACTTCTGACCTTATGATGGAGGAAAGGTCATTGATGAAGCAGCTGAAGATGGTTGGGCCGAGGACACTGCCCTGAGGAACTCCTGCAGCAATATCCTGGGGCTGAGATGATTGACCTTCAATCACCACAGCCATCTTCCTTTGTGCTAGGTATGACTCCAGCCAGAGGAGAGTTTTTCCCCCTGATTCCCATTGCCTTCAGTTTTACTAGGGCTCCTTGATGCCACACTCGGTCAAATGCTGCCTTGATGTCAAGGGCAGTCACTCTCACCCCACCTCGGGAACGGTAGCATAGTGGTTATGTTACTGGACTAGTAATCCTCGAGGTCTAGATTAATGACCCAGAGACGTGAGATCACAAGCCCCCCTCGGCAGCTCCTCCGTGGTTGTGCTATCGGATGCCTGGAAGCAGATTGCTTGGATGTCCTCTCTGATGCAGACGTGCTCCGTCAGTGACTTCTCTCTAATTGGCCTGCTGAGCCCGCAGGGCGGGCTTAACAAGGTCAATCAGGGGAAAATCTCGCTGGTTGGCCAGAACGTGATGGAGGCGGGACTGAGATCCGATAAGCAGCAGTCCTGCCTCCAGCACGTCTCCATTCACAAAATCCAGCCCGACACCTCCAACAGTGCAGCACTCCCTCAGTACTGCATTGGAGTGCCAACCTAGATTTTGTGCTCAAGTTTCCTCAAATGAGACTTGAACCCACAAACCTACTGACATCAGAGGTGGGAGTGCTACCAACTGAGCCACAGCTGACACCAAACTTTTGCAAATTAAAATAAATGACTTAGCACCTTCAAGTTCACAGGCAGCAGAGTTCCATGTGGTCATCATTAATAAGACAATTTCAACTCCTAAGACTATTTTGGCTCCTTTGCATTTCAAACAACATTACATAAATTGTTCTTGTGTTATCCTTTGTTCTAAACCTTAATACTTAAATTGTTGTGATGCAAGGTCATCGACCTGAAACATTAACTTTATTTCTTTCTCCACAGATGCTGTCAGACCTGTTGAGTATTTCCAGCATTTTCTGTTTGTATTTCAGATTTCCAGCATCCGCAGTATTTTGATTTTGTACACTTAAATTGTTCTTGTGGGATCCTGCGTGACAATTACTTTTGCACATTTGGCTGACAAAATACAACAATTTTGCTGACTGTAATAAGTCATATTTTTCCTGCCCAGTAACATGAGAACAAACTATTGTGAAGATGACAGTCGAGTGTCTCCCTGCAGCTAAGTTACTAGTCAATCATCCGTGCTGCATGATGTTTCCACATGACCTCTCAGGGTGCGGAAATGAAACATTGCTTTACTGATGTCAAGTCCCATCACAAGTCAGACATATCTTATTCAATGAGTTCTTAGAATACCTGCCATTTCAGTTATTTCCAACACTCGCTTAGGTCATATACTCAGAATCTAATAATCAATTTATTTCCCTTTAAATAAATGTCAAATTACCCTTGCTCCAACAAAGCAAAAGGAAAATAAACTTATTATCAAAGAGTTTTCTTTCATTACAAAACCTGGTAGAGGTCCAAGGCACATAGTGCAAGACAGCTACAAGACTGAAAGAACCAAAAGAGATGAGGGGTTAGAAATTCAATCATGCTCGAAACACGGCGTAGGGGGTGGGGCGCACGGGGGGTGGGGCGCACAGGGTGGGGCACACGGGGGTGGGGGTGGGGCGCACAGGGTGGGGCACACGGCGTAGGGGGTGGGGCACACGGGGGTGGGGCGCACAGGGTGGGGCACACGGGGGGGCACACAGCGGGTGGGGCGCACAGGGTGGGGCACACGGGGGGGCACACAGGGGGTGGTGCGCACAGGGGTGGAGCGCACGGGGGTGGGGCGCACAGGGTGGGGCACACGGGGGGCACACAGCGGGTGGGGCGCACAGGGTGGGGCACACGGGGGTGGGGCGCACAGGGTGGGGCACACGGGGGGCGCACAGGGGTGGAGCGCACGGGGGTGGGGCGCACAGGGTGGGGCACACGGGGGTGGGGGGTGGGGCGCACAGGGGGTGGGGCGCACAGGGTGGGGCACACGGGGGTGGGGGGTGGGGCACACAGGGGGTGGGGGGTGGGGCACACAGGGCTGGGGCACACAGGGGGTGAGGCACACAGGGGTGGGGCGCACAGGATAACTCACACAGGGGGCAGT
Organism: Squalus acanthias; assembly: GCA_030390025.1. Taxonomy (NCBI): domain Eukaryota; kingdom Metazoa; phylum Chordata; class Chondrichthyes; order Squaliformes; family Squalidae; genus Squalus; species Squalus acanthias. The sequence continues at coordinate 25,052,529 of CM059433.1, read as the reverse complement.
TGCACGGGGGGGCGGGGCACACGGGGGGGCAGGGCGCCCAGGAGGCGGGGCGCACAGGGGGATGGGCGCACAAGGGGTGGGGCGCACAGGGTGGGGCACACGGTGGGTGGGGTGCACAGGGGGTAACGCACACAGGGGATGGGGCACACAGGGTGGGGTGCACGTGGGGTGGTGCGCACAGGGGTGGGGCACAGAGGGTGCGGCGCACAGGGGGTGGGGCTCACAGGGGGTGTGGCACCGGGGGTGGGGCACACAGGGGGTGGGGCACACAGTGGGTGGGGCGCACAGGGTAACTCACACAGGGGGTGGGGCGCACGGGCGGGCGGGGCGCACGGGGGGGGCGGGGTGCACAGGGGGCGGGGCGCACAGGGGGATGGGCGCACAGGGTGGGGCACACGGCGGGTGGGGCGCACAGGGGGTAATGCACACAGGGGTCGGGGTGCACAGGGGGTGGGGCGCACAGGGTGGGGCACACAGGGGGTGGGGTGCACAGTGGGTAACGCACACAGGGACTGGGACGCACAGGGGGTAACGCACACAGGGGATGGGGCACACAGGGTGGGGTGCGCACAGGGGGTGGGGCACAGAGGGTGCGGTGCACAGGGGGTGGGGCGCACAGGGGGTGGGGCGCACAGGGGGTGGGGTGCACAGGGGGTGGGGCACACAGGGGGTGGGGCACACAGGGGGTGGAGCGTACAGGGGGTGGGGCGGACAGGGGGTGAGCGCACAGGGGGTGGGCGCACAGGGGGTGGGGCGCACAGGGGGTGGGGCGCACAGGGGGTGGGGCGCACAGGGGGTGGGGCACACAGGGGGTGGGGCACACAGGGGGTGGGGCACACAGGGGGTGGAGCGTACAGGGGGTGGGGCGGACAGGGGGTGAGCGTACAGGGGGTGGGGCGCACAGGGGGTGGGGCGCACAGCGGGTGGAGCGCACAGGGGGTGGGGGGCACAGGGGGTGGGGCACACAGGGGGTGGGGCACACAGGGGGTGGAGCACACAAGGGGTGGGGCGCACAGGGGGTGGGGCACACAGGGGGTGGGGCGGACAGGGGGTGGGCGCACAGGGGGTGGGGCGCACAGGGAGTGAGGCGCACAGGGGGTGGAGCGCACAGGGGGTGGGGCGCACAGGGGGTGGGGCGCACAGGGGGTGGAGCGCACAGGGGGTGGGGCACACAGGGGGCGGAGCACACAGTGGGTGGGCGCACAGGGGGTGGGGTGTACAGGGGGTGGGGCGTCCAGGGGGTGGGGCGCACAGGGGGTGGGGCGCACAGGGGGTTGGGCGCACGGGGAGTGGGGCACACAGGGGGTGGGCACACAGGGGGTGGGCACACAGTAGATGGGGTGCTGAGGGTATACCTATCAGGAAAGACTGAACAGGCTGGAGCTCTTTTCTCTAGAAAAGAGAAGGCTGAGAGGTGACCTGCTGGAGATCTTTAAAATTATGAAGGGGTTCGATAGGGTAAACATAGAGAAGATGTTTCCACTTGTAGGGAAATCAAAAACTGGTGGCCATAAATATAAGGCAGTCACTAATAAATCCAATAGGGAATTCAGGAGAAACTTCTTTACCCAAAGAGTGGTTAGAATGTGGAATGCGCTCCACAAGCAGTAGTTGAGATGAATAGCATTTCAGGGGAGGCTAGATAAGCATGAGGAAGAAAAGAATAGAAGGTTATTCTGACAGGGTTAAATGAAGAGGGGTGGGAGGAGGCTCGTGTGGAGCATAAACATCAGCATAGACCAGTTGGGCTGAATGGCCTGTTGCTGTGCAGTAGACTAGGTATAAGGTAATTATACTGCTTTCTCAATCTCTGCTCATATCTCCACCACCTACAGCCTCAATAATCTCAAGACTCACAGCACTCACAAGGGTTCCCTTCTCCCGCTTCCCTTCACTCTACTACAATCACTGCACCACACTTCACCACACCGCCTTTTCCTCACACCCATCACTATTACAAGCCTCACTTATCCGCAACTCACATCATAGAATCATACAGTGCAGGAGGCCATTCAGCCCATCGTGCCTGTGCCGGCTCTTTGAAAGAGCTCTCCAATTAAAGTCACTCACCTGCTCTTTCCCCATAGTCCAGCAATTTTTTCCTTTTCATATATATATCCAATTCCTTTTTAAAAGTTACTATTGAATCTGCTTCCACCACCCTTTCAGGCCATACATTCCAGATCATAACAACTCGAGACATAAAAAAAATTCACCTCATCTCTCCTCTGATTCTTTTGCCAATTACCTTAAATCTGTGTCCTCTAGTTACTGACCCTCCTGCCAGTGGAAACAGTTTCTCCTTTTTTCTCTATCAAAATCCTTCATAATTTTGAACACCTCTATTAAATCTCCACTTAACCTTCTCTGCTTTAAGGACAACAATCCCTGCTTCTCTAGTCTCTCCACGTAACTGAAATCACTGTTCCCTGGTACTATCCTGGTCATTCTCCTCAGCGTCCTCTCTGCACCAGGACATCCTTCCTAAACTGTGGTGCCCAGAATTGGACACAATACTCCAGCTGAGGCCTAACCAGTGATTTATATAGGTTTAGCATAAGTTTCTTGCTTTTGTACTCTATGGGCTAGAAATTCATTATAGCCCAGGAATGGGGAATAAAATTAGAAAAGCTGGAGAATTAGCGCCAGGCGCTAATGCTTTAGACTGCACGCAAAATTAAGTCTCACTGCTCAAAGAAATGATTGGGGCGCTAACTCAAGCCTTAAAGCCCAAGTTCATTGGCGTTACACTCAAAGGGTGAACCAATATCAGGTGCAGTCTAATCGCTAATCATCATTGCCACAGACTTTTTCCAGTTCTTAAAGGGGAGGTTCATTGATGCTGCAGAACCTCATTCTCAGCATTGCTGGCTGTGCAGCCATCTCAGCCAGCAGCAGCAAGACAAGGAGAAGGAGCTGGACGATTCAAGCAGCTGTACTGATGGCAGATCATACCGGCGGCACAATGGGGGTTCCGGATTTGCCATGCGTCGCTGGATTCGCCTTGCCCCGGCGCTACTGCATCAGCACCCCATTAGCGCCAGCTGCTGGTGCTAACGGGAGGCGCTAACCAACTGAATTTTTCCCCCATGCCTCTATTTATAAAGATATCCCATATGTTTTTTTAACAGCCTCATCAACTTGTCCTGCCACCTTCACACATTGCCTAACAGCTATTTACCGTGACAGACACATTCTCTCACTAAAACACTCTATTCTTTCTTGCAGGAGAATGTAGCACAGTACCCAAGACAGCAGGCTGGCACCAGGGGAGGAATAGCTCATCTGCACACTCTCTCCCCCCTTGAAGAAAACGTGCTGGCCATCATGGGAAGGGGAAGAGTCGAGGTCATGGCGATTGGCAAGGCTGGAGGAGACGTCAAGCATGGTACCTTCATAACTAATCCTCTTTGTCTCTCCTGATTCCTCTCTTACCATACATACGCTGCATGACAATCTGAAGGTGCATTCATCAGCCTCTCTCCCTTTACACCACAAGATAACCCTTGACCCTCTCTTTTCATTTCAGGTGCTGAAAATGTGGAAGCCCCTCTACCAGTGGAGGAAGAGGAGTGCAGTGTTCCTGAAGATGCACCATTACTGTGTCTGAATCGCACAAGCACCAGCTCAGATACTGACACCACACAGACTTTAGAGGTCAGGTTAGAGGAGGGGCCTGCATATGCTGACTCACCGGCCAAGTGTGCAGGGGGATAGGGCGCCATAGGTGACAGCATGCTGGGTGGGAGAGGTCACACACTAGTTCTACTGCAGAGGACTCAGATGCTGATTTCAAGGGCCCAGGTTACTGAAGAAGACTCATGGACATACATCGGGAAATTCTAGATGCACTGGGCAGCCTACCAGAGAGTTTGTACAACATGTTGTGGAGCGTGGAGCGTGGAGGAGTCCAGCTCCAACTTGACTCAAGGCTTGGCACAGAGTATTCTGTCCCACATAGACCGAGCAGTCAGCTCCATCCACACCACCGTGGAACCCTCTATGATGGAGCCTCTGCTGATGGCTCTAACATCTTCGATGGCAGTACAGCCATCAATAAGTCGAGGTTCTGTAAGTAACAGAAGGATCATCTCAAGCAATAAGAGAAACAAATTTTCAAACTGTACTTTACACATTTCTCATTTTCCTTTCCTTTTCAGAAAATTGTTATGTGAAGCAGCAATATAAATAGTGACTGCAAATATTTACAGTTACTAATGAGGCATTTTCTATCACTGACATTATTAACAGCAGTATTGACAAGTCAGATTATAGCCAATCTTATTAATGAATAGGTCTAAGAGTCTAGTGTCAGCAGCGTTAATACTTCATTAAGTACTATAAGCTTAGCAGATTGTCTGACCTTTGTCTTATCTTACATCGATACATCAAGCGTAGTAAACACATAAGTGTTATGCGTCCGCACTATTACATGTAGTTGGATGGAACCTTAGACGCCCTGAGCTTGAACTCAGGTGTCTTGAGGTCCAGCTGAATCCAGACCACTGGAATAAACCGACCTTCATACCTCCTTCTAAAGCACACCTACTTTTGGTCACAGGATATGATGTAACCACGTGCTATTCTCTTTGTCGGAAAAATGGTAGAAATCGGTTTTGTCCGGTCCTGTAGATTTTAATGACTGCCAATCAAACAGATGGGTGAGAGCGACTTTGATTTCGTGCAACTTAAATTTGTTCATGGGAGCAACAGCAGGCCAGCCAATCACTAATAATGCTCCTGGTACACTGCTCAGGCAGCTAACAACCAATCTAACCAGTGTAAATGATCAAAATGTCATTCACCCAGTACACAGAACTTTTCATTTACGGCAGAGCGCCACAACCATTGGCCAGGATGTGGAGGTCCTGGTAAATTGCATCACTGTGAAACGGGGAAACCTTTATCGTGCAGCAGAGTACCCACAAACACGCTCCAAAGAAAAAGAGTGTGACAATACATCTTGGAGCACGTGAGCTCAAATTCAACAACTGTGAGGAGCTGGAACTGCCGTGTGACCGTCACCCAGGAACCTTCGCTAGAAAATTTCAGGACTTGAAAAAGAGCAACGAGCATTACTATAGCAGCAAAGGATAGATATGGAGATGAAGATTAGTGGGAGTTATTACAGAGATAGGAAAAAACCCTTTATTCACACAGTGAGAAAATATGACAAATCACCTTGTTTTAAATAAGGAGATGAAAGACATAGGTGTAAGGGTCCAATGTTAAATGAGCAGATATTGGAGACGGCCAGCAGACAGAGTTCGCCCCATCACGCTCGGCTAGATTTGAATCCAGGCCCCAGAACTGGAGGACCATTGTGCCACGCTCCCAGTATTTGGACAGTCTCAATGTTGGCAGACCCTTTGGGCATAAGCCTACAGTACAAACCGTCCCTAATTCAACAAGCGAGGACAGGATGGCTTGTCTGGAAAAGGAAAAAATGTCATACTGATGCGGCTGAGGCACGTTGGGCAAAGATTAACCGATGCTCAGCTTACATTTTGGGATTGGCTAACGTTATTATTTACACATGGTTTCAGGCTATAGCAATGGGTCTCCAAAAGTCAGACGTACGGTTGGCATTTGATTTCAAATAACTGGGGAACACATCCAATTCATACTGGCACTTATAATTTAGCATTCAAAAGGAGCATCACTTGTTCAGTGTCACAAACCACTTTCAGTGAAGGAATGAAAGGCTTTGGACAAATCATGCATTGCTAGAGCTTAGTGAATGAATCACTTTGTTTTGAGTTTGACAGGTCATTTTTTTTTTAGAGCCGGTAGGTTTTTTACTATAATGTACTGTAATTCCCAAGATGGCCCTGTAATGTAATGTTCCCCAAGTGTAAGGAGGAACAAGAGAACCCCACTTCTGAAGCACTTGTGTTGGTTGCAATTTTTTGAAAGCTACTTAAGTCTTTACAGGAAGATTGATTTTGGTACTGGACCTTTTATTCCTGTACTGCCCAACAGTTCCCACCAATCAACAGAGCCAGGATCCAGGGTCAAGGGGTGAAGGGCAATGGCAAACTTCTTTCACTCCTGCCCATTTTGTGAGGAGAATCTAGTTAAGAGGCAGCTGCGGGGGGCACTGCAGCTTTAAATAGGATTATATCTCTGGTATTGAACTGTAAAGCTATGGAAATAAAACTACCCAAGGGCAAAAGCAAAGTACTGCGGATGCTGGAAATCTGAAGGGCTTTTGTTCACTATAGTTTCCAGTAAGTGGCAGAACATGACACCTTCCTTTATCGTGCTTTTTCTTCATTGATGTGATAAATTGCAATACTGAGATTTTTTTTTCCTACTTTGTATTCAGTGGTGGCTCTCAATTCACCCAAGGCCATCCTGAAAGATCTTCATCTTTATGCTTCCCTGCGTATTTCTCTCTCTTAAATCGTTCTGAATCTCTCAGAGCCTTGAACTCATGCTGTTCAATATAGGTAATGCCTTAGTTTAACTGGCAGTCAAAAGAATTTTATATTACTATCACATAGTGGAATTTAAATCCCTGGGTATTTTGAAAAGTAATAATGAACTATCAGAAGTGTCGGAATTCACTGTTATTTTACATGTGTCCATCACTGCAGAGGAAGGTGGTATAGTTCCCGGACCGAATTGGATGCCATCAACCAGGCTCATTCCCCAAAAATGACTGGAGCTTCCGGCCTACCAGCTGAAAATAAAAATTTATGTAAATTCTTCTCATAAAATATCAGCGCATGTGAGGGTCAGTTCAAGTAATGGAAAGAATCAGCTGTCGACAAAGATGGAACAAACCCGGAGAACTGTTTTATTCAGTCATGGTGACTGTGGTGTATTTGGACAGATGAGGAGGAGATTTGCCTGAGTCTGTGCCCAGGTACACTGGATTACCTGGGCATAACAAATTTGAGTGGGTCAGAGCATATGCCTGTAAAGGAACCGCCCCCGCCCCCCTCCCCCGCCCACCGATTTTCCTTCCATAACAATAAAAAAAATCATAGATTTCTTGTGTAGTTCTCAAACTGAGTACAAAAGTTAAAAGAGGATATGCAAAGGCTCTTGTGAATAATGGCTTCAATTATAAGGTAAAATTGAGAAAAATGAATTCCACTTAATAAGGATACTTTAAGAAGGCCAGTGGGATTGCCACAAGTAAATGGCCTAATAATTCCTAATTGAAAAAGTTACAAGTGAGTTAGGGGCACCACGATGAGTAATGAGCAAAGCATAAATTAACTGTGCTGCACTATCTGCCTCGAAGGTTATAGACATGGGAAAGGCTTCACAGACAATGAAGAACAAATATTAAGATATCAGACAGAATACATTATGATAGGAAAGTATTTCAGAAACTCGCTAAAGAACAAGAAAATATACCCTAGTGTAAAGGCTCCAACTTGGATCGTGACCCAGTGGTTGTACAGCTAAGAATCACAATCAAGATTAAAGATTAACGCTAATGGTTTAATATCTCAGAATGCAAAGAAATGCTCTGTGGAAGTGAGAACAGATGTGAGGATTTTGAATAGGATACCAATGGTACATTTGAGGTTTCCTTCCTTTTTTACTTTAAATAATTTGGCTTCTATGTTTGAGGCTATTCTCATAGGTGAGCCTCACCCTCTGTCTCACAAGGGTTTCACCTGCCCAGATATCTTGGTGAATTTGTAGTGTGTCCAGGGATCGAACAAAGATTCCACTTTTCAGCTACTGGTTTTATCGTGTGATGTCACATGATCTTCCTTGTCTTTGGAACATCTGAAACATACAAACATACAAAAAATGACAGACATGAAAAGACCTACTGGTCTATCCAGCCTCTCCCATATAATTATGATGCCTTATGCATCACAACATATACACACCCCATCCATGTAATCTACTGGGAGAGGCAAAAAAAGATTTAAAAAACCCAGGCCAATTAGGGACAAAAATCTGGAAAATTCCTCTCCGACCCACTTCGACGATCGAATTAGTCCAAGACACCACTTTGGCCCTAATTAATGTTATACAGTACTTACATCATGTATAAGGTGATCTCCACCACAATTAGAAACAGATAAAGCCCACACGTAAAGGAATTCAATGACTCAGCGTTCAACACACGAGCTGGCAGCCTGTCCCACAGGTCCACTATTCCCTGGGAAAAGAACCACCTCCTAACATCTAACTTAGGTCTGGCCTTACATAACTTGAGGTTGTGTCCCCTGGTCCTCCCTAACCTATTTAGTTGAAACAAATTGTCTACACAAACACAATCTATTCCGTTCATCACCTCGATCAAATTACCCTTATATCTACGCTTTTCCAAAGTGTAGAGACCCAGCTTTTTTAGCCTATCTGGGTAACTAAGATGCTTTAAACTGGGAATTAATCATGTGGCCCTCCTCTGCACCCTTTCAAAAGCCTCAATAATACCCAACATATGAGGAGACCAAAACTGGCCACAGTATTCCAAATGAGGACTAACCAAGGTCTTGTACAAGGACAAAATACTATGCTTTGTTTTATAGTGACTTGGTCTGTAAATATACCCGAGCACCCTTTTCGCTCTAGTTATTGGCCCAAAAATTAGTGTCTCTACGCGAGAGTACACACTGTGTACTCTCGCGTATTCTGTCTCCAATTGCCGGTTTTCTGCATGCACTGCGCATGCGCTGAAAACTGGCACTTGGTGATTTCAAAAGGGGGCGGTTCCTAGGTGAACCGCGTGCGCGCTACAGGCTGCGCGCACGCAGTGCACTTAGTGCTTTGAACGCGCAGGTAAGCATGGAAGATTTTGCACATAAAGAAAGGAGGCGTAAGACCCTCTTTTAACAAGGTAAGTAGTTAATTAAGTATTATTTTGAATTTTTTTCAACAGGTATATCTTTTTTAGAGACTTTAAAGAAAGGTAAGTTTATTTTTATAACTTTTTAAAAGATTTAAAAAATTTTCAAAAATTTAATTTTTTGTTTAAAGTGGTTAATTTATTTAACTATACTTATTTTATTAATGTGATGGGTTTATTTTTAAATTTAATTGAGGTTTAGCTGTTCTTTTGAGGGGGTATAGATTCATAGCTTTCACAGCACTTGCTGTGAAAACTATGAATGAAAGATGGTGTGCTGCCATTGGCTCTAACTGAATCACGTGATCCCACGAATTAACTGCGCCTGTGGGATACGGAAGCACTGCACAGCTGCTGTCTAGAAAATCAAGTTCGTGCGAGCTCGGAATGAAAAGGCAGGCGCGCAGTGAGATATCGCGGGGAAGCCTTACCCCCGCACGAAGGCTCCGTCATTAATTTCTGGGCCATTACTTCATGTCATTGGTCATTAACCTTTAAAGATCTATGCACTAGAAAGTGCAGATCTCTTTCTTTCTCCACCTGATTTATTTATTTAATAAAAACAGAAAATGCTGGAAACACTCAAGCAGGTCAGGCAGCATCTGTGGAGAGAGAAACAGAGTTAACGTTTCAGGTCGATGAACTTTTGTCAGAACTGTTTCACCAGTCCTGACTCCCCAAAGCCATTCCACCATCTACAAGGCACAACTCGCCAAGGCTTCTTTAACAGCACCTCCCAAACCCGCGACCTCTACCACCCAGAAGGACAAGGGCACCATCACCTTCAAGTTCCCCTCCTAGTGTCACACCATCCTGACTTGGAAATATATCGCCGTTCCTTTATCAGCGCTAGATCAAAATCCTGGAACTCCCTCCCGAACACCATGATGGGAGTACCTTCACCAGAACGACTGCAGTGGTTCAAGAAGGCGGCTCACCTTCTCAAGAGCAATTAGAGACGGGCAATAAATGCTGGCCTCGTCAGTGCTGCCCACATCCCAGGAATGAATAAAAAAAAGATTTATTTCTTTTCCCTGAAGGCTGTACATATGTCTATCATTCACCCTGCCCACATTCATAACACTGTACATTTCTAAGTTATACATCATTTGCCAGTCATGGACCCTATCCCCCTGTGCATCTAGAGCTGCCGATAGTCATCTAGCATTGTCTACAGTCCTGACTCTTGCACATATTTATCTATTTTCAAAGGATAATTAATAATAGAAAATGAATAGTATAGCAAGTGTGGACTGAAAATGCCATACGTAAAAAGGAGAGAAAATATGTATTTATAATAATCTGTAAATTCAAATTAACTTACCCATAAATTATTGGTCCAAGCAATCATCTGCTGACACTCAAGGTGTAGGTTTTCGGGGTAATAGTATTTAAATGACGAACACACATTAACATAAAGTGACCAATGTAATATGCATTATGGGAACGAGAAGTTAACCTGTGTTAGAAACTCAGACAGTCACTTCATTGCAGACAGATCGCCAAGGCAACAATGATAAGACATTTCTCACAGCCGACTAGCTGGAACCTTAATGAGATATTGAGGAAAAAGCAGGGCTTGGGTAAGGTAGCATAGTGGTTATGTTACTGGATTAGTAATCCAGAGACCTGGACTAATGATCCAGAGATGTGAATTCAAATCCCACGACAGGCAGCTGGGGAATTTAAATTCAGTTAATTAAATAAGTGTGGAATAGAAAGGTAGTATCAATAATGATGACCATGAAACTACCGGATTGTCGTAAAAACCCACTGGTTCACAAATGTCCTTTTGGGAAGGAAATCTGCCGTCCTTACCTGGTCTGGCCTATATGTGACTCCAGACCCACAGTGATGTGGTTGACTCTTAATTGCCCTCTGAAATGGCTTAGCAAGCCACTCAGTTGTACCAAACCACTACGACAAACAATAATAAGAATAAAATCGGACATGACAACGGCACACCCAGCCCAGTCAACCCTGCAAAGTCCTCCTCACTGCCATCTTCTCAAAGGCAATTAGGGATGCGCAATAAATGCTGGCCTTGCCAGCGATGCCCACATCCCAGGAATGAATTTTTAAAAATTAACCACAATATAAGCTTAAGCTTAACACTAATAGATTAGATGTGTGATATTTATACCTATGATTGTGAAACGATAAAAAGTAGCATAATTAGAAGTAGGCAGCTTAGTCTCGGTATAATGAGAGAATTACTGAAGAAAAGTAACTGAATGCTGCCAGGTACCAAGAAATGAGTCTTTGTAAATCTCGCCAAAACCAGGGCAGAAGTCAAAGAAGGGTCAGGTGATATAGATGGATCACTATAGGGTATAAAATTGAGAGCACACTGGAGAGGAGGGTGTAGTTTGAATTTAAGACAGCGGAGATCAACCTCAGGGCATCCCAGGTTCCATCAACGAGCTGACTCTTGTAGGTAGTGCGGATGCGTGTTGCTTGCTTACTATGATTGCTATGCATCTCGTAATAAAGTATTAAAGTTGGTGAAACTAGACTCTTGGACCTATTAATTAATAAGATTAGCCAAAGTGCCGATACTCTTACACAAGGCATATGTTCTGTGTGCATATCCATTGTTTTCCACTGCATTTCCTGCAATGATAAAAAAAAGTGTAGACATTCCATTTGCATTATTAACACACTTATATTCCTTTTGTCTCCAGCAATGAAACAACTTTGGGTGCTAAAGCATTGAAGGGGAAGTAAAGTTCAGTGACAATGCAGTTCCTTTCATTATGCCACTCATTCTTCTTTCTATTTAATTGCATGAATCTTCCTCTTCGCTCTTCTGGTCTGTGCTTGATGTTGGTGCAGTTCTGAGAACCATCTTGATAAAGGATGTGGCTGAGCGAAATTTCTATTTATGTCAACAATATCGCTGCACAGACCATGTTTGATGATATAAATGCACTGCCTGGCTGTCCACTTTTGTTAAGTGAGTACTGGTGCCTCACTTAACAAAAGCACAAATGTCAATGGTAAAAATAGTAACAAGTGCAGGAAAGTCATCATTTACCTTTGCAATCATTTCGGCTGACCAATTCTTATATGTAACACAGCATCAGCAACTCAATGCTCACTGGTGAAAGATAATCCTTTGAGGTTAAACCCTTTGGTCCTGAAGTTCTGTGGGGCTGCAACCAATCTCCCAGCATAACTTCAGCAGGAGAGCAGTGCTTGTCCAGCATCTAGACTTGGGTGAGCCGTAATTCCATCCAGTTAAACAATAGAAAGACCAAAACAGCATCTTGGCCCCCGCCACAAAATCTATACCTTTGCCATCGATTCCACCCCACTCAGTGGCCGCTGTCTCAGGTTGAGCTGGACTGTTTGCAATTTCGCAGTCTTATTCAACCCTGAGCTGAGCTTCCAACCCCATATCCTCTCCATCACAAAGGCTTCCTATTTCCTCCTCTTTAGCATCGCCTGCCTCCGCCTCTGCTTCAGCCCATCTACTACTGAAACTCTTATCCATGCCTTTGTCACTCCAGACTTGACTATTCCAATGTTCTCCTGGCCAGTCTTCCATCCTCCACTAACTTCCATTCATCCAAAATGCTGCTGCTCATATCCTCTCCCGCTCACCTATTATGATCCTTGTCCTCGCTGACCTACATTGGCTCCCGGTGCTCCAAAGCCATCAATTTAACATTCTCATCCTCATGTTTAAATCTGTTCATGGACTCACTCCTCCCTATCTCTGTAACCCCCTCTAGCCCTACAATCTACCAGGACTCTTGGTTCCTCCTTCAGCAGTCTAGGCCCCACGATCTGGAATTCCCTTTGTAAACCCTTCTGGCTCTCCAGCTCACTGTCCTCCTTTAAGATCATCCTTAAAACCCGTCTCTTTGACCAAGCTTTTCGTCTTAATAGCTCCCTCTTTGGCTCGGCGTCCATTTAAGAACATAAGAATTAGAAGCAGGAGTAGGCCATATGCCCTCTCGTTAGCCGTGGCTCAGTGGGTAGCACTCTCGCCTCTGTGTCAGAAGGTTGTGGGTTCAAGATTAGTGAGAGAGAAAGGTGAGGGGTGGAAATTTCAGGTATTGTGAGGTCTGTAATGAAGGTGATATTAGGATGTTGTCAGCTTGTGAGAGTTTTATTGTACTCTCGCCGAGTGTGTTTATTGTTCTCAGCGTCTGTTGTGGTTTGAACACACGGCTGGTGAACAGAATGCAGGCGCAGGATGTTAGGATTTAATCGGCTGGGAAAAGGATCATTGAGAAAGAGAGTAGAGACAGTGCGGAGAGTTAGAGAGAGGAGGGCTAGACAAAGAGACTGGGGAGGAAAACGAGAGGGAGGGCGCAGAAGGAACGCGAGAAGAGAGAGTGGCAGCGGTGTGATTAATTCATCCGAATGAATTGCTAAAACTTTCAGTACAATTTAACGAGGAAATGTGATTTGAAGGTGATATTAGGATGTTGTCAAATTGTGAGAGTTTTATTGCACTCTCGCCGAGTGTGTTTATCGCTCTCAGCGCCTCCGTCTGTTGTGGTGAATTTTACTTTTTCAAATTTGGGATCTGATGTTTATACACAGAATGCTTCTGCGCAGCTTCCGGTTCGTTGGCAGCAGTCACTCTGATCAATAATACATAATTCTGAGCTAAAGGCAACCTGATAGCGCAGTGAATTTAGACAAAGAGTATCTAAGCCATACAGACAAGGGAGGTCCCAATCTGCACTGAGATACTTTGTGTCAGCTAAGGAAGCAGGCAGGGTGCTAAAATTGCCTTTCTTCCTCCGGGTTAGGTAGAGGAAAATTTGGAAGAATTACATTGCTATCTGGCAACCTGTTTGAAGTGCACATAAATGGGCATTGGGTGATGACAGGATTTGGCTTGGTGGTGATGCCAGTTGGCATTCATCCTCAAGGCTCACGCACAAGGTATTGGAGTGTGAATGATACCTATAGCAAGGAGTCCATTCAACCAAGGGGGGCACCAATCATGTCGTCCACTGATGTCCCTTAAAGAGATCTGAAAACATTCCATTTCTTTTTTCTGCTGTCTATTAGATTCAAGTGGAGAGGTTCAACTAAATCAAAAATATGACAGTATGATCTCTGTTAGAATTGCCCCTACTTGTTCCTTGCAATTTGATATCTCTTATTAGCATTTGCAGTTGTCTTTAATTGTTGATCCTGCACGTTATGGTGCTGCCCATCTTTAAAATGCCCTACCAAATAAGACCAAATTATGCTCTCTGTAAAACAACGACAAAATCCCACATAAAACAATTGCTAACGATTTGTACAAGACTTCTAAATGCATTGATTGGATATTAGATTATTACATAGTACTTTAGAATTCAGTAAATAAGTTATCAGCGTGCAACTGGCATACACAATTCAAACACACATTGGTGGCGAAATTGATTTTCAGATATAGCGCGAAACAGGCGATAGCGAATCAGCAGTCAGTTTTACACCCCACCAAGTCAATGGCAATGTAAATCGGGCGGAGTGTAAAATGGACTGCGGATTCGCTATCGCCGAAAATCAATTACCCCCTCATAGACTCAAAACAGGTGACAGATTTTAACTGTTTGCGATAGCCAGAATTAGTGGGAGCAGCAAGATGTTAACCAGCATTTCTGGCGATAAAAGCACTTCCATCACCATTGTTTCTGCTTAGCTCAAACTAACTGCAGAGACCCTTAATACCAAAGCAATTAAAGACATATCACAGGGCAACGCAGCAGAAAAAACATGCACATGCTTTTCAATTTAAATGTAAATGACTAACAATATTTGGACAGGGAAAACAGGGCTTAGAAATATAAAGTCAGGGCACGCTATGGAAATGGCCAGCCTTGCTGTCAATCATAACAAAAATTACTGGTTCTTTAAAGAAACAGCCCAATCTTCTAACTGGACAAATACAAAATGAAATTCTGCCACTTACAACTTTCTGATTGGAAATCAGATCAAGAAAAAATATTCTCTCAGAACATTTGACCTCACAGTTTGCTGCATAAAATCATAGCAGCAGAGAATTTTACAGCACAGAAAATGGCTATATGGCTCATCGTACCTGTGCCAGCTCGCTGAAAGAGCTCTCCATTTAGTTCTATTCCCTAACCTTACCACTCTAGTGCCCACTTACACAATAACCAGTGGAAATTGTTTCTCCTGATTTACTTTATCTAAACCTTTCATAATTTTGAATACCTTTATTACAGTTCCCTTAACCTTCTTTGCCTTAATAAAAAGAGTCTCAATTTCTCAGGCCTCCCT
This sequence comes from Squalus acanthias, assembly GCA_030390025.1. Lineage (NCBI taxonomy): Eukaryota > Metazoa > Chordata > Chondrichthyes > Squaliformes > Squalidae > Squalus > Squalus acanthias. The sequence goes on along the minus strand of CM059433.1, from coordinate 25,037,450 downwards.
TTATAACTAAAGAGTCTCATCCCTGGGATCATCTTAGTGAATATCTTCTGCGCCTTCTCCATGGCCTTGATATCCTTTCTAAAGCACGACGCCCAGAACTGTATATAATAAAAACAGAAAATGCTGGAAACACTCAGCAGGTCAGGCAGCATCTGTGGAGAGAGAAAGAGTTAACGTTTCAGGTCGATGACCCTTCCTCAAAAAAACAATCTTGACCTCTCCGTCCTTGCAAACTGCCGCCCCATCTCCAACCTCCCTTTCCTCTCCAAAGTTTGTGAATGTGCTGTCATCTCCCAAATCCGTGCCCATCTTTCCCGCAACTCCATGTTTGAATCCCTCCAATCAGGTTTCCGCCCTTGCCACAGTACCGAAATGGCTCTTCTCAAAGTCACAAATGACATCCTTTGTGACTGTGACAAAGGTAAACTATCCCTCCTCATCCTTCTTGACTTGTTTGCAGCCTTTGACACAGTTGACCACTCCATCCTTCTCCAACGCCTCTCCACCGTCGTCCAGCTGGGTGGGACTGCACTCGCCTGGTTCCATTCTTATCTATCTAATCGTAGCCAGAGAATCACCTGCAACGACTTCTCTTCCCACTCCCGCATCATTACCTCTGGTGTCCCCCAAGCATCTATCCTTGACCCCCTCCTATTTCTCATCTACATGTTGCCCCTTGGCAACATCATCCAAAAACACAGCGTCAGTTTCCACATGTACGCTGACAACACCCAGCTCTACCTCACTACCACTTCTCTCGACCCCTCCACGGTCTCTAAATTTTCAGACTGCTTGTCCAACATCCAGTTAGAGTCATAGAGTCATAGAGTCATAGAGTTATACAGCACAGAAAGAGGCCCTTCGGCCCATCGTGTCTGCGCCGGCCATCAAGCCCTATCTATTCTAATCCCATTTTCCAGCACTTGGTCCGTAGCCTTGTATGCTATGGCGTTTCAAGTGCTCATCTAAATGCTTTTTGAATGTTGTGAGGGCTCCTGCCTCTACCACCCTTTCAGGCAGTGAGTTCCAGATTCCAGCCACCCTCTGGGTGAAAAAGTTTTTCCTCAAATCCCCTCTTAACCTCCTGCCCCTTACCTTGAAAGTATGCCCCCTGGTTATTGACCCCTCTACTAAGGGGAAAAGTTCCTTTCAATCTACCCTATCTATGCCCCTCATAATTTTGTACACCTCAATCAGGTCCCCCCTCAGACTTCTCTGCTCTAAGGAAAACAACCCCAGCCTGTCCAGTCTCTCTTCATAGCTGAAACGCTCCAGCCCAGGTAACATCCTGGTGAATCTCCTCTGCACCCTCTCTAATGGAATCACATCCTTCCTATAGTGTGGCGACCAGAACTGCACACAGTATTCCAGCTGTGGCCTAACTAGCGTTTTGTACAGCTCCATCATAACCTCCCTGCTCTTATATTCTATGCCTCGGCTAATGAAGGCAAGTATCCCATATGCCTTTTTAACCACCTTATCTACCTGTCCTGCTGCCTTCAGGGATCTATGTACATGCACACCAAGGTCCCTCTGATCCTCTGTCCTTCCTAGGGTCCTACCATTCATTGTGTATTCCCTTGCCTTGTTAGTCCTCCCAAAATGCATCACCTTACACTTTTCAGGGTTAAATTCCATTTGCCACTATTCTGCCCATCTGACCAACCCGTCTATATCGTCCTGTGGCCTGAGGCTTCCCTCCTCGCTATTTACCAATCCACCAATTTTCGTGTCATCTGCAAACTTACTGATCACACCTGATCATACCAGTTCTGGATGAGCAGAAATTTCCTCCAATTAAATATTGGGAAGACCGAAGCCATTGTTTTCAGTCCCCGCCATAAACTCTGTTCCCTAGCCACTGACTCCATCCCTCTCCCTAACATCTGTTTGAGGTTGAACCACACTGTTCGCAACCTTGGTGTCATATTTGTCCCTGAGATGAGTAACGTCGCCCATCTCCGCCCCTGCCTCAGCTCATCCGCTGCTGAAACCCTCAACCATGCCTTTGTTACCTCTAGACTTGACTATTCCAATGCACTCCTGGCTGGCCTCCCACATTCCACCCTACGTAAACTTGAGGTCATCCAAAACTCGACTGCCTGTGTACTAACTCGCACCAAGTCCCATTCACCCATCACCCCTGTGCTCGCTGACCTACATTAGCTCCCAGTTAAGCAATGCCTCGATTTCAAAATTCTCATCCCTATTTTCAAATCCCTCCATGGCGTCACCCCTCCCTATTTCTGTAATCTCCTTCAGCCCCACAAACCCCCGAGATATCTGCGCTCCTCAAATTCTGCATCCCTGATTATAATCGCTCCACCATTGGTGGCCATGCCTTCTGCTGCCTAGGCCCTAAGCTCTGGAATTCCCTGCCTAAACTTCACCGCCTCGCTACCTCTATTTCCTCCTTTAAGACGCTCCTTAAAACTTACCTCTTTGACCAAGCTTTTGGTCACCTGCCCTAATTTCTCCTTATGTGGCTCGGTGTCAAATTTTTTGTCTTTTAATACTCCTATGAAGCGCCTTCAGACGTTTTACTACATTGAAGGTGCTATATAAATACAAGTTGTTGTTGTAGTTCTGTCGAAAGTTCATCAACCTGAAACGTTAACTCTGTTTCTCTCTCCACAGATGCTGCCTGACTTGCTGAGTGTTTCCAGCATGCTCTGTTTTTATTTCAGATTTCCAGCACCTGCTGTATTTTGCTATTGTGCTGCTCTACATAATATCCTATCTGTGCCATAACCATCGATTTGTATAGGTTTCATATAACCGCTTTGTTTTTGTACTCTATGGGGGTGACATTGGTAAATGCCAGAGGGTGCAAAACAAGCTGATAGTCAATGGGCAGCCCTTTTTACACCCTACCTGATTTTCTTTACCATTGAAGTGTTAAATGGGCTGTGGATTCACCTGCCATGTCTAGTTCAACTCCATTAGCAACATTGTCCACAACCTCTACACTACCGGCTCATGGCCCAACTACAGCTTCACACTCCTCCGATGCTCTCCAGCAACCAGAACCGCCCAAACCCTGCAACCTCCACCACCCCCACACCTGCCCCTTTCAGATGCACACCCTATGTACAATGCCAGAGAAGATCCACTAATTTACCTTTAGAAATGTTGCCAATGCGTGCCCTAGATCACTGACTAAGTGAGTGAGGGGCTGAACCACACAGAGTAGGAAGGCTCCAAGTTCAATCCCTGTGTTTCTAGGTTTAGGGAAATGAAAGCTCAGTCAAGGCTCTTGCTCCTGATTAGTGATCCATGCTGGAAAATTGCACATTATGACGGGTTTGGATAGGCTAGACGGGGAAAGACTGTTCCCACTAGTTGATGGTACAAGGACTAGGGGACACAGATTTAAGGTTTCGGGCAAAGGGGGATGTGAGGAAAAACTTTTTTACGCAGCGAGTGGTGAGGACCTGAAACTCGTTGCCGATGGAAGTGGTGGAAGCGGACACACTCAATGTTTTGAAGGGGAGGATGGATAGGCACTTGAAGGAAATAAACTTGCAGGGCTACGGGGACAAAGCGGGGGAATGTGACTGATTGGATTGCTCTACAGAGAGCCATCACGGACTCGATGGGCCGAATGGCCTCCTTCTGTGCCGTTATGACTCTATGACTTTGTGACATGTAAGAGTGATGGCTGAAGAAAGGATTGGGTTTGGTTGTGATCTCTCCTACAGTTGATTAACCTGCTGACATTCACTATTTAGGCTACCATTTGATAAATGGCCAATTGGGTAAAGTACTGGAGGGCTGCTAATGCTTGTGGAACCATACTCCAGTCTGAGCCAATATCTTCAGGAGAAAGTGAAAATTGGAAAAAAAATGAACACTAAATAATTTATGTCTCCAAAGTTCAAGGAAAATTCAACTCTTAATAAAAGTATTAAAACTAATCAAAGCAGTAGGGGAGCTTATTTTCCTTCAGGGAACTAGCAAATAATATTTATCAATAAAAATTGTTATGCTGTAACTAGAATTAGCTTTTATTTAAATATTTTAGTGACATTGAAATATCAAGAGGCAGTCAGACTAAATTATATCCAAAAGCAACAAAAACATAAATCCATAAACATTGATTTAAAACTTCTCAAAATGTGACTTAGTGCTATTTTTATATGGTATTTCTTAAACTTGCAAAGACTCCAACAGTAATTCAGTAAAAAAATAAAAAATATTTTATTTATTTAGAAAATATTTTGATTTATGCAATTTGCCACAGCTTTGTACATTTTTCTGATTTGTCCTTTAAACATTTAGAATATGCATAACAGACTTTTTAAGATGTTTAACAAGTTGGGTACATTGAAGCCAATGGAAATGAAAATGGGGAGAAATGTATAACGGGCGGCTGAATCGATATCACCCGTTATACACTATCGCCCAAAGTTCCATGTTACCCCATTCAGTGTGCAGTAGTTATTTTGTATACAGAGTGCACTTCTGTTCTAATGTGTCATGCTATGTAATCCCTAGCATGGGATTCAAGTCTGCTTCAAGTACACTTTCGATACCTGATCTTGGTTGCAATAAGTTCGGGTAAGGTAAAACTACGCAGGGAGAGAGAGAAATAAAAACAATTGACCACTTGGTTTCATCTGCCTGTTCAAGTGGATGTTAAAGATCTTATGGCACTATTCAGTTTCCCTGGTGTCCTGGTCAACATTCCCCTCTTCATCACAAACACATCAACTGGTCATTCGTCTCATTGCTGTTTGTGGAATCTTGCTGTGCACTTCAAAGTAAAGTTTCTGAGAAAAGTGGGAACGTTATATAAATGCAAATTTTTCTTTCTTCTTTCGCTGACAATATCACCAGAGTCCCTTCATTCAAAATCAGGCTACCAATTCCTTCCTCATCCAAAAAGATCACCACTTGTTCCCATCACAACTGTCTTCTGTTATCTAAACTGCTGATATAATTTTCTTAACCTTACTTTGAGCACAGAATCTGACAGAATATAAAACCACTGAACCATATAGAACTTGAGCTGTTTAATTAACAGATTACTTCTTCAAACTCACTTGACAACAGTTTTGATGTTATTTGGTAAAAGTACTATAGAAAACAGGCAAGAAAGTATTTAACCTATTGGCAGTTGCATGCTAAACCAAATGTACTTTCATGCTGCAATAAAACATTCATTTTGGAAATGGCAAAAAATGTAAAATGGAGCAGAGGTTTTTTCAGGCTGAAGTAGCTAAAATATTTAAAAATAACTGGAAATCTGAATCATAAACAAAGCTGGCAAAGCACTACATAAGTTCCCTCACCTGGTTTCCCATCTGAGTTGCTGTCTCACACAGAATATGCGAGAGCTTCATTACATTCTATTGCAACATATACCAATTGCTTTCAATTTTTTCTTACAAGAGAACAAATAAGATCAAAACGGTATACTGGCTCAGTGGTAGCTCTTTTCGGATGAGGTGTTAAACCAAGGCCCCATTGGCGCTCTCAGGTGGTTGTGAAAGGTCCCATGGCACTATTCAAAGAAGGCCAAGGGAGTTCTCCTAGTGTCTTGGCCAATATTTATCTGTGAAGCTGTGAAGCGCTTTAAGACGTCCTCCTGAGGTCATGAGAGGCGCAATATAAATTCAAGTTCTTTCTTTAGTGATACGGGAGAGATCAGATGGGACCAACTATGCTGAACCAGCCATTAGGCCACTAAATGTATGTGTAGGCCCATGGTCACCTACCAGCCATCGAGGAAAACCCAGGTTTGGTAAAGAGACAGTGGCAGAGATGTGCCATCTGCTGTAAAAAAAACACTATACCTTACCTCCACCATACGCATAGCACGACCTGTGGCTGTCAAGGTCTCCTCTGCCTTCAACCTTTATGCCTGTGCATCCTTTTAGTCCAACATAGCAACATCTACAGTATCAGCCAGTTTCCTGCTTACAGACAAGTGACTGGTGCATTATTGAACATGGCCAGTGCTTTCCTCTCATTTTCCACTGATTAGTAACAGAAGCAAGACATGCCTGCTAAATTTCCCCCACACTGCTGGACTTCCCAAGTACTGGAGAGTCAATTAATGGCATTCATGTGGCCAAATGGCAAGCAGGTTTCTGCTCCTGCTCTGGCACTGCCACTTGATCCTCCATAGCTGGGCATTCTGTGTTAACTCCTTCTCAAGCTGCTTCTCTACATGCTCCAGCATGTCTGTAGCTCTGCTGGTGCTCGCAAACATTAGTGAGAATGACACAGGGTGTTGTGAAGTGCTGATTTTCTCAGGCCACTTGCAATGCTGACAGATTGTTTGTCCAGGCCAACAATAACATACAATGCTGCTCAAAGAGATGCCTTCACAAAGAACTTACACTGTGTGATGTGTTTGTGCATATGCCTGTGTGCTAGTAAGGGAGAAAATGGGCAAAACAAAAACAAGAGCAAGTTGGTGCAAGCCCTCTTCTTTCACATTTGCACTCAGGTCCTCTGGGTGTTGCGTAATCACCCTGTCAGCTATCCAGCATCTTTTGGTGTGTGGGAGCAAGGTGATTATGTTACTGAACTAGTAATCCACAGGCCTGGACTAATGCTCTGGAAACATGAGTTCAAATCCCATCACAGCAGGTGGGAATGTAAATTCAGTTAATTAAATAAATCTGGAATAAAAAGCTAGAAGCAGTATGAAATGATCACATCAGGTGACCATGAAACTACCGGATTGTTGTAAAAACACATCTGATTTGCTAATGTCCCTTAAGGAAAGAAATTTGCTGTCCTTACCCTGTCTGGCCTTGATGTGACTCCATATTGATTCCATATGGTTCACTCTTAATTGCCCTCTGAAATGCCCTAGCAAGTCACTCAGTTATATCAAAAACTGAAGAATATAAAACCAGACTGTAGGGGGTGGTGTTTTTGTGTCAGCTTTACCTCTGACTTCTGAGCGGTTCGAATCGCTCCCACTCCCTTGGTTTTAGACCTTGGACTTATTTGGGGGTTGTGATACAAAAGGTGCAGCAGACAACTGAGTTTGATGAAAGAACTTCAATCTTTATTAAAAGGTAAGACATAAATAATAACACTCTTATCACTCTAAAGGTGGGGAACACTTCGGTACAAGCGAGGGAAATGACAGTAGAACAATACTTCACCCCTCCCAACACCACTTTACTAGCTAAGTTAGAAGTCGCACAACACCAGGTTATAGTCCAACAGATTTATTTAATTTTACAAGCTTTCGGAGCAGTTCGCTCCTTCGTCAGGTAAGTTTAGCAGTGAGAGAATCTCCCAGAATTCACAATTTAAACACAGACAAAATATATTCAAATCTTTCCTACATCAAAGAGCATAGCCAAGACAATGAGATGTGTCCCAGGGGGTCCAACGTGTCAAACCACCTGCTGGCTGCATATCCTGTCAATCTGTGTAGGTTCTTGTGTTAGCCTTTTTTTAAAAAAAACACCTGGGAAGACCGGCCATGATGTCAAGTCACGTTCTGTATCGTGACATGAACCCGATATCGCGATTGAGGCCATCCTCATGAGTGCGGAACTTGGCTATCAGTTTCTGCTCTATGATTTTGCGCTGTCGTGTATCTCGAAGGCCGCCTTGGAGAACGCTTACCCGCATATCCGAGGCTGAATGCCCCTGGCTGCTGAAGTGTTCCCCGACTGGGAGGCAACCCTCCTGCCTGGCGATTGTTGCGCGGTGTCCGTTCATACGTTGTCTCAGTGTCTGCATGGTCTCGCCGATGTACCATGCTCTGGAGCATCCTTTACTGCAACGTATCAGGTAGACAACGTTGGCCGAGTCACATGAGTATGTACCGTGTACCTGGTGGGTAGTGTACTCACGTGTGATGATGGTATCTGTGTCCATGATTTGGCATGTCTTGCAGAGGTTGCCATGGCAGGGTTGTGTGGTGTCTTGGTTGCTGTTCGCTTAGCTAAGTTAGGTTTTGAAGGACATGGGATAATGCTCACCAGTCCTTTGACAGTTGGGCTAAATCGCGGTTTTGGGGTTCGCTGTTTATGGCGGTTAGTGTCTGCCGTACCCCGTATGCGGTAGAGGACTTCACCTGGGTCTCTGGTCAGTCTTCGCGAGTCCGCTGATGCGGTAGGATGTCGTTTTGGATTTATCTGGTGAGTACCCAATTTCTTTAGTTCAGCAGTAGGGCTTAGAGTCTTTGGGGAAAATCTTACCCAGGGGTAAGTCAGGAATAGTTTGTAGTGTGGAAACTTTGCGATTCTTCAGGTTTTCTTCCCTGGAGTTGGTCTTTGTTGGTCGCGGTGGCCTGCGATTACCCGATCAGTTGGGGGTAATGCGCGGTTGTTGGTTTCGTGAGGCCTTTGGTTTCCGCGATGGCTTTAGGCCTTGGTTGGTGTGTCGGTCGACCTCGTGGAGCCGTCGGTGGCTTGTTGCTGCTTGTTGCTCTGGGTGACTGTGTTGGGGCCGTTGTTGGGGGTCCGTCGCGGTGGTGTCTTCGCGAGCTGGACTCAGGTGTGTCTGAGTGGTGAGCGATGCCGACTCGCTTCCAGCTCGGGCCTTCTTCTTCTTGGTCTCTCCTCCTTCTGATGACCACCGGTTGCGACTGACTGCTCGACCCAACGAACGCTGAACTGTGTTGTTTCTTTCTCTTCTAGCTAGCTCGGTATGTGCTTGGTGGGCCTTCAATTATACAGAATTGAAGTGGCCTTATCTACCCACCAAATCTGTTCAGTTCATTGTCTAGTTTTGGCGGGCTTGTAAATCGGTAACGATTTACTAGCAAATTAACTGGGTTTTTAACAGGCCTTCAATCTGACCCATTGAATATGGCCTTATCTACCCGCCAAATCTGTTCAGTTCATTGTCTGAATTTGGCGGGCCTGCTACCAGTAACTGCTCTGTAAGTGTCAAATGGGTTTTTGGGATGGTTTGCATCCTGTCGATCTTCTTGGCTGATTGCTGGTGATTGGTTTTGTGTTTTGGGTTCCTAGGCTGATCTATAGCCTAATCCTGGGTGCTCTGTATTATGCATGTTTCTTGATGGGCCCTGTAATCGGTTTGATGGGACCTGTTGTTTTGGGTGGGACTGTCTTCTCCCAGGGTCTATTGTCAAAATGTTAATGCGTGCTGGGGCTTTGAGTGAGGTTATCCCGGTTCCCCAGACAATGCAATTAACTGCAATACCCAAAACTGCTTTTACAGAGGTTGCACCCAACTTCCTTCACAGCCTTTTCTCCCTTTACAGGCCCAGACATGTTTTTAAAATGCCAAAACTTGGGTTTTGGTCTTATATTTCTTAGAGTAGGCCCAAATGCAATTTTTATCACTCTGAGGTAGTTCCAAAGTCCTTTTCCCTTAGGTTTTGGGGATCTGCAAATTTTGGAAACCTTACAAGACGGACCACCCGGCATCGACCTAGGCACCGGATTCAGACACGACAAAGGCACACCCAGCCCAGTCGACCCTGCAAAGTCCTCCTCACTAACATTTGGTGACTTGTGGCAAAATTGTGCCACAGACTAGACAACAGGCTGACATAGCCATACTCACAGAATCATACCTTTCAAAGTTCCAGACTCCTCCATCACCATCCCTGGGTATATCCTTTTCCACTGGCAGGACAGGCCCACCAGAAGTGGCGGTACGGTGGTAAACTGTCGGGAGAGAGTGGCCTTGTGAATTTTCAACATTGACTCCAGACCCCATGAAGTCACATGGCATCAGGTCAAACATGGGCGAAGAAACCTCCTGCTGATTACCACCTACCGCCCTCCCTCAGCTGATGAATCAATACTGGAAGAAGCACTGAGGGTACAAAATGTACTCTGGGTACATTCAATGTCCATCACCAAGAGTGGCTCGGCAGCACCACTACTGACCGAGCTGGTCAAGTCCTGAAGGTCATAACTGCCAGACTGGGCCTGCAGCAGGTGGTGAGAAAACCAACATGAGGGAAAAACCTTCTTGACCTCGTCCTCACCAATCTACCTGTCGCAGATGCATCTGTCCATGACAGTATTGGTAGCAGTAACCACCGCACAGTCATTGTGGAGACAAAGTCCCGTCTTCACACTGAGGACACCCTCCATCGTGTTGTGTGGCACTACCACCTGTGCTAAATGGGATAGATTCAGAACAGATCTAGCAGCTCAAGAGTGTGCATCCATGAGGCGCTATGTGCCATCAGCAGTAGCAGAACTGTATTCCACCACAATCTGTAACCTCATGGCGGCGATATTCCTCACTCTACCATTACCATCAAGCCAGGGGACCAACCCTGGTACAATGAAGAGTGTACAAAAGCATGCTAGGAGCAGCACCAGGCATACTTAAAAATGAGGTGCCTACCTTGTGAAGCTACAACACAGGACTGCATGCATGCTAAACAGTGGAAGCAGCATGCTATAGACACAGCTAAGCAAACCCATAATCAACGGATCAGATCAAAGCTCTGCAGTCCTGCCACATCCAATCATGAATGGTGCTGGACCATTAAACAACTAACGGGAGGAGGAGGCTCCATGAATATCCCCAACCTCAATGATGGTGGAGCCCAGCACGTGAGTGCAAAAGACAAGGCTGAAGTGATTGCAACCATCCTCAGCCAGAAGTGCCGAGTGGATGATCCATATCGGCCTCCTCCTGAGGTCCCCAACATCATAGAAGCCAGTCTTCAGCCAATTCGATTCACTCCACGTGATATCAAGAAATGGCTGAGCGCACTGGATACAGCAAAGGCCCCGACAACATCCTGGCTGTCGTGCTGAAGACTTCTGCTCCATAGCTAGCCGCGCCTCTAGCCAAGATATTCCAGAACAGTTACAACACTGGCATCTATCCGACAATGTGGAAACTGCCCAGGTATGTCCTGTCCACAAAAAGCAGGACAAATCCAATCCGGCCAATTACCGCCCCATCAGTCTACTCTCAATCATCAACAAAGTGATGGAAGGTGTCGTCAACAGTGCTATCAAGCAGCACTTACTCACCGATAACCTGCTCACTGATGCCCAGTTTGGGTTCCACCAAGACCACTCGGCTCCAGACCTCATTGCAGCCTTGGTCCATACATGGACAAAGGAGCTGAATTCCCCATCCTCAATGATGGTGAAGCCCAGCATGTGAGTGCAAAAGACAAGGCTGAAGTGTCTGCATCCATCTTCAGCCAGAAGTACTGAGTGGATGATGCAGCTCAGCCTACTCCTGAGGTCCCCACCAGTCTTCAGCCAATTCAATTCACTCCACATGATATCAAGAAACAGCAAAGCACACCGGATACAGCAAAGGCTATGGGCCACGACAACATCCCAGCTGTCATGCTGAAGACTTGTGCTCCAGAACTAGCCGCTGCCTCTAGCCAAGCTGCTCCAGTACAGCTACAACACTGGCATCTACCCGACAAAGTGGAAAATAGCCCAGGTGTGTCCTGTCAACAAAAACTCCCCAAAGCCTTTCCACCATCTACAAGGCACAAGTCAGGTGTGTGATGGAACACTTGCCTGGATGAGTGCAGCTCCAACAACACTCGAAGCTCAACACCATCCAGGACTATGCAGCCCACTTGATTGGCATCCCATACACTACCTTAAACATTCACTCCCTCCACCACCGGCGTACCGTGTCTGCAGTGTTTACCATCTACAAGATGCACTGCAGCAATTTGCCATAGCTTCTTCAACAGCACCTCCCAAACCTGTGACCCCTACCACCTAGAAGGACTAGGGCAGCAGGCACATGAACACATCAACACCTCCAAGTTCCCCTCCAAGTCACACACCATCCTGACTTGGAAATATATTGCGTTCATCGTCGCTGGGTCAAAATCCTGGAACTCCCTACCTAACAGCACTGTGGGAGTACCTTCACCACACGGACTGCAGCGTTTCAAGGAGGTGGCTCACCACCACCTTCTCAAGGGCAATTAGGGATGGGCAATAAATGCCAGCGACGCCCACATCCCATGAATTAATTAAAAAAAGACAACTGCACAGGATGGCCTGGGATAGCCGCTGGCATCACCTTTTCCTTTTTAATTCTCTCATGGGCAAGGATGCCTCGGGCGGCCTCCTAAAAAGGAGTCAAGGGCTTGATTTTTTGGGGGCTTTCCTCATTTATATTATGAGCCACTTTGTCCTCCAAGTAGAGAAGTAGTCATGCGCTGTGGAAATTTAAAGCGCTCGCGCAGTGACACACCTGTGCTCAAGCTACAGCCCATCCCGTGTGTCACTAGCTGAATATTATCATACAGCTGGGTGTTTTAGAAGGAATCGCTATGTGAAGGCCGTTATGATTTCCGTGTAACAACAATTGAGGTAAGTTGCAGCCGGGTTGTGACCCAATGGTGTCATGCAGCCTGTAAAGATGCATGAAAGCTGTCGAGACGCGACCAGGTTCTGAGGCACACTCTCTGGTATCATACTTGGATCAGATGCTTCTTGTAGAAATCTGCCGGGTACCATTAACTTCTTCCACGTTTGCAGCCAGGTCCTCTGGATGTTGTATAATCACCCTGTGATCCAACATCTCGGACAATTGCAGAGGATGCCCTTGAGTGCCAACCTTTGCCTCACTACAGACATCAGAACCTCGAGGGTGCCATCCATGAATATGCTCATGTGCTTTCAGGAACCCTTCATTAATGAGAAATAATGTGAATCTTTAATCCATTCCCTTCAGTTCATATGAGATGGAAGCCTTTTAAATGGACGTCTGCTACAGCTCAGTGGGACCTCCGGCATCATCACGTTCCCAGAAACAACACCCTCTAAGGAGCAAGGTCACTGACGGGTTAATTGCCCTTTTCATGACTTCTCTTGAGGTACTGTGAATATCCTTTCCATTTTGAAAAACAAAGTCCACGATACATTGCTACAACAGATCTTTTCCACTGCTTTCAATGCACATTTTTTGCTGTTGAGAACCTCCGCAACTGACCAACTTTCAGAAGCTCTCCGACATTTTTCCAGTCTCCAGCTTTGAATTTCTTGATCCATTCGAAATTGGATGAATAGACAAGGTTCGACGAGATTACATACAGAAATATAATATCCAAATAAATGCACATGTAGGTGGAGCTTAATGAGATTCATATGATTCAATCATTGCATTATACAGACTTCTCTGCAGTAGTTCCAAGCACCCTTAGCAGGTCCCGATCAATCACTCAATCATAGAAATGAGATGCTTTGAGCTATGGAACAAATCACACTATCCATGCCTCAAATCAAACCTTATCACCTGAACTTGTAATGGAAAAAGGCACAAAAAATAACCAGACATGGTTCTAGGTATTCTTTTCCCCCTCATGCCACCTCATCCTCTTTTAACTTTTTTTTTGTTCAGGATTTAGTGTGTTCCCAGACTAATGCTAATTATTGCAACTCCTTCGGTATGCTCCCAAGATCTGTAAAGATTATTATTAAACTTTTCAGTGTGCTCCCGTGTTTAGCATGGATTAGTAATATTATTAAATTGGTACGCCCCAATTTATTACTTATTGTTACTTTTTCCATTGGTGTGCCCTAGGTAAGTGCTGGTTATTCGTAACTCCCGTGGCATGCTCCCAGCTTGGTGCCGATTGTTACTAACCCTCTCAATGTATCTCCAGGTTAGTATGGTAAAACCTCACCTATCTTGCCTCAGGGCTGACTTGACCTTGTTGCCCCAAGCCAGACAGCAGTCCATATGGCAGCTCAAGCCTCTGGCGCAGGTCAAGGCGCAGTAGCAAGTTGTGCTTCCCTGCGGGAGCGGAGGCCCGCGCCCACCAGCTCTCCCCGGGTTTCATAGTGACTCCCGGCGGCAGGCCTTCCCTCAGCGGATTGGTGCTGGAAGGGCAGCTCCCGTCTGCTCACTACCTGCCCGGCCCTCAGTCTCGCCAAGAGACCCCAATGAAGCACTGAGGCAGCCAGCACAAAACGTTCAGCCGGCATGTGTCTTTGTGTGCCATGCCGTGTGTGCTTGTTCTCCTTGGGGAGAGGTTTCTGGGGGAGGCCACTTAAACAAGACACTCTTTTTTAAGAAAACTTGTTTTTTGACACTTTTTCAACTTGACCCTCACAAACTGTCGCCACAATTTGCTACACCACTAGTGAACTAACCATTAGCTGCTCACAACGTGACCTGGTTAGTACAGGTTTTCAACTAACATTAATGGGTTTGTTCTATCCAGGTAGGTAACCTGAGAAGGATAAATCATTGTGTCTCATATGTCGAGATTTCCTATACAATTGAGAGTGGGACATACTTGTTAATAACGTTTTACATGGAGTGTCCAATCCTCCAGTTTTGGACTGGGCAGTCTAGAGATTATAGAAATGCAAATTAGACACCAAAAGTCTTTTTTTAAATAAAAAAAGTCAATTTTTCCTGTTTACTTTGTGTTTTATGATGTGCTTGTGTTAGTTATTAAGGTTTTCAAGGAATTTTCATCAACAGCAAAACAAAACATAATTCAAGCTACAATCCCATTTCTAATCTGGTCCATGTTTATTTATGTCTACATAACTCCAAATATATATAGAAGCTATGGTACTGGTACATTCATCTGTAAAATAAATCCCAAATAAATGCTTGTCAAACCTTATAGCCCACTGCTGTTATGATAATCCCACTGGTAAGAAAAAGTGACACTTCACAATGTGCTTATATTATAAAGAAGAACACACACACTGGGGTGCCTTCCAAAATAGCAACACATTGAAGTGAGCTGGCTTTAAACTACGCACCATTTATGGCATCATCTCGACCTTCTTGATGTGAATTACTACTGACTGTTAAAGACTGTGTAGTGCCTTTCACATTCCAAAGTGTTTCACAGCCAATTAGTTCGAATGTAAAACTCGCTAGCCAGAGGGAGTAGTTGAGGTGAATCGCATAGAGGCATTTAAGGGGAAGCTTTATAAACACACGAGTGATAAAGGAATAGATTTAGATGAAGTAGGATGGGAGGAGGCTCATGTGGAGCATAGGCCAGTTGGGCCGAATGGCCTGTTTCTGTGCTGTACATTCTATGTCATTACCTTTTTTTTAAAAGTGTAGTCAGCCTACAGGCTGCCACATGTTGTTGTCTGAGGTGATCGGAATTTTTTTGTTTTCCTATTTTTGCCCATGTTAAAAATTTGCCGCAAGTTGTTATATGTGGAGCCTTGCCTATAATGCATCAGATTGTGTTTTCTCATTTCTCTTCCCACAAGTGAAATCATACTATACAGAACTTTAGGGGGAATGAAACGTAAATCAGGGTTTGCAATACAAGTGGCTGCCGCTATTGTACATGTTGCAAAGAGTCAGTGGGAAACCTGATTTTTAATTTAAATTAATTAGCAAACAAAAATATGAATTAACTAAAAGGGTCAGTGTCCTCTTAGCGTACTGAGTGCATTAAATATACATTCATTTTCTCTCCTTTTTTTAAGCACATTGGCAGGTTACATTTACTTTGTGCTTTCTAAGGCTGATTGGCTGATTGTGGGGAATAAAGGCCTCAATTGCAGCGCTTGTATGTGCTTCCATGACAATAAAGTATCCTGCAGTTTTGGCAGGGTCGCATAATTTAAACACATTCCCTGCTTGTTATCTTCGTGCAGGGAGCTCTATGGCAACAGGTGAGCTGGGAATCAGGAGTGCAGAAGCTGTTAAAGAGCTGCTGTTTAATTTTTCCTGGATGGAGAGAGCAGCCCAAATCACTGAAGAAAGCCTGGATGCACTGTTGGAGGAGGTGCAGCAAAGGAAGGTGGACAGTTTTGATGCTGACGAGAATCTTCCAAAACAATCCTATGTGCAGCAAGCATGACAGGAGATGCAAATTCCCACGTTCATACGTTGTTGAACCAAATGAGGAAAAGATTCTCTGGACTGAGGAAGAGTGCCAAGGTAGAGTTGACTGGAAAGTACGACTCCCCTCCTCTAAACTCCTATCTGACATCCTCACAATCACTATGTCTGACTAATTTGGCCTGGGCTTGCAGCATTTAGAGATAGGTGGCCAGTTTAACCTCCACAGCTACTCCTTCTAATAGGTAAGTATGGAGACTTCGGCAGTAGTTAAAACAGCGGGAGCGGCTGGAGAGCGTGAGACTTCGGCAGTAGTTAAAACAGCGGGAGCGGCCGGAGAGCGCGAGACTTCGGCAGTAGTTAAATCAGTGAGAGCGGCCGGAGACCGCGAGACCTCGGTAGTAGTTAAAGCAGCGGGAGCGGCCGGAGAGCGCGAGACTTCGGCAGTAGTTAAAGCAGCCGGAGAGGCCGGAGAGCGCGAGACCTCGGCAGTAGTTAAAGCAGCGAGAGCGGCCGGTGAGCGCGAGACTTCAGCAGTAGTTAATCAGCGGGACGCCGGAGAGCGCGAGACTTCGGCAGTAGTTAAAGCAGCGAGAGCGGCCGGAGAGCGCGAGACTTCGGCAGTAGTTAAAGCAGCGGGAGCGACTGGAGAGCGCGAGACCGCGGCAATAGTTAAAGCAGCGGGAGGCGTTGAGCTACAAAGGACCGGTGAGTGTAAAGAAGTAAAACGTAATCGAAGTGTGACGTCACCAGAAAGCAGGTAAGTGATTGGTTGGTGAGTATTTCACTATTTCTCGCTTTTTTCCAAACTTGGGCATCTAAATTTAAGTGCCTTGGTGTAGATTAAAAGATATACGTGTTCCAAATTTTAAACTAATTAATTAATTGAGATGGGAGACCAGGCAATGTGTTGTTGTTGTTGCATGTGGGAGCTGGTGGACACCATTGAGGTCCAAGGCGACCACATCTGCAGCAAATGTTGGCTGCTCGAGGAAGTTCGGCTCAGAGTTGATGAGCTGGAGTCCGAGCTTCAGACACTGCGACACATTAGGGAGGGGGAGCATTATCTGGACACTATGGGGGAAAAATTAGGTCGCGCCCCATTTGGGGCGCAAATATCGTCTGGACGCAAATATTAGCGCCTGGCGCTAATTATCGGCACTGACTGGAAACTTCACTTTTACCGCCCCGGGAGGTGAGTGGAGCGCTAAATCAGGCGCTGCACACCTGTCTTAAGGCGCAAAGGCCGAGCAGTGAGGCGCTAACTCAGAGCGCGAGCGCAGCGCAGCTGCTGCCAGTTAGCGAGGGAACACAGACACACTGGCGCCGGCCACTTCTTAAAGCGGGGGGGGCCAACTTGCTCCCCAGCCACACCCTGCTCATTGCAGCCTTGAATCTCGGCCTGGAGAGACCTGTGAATCCATTTTGCTGCCAAGGATGGAGAGGGTGAGAGAACGAGCTCATCGCTTCACCGAGCGGGCCTTGGATGCTCTGGTTGGCGCGGTGGAGCGCAGAAGATGTATGCTCTTCCCTGAGAGTGGCAGGAGGCCTTTGCCACGCGAGTTCAGAAGAGTGTGGAGGGAGGTGGCTCAGAGCGTCTCCTCCAGGAGCATGGTGCCCAGGACCCATACTCAATGCCGCAAAAAGTTCAACGACCTCACTCGGGTCGTCAGGGTGAGTGGCTTTTTCTCAATACCTCTCCATCCCTCCATCTCAACCTCACTCTATGGCCAGAGGGTCTTAAAACCCCAATGCACAACACTCATCCAACACCTATGGCCCTTTCATGAAACACACACACACATTCCACACTTTGCATACAGTAAGGGCTATTCACCTATGGGAGGCACATCAGGCAAGACCATGGCTGCATACAGTAAGGGCTATTCACCTATGGGAGGCACATCAGGCAAGACCATGGCTGTATATTTACTCAGATGCTGTCCTTTTTCTTACAGGCCAAGCTGGCGCATAATCGGAGACAGCAGCAACGGACAGGTGGAGGGCGGCCTCAGCTGCAACCCCTCAGCGATCTTGAGGAGCGCGTCCACAGGATTGTGGCAAGCCGGGTGATCGGTCCCGTCGCCACTGGAGACGCCGACCCCGTTCTGGACAGCAATGGTAAGGTCATCACCTTTTTGTCCTCTGTCCTTCCACTTGTCCCTCACAACACCAGCCTTTGACACTTTCAATCCAACTTGCTAACTCGCTGCACTTATTCCTCCCTTACTGCCACCCTGTCCTCACGCTAAAGCCACTCTTGTACCTCCCTGCTTTCAGATGGTGATTCACCAGCTGAGGAGACGGGCCCTGAAGCTGCCACTGGGAGTGATGCTGCAGCCGAGGAGGAAGAGGAAGCCGGAGCCCATGCCCACACTGGGAACACACCTTCCCTGGAGGGGAGCAGGGGGGAAGGGTCGGATGAGGGTGAAGCTCCAGGACACAGCGGGCTGCAGCAACGCCATGGGGGTAGGGAAGAACGGGGGCCTTCTCCCCAGAGGGAGAGTATGCCAGAGACTCCTACTGCAATGGACGCAGAGGAGGAGCGGCTGATCGCAGAAATGAACACCCAGGCGGTGGGCATGCACACTGAGCTCATGGGTGCAGTGGGAAGGGTGCCCGAATGCATTGAGTCACTGGCAAGGAGTGTGGAGCACTTCGCTGTAGCACAGGCGGATGCCACACTAACGCTTAGTGCTGCAATTTAGTCACTGGCTGCCGTGATCCCATCTCTGACTGCTCTCATGCAGACTCAGATTGAGGCCACGCGAGCACAGACTGCTGCCAACCTCGATGGTTCGTGCACATGTCCCCGGGGCTGTCACCGCGCCGCAGCAGGCCAGCAATCTGTTCTCCGGCAGATTGCTCCGGATGCTGAAGTGCTGCCCCGTGGGAGTGCCAGTGTGTCGGGCGAGCAGGGAGTTGCTGTCCTCTCTCACGATGACAGCATTCCTGCTGCCAACACTGTCACTTCTCCACTGCACTTGCCACCGCCTGTAGGACAGACTGCTGCCGCCCATGCAGAGTTGGTGCAGTCTGCAGCCGGGCCCTCCAGGCCCAGAACTGGTCGAGGCCGTCCTTCAGGGGCATCTGCAGTGTCAGGGTCTGACGAGCAGCAGCCTTCCACCAGCCTTGCTGCAGCCACTGAGGTCCCATTACGGAGGAGCAGTAGGGTTAGAAGGGGGGAAGTGCGCAAGGGAAGGAGATCACCCTCGAAGGGCAAAAAGTAGGAGGTGTGACAAAATGCTGGTCATTTTTTTATTAAAGGTTGAGGTTCATGGTCCAACTTTTGTTTAGTGTTTTGGACATTATCTCCAGGTTGTGAGAACCAGTTATGTTATTGACTGTTTTTTTGTGTTTATTTCTATGAGTTTGTCATGAGGAATTGACACACACAGAGTTTGTAAAATAAATAAGTTTCTGTATTCAAAATATACATGGTTGGTGGTTGGAATTATTGGTGCCTTGGCCGGCTTAGGGGTTGCGTGCTGGGTTCATTAATGTTGTTAGCAATGGCAGAAGCCATTTCCACAGCAGGGGCCCTAGAAGCGGCTTGCTATTAGCCGTTGACGGACGGCCCTTGCAGTTTGACCATTGTGGGCCGCCCTCCCGCCTTGTTGCTGCTGATGATCATCCTCCTCGTCCTCTTCCTCCTCTTCCTCCTCCTCCTCTGGTGGTGCTCCAAGGCCTGGTGGCATTGGCTGGGTCCTGAGGATTGCCATGTTATGCAACATGCAGCACACGACTACGAAGTTGGATACTCGCTCAGGCGAGTACTGCAGGGCTCCTCCAGAATGGTCGAGACAGCGGAACCGTTGCTTCAGCACGCCGATTGTGCGCTCAATTATATTCCTGGTAGCTTGATGGCTCTCATTGTACCGCAGCTCAGCAGGGGTGTTGGGCGTACGGAGCGGTGTCATCAGCCAGGTGCTCAATGCATACCCCTTGTCCCCGAGAAGCCAACCAACTGGCTGATGCGGTGCCTCGAAAAGTTCTGCCACAGTAGTCTGGCGCAGGATAAAAGCATCGTGGCAGCTGCCAGGATAGTGGGCATTGACAGCGAGTATCAGCTGTCTGTGGTCACAGACCAACTGAACATTCAAGGAATGGAACCCCTTTCTGTTCCGGAATTCCTCGGCATTCTCATGCGGAGCACGCAAAGCCACATGCGTGCAGTCAATGGCGCCCTGCACCATGGGGAAGCCCGCTACCCTCGCAAAGCCCAGAGCGCGGTCACGCTGCTTGTCTGGGGTCATGGGGAAAGAGATGAACTCTCGTCTCCTTTTAAAGAGGGCATTTGTGACCTGCCGGATGCAGCAATGCACCGCGAACTGGGAGATATTGGCGAGGTCCCCAGCAGCAGCTTGAAATGAGCCAGTAGCGTAAAAGTTGAGAGCCACTGTGACCTTCACTGCCACCGACAGAGACGTCCTGGACCTCAGTTGAGGCTGCAGATCTGGCTGCAGCAGGTGGCAGAGCTCAGTGACCACCTCCTTGCTGAATCGCAGCCTTCGCAAACACAGCTCCTCAGACATATGGATGTAGGAGAGCTGTTCACGATATACCCTGGGAGGGTAAGCTCTCCTGTACATACGCCTGTTGGCCCTCCTCCGTCTGGCCATCATTGCCACTCTCTTTCTGCATCTCTGTATCCTCCGATTCAGCTGGAGCAGGACGACGCCCCCAATCAGTGCAGCCCCCATATTCTCTTTGCAAGCAAAGTAATGAAGGACAGCAACTAAAGTACTAGCGAAGTTAGGATCAATAGGCAAAACTACCTCACAAAGCGTTGAGTCAATGCAGAAGTCTCTCTTTCTCTCTCTCCGAATGTCTCTCTCTCTCTCAGAACGAGTGGTGCAAAAATGTCGACCACAGAAAAAGACAGGAAGAGGCCCCCTTTAAATAGCGCCCCCCCCAGCCCCACAGCGATTGATAGCGTTCCAGTCTTCCGGTCGTTGGATGCGCCAGGCGCTAAGGCAGGGGGCGCCACTCAATTTCCGCTCCGGGGCGCCACAAGGGCGTTGCACCATGGAATGACGTCACAATCTGCGCGCGCAGGTGGTCGCAGCGGTAAGTTTTAGCGCCGCCGCACAATCTCTAGTTAAGTTCCCGAGCGGCGCAAACATCGCTGCGCCCGGGCGTTAGCGGCTTTGCGCCCCATTAGCGCCCTCTTAAGGCGCTAACGGGAGGCGCAACCAACTGAATTTTTACCCCTATATTCCAGGAGGCAGTCACAACCAGTAGAGTAATTACTTCCAATTTGTCCCATGGTCAGGGACAGGAGGGTGTGACTACAAGCGACGCAGGTATTGGGATCCAGGAGGTAGTGATGGAGGAGCCTCAGCCCTTGGCCTTGTCCAACAGGTATGAGATTCCTGCTCCCTGTGTGGGCGAGGGCAGGGACTACAGGGAGGATGAGCAAACTGACCACAGCACTGTGGTACAGGGAGCCATTCAAGTGGGGGGAGTAAAAAGAAATGTTGTAGTGATAGGGGACAGTATAGTTAGGGGGCTAGATACTGTTCTCTGCAGCCGAGAGCGTGAGTCCCGAAGGTTGTGTTGCCTGCCAGGGTTAAGGACATCTCCTCTGGGCTGGAGAAAAACTTGGCATGGGAGGGGGAAGATCCAGTTGTCATGGTCCACGTAGGTACCAATGACATAGGTAGGACAAAGAAAGAGGTTCTGCTGAGAGAGTATGAGCAGCTAGGGGCTAAATTAAAAAGCAGAACCACAAAGGTAATAATCTCTGGATTACTACCTGAGCCACGAGCGAATTTGTATAGGGTAAATAAGATCAGAGAAATGAACAAGTGGCTCAAAGACTGGTGTGGGAGAAATGGGTTTCAATTTGTGGGGCACTGGCACCAGTACTGGGATAAGAGGGAGCTGTTCCGTTTGGACGGGCTTCACTTGAACCATGCTGGGGCTAGAGTCCTGACGAATCGAATAACTAGGGCTGTAGAGAGGGCTTTAAACTAAATGGTGGGGGGGGGAGGATCCAGGTGAGCGGGAATTTAAAAAGTCAATGAGAAATGAGAAAGCAATAGAGCAGGATAGAGATGGGGGAAATAATAACCTGAGTGTGACAGGAAGGGACAGAATGTTTAAAAATAAGAGTGCAACAGAAAATGGGGCCAAAACAAGGAGAAATGGTAAAAAGACAAAGTTAAAAGCTCTATATCTGAATGCATGCAACATTTGTAACAAGATAGATGAGTTGACGGCACAAACAGATACAAATGGGTATGATCTGATCGCCATTACAGAGACGTGGTTGCAAGGTGACCAGGGCTGAGAACTGAATATTCCAGGGTATTTGACAATTCGGAAGGATAGACAGAAAGGAAAGCGAGGTGGGGTGGCTTTGTTGGTAACAGATGGGATCAGTACAGTGGTGAGAAGTGATATTGGCTCAGAAGATCAAGATGTAGAATTGGTTTGGGTGGAGATAAAAAATAATAAGGGGAAAAAGTCTCTGGTGGGCGTAGTCTACAGGCCCCTGAACAGTAGCAATGCTGTTGGACAGAGTATAAATCAACAAATAATGGAGGCCTGTAAAAAAGGTACGGTAATAATCATGGGTGATTTTAATCTCCATATTGATTGGACAAATCAAATTGGCCATGGTAGCCTTGAGGAGAAGTTCATAGAGTGCATCCGGGATGGTTTCCTAGAACAGTATGTAATGGAACCAACCAGGGAGCAGGCTATCTTGGATCTGGTACTGTGTAATGAGACAGAATTAATAAATGATCTCATAGTAAAGGATCCTCTAGGAAAGAGTGATCATAGCCTGGTTGAATTTCAAATTCAGTTGGAGGGTGAGAAAGTTGTATTTCATACCAGTGTCCTGATCTTAAACAAAGGCAATTACAATGGCATGAGGGCAGAACTGGCTAAAGTGGACTGGAAAAATAAATTAAAGGGTAAGACAGTTGAAATGCAGTGGTGGACATTTAAGGAGATATTTCATAACTCTCAACAAAAATATATTTCAGTGAGAAAGAAAGATTTTAAAAGAAGGGAGCACCATCCGTGGCTAACTAAGGAAGAAAAGGATGGTATCAAATTGAAAACGAAGGCATACAATATTGGCAAAATTGGTGGGAGACCAGAGGATTGGGAAATTTTTAAAAACCAGCAAAGGATGACTAAAAAAATTATAAAGAGAGAGAAGATGAATTATGAGAGTAAATTGGCAAGAAATATTAAAACAGATAGTAAGAGCTTCTACATGTATATAAAAAGGAAGAGAGTAGCTAAAGTAAACGTTGGTCCCTTAGAGGATGAGACTGGGGAATTAATAATGGGGAACGGGGACATGGCAGAGACTCTGAACAAATATTTTGTATCTGTCTTCATGGTAGAAGACACTAACAACATCCCAATAATGGATAATCAAGGGGCCACAGGGAGGGGGAACTAAAGACAATCACTATCACTAAGGAAATAGTACTTGGTAAAATAATGGGACTAAAAGACGACGAGTCCCCTGGACCAGATGGCCTGTATCCCAGGGTCTTAAAAGAAGTGGCTGCAGAGATAGTGGATGCATTGGTTGCAATATACCAAAATTCCCTGGATTCTGGAGAGGTCCCAGCGGATTGGAAAACCGCAAATATAACACCCCTTTTTAAGAAAGGAGGGAGACAGAAAGCAGGAAACTAGAGACCACTTAGCCTAACATTTGTCGTTGGGAAAATGCTGGAGTCCTTCATTAAGGAAGCAGTAGCAGGGCATTTGGAATATCATAATGCAGTCAAGCAGAGTCAGCATGGTTTTATGAAAGGGAAATCATGTTTAACAAATTTGCTGGAGTTCTTTGATGATGTAACGAGCAGGGTGGACAAAGGTGAGCCAGTGGATGTGGTGTATTTGGATTTCCAGAAGGCATTCGATAAGGTGCCACATAAAAGGTTACTGCATAAGATAAGAGCTCACGGAATTGGGGGTAATATATTAGCATGGATAGAGAATTGGCTAACTAACAGAAAGCAGAGAGTCGGGATAAATGGGTCATTTTCCGGTTGGCAAACGGTAACTAGTGGGGTGCCACAGGGATCGGTGCTGGGGCCTCAACTATTTACAACATGCATTAATGACTTGGATGAAGGGACCGAGTGTAATGTAGCCAAGTTTGCGGATGATACAAAGATGGGTGAGAAAGCAAGTGGTGCAGAGGACTCAAAGAATCTGCAAAGGGATATAGACAGGCTAAGTGAGTGGGCAAACATTTGGCAGATGGAGTATAATGTGGGAAAGTGCGAGGTTATCCACCTTGGCAGGAAAAATAAAAAAGCAAACTATTATTTAAATGGAGAGAGATTACAAAATGCTACAGTTCAGAGGGACCTGGGGGTCCTTGTGCATGAAACACAAAAAGTTAGCATGCAGGTACAGTAAGTAATCAAAAAGGCAAATGGAATGTTGGCCTTTATTTCAAAGGGGTTGGAGTATAAAAGCAGGGAAATCCTGCTACAACTGTACAGGGTATTGGTGAGACCACACCTTGAGTACTGCGTACAGTTTTGGTCTCCTTATTTAAGGAAGGATATACTTGCATTGGAGGCAGTTCAGAGACGATTCACTAGGTTAATTCCAGAGATGCGGTGTTGACTTATGAGGAGGGGTTGACTTATGAGAAAGGTTGAGCAGGCTGGGCCTATACTCATTGGAATTTAGAAGAATGAGAGGTGATCTTATTGAAACATATAAGATACTGAGGGGGGCTCGCCAAGGTAGATTCAGAGAGGATGTTTCCCCTCGTGGGGGAATCTAGAACTCGGGGGCATAGTTTCAGAATAAAGGGTCGCCCTTTTAGAACTGAGATGAGGAGAAATTTCTTCTCTCAGAGGGTCGTAAATCTGTGGAATTCTCTGCCCCAGAGAGCTGTGGAGGCTGGGTCATTAAATACATTTAAGGTGAAGATAGACACATTTTTGCAAGATAAGGGAGTGAAGGGTTATGGGGAGCAGGCTGGGAAGTGGCTTTGAGCCCAAGATCATCCATGATCTTATTGAATGGCAGAGCAGGCTCGAGGGGCCATGTGGCCTATTCCTGATCCTATTTCTTATGTTCTTATGTAATCACTTAGGAGTAATACATGAGAAAGAACACAGCCTACTAGTACAAGTAACACGTCATGTTAAACTCATTCCATACACACATCCTTGCATAAATATAAGCAAATGTTCGGCATTGTATAGATTGGAGATACTACTTTTTTATTAATCCAAATAAAATCCTTAGGATTGTGGGAGAAAAATATTAATATAATGGAGAACAGCAGGTCGGTTTGAGGTTAAATGTATTTACAATGTTCTGGCCTCAAGGGACAAATATTTGGATGACAATCTGACATGCCTGACCAGCATTGGGCACTCATTGCTCTACTGCAGGTGGTTCATAAAGAAAGACTTGCATTTATATAGCACCTTTCACGACCACCGGACGTCTCAAATCGCTTTACAGCCAATTAAGTACTTTTGGAGTGTAGTCACTGTTGTAATGTGGGAAACGCGGCAGCCAATTTGCGCTCAGCAAGCTCCCACAAACAGCAATGTGATAATGACCAGATAATCTGTTTTTGTTATGTTGGTTGAGGGATAAATATTGGCAAGGACACCGGGGAGAACTCCCCTGCTCTTCTTCGAAATAGTGCCATGGGATCTTTTACGTCCACCTGAGAGAGCAGACGGGACCTTGGTTTAACGTGTCATCCGAAAGACAGCACCTCCGACAGTGCAGCACTCCCTCAGCACTGCACTGGAGTGTCAGCCTAGCTTTATGTGCTCAAGTCCCTGGAGTGGAACTTGAACCTACAACCTTCTGACTCAGAAGGTTCCCCAACATCTTTTCCCTGGCACGTGACTTGTTCTTCTACAAGCATCAGAACACGCCTTTCAGGAGCAGTGTTGTGCAGCATACAATACAGTATAATAATTCTGCCAGCTTGCTCCAGCTCACAACGCAAGGCACCCCCAAAGCAGTCCGAACATTGAGATAGTTGTTGTAGAGTCTGAAGGCTTGCTCCATTATTTTTCTCCCTTGAAATTGTAGATCATTTTTTTCTGGGGTATGAGGATTCTGCACAGAATATTTGGAGTGGGGAACCCATATATCCCAGTAAACAACTTTTTATTCTGTTTTCACCCTTGAATGGTTGAGCAATATTTGATTGCACTAAGATGTGTGTGTTGCGATCATTCCTCAGAAATCAATTAACTGAAGTAATATTTCCTGGTGCTTGCATACCATCTGGGTCCTAGTACAACAGGAGCCCCTCTGCTAACTTACCTGAGGAAGGAGCGACAGCTCCGAAAGCTTGTAAAATTAAATAAATCTGTTGGACTATAACCTAGTGTTGTGCGACTTCTCATTTTTGTCCACCCCAGTCCAACGCCGGCATCTCCACATCAATAAAAGGGAGTGCATTCCTACAGGTGAATGTGACAGTGATGCAAGTGCAATCAATAACATCTTGTACCTGGGAATGCCACCCATCTGAAGCAAAAGGCTCCTGCCTCTTCTGTTGCTGCTGCATCACTGTGCTGAACTTTGTGTGTGAGGATACGGGACAAAACAGAGCATCTGTTTCCTACGGGATGGAGCACTTTTGGCTGACCCTCCTGATGTTTCATGCTTCTGCTTGGCAGGATCCGGTAGCAGAGAGTGCTTACTTTTCACTTCCACTGGCAGTGCCATCTGGATGTTGTTCATTGGTTGTGTTGAGATAGAAACATAGAATCTAGGAGCAGGAGTAGGCCATTCGGCCCGTCGAGCCTGCTCCACCATTCAATACGATCATGGCTGATCATCCAAGTCCAATACCCTGTCCCTGCTTTAATCCCCACAGTACACATATCCCACCCTACCCCCGTAACCCCACGTATTTAATTCCCCCTAACATATCCTATCCTATCCCCATAACCCCACATATTTAATCCCCCCCTAACACTAAGGGTCAATTTATCATAGCCAAATCAACCTAACCCGCACATTTTTGGACTGTGGGAGGAAACCGGAGCACCCGGAGGAAACCCACGCAGACACGGGGAGAATGTGCAAACTCCACACAGACAGTCACCCGAGGTCAGATTCGAACCCGGTTCCATGGCGCTGTGAGGCACCAGTGCTAACCACTATGCCACCGTGTTGCCCGCTTGATGATGACAGGTCATTGATTGTACCTGGTGATATACAGCCTCCACACACATACACACACTGCTCCTTACCAGCAGGTAGCTGGCTCATGTGTGGTACTAATACTGTGTTGTGTAGCAGCAAGCCCCAGTGATCTACTTTCTATGCTTCTTTTGCAGTAGGTACAGTTAGGGGAATTTTTACACGTTTGATTGAAGGCACATCCTGAGCAAATTGTGCCTGTTTTCCATTAATTGATCACTGACAGGGATGCAAGAAGGTACATTTTCTGATGCCCCACTCTGCCACTGTGGATCACATATAGCCAGTGCATATCAGAAAATCATGTGCAGCGGGCCTGGAAGTTTCCAATCAACACTGAATGCATGCAAGGCCCACCAGCAGTATGGGGCCTCACAGAATTTACCCTCGCGAAAAAGCCTTTAATGCCGGGTGCATTAACTTGGACAATAGCTATTAATGCACATCAGTAATTTCAAGAGAGGAGAAATGTGACTGATTGAGGAGCTACCACAAACTCAAAATTAGTACCTGATAATGTGCATTTGGTGCATGAGTACTTCTAATACACAGCAGAAATGTACCGCATAAGGGTTCCGACTCTCGACTACTACGCATCTCCCATCCCTCCGCTCCGCCATTGTGCAGTCTTCAGTCATCGCACCCTGTACTCTGAAATTCTCTTCCTAATCCCCTCCACCGTCCTAAAGTCTTCTCACCACATCTTTGGACATCATCCCTAACTTCTGTTTGTTAATCTGTTCCGTTCCCCCACATCCTCTCCTTTGTTGGTTCTCTTGGAACATTCTGCTGTACTAAAGGCACTTTACAAGTACAAGTTTGTGTTGTTATCTGTAATGTATTATCACATGGTTTAGTATGAGCATGCTCAGTTTGCTCAGGCCTAGTAAACAAGCACCTTGGCTAGCAACTCATCATATCTCTGTCCTTCATTTGTTCTACCCACATATATTACATTTTTGGCGATGAGAATGGGATCCCAAAGCTATTTTTAGGGATCATGGAAGGACATAGTGTTCAACCTTTGAGTGGAAAAGTTTCAGGTGAATTTGTGACACCTAAACTGAATTTTTTGTGATGTTTTACTTTTAATGCTGATGCAGAATCACCTGTGCTTCGCCTTCGTGTGTATGTATACACAGTAACAGCAGCGTTGATTCTCACAGGTACACAGGTAGCGTGCTGAGTCACTGTTCGACAGGATCGGGACAATCATGGCCGCACCTACGGGATTCATCAGAAGCCTCAGCATGTATGACCGAGCTCGCAAACCATTCAGTTCTTACATTGAGCGGATGGAGATGTTTTTTAAGGACAATAACATTATTGAGACTGAAGGTGCAGATGAGAATGTTCAGGCTCAAAATAAAGTAATTCATCAACATAAAAAAGCAATTTTTCTAATGGAGATCCAGCCAGATGTCTACGGAACATTGACAAACCTACTCGTGCCAGGGAAAGTGAAGGATGCGTCGTTTAAGACATTGTCGAGAAACTCGAGGACCATTTTGACACAAAGCCATTAGAAATAGCAGAGAGCTATAAGTGTGGTACCAGAAACCAAAAACAAAGTGAAACCATCAGTGAGTACATTGCAGCTCTTAAGAACCTGTCTTTGCATTGTAACTTCAGCACATTTTTGGATCATGCGTTGCGAGATAAGTTTGTGTGTAGACTGGTGGATGAGCGCACACAGTCCAAGTTACTGAACACTCTGAACCTAACGTTTGACATAGCATGCAAAATTCCCCTATCTATGGAGATGGCGTCTAAGAATGCTAGGGAGCTCTGTCCAACTCAAGTGACTGGTGCAGCTGAGGTCTACATTCACAAAGCCACTGCCAAGCCTAAAGTTGTGAGACCAAGTCAAAAGCATGTCGGTGAGAGCAGTTCAGTGAATTGTTATCACTGCAATGGAAATCACTCACCACAGTCCTGCCAATACAGAAATGCGAAGTGTTTTCACTGCCAGGAGCAAGGCCATATTTCAACAGCTTGCAAAGCTAGATCAAAAGCAGGAACTAAGAACCATTCTAGTGGCAATGCAAAACAGCAACAACAAAAGGGAAGAATTCACAATATTGAAGTGAACACACCTGATGTTGAAGAGCTAGGCATCTACAGTATCTATGCCACTAGCGGCAATGCTAGCAGTCATGAGAAAGACTTCCGTACAAAACTTTTGATCAACGACCAATATATTGATATGTGTATCGACACAGTGGCGGACTGCTCTATCATGAGTAAGGACACATATGAGAGTAAGTTTAATCAAATACCACTTACAAGAGTACCGTAGAGTTAAAAACCTACTCCGGAGAAATCCTAGAGACATGTGGACAAATGGAATGTACAGTTCAGCACAATGGCCAGTCAGTAAAGCTGCCTATTATTGTAGTGAGCTACAACAACAGGCCAGCCCTCATGGGCAAAGACTGGTTGAGAAAGTTAAAACTAGACTGGAAAAACATCATCAGTGTCGATGCTTCAAAGAAGCGACTCGACACAATGCTGAACAACTATAAAAGCATGTTCTCAGCCAGTTATGAGGGCATCACTGGGTATGACGTGCATATCTGCATCAAGTCCAGCGTGAACCTTGTCTATTGTAAGGCAAGGCCAGTCCCCTATGCGTTGAAAAGTCAGGTGGAGGAAGAGCTAGAGAAACGGAGAGAGAACAGAGTGCTAGCAAAAACTGACAAAAGTGAATGTGCTACCCTGATTGTGGTAGTGCCCAAAGAAGACAAAACTCTACACTTGAGCAGTGACTACAAAGTTACTATCAACCAAGCAGTTGACGATGAGCAGTGCCTGTTACCTAAATCACAAGATTTGTATGCAGCACTCTCTGGGTCAAAGGTTTTCTCCAAGCTTGAACTGTCGCACGCTTACGCTCAGCTGAATGTTGACAAAGAGAGTCAACAGTATCTCACCATCAACACACACAAGGGACTGTACTCATACACCAAGCTGCTATACGATGTAAAGTCCTCCCCAAAATCTTCCAGGCTACGATGGATAAGATTTTGCAAGGAGTTCCAAATTGCTTATGCAATCAAGATGATGTGCTGATCGCAACAAGTAGCGAGGCAGAAAAACTAGAAGTGTTAGATTTGATGCTTCAAAGGTTGAATTCCCACAATGTCAAATTGAAAAGGAGCAAATGTGCTTTTGTGCAGCCCGAGGTTGTGTACCTTGGCCTGAAAGTTCATGCAAATAGCTTGCAACCAGTTAAGGAAAAGGTTGATGCTGGCATCAATGCTCCAAAGCCACAGAATGTGTCTGAGTTAAGATCTTTCCTTGGAATGGTCCAGTACTATGCACGTTTCTTACCTGAGTTAGAGACAATGTTAGCTCCATTGCACGAGCTCCTCAAGAAGGATGTCCAGTGGAAGTGGACAAAAGAGCAACAGGAAGCTTACGATGCTTGTAAGAGAAGTCTCTCTACTTGTGCACTACGACGCAGAGCATGATGCTTCTAGCTATGGTGTGGGAGCTGTCATAAGCCATGTAACGGATGACGGCCAAGAGAAACCAATCACATTCGCATCATGAACCCTCACAAAGAGTGGAAGAAACTACGTGCAAATTGAAAAGGAAGCACTCGCCATAGTGTTTGGAATCAAGAAATTCCAACAGTTCCTGATCGGCAGAAAGTTTACCCTAATAACCGATCACAAACCACTCCTAACAATATTGGGGCCCAAATCTGCCATCCCAGCAATGGCCGCATCAAGAATGCAACGTTGAGCAGTGTTATTGTCAAAATATGACTACACGATTGAATATCGCACTTCAAAGCAAAACGCAATCGCAGATGCCTTGTTCAGGTTGCCATATGAAGTGTGTTATGAGTGAAGGTGAGATTTTCATGCTAGGTGCAGTTGACAAATACTTTCTCGTGAATGCAACTGAGATTGCAAATGAGACTCAAAAGTACTCAGTACTGAAAAGAGTGTCTGAAAACACCTTGAATGGATTGGACACTCTACCATTACCATCAAGCCAGGGGACCAACCCTGGTTCAATAAGGAGTGTAGAAGAGCATGCCAGGAGCAGCACCAGGCATACCTAAAAATGCAGTGCCAACCTGGGGAAGCTGCAACACAGGACTACATGCATGCTAAAAAGCGGAACCAGCATGCTATAGATAGAGCTAAGCGATTCAACAGTCAACGGATCAGATTAAAGCTCTGCAGTCCTGCCACATCCAGTCGTGAATGGTGGTGGACCATTAAACAACTAATGGGAGGAGGAGGCTCCATGAATATCCCCATCCTCAATGATGGTGGAGCCCAGCACGTGAGTACAAAACGCAAAGCTGACGCATTTGCAACCATCTTCAGCCAGATGTGCTGAGTGGATGACCCATATCAGCCTCCTCCTGAGGTCCCCACCATCACAGAAGCCAGTCTTCAGCCAATTCGATTCACTCCACGTGATATCAAGAAATGGCTGAGCGCACTGGATACAGCAAAGGTAATGGGCTACGACAACATCCCGGCTGTCGTGCTGAAGACTTGTGCTCCAGAACTAGCCGCGCCTCTAGCCAAGCTGTTCCAGTACAACTATAACACTGGCATCTATCCGACAATGTGGAAAACTGCCCAGGTATGTCCTGTCCACAAAAAGCAGGACAAATCCAATCCAGCCAATTACCGCCCCATCAGTCTACTCTCAATCATCAGCAAAGTGATGGAAGGTGTCATCGACAATGCTATCAAGCAGCACTTACTCACCAATAACCTGCTCACTGATGCCCAGTTTGGATTCTGCCAGGACCACTCGGCTCCAGACCTCATTACAGCCATGGTCCAAACATGGACAAAAGAGCTGAATTTCAGAGGTGAAGTGAGAGTGACTGCCCTTGACATCAAGGCAGCATTTGACCGAGTGTGGTATCAAGGAGCCCTAGTAAAACTAAAGTCAATGGGAATCAGTGGGGTGGGGGGGGGGGGGGGGGGACTCTCCACTGGCTGGAGTCATACCTAGCACAAAGGAAGATGGTTGTAGTTGTTGGAGGTCAATCATCACAGCCCCAGGACATCGCTGCAGGAGTTCCTCAGGGCAGTGTCCTAATCCCAACCATCTTCAGCTGCTTCATGAGGTCAGAGGTGGGGATGTTCGGTGATGATTGCACAGTGTTCAGTGCCATTCGCAACTCCTCAGATAATGAAGCAGTCCTTCCCGCATGCAGCAAGACCTGGTTGACATTCAGGCTTGGGTTGATAAGTGGCAGGTAACATTCACGCCACACAAGTGCCAGACAATAACTATCTCTAACAAGCGAGCGTCTAACCACTGCCCCTTGACATTCAACGGCATTACCATCGCCGAATCCCCCACCATCAACATCCTGGGGGTCACCATTGACCAGAAATTTAACTGGACCAGCCACATAAATACTGTGGCAACAAGAGCAGGTCAGAGGCTAGGTATTCTGCGGCAAGTGTCTCACCTCCTGACTCCCCAAAGCCTTTCCACCATCTACAAGGCACAAGTAAGGAGTGTGATGGAATACTCTTCACTTGCCTGGATGAGTGCAGCTCCAACAACACTCAAGAAGCTCAACACCATCCAAGACAAAGCAGCCCACTTGAG
The DNA here is from genome assembly GCA_030390025.1 of Squalus acanthias. Classification (NCBI taxonomy): domain Eukaryota; kingdom Metazoa; phylum Chordata; class Chondrichthyes; order Squaliformes; family Squalidae; genus Squalus; species Squalus acanthias. Next base: position 25,004,930 of record CM059433.1, on the reverse strand, counting down.
TGGCACCCCATCCACCACCTTAAACATTCACTCCCTCCACCACCAGCGTACCATGGCTGCAGTGTGTACCATCTACAAGATGCAGCAACTCACCAAGGCTTCTTCGGCAGCACCTCCCAAACCTGCGCCCTCGACCACCTAGAAGGGCAGCAGGCGCATGGGAACACCACCACCTCCAAGTTCCCCTCCAAGTCACACACCATCTTGACTCGGAAATATATCGCCGATCCTTCATCGTTACTGGGTCAAAATCCTGGAACTCCCTCCCTAAGAGCACTGTGGGAGTACCTTCACCACACGGACTGCAGCGGTTCAAGAAGGCAGCTCACCACCACCTTCTCAAGGGCAACTAGGGATGGGCAATAAATGCTGGCCTTGCCAATGACGCCTACATCCCATGAACTAATATTTTTTTTAAAAGCCCAAAATTTTGGTTGAACACCAAAACCTTTTGTAAGGAGATCAGGAAGGCTAGCATTTGTAGTTGATTTAAAAGAAAAAAAGCCAGGAGTTTTTGTTATGTGGTACATGTAATGCTGGGAATGGTGGGACCATAGTTTTGTTGTATTTGAGAGTGTAATATGTACATTTTTTTAAGGGGAAAGCAGTGTCATGTGTTATCGCATGGTTTGTCACATGGTTTTGTATGAGCATGCTCAGTTTGCTCTGGACTAGTAAACAAGCACCTTGATTAGCAACTCATCATGTCTCTGTCCTCCATTTGTTCTACCCACATATATTACATTATCTAGTCACATTTTGTCATGCAAAAAGATGCCCAGCAGAAATAAACAAGGCTGATAATGGTGTGATTATTCTCATTCAAAAAGTGCTAACTTAGTTCTGAAAGAGATTAGCAAGAGGTAATTACAACAAAAAAGGCCAACTGCTCTCAGATCTAGTACGGACAATTCTAGCTAGCGCTTGAAATGTATAATAGATTATGTAAAATTCATATTTTTCAGGTGATCATAGACAAAAACTGTCATTGGGATGTGTGCCGCAGGTCAATCCGCATTTGAAAGAGCAAAATAGATTATTTTGGGTGTGATCATTCATCAGTTCCTAGCATTTTTTGGTTTTATTCCAAGATTTCCACTGTGGTTTTTTATCTTTTTATCTCTACTATTGTGCAGTAATTGGGGTGAGATAATGCTCAAGGATGTTGCAACAGGAAATCTCCTTGACCTTTATCCAAACAAAGCTTCAACAGTCTGATTAATGAATACAAGTTGAAACAAATCGCTATCCTTTTAATCCAAAAACGCTGCATGAGTGAAGGCAAAGGAAAATTCTTTAGTAAAGAAAAACTTAATACACAGAGCAAACTATATCTCCTGGTAAGTTTTTTTTATTCATGGGATGTGGGCGTTGCTGGCAAGGCCAGCATTTATTGCCCATCCCGAATTGCCCTTGAAAAGGTGGTGGTGAGCCGTCTACTTGAACTGCTGCAGTCCATGTGGTGAAGGTACTCCCACAGTGCTGTTAGGGAGGGAGTTCCAGGATGTTGACCCAGCGACTATGAAGGAACGGCAATATATTTCCAAGTCAGGATGGTGTGTGACTTGGAGGGGAACTTGCAGGTGGTGGTTTTCCCATGTACCTGCTGCCCTTGTCCTTCTCTGTGGTAGAGGTCGCGGGTTTGGGAGGTGTTGCTGAAGAAGCCTTGGCGAGTTGCTGCAGTGCATCTTGTAGATGGTACACACGGCAACCACAGTACGCCAGTGGTGGAGGGAGTGCATGTTTAAGGTGGTGGATGGGGTGCCAATCAAGTGGGCTGCTTTGTCCTGGATGGTGTCGAGCTTCTTGAGTGTTGTTGGAGTTGCACTCATCCAAGCAAGTGGAGAGTATTCCATCACACTCTTGATTTGTGCCTTGTAGATGGTAGAAAGGTTTTGGGGAGTCAGGAGGTGAGTCACTCGCTGCAGAATACCCAGCCTCTGACTTGATCTTGTAACCACAGTATTTATGTGGCTGGTCCAGTTACGTTTCTGGTCAATGGTGACCTCCAGGATGTTGATGGTAGGGGATTCGGTGATGGTAATCCCGTTGAATGTCAAAGGGAGGTGGCTAGACTCTCTCTTGTTGGAGATGGTCATTGTCTGGCACTTGTGTGGCACAAATGTTACTTGCCACTTATTAGCCCAACGCTGAATCTTGTCCAGGTCTTGCAGGCATGGACTGCTTTATTATCTGAGGAGCTGCGAGTGGAACTGAACACTGTGCAATCATCAACAAATATCTTCACTTTATATATATTTTATATAAAAAATATAAAATAAGAATTTCACATTCTTGCTGGAGTCGATTGTCGGTAGCTTTCAATTCCTTTGAGGAAGTCAGTAACACCTCTTCGACTCTTTTTAATATGCCCATTGCAATATTTGTTTTTAGGTAATGAACAGCCAAGGTAGTCATGCATATCACCTGCTAAATCTGCTGTGTGCATGGAGGCCATTATAGGAGATGCTAGGGTTTTGAACGTTTTGTCATACACAACCACAATAAATGTAAAAAGGTTGTTTCATTTGATTTAACAAGTTTCATTGATTCCATTTGACTTAGATAAAGTGGTACATTGTACCTTCTTTTGAAATGTCTGATTGCCATTTCTAATCATGTTTATTGATATGATGTGCAGTGATAAATTAGTAACTCTGTAAGGCGTAAAAAGTAACAATTTGAAAATGAAGATACCCCTTTTTAAAACTGTATCAATAAAATTTGACTTTTTATTTTTCCAAAAGGCATCAAAAATCCATACATTCAAACAGAAAATATGATGTGACATCAACTGAAAGTATCTGTAGATACCTTTACTGATGAGTAGGCCTGAAAATTAACTTATTTTTTTCTATAATACCCTTGAGCCTGACTGCAAAACATAAAAAGCAAATACATTGGGAACATATCGCATGTAAATGTTGTATACCCAAATAATTTTCCATATACCTGCTCTCCCCAGGAGTTCAGCAGATGCAGGAAATGACCCCCATCAGGACTAATCTCCAGATATATCAGCAGAAATGTCTCAGCTATTTATCTACTGCTGTAGTTTGAGGTGCAACACTTACAGAACTGTGTGACTGATTATTGGTAACCAACAATATTGAATGATTAGATACATATTTTGAAAGGTTTGGGATATACAAAATAAATGTTGTAATGATCAGCAGAGAATTTTGCTTAAAATGGTGATGCATACCCACTTACTACAGTTTTCATAAAATATTAGATTTAAAAAAATACAAATTTACAATAAAGCAGCCCTTTTAAATGCAGTAAGTGTTACTTCATGAAATGGCGTATGACAAGTTGCAGTCTTATACCTGAGGGAGGAAGAAAGCAATAGTTAGTCATTCAACAACAAAATCAGCAGTTTATTGAATTTCTTACAAAGCAAGCACAGAGAAAGCCATACCCTTTTATTTATTTCCTCCCTTTCACCCCCTCTCCACTATAAATTTCTTGCCATCTTGCAGTCTCCCAGATCCATACACATTGTTTCTCAGCTGATAGTGTGGGCATCTGCCAGTGTTGCTCACATTTAGATACTGGAGGGGGACAGAAGAGTATGAAAACAGTCTGTTGTGACTTGCCATTCAACCTCTCTCCTCCCCCACCCCACCCATCTCTCTGGCTAGCAGCACATGCCAGGTCTCCTGCCATCCCCCTCTTAGCACGCCACCAGAGGAATGTGGGAAGCGACACCAAGCTGATGGAGCATGCAGCCACGAGACAAATGCCACCTCGGTCCAATGAGCCTTTTTTTAGCGTATGAGCAGTTAACTACCTCCTGCGCTCCTGACCTCAGGTGGCACCTAGAAGAAGTACGACGATAGGTAGGCACCCAGGGGAAGCACATGTGAAGAACGAGCAGGGTGATTGTGTGCACTTTGGAATTCACTGTAAGTGTGCTCTGACATGGTGCTTTATTTCTGATGGAGCTAACAGTCATAAAGGTGCGCTTATGTGGTGCTGATGTCCTCATTGATGTGATGATCATTGGAACAAAGAAAGCTACAGTATTGTCATATGGTAGGATGGTAATGGTTTGAGGGACAATGGGAGGTAGAAGGAGGTATGGCTATGGTGTCAACGATAGACAATGTTCCACAAAAAGAGAAGACTTCAGTGATGAGACATACTGTGATGCTTCTTTTAGTAAATGCTGCCCGAGTCTCCTTTGCTCCGTCATGTGGTGCTGTTGCCTATCCCTGATAATGGCGTGCAAGAGTATGCCCATAGGAAATGCCATAGCTGTTCCTGAGAAGCTCTGATTGTCAGTAGGGGAACAAAAATGTGCCGGTGCTCTGACCCTCTGAAAAGCAGTCAGAAGCAAACGCAAGTGTCTGCAGGCACTTTAAACACTTTTTAAAAAAAAGTTTCCTACCTTCGTAAAGCTTCAAAAAAAAATCTATAGACTCTTCTTTGTCAGAAACTCCTCAATTCCACCAGCATCAGCTGATCCTGGCAGCTGCTTCTACCTCATACAAACAGATGCAACTTGCCCCGAGTGCGATGACAGGATAAATCCAGCAAACTCTCATCTACAGTGCGTCTGGCCAACAGGTAGCCGCATGTAAATAAGGCCAATAGCGACTCGCGGTGCATCACAGGACGGCTCCACAGCATGAGAGAACTCGGGGGAAGCCGTTTAAAGGTGCACAATTGCCAGAATCAGCTACAACACCAGTTTCCTCACTGAAAAAAAACGTCCTACGCCATTCCAGATCCCCCAACGTGCCCAAAACAGCGAGGAAACTCACCACCTATTTATTGAACTGGAAAGGGCTATTCGAAACGGTGAAGGGGAATGGTGGTCAATTCTCAGATAATCCTGCGTTCAAAGTGGGAAATTCCATTGCTGACATTGACAAACTTTATTTGACCTTTTGAACGCTTAACCAGTTCTTTTGTGCCTCAGCTTTTAAAAAAAAAAGTTTATTCAATGAATATCTTTAATTCAGAAATGATCGGTGATCCTGAACAGTTTTCTAATTTTATAATATTCAGCTGTTCTCCAATACAGGAAATTGTGTGTAATTTTACGCTCAGTTTTTTAAAACTTGCAAAGACAAATTATCACACACTGAAAGGACTAAATCTTCAGGTAATAAAATACCTTTGATGCTTGCAGTTATTTTTAATGGAACATTTGCTCTAAGCCTATTTTGTCAGCACAAGTCACAATACATGACTCATAATGCTAATCCAAACAACAGCTGGTATCTATGATACTCTATATCCAGCTTCACACTGAGGCTGAATTCCTATCCCATCTGTGCAGCCTGGAAGTCACATGTAAATGGCAAAGTTCAAAGTGGTGAGTGAATTCCCTCCCTAAACTCCTCCGCCTTTCCACCTCCCTCTCCTCCTTCGAGACTCTCCTTAAAACCCACCACTTTGACCAAGCTTTCGGTCACTCCTCCTTGCAGAGTCTATCAAATATATTAATTTTTAAATTGGTACGGTAACTACAATTATTATTACTACAGGGATCGGCAGGTGGCTCAATGAGGTTATCCAGTAAATATCTTAGCCATACAAACCAGGAAGGTCCCAGATTAATTCCCAGTCTGTGCTGAGCTAGCTGATTTCAACCAGAGTAACGATAGAGGTGCCATAATTGCCTCGTAGCCCCTGCATTAAGGAGAGCCATCTTTTGTGTCTTAACCTGTCCCATTACCATCTCCTTTTGCCTTGAATATCTCTTAATGTCTCTTAACCTCTCCTGCCTTCTATCCTATCGCAGACCTTCACTTTTGTTCTTTCATCCCCTCCCCCCTTTCCCAGCTCCCACACTTGCTTAAAAATCTCTTCCATTTCCTGCTTTTTTCCAGTTCTATCGAAAGGTCAGCAACCTGAAACATCAACTCTGTTTCTCTCTTCACAGATGCTGCCTGACCTGCTGAGTATCTCCAGTATTTTCTGTTTTTATTTCAGATTTCCAGCATCTGCAGTATTTTCTTTTTGTATTAAGGAGAGGAGTCTCGACCAATGTTCCTGCTCTTGATCACTTTACAGCGGCCCGTGCTAGAAATGTATGTGAGGACTTTGGGTGAGGTCAGGATCAGGTTCTTCTTTGATGCTACTCACTGGACAATCTCATGTGTAGGGCTCTGCATATTTTTTTTGCAAAGTCCTTGAAGCTTTGCTAAATCGGTGGGGGGAGGGAAGATAATGTCATTCATAGAAGTGTTCTCCAATCTACAAAGCCATAATCATCTATATAACATGTTAAAATCCTTGAGGTTTTTTTTTGCATTGTCATGATTGTGACAGTAGTCCATTGAAAGAATGGGTAACACTGCAATGGTAGTGTGTGTTATTTGTACTTCCTCCACTAAAAAAGCAAGTGCACCTGTAATTCTTGCTTGCTCCAGAGGTGGCGCTCCAACCTCTCAGCCTCTCACAACAAGCACCAATAAAAGACTTACCATTTTCTCTGGCCAACCACGAGCAAAGCCACAGGAGATTGACTTGGGTTTTAATTATAATAAAGAATATTTTCATGATCTTGTAGAAGGCTGGCTGTTGACTTTTTGAAAGTTTAAATATAAAGAGAAGAAAGAACTTGCATTTATTTACCAACTTTCACAACCTCAGGATGCCACAACCAAAATGAAATACTTTAGAAGTGCAGTCAATGTTGGCAAACACCGCAGCCAATTTGCACACAGGAAGGTCTCACAAACAGCAATGTCTAAATGAGCAGATAATCTGTTTTTCAAGTGATGTTGTCTGAGGGATAAATATTAGGCAGGACACAGGGAGATGTCTCCTGCTCGTCTTCGAATAGTGCCATGGGATCTATTATGTCAATCTGAGGGTGCACACAGGGTCTCGATTTAACGTCTCATCTGAATGACGGCACCTCCAACAGTACAGCACGGAAGTGGTATGAAACTCATTTGGGGAAAGAAATCCACGTTTGTTTTTCAATAATTTTACTGAACTTGGCTCAATGTCCTTTGTGTAGCTTGTATGGAGCTGAGCTAAATGATACTTAGCATTCAACTTATGTCGGTTGGTGGATCCACTATCGTTTGTCACTCCCTTGTCTTTTACATAACCAGGGCCATGCCAGCAGCTGTTCTGTATTAGTTAACAGCAAGTCTAAGACCTCTTGACAGCAACTGAATAGTGCACAAAAATATCTTCAGTATGTGGCAGGTCCCATCCATACTATAGATTACAGTCAGTCAACACACAACCAGAACTCACACATCTACACTGGGACTCAAACTGATTAGCACAGTTGTGTGAAATATATGAAAAGAGCACCACTATCCTAACAAACAGGAAACATTTTCAATTTTGAATGTGATTAGTATCAGTTTCAATTATGTTGCTTCTTTTTCCCTCCTCTGCACTGCTTCCTGCTCCCACACATCCACACTGAATTTTAAAAGTTTTTTCCATTTTTCTTCCCCTGAAGGGTATGGATCCATTGGTGCTGGCAGCCCCCTCCCCCACTAACTCACTGGGCCATCTCTTTATAGGGGCTAGTCCACAATCTGACACACCTAGTGAGTGCTGCGCACTATAAGAGCGCTGGATCATAGATTAGCATAGTACCGGCGAGCTGCAGACGCCAATCCAGAGGCAGCTCGCTGGTTTGACCAGGACAATTTTGGTCGGCTACCTCATTGCCAGTGGCTCTCAGTTAAATCATAGAGTGTTGCGGGTGTGGGAGGAGAATGGGAGAGGAAGTACTCACGGGCTGGCAGCGGCCTTCCGGAGTGCTGTGGAATGAGGAGGTCCTGCTCCTCATCAAAGTAAAATAAAAACTTAACTTTTTGGTGAAGCTGCAGCAATCACTGAAAAATCTGAGGCCCAGCACTGACCAATTTTGCAGCGTGATCCTTAAACAGGCGTTATGTCCCTCATTAGCAGATACAACAAGCCTCATAACTGTTAAGCAATTTATACCTTGCTTATTGTCCTCTAGATATTGGATTCATTGAATGAATCTGATACTTGTCTTCATGTTGCTTTGTGAAACCACTCTGATTGTACGAGTGGGGATTTTACAAGGTCGGGGAAGCAATATTCCCGAGCATGGAAACAGGTGATGTCTGTGAGCACTGTGTGACTGTGGGGGGGATTCAAGTCAAACATGATCCCGTCCCTAACTGATTGCCACAAACACACACTTTCCAATGGACGTGGCTGAGCTGCAATCAGTAACGGGAGGGGAAGATCAGCAGGGTTCCTCCTAAGAGAAATTGAAGTAAGGAATCTTTAAACTCCTTTTTAGCCCATTTAAAATGGGGACTGAATTGTGTCTGCAGGCCCTGGTTCAATTATCCTTGCCCTCCAGCCCCGTTTCACCATGTGAAGCAATGTGGGAGATTGACCAGTGGATTCCAGCACAGGCACGATGGGCCAAATGGCCTCCTTCTGTGCTGTAAGATTCTATGATTGTAAATGCATTGTGAGATTTCCTCTTTAACTGAGCACTAGACATAAAGCAAATGCCTGATCTTTAATTGTGATTGTAATTTCCAAACAAGCAATGTTCCCAATTTTGGGAACAGGTGTTATCTCATTGCAAGATACGAGCAGCGGCTTCCTTGGCAACACAACTTGACATCAGTTTCCCTGAGGCAGCACATTTTTGTTAAAGACACTTTGCTACCCAGCTCATGTACCACTTTCATTTTCTTTTAATTAGATATTGACTCAGTTGATCCACATGCACTGGTCAAGTTTGGGGGATGATCGTGTGGACGGACCTACAGGAGGGCGGAAGCATTCTTCCTCCACCTTGTAAATTCCCCACTAGTACAATCTCAGTGGTTTCACAAACCAAGACTGCAACAAATATCAGATTCATTCAATGAATCCAATATCTAAAGGACAGTAAACAAGGTATAAATTGTTTAACAGGTGTTAGGCTTGTTGTATATGCTAATGAGGGGCTTAACCACTGCTTAAGGATCAGGGACAGCTGTGGCTCAGTGGGTAGCACTCTCGCCTCTGAGCCAGAAGGTTGTGGGTTCAAGTTCCACTACAGAGACTTGAGTACAAAAATCTAGGCTGTCACTGAGGAATGCTGCACTGTCGGAGGTGCTGTCTTTCGAGTGAGACGTTAAACTGAGGACCCGCCTGCCCTCTCAGGTAGACGTAAAAGATCCCATGGCACTATTTCGAAGAAGAGCAGGGGAGTTATCCCTGGTGTCCCAGCCAATATTTATCCCTCAATCAACATCACAAAAACAGATTATTTGGTCATTATCACATTGCTGTTTGTGGGAGCTTGCTGTGCGCAAATTGGCTGCCGTATTTCCCACATTACAACAGTGACTCCACTTCAAAAAGTACTTCATTGGATGTAAAGTGCTTTGGGATGTCCTGAGTTTGTGAAAGGTGCTAAATAAATGCAAGTCTTTCTTTTCTTACACTCTACAAAATTGGTCAGCGCTGGGCATCAGCTTTTTTAGTGATTGCTGCGGCTTCACCAAAAAGGTAAGATTTTATTTTTATTTTACTTTCATGAGGAGCAGGAATGCTCCTCCCCATTCCACAGCACTCCGGAGGGCCGCTGCTAGCCCGTGAGCACTTCCCCTCCCATTCTCCTTTGCCCCTGCCCCCCAATCCCATGATTTACCGGAGAGCCACTGGCAGTGGGGTAACCGGGCAAAATAGTCCTGGTCAAACCAGCGAGCTGCCTCTGGACACCTGATTGGTGTCTGCAGCTCGCTGGTACTATGCTAATTAGGCCCGAGTCCCAATTTTGGGTAAGCCTTGGGCCTCTGGCTTCTGGCGTGCACCCATAGTGGGACAAAAATTGGACATTTTTGACCCCGTTGTATGCCCGGAAAATGGGATCAAATTTCTAGACCTTGGTGCCTGGATTCAGAGAATAATTAAGTCAAAGACTGTTTGGTGACATAGGCAGTATCTCTTTGAAATGATAACGTCTGCAAGTCCACACCCGCGATGAACTCATTAGAAGTAATTTTTCAACCTTCCACTTCCTCCAGAAACATGAAGATGGAAAATGAACCCATTATCTCTGATGGCTGAGCTAGCAAGGGAATTGTTTGAGAAAAAGATAATTAATAGGGCCAATTTTCAGAGCGGGCACTGCAGCTGAGGAACCTTGACCCTTTGGAACTTGCATCACTGGTGCCTGCTCCCAGCTCCAGACATATCCACTGCCACACTCAGACAATCCTACCTAACGTCTCAATATTAACAACAGTTTTTTTCAGATTTCCAGCATCCGCAGTATTTTGCTATTGTCTCAATATTAACACCTTGCCTCACAACGTGTAGGATCCTGTGGAAATTTCAGGTCACGGCTAGTCCTACAAAAAGTAAGCTGAGACATGAAAGGCTGCTTTGTGTTGACCATCTATATCATCACATCATGAAGATCTGTAAAGACTTTTACCCAAAGCGTTGGCACGTTACGAAACGTATTAATAAAAAGTACATTCGAGAAAAGAGCATCCTAATCCCTTGCCCATTGATTCTATCTTTAATGTTTTAAAGTATTTGTACTCTATGTATCCTGCTGTGATTTACTATTTCTGAGTATTATCTTACTTGTAAATAAATATATTCGTTTTAGCCCGAACACATTGATCTGATGGTGCAGAGAAGACAGGTGATCACGTTGGGTAACCCAGGTTCTCTCCAGGGCCAATAACCCAGTTACAGGTTAATTGCTGATCGTGGGCATGCTGTCTCAGATATAAGGGATACAGGTTTCAGCACAGAGGAGACTCGCCCTGCTTACAGAAACCATCTTTTTGCTGTGAACAGAAAGGCCCTGAAATTTACGGGGAGGCAGGGAGGGTGCGGGTGAGGCCGAAAACAGCCGATGAACCTGGCAAGGCCGGGGATGCGTAGGTCTTGCTGATCTTTAGGGCAGGACCTCATTAACATTTTTTTTTTAGCTCCGTCTCCTGCCTGACAAATGGACAAATGTGTGAAGTCGCACAACACCAGGTTATAGTCCAACAGTTTTATTTGAAATCACAAGCTTTCGGAGCGCTGCTCTTTCGTCAGGTGAAGAGCAGCGCTTCGAAAGCTTGTGATTTCAAATAAAACTGTTGGACTATAACCTGGTGTTGTGCGACTTCTCACATTTGTCCACCCCAGTCCAACGCCGGCATCTCCACGTCATGACAAATTGACAGCCTGACCATCGGGTGGGAGGGAGCACCAGCAACAGGAGGCGGGGGAGAGGGGGGAAGAGATCGGGTGGGGTAAGAGAGGTCTGCAAGCGATTGGGGGAGAGGTCGGCAATTGGGAGGGTTGGGGGCAATATTCCCCCTAATTTTTTTTTGGTTGGGGGGGGGGGTGCGGCTCCTTTAAGGGGTTGTGGGGGGGGGGTGCGGCTCCTTTAAGGGGTTGTGGGGGGGGGTGCGGGCTCCTTTAAGGGGTTGTGGGGGGGGGGGTGCGGCTCCTTTAAGGGGCTGCGCGGCACATTCAAAAGTTTTGCGCATGCACGAAATCTAACGTTGGAAAAGCGGGTCCTGGGCTGCGCGGGACTGCAGAGACCGTTGGTTGGGGCAGTGGGGGGAGGCTGGCGATCCCAGCCGAGTTTCCCGACCCCTGGAAGCCCATGCAGCAGCAGTCAATTTAAAATCGGGCTCCCAATTGCATTGTTAATTAAGCGTCCTGCCGATCTACCGCCGTAAAAAAATAAGGTGTCGGGTATGTGGCAGATTGCTGCCGCCTTCTCCGTACTGCCCTCTTCAACCCCCTCCCCGACCGTCGCGGGGGTGAGGGTTAATATCGAGGCCAAAGTGTTGGGAGGAAACCTGTAAATGATGACCAGGTCTTTTGAGATGTCGATGGGCATGAATAATGTAAATGCAAAAAGACTATTGAACGAGAAGGATGAGCAGAAAATCAAATACAGGTACAAATTTAACAAGCCTCATGTGAGAATAGTGTTTAGAATAATCCATCTCCCATAGCGTAGTGGATTATGTGCTACGGATTCCAACCAAAAGCAATTGATTAACTCCTTTTTAATGTAATTTGTGAAGAGCAACCCCGAGGGTTAAATAAAGTGGGACCTTAGGTGAAGTACGCATTCTGCAGTTTTGCTCAGCAAATAAGCAGGCTACGTGCAGAATTAATTGGCCAGTATCCATAGTACACATTCTGCGAAAGAACTGGACTTAATGAATGCAAATAGCCCTTTCTTAGCCAGTGCGCGTTTTTTTTATGTGCACAGCAGCAAACTTGTGCTAACATCACATTGTGTCACATTGCGTGTTTATTTTTGCAATCTCAAATAATTGCTTAGTTACTGGGCTTGGTAGCGAGGAAGTGTGGCGCTCACCTTTGCCCGTGATTTGACAGCTTGCTCTTACTCTTCTTCCAAGATCACCAGGGCTTCCTGGTTATAGTCAGTGTTCTGCAGTAGTGACCTCTCCGGCCCCTTTTGAGTGCCTTTGCTTTGATGCTGATCCCTGTTCAGTTTTGTGGTCGCATCCACGAGCTACAGCAATCAAAGCCAAGTAAAGTAACAATTACTTTTTTTTCCCGAAATATTAATTCAAAATAGTTAACAGTGGAACAATCATTGTACTGTTGCAATGCACCCAATCAGTCTACTTATACAAGAACTGTCTGTTGTTTTGTTCATGAGTTAGTTGATCTCAGGTGAGGTAGTGGTAAGGGAGTGCTACACTTGGCTTCAATACTCATAGGTGAAGAAAGGAAAATCAGCAAGGGGTCCCACTTGATTGCAAGTGAACATCTGCAGATGTCAGACGAGGACAGCACAAGGTTCAGCTCTGATGCACCCTTAAGTTGAATAGCTTGCCAATACTCATCTCCTGAAGGGGTTAACTCATTTACTTGGGGCTTGGATCCACAGGTAGCACTTACTCTCTGTACCCCATCCAGGTGGCCATTATTTATCAGTGAGCTTTGACAATGAGCGTTGTCAAGCTATTCGACCATCAGTTGTAATAGTCTCAAATTATGAATTTGGGTAGTCTCATAGTAGGTGGGTGAGCTGGTTCAAGGGCCAGAAGAGGTCCAGGTAAGTTTAAATTTGTAATTTTTTTTTTTTAAAGGTTTCCTTCTGGGCCAAGAGGAGCAGGTGTGATCTTCGGGGCCTCACAAGGAAACCTGAGGCCTTCCCTGCCCTGGGCTTCACACCCCCCTCCTTCCCTGACCACAATCATTACCCGACTCCCCCGATCCACTTAACTGACTGCTGGGGACTGTTCCGGTGATGGGGCCCCCTGTCGCCCGAATTCCTGCTCCCGCCTGCTGGCCAGGGAGTGATTTACATTATGGGAATGAGGCCCGGGAGCTAGAATCTCTCCAGGCCTCGGGCGGTGCCGGCAGGTGAACTTCCTGTTCGCCCGGCACCAATCCCACCTTCTGGTAAAATCACCCCCCAGTGAGCCTCAAACGCCCACAGAACTTGGTGCCAGAATTAAAAACTCAAAACTAGATATTTATCCCATCAAACTTCATTCATGTAAGTGATGTGAAGCAGTCAAGCTAACAAATAGTTAACAGTCTTAGCACTGCGGTAGACAATGGGACCAATAGCCCGTAACTATTGATGCACTGACGTTTTCCACAACTGGCAGTTATACTTGTGTGGCCAATTCTGTATCCATTGGCATTATGCTTCCCTCACATCAAAGGCCATCACTTGTCTACCCAATCTGGCTCAACCAAGTGGAATGTCTCTGATCTAACACGTTACAGAGATGGAATTTCCTCCTTTAGTCACAGCATCATCAAGTTGGAAAAGCATGCAACTGACAATCCAACAACTTGTTAGTCTTTAACCGTCCGGCACATTACAGTGACAAGTGCGTCATTGCCATTACTTACAAGGTTACACAACAGCTTTCAGTGCATACATGCATTATTATGTGTGACATTCTGTCCAGTAGCCCAAGCTTCAAATGATCTGGGCAGGATGTTCTTTGTGGAAATGCATAAAACTGGTGAATCTGCAGATGTTGTTGAACTTGTTATATTGTTGCAAAAATTAAATTTTAATTTTCCTTTATTCTCCAATTATCTCCTCCCCTCTCCTGTGGGTGCTGACTCTCACCGAGGTACAGGCCCACGTGCGCTGGCTGTTTTCCAGTACCTTGCCCAAATGGCCATTCTGCGCATGTGAGCCTGGACAATGACAGGGACAGTGGGCTAGTCGACAATGGGAGTGCATTACAGCGGAGCCCGCTGTTGTTCCCCACCCTACCGCCACAAACATGCACTTTCCTGGATTATCCGCTGGATAGCGAAACCTGGGCTAATGTTTGCCTTGCCTAGCCCAGACGCACTGTGATCAACTGTAGCATCCCTATCATCGCCCCAACTGAGCTCAGGCTGGTGACTGAACACGATCTATGAGTGGCTCAGTTCCATACTGGACACTGTGTTGACCGGGCAAATTATTAGGCGAGCCCTTTCTAAAATGTTTGCTAATTTTTATTAACCGATGATTTTATTTCAACCAGAAGTGCACATCCTGAATTCAGACATGGAGCTCAGTGGACCCTGCAGGATTCTCCGTCCATTCATTTCAATCGATCCAAAATCCAGTGGGCCAGCTGTTGTCCTCACAGTGCACAAAGCTCCACAGCAGGGTATAAAATCTACCCTGTGCTGTAAATAATTTTTGTTCAAATTGTCACCTGGGTGGGACAAGCAAATAGTGTTGAAATTGCAATTCTGAGATGCAGTTGCAGGGGAGGCCGCCATTGGGCAAAGCAACACTGTGTTGCTGCCATCCAGACTGTGGCAGCAAAGATCAGATTCCCCCAAATATTGCTCAAGTTCCACACAAAACTGTTGCAAATAAGTGCACAAGACACAGACTCCTGGAAAATCAGATCCCAAAGCCACACACAAAATGGAATCAAATAAAACAGGGTCGTGGAGAGTTTACCGGGGTGAGTTTTGTGCGCGCACGGTAAACATGCGGGCAATGGGCGGATCACGCCTGGAGGAGTCAGACTGGGGACCCGTGCGATTTCCTTAGTCAGCCCTCATTATAATGCGCCCGGCGAGCTGTCAGCGCAAAACACTTTCCTCATGGGCAGCCCCCGATTTGGAGGTGGGAAATCAGATGGTGAAGCCACATGTCAAGAGCCTGCAGCAGCAGGTTAAGGGGGAGCTGTATTTAGCATTGGGAACAGAAAGGAGCAACAATGTGGAGCAGCAGGCAACACGAATGCAGAACCTATGTAAGATTTCAGATCTGTTAAAGTGGGAAACACACAAGCGACCGCCAGAAAAAGTCTCCAACACCCGCTGCAGATTAGCTGACAGCACCTTAGGACCCCTTAAACTATTGCTCCAAATGGCTGCCTCCCAACTAGTACTGCCCATGGTTGGTGTGCGAGGGGGGGGTCTGGCAGTAGTCAGGTGGGCAAACACAATAATGGCACTGGGTCCAAATGTCATCACTTTCCTCCCTATTATCATTCATGCACGAGGCCTCTGAGTCAGAAGGTTGTGGGTTCGAGTTCCACTCCAGAGTCTTGAGCATAAAAATCTAGGCTGACACTTCAGTGTAGTACTGATGCTGCACTGTCGGAGGTGCCGTCTTTCGGATGAGACGTTAAACGAGGCCCCGTCTGCTCTCTCGGGTGAACGTAAAAGATCCCATGGCACTATTTCGAAAAAGAGCAGGGGAGTTATCCCCGGTGTCTTGGCCAATATTTATCCCTCAATCAACATAACAAAAACATTATCTGGTTATTATCACATCGCTGTTTGTGGGAGCTTGCTATGTGCAAATTGGCTGCCGCGTTTCCTACATTACAACAGTGACTACACTTCAAAAGTACTTCATTGGATTTAAAGCACTTTGGGACATCCTGAGGCTGTGAAAGGCGCTATATAAATGCAAGTCTTTTTTTTCTGCCGGTTTCAGGCAGTAGCTCTGGCCACCAGGATGCAGGACCACCCAAAAATCTGAACAGACGTCAACGCAGTAGTAAGTCGGCCTGACTAGCTGAGGCTCGATTTTGGTTCCGCTACGCAAACAGGTCAGCTTACAGTTTTAAGGTCGCACATTTAGAACCAAAATAACCTTTTAGAGATTTGTGAAAAATTTAATTTTTATGCAGTAATTTACTTCAAATTACAAAAGGTAGAATTGTTTAAAGAATGTAAAATTCAGCAGTAGGGCTGTTTCAGCAGGAAACGCAAATCTCTCAAATGTTGCTGACTGCATTTCTAAACAGTCAAACAGGATATACAGCACAGAAACAGGCCATTCAGCCCAACCAGTCCATGCCGGCGTTTATGCTCCACTCGAGCCTCCTCTCGCCTTTCCGCACCTAAATCTATCAGCACAACCCTCTATTTCCTTCTCCCTCATATGTTTATTTAGCCTCCCCTTAAATCCATCTATACTATTCGCTTCAACCACTCCCTGTGGTAGCGAGTTCCACATTCTCACCACTCTCTGGGTAAAGAAGTTC
The DNA here is from genome assembly GCA_030390025.1 of Squalus acanthias. NCBI lineage: Eukaryota > Metazoa > Chordata > Chondrichthyes > Squaliformes > Squalidae > Squalus > Squalus acanthias. The sequence goes on along the minus strand of CM059433.1, from coordinate 24,988,488 downwards.
CTTCTGAATTCCCTATTGGATTTCTGGGTGACTATCTTATATTGATGGCCTCTAGTTTTGTTCTTTCCCACAAGTGGAAACATTCTCTCTATCTACTCTATCAAAACCTTTCATAATTATAAAGACCTCTATTAGGTCATCCCTCAGCCTTCTCTTTTCAAGAGAAAAGAGACCCAGCCTGTTCATCCATTCCTGATAGGTATAACCTCGCATTTCTGGTATACTTCTCCGCTCTGTTCTTTCTTTAACAGCAAAATAATTTTGTTAGAATTTCTATTTAATTAGTCACCCCCTGGAGAAGTCTGTATTGGTACCGATATATGGATCTTCTCAAATCTGGATGAAAATGGAATATTTAAGTTGAATGCCTGTAGTATCCCTCAAAGGACACAATTATTCCAGTAATTATCTTTTACTTTCAAGATGCTAATTATTATATGATTAGAGTTTCCTATTTATATCAAGATTATAAAGAATTAAAATGTGCTGTTAGTCCCAGAATACAGACAGTGGCCAAGAGTTTCCGCTTTGGGTGCAATCAGCAATCTGGGCGCAAATTGCGCTAGTTTTCAGAAGGGTTTGTTTCCCTCAAGTTTTCGCTCAAACTGATTTGCATATCGCCGAACATGAAATCTGCCATGGACCAGCGCGATCAGGCAGTGTTTCAAAACGTCATTTTTTTTTTAAAGAAAAATTTTTGCATTAAAAATATTCCTTGATATATTTTAGAGTGGTAACCTGGTGCAGCTTTAGTAATACAGCTGAAAATGGATTTATCACAAAAAATAAGCATTTTTAATCAGCGTGTCGAGTCCACTACCTGTGAGTAACCGATTTAAAATAACTGAAAGTGGCTTTAAAAAACTATACCGAACCGGTTACTAGTTATATTGATGTACAGTAGTCAGTTTCTTAGTAACTTAAAAGAAAATCATAGAATCACAGAAACTTACAGCACAGAAGGAGGCCTTTCGGCCCGTCGTGCCTGTGCTGGCTCTTTGAAAGGTCAGTCGTGCTTAGTCCCACATCCCCGCTTTTTGTCAGTAACTCTAAGTTCCTCATCCTCAAGTACCTGTCCAACTCCCTTTTAAAAATATTTATGGAATCAGCTTCCTCCACCTTTTCAGGTAGAACATTCCAGATCCCGACACCTCTCCCGAGTGAAATTTTTTTTCTAATTTTTCCCCCTCGATCTTTTACCAGTGATTTTGAATCTACGACCTCTGGTTATTGACCCACTCACCAGAGGGAATAGTTTTTCTCTATCTACTCTATCAAAACCTCTCATCATCTTGAAAACCTCTATTAGGTCACTTCTTAACTTTCTCTCTTCCAAGTCCTAACTTTTCCAATCTCTCCTCATAACTGAAGTCCCTCATCCCTGGTAACATCCTGGTAAACCTTCCCTGTACCCTTTCTAAGGCCTTTACATCTTACCTGAAGTGTAGTGCCCAGAATTGTCCACAATACTGCAGCTGAGGCCTAACCAGTGATTTATAACGTTCTAGCATGATCTCTTTGTTTTTATATTCTATTCCTCTATTTATAAACCCAAGTATGTGCTTTATAACCATCTTATCAACTTGCCCTACCACTTTTAAGGATTTGTGTATCGGGACACCAAGGTCTCTCTGCTCATCTATACTTTTCAAAATCGTGCCATTTATAGTATACTGACTTTCCATATAAGTCCTCCCAAAGTGCATCACTTCACATTTCTCCGCATTCAACTCCACCTGCCATGCTTCTGCCCATTTCACCATCCTGTCTGTCATCCTGAAGTCTACAACTATCCTCATACTATCTACTACTTTGCCAAGTTTCGGATCATCTGCAAATTTTATAATGCTGCTCCCTACACCAGTCTAGATCGTTTATAAAAATTGAAAAGAGTAATGGACCCAAAACTGACCCTTGGGGAACACCACTACAAACCATCTCCCAGTCTGAAGAACATCCATTAACCACTACCCTTTGCTTCCTGTCAATGAGCCAATTTTGTATCCAAAACAAAAAGAAAATACGGCAGATGCTGGAAATCTGAAATAAAAACAAAAAATGCTGGAAATACTCAGCAGGTCAGGCAGCATCTGTGAAGAGAGAAACAGAGTTAACGTTTCAGGTCGATGACCTTTCGTCAGAACTGGAAAAAAGCAGGAAATGGAACAGATTTTTAAGCAAGTGTGGGAGCTGGGAAAGGGGGGAGAGGATGAAAGAACAAAAGGGAAGGTCTGTGATAGGATAGAAGGCAGGAGAGGTTAAGAGACATTAAGAGATATTCAAGGCAAAAGGAGATGGTAATGGGACAGGTTAAGAAACAAAAGATGGCTCTGGATGAAGTGTAAATTGTGCTGGCAGAATGAAAGACAGCTGCCATGTGGGAGAGAAAAAAAAGTGTGGAAAAAATATATATATGATAGGGGCCGAGGTTATGATCTGAAATTGTTGAACTCTATGTTGAGTTTAGAAGGCTGTAAAGTGCTTAATCGAGAGATGAGGTGCTGTTCCTCGAGCTTACGTTGAGCTTCAGTGGAACAATGTAAGAGGCCGAGGACAATGAGGTCTGAGTGGGAGTGGAGCGGAGAATTAAAGTGACAGGCGACCGGAAGCTCGGGGTCCCCTTTACGGACTGAATGGAGGTGTTCCGCAAAGCGGTCACTCAATCTGCGTTTGTTCTCCCCAGTGTAGAGGAGACCGCATCGTGAGCAGCGAATACAGTATACTAAATTGCAAGAAGTACAAGTAAATCGCTGTTTCACCTGGAAGGGGTGTTTGGGGCCCTGGACAGTGGGAAGGGGGGAGGTATAAGGGCATGTGTTGCATCTCCTGCGCTTGCACAGGAAGGTGCCGGGCGAAGGGGAAGGGGTGTTGGGGGTGATAGAGGAGTGGAACAGGGTGTTGCGGAGGGAACGGTCCCTTCGGAATGCTGAAAGGGGTGGTGAGGGGAAGATGTGTTTGGTGGTGGGATCATACTGGAGGTGGCCGAAATGGCGGAGGATGATCTGTTGAATGTGGAGGCTGGTGGGGCGAAAGGTGAGGACAAGGGGAACCCTCTCGTGGTTCCGGGAGGGAGGGGCAGGGGTGAGGGCAGAAGTGCGGGAGATAGAACGGACACGGTCGAGGGCCGTGTCAACCACAGTAGAGGGAAATCCTCGGTTGAGGAAAAAGGAAGACATGTCGGAAGCACTGGTATGGAAGGTGGCATCGTCAGAGCAGATGTGGCGGAGGTGGAGAAACTGGGAGAATGGAATAGAGTCCTTACAGGAAGCAGGGTGGGAGGAAGTGTAGTCCAGGTAGCTGTGGGAGTCAGTGGGCTTGTAGTGAATGTTTGTCAATAACCTATCCCCAGAGATGGAGACGGAGAAGTCGAGGAAGGGAAGGGAAGAGTCGGAGATGGACCATGTGAAGGTGAGGGAAGGGTGGAAATTGGAAGCAAAGTGAATGAAATTTTCTAGTTTAGGGCGAGAGCACACACTGTTGGAGCGAGGGCTCCCACACTTGCTTAAAAATCTGTTCCATTTCCTGCTTTTTTCCAGTTCTGACGAAAGATCGTCGACCTGAAATGTTAACTCTGTTTCTCTCTTCACAGATGCTGCCTGACCTGCTGAGTATCTCCAGCATTTTCAATTTTGTATCTATACCGCCACTTTCCCCTTAATTCCACAGACTTCCATCTTCTTAATAAGCCTCCTGGGTGGCACTTTGTCGAATGCTTTCCGAAAGTCCATAAGTAAAACATCTACTGCACTACCTTGATCCACCTTCTCTGTTACCTCATCAAAGAATATTTGAAAGCTTTTAAAACGTGCCTATTAGTGTCCTTGTGCCTAAAAAGAGGTTTAATTTTAAGAGCCCAATGGGGATTAATTTGATCGGGGGCGTGGGCGGTGCAGGCTTCTAGCATGGTGTTTTTTAAACCAGCGTTAAAGATCGCAGAAACTCCATTTCCGCTGAACACAATTTGCACTTAAAATTCCGCGATCTTTTGCGCCAGTTTGGCCAATTTTGGGCAAATTGCGCTGAAAATACCAGCGCAACCTAGCGAAAACCCCAGGCCAGTCTCAACACTCCATGTTAAATCCTTCACAGCAGAAAGACTAAAGCTTCAAAAGCCATCTGAAAACATAATGGTTATCTGGTTGTATTCTGTGGGTGGCAAATAAAATGTAAGTAATTAAAGCCAAGATCTATTAATGCTGATTGATCAGTTTACCTCATTGATGCCGAGAGCTTCGTTTTCATGGATTGTCGATATTGAGTGACGCGGCTTCACAACATACAAATAGAGAATGACAAGGAGAGTGAAAGTGCGGAATACAATACTTGCTAATCAAATATTACAGCACAGTGACACTTTACTGCCAGCTATGTTTTGTGCACATGCTGGGGTCGCTGGTGTGATTCTTATTATAATTCATTCCTTTAAGCTTATTAGCACTGAAACAGCAACAAAACTGTCAAGTTAGGGAAACCAAAATAAGTTAGTAATGTTAAAACAGAAAATATAGAACAAAAGTGAGCAGCATTTCTGTCCGCAGTCAATGCCCCCTTTTGTGGACTATAAATCATATCTCATGAGTCTCTATAATGTATCCGCAGTTACATTATACAGTTATAGTAAATTCGTTTAAGAATTGTGCATGCAGTTTTGTCTTTAGTTGCGACAAGCCGAATTGCTGCATTCTCAATGAATGTAGGATCCACTGTGGTCAGAGGCTTCCCTAGTCCTGCAATACAGAACACAGCGATCCTTCGCACTGCGTGAGTGAGTGTGGTACTTAATTTCTCAGTTCTCAGTAAAAATACGTAGATATTTAGAATGACGGATGACAAACACAATGTCACTCAGTAAATAATATACTAACTAATATCTCGGACTTGTGGTTCCAGAGCACAGAACTATTCAATGGGGACAATGTCCTGGTGTGAGCAGAGAAATTTATTCTGCTGCTCTGACCTTTTTGCACCTTCAGTTTTCTCCCCCCTCTCTCAGCTTCATACCTGGGTTGGACCAGCCGCCCTCCAATTCTTTGCCCAATCTGACATTTCTCATTTGGTAGCCTGCAGAGTGATCGTTGGCGGGGTATTTGACAATGGTGAGAAGCACTGATCTTGTCCCGATCTCATCACCACACACATGTACTTTCCAGCAGCATTGACTGCATATCAAGAGCAGTAACTTGGGATAATTCTCCCTTTCCCAACTCAAGACACTGAGGCTAATTAGAAAGGGTGCAGAGGAGAGTTAGGGATGCGGAACTTCAGTTACCTGGAGAAGCTGGGGTTGTTCTCCTTAGAGCAGAGAAGGTTAAGGGGAGATTTAATAGAGGCGTTCAAAATAATGAAGGGTTTTGATAGAGTGAATAGGGAAAAACTTTTTGCGCTGGCAGAAGAGTCAGTAACCAGAAGACACAGATTTAAGATAATTGGCAAAAGAGCCAGAGGCGAAATGAGGAGAATTTTTTTTTATACAGCAAGTTGTTATGATCTGGAATGCACTGCCTGAAAGGGTGGAGGAAGCAGATTCATTAATAACTTTCAAAAGGGAATTTGATAAATACTTGAAGGGGAAGAAATTGCAGGGCACTGGGGAAAGGGCAGAGGAGTGGGACTAATTAGATAGCTCTTTCAAAGAGGCACGATGGCCTCCTTCTGTGCTGTATCTTTTTATGATTCTATGATAATTGTAGTTCCCTTAGCATTGCTTCCATTCAGCAACAAGCAGGGACCCAGGCCTATCCTGATCAGTGTGGGTAGTACATTTACTAATTAAGCCATTAAGGAAGCAGTTTGTCCCAGAATTTGGGTAATAGCGAGAAACTAAACAGTGGACTTTGAAAGACTGGGTGAAATATGCAATAAACCTCTTAAGGAGCTAACAAGGCAATTATCTAACTGAGTGTTCAGATGACATTATAAAACTGAGATGAGATTACAGCAGCCAGATCATTGGCACTAAGATGGGAGGCAGCATTTGTCAAGAGATAGTAACATGTTACCTGCAGTGAATGTGGGAGATGGTCGGAAATCTTTACATATTAAAAAGCGAGGCTGTCCTCCTGTTGTTTCCACTGAGATTTCAGCGTTAATTATCTCTGAAATCCTTTTTAAATAAGATAATAATTGGCTTGAAGTGAGTTGCAAGACAGCAGTCCAACTGCGAAGTTCTAATAACATCATAATCCTCAAGAACAAAATTTGAGTAGGTCATGAATATCAATATAATCCCAAGATTTAATAACTCACTGCCAACTATTAGTTATTCTTCATAACAATTTTTCCAAAATAACTTTAAAATGTGTCTTTCATTACTCCGTGTTGTGCAACAGGCATGCTGTACTTGGTAAAGGTTGCACATCGCAGATGAAAGGTTAATAAAGGTGATTGCCATGCGGGATCTGGTATGTGGCATCGTAAGATTTGTACTATAGCAATAATTGTTGTTGTTGCTGTTGTTTGTTTGCTTGAGCAGTGTTTGGCAGAAAATAAGTTGTACTCCATATTACATATTAATCTAACGTGGCAGCTACTGTAATGAGCTTAATGCTCATGTGTAAATATGCTGCCCGTATGCATCACCGGTTCTGAAAATTCAAGAAGTGCCATATTAACAAAGAGAAAGAAGTGTTGATCTGGAATGATACACAATGGATAAAAGTGCTAACTCTGGGAGCTGCTGGAACCCGGGTGGGGACCAGGACAGAACTAACTCTGGGAGCTGCCATGGGTGTGTGCAGGAAGCGACATAGAGCCAGCAAGTGAAAGCAGACACAGAGCCAGCAGCAAGGGGGGCAGGAACTGACACAGAGCCAGCAAGGGGGGCAGGAACTGGCACAGAGCCAGCAAGGAGGGCAGGAACTGACACAGAGCCAGCAAGGGGGGCAGGAACTGACACAGAGGCAACAAGGGGGGCAGGAACTGACACAGAGCCAGCAAGGGGGGCAGGAACTGACACAGAGCCAGCAAGGGGGGCAGGAACTGACACAGAGGCAACAAACGGGGCAGGAACTGACACAGAGCCAGCAGCAAGCGGAGGGGGGGGGGCAGGAACTGACACAGAGGCAGCAGCAAGCGGGGGGGTGGGTGCAGGAACTGACACAGAGGCAGCAGCGGGCGGGGGGGGGGGGGTGCAGGAACTGACACAGAGGCAGCAGCAAGCGGGGGGGGGGTGCAGGAACTGCCACAGAGGCAGCAGCAAGGGGGGGGGGGGGGGGGGCAGGAACTGACACAGAGCCAGCAGCAAGGGGGGCAGGAATGACACAGCGACGAGCAAGGGGGGGGGGCAGGAAACTGGACACAGGGCGAGCAAAGGGGCCCCCCGATGGGGGCAGGGAACTGACACAGAGCGAGCAGTGAGGCGGAGCAGGAACTGACACAGAGGCGAGCAGTGAGGGGGGCAGGACTGAAAGAGCGAGCAAGGGGGGCAGGAACTGACACAGAGCGAGCAGGGGAGGGGGGGGGCAGGACTGACACAGACGCGAGCAACGGGGGGGCAGGAACTGACACGAGAGCGAGCAGTGAGGGGAGCAGGAAACTGACACAGATGCGAGCAGTGAGGGGGGCAGGAAACTGACACAGTCCAGCAGTGAGGGGGGGCAGGAATGACACAGAGCGAGCAAGGGGGGGGGGTGGGGGCAGGAAATGAACAAGAGCGAGCAAGGGGGGGGGGCAGGAAAATGACACAGAGCCATCAGTAGGGGGGCAGGAACTGACACAGAGCCAGCGTAAGGGGGGGGGGGGCGCAGGACCTGACACAGAGCGTGAGCAAGGGGGGGGGGCAGGATAAACTGACACAGAAGCGAGCAAGGGGGGGGGGCAGGAACTGACACAGAGCGAGCAAGGGGGGGGGCAGGAACTGACACAGAGCGAGCAGTGAGGGGAGCAGGAACTGACACAGAGCGAGCAGTGAGGGGGGCAGGAACTGACACAGAGCGAGCAAGGGGGGCAGGAACTGACACAGAGCCAGCAAGGGGGGCAGGAACTGACACAGAGCCAGCATGGAGTGGAGGAGGGGGGTAAATGCAGTACATACTATGGGAAAATATAAGAACTACTCTCACATTTGTTTCAAATGAATTCTGAAATATCACAATGTTGTCAAACGGTTTGCAATACCTTGTGTTTGAATTGTGGGTTCAACCCTGGGGTGCATGAATTCTTCTTGTTTGGACGTGCCAGGTCATCAGCACTGTCACCAGTGCCAGTGGTCAGTGACATCCCAGGTCATCAGCACTGTCACCAGTGCCAGTGGTCAGTGACATCCCAGGTCATCAGCACTGTCACCAGTGCCAGTGGTCAGTGACATTCCAGGTTGTGCCCTTTTGTTTTTGTTTATCATGTGAATTTTCATTAATACTCTTTAACTCTAAGTACTGAAATTACAACACTATTGAGAAAAAGCTAGTGTAGAAAATGTTGGGGAACATAGGGTCTGATGAAAGGGAGGAACTGAAAGAAATCAGTATTTGTAGGGAAATGGTGTTAGGGAAATTGAAGGCCGATAAATCCCCAGGGCCTGATAATCTACATCCTAGGGTACTTAAGGAAGTGGCCCTAGAAATAGTAGATGCATTGCTGATCATCTTCCAACATTCGATGGATTGGAGGGTAGCTAATGTTACCCCACTATTCAAAAAGGGTGGTAGAGAGAAAACGGGGAATTACAGACCGGTAAGCCTGACATCGGTAGTGGGGAAAATGCTAGAGTCCATTATAAAAGATGTAATAGCTGAGCACTTGGAAAACAGTGACAGGATCGGACAAAGTCAACATGGATTTACAAAAGGTAAATCATGCTTGACTAATCTACTGGAGTTTTTTGAGGATGTAACTGGGAAAATAGATAAGGGAGAACCAGTGGATGTGGTGTATTTGGACTTCCAAAAGGCTTTTGATAAGGTCCCGCATAAGAGATTAGCGTGTAAAGTTAAAGCACATGGGATTGGGGGCAAGGTATTGACTTGGATAGAGAACTGGTTGGCAGACAGAAAGCAAAGAGTTGGAATAAACGGGTCTTTTTCCGAGTGGCAGGCAGTGACTAGTGGGGTACCGCAGGATCGGTCCTTGGACCCCAGCTATTCACAATATATATTAATGATCTAGACAAGGGAACTAGATGTAATATCTCCAAGTTTGCAGACGACACAAAACTGGGTGGGCGTGTGTGCTGCGAGGAGGATGCCGAGAAACTCCAGGATGATTTGGACAGGTTGGGTGATTGGGCAGAAACGTGGCAGATGCAATATAACGTGGATAAATGCGAGGTTATCCACTTTGGTGTCAAAAACAGAAAGGCAGATTATTATCTGAATGGCAATAGATTGGGAGAAGGGGAAGTGCAACGAGACCTGGGTGTCCTTGTGCACCAGTCGCTGAAGGTAAGCATGCAGGTGCAGCAGGCGGTGAAGAAGGCAAATGGTATGTTGGCCTTCGTAGCGAGAGGGTTTGAGTACAGGAACAAGGATGTCTTGCTGCAGTTGTACAGGGCCTTGGTGAGACCACACCTTGAGTACTGTGTGCAGTTTTGGTCGCCTTATCTGAGGAAGGATGTTCTTGCCATGGAAGGAGTTCAGCGAAGATTCATAAGGCTGATACCTGGGATGGCAGGAATGATGTATGAAGAGAGATTGGGTCGATTGGGCTTATACTCGCTGGAGTTTAGAAGAATGAGAGGGGATCTCATTGAAACTTATAAAATTCTGACAGGACAGGACAGGACAAACTAGATGCAGGAAGGATGTTCCCGATGGTCGGAGAGTCCAGAACCAGGGGTCACAGTCTAAGGATAAGGGGTAAGCCATTTAGGACAGAAATGAGGAGGAATTTCTTCACCCAGAGAGTGGTGAACCTATGGAATTCTCTGCCACAGAAGGCAGTAGAGGCCAATTCATTAAATAGATTCAAGAAGGAGTTGGATATATTTCTTAAGGCTAAAGGGATCAAGGGATATGGGGAGAAAGCAGGGACAGGGTACTGAATTTGGATGATCAGCCATGATCGCATTGAATGGCGGAGCAGGCTAGAGGGGCTGAATGGCCTACTCCTGCTCCTATCTTCTATGATTCTATGAAAATGTATTTGTCCTGAGATGTAATGTGGATTTATCATGTTGTCTAATTCTGCAATGTAGTTTCACATTAATCTTCAGGGTTTGCGATCAGACTATAGTGTGAGAGGAAACACATTTTAGTTTTAAAACTACAAATTGCCTTGTTCATGCTCTGAGGGGAACCCCTTTGTAGAATATAGTAATATTTTTATGTTATGTTACAACATTGTAATCCAGATTTCTTAATTAGTATCGGACTTTATCATTGGTCTGGGCAAATAACTATCAGAACAAATTGTCATCTCAGAAATCAAAACTGAAATGATTTCTTTAAATTTACTGTAATAATACGTAGAATGAAAATGATATTAGATAATGAGGCCATGTTATAATAAACAAAGCCAGTGCACATCACAGTGAAACTATCTGAAACACTGCACTGCTGTCTTCAGCAACACTCCATGTGGCATCCACAATGCCAGACAAGCCAGAAAGTCCCAAGTTCAAGATCTGTGCTGAGCTTACTGATCTCTGGCAGGGTGGCACTCGGCATGGTAGAGTTAGCCTCAGCATCCCTAAACGAGAGAGGGACAAATCAGGCATAGTTCCCATCTAGTGGCCCCTGCTAGAAAGTGCAGCTGTGTGGGACTGAGATGAGAATGGGTTTGGGCTTTGTTGTGAGGCCCCACCCACCAATGAATGGCCTCCAACACTCAATGTCTAAGGTCACACGTGAAGAACAACCACTTTGGTAAGCATCACCCCGAGGAGTAGCACAGAAAAGGGGGAGAAAATTGGCCAAAAAAACCCCACTCAAAAAGTGTTAATTTACAGGATAAAAGGAATATATTTTAAGCTGGTTTTAAAGTGTTCTTTACTCAGTCCTGACTACATTACTTGATTCTCCTCAACAGTTACACATTTTTAAATCAGATTTCTAGCGACTCTATTTACGACAGTCGCCTTCAAGCACTTTGAGAAGTCCTGCATTTTGTTTTGTTGCAATGGGTAATAGTTGGTAGCATGTCTGATGAGCTAAATGAAGAAGTAGTGGTTAAGTGATGCCAAAATTGGCTTTTCAAAGCCAATAGATTGTCGAAGGAAGGAAGAATCTCAGCTTTCAAAGAGTTAAAAGCCAGTGCGGAGAAAAAGTATTGGAAAATTTTAAACAAGGAAACAATCAATGATCCACTTCTGAAGGTTCTCTGTAACCAGGTTTTGGAATGTGGGATATGCTCACACACTTTTATCTCCTGCATAATAACTACAGAATTCCTTTATGGTTTTTAGGAGTTAGCTAACAGAATCAAAAAAAAATTCGGCCTCAATCAGAAAATGAAGTAAATCCTTTCCGTCCATCACTGCAGATGGAGTTCAAATTCACACTGCACTGTTGAAAAAGTTCCAACAAATCCCACAGGAATTGTGGGAAATGAAACACTGAAATGGCAATGCTGTCATAATCGTATGAGCTTTCTTAAATGAGTACGGTGAAATAAGAATTCCATCCACACAACCAAACAGCTTATGCAGTTGGAGAAAAGCCATCGTAACGTGCAGCTTAAGTGCTGCACATGTTCTCTTGTTAGGTCCAAAATCAAAATAGTTAGAATTGTGCAGATGGGTGAGTATTTGTAGGAGAGAGAGAGAGATGGCCTCGTGCTTCAGCTGGGATCCTTTGACTGGGCCAAAATGTTAATCCAACTTTTCTTTTTCAGATGCTCACGAACTTGTGCCTTTCCAGCATTTCCTATTTTTATTTCAGATTTCCTGCAATCACATCTTTTTTTTAATCTTCCACATTTGATGCAGTTGAAGCCAGATTGAAATACTTTTCCCAGCTTTCTCCCCTTGCTTCCTGTCCTCTTGCAGTGACTCCTGATGGCATACAGTTGAAGTACTGTATATTTATTTTTTATATAAGGTGCATGTTTTATTCATTTCTCAACACTCTCTTAGAATATTTCCTTAAGGTGAAAAAGGACATCGTTTTTTTTTAAAGAGAGAAATGGAAAATGGTTTGGCGTTCTACAATTCTGTGATGTTAATTGGGATTGTGCTGTTAACAGATAGGATTACCAATGGGCTCCACTGTTTAGATTCTTGAATGAGAAGTCGCACAACACCAGGTTATAGTCCAACAGTTTGACAAACTGTTGGACTATAACCTGGTGTTGTGCGACTTCTCATTTTTGTCCACCCCAGTCCAACACCGGCATCTCCGCATCATAGATTCTTGAAGGCAGTCCTTCATTATTTAAAAAGACAAAAACAGACAGTGACTTGCAATATATATCACATAACTCCACGGGAGATATTCATTGGCAGGATCCATGGTTAACAGTTCTAATGGGGACAGGTTAAAAAAAGTTGTATTTTATTAATAGTTTCTGACAGTGCAATAACTATTTTATTCTATTCATGAGACAGGCTGCAATTTAAAAAATCATTCATTGGGATGCGGGTGTTGCTGGAAAGGCCGGCATTTATAGCCCAACCCTAGATGATTTGAGAAGGTGGTGGTGGGCCGCCTTCTTAAACCACTGCAGTCCGTGTGGTGAAGGTGCTCCCACAGTGCTGTTAGGTAGGGAGTTCCAGGATTTTGACCTGGTGAAGATGAAGGAACTTGATGGTAATCGATGTTACTACCCGTGGATGATGGCTCTTTTCTGACTCATGACGATCGATTTTATGAGGCACGGCTCCCACCACAGACCCTGGCTCAACGGGAGCATGGGTCGAGGAATTGGCTGTGGAGGCCAGCATGTCCAATTCGCAGCGTCCCAATTTTCTGCTAGTCACTGGAAAATTTGCACAGCAAATTGCGTGCATTGATCTCCATGCTTAATTCTTGAGGAATGGAGCCTCACAAAATTTACCAATGGAGTACATTGTATATCTATCCATTCCCTATTGTATATTCAATTTTTTTTTTTTTCCTCTACTGTTTAGACTGAAGTTTTTCTAACATCAATAGCCAGATGTGCCTTCTCCACTGTCTTGGTTATTTTCACAACAGGACTATAGTTGGACTTTTGCATCACAGTACAAAACAGTGAAGTATCTATTTATGCTTCATTCGCAGTTAATGAAAGAATTTGTTATCATGGGTTTAAGTGCATTAATAAGGTTCAGCCCACTACACTGAATATGTTTACCGTGAAATTTGACAGCACAAGGTTGAGCGGGGTGGAGAATGCATCCGACACCAGGTTTAATACAGCGTGACAGTGCTGGATTGGTGAGCTGCTTCAGCATGGTACAAAGCCCAGGAATTAAACACTCCAAATAGGGGTGTACTTTCTCTGTTTACACTGAGGTTTATACTCACACCGATTTTTTTCACTAACATGGGCACACAGAGGAAAATCTTACTTTTTAAGTGTCATCTCTTGTCCTCATTACCTCAAACCCATAACTCAGATACAGAATATTGAAAAATGAAATATTCAGCACCTATGTGCAATTGTGCATCTACTGCAAGGGTTGCAACAATTTTCAAAGTAAAAAGAAAATTAAATCCATCATTTGAGGTTTCTTGTAATGTAATTGCAAGTACTCCATGTGTTTGTTATTCCCTTGCTGAGCAATATCCGTGCAGAACAAAAACTCTGTTGCGTGAAACAATTACAGTCAGACAGGAAAACGTATCACAGCACAAAAAAGCATTACTGGCCAACTTCTCACCTTAATGTACAGGGAGTGGAGACTGCGAGAGAGGTTAGAGGTCATGTAGTAGTTACATGGGACAATGGGAGAGAAACGAATATGTGATCCAGAGGTTAGACAAGTGACAGGTGAAAGAGACAGTGGAATAGACTGGGACATGTCCTGAGAGCACAGCATGGTCTGGTGCATTTCATGGCACAAACGGGGATATGAGACAGAAGTTAGGATGGTGGATAATGGGAGCAGCCACTGTTGAAGAAGAGCAGACAATAAAACAGATGGAAGAACACTGTGAATGAACTCCTGCACTCAATAACATTTTGGAGGTGAATTTTCTACTGGAGATAATTTTAGCAAAAAAAAAAGTCAGTGCAAGGATATAAAAGGATTTCCTTTTTTTTTTACCCTTGTTAAACTTCTCATTAAAATTGTCAACAGGAATTTCACTCTCAAAGATTTATGGTGCAGAACACACATCAGTAACAATCAACAAAAATGAAGACCTATTATGTAATTCTGATAGCAAATTGAAATGTAAAATTTGATCACAATAATTTGACCCAGTACACAAAAGGACATTGTGAGTAAAGCAACGTATGGATACTGTACAGCAAGAAGCATCAGAGTCCAAAATGAACACCATTAAAATTGCAGAAAATTAGTTTGAGCTAAAATGAGGTTTAACTCAGGAATTGTTTCTCTACAGCACATCCTTCATGAAAGAGGCTGCCATACAAGCTGCATAAAGGCTTCCAGGGTAATTTTACACTCAGGAAGTAGCAGTTCTGCAATGCCAATGTTACACACGATAGTTTTTGATTACATCAGTAGATGTAATTAATGCTGCAGTGATATTATTCCATCACCAATCACACTGTTGCATAGTATATTTAGAACCAAATTTGTTAATTTTTGTGCTGAGTTTTAAAAGTACCCAAAATATCGAGTAAACTAATGAATAAATACAGCCAGTGCAATAGAAACAGCAGATGCAAGTGCCACTACCTCAGCTTTGAGATGATGACAAGTTAATGAAAAGGATTTCAATGGTTGCTATCAATGGAACAAACAATAAGCTCAAAACTATTACTGTTCAGTGAGCAACACTATCAACTACATAATCCACATTTTAACAGTCTGCCTCAGTTACGATTAAATCACTTTAATGCATACAGTTGGGTCCAGGTGCATATGAATGAGAAGTAGCAGCAAGCAGATGAAATTCCATTAATATTGTATATCTTCAAAGGATAATTCAAAAACCTTTTGAGAACATTTGATGGTGCGGTGTGATGAGTACCAGCCCCAGCTTTTTAAGCTGCCTACCTCTTGGATTTCAGTATCACTGGTTTCTTCAGGCTTTTGCCTAAAAGGATTGGGACAGTTCTCTTCCATCTTTGGGGTTGCAGGTGTCTTCTGAACAATGGTAACGGGACGAATCACACCAGGTCTAGTCTAGATTCAAAGGTTGGAGGAAATATAACACAGATATAACAGGGCAGTGTGCTGCATGCAGCTAAGTAAAGAGTAATCAAGGTAATAATTACAAGAATAATCTCAAAGGCCTAAAAGTTACACTGTGGGATATGAGCGTATGAATTATTAGCACATTTGAAATCCCTTGCTCTGTTATTTTAACACAGGCATTAACTATCATAAAGAAAGCAGGGTACAAAATAAATAAGTTAACGTCTGTTCAAATAGCAAAGGAAGGAGCTTCATATGAATATGTAAGACAGCATCTTCAAAGCCATAACTTCAAAGCCAAAGGGTTCAAGTCATAAACCAAGAGACCAAAGCTCAAGTAATTTTCTAACACAGCCCCGAGATGAGATTTTCATTGTACACCTGTTTTTATTTTACAATATATAAAGCAATGATGTTTTCATATATTTAAACATTATTGGTGATGTCACTGAAGGATTATCAGGGCAACATCTGCAGGTAAAAAATATTTGGTGAAATTATTTGCCAACACATAACCTGGTGACGTGAATCACACCAAAACACATCAAGGCATAGCTCTCGACCTGCGATGGGTGGAATTCGGACTGGCCTTTGGAAGCAGAATCATGGTTGCCTGTAGAATTGGCAAATCAGCAAATTTTACTGGCTCAGGAGCCTAACAGCACTGTTTATTGTTCAGACTTCCTGTTTGAAACCGGATTTTAAGGATTAGCACATTAGCTTGTAAAGTTTCGCAATTATCGCGATTCAAAATAACAAGATAGAAGCAGATTCATTTGATCAGTTTTATTAAACGAAATGCTGTCATGATATAAAGGACACAGAAGCCTGTAAAATGGCCGCCGCGCATCGTGGCAGAAGCTTCCAGAAATACAGTGGGCAGACAAGAGGGCGTCGAATAAACATTCAATATAAGATTGGATCATACTCGATAAACACTGATAAAGACAGGATGCAACCTGTTTGCATTTTTGACAATAGCAAAGATATAAGTGCTGGAATCGTTTTCCATGCACAAGTAAGGACCATTGTACTGGGCAATCGAAGGCCCATCCAGACACATCAATACACAAATACCCCCACGGCTCTACAATGAGAGAGACATCGACGGGTGATTAAGCAAGTATTCAGGGGCCCCCAAAACCAGTCAGGGAGATGATTTGTACACATCCTGGCTGGGTCAACAATGGGGAAAACATTAACGGATAGTTGGCCAGTTTCAGGTGCTACCGAAACCCGTTAAAGAGAAGAATCGCCCCATGCTGGGAGTTTTGAGCGCCCATATTACACAAAGGACAAACATTAAGATTTGAGCGGGAACACAGCACTATAACTATAGTGAACAAATGTCCATCGCTCTCTTATGCGCTTGATTCGGTCTCTTATCTGACTGCTGAACTCTTATTCTCTTGACTCGCTCGACCGCTGGCTGAAGCTCTTCTTTAGGGCTGGACTCTGTTGACTCTTGACTTTTAGCCGCACTGGTCGGTTATTTGAATGTTGGGTGGAGCTCAATCGGGACGAGCCGCCCCGACAAGGGCAAGTAGCAGGGTGCACCATCCCGAGAGTCGGTAAACGGTGTCTGGACCCGAAGGCCCGAAGAGACAAGACGAAATGACAAGAAAAGAAGAATCATCCACGTGCCGCCACGGTCAGTAAACCCCGACCGCGCCCGAAGATATAAATACAGAACTCATTTCTTGAATTCTACGGGTTACTGCACGATCCGGTTTGGGTCCATCGACTTCTTCATGACAACAGGGAGTCGGACCTGCTTGTCGCAGCAGCGAAGCTAAACAAGTGGGGTACAGAGACCCCTCCAAACACGTGACAGTCAGGCGCTGCAGCGAAACGAGCCGAGTGCCTCACTTTAAAATTCTCCGAAGTAACACGAGTGGTGAGCATGTTTCCCGATCCTACAAATCTAGACGTAGTGTAGGTATTGATAAGGGAGGGTGGTTTTATTAAGGATAAAGTATAATGTGTTCCCCTTTTTACGATGTGCCGTGCGTTCTTCATTACCGTAGACCAAGCTTTATGAATGTATGTATACTTGTACTCTCGTTAATTTGCGCCTATGACATGTACTTCATGATTTTGGACGCTATGCAATAAAGATTTCCATTTCGAACTATTCAACCGGGTCTATTTGAGTTTTTCTCTGCATTACTGCTCCTGCACCTAAGTCCAGTGTTAGAACCGTAAGGGCGAGTGGGTCGAACCACTCACAGGTGCTTATTGCTAAAAGGCTGGCCGGAGACCAGAGCAAGGCCTAACCTCGCACCAGCACCGTCTGAGACACAGGCACGAAACCCTTACAAGCTGCAGAGCTCTGTGTGACGAAAGTGAATAATGGGAACTCGGGGATGGTGTTCAGCACACCCCATACAAGAGTACAAGATAGTCATAGAAGCAGGCGGCCATTCAACAACAACTTGTATTTATACAGCGCCTTTAACGTAGTAAAACATCTCAAGTCGCTTCACAGGGGCGTTATAAAACAAAATTTGACACCAAGCCACATAAGGAGATATTAGGGAAAGCTTGGTCAAAGAGGTAGGTTTTAAAGGAGGAAAGAGGTGAGGCAGAGAGGTTTAGGGAGGGAATTCCAGAGCTTAGGGCCCAGGTAGCTGAAGGCCCGGCCGTCAGTGGTGGAGAAGATTAAAATTGGGGTTGCTCAAGAGGCCAGAATTAGAGGAGCGCAGATATCTCAGGAGGTTGTGGGGCTGGAGGAGATTACAGATATAGGGAGGAGCGAGGCCTTGGAGGGATTTGAAAACAAAGGATAAGAATTTTTAAATCGATGCGTTGTTTAACCAGGAGCCAATGTAGGTTAGCGAGCACAGGGGTGATGGGTGAACGGGACTTGGTGCGAGTTAGGTCACGGGCAGCAGAGTTTTGGATGACCTCAAGTTCACAGAGGATAGAACATGGGAGGCCAGCCAGGAGTACGTTGGAATAGTCAAGTCTAGAGGTGACAAAGGCATGGATGAGGGTTTCAGCAGCAGATGAGTTGAGGAAGGGCGGAGTTGGGCGATGTTCCAGAGGTGGAAATAGGCGGTCTTAGTGATGGCGTGGATAAGTGGTCGGAAGCTCATTTCAGGGTCAAATATGACACCAAGGATGCGAACAGTGTGGCTCAGCCTCAGACAGATGCTATGGAGAGGGATGGAGTCAGTGGTTAGGGAATGGAGTTCGTGATGGGGACCAAAGACAATGGCCTAAAAATTCGGTTGATTTGCGCCTCCCGTTAGTGCCCTACGGGGCGCAAAGCAACTAGCGCCTGGGCGTGGCCCGGCACCACCAATGCCTTCCATGAAATTCAGCGGGAGCTTAGCGGCAGCAGTAACCGTTAGCGCCCCGCTGCGCCACCGACGATGACGTCATCACCGTGCACAGCACCTGCTCGCACCCTGGCCACAATCTTCGGTAGCGCCCCCCGACTTAACGCCGGACGCCATGTCCGATGGGGTCAGGGGGAGCTTACCTGTGGCCTCCTGTGAAGCCCCCCCCCCCCCCCCCGGCGGAGTGCCGGCTGCGCTCCGTGAGCCCGGCACTTCTCTTGAGTGCCAGGCTCTTTTGCCGGCACTCCGATCCCTGGTGGCCCAGCTGGGCCCCGGGTTGCGCTGCGCAAGGCCCCTCCCCTTTAGTAAGAGGAGGAAGGCCTGCAGTATCGCGGCATGTAGCACCGCAATATTCACTCGCAGCGCCCCAAGAGGAAGGCGGGGCGCTTCCAGTAGCGGCCCTCCTCCCTTTTAGGGCGCTACCGGTGAATTTAGGGCATGGGGTGCTAACTTTTTCAGGGCGCTAAAAGTAGCGCCCTTGCGAAGTTAGCACCCCAAAGGGGGCGCGACCCAATTTTTCCCCCAATGGCTTCGGTCTTCCCAATACTTAATTGGAGGAAATTTCTGCTCATCCAGTACTGGATGTCGGACAAACAGCCTGACAATTTATAGACAGTGGAGGGTCGAGAGAAGTGGTGGTGAGGTAGAGTTGGGTGTCGTCAGCATGTCTGTGGAAACTGACGCTGTGTTTACAGATGATGTCACCGAGGGGCAGCATGTAGATGAGAAATAGGAGGGGACCAAGGATAGATCCTTGGGGGACACCAGAGGTAATGATGGGGGAGCGGGAAGAGAAGCCATTGCAGGCGATTCTCTGGCTACGATTAGATAAGAATGGAGCCAGATGAGTGCAGTCCCACCCAGCTGGATGAGTTCATCCAGCCTGAATCATCGTAAAGTACCCCCCTCACCACTGCAGCATCCAATTGGTTCTGAAATGATTCCAAGGTTTTCACCTCCATTACTTACGGCACTGCCTTAGCAGCCCAGAGGTTGAGAGTTTAAATCCCACCATGGTAAATTGTGAACTTGAATTCAATGGAGGCAAAATTGGACTCTGTAGCGCCAGTTTTTTGGGAGCTACAAGCCCACTTAAACTACTAAAATGGCACCCGCAACGCACATGCACACTTCCAACAGGAAGTGCGTCGGACGCCATATATGTAAAGGGGTTTGTGCGCGCACATCTAACGACCGCCGGCAACATGCAGAGCAGGCAGATCAAGACATCAATCAGTGTGTAATGCTGATTTGATGCCAGCACTGCCATTTTGGAGCACCATGTTCCAGCCTATGCCCTCTCTTAACCTCACACAGCTGAACACGACATTAAACAGCATGAAGGACCCCCTACCAGCGCTATTTAAAGGGATCATGAACTATTTACAAGTTAGTTGCTGGATTATTTCTTCTGGCTGTTGCTACAATTCTACACATTTTGGTTGCTTTTCCATACTTGTTAAAAGTTTCAATAGTCTACAGGGCGTGGTCTGGCTGGTGCTGAATTACTTTTTTGGTGACTTAAAGGATTGTGCACAAACCAGTTGGTTCCAGACATGGGTGGCCTAGTAGGACTTCCTCTTGGAGTTGACTATGACTGGGAGAATGAGCAGAGGCCATGCAGAACAGGACAAGCTGCTAGAAGAGGGAGGAGGAGGGCAAAAAAGGGCTCCCAGCAGGAGGCCATATCCGCAGAGGGTGTTTAGGGAGCAATTCTTGTACCTGAACTTCAGCGGCGACAATGCTTGAGATGTCTGCACTTCACTAAGGAGGTCGTGACTCAAATCTGCCAACTGCTGCAGTCACAACTCCAACCTCAGAGCAGAGCAAGGACCACATTGCCTGTGGCTGTGAAGGTGACCGTGGCTGTGAACTTTTGTGCGTCTGGCTCCTTCCAGGCTGCTGCTGAAGATATTAGCAACATCTCGCAGTTTGCAGTGCACTGCTGCATAAAGGAGCTCTCTATACACAGAGAGACAGCTTCATCTCATTCCCTCTTGCCAGAGACAAGCAGGCGGAGTGAGCATGAGGGTTTGCATGGATTGCAGGCTTCCCCATGGTACAGGGTGCCATTGACTGCATGCACAATGCTTTGTGTGCGCCTCATGTGACCTCGGCCGTGTACCTGAACAGAAAGGGATTCCACTCAATGTCCAGCTGGTGTGCGACCACAGGCAGAGCATCATGCAGGTCAATGCCTGGTATCCTGGCAGCAGTCATGATGCATTCATTCTGCGGCAGTCCTCTGTATTTCCAGCTATATTTCAACCACCGCGGCAAACCAAAGAGTAGCTACTGGGCAATAAGGGTTATCCACTCATGACATGACTCATGATTCTGGTCCAGAACCCATGCATCGTGCACAGCAGGCATACGACGAGAGCTATGCTGCCACAAGGAATCTTATAGAGCAGACCATTGGCATCTTCAAGCAACGCTTCCGCTGCTTGGACCACTCTGGAGGAGCCTGTAGTACTCGGTTGAGCAGGTATCAAGATTTGTCGTGGTTTGCTGCATGCTGCACAACCTTGCCATCATGAGGGAACCGCCCTTGCCACCACCTATCAAGCAAGAAGCTGAGGAGGAGGAGGAGGAGGAGGCAGAAGAAGAGGAAGGGAGGCTGCAACCTGGACAGCCCCTTTCTGCCCGGGCTGTACATGAACAAATAATCCATGAGCGATACCAGTAACCTCAAACTCAATTCCCCATTCAGCAACAGTCCCACACTTCCTCTGTCACATCATATCGTCCTCTTTCCCACAATACAAAAATAAAAGCCAACAAAAAATACAAATTCCAATCCAAATTTATAAATTAAATCATGCCATAGTTCATACAAAAATAAACTAATCAACCTTGTGCATTCCCTTAGTGCCTCTTCCGTGTGCCTTTCCCTGTCCTAGTGCTTCTACGAGGTGCTTCCTCAATGGCTACAGCATGGCTGGTGTAAGGCTGCAGATGGCCTTGGAGGGTGACCTCGAGCAGCTCTGGGCCTAGAAGGCCCGGCTTCAGACTGCACTATCTCGGCCTGGGCTGCAACGATATGGGCTGGCTGGCTGACAGGTAATAGCAAGGACACTGGCGGAGTGGCAGGGGTGGGAGCATGAATGCTGTCATCCTGAGAGAGCATGATGTGGAGATGCCGGCGTTGGACTGGGGTGGACAAAAATCAGAAGTCGCACAACACCAGGTTATAGTCCAACAGATTTATTTAATTTTACAAGCTTTCGGAGCTGTTCGCTCCTTCTTCAGGTAAGGTAGCTGTGAGAGAATCTCCCAGAATTCACAATATAAACACAGAAAAAATGTATTCAAATCTTTCCCTACATCAAAGACACACTAAGAGCACAGCCAAGACAATGAGATGTGTCCCAGGGGGTCCAACGTGTCAAAACACCTGCTGGCCGCATATCCTCTCCATTTGCTAAGGCCATCCCCACGCCTCCTCTACTCGCCTTCAAGCAGCCGCCTAACCTCAAAAGTACCATCGTTCGCAGCAGATTACCCATCTTTCAGGAGAACAGCAACCACGACACCACACAACCCTGCCACGGCAACCTCTGCAAGACATGCCAAATCATGGACACAGATACCATCATCACACGTGAGGACACTACCCACCAGGTACATGGTACATACTCATGTGACTCGGCCAACGTTGTCTACCTGATACGTTGCAGTAAAGGATGCTCCAGAGCATGGTACATCGGCGAGACCATGCAGACACTGAGACAACGTATGAACGGACACCGCGCAACAATCGCCAGGCAGGAGGGTTGCCTCCCAGTCGGGGAACACTTCAGCAGTCAGGGGCATTCAGCCTCGGATCTGCGGGTAAGCGTTCTCCAAGGCGGCCTTCGGGATACACGACAGCGCAAAATCATAGAGCAGAAACTGATAGCCAAGTTCCGCACTCATGAGGATGGCCTCAATCGCGATATCGGGTTCATGTCACGATACAGAACGTGACTTGACATCATGGCCGGTCTTTCCAGCTTTTTTTAAAAAAAACTAACACAAGAACCAAACTCAACTGCAGAGGATATGCAGCCAGCAGGTGTTTTGACACGTTGGACCCCCTGGGACACATCTCATTGTCTTGGCTGTGCTCTTAGTGTGTCTTTGATGTAGGGAAAGATTTGAATACATTTTTTCTGTGTTTATATTGTGAATTCTGGGAGATTCTCTCACAGCTACCTTACCTGACGAAGGAGCGAACAGCTCCGAAAGCTTGTAAAATTAAATAAATCTGTTGGACTATAACCTGGTGTTGTGCGACTTCTGATTTTTATCCTGAGAGAGGACAGCAGGTTCGTGCTCCATGGAGCCACTGCCACTCCCCTGGGGCAGCACCTCAGCAATCCTAGTAATCTGTTAGAGAACAGATTGCTGGGGTGCTATGATGCCCTGGAAGCCCCTTTGCACACTGGTATTCAGAGCCATGATGGCAGCAGTCTGAGCTGCCATGGCAGCAAGTTGAGATTGCATGACAGCAATCTGAGCTTCCAGTGCAGCACTCAGACGTCAGGTGGATGCTGTTTGTGCTGCAATGGAAGCTGAGAGATCAGCCATCAGACGCTGCATCACAGTTAGCTCCACAGGTGTGTTGATGGAGGTGGCCACCTGTTCCATGTTGGAAAGGATGGGCTCCAAGCTCTGCAAAAAGCCCTGTGCCGAGTTGGTGCTGGACTCCTCCATGCTCCTTGGCATTGAATTCAAGCTTTCCGGCAGGCTTCCCAGTGCACCAAGCATTTGGGTGTGTCTTTTTCTTTAACCTGGCCCATTGAAGTCCTCATCTGAGTCCTCTGCAGCAGAACTAGTATGTGACTTCGCCCTCTGACTAGCTGGCACCTGCGCTATCCTTTCCTCCAGCCCTGGCTCTAGCGCACTTGTGCTTGGTGTCTCACCATGTGCAGATCCTGCCTCTATGCTATCCTCTAAATTACGTGCGGTGTCAGTATCTGAGCTGGTGGCTGCGACTGTGAAATCGAGTGACAATGTCCCTTCATCTTCACTGTCTTCCTGCTCTTCCACAACCGCCTGGAGTTCTTGAGTATCTGAAATGAAAAAGGGACAAGGGTTGGGTTATGGTGAGGGGAGAGGAGAAAGTAAGAAGTGCATGCTTACACTATCTCCAGCTTGCAAGTCAGAACAGATTGAGGGATGCGGGTGAAGTGTGATGAGAGAAGGAGGATTAGGTATGCAGATACCCTCATTTTCAATCACTTCAGCCCCGCCAGTGGCCACAGCCTCAGCAATGGCCCTTCCCATAATGGCCAGCACCGGCTCCTTCATGGGGGTTAGAGCATGCAGGCACGCCTCTCCCCATCCAGTTACTTCCTGCTGCCTCCGGTTGTGCGCCACCTTCTCCTGCAAGAAAGAGGGAAGTGTGTCAGTGAGTGTCGTGCAATATGTTTGGGTGATTGGCTGTCATGGTTGAATAGCTGCCAGTGTGTGCAAGCTTTGAGATGTGGGTGAGTGGCTTGCAACAGTGCCAAGTGTGTAAGGGTGAGGTAAAGCATATGAATGGTAGTTATGAGTCCTGATTGATAGAGATTGTTGGTAGGTGAGAGATGGAGGCGTGGTGATTTGAACAGTAGATGGTGCTAGTGGTGCAGTTGGTAGGATATTACCTTTAAAGATGCACTCACTGACCTTGATAACTCGTGTGAGATCATTAAACTTCTTCCTGCATTGCATCCAGGTCCTTGGGGCTACACTCCTGGCACTGACCTCCGCCACTATCTCTTGCCATTCCCTTCTGAGCATGTGTCTGGAGGGGCTCCGACTCCCCTGAGGATACAGGACATCGCTCCTTCTTTCCACCTCTTCCACCAAATCCTCCAGTGCAGCGTCTGAAAACTTTGGTGCACACTCTCCCATGGTCAGGCATTGTTGATTCTTCCACAGTACAATATTCAGAATGAGCTCAGCACCACCAGTAGCCACAATGCACCTCCTCTTTAAGAGGTGTAGGCTAGCTTTAAGCAGTGCTAGGCACTAACAATATTGGGCGCCCTGCTGATGCGTGCAGCCAATGAACAGCGTGGGGAGCACTGGCTGCACGCAGAAATCATGGAAATCAGCAGGCAGCACGAAGTTGAAATCCTGCCTGCAGTGCAATCAGCGAGCGTGGGTTAATCGCGCAACGCGATCCCTGCACCTGTTTTCAGGGGTTATCTAATTTAACCCCCAATAAGTCTGGTAATTTGTGGGTTAGCACCTGAAAATGACCAGAAAATCTGCTGTATTGTTGTAAAAACCCAACTGGTTTGATAATCGCCTTCAAGAAAGCAAATCTACAACCCCAACTTGGCCTGGCCTATCGATGATTCCAGTCCCACATCACATGTTTGACTGTTAATGCTCTCAGGGCAAGTAGGGATGGACAACAACAATCCTGCCTTCTCAGTGTCACCCACATCCCAAGAACAACTAAAACAAGCTTTATCTGGGAGTCCATTCCACACATTGGTCGCTCATTTGTGTAAAGAAGAACTTTCTGATATCAGTCTGAAAATGACCTTTTACTAGTTTAAACCTGCCCTATACTCGCAATTAAATAAGTTTAGATTTGACCTTTTCCATACCTTTAATCATTTTATATATAAGCTCACCCCTCAGATGCCTCCTTTCAAGACTGAAATAATGTCCATTCATTTGTAAAATCGGCACTGTTCTACATTATAAGAAACAACAACTTTCATTTAAACATCGTTGTGCATGTAAAAGAACGTCTTGGAGCATATCACACGGAGAGAGGTCAGCACCGATCAGAAAAGGAAGTATTTGGGGGAAAAGAGCAAAGGCACAGTCAAGCAGATGGGTTCCTAGGAGACTTTTGAAGGAAGGGTGAGAGGTCATCGAAGAAGTGGTTCTTCAAGGCATAAGTATATCACACCAGCAATATCAATCAGAATAAGTCATTAATGCCCTGCGGCATACACACAGATTAGACAACTGCAGCTTTGACTCATCCACAAATCATTAATAGAGTGGGAGTAGATTATCGCATTGCATTTCTTGTAACAAAGGCTATTCAGAACTTTTCAATTAAAACACTGAGTAATATAAATGGAGAACATTTTTTTTCTAATGTTGTTAGATACTGTCAGCCATTTCATTGTTGCATTACAATGATGCAATCATTGAGAAACCTCTAAATATGTTTTAAAATAAGAACAAAATTAATTGCATACACATATTTTCAGACTTTGTTGTACAGATCCGCATTTTATGAGGTCGGTGTACAATTTTCACAGTTCTTACAGGATGCAATAAGTAAATGGGTGCCAGCACCTTGAGTACCTCAGCCAAGTGATTATTCTTCACAGCCTTGACTGTGAGTGCCACAAAGCTATTGGACCAAGGCGTTTGGGCAAGTTCACAGCCAAGCCTGACGTTGCCCTCACCCATACACTGCCAATTTCTAGCAAGGTTTGAAATATTGAAATCAGGAATGGAAGCCTTTAAATTAGACTCCAGTTTATTCAGTACGGACCACACTGACACATTCATCCATTCACTTTATTACGATTTTCATTCACACAATGGGCTGGATTTTCATTGACCCGTGGATGTGGGTTTGGAGGCGTGTGGGGGGTTAAAATTGCGAAAACTGGCGGGCGGGCACAAGCCCGCCTCCACGCAATTGTCATTAAATCGTGTCTGCTGGTCCCGACTCTATCCCGCCTCTTATGTTAAGGCCCTTAACAAGCACTAAATTGCCTCTATAATGCCATTTTGAATGGCCTTTGTGATTTTAACCCTTTTTCTACGTGAAGCACGCCTGTTCTGAACCACGAATGTGAAACCTGGCGGGAGCACATTTGGCTGGCTGGCTGACATATCTGGGAGTGGTGGTGGATGGGAATGGCTGGCTGGATGGATGGATGACATATCTGGGAGTGGTGGTGGATGGGAGACATATCTGGGAGTGGTGGTGCAAAAATATCTGGGAGCTGACTTAGGGCTGCTGCTGCTCATTTTGCATCCAGGTCCTCTCACAGCAAAGGCCAGGCAGACTTTGCAGACCTTCAATGCAGCAGCAATGATGACATCATCAGAGGCGACTTTCAGACTGAAAACACTAATTGGGTCATGGGTTCCCACATGCTGGAACTCAATTGCCCAATTAGGTGAAAATCGCATCAATCTCCTACATCCAATTGCAGTCGGGTGGATAACACGAAAAGTGGATGACACGACCCCAACCCGCCCCAGTATCAAAATCCAGCCCAATGTATTGTTTTGAGGCACAAGTCCCGACATGTCCTTTGTACATCATAGAATCATAGAAATTTACAGCACAGAATGAGGCCATTCAGCCCATCTTGTCCATGACGGCCGACAAAGAGCTCTCCACCCTTATCCCACTTTCCAGCACTTGGTCCGTAGCCTTGTAGCTTATGGCACTTCAAGTGCATATCCAAGTACTTTTTAAATGTGATGAGAGTCTCTGCCTCTACCACCCTTTCACAGGCAGTGAGTTCCAGACCCCCACCACTCTCTGGGTGAAAAAATTTCTCCTCAAATCCCCTCTAAACCTCCGACCAATTACTTGGGCATTACCCTGGGTTCGTATAACACTGTGAAATGACTCATATTTTGGTTGATTGCTTTTGTTTGGCATTTTAATTTTCCCAAAGAGAAATTCATCAATTTTACAACTATTTAATCTACAACCCACAAATCACACTTATGCTTTGAAAATCTCTGTGCAAGTACAATTTTCAAAAGGTTCGCAATGCACAGCCTGGAGCCAATGATTTCTGCATCAATAAAAGGTATAACAGAATAAACTTCAATTATTTTCCTCCGTTGGCTCTGCTTTTTTCATTCTCCAGCAGAGCTCAATGATCACATTTGAAGTTTTACAAGCCTGTGGGTTGCTGAATTGCAGATGAAATGAAGCTACTGTATTTTTTTTTTTAAAAAGGAATATTTTTTAACCATTATTCTGGTCGAGGGTCATTCCCATGGATGCCATGCATGGAGGGCTGCCAGTGGGATTCCCACCACCAAGAGGGAGCCCACCAGTGCCACAGAGCAAAGTTGCGGAGTGCTGCAGTCAGACGACCTCTGCTGCACCCAAATATGTGGCAAAGGACCTTAACGGGGCAGATGGTGCCTGAAGACAAAAGCAATTTTTTTTTAATGCCCCAGCCGAGACCGAGATATTACAAAATATGTGGATGGGCCAGAAATGGAAGGAGAAGGAGGCCACTACCAGGCCCTCTTCCTGCAATGAGAGTGTTTTTGGGCCTTCCCGCCACTACCTGGGCCCTACCACCACCGCTCCCAAGGTCGTGCTGGGAAGTGGCAGGAAGAGGTGCTGACGGAATGGGAACGAGCCAGAAACCCGTGCCACTACCGGTATTTACATACAACAGACTGTGCAGGAGAAGGGGAGAGAAATTCAGTTTGAGGCGAGGAGGCTTCACTACCCCATTTTCCACACATTTCTGCCAATATTATAGCAGAGGAAAATACAACCCAAGTGTCTACAGCCAAGGCTAAACCAATCGCTACTTTGCCCCCTATACATATGTGCTCAGTAAGAGAAAACTAGTTGGTGAAAGACAGTATGAACTGCTGCGGCTGTTGATGAATGATTCTTCAGTGTCACTGATAGTTTTACTCCCACACAGACAACAGTAACCTTAACCTGCCAGCAGGAACGGTTGCATGGGATACTTACAGGCCTACTCCCTGTGGACTCAGATACTGGCAGATGGAGATTAGCCTGTAAAAGAAATACAAGAAGAGATTACGAAGCAGCAGTCATTTTCGAACATCGGGCTGCACACAGCAAGAGGACGTTGTAGGAAACAAATGGCTTAAATAACCTAATTCCAGTGGTTGCTGGCAGCACATAAGAAAATATTCTGGGGTAGCAACTGACAGCATTCCCACAATCTACCAGAATCTCCAGTAACCATGGTGCAACAAGTGGTGGTTAATCCTCTGTATAAAATTCTGAAGTTCCAATTAACTCCATTATTCACCTTGAATTTATGCACGACAGTGGTACAGAATAAGTGAAGTTAATGGGTCAGAGAATCTTGCAGGGTGTATAATGGGGGCTGATCCATTACTGCTTGTTTTATTCCCCCGCCAAAGTTCAAAGTTCCACCCTTGTTGCTATTTAATTACTAAAATGGCAAAAAAAATGTATTAAGTTGATTGCAGTGCCTCAGGACTTGATCTGTGGTTTGAACCCATAGCAATGTGAATGAACGCTCCTGCCCATTACCTATTGAATCAAAAGACCTCTCTCACCAGCCACCCAGGAAGCATCTTAGTGCCAGAACACATATGATATAAATGTTATGGGTGGGTTTACAATGTGGTTTGAAAGCATCTTTTTTTTTGCTAATCATTTATTACATCTGGGCCTAGAGTTTCCGCTGGGTAAAACCAGCGCAATTCACCTGAAATCGGCCAAACCAGCGTGAAGGATCGCGGAATTTTAAGCGCAAGTTACGTCGAGCGTAAATCGAGTTTTTGCCATCTTTAACACTGGTTTAAAAAACATCGCGCTGCAAGCCTGCCCCGCCCACAAAAATGGCTACACCCCTGATCGAATTAATCAGCATAGCGAGTTTGCTCCGATTGCGCCTGTTTGCGGCCCTTCAGGGAGGCGCTTAAAATTAAGCTGTATTTTTAGGCACAAAGGCACTAGTCGGCACGTTTTAAAAGTTTTTAAATATTTAATTTACTAAGAAACTGACCAGTGTGCACCAATGAAACTAGTAAATGGTTCTGTATAGTATTTTTAAAGTCATTTTCAGTTATTTAAAATCACATTGCTCACAAGTGGAGGACTGGACACCCTTAGTAAAAATGCTTATTTTTTGTGAAAAACCCATTTTCAGCTGTATTAATTAATTTGCACCATGTTACCACACTTAAATACATCAAGGAATATTTTTTAATGCAAAAAAAAACCAATTTTGTTCCATTACGCTGCCCAATTGTGCTGGTTCTTGGAAGATTTTACATTTTTAACTCTGCAAATGAGTTTAAGTGGACACTTAAACCATAACTTCACTTCGGAAAAACAGCACAATTTCCAAGCGCAATTTGCAACCAGATTACAGATTGCTCCCAAAGCGGAAACTCTAGCCCCCGATCTTTAAAAACAGAACATTGACCCATCATAGCTTGGCTAGGTGATAGCATACTTGTTTCTGAGTCAAAAGTTTGTAGGTTCAAACCCCACTCTAAAACTTAAGCACATAATCTAGGTCGACACTTCACTGTAGTACTGAGGGAGTACTATATATTTAGAGATAGTGGGGGTGAAATTTAACCTTGGGGGGGATGCAAAATGGGCGGTAGCAGTTCGGCTACCTGTTATACACCCCACCCAATTTTCCTTTCCACTAATGCCAATGTTCGGATGAATATATAGATCTCATGGAACCGATTTGAAGATCAGTGGTGTTCTCCGGGTACCCTGGCAGTATTTATTCCTCAACCAACACTATTAGAAAAAACTGATTTACAGGTTATTTATCTCATTGCTGTTTATGGTTGGCTGTCTGCCACATTTACCTGCATAACAACAGTGACTACACTTCAATAGTAATTCATTAGCTATGAAGTACTTTGGACATGCTGTAGACAGGAAAGGCACGACACTGATCAATAAAAGTTCTTTCTATTGATCAATAACAGGTCAAACTCCCAATTTGCTTGCAGACCCATTATTGTACTAAAAGCACACATAACCACTGCCAAAATGTATACAGTCCTTTGAAAGTCATTCTTTTACTGTATGTTTGACAGCCCACAGTAATTAAAAAATATTGGGCAGAATTCAATTACTTTATTGTAGTAATACAACTTTTCATGCACGGATACTTAAAGTTATATAATTGGCGAACTTTCTTTTTAAAAAGTTGTTTTCATGAAGGCAGGGGATGTTAGTAATGGGAATAGGAACATTTTCCATTTCGGCCATCTCCTGTCAGAGTCAAGCACTCGCAGCTCAGGTACAGCACAATTGCATGCAATGTGTAGCTTCCTCTAGTCTGCCCCAATAATGTGCGCAAGCCTCACCTCACAAGAACACCTCATACTGCACCAGTGTGATGTTTTTCCACCACCTGCACAATAATAGTAACAGTTGAGTGACAATTGGTTGATTCAATCCAGCTAAGGTACTACCTCCTCAGCATTCAACATCCCCAACATGATCATCACTAGATCACAATTGTTGTCATTTCTCTCTCTCAGTACCCTGATATAGATACCACCCATCCCTGGGAATTTTTAAGATTGTCTCGGACCTCCATCTCCTCGACATTGAAGTCTTTTCTGATCGCTTTCTGATCAGTGGTATCTCTTATAAATACTTCAACAACGCGATCGTTGAGTACATTAACTCAGGGTCGAAGTGGTCTCACTTGGAACACTAAAATAGTAAATAGGCTGCTTTCCCCAATGGTCGGAGGAAATACACTAAAGCTGTTGAGAATTCTTGACTCATTGGTCCCATGCTAAAAACACTTAGGAGGGCTCTGTAATGTCATTAACTGTAAATAAATTGTTCAATATTAATTAAAAAAATTAAAAAAACACTTAGGAGAAAATACTGTGTGTTATTTTTAACAAATTGATTAACACGTTCAAGTTAAATTCCTCTGTTCTCTATTTTAACAAAGTTTCTTACCAATTTGCTTCATGAAGGTTGAGGACTTTGTTTAAACCGGGTACAGAAGAATTTCTGCTCCCAGTGGATCTGCGCCACTAGCACTTCTCTCTGAAGTGAGGGAGAGTTTCCCACGACAAGTGAGGCCTTAGCTGCTCCTAAATATGAGCAAGATGTTGGTGCCCCCATCCATAATGGAACACTGCATACAGAATGTGTATACCCTTGTACAAGCCCTTGGTCAGGCCACACTTGGAATACTGTGTCCAGTTTTGGTCTCCTCACATGGTGGGTGATATTGAGGCTTTGGAAAGGTTGCAGTGGAGGGCCACAAGACTAATTCCCAGTCTAAAGCATCTTAGTTATCAAGATACGCTAAAAGAGTTGGGACTCTACACTTTAGAGAGGCGAAGACTTAGAGGTGATCTTATTGAGGTTTATAAGATAATGAAGGGAATAGATTGTGTTCCAGTTGACAGTTTATTCCAAGTAAATAGGTTAGGGAGGACCAGGTGTCACAAATTTAAGTTATGTAAGGTCAGATCTAGGTTAGATGTCAGGAGGTGGTTCTGGGAATAGTGGACCTCTGGAACAGGCTGCCATCTCGTGCGATGGATGCTGGTTCATAGGAAATATGGCACAGAAACAGGCCATTTGGCCCAACTAGTCCATGCCGGCATTTATGCTCCACTCGAGCCTCCTCCCGTCTTTCCTCATCTAACTCTATCAGCACAACCCTCTATTCCCTACTCCCTCATATGCTTATCTAGCCTCCCCTTAAATGCATCTATACTATTTGCCTCAACTATTCCCTGTGGTAGCAAGTTCCACATTCTCACCACTCTCTGGGTAAAGAAGTTTCTTTTGAATTCCCTATTTGATTTCTTGGTGACTATCTTATATTGATGGTCTCTAGTTATGCTCTTCCCCACAAGTGGAAACACTCTCTCTGTATCTACTCTATCAAAACCGTTCATAATTTTAAAGACCTCAATTAGGTCACCCCTCAGCCTTCTTTTTCAAAGCGAAAAGCGGCCCAGCCTGTTCATCCTTTCCTGATAGGTATACCCTCGCATTTCTGGTATCATCCATGTAAATCTTCTCTGCACCCTCTCCAATGCCTCTATATCCTTTTTATAATATGGCGACCAGAATTGTATGCAGTACTCCAAGTGTGGTCTAACCAAGGTTCGATACAAGTTTAGCATAACTTCACTACTTTTCAATTCTATCCCTCTAGAAATAAACCCTAGTGCTTGGTTTGCTCTTTTATGGACTTGTTAACCTATGTCGCTACTTTTAGTGAGTTGTGTATTTGTACTCCGAGATCCCTTTGTTCCTCTATCCCACCCAGATTCGCACCCTCCAAGTAATAAGTGACCTCCCTATTCTTCCTACCAAAATGTAATACCTCACATTTATCTGTGTTGAATTTCATTTGCCAATTATATCCCCATTCTGCAAGTTTATTAATGTCTTCCTGTAATTTGTTGCAGTCCTCCTCAGTATTAATTATCCCCCCCTCCCCCCAAATTGGTGTCATCCGCAAATTTAGAAATTGTGTTTTTGATTCCAAAGTCTAAATCGTTAATGTAAATTGTGAACAACAGTGGTCTCAGCACTGATCCTTGTGGAACACCGTTACCCACCTTCTGCCACTGTGAATAGCTACCCTTTACCCCACTCTCTGCTTTCTCTCTTGAAGCCAGCTAGCTATCCATTCTGCTACTTATCCCCTGACTCCACATTCTCTGACCTTGTTCATCAGTCTATTATGGGGTACCTTCTCGAAGGCCTTTTGAAAATCTAGATAAATTACATCTACTGCATTACCTTTGTCTATTCTCTCCATTACCTCTTCAAAAAATTCAATGAGGTTGATCAAGCAAGACTTTCCCTTTTGAAATCCATGCTGACTATTCATTATTATATTTTTGGCTTCTAGATGTTCTTCTATTTTCTCCTTTAGTAGGAGTTCCATTATTTTTCCTACCAACGATGTTAAGCTGACTGGTCTATAATTCCCTGGGCATGTTCTATCTCCCTTCTTAAATATAGGTATTATGTTAGCTATACGCCAATCCTCTGGCACCACACCTTTTTCTAATGAATTATTAAATATGTGTAGTAATGCCTCTGCTATCTCATCCCTAGATTCTTTTAAAATGCACAGATGTAAACCGTGTTTTTTTTTCTTTGAGTTTGATTAGTTTATTTAATATATCTTTTTATTTTAAATACAGTTATTTCATTACTAATCTCATGATCCAATGTCATGTCCACCTGTTCTATCTCCCTAGTAAATACTGAAGCAAAGTAATTATTTAATATTTCTGCCATCTCTCTATCACTGCTTGTGGTATTATCCTGTCTATCCCTTAGTGGCCCGATTCCCATCCCAACCTTCCTGTTTTTATTGATGTGCCTGTAAAATATTTTACTATTTTGTTTTATGTTCCTTGATAATTTAATTTGATAGTTCTTCTTTACCTTCCTAATTGTTTTTTTGACTTCTCTCCTAATCTCTTCGTATTTTCCCTTATCATGCTCTCCCTGCTGTCCATGTACTTAATGTTTGCTTCTTTCCTTCCCCTCAATTTTTCCCTTACAGCTTTATTCATCCATGGTGTATCATTAGTGTTTAGCTTGTTCTTGTTTTTTAGCAGAATATATTTTTCCTGGACTCTGTTGAACACCGTTTTAAATGTTTGCTGAATTCCTCCACGCGAGAGCTGGACCTGTTTCTGGCTGGGGCGGAGATCACTTCTTACAGAAGGTTCATACTGCAGGGAATTCAGGGCCAGAGTGATCTCCTGGACTCGTTTCAATCACCTAGATGGGTCCGAGATAAATTTCCCAGATTTTTTCCCCAAATTGGCCTGGGCTTTTATCTGTTTTTTTGCCTCTCCCAGGAGATCACCTGGTTTTGGGTGGGGTGGAGAGTGTATATGTTGGGATACACAAAATATCACAATTGTGTGGGACAGGATCGATGGACCAGAGGATCTTAACTGTCCATCATTGTTCGTATGACGTTTGTACTAACAACGGAAAGAGGAAAGATAGTTTTATGGCAAGGCAAACAAAATCAAAATGAGCTGAATGACAGTTCTAACATCAAATGATACACAAGAATGAGAGAAATATTTAGTAACGGAAAAGGTCATAACATGCTCATTCCTTTCTGATTGATTTGAGCACCATCTACCCATCTTCCCACCATAGGAGAAAGGTTGTAGGCTGCTTATTAAAGTGGGCTTTACCATTTCAATACACCTAGCAAACAGAGAGAAAATCAGCTTTCTCTTAATCCCTTCTGTTCAGAAACACATCCACTTGCCTTTTAAACCATCGGGCGAGAAATTCATTATGACCCATTTTGGGGCTCATAAATAATGAGGTGCTCCAGCAGCACCCGAACCATGAGGCACGACAGAAATTGGCCTCACTGTCATAATTGCAGCGAGCTGCCGGCACTTGTCGTGCCTCCATAGGAACAGGAGTAGGCCAATTTACCCCTCAAGCCTGTTCCGCCAGTCAATGAGATCATGGCTGATCTGCGGTCTTACTTTGGCCCATATCCCTTAATCCCTTTGGTGAACAAAAAGCTATCAATCTCCGGTTTAAAATTAACAATTGATCTAGCATCAATTGCCATTTGCAGAAAAGAATTCCAAACTCCTACCACCCTTTGTGTTTAGAAATGTTTCCTAATTTCACTCCTGAAAGGTCTGGCTCTAATTTTTAGACTATGCCTCCTAGTCTAGAATCCCCAACCAGCAGAAATAGTTTCTCTCTATCTACCCTATCTGTTCCCCTTAATATCCTGAAAACTTAGATCAGATCACCCCTTAACCTTCTAAATTCTAGGGAATACAACCCTAATTTGCGTAATCGCTCCTCGTAATTTAACCCTTGGAGTCCGGGTATCATTCTGGCAAACCTACACTGCACTCCCTCCAAGGCCAATATATCCTTCCTAAGGTATGGTGTCCAGAACTGCTCACAGTACTCCAGGTGTGGTCTAACTGGGGTTTTGTACAGCTGCAGCATAACTTCTACCCCCTTGTATTCTAGTCCTTTAGATATAAAGGCCAGCATTCCATTAGCCTTTTTGATTATTTTCTGTACCTGTTCATGATATTTTAATGATCTATATACCTGGACCCCTAAGTCTCTTTGGACATTCACTGTTTTTAGCTTTTTACCATTTAGAAAGTACCCTGTTCTATCCTTTTTAGGTCCAAAGTGGATGACCTCACATTTGCTTACATTGAAATCCATTTGCCACAGTTTTGCCCATTCACTTAATCCATCAATATCCCTTTGTAATGTTATGCCTTCATCTACACTGCCTACAATGCCACCTATCTTTGTGTCATTGGCAAATTGGATATATAACTTTCTATGCCAACATCTAAGTCGTTAATAAATATTGTGAATAGTTGAGACCCCAACACAGATCCCTGCGGGACACCATTAGTCTCATCCTGCCAATTTCAGTACCTACCCATTATCCCTACTCTGTCTCCTGCCGCTCAGCCAATTTCCTAACCAGGTCAATAATTTGCCCTCAACGTGGACTTCTACCTTAGATAACAGTCTCTTATGTGGGACTTTATCAAATGCCTTCTGGAAGTCCATATAAATAACATCCATAGACATTCCCCTGTCCGCTACTTTAGTCACCTCTTCAAAAAATTCAATCAGGTTAGTCAGGCATGACCTATCTTTCACAAATCCATGCTGGCTCTCTCTGATCAACTGAAAATTTTCGAGGTGTTCAGTCACCTTATCCTTAATTATAGACTCTAGCAATTTCCCGACAATAGATGTTAGGCTAACTGGTCTATAATTCCCTGGTTTCCCTCTCTCGCTATTCTTAAAAAGCAGAGTGACATGCAAAATTTTCCAATCTAAAGGGACGGTTCTTGAATCTAGAGAACTTTGGAAGATTATAGTTAGTGCATCTGCAATGTGCTCACCTACTTCCTTTAAAACTCTGGGATGGATACCATTTGGCCCTGGGGATTTGTCACTCTTTAGTGCCATTATTTTCTTCATTACTGTTAATTTACTTACGTTCATTTTATTGAGTCCCTGTCCCCGATTCAATATTAGTTTCTTTGGGATTCCCGGCATGCTATCCTCTTCCTCTACTGCAAATACTGACGCAAAGTAATTATTCAACATGTCCACTGACGTAAGAAAACTACTAGGCACTTGGTCTAAGCGTTAAACAAAGCTTTAATCAACTGTTTTACAACATGGAGATCTAGTTGTCCTTCACTAGTTCCTGTTAAAGAATGTCCTGAGCAAGCTGGGCCCATGCCCAAGTATTTATACTCTCCCTGGACAGCGCCACCAGCAGGCCGCCCAAGATTCATGACAAGATTCATGTCATCCACCATTTCCACATTGTCATTGACAATATCACCACTTTCAGGGGGCTAAATTTGGTTGATTGGCGTTAACAGGGCGCAAATCAACTAGCGCCTGGGCGCGGCGCCGCTAACGCCTCCCGCGAAGTTCAGCGGGAGGTTAGCGGCGGTGCTAACCGTTAGTGCCACGCGGCGCTGCACCGCCAGTGATGGCGTCATCACCGTGCGCAGTGCCCTGGCTGTAACATTGGGTGGCGCTCCCCGACTTACCGCCAGACGCTATGTCCGCTGGGGTCGGGGGGGGGGGGGGGCCTACCTGCGGCCGGGGCGGCGCTAGTTAAAGGGGAGGTGGCAGGCAGCCATTTTTGTTGCTGGCCGCCTGCCAGCACCTGACCCGTTGCTGTCCCCGGCCCCCGTGAAGTCCCCCCGCGGGGTGCCAGCTGCTCTCCGTGAGCCCGGCACTCCGGGGCTCCAGGATGCACTGCGCCAGGCCCCGCCCCTTTAATAAGGGGAGAAAGGCCTGCAGTACCGCGGCATGTAGCGCCGCGATATTACCTCGCAGCGCCCCAAGAGAGACGCGGGGCGCTTCCAGTATCGCCCCTCCTCCCTCTCGGGGCGCTACCTGGGAAAATCGGCCACGGGGGTGCTAACTTTTTCGGGGTGCTAAAATTAGCGCCCCGGCGAAGGTAGGGGGGCGCTACCCAATTTTTATCCCTCAGTTTTTAAGGGGCCAACATTGCTCCTGACTACCCTCTTTTTCCTAATGTAACTGTAAAAATTCTTCGTATTGATTTTGATATCCCTTGCAAGTTTCCTTTCATACTCCCTTTTTGTAGCTCTTACGATCTGTTTTGTGACCCTTTGCTGTTCTTTGTATCTTTCCCATTCGCCAGGATCTGTGCTATTTTTTGCATTTTTGTATGCTTTTTCTTTAGTTTTATGCTGTCCCTTACCTCTTTAGTTGTCCATGGCTGTTTTTTTTGGCAAGTAGAGCTCTTGTCCCTCAGGGGTATAAACTGGTTCTGGATCAGCTTAAATTATTTTTTAAACATCTCCCACTGATCTTCTGTCGTTTTACCCATTAACAGATTTGCCCAGTTTACCGTGGACAGTCTCTGTCTCATCCTTTTGAAGTCAACCTTACCTAAATCTAGAATCTTAGTAGCTGTTGCGCGTTTCTCCCTTTCAAACGCTACGTCGAACTCGATCATGTTATGATCGCTGTTTGATAAATGTTCACGCACAGTTAAGCTGTTAACTAAATCTGGCTCATTACTCATTATTAAATCTAATATGGCTTGCCCCCTTCCTGCCTCAAGGACATATTGTTGTAGAAAACTATCCCGGACACACTCAAGAAATTCACTACCTTTCTGACAGGTGCTAGTCTGCTATTCCCAATCTATATGAAAGTTAAAATCCCCCTTTAAAACCACTCTGTCTTTGCTACACGCAGCTCCAGAGGCAGCTCACCACTTTGCTCAGCTCCAGTTTGGGCTGGCTGCCTAGCTGGCAGCGTCCCACAGGTAAGACCAGAGGGGGAGGCAAACGAGAGGTGGGCGAGTGCAGACCGGCTGCGGCCTGCAGTATTAATGTGGAAGCAGCACGAGCACTCCTGCTCCTCCTGGCTCTACAGTAAGGTACGTAAAAAAAAAACTTACCTGAGCATTTCTTCAGTGGGCTCCAGCCCTTTAAGGACTGTTCATTAGGCCACTGTAGATCCGGAAAAACTAGTCAAAGCTTGCTCGGCGCAAGTTTCTAATTTTAATATTGAAATAAGGCCTGCGCTCATTTCAGGCAGCTGCAAGGGTTGCCTAAAAAAAGGCCCTGCTGAATTTAGCAGTGACTCAAAGGCACGCGCAGATCTGGCATGGACCGTCGCTCTGATAAATTCCCTATCATTAACGATGTTGAATTTCTGCCCCATTGCCCCTGCTGCTTCAATCTATTCTCTTTTCTGAAACACTTCTATTTGCTTCTTGAATCCAACAATACTTACAGACATAAAAAGAAAGGCGCATTTATTTGGCGCTTTTCATGACCTCAGGACATCCCAAAGCACTTTACAGTCACTTTACACTTTTTGAAGTGTAGTCACTGTTGTAATGTAGGAAACGCGGCAGCCAATTTGCGCACAGCAAGCTCCCACAAACAGCAATGTGATAATGACCAGATAATCTGTTTTTGTGATGTTCCTTGAGGGATAAATATTGGCCAGCACCGGGGAGATCCCCACTGTTTTTCTTTTGGGGGATCTTTTATATCTACCTGAGAGGAAAGATAGGACCTCGGTTTAATGTCTCATCCAAAAGACGGCACCTCCGACAGTGCAGCACACCCTCAGTACTACACTGGAGTGTCAGCCTAGATTTTGTGCTCAAGTGGGACTTGAACCCACAACCTTTTGACTCGGAGGCGAGCGTGCTACCACTGAGCCACAGCTGTCTACTTCAATCACTTTTCCTGAATTCCTTCTTTCTTCAGAAAAAAATCTACTTGCCTTTTGAATCCATTGATATTATCTGCCTCAAAAAACATAATTCTATTATCATTTGCGTTAAGAAAAGTTACAACTTTCCTTTTTACTCTTAAGTTCTTAATAATTTGTGTTTCCTGATATTCGATACCAGCTGATGTTGGTTGGACAGTTGGATCAGCAGGAACTTGAAGACTCCATAAAGTTAGAAATAGATGTCATTATGCATGAATGAGATTTATGTTTATAAGATGTCATTATGCATGAATGAGATTTATGTTTTTTAAATGGCATCCAGTGAAGTCCGAACCCTGGAGCTCATGTCCCTGGATGTGAACAGGGGTGGGGTAACGAGATAAAAGATGCTGCACTATCATCCTTCCACGTCATTCATACCAGTCATATTTGCTGGTGGTCTTGAATGACCTGCCATCAGTGGCTGTAGGTCACAATGAAACATGTATGTTTTGTATAAAGCACATCAGCACACAGTTATTTGAGGGAAGAAAGTAAACCTTCCCAGGTAGATACTGGCACGGTTACTTTTTTATGGCATGGCACAGCAGAAATAGAACAACTGTAATCCTACATGGCCTCATTTTGAGTACCGAACACTCGACATATCCTCTCTAGCAAGTCAGGAACTTCTGACTGTTCACAATATACACCGCACCAAATGGAAACTCACATATTTGGTTTCTCTCCCAGCTGATTTCGGTATGGGACTAACAGGCTGGAAAGGAAAAATATTCAAGAATTACCTCAACTGGAAATGGAGTGGGAAGGTAGCAATCTCTGTTAATGGTAATTGAGGCAATTACTGAAGAATGGTTGAAAACAATTATAATCCACTGACTTCACAATAGATCAGCAAAACAAAGCGAAGGCTGAAAAACCTTTCATAAGAACTGCAACTTATTACAGAGACCTGAAATGTAGACTTCAAAAGACGATCTAGTATGTATAGTTACTGGTAACATGTATGGGCTAACACGGTTAAAGAGTATTCAGTTTGCCTTAAACCATTCTCCCCATAGAATTTTTTTTTTGGAACTTTATTTTATGGTTTGCTAAAGATTTTCCCTCAAAAAGAGCTGTAATGGTGAGCTTCTAGCTTCTGAACAAACAGCACAACTAATGAGTTTAGACAGCAAACTGAAGTAGGAAAATCAGTCATTTCTTTCAGCAAGAGACACACACCTCGGTGAATCGCGTGTCCCAGGATTAATACTGGATCAGATGGACCAGAGATGTAGCAGGCTACAATGGCATTACATCGGTACTTCTACAGTCCATCAGAGAGGCAAGGAGAATGGGACTGCTATAGCACAGAAGAGGGGAGAGTTCAGGAGGGGGGTTCAGCACATTTTTTTCTGATGTCCCATGGCTCTAAGGGTGTGCGTGGGCATGAAAAAGGAGATTATGCTCATATTGATGATTAAAATTGCTTAGCTTTTTGGAAACATGATTAGAGAGGAGGGTTGTGAGCAGAGATTCTGCCTCAAGGACACAGGTTGCTGCAGTGCCACCCACTGGGTCAGGGTATGCAGATACATGGATGAAGAACCAGGACTGAGCTGCAGTTTGTGTTTTAGCC
The DNA here is from genome assembly GCA_030390025.1 of Squalus acanthias. Lineage (NCBI taxonomy): Eukaryota > Metazoa > Chordata > Chondrichthyes > Squaliformes > Squalidae > Squalus > Squalus acanthias. Next base: position 24,947,848 of record CM059433.1, on the reverse strand, counting down.
GGTCCCATTACGTGACTTCTTATCATTGCAACTGTCACAGTGCCACCTACTGATGTGAGAATTATTGTGCAGAATGCCGTGAGCCACCCAGCAATTTTAAAGTATAACAGATATAAAAAAGGCATAAGAAATAATTTAGCGCCTGTTGATCATTTAAAGCTTTTAGCTTAGAAGAAGAGGTGAGTTAATAATAACAGCCTGACGCAAAAATAAAACTAGATCAATGAAAGTAAGATTAAGAAAGAATAATTATTTTTCAACGGCTAGTTATACAACACAGGACATCCGAATCAAAAGGTTAATAAACCTGGAATAATATTTAGCAAAGTATGTCAACAACAGAATTTTTTTTTTTTATTCAACAACAGAATTTTGAGGAAGTAAGGAATTAAATTTCAATTGCAAGTGGAACATTTGATTTTAGAGATTTGCCAGTGTGACTAAAAACATTTATGACACATTAGACCCCCTGTGACCCCACCTCATTGTCTTAGTTGTATCTTGCTATGTCTTTGATATAATGCCTTCCTGACTGACCTGATTGTCTCTCTGCCGAGGTGTGATAAAAGGCAGTCAGAAAGATTAACTATAGTCGTCTGACATTGTACGCTGCACAGGCATTGTTCTCTGTCTATATATGCTTTGCCGATTCGAATTCCTTCACTTCACCTGACGAAGGAGCAGCGCTCCGAAAGCTCGTGATTTCAAATAAAACTGTTGGACTATAACCTGGTGTTGTGTGACTTCTCACTTTTAAAAACATTGAAACAGTGAATCAGCATATGGACACGGCTCTGATCGCAGTTTGGTTGAAACTGACTTTCATTTGTGCAAAAATGTGTCATAGCTTGTGCTTTTTGTTTTCTAAATCAATTTTCTTCACTAATTTTCTCCGAACAATTTGTGTCAGTAGAAACAATGCTACTGCCCCCACCATGCAGCTAGATGCAAGTTCATGCATCGTCACTCACGTACTTTGTGTGCTTCTGAATCCGGCAGCTTCTGCAAGGAATGGGGAGTCGAACTCGAGCAGCGCTAGAAGAGGGGAGGGTGAAATGTGAGGACACGGTTAAAGGTTCGTGTGTGTTTGGTGGGAGTAAGGTGGAAACAGGAAAAAAAGTAAATGTTTGCTCAATTCTTTCATTACCATTGGCAGTGGATCCTCCAGCAATTGTTGAATAGTAGCATACAGTTCCTCAGACTGCTGCCTGAGACTCTCAGATTCAAACAGGAACTGTGTAAAGGTAAACAATGTTATGCACGTTAATTGTACAACCACTTAACACAAAACTAGCAATAATAATGAATGTTGTGTCGACAAAGCTTACTTGTGAATGGGTTTCCTCTGACGCGTTGCGTGCTGCAGATTCCTCTGAGTCACTGATTGCTTCATCAATGGCCTATTAAAATGTAATGCAAAATCTTTCACAAACAACCCCGAAAATAGCCCTGTGGATCTGAGGGTCTACCCTGATTAAAAAGAGGTACGTCGCAATCATTTACTCATAAACAAACCCCGGGGAGTGTTTTCAACCCTGTGCTCCTTCATTCCAAGGAAATACACTGTAACAGTCAGTGAAAATACCCATCCGTTAATTGGACCATCTTGAGACTTGAATATTAACGGGGCTTTCTTCCCTAAAAGTTGAATACGTGGTCTGCGTACATGGAGCTAAACACAGGGGTAACCTAGATGGGCTGAGTGGTCTTTCCTCATTCTTTCCTTATGTTCTTTGGCATTGCCTTGTGCTGAATAATAGGAGGCCTTTAACTGCAGATTTACTGCTGCTGTTAAAGATCTTGTTCAGTGATAATAAGAATTTTAAGAAGCACTTATGATAGATTGATATTCTTTAATTTCACTCATCTTGTCACAGGTGTCCAGGGATGAGTGAGACTATGAAATATCGATCTAACACTCCAGTTTGCATTATTCGCCCCTGCCTGACTGAACACATTCCAAAGAATTGTCCAAGGTCCCAGCTGCCCTACAACCAGAACGTTTCACAGAGTATTTGATTAATTTTGTCTGTACTCATTCATATAATCTTCAATCTCTTGCTTAACTAGATATTTATAAGCACTTTTTGAAAGGAGTTACAGTAGGAGTTAAAACTACGATCAAAGCAAAAAAGGGCCCAAGCTTCTTCAGAAAACTAAGAAATAAAGTAAAAAAAGGGAATCTATGAGAAACTGAAGAAAATGAGCAAATGGAAACAAATTAAATGGAAATAGAACAAAGGTAAAAGTGAAATCAAGATGGGCAAAAGTAAAACAAAGTATATTGAAAAGATCAAACAAAAGGACAAAGTAAAATGGAAATATATAACTCAAAAAGAATAATAATTTTTTTTTACGGAGGGGGCAAAGAGAGAGAAACCTGTTGAACTGGGTCTAACAAGCCTGGGACTAGTAGGAGTTGCAATTCTCCAATGGGTATTTGATATGATGGGAGTTTCCAGTGTTTAAAACTGAAATAATAGCCCAGATTTTGCTGGAGCAGACATGAAGCGGGGACACTTCATATGTCCTGGTTAACCATGTGTGCAGGAAGTGCCGCCAGTTGCTCGAGCTCAAGCTCCGGGTTTCGGAGCTTGAGGAGCGGCTGGAATCACTGCAGTGCATCCGGGAGTCTGAGAGTTTCCTCGAACGTACGTTCCAGGTGGTCACCCCACAGCTACAAAAGGTACAGGAGGTGAGGGAATGGGTGACTACCAGACAGGGTAGGAGGAAGACACAGGTAGTGTAGGAGTCCCCCAAACCAGTGGCACTCGCTAACCGGTTCTCAGTTTTGAATACCGAGATGGGTGACGACTCCTTGGAGGAATGCAGTAAGAATCAAATCCCCGGCACCATGGGAGATTTGACTGCACACAGGGGGAAAAGAAAGAGTAGAAATGCAGTAGTCATAGGAGATTCGATAGTTAGGGGCATAGACAGGCATTTATTTAACCACAAATGTGATTCCCGAATGGTATGTTGCCTCCCTGGTGCCAGGATAAAGGATATCACCGAGCGGGTGCAGGACATTCGGCAAGAGGAGGGGGAACAGCCAGAAGTCGTGGTCCATGTTGGAACCAATGACATAGGTAGAAAAAGTGTTGAGGTCCTTCAGGCAGAGTTTCAGGAGCTAGGAAAAAGATTAAAAAACAGGACCTGAAAGGTAGTAATCTCAGGATTACTCCCAGTGCCACTTGCTAGTGAGTATAGAAACAGGAAAATAGTGCAGGTAAATGTGTGGCTGTAGAAATGGTGCAGGAGGCAGGGTTTCAGATTCTTGGGCCATTGGGACAGGTTCTGGGGGAAGGGGCACCTGTACAGGATGGACGGGTTGCACCTGAACAAAGCCGGGACCAATGTTCTCGCTGAGAGGTTAACTAGTACTGTTAGCGAGGGTTTAAACTAATTTGCCGGGGGGGAGGGGAACCAGAAAATAGCAGAAATGAGATCAGAGGACAGAGAGATATAAACAACAGCAAAATTAGAAATATCCTAAAAATTGCAGAGACCAGATTGAGGAAAGTAGCAAACGTGATGGAGGTATTAAATTGTATGTACACCAATGTCCATAGTGTAACAAATAAGGTTGGTGAGCTGCAGGCACAAATTGCTACATGGGATTATGATGTGGTTGCATTAACAGAGTCATGGCTCAAACAAGGCCAAGAATGGGTTCTTAATACTCCTGGTTACCAAGTATTCAGGAATGATAGGGGGTGATTTTGTCAGCTCTGGGGAGGCAGGTATGGAGGCGGGACTGCCGGGAAAATGGCAGAATTTGGTGCCATCTTGCCAGGAGGCGGGTAGCCGTCCCGTGCCGGGTCCCGTCTCCTTGGAGGCGGGAAGGGATTAAAGCCTATTAACTGCCTGTTAACAGGCAGAAAATAGGATTATCCCCTTTTTGCCTTCGCAAGTGCGGGCTTCCCGAAGGCTCCGAGACCCGCCAGATCAGCGAGGCGAATACTGGGTCTGCAGGGGTCGGGGGTTGCCAAAGTGTTCTGTGGAGGTGAGTGATGGGTGCAAGAGTGGAGAGGTGAGTACTGCGGTAAGTGCAAAGTGTTAGTAAAAGTGCACTTACCTTTGTTTCTTCCTGCAGGCTTCAGTCGGTGTGTATGCGGAGAGTCTCGCACCTCCGTGTTGCAGATGACAGATGGCCGTTGCATTCCCAGATGCAACAACCATCTTATTTCTGTAAAAGAAAGAAGTTTGATGAGGTCTTGAATTCAAGACCTCATCAAACTACAGAGAATGTCACTGTTTGACAGCTCCACAGAGCTGTCAAACGATGACAATTCAGCTTTTTGACAGATAAGAAACGTCATACGCTGACGTTCTCTGCAACCTGGCTTTCCCTTAATTGGCCTGCTAAGCCCGCTGGGCGGGCTTAATAAGGTCAATCAAGGGAAAATAGCGTGGGTTGGCCACAAATCGATGGAGGCGGGACATCTACCCGCCAAGCAGCAGTCCCGCCTCCAACGCGCCCCCATTGATAAAATCGCCCCCACAGAGAAGGAAAAATAGGAGAAGGCGTGCCCGTATTGATTAAGGATGATGTTACAGTTCTAAATAGAAAGGATATACTAGATGGTTCTAGGACTGAATCTATTTGGCTTGAGTTGAGGAACAGAGGGGAGCTGTTACATTGCTGGAGTTTTTTATGAAGCTCCAAACAGTGAGAAGGAGACAGATGAACAAATTTGTTGGCAATTTCAAAGTTGTGTAACAAAAATAGAGTAGTAATATTAAGAGACTTTAATTACCCAAATATAGACTGGGACAAGCATAGTACTAAGTGTAGAGAAGACGAATTTTTGGTATGTGTACAGGAGAACTTTCTCGATCAATATGTCTCCAGTCCAACAAGGAAGGAAGCAGTGTTGGATCTGGTTCAGGGAAATGAAGTAATACAAGTGGAGTGTGTTACAGTAGGAGATCTAGCTAACAGTGACCACAACATAATTCTGTTTAAAGTACTTATGGAAAGAGACCATAAAATATCGAAGGTAAAAATGCTGAACTGGGGAGGAGCTAATTTCAGTAATTTAAGAAGGGACCCAGCACAGGTAGATTGGAAAAGGCGATTGCAGGGTAAAGCAGTAATGGAGCAATGGAGAACATTCAGGGAAGAGATAGTTCAGGTACAAACTAGACATATTCCTTTGAAGGGAAAAGGTAGAGAATCCAAAGCTAATGCACCGTGGATGACAAAGGAAATAAAAGTTAAAATAAAACAGAAAAAGGTGGCTTATGACAAATATCAGGAGCAAGATTCAGTTAATAACCAGGAAGATTATGGAAAGTACAAGAGGGAATTGAAAAAGTTAATATGGGAGGCAAAGAGAGGTTACAAGAAAAGATGAGCAGGCAACATTAAATTGAACCCTAAAACATTTTATGAACATATAAAGTGTAAGCGGTTAGCTAGGGAAAAGGTTGGGCTTATTAAGGATCCAAAGAGAAATCTTCATGTAGAGGCAGAGGACATGGCTAAAGTATTAAATGAGTACTTTGCATCTGTCTTCACAAAGGAAGTGGATGATGTGAAGGTTACACTAAGAAGAGGAAAGTTATGGACAGGATAGTAACAGATAGAAAAGACGTACTAAAAAGATTAGCATTACTGAAAGTTGATAAGTCACCTGGTCCGGATGGAATGCATCGTAGGTTGCTGCAAGAAGCAAAGATAGAAATAGCAGAGGCGTTTGTCACAATCTTTCACTCCTCATTGGATACAGGAGTAGTCCTGGAGGGTTGCTAATGTTATACCACTATTCAAGAAAGGGGACAGTGATAAATCAGGAAACTTCAGGCCAGTCAATCTAATATCGGTGGTGGGGAAGTTATTGGAAGCTATTATCAGGGACAAAATAAACTTTCAGTTGGAAAGGCATGGGTTACTCAGTAGAGCCAGCATGGATTTGTTAAAGGCAAATCGTGTTTGACTAACTTGATTGAATTCTTTGATGAGGTAACAGAGAAGGTTGATCATGGTAATGCAGTAGATGTATATATGTACTTTCGGAAGGCATTCGACAAAGTGCCTCACAGGAGGCTTATTAAGAAGAAGGAAGCCCATGGAATTAAGGGGAAAGTGGCGGTATGGATACAAAAGTAGCTCAGTGGCAGGAAGCAAAGGATGGTGGTGGATGATCTTTTTCAGACTGGGAGGTGGATTGTAGTGGTGTTCCGCAAGAGTCAGTTTTGGGCCCATTACTCTTTTCAATTTTTATAAATGTCCTAGACTCGGGTGTAGATAAAGTTTATAAAGTTTGCAGATGATAAGAAACTTGGCAACGTAGTAGATAGTAATGAGAGTAGTTATAGGCTTCAGGATGACGTAGACAAGATGGTGACATGGGCAGAAGCATGGCAGATGGAGTTCAATGAACATAAGTGTGAAATGATGCACTTTGGGGGGACTAATATGGAAAGACAGTATACTATAAATGGCACGATTTTGAAAACTGTAGATGAGCAGAGACACCTTAGGGTCCATGTACACAAATCCTTAAAGGTGGCAGGGCAAGTTGATAAGGTGGTTAAAAAGCATATGGGTTACTTGGGTTTATAAATAGAGGGATAGAATATAAAAGCAAAGAGATCATGTTAGAACTTTATAAATCACTGGTTAGGCCTCAGCTGGCAGTACTGTGGACAATTCTGGGCACCACACTTCAGGAAAGATGGAAAGGCCTTAGAAAGGGTACAGAGGAGGTTTACCAGGATGTTACCAGGAATGAGGGACTTCAGCTATGAGGAGAGGTTGGAAAAGTTAGGATTGTTCTCCTTGGAACAGAGACGGTTAAGAGGTGACTTAATAGAGATTTTTACGATGATGAGAGGTTTTGATAGAGTAAGAGAGAGAAAAACGATTCCCTCTGGCGAGTGGGTCAATAACCAGAGGTCATAGATTCAAAATCATTGGCAAAAGATCGAGAGGGGAGTTGAAGAGAATTTTTTTCACTCAGAGAGTTGTCAGGATCTGGAACGTTCTACCTTAGAAGGTGGCGGAAGCTGATTCCATAAATAATTTTAAAAGGGAGTTGAACAGGTACTTGAGGGTGAGAAACTAACAGGGTTACGGACAAAAAGCGGGGATGTGGGACTAAGCATGACTGCTCTTTCAAGGAGCAGGCACAGGCACGACGGGCTGAATGGCCTCCTGTGCTGTAAGTTTCTATGAGTCTATGACTACATGGAGCACACAGGCTGCTGTGGCATCAGTAGCAAAAAGTACCAAATATTAAACCATCCGCAAACTCTACAATTTCTATATTATAAAAATGGCCATATATATGGTAGTGACTTCAAGGCTGCAATCTCATCTCTCGTTTTAAATTATGCCTGCAGACCAAATGGCCTTCACTCACATGGTCATTTGAATCTGTTCAATAATACAGGCTCATCATTCATCATATGCACTGTGCCCTGTTTAAACTGGAGTGTATGCCAATGTCACTGACTTATTTTTGTTTAGATCTCCATTGTCTGGTTTTTTGACAAGTCTATCAGAAAAACATTTTTTCACTGATAAGGTTTGAAAAGGAATACTAGATGGTAAACTGCAACCAACACTTTAAAACTCAAAGGCAGGAAATTCTTTCACTCATTTCCATCAGCATCTGGTATGTTGCAACTACCCCTGCTGGTCAGACCAAGTAATTACCTAATGATGGTCAACGTTAGTAGAGCAATTGATACATGGAATAGAGTGCCACCTATTACATAGCACCTTAGACATGGTAAAACATCCCAAGGCGCTTCACAGGAGCGTTATCAGATAAAATCAGGCTTTAAGGAGGAAAGAGAGGTAGAGAAGTGGAGAGGTTTAGGGAGGAATATCCAGAGCTTGGAGCCAAGACGGCTGAAGGCACAATTGCCAATGGTGGAGCGAATGAAATCAAGGATGCACAAGAGGCCAGAATTGGAGGAATGCAGAGTTCTCGTTGGGTTGTAGGGCTGGAGGAGGCTACACAGATAGGGAGGGGTGAGGCCATGGAGGGAATTGAACACAAAGATGATAATTCTAAATTAGGGGTGTTGCTGGACCCGGAGCCAATGTAGGTCAGCAAGCCAAAGGGTGATGGGAGAATGGGACTTGAGGTGAGTTAGGATATAGGCAGCAGAGTTTTGGATGAGCTCAAGTTTACGGAGGGTGGAAAATGGGAGGCCGGCCAGGAGAGCCTTGGAATAGTCGAGTCTCAAGGTAAGAAAGACACAGATGAGGGTTTCAGCAGCAGATGAGCTGAGGCAGGAGCAGAGACGGGCGATATTACAAAAGGTGGAAATAGGTAGTCTTAGTGATGGAGGGGATATGGAATTGGAAGCTTGAGAATGCATACCAATGTTGCGAACAGACTGGCTGAGCCTGAGATAGTTGCCAGGGAGGGGGATGGAGTCGATGGCTAGGGAACGGAGTTTATGGTGGACGCCGAAGACAATGGACTCAGTCTTCCCAATAGTTAATGGGAGGACATTTCTGCTCATCCAATACTGGATGTTAGACAAGCAGCGTGACAAATCAGAGGCAGTGGAGGATTCGAGAGAGGTGGTGGTGAGGTAGAGCTGAATGTCATCAGTATACATGTGGAATCGGACCTTTTGTTTACGGATGATGTCGCCGAGGGGCAGCATGTAGATAAGAAATAGGAGGGGTCCAAGGATAGATCCTTGGAGGACTCCAGATGTTAATGGTGCGGGAGCGGGTGAGAAGCAGGCGAGTGCAGTCCCACCCAGCTGGACAATAGAGGAGAGGTGTTGGAGGAGGATGCTGTGGTTAACCATGTGAAAGGCTGCAGACAGGTCGAGAACGATGAAGAAGCATAGTTTACTATGGTCACAGTCATATAGGACGCCATTTGTGGCCTTGATCAGGGTCATTTCAGGACTGGCAGGAGCAGAAACCTGATTGGAGGGGTTCAAACATGGAGTTGCGGGAAAGATGGGCACTGATTTGGGAGGTAACAACACGTTGAAGTTCGTTGAAGAGGAAAGGGAGGTTGCAGATGGGGCAGTAGTTTGCAAGGACAGAGGGGTCAAGCGTGATTTTTTTTGGGGGGGCGGGTGATGACGGCAGATTTGAAAGAGAGGGGGACAGTACCTGAGGAGAGGAACCATTTATAATATCAGCTAACATGAGAACCAGGAAGGGAAGTTGCGTGGTCAGCAGTTTAACGGGAATAGTGTCGAGAGAGCAGGAGGAGGGTCTCATGGACAAGATGAGCTTTTTTTAAATTTGTTTATGGGATGTGGGCGTCACTGGCAAGGCCAGCATTTATTGCCCATCCCTAATAGCCCTTGAGAAGGTGGTGGTGAGCTGCCTTCTTGAACCGCTGCAGTCCGTGTGGTGAAGTTACTCCCACAGTGCTGTTAGGTAGGGAGTTCCAGGATTTTGACCCAGCGACGACGAAGGATCGGCGCTATACTTCGAAGTCAGGATGGTGTGTGACTTGGAGGGGAACTTGGAGGTGGTGGTGTTCCCATGTGCCTGCTGTCCTTGTCCTTCTAGATGGAAGAGGTCGCGGGTTTGGGAGGTGCTGCCGAAGAAGCCTTGGCGAGTTGCTACAGTGCATCTTGTAGATGGTACACACTGCAGCCACGGTACGCCGGTGGTGGAGGGAGTGAATGTTTAAGGTGGTGGATGGGGTGCCAATCAAGCGGGCTGCTTTGTCCTGGATGGTGTCAAGCTTCTTCAGTGTTGTTGGAGCTGCACTCATCCAGGCAAGTGGAGAGTATTCCATCACACTCGTTACTTGCGCCTTGTAGATGGTGGAAAGGCTTCAAAGGGTGTAGTAGAGTTAGTAAACCTTCTTTAAAGAAAGGCACCATGGGTTGATCACTTGGGTGAGAAACGAATGTGAGGAAGGCAATTATTATGTTTGGCATTACATTGATCACCTTTATCACATCTGGCACTTTGGTCTGCGGTGTGGTTTGGTAGCAGTTTCTTATTCTGCTCTGTCAGTATGTCATTGATATAGAAGTTATCTGAATAGTTTAAATGCTCTTCAATGCAGGATGAAGGAAGTGGCGAAGGATGTAACAAGGACTGTTGTGCAGAAGGACTCTGTACGTTCTCAGGGCAGGAGTGTGCGGAGGTCAGCGGAATCGCTGAGCTATGAGCTGATTCCTGACACCTCTGGCTGTACGGTATTGAGCTGGTCCTCCTTCCTCTGCTGCTTCCTCTCCTTCCCCCAGGCCTGCATCATCTGATGAGGACTACTGCTGCTGCTGCTGCTGTGCTGCTCTGTCTCCTCCAAATGCAGGCCTTGCTGTAACGCAGCATTAAGCAGTACACAGCACTTCACAAGGATGCGAGAGACTCGATCTGGAGCATATTGTAGGGAGCTCTCCGACCGGTTGATACACCTGATCCTCGGCTTCAGCATCCCTACGGTGTGCTGAATAATGATCCCGGTGGTCCCCTAGTTTCTAATATACTCGTGTTCATCAGGAGTGTTATACAGATCCCCTCAGCCCCTGTGGGGGGGGCAGAATCCATATTTTTATCTTTAAAAGGGGAACTGACCTTTCTTTAAGGTTCCAGGCCACTTCCATCACATGGAGTCTCCCAATGGGGCCACTTGTGCCTCATCTCTGCCCGCTTACTGGCATCCAGTAAAACACTGGGTCCTTCTGAGGCAGGGAAGTGAGAACTCCACACGCAGGGAGTCTCCACCCCCTTGGTGTCAATGGCCATATAAAGGGTGGGAGGAAGGTCCACCCCTTACAAGCTCAACCAAAAGCTCTTGGAGTCGGCAGGGACGTTAGACCAGAAACTTAACTGGACCAGCCACATAAATACTGTGACTACAAGAGCAGGTCAGAGGCTGAGTATTCTGCGGCGAGTGACTCACCTCCTGACTCCCCAAAGCTTTACCACCATCAACAAGACACAAGTCAGGAGTGTGATGGAATACTCTCCACTTGCCTGGCTGGGTGCAGTCCAACTAAACTCAAGAAGCTCGACACCATCCAGCCCACTTGATTGGCACCCCATCCACCACCTTAAACATTCACTCCCTCTTCCACTGGCATACCGTGGCTGCAGTGTGTACCATCTACAAGATGCACTGCAGCCACTTGTCAAGGCTTCTTCAACAGCACCTCCCAAACCCGCGACCTCTACCACCTGGAAAGACAAGGGCAGCATGCGCATGGGAACACCACCTCCTCCAAGTCATATACCATCCTGACTTGGAAATATATCCCCGTTCCTTCATCGTCAGTGAGTCAAAATCCTGGAACTCGCTCCCCAACAGCACTGTGGGAGTACCTTCACCTTACGGACTGCAGCAGTTCAAGAAGGTGGCTCACATAACCTTCTCAAAGGCCACTAGGGATGGGCAATAAATGCTGGCCTTGCCAGCGATGCCCATATCGCATGAATGAATATATTAAAAAAATCCTTTTCTTTTTCTAATGGGTTTTGCCACACTTCCAGTGAAGTTACAGCACAAGTCTAGCAGAAAACTTAAGGACATTTAGGGGGCTAAATTCGGTTGATTTGCGCCTCCCGTTAGCGCCCTAAGAGGGCGCAAATCAACTAGCGCCTGGGCGCGGCGCCCCTAACGCCTCCCGCGAAATTCAGCGGGAGGTTAGCGGCAGTGCTAACCATTAATGCCGCGTGGCGCTGCGCCGCCGGCGATTACATCATCGCCGTGCGCAGCGCCCCACTCGCATCCCGGCTGTAATATTGGGTGGTGGCGCCCCTTGACTTACCGCCGGACGCTATGTCCGACAGGGTCAGGGGGGCCTACCTGCGGCCGGGGCGGCGCTAGTTAAAGGGGAGGTGGTGGGCAGCCATTTTTGTTGCTGGCCACCTGCCAGCACCTGCCCCTGTTGCTGTCCCCGGCCCCCGTGAAGCCCCCCCGCAGGGTGCCGGCTGCTCTCCATGAGCCTGGCACTCCTTGAGTGCCGGGCTTGTTTGCCGGCACTCCCGATCCCTTGTGGCCCAAATGGGCCCCGGGTTGCGCTGCGCCAGGGCCCTCCCCTTTAATAAGGGGAGGAAGGCCTGCAGTACCTGCAGTGCAGCAGCGCCGCAATATTGGCTCGCAGCACCCCAAGAGGGACGCGGGGCGCTTCCAGTAGTGCCCTCCTCCCTCTCGGGGCACTACCTGGGAAAATCGGCTGCGGGGGTGCTAACTGCCCCGGCGAAGGTTTTACCCCTTACTTTCCTCAAAAGGAATTTTCTGGAAGAGAGAAACGAGCCCCAGCCTGTTCAATCTTTCCTGATAGGTATAACCTCTCAGTTCTGGTATCCTTGTAAATCTTTTTGCATGTTCTCCAGTGCCTGTATATCCTTTTTATAATATGGGCGCCAGAAATGTTCACAGTGCAGTACTCCAAGATTGGTCTTACCATGGTTCTATACAAGTTTAACATAACTCTCTACTTTTCAATTCTATCCCTCTAGAAATGAACCCCAGTGCTTGTTTGCTTTTTTTAATGGCCTTATTAAACTGCATTACTACTTTTAGTGATTTGTGTATCTGCACCCCTAGATCCTTTTGCTCCTCTAACCCATTTAGAGGCTTATTTTCCAAGGAGGAGAACTGGAAGATGATGTTGTTCCCATGCAGCTACAGGCCTTGCTCTTCTAAGTGGTGGAGGTCACAGGTTTGGGAAGAGCTGCTGAAGGAACCTTGGCGAGTTGCTGCAGTGCAGTGTAGATAGTTCACACTGCAGCCATGGTGCAGAGAGGGGATGTTTAGGCTCGTAGATGAGGTGTCAATCAAGTGGAGTGCTTTGTCCTGGATGGTGTCGAGCCACTTGTGTATTGTTGCAGCTGCACCAATCCAGGCAAGTGGTTGCTTATTTGTTTTTCATGAAAAGGTTTATTTTCTTCAAGAATGTTTGCAGATGCTTTTTTGAGGTATGGAAGATATTCTCTGGTGTGAAAGCATTAAGTGGTTTTATCCGGGCTATTAGTAGACTTCACCATACCAGAAAATGTACCAAATAACAACAAAAACAACAACTTGCATTTTATATAGCGCATTTAACATAACAAAATATCCCAAGGTGCTTCACAGGAGTGTTATAAAACAAAATTTGACACCGAGCCACATAAGGAGATGATCAAAAGCTTGGTCAAAGAGGTAGGTTTTAAGGAGCGGCTTAAAGGAGGAAAGAGAGGTAGAGAGGCGGAGAGGTTTAGGGAGGGGATTCCAGAGCTTTGGGCCTAGGCAGCTGAAGGCACGGCCACCAATGGTTGAGCGATTATAATCAGGGATGTTCAAGAGGTGGAATTAGAGGAGCGCAGATATCTCAGGGGGTTGTGGGACTGGAGGAGATTACAGAGATAGGGAGGGGCGAGGCCATGGAGGGATTTGAAAACAAGGATGAGAATTTTAAAATCGAGGCGTTGCTTAACCTGAAGTCAATGTAGTTCAGCGAGCACAGGGGTGACAGGTGAACAGGACTTGGTGTGAGTTAGGACACGGGCAGCCGAGTATTGGATGACCTCAAGTTTATGTAGGGTACAACATGGGAGACCAAATAAAGTTAGAAGGAGAAAGAAGCCTTGCATTTATGCAGCGCCTTTTCACAACCTCAGGTGCCCAAAGCATTTTACAGCCATTGAAGTACTTTTGAAGTGTAATCACTGATGTAGGAAACACGGCAGCCAATTTGCGCACAACAAGCTCCCACAAAACAGCAATGAGATAATAACCAGATCATCTGTCTTAGGTGTTAGTTGCGGGATAAATATTGGCCAGGACACCAGGGAGAGCTCCCCTGCTCTTCTTCAAATAGTGCTATGGGATCTTTTATGTTCACTTGAAAGGGCAGACGTCTCCTCTAAAAATCAGCACCTCCGACAGTGCAGTGCTCCCTCAGTACTGCACTGGGTGTGCCAGCCTAGATTTTGTACTCAAGTCTCTGGAATGGGGCTTGAACCCACACCCTTCTGACTCAGAGACGAGAATGCTACCACTGAGCCACGGCTGACACCTAAATTGCCAAAAATCTAACATTTCTGATGGCTTTATTCCCTGACTCCTCTAGAAAATAAATTTCCTGCCTTCGGCACTCACATCGGTTTTCGAAATTCACCACTGCTGCAAACTGCCCTTTAGTTTTTCTTTACTGCAATAAAAATGATTGAATGTTGGATGTACCTGAAACTTAATGTATGCCAAGTTTGTGTGCCTCTGCATTTTCAGTTTAAGCATTTGTCTTCATTCAGAGCTATATTTGAGCTGTCACCTTTTGGAGAGCTGTGTTAAACTTTTTGAGGCTTTGGTCAGCTTTTGCTAGATTTTTAAATTAACATCAGCAATCCTGAGCTATTTAAGACTCAACGCCAATGCTAGAAGTCCCGATCAGCAATATCTTAATTAAGGTACAGAACTAAGGGTTGCAGATTAGGATTCTTCAAGATGAAAATGCACGCTGACCTTGACAAGACATCACCTGCATGTATGCTGGTTGATTAGCAAAAGGCGCACAAGGGGGTAAATCTATAATGCCTGAGCAGAGTATGTGCAGTTATGTTCCCATCATTTTCAATGGAAGAAGAAAGTACCATCACAAGACTTCACCATGACAAAATAAGAACCCGTTGCAAAATACACATCATACTCCAGAACAGAACACTGGGAGGACACTCACCTCACAATAACCATTCAACGGGCAACAACATATAAAATATTATTATCCATGATGTTGGTTTAGGATCTTTCGCTGTATGACAGAAAGGCTTCACCACACTCAGTCCTCCCCCAACCACCAGCAGCACCTTCAGTCTTGGTCAGCAGTCTATCTAATACTGAAATGCAAGTGTCTGTGACTTGTTGCTTTGTACACAGAGGAAAGCAGGACTGTTAAAGCACATTTTCTACGGCTGACACTGACCTTCTGCTCCAAAAGCAGTGTATTTGTTGGTATTGCTGCAAAAGCCTTATAACTTGACTTGATCTTGTACTGCAGAAGAAGTGAGGGAAAGAGTCAAACAAGGAACAAGCAGTGAAAGTGAGAGATGCAGAAAAAATAGTAAATTTTTTTTATAACTGAACAGAGATGATAGAAGATTATGGTTATAATTTCAAATGAATTGCAATAAAATGAGTTGTTAATGTGGTAGCAACTACCTTTAGTAACCCTGCAATAAATGCATCTGTATAATGTCCAGTAGTGCTGGGTTTCATGCACAATGCAATATTTCAATGTTGAAAAGGACTGTGTCTGAAAGACTACTCTTTTTGTGCATTGAAACAAACAGTGGTGCACCTAGTGAACCTGCAGTGCAGATTTATTTTATTGTATATTTAATAAAAAATGATACAAATTTTAAATAAAATGAAGCAATGGGAGTTTTCAAAGGCTGACATGGAAACTGAGTCTGCCCAGAAAACTCTAACATAGCAACATACACCACCCCCCCACCACCAACTTTAAGAATTTCTACTTAAGAAAAATTTCCTATTAATACTTAATGTAATTACATTGTACATCAAATGTATGAATTGTACTTAATATTGGTAGGAAAAGCAGTTATTAGTGTATTTTATTCATTTAGAACACCCTAGATATAAAATCTCAATGTAACGGAACACCCAAGGCTGTTTCTTTATTATGACT
The DNA here is from genome assembly GCA_030390025.1 of Squalus acanthias. Classification (NCBI taxonomy): domain Eukaryota; kingdom Metazoa; phylum Chordata; class Chondrichthyes; order Squaliformes; family Squalidae; genus Squalus; species Squalus acanthias. Next base: position 24,932,263 of record CM059433.1, on the reverse strand, counting down.
CGAATTGTTTCAGTTATTAAAAAGGCTTCTTTGTTTCTATTGTATTTTTTTATTTTCTCTTCCTACCACATCACGCACTACTTCATAGGTGTAAATAACTAACCTGTGCCCAGGCCTCTTACTGCTATTAGGAGATTCCAATTTATGCTAAACAGACTCACCTCCACGCAGTAAGACTACATGATTGAGTCTGTTAACTCAATGGGGGGAGAAATCACAGGTAAAAGTATGTGAAACCATTCCATAGTACAGCACACTGGTAACCAATGTCCTGTGCCATCTGAAAAGAAGTCTTCAAACACTTCATTCTTGCACAATTTTCTCTCACAAAGCTAAACTCTTCAGTATACCCCTAAGAATTATTATAATCTAAAATGTTTCAGTGTTGGCTAGTTCAAAACACTGAAAAAATTATAAGAAATAGTTTCAACAGATTTTAGTGACCAATTTAGGAGCAATTTTCAGTATCTCACCCCTCAGATCCTGAAACATTTTGCTGAAAGAGACTGAGATGCTGATTTTACAAGAGTCCTATTGAGCAATTTCAGATCCTCAAAATTTGTAGTTAGCATAATAAAAATAATGAATGTTCAAGACGTCTCAAGTCTCAGATATAACAATTCTGGCAAACTCAGGCAAGTTAAGAAAGTCCAGGATTTTTCTAATTATTAGTAGAAGAGGAAGATTAACCATATAATTTGATATAAATCAGAACAGGACTGATTTAAAGAACGTTAATTATTTCATGCAGGCTAGTTCAATTAATAAGAGCAAAGGGTGAAAATGCCACTCCAAGAGAACAGTATCCATTGCTATCTAGCACATGCAAAAGAAAGAGATGCAAAGTACCTTTTGTTCTGGTTTCTTAGTCTCATTTTCAGCAGAACAGGATAAAGATTGTGCTGGAGATTGTGTGCCAGACCTTGAGAAAGGTGATGGTGGTGGAGGGGATTGGACTGGACCAGGTGACGGTATGTCAATCCTTGGGTTAGAGAAATGTGCTGCAGACTGAGCTGGAGTAATGACACTGTCATTGAATCTCGGGAGAGGAGAAGGATGGAAAGATAACTGTCCTGGGGTAGGAGGTCTTAGTGAGGAAGAATAAGTTGGGGTATGGGAAGGGGAGCTCAGTCTTAATGAAGAGGAATGAGGAGAGGTTTGATTTTGGGTAGGAGAAACAGAGCTTGATCTTATTGAAGAGAAAAGAGGGCTAGTATTCAATGGAGTAGGAGTAAGGGAACCAGATTGTGGGGAAGAATTAACTGGGGTAGGGGAAGAAGAAATGGAGGTTGGGGAAGATGGCACAGACTGTTCTGATAAAGGGGAAATATTGTAGGGTCTTGCAGAAGGAGAAAGGGAAGGATTTGTTGGCGTAAGAGAAAGACTGCCAAGTTTTACAGGGCAGTAATTCAAGCTCGAATCAGGGGTGGGGGAAATTCTACTAGATCTTTCAGAGGGTAAATGATCTAAAACGTGGTCTGATAAAGGAGACTCTAGTTCTTGCATTGGGAAGAATGAACTGATTGGTGAGAAGCGATGTGAAGAAAAATGTCCTGGGGTAAAAGAAAGCAATCCATGTCTCGGGGAGGGAGAACGGGGCGATGTAGGGGGCTTTGAACCATGACACAATGAAGACAGTGTGGGTGTGGAATTACCTGGATTCAAGTAATGAGCATTATGTTTTGTGGACGAGAGACCTGGTGGAGCTTTAGCTGTCTCTGTGGAAATATTTCCACGTCTTTGAGATAAAGATGTAAATGAGGAATGAACAGAATGTTCTCCAGGCTTTCGGAACAAAGGAGAGGTTAGGGATCTTGATGAGACTGAAGAAACACCTCCAAGTATTCCAGAAGAACGCTGGAGATACTTCCCTGGAGTGGGGGAAAGTGATCTGGCTTTTTGACAGGAAGAAGATGCTTGTGGGGTTATCGGAATTGGAGATTTGCTAGAAGATTGCGAACCAATGGTGCTCAGGGATGGGGCCGAGGAAACTAGTTTTGATTGTTCTGAGGATTTGGATGATACAGGAGGCAGTTTTCCAGACCTTAGAATTGAAGTCAATAATGACAGCTGAGTTGGAGGAGAAGATACTACACCAGATTTTGCTGAAGTAGTACGTGTTGAGGTCTGACAGGAATAATTAGGAATTCTAGGAGAATGACATGAAAGTTGCTGAGAAGTGTGAGAAAGTGTAGTCTGACTTGGAGAATGACATGACGACTGCACACAAGTTGAAGAGCATATGGTGGACCTTGAAGAAGGTAGAGATGAGGAGGACCAGGCTGGAGAAGAATGCAGATCACTACAGCTCAGAAAGTGTAATGGGGGTGGGGGACAGGAAGGAGAAGCTGTTTTAGACTTTTTAAGGGAAGAGTTGGAAGGGGAAAGGGATTTGGTATGAAGGGCTGAGGGCAAGGAGCTGGAAGATAAGAAGGACGAGGTCAAGAAAGCGGACCTGGGTAAACTAGAAGACTTTTTTTCTGAATTTGTGTTGGCAGTAAAACAGAGTGAAGATTTATTTAACAAAGGTGAAATACAAGCATGTCTCATATCAGCTGGGGTGGAATCTCCATTCTCAATTGTGGAAGTTAGTGGTTGAGTAATGAGGTTATCAGGAGTACGAGAAGAAGTGCTTGACTGTAAGAGGTAAAAAAGGAGAAAATAAGTAACAGAAGCAATGTGGTAATGAAAACTTAACAACATATACTGTGCATTATCAGATCATTTGTTACTGAGCTTTTACTTTCAATTTTGATTTAGCCATTACTCCTTTTTATTGCCATTTGATACTTTTTTTAATTCATTCTCAGGATGTGGGCGTCGCTGGCAAGGCTGGCATTTATTGCACATCCCTAGTTGCCCTGAGAAGGTGGTGGTGGGCCTTTAGAATGGCTTGGTAACGGTTTGACACAATTGAGTGGCTTGCTAGGGCATCTCGGAGGGCAGTTAAGCATCAACCACATTGGTGTGGGACTGGAGTTACATATAGGGCAGACCAGGTTTCCACCCTTAAAGGACATTAGTGAACCAGTTGGGTTTTTACAACAATCTGGCAGCTTCACGGTCACTTTTACTCATACCAGCTTTTTATTTCCAGATTTATTTTTTTTAACAGAATTCAAATTCACAAACTGCCGTGATGAGATTTAAACTCACGTTCTCTGGATTATTACTTCAGGCCTCTGGATTACTAGTCCAGTAGCATAAACACTACATGACTGTACCCAGATGAAACTGATACTGAAAGTTCCTGAACACTGGCTGGTAAGAAGAAATCCTGGTAGAATAATGTTTTTAAAATGTTCACTGCAGTAAAACACACCTAAAAGCATATTATTAAACTTCATCTGTCATCCTGCGATGTCAGCTGTGGCTCAGTGGGTGGCACACTCGCCTCTGAGTCAGAAGGTTGGGGCTTCAAGTCCCACTCCAGGGACTCAAGCACCTAAATCTAGGCTGACTCTCCAGGGCAGTGCTGAGGGAGTGCTGCACTGTTGGAGATGCCGTCATTAGGATGAGACGTTAAACTGAGGCCCCGACTGCTCTCTCAGGTGGATGTAAAAGATCCCAAGGCACTATTTTGAAAAAGAGCAGGGGAGTTATCTCCTGGTGTCCTGGCCAATATTTATCCCTCAATCAACATAACAAAAACAGATTATCTGGTCATTATTACATTGTTGTTTGTGGCAGCTTGCTGTGCGCAAATTGGCTGCTGCATTTCCTACATTACAACAGTGACTACATTCTAAAAGTACTTCATTGGTTGTAAAGCGCTTTGAGACATCCGGTGGTCATGAAAGGTGCTATATAAATGTAAGTCTTTCTTTTTTTTTAATCCCGCTATCTAGAGTGTGAAATAAAACTTTAGCAGTGTTTTAAAGGCAAAATCAATGGGCCGTAATTTCCGATTAGAGGCTTCCTGCGTGCGGATGCGTCCTATCGGAAAAAAATCTACAAACTTACCTGAGGGCTCCCGAGGTCCGGCCAGTTCTGATCCTGGGCTTCTCCACAGTCGAAATGCGCAGGGCCCACGTATCTCAGGGGCGTATGCAGTTAGCAAGCATCCCTGGGATCACGTGGGCCAGGCCAGCCAATAGGAGAAGGGAATCTCCCTTCATACTTTTGACAGATAGACCTGTCAAATATATGAATGGAGATCACCCCAAAAAGACACTAAAACATTAAATACATTTTTTTTAAACCATCACATTTTTAAAATGAGTTAAAATTACATTAAATTAAATATTTTAAACAAAAATTTAATTATTTGAAAAAAATAATTAAAGTTTTTAACGGGGCTAAAAATAAACTTACCTTTTTTAAAAGTATTTTAAAATTATAAATGAGTGAAAAAAATGTTTTTTTTTACTTTTTTTCAACTCTTATGCTGGTAAAAGCAGGCCATATGCCTGCTTTTACCAGGCATAAGATTTCTAAGGGTTTTCAGCGGGCGGAGGTTCTGCAGAAAGCGGAACTATCCGTCCGCAGAGGCCCTTCTCCAAGGCTGGCGTCCGATCTGTCAAGAGGATTCTTGACAGATTGGAAATGCCGGTTTTCAGCGCGCATGCCTGAAACCGGCATTTCCGATGTCCCTACGGGTGTGTACACAGCCCGTACACACTCGTAGGCACTGGAAAATACAGGCCAATACTTTTTTGACACCCACAAGCAATTCCCTGCTCCATTAAAAATAATCACTTTGTAATTATTAGCCTCTGATCCCATAATTAATAACCTCACTGCGCTCAGTCAAAGAGACCTATCTGTCCCATAAATGTCATTCACAAAACAGTTTCTTTCATCTCTCTTTTTTCCCTCCCACATTTTCCTTCCCCCTACACAGACAACAACAATAGTAGTCACTCAAGTCACCCACCCGTTAAGCATGCTGCTAAACTTAGAGAGATTCAAGTCTTCACAGGGCCGGGCAATATGACCATACTAATTAGTAGTGCCCGTGCTCTGTGCTATGAAGTGTTTCAAGCCCTGCGCCACTCAGATTCTGATCTGAGTCATACGGAGTTATTTGGAGCCTGCACTGTCTCCCAGCAAGGGGAGAGATATTTGGGAAGTCCACGGTGTTGTGGCAGCTAACTATAATGGGCACCAGCAGCTGTCAATGTAAGTATGCCCAAATAAACAATGCAGATACGAAGCACGTTGGAACTTAAAAGGACCGCATCACCAAGAGACAGGCGGGTTCACGTGTGCAGTCCCCTGCACAGAATCCCCCACCTCAATCATACCGCGCGGGGAGCTGCCAACTGGAATCATGGCCTTCGTCATAGAGTGGGAAGGACATGCTCCCACAACTGCTCTCTAGCACCCTCTAGCAGGCACTTTTAGATCAACATCAGCCTGAGAGCAGGTTACACACACAGGCCTCGAAATCTGTCTCGGGCGGTGCTGCAAAACAGGCGGTATCGGATCGGCAGCCTGTTATACACAGCGCCTGATACTCAGTTCCATTGCAGTCAATATCAGGCATTGCATATAACCAATACCGCCCTTTTTGCACCACCGCCCGAGATGAATTTCCAGGCCTCAACCAGAGATGGTGCAAGGCACATGGTACACAAGAAAGGAAAAGGTAGAAAATACCTGAAGAGTCAAGAGTCCGAAAGGCAAAACATGCCCACATAAATGTTTACTGTTTTTCTTCACTCCAGAACCATTCTAATGGGAACAGTGATGTGAATGGCGATCAATCAGATATGCCAAATTGATAACATCACTTGAATTTCCCTTTAAATATAGCATTCTGCCTTTATAATACTGATATTTCATTACCTCTGATATATGCGTTGTTTCTAGATCTCTCACGACTACAGAATTTAGATGGATCATCTCACTTGGACTGATCATCTTTAATACATTCCTAGTAAGTTTCAGTTTGGAGCATGTTGGCTTTGGCATGCTGTTTATAGATGTGTTGAGCCATTTGACAGGTTGCCTGAATCAAGTTGTCAGCTTGATGACCTCCCAGAATTGTCTCGAGAACACGCTGCTGCTTTTGTGCTGTCAATAGTCGTTTGTCAAGTTCAGTGAGCTGCCACCCAATGAGCAGATGGTAGCGGGCCTTTGGGTGGGAAGCGAACCATCACGGACCTCAACAACAACTTGCATTTATATAGCACCTTTAACATAGTAAAACGTCCCAAGGCGCTTCAAAGGAGCGTTATCAAACAAAAGTTGACACCGAGCCACTTAAGGAGCTATTAGGACAGGGGAGGTAGGTTTTAAGGAGATACTTAAAGGAGGAGAGAGAGGTAGTGAGGCGGAGAGGTTTAGGGAGGGGATTCCAGAGCTTAGGGCCTAGGCACCTGAAGGCACGCACTTGGGAGTGGGTTGAATTTGGCTAATCTGTCCTCACAATCTGCTCACTTATCATTACTGTGAGATAACTTAGTAAGTGGCCACAGGAGAATGGGTGTTCCTAGCGGTTGTCAGCCAAGTTTTTAAGTCACTATAATAGGACTCTATTCCATTCTCCCAGGTTCTCCATCTCCGTCGCATCTGTTCTGATGATGCCACCTTCTATACCAGTGCTTCCGATATGTCTTCCTTTTTCCTCAAACAAGGATTCCTCTCCACTGTGGTTGGCAGGGCCCTCAACCATGACCATCACATTTCCCGCACTTCTGCTCTCAACCCCTTCCCCTCCCTCCCGGAACCATGATAGGGTTCCCCTTGTCCTCACCTTCCACCCCACCAGCCTCTACATTCAACGGATCATCCTCCACCATTTCCGCCACCTCCAGCGCGATGCCACCACCAAATGCATCTTCCCCTCCCCTTTCAGCATTCCGAAAGGACCATTCCCTCCGCGACATCCTGGTCCACTCTTCAATCACCCCCAACACCCGCTTCCCTTCCCATGCAAGCACAGGAGAAGCAACACCTGCCCTTTCACCTCCTCCCTTTCCATCGTCCAGAGCCCCAAACACTCCTTCCAGGTGAAACAGCGATTTACTTGTACTTCTTTCAATTTAGTATACTGTATTCACTGCTCATGATGCAGTCTCCTCTACATTGGGAAGACCAAACGCAGATTGGGTGATTGCTTTGCAGAACACCTCCATTTAGTCCACAAGCCTGACCCAGAGCTTCCGGCTGCTTGCTATTTTAATTCTCCGCCCCACTCCCACTCTGACCTCGGCCTCCTACACAGTTCCAATGAAGTTCAAAGGAAGCTCGAGGAACAGCACCTCATCTTTTTATTAGGCACTTTACAGCCTTCTGGACTCAACATCGAGTTCAACAATTTCAGATCATAACCACTGCTCCCATTTTTTCGGACAGCAGGTGCTGGTCATGATTCTGTTATTACCATTTACACCTCCTCTAGACCCATCTTTTGTTTCTTTACTTGTCTCATTACCATCCCCTTTTGCCTTGTACCATCATACTTTTTGTCTTTTACTCTCTCCTGCCTTCCACCCTATCACAGATCTTCCCTTTTGTTCTTTTCTCCCCTCCCCCTTTCCCTGCCTCTGTACTTGCTTAAAATCTGTTACATCTCTAACTTTTTCCAGTTGCGATGAAATGTCACCGGACCTGAAACTTTAACCCTGTTTCTCTCTCCACAGATGGTGCCTGAACTGCTGAGTATTTCCAGCACTTTCTGTTTATATTTATAAGTCACATAACTCTTTACTGTTGATCTACTCCTCTGTGTCAGCCACAGCAGATATCTGACCAGTTGCAGCAGAGGAAGCATACGTCATACTTTTCCGATATTACAACAGTGACTACACTTCAAAAAGTACTGGTTGTAAAGCGCTTGGTAGTCGTGAAAGGCACTATATAAATGCAAGTCTTTCTTTCTTTTTTTCCTAGACTTAAGGAATTCATATTTATTTGGTCAATTTTTATCTTCATCAACATGACGCATGCAATTACTGGGAAATTAAATATTTAAAAATATTTTTTCAATGTCTGCATTCATGACCAGATGGAAAAACCACTACTTATAATTTATTCCAACTATCCTCTTTAACACCTTTCTCCATTTTCCACACTTTTGTGGGATCCAAGAATCATAGAATGATACAGCGCAGAAAGAGGCCATTTGGCCCATCGTGCCTGTGCCGGCTGTTAGGTAGAGCTTTCCGACTTGTCCCACTCCCCTGCTCTTTCCCCATAACCCTCTATTTTTTTTCCTTCAAGTATTTATCCAATTCTCTTTTGAATGTTACTGTTGAATCTGCTTCCACCACCCTTTCAGACAGTGCATTCCAGATCACAACAACTTGCTGTGTAAAAAAAAGTTTCCACATGTCGCCTCTGATACTTTTGCCAGTCACCTTAAATCTGTCTCCTCCGGTTACCGGCCCTTCTGCCTCTGGAAACAGTTTGTCCTTATTTACTCTATCAAAATCCTTCATGATTTTGAACACCGCTATCAAATCTCCACTTACGCTTCTCTTCTCTTAAGGAGAACAACCCCAGCTTCTCCAGTCTCTCCACATAACTGAAGTCTCTCATCCCTGGTAACATTCTAGTAAATCTCTTCTGCACCCTCTCTAAGGCCTCAACATCCTTCCTAAACTGTGGTGCCCAGAATTGAACACAATACTCCAGCTGAGGTCTAACAAATGTTTTATAAAGGTTTAGCATAACTTACTCGCGTTTGTACTCTATTACTCTATAAATAAAGCCAAAGATCCCATATGCTTTTTAACAGTCTTCTCAACTTGTCCTATCATCTTCAAAGATTTGTGTACTGGTCTCTCTGTTCCTGCACCCACTTTAAAATTGTACGATTTAGTTCATATTGCCTCTCCCTATTCTTCCTACCAAAATGTATCACTACACTCTTTTCTGTGTTAAATTTCATCTGCCATGTATCTGTCCATTTCACCTGTTTGTCTATGTCCTCCTGAAGTCTGTTACTATCCGCCTCTTTGTTTACTACATTTCTGAGTTTCGTTTCATCTGCAAACTTTGAAACTATGTCCTGTATACCCAAGTCCAGGTCATTTATAGCAAAAAGAGCAGTGGTCCTAATACTGACCCCTGGGGAACACCACTGTATATTTCCTTCCAATCTGATAAACAACCGTCACCACTACTCAGGGACTTGAGCACAAAAGTCTAGGCTGACACTCTAGGGCAGTGCTGAGGGAGTGCTGCACTGTCGGAGGTGCCGTCTTTCGGATGAGACATTAAATCGAGGCCCCGTCTGCTCTCTCAGGTGGACGTAAAAGAAAGATCCCATGGCACTCTTTTGGTGTCCTGGCCAATATTTATCCCTCAATCAACATAACAAAATCAGATTATCTGGTCATTATCACATTGCTGCTTGTGGGAGCTTGCTGTGTGCAAATTGGCTGCCGCGTTTCCTACATTACAACAGTGACTACACTCCAAAAGTACTTAATTGGCTGTAAAGCGCTTTGAGACGTCCAGTGGTCATGAAAGGTGCTATATAAATGCAAGTCTTTCTTTTTCTTTTACTCTCTACTTTCTGTCCCTTAGCCAATTTTGTATGCATGCTGCCACTGGCTCTTTAATCCCATGGGCTTCAATTTACCAACAAGTGTACTATGTGGTACTTTGTCAAATGCCTTTTGAAAGTCCATATACACAACATCAAATGCACTAACCTCTGGGTAGGAAATCTGCCATCCTTACCTGGTCTGGCCTATATGTGACTCCAGACCCACAGCAATGTGGTTGACTCTTAACTGCCCTCTGAAATGGCCTAGCAAGCCATTCAGTTGTACACAACCGCTACGAAAAACAATAATAAGAATCCCTAACAGCACTGTGGGAGTACCTTCATCACAAGGACTGCAGCGGTTTAAGAAGGCAGCTCACCACCACCTTCTCAAGGGCAATTAGGGATGGCCAACAACGCCCACATCCCAGGAACGAATTTTAAAAAACCTTTCCGTTACTTCATCAAAGAACTCAATCAAGTTAGTCAAACACAATTTGCCTTTAACAAATCCATGCTGACTTTCCTTTATTAGCTCATAGTTTTCCAAATGCCAATTAATTTTGTCATGGATTATTTTCTCTAAAAGTTTCCTTAGGCTGACTAGCTTGTAGTTGCCGGGTTTATCCCTCTCCCCTTTTTTTAAGCAGGTGTGTAAGATTTGCAATCCTCCAGTCCTCTGGTCCCATACCCCATATCCAAGGAGAATTGGAAGATTGTGGCCAGAGCCTCCACAATTGCCACCCTTCTCTCAGTAACCTAGGTTGCATCCCAAACGGACTAGTAGACTTTTCTACTTCGAAAACTGCCAACCTTTTAAATACCTCCTTTTTATCTATTTTTATCCTATCCAGTATTGCTACAGCCTCCTCCTTTGCTGCTACATTGGCAACATCCTCTTCTCTAGTGAAGACAGATGCAAAGTACTCGTTTAGTACCTCAGACATTCACTGCCTCCACAAGATGATCTCCTTTTGGTCCTTAATCGGCCCCACCCTTCCTTTGACTACCCTTTTACTATTTATGTGTTTATAAAAGACATTTGGGTTCCCTTTTATGTTAGCCGCTAATCTATTCTCATACTCTCTCTTTGCCCCTCTTATTCTCTTTTTTTAGATCTTATCTGTACTTTATATGCTCAGCATGGTTCTCCACTGTATTATGAACCTTACAATTGTCATAAGCTTCCTTTTTCTCTCTCATTTTAACCTCTATATCTTTAGTCATCCAGGGGGCTCTAGCTTTGGATGCCCTTCCTTTCCTCCTCGTGGGAATGTGTCTACTCTGTATACGAACCATCTCCTCTTTGAAGGCCTCCCATTGTTCAATTACTGTTTTGCCTACCAATTTTTGATTCCAATCCACCTGGGCCAGATCCCTTTTCAACTCACTGAAGTTAACCCTCCTCCAGTTAATTTTTTTAATGCTTGATTGTTCCTTGCACTATTCTAAACCTGATGATATTATGATCACTCTTCCCCAAATGCTCTCCCACTGAAACATGCTCAACCTGCCCCATTTCATTCCTCAGTACTAGATCCAGCACTGCTTCCTTCCTTGTTAGGCTGGAAACACACTGATCAAGAAGGTTCTCTTGTACACATTTCAGGAATTCCTCCTGAATGAGGAATTCATTGGTGAATGAAATCCTCAATTTCATGCCAACCTGTGTGATAAAATGCTCTTGCGTGACAACATCATAAACACATTCTTCTTGAATACATTTATGTTGTTGGTACAGATTGTAACCAAAATAATTGCTCTCCCCTCGCCTTGTGTCACATTATGGGGAGATTTGTGCCTTGGATCTCTGCCAGGAAACTATTAAGACTGCTCAAACTTGTTTCAATTGGGATCCCCACAGCCATCAGGGGAGGAGGTAGTCATTGCCCTGGTAGTTTGGATCCCATCAGTAAACCTGAACCTGAGGTGAAAAGCCTCAGGACCAGGTTTACTGATGCAAACTCATAACACCATTTAGTTGCACTCCCTCCACAGATTTTAAAAACCACAGAAGCATATTTTGCACATTTAGAATATCAAATTGGTGTGATGCCGATCTGCAGAACTTTCTGGATTAGTGTTTAGCAGAATTGCACAACACAAAAGGAATTTCTGAAACGATAAATGTTAATGAATAGCAAGACATTCATGAACAAAATGGGATTTGGTAAAGAAGTTACGCTATCTGGAATTTCCTGACCTTGAAATTGCATTTGAAATTAAGTGGAATCTGAATCTATTTGAATTTTGTTTTTTATCTAACTTAGAACCCACCATCTTTAGTGTTGCAGCAAATTGACTTGATGCTAAATTTGGTGTGTAAACAGTATCAATGTCAGATCACATTGATACTGAAAAAAGAAAACTTGCATTTCACGACCTCAGGACATCACAAAGCGCTTCACAGCCAATGAAGTACTTTTTGAAGTGTAGTCACTGTTGTAAGGTAGGAAACGCGTCAGCCAATTTGCACACAGCAAGGTCCCACAAACAGCAATGTGATAATGAACAGATAATCTGTTTTTTAATAATGTTGGTTGAGGGATAAATATTGGCCAGGACACCAGGTAGAACTCCCCTGCTCTTCTTTGTATAGTGCCATGGGATCTTTTATGTCCACCTGAGAGGGCAGGAGGGACCTCGATATAACGTCTCATCCAAAAGACGGCACCTCTGACAGTGTAGCACTCCCTCAGCACTGCACTGAAGTGTCAGCCTAGATTATGAACCAGAAGTGGAAGCCCCAGTATCTGATGGTTTGACTTCTGAAGCACAAATTGTAGACCACTGCTGTTCTGCAGTCTGGATTCAGAAGTGTCGAGGGGTGGCGGGGGTGGGGTGGTGTGGGGAGGTGGTTGGGACTTTAGCAATAAGGCAGGAAAAATGGGAATTGAAGGAAAAGGCTTTGTAGAGTTGGTTGTCGCTCCTGGAGATAATACAAAAATCTTTTTAATTGCTCCTAAATTTTACTAACTGATCTGTGCACATGTGTTGTGATGTCATCACACACACATCATGACACAATATCAACTGTCTTCATAATAATTTAAGTTCAGATCTGATGGCGCCAGTGTGAATCAGCTTTATAAACCTGAAGTGAACTCGAGTGCAATTTGCTTTCATTTCATTTTCTGCAGTGTGAAGGCGCTGTTAGTTTCATATCTGTGATAGTTCAAAATTAGAATTGAGTATTCTCATTAAATGGACTTCAATTTTTGTTTTTAATACTTACCTGTAAATATATACAAATAATTACAAAAAACAAACCAGAAAACACTTAAAATTCAAATCAATTAAAGTATAATCAACAAAAATGCAATTAACAATTAATGGTCAGTGATGATCCTACTTGATCTAGACACAGTTTTCACACAATAATTGGATAAAGGTCATGTGACAATCATTAGCCACATGTTCAGCTTGCTGTTTTGTGAATGGCTAGTAATTACATCATTTGGTATAATCAGTTCATCCTGGATATTACTGTGCTTACTGCACCATGATTACAAACACTGCTCGTGTCGAACTATGCTCAGGAAACCTTTACTAAGCTTGAATTTATTTTGACAGTGCACCCAAAAAAAATCCGGACTGTAATAATCCCTATTTTTTTAACTATTTTAACTATTTTTAAGATACGCCCCAAAAGGACGTTGGCCCAGAATTTGCTGGAGCGGATGCATCTAACACCGTGAATTTGTCGTTATTTTTCCAGCAAATTCTGGGCCATTGTGTTTCCAGTAAGAAACTTTCTTAGTCATTCCAAAAAAAGCTTTGGAAGCCTCTGCTAATTTCTTCTAACGGAAGTTGACTGGCAAGATTTAGCTTTGTAATTAAATCTTTCAGTTAAAACACAGCTCCCTAAGGACGAAGAGGGTTACATCCTGATGCAGATCAGGTAGCAGTGGGAGCCTGTGCTTAGCTGCTTGGTCTATAGAACTCTAAGGTGTCACAAATGTCACATTGCAGTAGTTTTCAAAATTAGATCTTTCATTACTTGACCCCAAATACTAACCATTTACATGGCTTATTAATTAAAATGACAAAAAAATAAAGGACTTCTAGCATTGTGGAGCTCAGATATCAACATACCCATGTATTATAGGTTTCTGCCATCCACAAAGAAACTCAATTTATTTAGAAAAAACAGATTTTTTTTTAAAACAGTGACTGGAAGATATTTGAAGATACACTTTAGTCTGTGTGGAATACCTCACCCCTGGTAAATACCCTCTCCAAGGACATGGCTCTCGACCAACTACAACTGAAAGGGAAATGTGCTCAACACAAAAATCGTAGATGTGCGACTGGAAATAATGCAATATAATTCACAACCGTTCAAACTGCAGTTTTTAAAGACGCTATCATTCCAAAATGTGCTGGCTTACTATCCTGCTCTGTGTCCATCACTGGGCACATTTGGTATTGCATTTCTGACACGATTGTTTGCAGAGATCTTATGATATGGGAATGATAATCAGATGGTTGAGCATTCAGCAAAAGCCAAATATAATCTTCCAGAATGATGGATTTGAATATGTTTTCTCGGTTCCCCATTGCCACCCTTGCTGGGAAATTGTTCTGCGGCATGTTATTTGGTCTCAAATGAAAACTGCGTAAAATGATAAGTGGCCTTGATAGTCACGTACAATTTAGAAATTGTTTCACGTTGCATTGATGCTGGCGTGAAAATAAGAACTGAAGAGCATTCCAATCAAACTGGCTTCACATTATTCTGACATTCATAGACCAGGAAGTGGATCATGTGACCAAGGCTGACTTTTAACCAAGTATTGTGAGAAAATTGTCTTTAGGCTATATAGAAACATAGGAACAAGAGTAGGCCATTCAGCCCCTGAGGCTGTTCCAGCATTCAATGAGATCATGGCTGATATATTGGATCACAGTCAAGTTTGACTGCATTTTTGTCAGTTTGGATTTGGTTAAGTTTGTATTGTAACCACATTGGTTTTTTTTTCCCTTGAATCTCCGCAATTCTAAAGTGAGAAGTGAGTCAGTACATAGAGAAGCAAAAAAAGAATAAAATCCATCATCTGGAAAATTAAATTTGGCTTTTGCTGAACGTTCAGTCATCTGATTATCAGTCCCATATCATAAGATCCCTGCAAACAATCGGGTCACACATGCAACAAAATGTGCCAAGTGACAAACATTTGGCAGGATATCATCCAGGACAAAGCAGTCCATTTGATTGTCAGACATCCACCGCCTTAAACATTAACTCCCTCCAACAACGGCACGCCATGGCTGCAGTGTGTACCATCTACAAGATGCACTGCAGCAACTTGCCAAGGCTTCTTCGGCAGCACCTCCCAAACCCGCAACCTCTACCACCTAGGTTGGAAAAGTTAGGACTGTTCTCCTTGGAACAGAAAAGGTTAGGAAGTGACCTAATAGAGGTTTTCAAGATGATGAGAGGTTTTGATAGAGTAGATAGAGAAAAACTATTCCCTCTGACGAGTGAGTCAATAATCAGAGGTCATAGATTTAAAATCATTGGCAAAAGATCTAGAGGGGAGATGAGGAGAAATGTTTTCACTCAGAGTTGTCGGGATCTGGAACGCTCTACCTGAAAAGGTGGTGGAAGCTGATTCCATAATTAATTTTAAAAGGGAGTTGGACAGGTTCTTGAGGATGAGGAACTTACAGGGTTACGGACAAAAAGCGGGGATGTGGGACTAAGCATGACTGACCTTTCAAAGAGCAAGCACAGGCACGACGGGCTGAATGGCCTCCTTCTGTGCTGTATGTTTTTCTATTTTCATTTTCTATGATTCTAGAAGGACAAGGGCAGCAGGCACATGGGAACAGCACCACCTCCAAGTTCCCCTCCAAGTCACATACCATCCTGACTTGGAAATATATCGCCGATCCTTCATCGCTGGATCAAAATCCTGGAACTCCCTCCCTAACAGCACTGTGCGAGTACCTTCACCACACGGACTGCAGCAGTTCAAGGGCAATTAGGGATGGGCAATAAATGCTGGCCTTGCCAGCGACGCCCATATCCCAGGAATATTTCTTTAAAATAACAAGCCAGTTCATGGGATAGCACCATGTTTACTCTTTGAATGCCGGTGCACGGACGCTGTTCAATATAACAGACGTACCAGCGGTTTGTTCCCACTATTTAGGTCTCACACTATTGCGATGGCTAGGTAACAGCAAGGAGACCCAAACTCAGCATCTTTAAATGGTGCTTTTAAGCCTCACACTATGGCGGCAACAACAACAACTTGCATTTATATAGCGCCTTTAACATAGTAAAACGTCCCAAGTCGCTTCACAGGAGCGTTATCAAAAAAAAATTGACGCCGGGCCACATAAGGAGATATTAGAACAGGTAAAGAGGTCGGTTTTAAGAAGCATCTTAAAGGAGGTAGAGATGGGGAGAAGTTTAGGGAGAGAATTCTAGAGCTTAGTGCTTTGGCAGCTGAAGGCACAGCCGTCAATGGTGGAGCAAAGAAAATCGGGGATGCTCAACAGGCCAGAAGTGGAGGAGCACAGAGATCTTGGAAGGTTGTAGGGCTGGAGGAGGTTACAGAGATAGGGAGGGGCAAGGCCATGGAGGGATTTGAAAACAAGGATGGGAATTTTAAAATTGATGCTTTGCCGGACTGTGAACCAATGTAGGTCAACGAGCACAGGAGTGATGGGTGAATAGGACTTGGTGCGTGTTAGGATACGGGCAGCAGAGTTTTGTAGGATCTCAAGTTTACGGAGGGTGCAAGGTGGGCGACTAGCCAGGAGTACGTTGGAATAGTCAAGTGCCACTAGGTGGCACTGAGAGCAACCTGGACTGACTTGCCAATCCATGTTCCTTTCCCTCCCTGTAGATGCACACAATTTCTCTCCTTGGCACAGTCTAGATCAGTAAACGATGTGTGGAGGTCTATCGATGCGAAGTCACAGGCTTTGACTTCATACCACTGATTTAATTCAACACCCTAATGCCCTATCGAACATTTAACATTGTAAATTGTCCATTAACACCTTGCACATTTCCCAATAATGCCCATTAACACTGTGCAAGGTTCCTAAATAATGTCCATTAACACTGCGCGCCGCTCCCAAGTAATGGCTATTATCACTGTGCAAGGTTCCCAGATAATCATAGAATCTGCCAGAGAACTTGAGCACAGAGCTTGGACACATAGCTGGGTAATATCGCAATCGGAGTAGATCGCAAGCAGACTGGAAAAAATTGGTCATAGTAGGAATTGGTGGAGAAGAGAAATTCATTGGTAGGTATAAGGTAAGTTAGGTAAGTAATCATCAGATTGGAATTTAGCTTTGTCTTGTAACATAAAAGAAACTCTATAATCAGTGACAGTTAGCAGTTAACAGCTATCAGCTGTAAGTGGTTGCTTGATTGGATGGTTATAGGTTATAGTCTGAAATTGTGGAACTCGATGTTGAGTCCAGGATCGAGTTCAACAATTTCAGACTATAACCTCGGCCCCTTTTATTTTTTTTCTCACCTGGCAGCTGTTGATGATTCTGCCATTGCCATTTACACCTCATCAAGAGTCATCTTTTGTTTCTTAATTTGTCCCATTACCATCTCCCTTTGCCTTGCACCATCATCCCTTTTGTCTTTTAATCTCTCCTGCCTTCCATCCTATCACAGACCTTCCCTTTGTTCTTTCCTCCCCTCCTCCCCTCCTCCCTTTCCCTGCCCCGACACTTGCTCAAAAATCTGTTACTTCTCCAACTTTTTCCAGTTCTGACGAAGGGTCATCGACTTGAAACGTTAACTCTGTTTCACTCTCTATGATGCTGCCTGACCTGCTGAGTGTTTCCAGCATTTTCTGTTGTTGTTTCAGATTTCCAGCATCTGCAGTATTTTGCTAATGTCCATTAACACCTTGCACAGTTCCTAAATAATGGCCATTAACATTGTAAGCTGTACCCAATTAATGTCCATTAACGCTGCACTGTTTATGGCAGGGCAGTAGTTAGTCCCACCTATTTTCAATAAAGACTTTATTTTTCTTATTAATCTTCCTAACATTAAAGGATGTAATGTGTGAATCCTTCACTTGAAGTCAGTGAGAGCTTTTCTGCTGATTCACAGGTTTTAGGTTAAAATTGTCTGTTCTGGAATAAAGCACTTTAACATCAGATTCCCTTTTAAAGAAAGAAAGTAATTGAACAAGAGTGAATAAAAATGTTTCTCTTGCCTGAAACAGTGGTTCTTGCAAAGCCCCATCCACATTCTGCTCAGCATCTTGTGACAAGGGGACTTTTGATTCACCCACTACTGCTTTTGCTCGAACAGAGCTGCTCTTGTCATCAGCAAAAGGATTTGGAGACAAACTTGACAAAGTTAATGTTTTTGCTGAAAGGTTGGCTTCTGCTCCATTTTCTTTAGAGCAACAATCACTGTCTGTTCCATCTGAATCTGTTAAGAACACAAGCTCGGCTTTGAAAATCCCCTGCAGCGATGCAGCCTCTTTGGCAGACACATATCCTCCCTCATTATTCAACCAGCTTTGCCTGATCTCCGTGTGTTGCCTTGGAGCTCCTCGACCAATGGTATTGTTCGTTGTAACATCTGCAGAGGGGATTTCTTCGGTGATATGCAAAGGCTGCAAGAAAAATTTTCAACAAGTTTTTTTTCCCCAGTTACAAATGATAATATTTATTACGCAATGAGTTCACCACGCACACCATTACTAATGCATAAAAAATACAAATTAAATGGACGAGATAGTTCAGGCACAAACTTGGCATATTCCTTTGAAGGGAAAAGGTAGAGTATCCAAAGCTAACGCACCCTGGATAATAAAGGAAATAAAAGTTCCAATACAACAGAAAAAGGAGGCTTATGACCAATGTCAGCAGCAAGATTCAGTTAATAACCAGGAATATTATGGAAAGTACAGGAGGAAAAGAGAGGTTATGAGAAAAGATTAGCAGGTAACATTAAATTGAATCCTGAAACATTTTATAAACAAAGTGTAAGAGGTTTGCTAGGGAAAAAGTTGGGCCTATTAAGGATCCAAAGGGAAATCTTCATCTAGAGGCAGAGGATATGGATAAAGTATTAAATGGGTACTTTGCATCTGCCTTCAGAAAGGAAGCGAATAATGTGAAGGTTACACTAAAAGAGGAGAGGAAAGTTATGGACAGGATAGTAATAGATAGAGAAGGCGTACTAAAAAGATTAGCATTATTGAAAGTTGGTAAGTCACCTGGTCCGGATGGAATACATCCTAGGTTGCTAAAAGAAGCAACGGTAGAAATAGCAGAGGCATTGGTCACAATCTTTCAATCCTCATTGAATACAGGAGTAGTTCTGGTGGACTGGAGGCTTGATAATGTTATACCACTATTCAAGAAAGGGGTGAAAGTACAGGCCAGTCAGCCTAACATTGGTGGTGGGGAAATTATTGGAAACCATTATCAGGGACAAAATAAACCTTCATTTGGAGAGGCATGGGTTAATCAAGGAGAGCCAGCATGGTGTCTGAATAACATGATTGAATTCTTTGCGTTAACAGAGAAGGTGGATCAAGGTAGTGCAGCAGATGTTGTGTATATGGACTTTCAGAAGGCATTCAACAAAGTGCCACACAGGAGGCTTGTTAAGAAGATGGAAGCCCATGGAATTAATGGGAAAGTGACAGTATGGATATGGAATTGGCAGAGAAATGTGAAGTGATGCACTTTGGGAGGACTAATATGGCAAGACTGTATACTATAAATCAACTATTCACAGTATTTATTAACGACTTAGATGATGGCATAGAAAGTCATATATCCAAATTTGCCGATGACACAAAGATAGGTGGAATTGTAGGCAGTGTAGATGGAAGCATGAAATTACAAAGGGATATCTTTCAAAACTGAGATGAGGAGGAACTACTTCACTCAGAGGGTGGTAGGTCCATGGAATATGCTGCCACAAAAAGCTGTAGAAGCTACATCATTAAATAAATTTAAAACAGAAATAGACAGTTTCCTAGAAGTAAAGGGCATTAAGGGTTACGGGGAGCGGGCAGGAATTTGGACATGAGTCTAGGTTCGGATCGGTCATGGCCCTGTGGGTAGTGGAGCGGGCCCAGGGACCGTGTAGCCTGATTCTGCTCCTATTTCGTGTGTGCAATTCTGTTAGATGCAGGAGATGGTTCTGTGATAGTAGATTGGCGGTTAGGATCAGATCAGCCATGATCTTATTGAATGGCGGAGCAGGCTCGAGGGGCCGATTGGCCTACTCCTGCTCCTATTTCTTATGTTCTTATGTTCTTATATCGACAGATTAAGTGAATGAGCAAAACTGTGGCAAATGGATTTCAATGTAGGCAAATATGAGGTCATCCACTTTGGACCTAAAAAGGATAGAACAGGGTACTTTCTGAATGGTGAAAGGCTAAAAACTGTGGAGGTCCAAAGAGACTTGGGGGTCCAGGTACATAGATCATTAAAATGTCATGAACAGGTAAAGAAAATAATCAAAAAGGCTAATGGAATGCTGGCCTTTATATCTAGAGGACTGGAATACAAGAGGGTAGAAGTTATGCTGCAGCTATACAAAATCCTGGTTAGACTACACCTCACAGTGAGCAGTTCTGGGCACCACACCTTAGGAAGGATATACTGGCCTTGGAGGTTTACCAGAATACCTGGACTACAAGGGTTAAGTTACAAGAAGCAATTACACAAATTAAGGTTGTATTCCCTAGAATTTAGAAGGTTAAGGGGTGATCTGATCTAAGTTTTCAAGATATTAAGGGGAACAGATAGGGTGATAGAGAGAAACTATTTCCACTGGTTGGGGATTCTAGGATTAGGGGGCATAGTCTAAAAATTAGAGCCAGACCTTTCAGGAGTAAAATTAGGAAACAGTTCTAAACACAAAGGGTGGTAGAAGTTTGGAACTCTCTTTCGCAAACAGCAATTGATGCTAGATCAACTGTTAATTTTAAATCGAAGATTGATAGCTTTCTGTTAACCAAAGGTATTAAGGGATATGGGCCAAAGGCGGGTAAATGGAATTAGGTCGCAGATCAGCCATGATCTCATTGAATGGCGGAGCAGGCTCGAGGGGCTGAATGGCCTACACCTGTTCCTATGTTCCTATGTAATGGCCTTAGAAAGGGTACAGAGAAGGGTTACCAGGGATGATGGACTGTTCTCTTTGGAACAGAGAAGGTTAAGGGGTGACCTAATAGAGATTTTCAAGATGATGAGCAGTTTTGGTAGAGTAGATAGAGTAAAACTATTCCCTTTGGTGAGTGGGTCAATAACTAGAGGTCATAGATTCAAAATCATTGAATAAAAGATCTAGAGGGAAGATGAGGAGAAATGTTTTCACTCAGAATTGTTGTGATCTGGAATGCTGTACCTGAAAAGGTAGTGGAAGCTGATTCCATAAATAATTTTAAAAGGGAGTTGAACTGGTACTTGAGGATGAGAAACTTACAGGGTTACGGACAAAAGGCGAGGATTTGGGACTAAGCACGACTGCTCTTTCAAAGAGCCAGCACAGGCATGATGGGATGAATGGCCTGCTTCTGTGCTGTAAGTTTCCATGATTTCTATGATTCTATAAACTCGTTGCAGAAAGTTAGGGCTGCTATTTCACGGCATAAGGACACTGTTAATGACGTGATTTATGGTCCTGACATGCCACTCAACCTTAAAGACCCAGAATAGGAACAATGAAACTGTGGAGTCTCACTCCTGCTGGTAGTAAATCGTTCCTAGAGGATTTTTATAAGCTAATATTTAAAATTTAAAAAACAGTACTTTTCCTCTTCTACCTCTTTTTTCGCTCTGTCTTAATCCAGTCTTTACTTTTCTTTATTTCTCTTTCTGTAACTATTTTGACTGTAATTCACCCTCTTTCCTTCTCTGTCATTCATTCTGTTTCTTTCTCTATCCTTAAATTTCATTAGTTAAGAGATCAACTATTGGTCCCAGATGCCCCGTTGACCCCTTATCAACTCGTACTTCCAGCAATTTGCGGCGCAAAAATAGTTGGAGCTGAAGAGTAAGGAAAAAGTTAATCTCACAGTGCTTGCTGCGAGATATCCCGCTCCAGCAAATTCTGGGCCAATGTGTCTGCATTCAGAGAACTGGGCCATTTTCCATGAACATTACACGTAGCTACATACAATAATTAATGGAGCTCTCAAAATTCGGCAAATCCCAGATGTGAGATTTTTAACTGCATCAGTGTCTGCTGCCAAAAGCAGAAATAAGCATGGTTAAAAGTCGCAAACTGCATCCATTACATAGGTCCACAGTCAGAGGAGGGAATGCAATAGCAGAAAATCACTGCACACAGTCACGGGGAGCTTTGTAATAGGTAGCCGTGGGGAACAAAGAGCTATCTTGCTGTCTTGAGTAGGTCATCAGCTTCTGAAGTGCCAATATTATACATCTTTCTTTACTCTCTTTCTGTACCTGATTTGACATTGAATTCGCCCCCTTTAATTCACCCTCCTTCTCAGTCCTTCCTCTGCTTATTTCTCAATCCTTAAATCTCATTGGTTAAAGAGAAACACTGTTTGTCCCACTGTTCACCAAGGTCCCAAATGCCCTTGTTGCTCTCGCTGCGCCATTATCAACTCGCACTTCCAGCAACTTTGTGGGCAAAATATTTTTGAGCTGAAGGGTGCAGCAACAAGTATAACTAACAGGGCATGCCGTGAGATGTTCCGCTCCAGCAAATTCTGGGCCAATGTCTTAAAGGATAGTCTAGCTGGCCTCAAGATTGTAGTTATCTCAGAGATGGTTGTGGGGGGGCGGGGGTGGTGGGGGCAGTCAGGAAACAAATGAAGTTGGTTCCACGGAACACTAAAAGCTACTGTTAGTATCAAGCAGTCAACATTACAACAGTGACTCCACTTCAAAAGTACTTCATTGGCTGTAAAGCGCTTTGAGACGTCCGGTGGTCGTGAAAGGCGCTATATAAATGCAAGTCTTTCTTTCAGTCTTGGAAAGATTATCATTAAGTAGATAGTCTCAGGGATGGAAATGGAAATGCAAACTGTGTCAGGGTGAGAAGCAGTAGTTTAAGAATGCTGGAAGATGAAAACATGCAAGATTAAATTCTCATGTGACTGACAGATTTGCCAACTGTGGGAATATTTAGCTTTATTCCCAGTTGCCAGACTGAGCATTATAAATAACTGCATTACAGGTTTAATATGAAATCTGACTCATACATAAAACTTTGTTAGTCTATCATATAAAAAGACCATTTGTAAATATAGAAGATTCCTGGGAACGGTGTGTGTTGCAGCCATTAGTGTTTGAGCACTTTTCCTAGTGAAAGGTCACATCAACAGCTCATCTGAGAACATAATGCAATAATAGTAACAGAGCATCCTGTGATGTGTAGGCTTTTCAACATTTAAAAAATGGTGAGATGCAGTTAAGTATTTATTTTGGAAAAAAGTAGCCACTAAGTGTAGTGTCTGATAGGATTTTCATTAACATACATCAAGCCAACAAGGGTACTGAAGCATCGAGACAAACTTGCATTGAATATATATTCATTGTTGTCAATGTTGAGAGGACAGTACTAAACAATGCGTATTAGTACTGTGCCGAGTTTGTTTCCTACTGGTGTCGGAAGTCATTCTTCTCAAATTATTTAATAAAAAGATCTGTTAGTGAAAAAAATTGCATCAATGTTGAAAATGATGACGTTACCTCATTCATCACTGAAGAATTGGCTCCAGGGTTTTGCTGTTTTCCAGGCTGGGGTGAGAATCTGGTGGTATCGATTATCTGAATGTGAACAGGAAGTCTTCTAACAGTTGGCACAAATGTGAAGGCCAAAGGCTTGGCTGTTTCATTAATGTGGGCCTATATGATTAATATAGGTTAAATAAATTAGAAATTAATTTTCTCATTAGTTTTCTTCTCTCAAGTGTTGGTGACAACAGTATTGGTGATAACAGTAAAGATCAGAGGTATGCTGTATGTTGGTTACAAATCCTTTTTAGTAGGTACTGTGGCATTATCCCACATCATAGTTAAAAGAAGTCTCCAAAATATCACATCTTATGTTGAATAAAGGACAGACAGGATGTAAAGACATTATCCCAACAAGAAAGCAAACATATTCAATATCAGCCTTCATAATGGTTCAAAACCTCCCCAAACCAACATGAAAAACTACACAATGGAGATACTCAACAAAGAAAAGCCAGATATTATAAATGGGGATAAGTAATCAAAGAAAAGAGATCCAAATTTAGAAGAACAGGATGATCGCCACTAACATTATGCTCATGAAGCCCTATATAATAGATTCGTTTTCAACATGTAATAAGTTTGTATTAGCAAGAGACAAAAGCCTTTGTAGACATATCTTCTGAGAGGTTGTAGTGTCCAAATGGCATAGGTTTTCATGATGAAATGGAATCCTTTGGCAACAGCAAGAACGTTGGCAAAAGTTGGTGATTCTTCATCGGCGTCATCATCAGTCTCTTCTTGATGGATGGATGGATGAAGATTATATTGGGAGAAAGAGAGGGGGTGGAGAGAGAGCAGATGAGAAAGAAAATGAGAGAGTTCTCTATCTCATCATTAAACCAGCCATAAAAAGTGGTCAACAAAAATAAGCTGTTTCTACTTACTTGGGATCAACAAATCCTAGGAATTTATTTCAAAACTAATCAACCAGTTTTGTTTAGGGCAGTTACCTATTGGCAGCTTTTCTTGCATTGTGTGTACACCAGTTTTCAGGGGTGGGGGATCTTTTATCAGCTCAAAACATCACATAATATAAACTATGCTAGCTTACTAATGTCTTCTTTTTCTACAAATGCAAAAATCTAATTGACAAGAAATATTATACATTTTGTGCAAACAGCTCCAGTGCCCCAACCTCTGCCTCTCTCTCACCTCATTCATCAAGGACCAATGATGACACTAGATGAAGGGTCACTATCCTTTGCCAACACAATTGCCATTCCTAAATGATTTACCTCACTGACATGTCCTCGTTCATGTAATTCATTCTGTACCTTCCTCTACTACTTTCCAGCTTGCATGGTTCATAACTGCCAGTTGAGGAAGTATCTCTGAACTAACATACATCATTCTGGTAACACTTTCTAAACTACAGTCGTCCAAGGGGTTGAAATTTACCTTTGTGAAAGTATGAAATAAGAAGAGACTGATGATGATGCTGATGAAGAATCACCAACCTTTGCGAATGCTCTTGCTGTTGCCAAAGGATTCCGTTTCATAGAATCCTACAATCATACAATTGATAAAAGATATCAGATAGAATGATATAGCACAGAAGGAGGCCATTCAGCTCATCGTGCCTGTGCTGGCTCTTTGGCAGAGCTATCCAATTAATCCCACTCCCCTGCTCTTTCCACATAGCCCTACAAAATTTTTCCCTTCAAGTATTTATCCAATTCTCTTTTGAAAGTTATTATTGAATCTGCTTCCACCACCACCCCACCCAGATCGCAACTCGCTGTGTAAAAAAAAATGTTTCCTCATGTCAACTCCAGTTCTTTTGCGAATCACCTTAAATCTGAGTCTTCTGGTTACCGACCCTTCAAGCACTGGAAACAGTTTCTCCTTGTTTAACTCTATCAAAACTATTCATGATTTTGAATGCCTCTATCAAATCTCTTCTTAACCTTCACTGCTCTAAAGAAAACAACCCCAGCTTCTCCAGTCTCTCCACATAACTAAAGTCCCTCATCCCTGGTACCATTCTAATAAATCTCTTCTGCACTCTCTCCAAAGTCTTGATGTCCTTCCTAAACTGTGGTGCCCAGAACTGGACACAATACTCCAGCTGAGGCCTAACCAGTGTTTTATAAAGGTTTAGCATCATTTCCTTGCTTTTGTGCTGTATGCCTCTATCAATAAAGCCCAGGATCCCATATGCTTAATTTTTAAACAGCCTTCTCAACTTGTCCTGCCACCTTCAATGATTTGTATACACCACCCCCCCCCCCCCCCCAGGTGTCTCTGTTCCTTTAAAATTGTACCCTTTAGTTTCTATTGCCTCTCCTCATTCTTCCTACCAAAATGTATCACTTCACACTTCTCTGCGTTAAATTTCATCTGCCATGTGTCCGTCCATTTCACCAGCCTGTCTCTGTCCTCCTGAAGTCTGTGACGATGTGCCTCACTGTTTACTACATTTCTGAGTTTCGTATCATCTGCAAACTTTGAAATTATGCCCTGTATACCCAAGTCATCATGAAAACAAGTCATTTTTTTAGCGTGCAAATCAGAACCATTTTAATCCTTTCTCTACACTTACTGTTCAAAGTCAAAGTAATGGGTTCTGATTACAGTGTTCCTCAATTGCTTCTCAATTATAGTGTTTCTGCAGCTTAGTCCATCTGCCAGAATAAATTGTAGCAGTTATTTGTACCACTTATCTTTGCTTTTTTAAAAGAAAAATATGCCGTGTTTAGAAGTCTGCTAAAGATTACCAGTACCAAAATTTTTCTTTCTGCCATCAGCAATGCAGTTCCTACATCATTAATAATGCCACCAAGATAAACATAACAATTGACCAATTTCACTTTCAGGGGTCCAGATAACTTCCCTGGCCTGCACCCCCATGGTGGTCCCCACATCCGCCCTTCAAAAGCCGCCCTGTACACCTCTTCTCCCTTGGTATACCAACCTCCAAAGTTACACCGGGTCCCTGTGAGGCGCAGGATCCAGGAACTCCCAGTATAGGGAGTCCCCAGCCCAGCCCCTTCTGACGCAGACAGACATGACACCCCTTGCAAGCCCCTGTAGATACTGCAGCACAGGCTGGGACCAAGCCTGTTTTCCAGCCCTACCACTTCGCTCCCAGCAGAGTTGCAGCACAATCGTGTCGCAAGGACTATCGAATTTTAAACTCTCCTGTTCTTGCTGGACACTGATCTTTAACTCAAACCTCTCTGCAGTTGTGATCCCTTTCTTGGCACCTACTGTATTGTCTTCTGACAGCCTCAAGCTCCATTTGGATGGCAGGCTTTGGCATGAGATGAAATAATGGCAATAATATGAATCCCTCACCAAATTCTATGACACTTGTAAAGCTCTTTTAGTAACTTGTATAAGTTATCAGGCATTCCATAACTCCTTTGCAGAATCCAGCATCCTCTGCCAAACGCCAACTTGAAATAGCTAAAGCTACTGTGCGGCATGCTGTTCGCTTTGTAATACGGTTTAGTAAGTCAATGGCATCTCTGCTGCCTCAAGATGTTAATGTTCCTCTACCATTGCTTTCAACTTTCATGTACACTAGTACATATGTATTAGTGTGTGTGTGTGTGTGTCACAGTATTTGAAGACCTTGTGTTACTATAGTTACAATGTCCACACGGGCAACACGGTGGCATAGTGGTTAGCACTGGTGCCTCACAGCGCCAGGGACCCGGGTTCGAATCTGACCTTGGGTGACTGTCTGTGTGGAGTTTGCACATTCTCCCCGTGTCTGCGTGGGTTTCATCCGGGTGCTCCGGTTCCCTCCCACAGTCCAAAAATGTGCGGGTTAGGTTGATTTGGCTATGATAAAAAAAAAATTGACCCTTAGTGTTAGGGGGGGATTAAATATATGGGGATATGTTAGGGGGAATTAAATACGTGGGGTTACAGGGGTAGGGTGGGATGTGTGTACTGTGGGGATTAAAGCAGGGACAGTGTACTGGATTTGGATGATCAGCCATGATCGTATTGAATGGTGGAGCAGGCTCGACGGGCTGAATGGCCTACTCCTGCTCCTAGATTCTATGTTTACTTCAATCCTCCTTATTTGTTGGCACAATGCTCTTTTCTCATTCATCAGGACACTTCCCTTTCTAATAGATGTGATGCACTTTGTGTAAGTTCAATGACATCAAAATAATTTTCACAGGAGTGCTAAATGTTTCAGCCACTCTTCCATGCTTAAATTCTTCATTACAGGGTGAATTCAGTGATCTTGCATTCCCAGTGGGAGTCTATGCTTGACGGAGTGCAGGTTGGAGACAGAGCTACAACACTTTCGCACCGAGTTTCATAGAAACATAGAAACATAGAAAATAGGTGCAGGAGTAGACCATTCGGTCCTTCGAGCCTGCACCGCCATTCAATGCGTTCATGGCTGAACATGCTACCTCAGTACCCCATTCCTGCTTTCTCGCCATACCCCTTGATCCCCCTAGTTGTGAGTATTATATCTAACTCCCTTTTGAATATATTTAGCGAACTGGCCCCAACAACCTTCTGTGGTAGAGAATTCCACAGATTCACCACTCTCTGGGTGAAGAAGTTCCTCCTCATCTCAGTCTTAAATGGCTTCCCCTTTATCCTTAGACTGTGACCCCTGGTTTTAGTTTTCCCTAACATTGGAAACATTCTGCCCGCATCTAATTTGTCTAAACCAGTCAGGATTTTAAACGTCTCTATAAGATCCCCCCTCATTCTTCTGAACTCCAGAGGATACAAGTTCAGTTGATCCAGTCTTTCTTGATATGTCAGTCTGGCCATCCCAGGAATCAATCTAGTGAACCTTCGTTGCACTCCCTCAATAGCAAGAATGTCCTTCCTCAAGTTAGGAGACCAAAACTGCACACAATACTCCAGGTGTGGCCTCACCAAGGCCCTGTACAACTGTAGCATCACCTCCCTACTCCTGTACTCAAATCCCCTTGCTATGAAGGCCATCATGCCATTTGCTTTCTTGACTGCCTGCTGCACTTGCCTTCCCACCTTCAGTGACTGATGTACCATGACGCCCAGGTCTCGTTGCACCTCCCCTTTCCCTAATCTGCCACCATTCAGGTAATAGTCTGCCTCCCTATTTTTACCACCAAAGTGGATAACCTCACATTTATCCACATTGTACTTCATCTGCCATACATTTGCCCATTCACCCAACCTGTCCAAGTCACTCTGTAGCCTCCTAGCATCCTCCTCATTGTTCACACTGCCTCCCAATTTAGTGTCATCCGCAAATTTGGAGATATTACAATTAATCCCTTCGTCCAAATCATTAATATATAATGTAAACAGCTGGGGCCCCAGCACCGAACCCTGCGGTACCCCGCTGGTCACTGCCTGCCATTCTGAAAAGTACCCATTTACTCCTACTCTTTGTTTCCTGTGTGCCAACCAGTTCTCAATCCATGTCAACACATTACCCCCAATCCCATGTGCTTTAACTTTGCACACCAATCTCTTGTGTGAGACCTTGTCGAAGGCCTTCTGAAAGTCCAAATACACCACATCTACTGGTTCCCCCCCGTCCACCCTATTGGCAACATCCTCAAAAAATTCCAGAAGATTTGTCAAGCATGATTTCCCTTTCACAAATCCATGCTGACTTGGACCGATCATGTCGCCACTTTCCAAATGGTCTGTTATGACATCTTTAATAATTGATTCCATCATTTTACCCACCACCGATGTCAGGCTGACCGGTCTATAATTCCCTGCTTTCTCCCTCCCTCCTTTTTTAAAAAGAGGGGTTACATTAGCCACCCTCCACTCCTTCGGAACTGATCCAGAGTCTAAGGAATGTTGGAAAATGATCGTCAATGCATCCACTATTTCCAAGGCCACCTCCTTAAGTACTCTGGGATGCAGACCATCAGGCCCTGGGGATTTATCAGCCTTCAGTCCCGTCAATTTCCCCAACACCTTTTCCCGACTGATAAGGATTTCCCTCAGCTCCTCCCTCTTACCAGATCCTTTGATCTCTTTTATTTCCGGAAGGTTGTTTGTGTCCTCCACAGTAAACACCGAACCAAAGTACTTGTTCAATTGATCTGCCATTTCTTTGTTCCCCATTATGACTTTGAGTACGGCACCCAGCTCCCATTGGGTATCGCTGACTTTATCCTTACATATTCAGTCACCTTTACATAACCTTTAATAGCTCTTATCTACTGGTCTTCAATAGGATTTATTTGTGAAAGTGAAAGGAAAAGAACAACAGAGGCCGGAGTCGGGAGGAGCAGAGAGTGGCGGTTCAGTGAGTACTTAAACTCACTTTCGCGGGCTTTTTTTCAAAGGCCGGAGTCGGGAGGAGCAGAGAGTGGCGGTTCAGTAAGGACTTAAACTCACTTTCGCGGGCTTTTTTTCAAAGGCTTACCAATCTCACAGACCGGCGGCGGCGTTCCAGTGACACGGGCAAGAGGAAGCAGCTGATTGGGTGAGTACGGCCAGGTGAGTATTTATACTACTCTATAATTTGACAGTTAAGGTTAACAGGGGGAAAAATTCAGTTGGTTGTGCCTCTCGTTAGCGCCTTAAGAGGGCGCTAATGGGGCGTAAAGCATCTAGCGCCCAGGCGCGGCGAAGTTTGCGCCGCTCACGAAATTAACTAGACATTTTGCGGCGGCGCTAAACACTACCGCCACGATCTCCTGTGCCGGCAGATCGTGACGTCAGTCGAGTGCGCAACGCCCCGGTATCGCCCCGGATCGGATATTGAGTGGCGCCCCCTGCCTTACCGCCTGACGCTAGCAATGACAGGTTGAGGGGAGCGTTCTGCAGTCATGAAGGGAAAGGGGGAGCGCTATTTAAAGGTGACCGCTTCCTGCCTTTTATTGTTGGTGCCATTTTTGAACTACGCATTCTGAGAGAGAGAGAGAGAGAGACTTCTGGAGAGATTCAACGTTGTGTGAAGGAGTTCTGGGTACTGAGCAGCACTTTGCAGGTTCATTTTGATTTGCCATTCCTTGTATCGATTTAGAAGAGACTGTGGGGGCTGCACTCTGAGCTCTTTGCCTGATACTCTCCATTGTTCTTTCCAGCAGATTTGATGTGCAGGTCTCTCCAGGCCGAGATTCAAGCTGCAATGAGCAGGATGTGGATGGAAAGCAAGATTAACCATCCCCTTTAAGAACTGGCCCGTGCCATTGTGTGTGTGTTCCATTGCTGACTGGCATTAGATGAGCTTCGCCAGCGCTCTGAGGTAGCGCCTCGCTCCTCGGCCTTTGCGCCTTAAGACAGGTGTGAAGCGCCTGATTTAGCGCTCCAATCACCTCCAGGAGCGAAAAAAGTCAAGTTTGCAGTCAGTGGCGATAATTAGTGCCAGGCGCTAATCTTTGCGCCCTGCCGATAATTGCACCCCAAATGGGGCGACACTGAATTTCTCCCCCATAGTATATAAAGTTTAGAAGGTCTTAATTTTGTGCTTATAGTTTCTAAGGCCTCTGTTATGTAGCGGGGAGTGCTAGTAAACAAGGGCCCTTGAGTATAACATTTAATTGTTGTGTAATTGGTGGTTTTGATTTGATTTAATTTAATTTAAATTAATTAAAGGGTAAGTCATGGCAGCACAGCTCGGCCCCGTGGTATGCTCCTCCTGCGCTATGTGGGAAATCAAGGACACTTCCTGTGTCCCTGCCGACCATGTGTGCAGGAAGTGTATCCAGCTGCAGCTACTGGCAGACCGCATTGCGGCGCTGGAGCTGCGAATGGATGCATACTGGAGCATTTGCGATGCTGAAGACGTCGTGGAAATCACTTTTAATGAGTTGGTCACACCGCAGGTAAAGGCTGCACAGGCAGGAAGGGAATGGGTGACCACTAGGCAGAGTAGTAGGCGCATGCAGGTAGTGCAGGCGTCCTCTGTGGCCATCCCCCTCTCAAACAGATATACCACTTTGGATATTGTTGAGGGGGATGGCTTATCGGGGGAAGGCAGCAGCAGCCAACTTCCTGGCACCATGGGTGGTTCTGCTGCACAGGAGGGGAGGAAAAAGAGCGGGAGAGCTATAGTGATAGGGGATTCTATTGTAAGGGGAATAGAATGAGCTATAGTGATAGGGGATTCTATTGTAAGGGGAATAGATAGGCGTTTCTGCGGCTGCAAACGAGACTCCAGGATGGTATGTTGCCTCCCTGGTGCAAGGGTGAAGGATGTCTCGGAGCGGCTGCAGGACATTCTGGAGGGGGAGGGTCAACAGCCAGTTGTCATGGTGCATATAGGTACCAACGATATAGGTAAAAAAATGGGATGAGGTCCTAAAAGCTGAATATAGGGAGTTAGGAGGTAAATTAAAACATGGGACCTCAAAGGTAGTAATCTCAGGATTGCTACCAGTGCCACGTACTAGTCAGAGTAGAAATAGAAGGATATTTCAGATGAATACGTGGCTGGAAGAATGGTGCAAGGGGGAGGGATTCAAATTCCTGGGACATTGGAACCGGTTCTGGGGGAGGCGGGACCAGTACAAACTGGACGGTTTGCATCTTGGCAGGACAGGGACCGATGTCCTCGGGGGAGTGTTTCCTATTGCTGTTGGGGAGGGTTTAAACTAAAATGGCAGGGGGTTGGGAACCTGTGCAGGGAGACAGAGGAAAGGGAAGCAAGGATAGAAACACAAGACAGGAAGGAGAAAAGCAAAAGTGGAAGGCAGAGAAATCAAGGGTGTAAATCAAACATGGCCACAGTAAACAAAAATTCTAAATGGTCTAAGAGTGTTAAAAAAACAAGCCTGAAGGCTCTCTGTCTTAATGCGAGGAGCATTCATAATAAGGTGGATGAATTAGCTGCGCAAATAGATGTAAACGGATATGATATAATTGGGATTATGGAGACATGGCTCCAGGGTGACCAAGGCTGGGAATTCAACATCCAGGGGTATTCAATATTCAGGAAGGACAGGCAAAAAGGAAAAGGAGGTGGGGTAGCATTGCTGGTTAAAGAGGAGATTAACACAATAGTAAGGAAGGATATTAGCTCTGATGATGTGGAATCTGTATGGGTAGAGCTGAGAAATACCAAGGGGCAGAAAATGTTAGTGGGAGTTGTATACAGACCCCCAAACAGTAATGCTGAGGTTGGGGATGGCATTAAATGGGAAATTAGAGACGCGTGCAATAAGGGCACAGCAGTTATCATGGGTGACTTTAATCTACATATAGATTGGGCTAACCAAATTAGTAACAATACTGTGGAGGAGGAATTCCTAGAGTGTATACGGGATGGTTTCCTGGACCAATATGTCGAGGAACCAACTAGAGATCAGGCCATCTTAGACTGGGTATTATGTAATGAGAAAGGATTAATTAGCAATTGTGTTGTGCGAGGCCCCTTGGGGAGGAGCGATCATAATATGATAGAATTCTTCATTAAGATGGAGAGTGAAGTAGTTGACTCAGAGACTAGGATCCTCAATTTAAATAAAGGAAACTACGATGGTATGAGGCGCGAGTTGGCTAGGATGGATTGGGGAACATTACTTAAAGGGTTGACGGTGGATAGGCAATGGCAAACATTTAAAGATTGCATGGATGAACTACAGAATTTGTTCATCCCTGTTTGGCATAAAAATAAAACAAAAAAGGTGACTCAACCATGGCTAACAAGGGAAATTAGGGATAGCATAAGAGCCAAGGAGAGGACATATAAATTGGCCAGAAAAAGCAGCAAACCTGAGGATTGGGAGCAGTTTAGGATTCAGCAAAGGAGGACAAAGGGATTAATTAAGAGGGGGAAAATAGAGTATGAGAGTAAGCTTATAGGGAACATAAAAACTGACTATAAAAGCTTCTATAGATATGTGAAGAGAAAAAGATTGGTGAAGTCAAGCATAGGTCCCTTGCAGTCAGAATCAGGGGAATTTATAATGGAGACCACACCTTGAGTATTGTGTGCAGTTTTGGTCGCCTTATCTGAGGAAGAATGTTCTTGCCATGGAGAGAGTGCAGCGAAGATTCACCAGACTGATACCTGGGATGGCAGGAATGACGTATGAAGAGAGATTGGGTCGATTGGGCTTGTATTCGCTAGAGTTTAGAAGAATGAGAGGGGATCTCATTGAAACTTATAAAATTCTAACAGGACTAGACAGACTAGATGCAGGAAGGATGTTCCCGATGGTGGGGGAGTCCAGAACCAGGGGTCACAGTCTAAGGATAAGGGGTAAGCCATTTAGGACTGAGATGAGGAGGAATTTCTTCACCCAGAGAGTGGTGAACCTGTGGAATTCTCTACCACGGAAGACAGTTGAGTCCAATTCATTAAATATATTCAAGAAGGAGTTAGATATATTTCTTAAGGCTAAGGGGATCAAGGGATATGGGTAGAAAGCAGGGACAGGGTACTGAATTTGGATGATCATCCATGATCGCATTGAATGGCGGAGCAGGCTCGAGGGGCCGAATGGCCTACTCCTGCTCCTATCTTCTATGTCTATTTATCCTCCTTTAACATCAAGCATCGAGCAGATCTAGGTCAGGTATAGGAAAGCAAGACATGGATACAAAGCTTCCGCTAAAATATCTTACATCTGATCTTGTTTCTAATCGGCCTGGCTCACAGTGGGGTCAGGTCAGGTTGTGTCTGAGAGGAGTTGGATCAGGCCACGTTTGGTTCTGACCAAGATCAAGGTTGGGAACAGAATACTTTAAGTCAGATGTAGAAGAGTACCTACCAAAGTGGCTCACATATAACACAACCCCCACTACTTTCAGCCCCTGAAAGACAGCATAACTTTCTCACTTTATACACCACTATATGTGGCAGCTGGTTAAAAACATAAAGTTGTTGTCTCATTCCTTGCCTTTTGTTTGTGCTACATTCGCTTTTAAAGGTTCACCTTTTGATCACTACAGTAGAATTTCTATTCCAGAAAACAAACAAAATGTCCAGATTACAATTTCCAGAGAAACTTCAGCCCAAGAAGTGTTTGCAATGCTGCACTTCACGCTGGTACTTTCTAAAATTCAGAATTACAATTGCTCAGACCACTGGCCAAGTATTACAGTGTAATGATGTGCTAATGTGATGTGTTACAGAGTGAGATTGTGTGAGTTCATACTTAACAGTTCTCAGATGGTGATGTTGTAGTGAGTACAGTCACCTGGCTGCCTTGTGAGCTAAGGATTAGAGTGTGGTGTGCAATGGGGCCTACCATAGGAAGAGGCAAAATTGGCACAAAATAGCTGGTGTGTTACTCATTTTGATGAGCGCAAAAAAAACTGGCTCAAATATGAAGAAAATAATTTGCAGAGATGTATTTTCCACATTGTGTAACAGAATGAGAAAAATATTTCCTGGATGTTAAATACTGGAAAACAATTGCATCAGTTATGTGCTATATATCGTATTAAAGAGACACTGGGGGAAAAATTCAGTATCGCCCCATTTGGGGCGCAATTATCGGCCGGGCGCAAAGATTAGCGCCTGGCGCTAATTATCGCCTCCGACTGCAAACTTGGCTTTTATCGCCCCTGGAGGTGATTGGAGCGCTAAATCAGGCGCTTCACACCTTTCTTAAGGCGCAAAGGCCGAGGAGCGAGGCGCTACCTCAGAGCGCTGGCGAAGCTCATGTGATGTCAGTCAGCAATGGAACAGAGACACAATGGCCTCGGCCAGTTCTTAAAGGGGAGGGTTGATCTTGCTCTCCATCCACATCCTGCTCATTGCAGCCTTGAATATCGGCCTGGAGAGACCTGTACATCAAATCTGCTGGAAAGAACAATGGAGAGCCCCTGGGAAAGAGCTCAGAGTGCAGCCCCCAAAGTCTCTTCTAAATAGATGCAAGGAAGGGCAAATCAAAATTAACCTGCAAAGTGCTGCTCAGTACCCAAAACTCCTTCACACAGCATTGAATCTCTCCAGAAGTCTCCCTCTCTCTCAGAATGCGTGGTGCAAAAATGTCACCACCAAAAAAAGGCAGGAAGCGTTCGCCTTTAAATAGCGCTCCCCCAGTCCCTTCCTGACTGCAAAACGCTCCCCTCAACCTGTCGTTGCTAGCGGCAGGCGGTAAGGCAGGGGGCGCCACTCAATATCGGCTCCAGGGCGCTACCGGGGCGTTGCGCACTCGACTGATGTCACGATCTGCCGGCGCAGGAGATCGTGGCGGTAGTGTTTAGCGCCGCCGCAAAATGTCTAGTTAATTTCACGAGCGGCGCAAACATCACCGCACCCAGGTGATACTTGCATTGCGCCCCATTAGCGCCCTCTTAAGGCGCTAACGGGAGGCGCAACCAACTGAATTTTTCCCCCACTGAATTTATAAGCAGGAATGGTGAGCCATCCTTATTTTTCCCAAATGCTGTCATACATATGTTTTCTGATGTAGTTCTGTGTTTTGACATGAATTATTTTATTACATGCCAGTGTTAGTGAAAAGAAATGTCAACCATTACCATTGCCTTTGGATTTGACACTTCTCCCCTGTGATACTTCAGTGCGAGCCAATCGTTCTCCAAACTCTCTCAAACACAGCTCTATCCTCTTGAAGGATTTTGCTATTTTTCAACATGCACTTTAAATATCTGCTTTTAAGGAAGACTAAAGGGATGGTCTTAAAACCCAGGATTACTTGGTACAAGAGCTGAATTTGGTTAAAGGCATGAACAACAAAGGGAAAGAACAGTCAGCTTAACCAAAATCAGAGTGCATGGTAGGTAAAGGGGATAAGGGTTCCTTCAATGTATACAGGACTCCTTTCTAACCCAGTATGTAAAAAGCCCAACAAGGGAGGATTCGCTATTGGATCTAGTAATGGGGAATGAACCAGAGCAGATAAGAGAAGTAAAAGTAGGGGAACATCTAGGCAATAGTGACCATAATATAATATGCTTTAAGATGATAATTGAGAAGGACATAAGTATTACGAAAACCAGGTTAACAGATTGGAGAAAAGCTGATTTTGAGGGGCTGAGAATAGAACTTGGGAAAATAAAATGGGCAACAATATTGGCAAACAATGATGTAGAACAGCAATGGGAAACATTTAAAATGGTGTTCAACAGAGTCAGGAACAATATATTCCGCTACAAGGAAAGAACAAACTAAACACTAATGAGACACCATGGATGAGTAAAGCCATAAGGAAACAATTGAGGGTAAGGAAAGAGGCATACATTAAGTACATGGACAGCAGGGGAGTGCATGCTAAGGGAGAATACGAAGAGATTAGGAGAGAAGTCAAAAAATATAATTAGGAAGGCAAAGAAACTATGAAATTAAATTATCAAGGAACATAAAACAAAATAGTAACATATTTTACAGACACATCAATAAAAAAAGGAAGGTTGGGATGGGAATAGGGCCATTAAGGGATAGACAGGATAATACCACAGGTAACAATAGAGAGATGGCAGAAATATTAAATAATTATTTTGCTTCAGTATTTACCAGGGAGATAGAACAGATGGACATGACATTGGATGATGAGATTAGTAATGAGATAAGTGCATTTAAAATAAAAAGAGGGGATATATTAACTAAACTAATCAAACTCAAAGAGGATAAAACCCCTGGTCTGGATGGATTGCATCCACATATTTTAAAAGTATCTAGGGAAGAGATAGCAGAGGCATTACTACACATATTTAATAATTTGTTAGAAAAAGGTGTAGTGCCAGAAGACTGGCAGATAGCTAACGTAATACCTATATTCAAGAAGCGGGACAGATCATGTCCAGGGAATTATAGACCAGTCAGCTTAACATCGGTGGTAGGAAAAATAATGGAATCCCTACTAAAGGAGACAATAGAAGAACATCTAGAAACCAAAAATATAATGGCCCAGATATTCCGATCCCTACGGGCATAAGGCCTGCCTTTACCAGGATAAGAGTTGAAAAAAGTATTTAAAAAATTTTTTCACTGATTTATCATTTAAAAATACTTTAAAAAAGGTAAGTTTATTTTTAGCCCTGTAAAAAATGTTAATTATTTTTTTCAAAAAATTAAATTTTTGTTTAAAATACTTAATTTATTGTAATTTCCAAGTCATTTTAAAAATGTGATTTTTAAAAAAAAATTATTTAAAGTTTTACTATGTTTTTTCATTGATCTCCATTCATATATTTGACAGGTCTTCCTGTCAAATGTATGAAGAGAGATTCCCTTCTGTGATTGGCTCCCCATGGCCCACGTGATCCCAGGGATGCTGCGAACTACATGCGACCCTGGGATACGTAGGCCCTGCGCACTTCTAGTTTGGTGAGGCCCAGGAGCGGAAGCGTGTGTGTCCCGGGAGCCCTCAGGTAAGGGCGCAGATTTTTCCAGATCGCAGGCCTCCGCCAGTGGGAGGCCTGCGATCGGAAAATACGGGCCAATAATGAATAGTCAGCATGGATTTCAAAAGGGAAAGTCTTGTTTGACCAACCTCATTGAATTTTTTGAAGAGGTAACAGAGAGAGTAGACAAGGGTAATGCAGTAAATGTAATTTATCTAGATTTTCAAAAGGCCTTCGCGAGGGTACCCCATAATAGACTGATGAACAAGGTCAGAGAATGTGGAGTCAGGAGACAAGTAGCAGAATGGATAGCTAGCTGGCTTCAAGACAGAAAGCAGAGAGTAGGGGTAAAGGGTAGCTATTCACAGTGGCAGAAGGTAGGTAATGGTGTTCCACAAGGATCAGTGCTGGGACCACTGTTGTTCACAATTTACATTAACAATTTAGACTTTGGAATCAAAAACACAATTTCTAAATTTGTGGATGACACCAAATTAGGGGGGATAGTCAATACTGAGGAGGACTGCAACAAATTACAGGAGGACATTAATAAACTTGCAGAATGGGCATATAATTGGCAAATGAAATTCAACACGATAAATGTGAGGTATTACATTTTGGTAGGAAGAATAAGGTCACTTATTACTTCGAGGGTGCGAGTCTAGGTGGGGTAGAGGAACAAAGCGATCTAGGAGTACAAATACACAAATCACTAAAATTTGTGACACAGGTTAGCAAGGCCATAAAAAAAAGCAAGCCAAGCACTCGGGTTTATTTCTAGAGGGATAGAATTGAAAAGTAGGGAAGTTATGCTAAACCTGTATCGAACCTTGGTTAGACCACCCTTAGAGTACTGCGTACAGTTCTAGATGCCATATTATAAAAAGGATATAGAGGCACTGGAGAGGGTGCAGAGAAGATTTACAAGGATGATACCAGAAATGCAAGGGTATATATATCAGGAAAGGATGAACAGGCTGGGTCTCTTTTCTCTTGAAAAAAGGTGGCTGAGGGGTGACCTAATAGAGGCCTTTAAAAGTATGAAAGGTTTTGATAGAGTGGATACAGAGAGAATGTTTCCACTTATGGGGAAGAGCATAACTGGAGGCCATGAATATAAGATAGTCACCAAGAAATCCAATCGGGAATTCAGAAGAAACTTCTTTACCCAGAGAGTGGTGAGAATGTGGAATTCGCTACCACAGGGAGTGGTTGAAGTGAATAGTATAGATGCATTTAAGGGGAGGCTAGACAAGCATATGAAGGAGAAGGGGATAGAGGGTTATGCTGACAGAGTTTGATGAGGAAAGACGAGAGGAGTCTCGAGTGGAGCATAAACGGCGGCATGGACTGGTTGGGCTGAATAGCCTGTTTCTGTGCCGTATATCCTCTGTATGTAATCCTATGTATGATGGTCTTTGCTTACTGTCCATGATGTGTGGAGAGAAAAGACTGTAGGCAAGATCAAGGGACAGATAAGCAGAGAATAACAAATACTGGTCTGCTGGTCCTTGGGAACAGTGAGAAAACTGTGTAAACACCAGACTGTTCTGCCCAGAAACAAATTTGGAAAAGAAGATACAAAACAGCTATTTTACAGTGGTTTCTAAGATATCAGAAGAAACAATCAATCAAGAAGAAGTCATCGACAAAAATTTAACCTCAGATCACGGAACAGAGAAACTGATCTTTCTGAGTTTCGAGTTGCACTCCTCTGATCAGGTTGTATGGCATCTTTATCTGGAAAACTGTCATGTCTTAATGCCGATAACGTTATTTAGAGTGTTTAAAACCATCCCAAAGTGTTTTAGTCTCAGTTGACTCTTACCTTTCATATCCTAAAGAGTTAAAAATCCTACACTCTGTACTGTGCTCCCCTCCATGGCAAAAAGTAGCACGGAAAACCTGGAGAGAACCTCAGAACAATATTTGGCTCATCAGTTAATAGAGGAAGAATGGCAATGGGTTTGGAGACTTCAACAATACCATCTGCAGCAAAATGCACGAGGGCTAACTCAAGTTCATACACCCTACTGGCCTCATCCCACCAAACTCAAACATCAACCCAGCAAACCACCAAAAGATGTCCAAAAGAGCACATAAAAAACAGACAACTGAAGATGGGCCTTATTTGTAGGCCAGTGCTACATAAAAACAAGTAGTTATACGGCCTTTGTAAATTAAACTGTAGCTATATCCAACATTTCTTCACCTATATGTGAAAGCTTGAAGGGAAAATCCAAATGTTGAAGGCATAATATTGGCGGTGCATTTAGGGAGTTCCAGGAGCATGGTTCCCCTGA
Organism: Squalus acanthias; assembly: GCA_030390025.1. Classification (NCBI taxonomy): domain Eukaryota; kingdom Metazoa; phylum Chordata; class Chondrichthyes; order Squaliformes; family Squalidae; genus Squalus; species Squalus acanthias. The sequence goes on along the minus strand of CM059433.1, from coordinate 24,892,582 downwards.
AAAGCTGGAATTTTTAGATTAAAAGTATGCATTCTGGTTAACTTTATGCAACTTTACACTTCACAGTTTATAATAGGAAAACAAAGGATATTTGGATTTTCAACACATCAATCAGACCATCATTTACCCAAAATCTTCCTCAACAGTCACTCTCTCTCATTTAACCCCCGCCCGGGTTCACACTGTATTCTATCCTTTGAGACACTCTCTCCTCCTCTTCCTCCACCTCTCCCCTCAATTTAATCTAGCACATTTCTTGCACTTCCCATTCAAGCGACACTTCTCCCGATCCAACCCAATGCAAACCGACACTCTGCTCCCCCTCCAACCCAGTGCGAGCCGACACTCTGCCCCCCTCCAACCCAGTGCGAGCCGACACTCTGCCCCCCCTCCAACCCAGTGCGAGCCGACACTCTGCTCCCCCTCCAACCCAGTGCGAGCCGACACTCTGCTCCCCCTCCAACCCAGTGCGAGCCGACACTCTGCTCCCCCTCCAACCCAGTGCGAGCCGACACTCTGCTCCCCCTCCAACCCAGTGCGAGCCGACACTCTGCTCCCCCTCCAACCCAGTGCGAGCCGACACTCTGCTCCCCCTCCAACCCAGTGCGAGCCGACACTCTGCTCCCCCTCCAACCCAATGCAAACCGACACTCTGCTCCCCTCCAACCCAGTGCGAGCCGACACTCTGCTCACACCCATTCAAGTTATATTTGTCCCCCTCCAACTCCCTCAATTTAAGTGGGCACTCTTCTCCACCTCTGTTTATACTGGCACTCTTGCCCATGAGTTAAAATGGTTCGTTTCCTACTCACTCTTTCTCAATTAATCCCGACACTCTTCTCCCTCCCTCGTCCCAGAGCACTGCTCACACCTTCGCCTCACTTTTCCCACATAAGTGCCATTCCCAGCTTCTGCACTCTTCAATTACCCAATCCTTCTTTTACCAGTCATTTTCCTCTCCCCTTCATTTCCCCTTCCCTCTCTTCTCCATTACCAACCATTGTCTTCTCCACTTTCCTCCCAGAGTACTACTACTAATGGAAGTGATTCCAGTTGTTGCATACTTTAGGCAGGAATTCTAGTTCTTGTGAAAATTCCTGCCCATAGTCTACAATGGCTGGAATCTCTTCAATTAGCAGCAGACCTCAGTTAGGAGCTGCATTGAGGAGAGATGGGTCAAGTCTGCACTGATTTTTGTTAACAAACATGGAACAGGCCCACAAACCGCTAAATGTCATCATGAAACAGTAATGGTTAACAAGTATATAAACTTCAGAAATTTCACCCCTCTAGACTGCATGACTCCTGGAGGGCCTATGGCCAGAAGAGCCTCCTCCTATTCTGATCATATATTGCAGCATAGTCAGCCATTCCATATAGCAGTCCAGGAGACCAGAAGAACCACGACAAGTCTTTGAGCTCCAAAGGACCCATCCCAATGCCTAGTGAACCTACCCACTGGGGAGTGAGCATCCCCCACAGCACACAGGTGAGCAAAAAGGTGCATTGCTCCTCTTGCTATGGAAAAGTTCAACAGCCATATGGCTGAAGCATCTGTGGGACACATCTTAATCCAAACAATGTTGGCCCTAGGTCTGGAATTAGAGAAGCTCCAAGCAGTCTGCGTCCTATTTTTGGAGGCTCACTCACCATAATTCTCCCTCCCAAATCTAGAATGCAGACCAGCAACAGCAACTACCCAAAGTCGGGTAAAGACAGTGCCAGCAACTAACATGACTTTGAGCTACAAGATGCTTCCAACCCTTGCTCCCCGACTCAAACAGTAAGATATTGCTTCAATCGTTAAACTTACAGTGCTCCCAACACAAGTACAATCATGCCAAGAAACCTCAATGCAGCAATGTATCTCTGCCACAGCAAAGTATAATCAAAGTGACGTAAGAAAACTACTAGGCACTTGGTCTAAGCGTTAAACAAAGCTTTAATCAACTGTTTTACAACATGGAGGTCTAGTTGTGTCCTTCACTAGTTCCTGTTAAGAATGTCCTGCGCAAGCTGGGCCTGTGCCCGAGTATTTATACTCTCCCTGGACAGCGCCACCCGCAGGCCACTCAGTATTATTTCATAAGTCTTTCTTTCATGAATGACAGATTCATGTCACAAAGCATACGGGCTGATTTTAACTTCTAGTGATGGCAAAAAACGGGCGGAAGCAGATTGTCCACCCGTTATATCACCACCTGATTTACCAACCGGGCAAGTTTTATAACGAGCAGGCAATCTGCTACTGCTGCAAGTTAAAATTTACTCCTATGTGTATATAAACTCCTGAAAATTCAATGAAACAAAGCAAAATGAAAAAAAAATTCTGGAAATAGGCAACAGGTCAGAAGTTTTGAATGATTCCACCCAGCACATCTCTCTCTCTTACTTGCAGACTGACCTGCTGTGCATTCCAGCAATTTCTGTTTTTATTTCAGATTTAAGGCATTCACAGTCCTTTTTATTGCTAGCTTTAGTTTTCACCAAAGACTGTGGACCTTTACACAAAGCTGGTAGAAACCTCCCCAAGGTGGTCAGGCACACATGATATGTTGCATGGAGACCATTGTCAATCACTAAATATAGTTAATGTTAACCAGTAAAAAGGCGACACTACAATTTCTGGTTTGAGTAAGTGACATTTCATTTCTCTTTTTACATAAGACAGGGCAACAAACTGTAGAAGAACATCCCACAGCATAAACAGAAAGCAGCTCACTTTCGCCATTCAAGATACAAACTGGCAAAACAAAGTATTAGTGAAGGTGCAAGTTACATCACATCAAAATAATGATTTACTCAAACTCTCACCTGCTCTGTGGCTTGGGGACTCGGTGTTAAACTCACAGCACAGTCTTCATTCCCCAGCTGAATGGAAGAAATACAGTGAGAGGAAAGGAAAAAAAAACACATACGTGCACACAGAGAGGGCAAGGAATAATAATTTGAGTACAAGTAATGCTGAGACTGCACGAGAGGACTATGCTGACAAGTTCTATTTATGTAAATTACTGAGTGGGCTTTAAGCAAGCCCTGAAGAATTCCTGCTCTTAAAATGTCATGGTGGGGGCATGAATACCAGCGACCCAAAATCGGCATGTAGCTGCACTAATTATGTAAGGAAGCATTGTATTTTAACATGTGATTTAGCTGTCAAGTATATGTGTACGAGTGCAGACCTTGCATCACAGTTACACACAGTTTTGATAAATGATCTTAATGAAGGATGACTGAAAGCAGGATCTCCAAGGTTGTTGCTGACAATAGATGATGTAGAAAGACAACTAGTGTGGGGGAGACAAATGATGTTTAAAGAGATTTGGAGCTAAAGTGCATAAAGCTGCTTAAAATATCAATTCTACTTATACAATTAATTGGTACTTTAAGGTAGAAAAGCGGACTTTGCGCTCAGGAGTTCCTACAGTCCAGATACAGAACTCCATATTATCCAGAATGTTCTGATGTATTGTCATCTTTAATGTTACTTCATACTTGCACTTTTTTTCCCTGATCTCCAGCATCAGCAACATAGCTGAGGTGGCTCCTTGAATGCTCTTGAAAAAGCCATTGTGAAATAGAAAGAATACAAGAAACTATGGAATATAATAAGGCCATTTAGTGTCCAAACACATTCTCTGCAACAGATCGTGTGTAATTTTCACTATCACATACTCTACCCAATCTAAAATCTGCTGAGGGAGGTGAATGACTAAAGGTAAAACTTTCAAGATGATAAAGCTCTGTTAAATTTCTCCCTGACTCTCAAAGGTAATCATCAAACATTGCCAGAGATCAGTCTGACATTACAATTTACATTATTCAATCTTGACCGATTACACTCCATGTATCACCTTTCCGTGGCCCCACTACCATGGGAACCATCATTTTCCACAGAATAGCTGTCATCTATGTCTGTACTTAACCTTAAAACCTTCAACCCCATCTCAGCAATATATCTATTCAATGTGATAACTCTAGCCAGGAGACCTGTGGCATAGATCAGGGCTACAGTCATAAATCTACACTGCCAACCCCTTGTACGACAGCCAGTGATTTGAAAGTATAGCATAATGAGAAGTACAGATTTTCCATTAACAGAAAATGTCAATGTATTGAAGTAATGATTACTAAGTGTTGGACTGTGATGGTTAATACAAGTTATACCGAAGAAACTCCTGCAGAAACTGAATTAGTAAAAGCATTTACTATCGAATTGCCCATAATCTTAAAAGTTATAAAAGGAGCTCCCAGTACTGTTACTGGAGTCTTGCAGGCATCTCTTGTTACATTGGTTATACATTAGAAATGCTGGTTAGAAACCATTTGGAAGTATACACTTTATATATATCATTGGATAAATTTCTGTCTTGGCATATTAGTTTAAATGGATAGACAATCGTAGGAGGTCCCACGCCCAAAATTCCCAATAAACGCCCCCTGCACATGAAGCTCTGCACCAAAAGTGCTGGAGATGAAAATGTACCTTTGTGAGCAGAACCTCATGAGGTCATATAAAGGAGAGTCGATATAAAACAGGAGTTCCCAGAACTCTGGTGATGGCTTAGTGAGTTTATCGGTGAGTAGCTTAGTTATGCAGACAAAAATATCTTAGGTTCGCTCCCAGTCTTTGCTGCGTTAGTTAATCTCAGCTGGGACAAGGGGTGTCAATGCCCCTGGGTTAGAGAGGGGAAAATTGACCAGGATTCCTACTCCTGATCACTGTCCAGTGGCCCCTACTGCAATTGTACATGTATGGGCATCAGGTGAGGACAGGAACAGGGTTGACTGTGTTCCCCCTACTGTAGTTAATAGCCTGCAGTTCATTGCCAAGGCTTACACATGAGTATTGGCCTATTGGGGGTGACATTAGAGGGCACCCAGCCTCCATGGAACCTTACCCCAGCAAGGAGTCAATGCCTTCAGAATAGGAAGAGAGGGAAAATAAGTATTAAACACCATTCTCTGGATTCTGATAGGTGTTACTGCATCCCCACACACACTAAAAGGTCTTCTAAGCTGATATTTTACAAACTAAATAGCAATAATGACATTCCTGTCAATTCTCAGTAGTTTTGACTAAATAGAGCAACAACAACAACACCTTGTATTTATATGGCATCTTTAATGTAGTAAAATGTCCCAAGGCACTGCACAGGAGTATTTTAAGACAAAAAATTTGACACCGAGCCACATAAGGAGAAATTAGGGCAGATGACCAAAAGCTTGGTCAAAGAGGTAGGTTTTAAGGAGCGTCTTAAAGGAGGAAAGAGAGGTAGAGAGGCGGAGAGGTTTAGACAGAGCTTAGGGCCTAGGCAACAGAAGGCACGGCTACCAAGGGTTGAGTGATTATAATCAGGGATGCTCAAGAGGGCAGAATTAGAGGAGCGCAGATATCTCGGGGGGTTGTAGGGCTGAAGGAGATTACAGAGATAGGGAGCGGCGAGGCCATGGAGGGATTTGAAAACAAGGATGAGAATTTTGAAATCGAGGCGCTGCTTAACTGGGAGCCGATGTAGGTCAACGAGCACAGGGGTGATTGTCGAACGGGACTTGGTGCGATTTAGGACACGGGCAGCCGAGTTTGGGATGACCTCAAGTTTACGTAGGGTGAAATGTGGGAGGCCAGCCAGGAGTACGTTGGAATAGTCAAGTCTAGCGGTAACAAAGGTATGGATGAGGGTTTCAGCAGTGGATTATCTGAGGCAAGGGCGGAGACGGGCGATGTTACGGAGGTGGAAGTAGGCGGTCTTTGTTATGCTGCGGATATGTGGTCGGAAGCTCATTTCAGGGTCAAATATGACACCAAGGTTGCAAACAGTGTGGTTCAGCCTCAGACACATGTTAGGGAGAGGGATGGAGTCAGTGACTAGGGAACGGAGTTTGTGACGGGAACCGAAAAAAATGGCTTCGGTCTTCCCAATATTTAATTGCAGAAAATCTTTGCTCATCCAGAACTGTATGTCGGACAAGCAGTCTGACAATTTAGAGACCGTGGAGGGGGTCGAGAGAGAGGTAGTGAGGTAGAGCTGGGTGTCGTCAGCGTACATGTGGAAACTGGCGCTGTGTTTTCGGATGATGTCGCCAAGGGGCAACATGTAGATGAGAAATAGGAGGGGGCCAAGGATAGATCCTTGGGGGACACCAGAGGTAACGATGCGCAATAAAAAGCCATGCTACATTTATACAGCTCATGGAGCTGGCCAGCCTTTATTCATCTGTTGTTTAACAATGCAAGAATATTTCGGAAGAAGACATTAAAGTCTAAAAAAGCTCTTTTTCAGAGGTCATCTTTCCTCCCAGCACCAAATAACAATACCATAGCCAGAAGAGCAGGCCAGAGGCTGGGTATTCTGCATCGAGTGGCTCACCTCCTGCCCCTCAAAGCCTCTCCACCATCTACAAGACTCAAGTCATGAGTGTGATGAAACACTCACCTGGATGGGTGCAGCAGCAACAACACACAAGAACCTCAACACCAGCCAGGACAAAGAGGTCCGCTTGATTGGTACACAGCCACTGAACTCAATAACCCCCCAGTTCACTACTGGTTGCACTGTGTCTGCAGTATGTACTGTCTACTGGTTGCACTGTGTCTGCAGTATGTACTATCTACTGGTTGCTCTGTGTCTGCAGTATGTACTATCTACTGCTGCACTGTGTCTGCAGTATGTACTGTCTACTGGTTGCACTGTGTCTGCAGTATGTACTATCTACTGGTTGCACTGTGGCTGCAGTATGTACTATCTACTGGTTGCACAGTGGCTGCAGTATGTACTATCTACTGGTTGCACTGTGTCTGCAGTATGTACTATCTACTGGTGCACTGTGTCTGCAGTATGTACTATCTACTGGTTGCAGTGTGTCTGCAGTATGTACTATCTACTGGTGCACTGTGTCTGCAGTATGTACTCTCTACTGGTTGCACTGTGTCTGCAGTATGTACTATCTACTGGTTGCACTGTGTCTGCAGTATGTACTATCTACTGGTGCACTGTGGCTGCAGTATGTACTATCTACTGGTTGCACTGTGTCTGCAGTATGTACTATCTACTGGTTGCACTGTGTCTGCACTATGTGCTATCTACTGGTTGCACTGTGTCTGCAGTATGTACTATCTACTGGTTGCACTGTGTCTGCAGTATGTACTATCTACTGGTGCACTGTGTCTGCACTATGTGCTATCTACTGGTTGCACTGTGTCTGCAGTATGTACTATCTACTGGTTGCACTGTGTCTGCAGTATGTACTATCTACTGGTGCACTGTGGCTGCAGTATGTACTATCTACTGGTTGCACTGTGTCTGCAGTATGTACTATCTACTGGTTGCACTGTGTCTGCAGTATGTACTGTCTACTGGTGCACTGTGGCTGCAGTATGTACTGTCTACTGGTGCACTGTGGCTGCAGTATGTACTGTCTACTGGTTGCACTGTGGCTGCAGTATGTACTGTCTACTGCTGCACTGTGGCTGCAGTATGTACTATCTACTGGTTGCACTGTGTCTGCAGTATGTACTATCTACTGGTGCACTGTGGCTGCAGTATGTACTATCTACTGGTGCACTGTGTCTGCAGTATGTACTGTCTACTGGTTGCACTGTGGCTGCAGTATGTACTATCTACTGGTTGCACTGTGTCTGCAGTATGTACTGTCTACTGGTGCACTGTGGCTGCAGTATGTACTATCTACTGCTGCACTGTGGCTGCAGTATGTACTGTCTACTGCTGCACTGTGGCTGCAGTATGTACTCTCTACTGGTGCACTGTGTCTGCAGTATGTACTGTCTACTGGTTGCACTGTGTCTGCAGTATGTACTATCTACTGGTGCACTGTGTCTGCAGTATGTACTGTCTACTGGTGCACTGTGTCTGCAGTATGTACTATCTACTGGTGCACTGTGTCTGCAGTATGTACTGTCTACTGGTTGCACTGTGTCTGCAGTATGTACTATCTACTGGTGCTCTGTGGCTGCAGTATGTACTATCTACTGATTGCACTGTGTCTGCAGTATGTACTGTCTACTGGTGCACTGTGGCTGCAGTATGTACTATCTACTGGTGCACTGTGGCTGCAGTATGTACTGTCTACTGGTTGCACTGTGTCTGCAGTATGTACTGTCTACTGGTGCACTGTGGCTGCAGTATGTACTATCTACTGGTGCACTGTGTCTGCAGTATGTACTATCTACTGCACTGTGTCTGCAGTATGTACTCTCTACTGGTGCACTGTGGCTGCAGTATGTACTATCTACTGGTGCACTGTGTCTGCAGTATGTACTATCTACTGGTGCACTGTGTCTGCACTATGTGCTATCTACTGGTTGCACTGTGTCTGCAGTATGTACTATCTACTGGTTGCACTGTGTCTGCAGTATGTACTATCTACTGGTGCACTGTGGCTGCAGTATGTACTATCTACTGGTTGCACTGTGTCTGCAGTATGTACTATCTACTGGTTGCACTGTCTGCACTATGTGCTATCTACTGGTTGCACTGTGTCTGCAGTATGTACTATCTACTGGTTGCACTGTGTCTGCAGTATGTACTCTCTACTGGTGCACTGTGGCTGCAGTATGTACTATCTACTGGTGCACTGTGTCTGCAGTATGTACTATCTACTGGTGCACTGTGTCTGCACTATGTGCTATCTACTGGTTGCACTGTGTCTGCAGTATGTACTATCTACTGGTTGCACTGTGTCTGCAGTATGTACTATCTACTGGTGCACTGTGGCTGCAGTATGTACTATCTACTGGTTGCACTGTGTCTGCAGTATGTACTATCTACTGGTTGCACTGTGTCTGCAGTATGTACTGTCTACTGGTGCACTGTGGCTGCAGTATGTACTGTCTACTGGTGCACTGTGGCTGCAGTATGTACTGTCTACTGGTTGCACTGTGGCTGCAGTATGTACTGTCTACTGCTGCACTGTGGCTGCAGTATGTACTATCTACTGGTTGCACTGTGTCTGCAGTATGTACTATCTACTGGTGCACTGTGGCTGCAGTATGTACTATCTACTGGTGCACTGTGTCTGCAGTATGTACTGTCTACTGGTTGCACTGTGGCTGCAGTATGTACTATCTACTGGTTGCACTGTGTCTGCAGTATGTACTGTCTACTGGTGCACTGTGGCTGCAGTATGTACTATCTACTGCTGCACTGTGGCTGCAGTATGTACTGTCTACTGCTGCACTGTGGCTGCAGTATGTACTCTCTACTGGTGCACTGTGTCTGCAGTATGTACTGTCTACTGGTTGCACTGTGTCTGCAGTATGTACTATCTACTGGTGCACTGTGTCTGCAGTATGTACTGTCTACTGGTGCACTGTGTCTGCAGTATGTACTATCTACTGGTGCACTGTGTCTGCAGTATGTACTGTACTGGTTGCACTGTGTCTGCAGTATGTACTATCTACTGGTGCTCTGTGGCTGCAGTATGTACTATCTACTGGTTGCACTGTGTCTGCAGTATGTACTGTCTACTGGTGCACTGTGGCTGCAGTATGTACTATCTACTGGTGCACTGTGGCTGCAGTATGTACTGTCTACTGGTTGCACTGTGTCTGCAGTATGTACTGTCTACTGGTGCACTGTGGCTGCAGTATGTACTATCTACTGGTGCACTGCAGTAAATCACCAAGCTTACTTAACAGTTCCTCCCAATCTCACAACAACTACCATTGAGAAGGACAAGAACAACAATATTGTGGGAATATCATCACCTCCAAGTTCCTCTGGAAGTCACACACCATTGTGAGTTGGACATATGGACATATTTGTAGTTCCTTCTTCATCAGTGGGTAAAATCCTGGAAATGCCTACCTAGTACCATTATAGGTGAATCATCAGCACAAGTGCTACAGCAGTCGAAGAAATCAGCCCACCAACCACCTTCTAACAAGTGCATGGAGCTCATGGATTTCTTTGTCATCAAAGATAGAGACCATCCATTCAGCTGCTTTCCCCCACTTCGCCTTGCCCACTAAGACCAACCTCCTGCAAGGCCCCCTCTTACCCTAGTCCTGAACCCCTGGCTATTCTCCAGTTTATCCCCCATCTTCCCCATGCCCCCTCAAAGCTCATCCCATCCATGAGACCTACTTTCTGCTCCCTCAACCCCATTCCCACTAAACTCTGGAAAAAACAACTTCCTTTCCTCACCACCACCCCCCCCCCCCCCCCCCCGCCCCCCCCCCCCCCCCAAGCTAGCTGACACTGTAAATAGTTCCCTTTCCTCAGGCACTGTTCCCTTCCCTTTCAAAACCACTGTTATTTCCTCCTCAAAAAGTATTATTGACTCCTCTGTCCTCCCTAACTGGTGCTCCATCTCAAAACATCCCAAAGCACGAACAACATTCTCTGTGACTGTAGCCATGCTGCATTATTCCTCCCTGTCCTCTCTGCAGTTTTCATCACAGCCCCAGTCTCCTCCATTGTCCAGCTCAGTACCGTCGCCACCAGTGCTATCCCACTCCCTGGTCACCATCTAAGCTTGAACCAGATTGCTTATAACCTCATCATCCTACTTGATCCTGAGATTCCAACCCCATATCCTCTCCATCACAAAGACTGCCCCACCTCAGCCCATCTGCTGCTTTACCCTCATCCATGCCTTTGTCACTTCCGGTCTCGATTACTCCAATACTCTGCTGGCCGGCCTCCCGTTTTCTACCTTCCCTATACGTTAGCTCATTCAAAACTCTGCTGCTTGTATCTTATCCCATCATCCCCTTTTTCACTGACCTGCATTGGTTCCTAGTCCCTCAAATCCTTCAAGTTAAAATCCTCATTCTTATGTCTAAACTTCCCATAGTCTCACCCCTCCTTATGACTGGACCCAACTCCAACCAACCCTGTGCTCTCCATTCTGCTGATTCAGACATCTTGTGCATCCACCTCCTTCACCCCAAAACTGGTGGCAGGCTTTCAGCCACCTAAGCCCCACGTTCTGCAATTCCAACCCTAAACTCCTCCGCTGCCCTCTCCTCCTTTAGAACCCTCCTTAAAACCCACTTCTTTGACCAAGCCTTTGATCACTCTTCCTAATCTTTCCTTGTTTGGGTTGGTCTCCATTTTCATTGCATCTTTGTGATGCATCTTGGGACATTTTTCGACATTAAAGGCACGACCATAAATGCAAGTTGTTTATTGTTGTTCTCAGAGCTACTAGGGATAAACAATAAATGCAGCCTGGTCGTCGTCACCCACATTCTATGAACAAATTATTTTATACATTCACTGTACTGCTCTCCACAAACACATCCAATTGTCTCTTGATCTCATTTATACTGAATTGTTTAATGGCTGTGCCGAGTAAATTATTCCACTACTCTCTCACTGTTTGAGGTGAAGACACTCCACCTGACTTCTGCTCTTAAGTTCTTATTTTTAACTTGTGTTATCTGGTTTTTGAACCCTTCACAATAGTGAACCATTTCCCCAGTTCAACTTTGTCAGCTCCCTTCAAATAATCTTGAAAAGTTCAGGAAGACCTTTCTCTCTGGAACTCGCACCTCTGATTGTGGTTCAAGCCCCACTCTTGAGCACATAAACTAGGCTCACGCTTCAATGTAGTCCACTGAGGGACTTCCTGTATTGTCGGCAGTGCCTGAGATAATGGGGGTGAGATTGGTCTTTACCTGTAGTGCAAAACGGGCAATAATGAATCGGCAGCTGTTTTACACCCCGACTTCAATGGAAAAGAAAATCAGGTGCGGTGTAAAACGGGCTGCTGATTTGCTTTCTCCTGTTTGCGCGACTGCTGAAGACCAATTTCACCCTCATTAAATTGAGGCCCTGTCTGCCTATTCAGCTGGAAGTAAAAAATCCCATGGCACTATTTGAAGAGCAGTGGAGCTTTCCTGAAATCCTGGAATTACATAACAGTGACTCCAAAAGTTATTCATTGGCTGTGAAACACTAAGACATTCCGCTGATGTAAAAAGTGTTATATATAAATTCAAGTTTTTTTTTCTTATTACATATATGCTACTCAGTCATGCATAGATATAACATCAGAACAGAAGTCACGTCCTGCCTTCTATTATCACATTCCAGTGTTTCCACAAGTCAGATGTTGCAATAGCCAGAAAAAGCTATTGTTTTGGGAAGGAAATGTTTGTGACTGGGGGAATTACAGATTGATTTCTAAGTATACTCCTTAGCTTCTTGCTCCATTATTTGTGTCCAACTCCCAGTTTCTCCCTGCTCAGACCTGATGCAACGTGACTGAAATTAGACATGGAGAATTTTTTGACGCAGCGAGTTATTATGATCTGGAATGCGCTGCCTGAAAGGGTGGAGGAAGCAGATTCAATAATTACTTTCAAAAGGAAGTTGAATAAATACTTGAAGGAGAAAAAAATTGCAGGGCTATGGGGAAAAGGCAGGGGAGTGGGACTAATTGAATAACTCTTTCAAAGAGTCAGCACAGGCACGATGGGCTGAATGACCTCCTTCTGTGCTGTATCAGTCTAAGATTCTATGACAGTATTACTTTGCTAAGTCAGGATAGGTGCTTTCACAGTTGCATAACATTTAATTGATCTGTTTCTTAAGAACTACATTTTAAATATATATTTTTTATTTTTTTCAAAAATGGGTGGAATAAATAAATACTATGTGAGGGTAATATAACATGGTCCTGACAAAAGACTCACTTGAAATGTTGTCTCTTGTAAATAATCAGCTCATTTCACTTATGCAGCTATTTATAGTATTACCACCCCTCTATTTATAACTCGTAACTGTAAACAGCTTAAATGGGCCTAAAGTTACGGTGAGAACAACAGCAACACTTACGGGATAACGCAGTTTAATCTGTTCACTAGACTAATAAATGCTACAGAGCTGTGTTGTGGATTTATCTCCTGGCCGTTATTTAAATTTATTTTCCCATCTCCATTTAGGTTCCTATTGCCAGCACCATTTTGACAAAGTACTGCCTGGCAAATTGATGGCAGGTCTCAGCCATGCTTCTCCAAAACCAGCTGTCAGCCGAATATAGGCGGGCACTTCTTCTGACTTTCCTTTCATTTGCGTAGAATCCGCCTAGCCTCCATTCAGCACCATCACCTGGATGAGATCAGGTATTTGCCAACAAGGTGGATTGTGGAAATGTAGACAAGGCCCATCTATGACACAGCAACAGGACAGAAATGAGATGTCACACCCAACATGCCACAGCAGCACTGGACCTTGGATTCGATTGTTTACCAGGTTCGACTTGTGAAGAAATGAACCAAACTTAAGTAGAGGATGAGCACTCAACCTCAAAAGTGGACACCAAACGGGGGAATTTCAACCTATCAGTCCAATTCAGAGTCACTAATATCAGCAAAATGTTCCTGTTCATTTTCCTGGCACCAGATAATTTTTCCACAAAAAGTTCCTTCCACTGTGGCTGGGAAAAGCAGGTTGGTTGCTTGTCGGGCAGGAAAGCCTGCAGCAGAAGGACGCAGTGGAGAAGTAGGTAGGGAGAGTTTGCGTCGGGGGTGGGGGCGAAGAGATCGTGGGGGGTTTGGGGATAGTGGTCAGGGGAGGGTTCGAGATCGCAGGAGGAGTTCCCACAAAAGCGGAAGTGGGCGGGTTGGAGTCAGGTTTAAAATTTTTTACATTTTAATTTCTCACCCGACCCAAACCTACCCATTTTTGGGGGTTAAAATTATTCCAGTTAACTGTTTCTCTCTCCACAGATGCTGCCTGCCTGACCTGCTGAGTGTTTTGCAACCTTTTCTGTTTTAATTTTAGGTTCTTTTTATTATTTAGAAGACATATTTGTCATTATGGTCAGGGTTATAGAATTGTCATTGTGAGTAATTACTGGTTACAAATGATTGTACTTGCTGGTCAAGTGATTGAGGGTATATAGCTGATCTACAGTGGCCTAGCATTAGGTGCATAGCCAAACCCTGGTATCGAACAGTAGGATTGTATTTGATTGCTGATGGTCTAATTGAAGGGGAATGACGTGGCAATAGGAGGTGGGGATGGAGCAGTAAAGGTACGTATCACATCCTTTTAGTCTGGTGGATGTATTATTGAGGGGATATCTTTGATTGCTAGAATGTTAGCTGGAGGGGTATCAGTCATGCTAGTGGGAGTGGACAGTCTACTGGTTGAGATATGCAACCAATCCAGATTTAGTTTACTAAGAAAAAATTTGCATTTATGTAGCACCTTTCATGACCTCAGGCCATCCCAAAGTGCTTCACAGCCAATGAAGTACTTTTTATTTGAAGCGTTGTCACTGTTGTAATGTAGGGAAACAAGGAGCACTTCAGTACTGGGTGGGGGAGGGGAGTATTGCAATTTCCATTTTGTCAAATTTCCAATCTCCAATCACTAGCAGTTTAGTTTGGGGTATGCCTCCAATCTCTGTTTAAAGCAGTGGGGTAGGGGTCACTTGTATGGCGCGATGCTCTCCACTCAGGTTATTTATTGCTTAAATGAAACCTCCTACAGCCAAGACAATGAGGTAGGTCAGCCTGAGCAAAGCCATAGCCAATGGCTCACACAATCACCACTGGGAAGTGACAAAGGATAGACTATTATGTATATGCTTTGCCTCTACACTGACCAGAAAGAATGGGTCAAGCTGTCAGTTAATATTCTAGCATTCAAAAGAACTATTCCGCAACCACCATTCTGACTTTTGAACCTGGATGAGGATAGGTCACGTCACTCCAATCAGCTGGCTTTTAAATTCTGTTAGTTTTTTTGAAGCTTTGTTTTCGTGGGAATATTTGGGTCAGTTTCCCTCTTTATTCTCTTGCATTTTTGTCACCTTTTCTGCATCTGCTTGTAGATTCTGGCACCTGCGTCCGAGAGGGAGGGTTCATGGCACATTTCCAGGCTACCACCATAATCTTTTGAACTGCCTACCAAGTAGCACCAAGGACCACCCATGAGCAACTCTTTCCTTCCAATTTTTCTGCCCCCTTCTAAGAGCCCCAACAGCCTAAAAATGGCACTTAACTTCACAGTGGTTGTAGTCAAACCTGATAGGAAGACGGTTGCGGTTGTTAGAGAACAATCAACGCAGCTCCAGGGGATCACTGCCAGAGATCCTTAGGGCAGCAACCTTAACCCAACCAACTTCAGCTGCTTCATCAATGACCTTCTCGCCATCATACCCCATCAGGAATAGAGTAGAGTAGAACTGATGATTCCAGTGTTCAGCTTCATTCACAACTCCTTCAGTAATGAAGCAGCACAGGCCAGCCTACAGCAGGACTTAAACAATATCTAAGCTTGCACTGGTGTGTAAAATTTATGCCACACAAGTGCCAGGTAATGACCATCTCCAGCAAGAGAAATTCCAACCATCTCTCCCTGACCTTTACGGAACAATCAATTATCTGGGAGTCAGTCGTGATCGAACTGTACCAGCCATGTCAGCTGCATGGCTACAAGAGCAAGGCAAAGCCTGGGTACTCTCTGATAAATGGCTCATCTCCTGACCTGTCAAAGCCTCTCCACCATCTACAAGGGTCAAGTGAGAAGTGGTTAGAATACTGGCCACTCACCTGGATGGGCGCAATTGCAACAAAACTCAAGGACAGAGCAGTCTGTGTAATCAGTGCCGCTGCCACTTTACTCAATATCTGCCTTTTCATAACCAGCACACTGTGGCGATAGTATATATTATCTACACGATGCACTGCAGCAACTCTCTAAGCTTACTTTGACAGCACCTCCCAGCCCCACAACCACCAAGACAGCAATATTGTGAGAACACCACCAGCACCCCTCCAGTTCACACACCATCCTGACTTGGAGATATACCGCCATTCTTTCATTGTTGCTGGGTCAAAATCCTGGAATTCCCTATCTCGTACCATTTTAAGGGCCACAGGGACTGCAGAAGTTTAAGGGTCCATAAAGCCCACCACCACCTTCTCAGGACAAGTAGGGGTGGAGAATAAATGCAGCTTTGCCACTGTTGCTCACATCTGTGAACAATTTTTTTTTTAAAGCTTCCAATCTGCTTTATCTTCTCTCCGACACTTTTCAATCTTGGTCAAGTCCTGCACTATGAGCCTTGGCCTTTCACCTGGATTTCTCAATAGATAAAAAGGCTGCAATGGGAATTCGCTATTCATTTGGACAAAGGAAGAGGTTAATTCCCCCTGTTGTGAAATTATTTGCTTTGGAGAAGGTGCTGCAGATTTTAAATACAATAATCAAGGGAAGGTCCCAAGTTTGATCTCTGGTCTGTACATAGTAAGCTGAGCTCAGCTGGAGTAGCAGTGGGGTGTTCCAACTGACCTCACCATTCCTGGACTTGGTAGAGGAAAAAAGCATCAGTCATCCCGTGACTCCGATGAGAAAATCACATGTGTTGAATATCAAATGAGGGCAGGATTGGCCTCAGCTGTGATGCTGCCCATTATAAGACTGGCAGTCTTGTGCTTGCATTAAGAATTACCACTTGAGCAAAGTACTAGAGGGCAGTGAGAACCAATGGAACTGTATCCCAGCATCAGTCAGCGCCTTCAGGAGAGGAGGAGAGAAAATTGGAGCATGGTAAAAGATAATGGGCAGGTTCCGAGTCATGTACAGCAGGAATCTAATTCTGCCCTCTTGAGCATCCCTGATTATAATCGCTCAACCTTTGGTGGTCGTGCCTTCTGTTGCCTCGGCCCCAAGCTCTGGAATTCCCTCCCTAAACCTCTCTGCCTCTCTTTCCTCCTTTAAGACGCTCCTTAAAACCTACCTCTTTGACCAAGCTTTTGGTCACCTGCCCTAATTTATCCTTATGTGACTCGGTGTCAAATTTGTTGTTTTAAAATACTCCTGTGCAGTGCCCTTGGGACGTTTTACTACGTTAAAGGCGCTATATATACAAGTTGTTGTTGTTGTTGAATCTAATCAAGGGGTTCAAGACACTAGTGGTAGTGAGAAGCCTGATGAATTTATAGCTCTGAACCCAAAGACAAATTACAGTTTTGAAATCAGTCCATGGCATATGCTTTTTTTTAATATCATTTATACTGCTTTAGTTGTACGTGGTGGGGTTATTTAGCTTTGGGCAGTGACTTCTGCCGGTCAGTGCATATGCTGACAGCCAGTACATTCTACATCTTTAGTACATGATGTTAAGAAGATTAACAATTTTGATCTCCCCACTAAAAATCTGTCACAATACCTTGTACTTATCTCGTGCTTTTAATGTAACAAAACATCCCAAGGGGCTTCACAAATAGTAATTGAGCCAGGAAGGAAGAGTTCAGGCTGAGCGTCCAAAAGTTTTGTCAAAAAGGTGAGTTTTAAGAAAGTTTTTAAAGAGGGCGAGGTGGCAAGGCAGAGGCCAAAACTAAGTGGATTTGATTGGTGGCGAAGTTTCGGTCCAGTATTTACTTAGCATTGTGAACTAGACCGTGCAGCAATTATTTTACAAAACTGGTGTGTGCATTAGCAAGGCCATGACATTCAAAAGGTTACAAAAGAGATTGCAAGGTGGAAGACCTTGCGTAACGTAAATCATAAACTGCTGCAAAACCTGCTTCCACTCATCAACCACTATTACAAGAGGTTCCATTGAAGAGCAGAGTAAAGCTCACAGGAGACGATAGGCTTTTAGTTTGCTGAGGCTGCAATGTTGGGTATTGTTGGCTACTGGGCTGAAATCTAAAGTAGCGGCACTGAACAGTGCCCACCAGAAGCCGCAGTGGAGAGAGGTATTAGCCCAAACTCCATAAATCCATGTGCAACGGCACAGCAATCTACCAGTTATTTATAATAACAATGGCCTGAACACAAGCCAATCCTATTAGTGCTACCTTCGCAAAATCCACCATTTAACATAGTAATCAGTTTGCACAACTGCTAGGTCTGGCGTTATTCTATCATCCCGATTTGAATGGATACATTTAGAGTTTCTTAAGCTGCTGTTTATATTTCTAATCCCTCTCGCATGATGAACAATGTTTAAATTAACCAATTCCAACATGGCTATTACAATGCCTGTAACTGCAGCGAAAGTAGTCTGCTGCAGGATGGTCCCTCTTTATATATTCAATTTGTATGTAACCCTAACTTTCGTAACAAATGTCAACAGTAACTGAAACATTAATTAACTGAGTTGCGGATCTGGTCTGCATTGGGTTAAGAAGCACACGACAATGCACTTTGCTTGGAAAAAGACTCCTTTGGGTGAAACTGTTGCATAAACCAACTACAATTCTGTTATAAAGTTTTTACTAAGCCTCGTGATGGAAGTGTATAATTTGATTTGATTTCTAGCATTTAATATTAGATTTAGCTGTGTGTTATGGGGAGATTCAGTAGGCTATGCATTAATGCATTAGAAATAACTTATATTAAGGATGAATTTATCTGCAGTAACTCTCTAATGTAATTTATCTGGAATACTATAAGCCAGCAAAGGAGGATCAATAGCATTTATGGGGCAGTCAACAGCTGCACGCTCAGGGTTCGGCTGCAGAAAGATCTGTATCACACTCAGAATGTTACCTAATCCTGTGCCTCCACAGTATCTGATATTTTAAAACGTTAAATGTTAGTTGAAGTAGATTCTTATTAACACTTACCACTGACTTCATCGCAGAACACTCTTGGGTTTGCTGCTTTTTAATTATAGGATCCTATAAGGTGACAAACAAACAGAATGTTCAAAGTAAGGAATGACTATGCCTGGAATTTCCGAAGCACCAGTTGTTATTGCCCTGTGGGATGTTTTATTGCATTGAATTTCACAGGGACTGCCAGGATCATGTTTCACAGGAGAGAGGTGGGAGCTAAGCCAGGGAAAAGTTGCAGACTTCCAAGTTGTCCAGCTAAGTAGCAAAATCTGTGATGTAACCACTGCATTTCTCCTGCAAAGCAACTAGACAATACTACTGATAGTGCACCTACCTCCCATACACATACAAATGTATACAGTCATACCTATAAGTGTCTGTAAGAAACACGTCAAATAAATAAATCCATTTTACTGATGTTGTCAAAATTATATATTAAATTGCACTTCCTGTGTCACATATACTTTCTCTAACAATTTGCCTGTCAAATGTTCCCCATCTTACTTTATTACTAACACCCTAATCTTCACATTACACATCATTGCCCAGGTGACTATAGAACACAATGTTTAATTTAGGCGGTGGTTACCATTGGTCAGGTTTCGTATCTCTTACAAACTAAGACATCATTAGCATTGTTTGTTCATTTGTTCCAAATTTTCATTTTTCTATCGTTCTCTCCAAGCAATGCCGCTCAATACCCCACATCCTGCTTCAGAGGCCAACCAAGGGCTCGTTGCTCAATGGTTGCCACTGTCATTCCGTGATCCTTCACTGGGAGGCACAATGCTGGATAAGACTTTAGCCCAGAACTTGCTGGAGCGGTGCATCTAGCGACATGTCGCAAGTTGAATTTTTTTCCTCCCCCTTCAGCTCAAAAAAGGTTTGCGCCGCAAATTGCTGGAAGTGCGAGTTGATAACGGAACAGCGAGGTCAACAGGGAATCTTGGGCCTTGGTGAACAATGAGACTAACTGTCTATCTCCTTAGCCAATGAGATTAAAGGATGGAGAAAGAAACAGAGGAAAGATGGAGAAGGAAATAGGGTGAATTAGAGTCTATTTGGATACAGAAAGAGAAACAAAGAGAGGCAAAGAAAGATTGGATTCAGAGAGATAGAAAAAAGTGACAGAAAGGAAAAGTAAGAAAAAAAATTAATTTTAAATTTTTAAATCCTTGAGGAACAATTTACTACCTGCAGGAGTGAGACTCCACAGTTTCAATTGTTCCCTTTCTGGGCCAAAGAGGTGGAGTAGCATTTTAGGAAGAAAAATCTCATAATTGAAGGGGTCCTTATGTCATTAAATACCAGCCCTTACTTTCTGCGGTGAGTTTAATTTCTTTTAACAGTGCAACTGCAGCAATTTCTTGAAACTCATGGGGAGTTTGACAGCGAGATTCCGTTTGTGCGAGGCCAAAGGCGGAGCAATTTGCAACGCTTCGCAACTCATGGTGCATCTTATCCTTGCCACAAATTACTGGATTTTTTACACACTAATAACAGCGTGCGCATTTAACCAGCCGTTATTTTCTCAGCAAATTCTGGGCCAAAATCTGTAGGTATTTTTCCTTCACCTCACCTAATGGAATATTTGTCTATCTAGAGTGCACAATTTATCAGAAATAACAGCTATTGGATTGGTTAATGTCTCTGTGTTTGAACAGCTGTATCCAAGTAATCCAAATCACTGCCTTTTATCTCTCAAATCTGTAGTTCTTTATTGTCTTATTCCAATTTTCTTGAACCTTCCCCTTCTGAGGGTACTATTGTGCTATGGCTTCACAATTGCCAGCAAAATCCCAGTACTTTGACTAGATGGTCTTTGTTCGTGAGTGAACCGGGATAGTGAGACCCTGGTCATGCTGGTTCACCACTGTTTTTTGGGGGGTTCTGCTGGTCTCCTACCACAGTTACAGTGGGAGACTGGGAATTACAGGCCCTGAGTATCAGCAGGCTAGTTATCAGGGGAGACGCTTCACACTGAGCCTGATAAGAACATAAGACGTAGGAGCAGGAGTAGGTCATTTGGCCCCTCGAGCCTGCTCCGCCATTCAATAAGATCATGGCTGATCTGATCTTGGCCTCAACTCCACTTCCCTGCCCGCTCTCCATAACCCTTGACTCCCTTACCATTGAAAAATCTGTCTATCTCCACCTTAAATATATTCAATGACCCAGCCTCCACAGCTCTCTGGGGAAGAGAATTCCAAAGATTCACGACCCGAGAGAAGAAATTTCTTCTCATTTCGATTTAAATGGGTGCCCCCTTATTTTGAAATTATGCCCCCTAGTTCTAGATTCCCCCACGAGGGGAAACATCCTCTCTGCATCTACCCTGTCAAGCCCATTCAGAATCTTATATGTTTCAATAAGATCCCCTCTCATTGTTCTAAACTCCAATGAGTATAGGCCCAACCTGCTCAACCTTTCTTCATAAGACAACCCCTTCATCTCTGGAATCAACCTCGTGAACCTTCTCTGAACTGCCTCCAATGCAAGTATATCCTCCCTTAAATAAGGAGACCAAAACTGTATGTCGTACTCCAGGTGTGGTCTCACCAACGCCCTGTACAGTTGTAACAGGACTTCCCTACTTTTATACGCCATTCCCTTTGCAATAAAGGCCAACACTCCATTTGCCTTCCTAATTACTTGCTGTACCTGCATGCTAACATTTTGTGATTCATGTACAAGGACCCCCAGATCCCTCTGTACCTCAGCATTTTGTAATCTCTCCCCATTTAAATAATAATTTGCTTTTTTATTTTTCCTACCAAAGTGGATAACCTCGCATTTTCCCACATTAAACTCCATCTGCCAGATTTTTGCCCACTCACTTAGCCTATCTATATCCCTTTGGAGATTCTTTGCGTCCTCCACACAATTTGCTTTCCACCTATCTTTGTATCATCAGCAAATTTGACTACATTACATTCGGTCCCTTCATCCAAATCATTAATATAGATTGTAAATAGTTGAGGCCCCAGCACTGATCCCTGCGGCACCCCACTAGTTACAGTTTGCCAACCTGAAAATGACCCATTTATCCCGACTCTCTGTTTTCTGTTAGTTAGCCAATCCTCTATCCATGCTAATATATTACCCCCAACCCCGTGAGCTCTTATCTTGTGTAGTAACCTTTTAGGTGGCACCTTATCGAATGCCTTCTGGAAATCCAAATACACGACATCTACTGTTTCCCCTTTATCCACCCTGCTCGTTACATCCTCAAAGAACTCCAGCAAATTTGTCAAACATGATTTCCCTTTCATAAAACCATGCTGACTCTGCTTGACTATATTATGATTTTCTAAATGTCCTGCTACCACTTCCTTAATGATGGACTCCAACATTTTCCCAATGACAGATGTTAGACTAACTGGTCGATAGTTGCCTGCTTTCTGTCTCCCTCCTTTCTTAAATAGGGGTTTTACATTTGCGGTTTTCCAGTCCGCTGGGACCTCTCCAGAATCCAGGGAATTTTGGTAGATTACAACCAATGCATCCACTATCTTTGCAGCCACCTCTTTTAAGACTCTAGGATGCAGGCCATTGGGTCCAGGGGACATGTCCACCTTTAGTCCCATTAGTTTGCCTAGTACTTTCTCTCTAGTGATAGTGATTGTTTTAAGTTCCCCCCCACCCCACCCCAATAGCCCCTTGATTACCCATTATTGGGATGCTTTTAGTGTCTTCTACCGTGAAAATATTTGTTCAAAGTTTCCGCCATTTCCCTGTTTCCCATTATTAATTCCCCAGACTCATCCTCTAGGGGACCAACGTTTACTTTAGCTACTCTCTTCCTTTTTATATATCTGTAGAAGCTCTTACTGTCTGTTTTTATATTTCTTGCTAGCTTACTCTCATAAGCTATCTTCTCTCTCTTTATCATTTTTTTAGTCGTCCTTTCCTGGTTTTTAAAAATTTCCCAATCTTGCTCATCTCCGACACACACATACAGACAAACGTTGCATGTTTGCGTCATAGCAATCAGGAGCAGTAACCTGGCTGATCTCCCCTTCCCCAGTCAATATAAAAGAAACAATGTAGGTTCTACCTTGTGAAAGCCACACAATCAGTCCCAATCTCAGCTGAGCTTCCTGTGAACATGTGGCACAGCCCATGAAGGAAGGAAAGAAACAAATTTAAAGGACAAGTTAGTAAATACCGTTTTACCACAGCTTCTGGTGACTGGGCCTGAAAACAAGTATGTCCTCTTAGTCAAAGAACTGTGTACGGAGTGAGTTGGGAACAGTTGGAGTAAACAAAACAAAATAACTAAATGGGAGTGACAGAAGCATTTCAAGAAAGAGCTCGTTAGGCACATACAACTCCTTGCTTTGAGTGACCAAAGCAGAGATTTTGTCCCATGTGAAAAAAGGAACATTTCTGTCTTTATTTCCACACAGTATTGGTTAAAATGGAAGCTATCTGTCCTTATCAAATTTCAACATGGATACTGAAGTCAATCTGCAGGAAAACAGTCCAGTTTGTCCTGCTCGAGTAATTTAGTTTGAAGGAATTTTCCAGATCTACCTTTTCTATACTCTTTACTATCTTCGATATCCCTATAAAATCACTGTTCAATTGTGTCATTTTAAGATATTAAAAGCTGTGGTTTCACATCTTTCCTCATATCTTAGACCTTATACGAGAGACCAGCCTCAGGACTCTTCTCTGAACTGCCTCCAGCATTTAAATGTCTCTCTCTTGTGCCTCAGTAAGCAGCAGTGGACATAGTACTCAAGGTACGGTCTTACCAGAACACTATACAGTTTGAGCATGGCTTCCTCTAACTCATACTCTTTTGCTTCCATCTGAAAATGCTAGCAGTACATTCTAAGAAGAAAGGCAGTGAGCTATAGTGGGTTTTCTGACTTTGATAGCATGCCCTTTGCCCAAGAACATCAGCCAGAGATTTACAACAGCAGCCAATCTACAGAAACTTCCCAGAGTGATCAGTCTCTACTTGACTGCAGGTTGTGCTTGTTTGTACCAATTCCCCGCAGGAAGTAACTAAGCAAATGCCTCAAAAGGACAATGCAGGTTAAACATGGCTATTTCTTAGCATTTAAACATCACAACAGACGCCAGACCACCGACGAGCAATGCCACAGGAGATCAGTTCCTGGCATTGATCTCCTCTGTGATGTCTTCCCACTGGCGGCAGAGGTGTTGCTGGAGGACTTTCTGTCCCCTCCTGTCCCTGCCTGCACCAGGGCCTCCAGTGCAGTATTTGAAAACCTTGGTGCCCTCTCAGTACTTGCTGCAGCCATGTCTCTATTCACGTGCTTTCCTGTTGTCTGTAGTCAGAGTGCACCTCTCCTTTAAGAAGTTCTGGCTGCCTTTAAGTGGCATCGGAGACGCCTGATTTCCGTTCCCCCCCCCCCGCCCCCCCGAAACAGCCGTGCAGCAAATGAATAGTGCAGGTAGCGCTGGCTGCACGCCTGACTCTGTATAATGAGCACACAGCACGAATATCACATGCTGCCTGGGACAACACCAACAGGTGCATGCAGTGAGCACACTTCTGGGTGCAATCTGATTTCTAGGCCTGTTTGTTTCTGTGGAATATCTACAGAAACTCAGAACAGGGAGGGAACAAAAACCCTACTTTCCAGGCACCTGCACCATAAAACCTGACCTCATCACTGAGCCAGCACAGCTCAAAGGTGGATGCTTACATGGTTATCGAAGAAGTGGACATGGCCGGACTTTTCCTTCATTGGGAGGGAATTGGAACCAATGCTACAAACAAAACATCTTAAACTGCGACAACTTGCATTTATATAATGCTTTTAATGTAACAAAACTTCCAGGGCAATTCACAATTGGGTGTCAGACTGAAGCAAAAGTAAGGGGGGGGAGTTTAAGGGAGGTGCCGGACAACACATATAAAAAGGTAAGTTTTAGGGAAGCCTTGAAGGTGGGGAGAGATGTATCAAGTCATACCATACTATAATGAGGGGGATAGTTGCTAATAAAAAGCACAAAATAAAAAGCAAGAGTGTGGGAAAGTGAAATTATATAATTGTAGTGAAAGAAAACAGTGTCACTGCTACATCAAAGCAACTGTTAGGTAAAGAGTGAGAAGTATCTTATTAGGCTGCACTGAAATGGAATAAAAATTGAGTTGTCGTTGGTGATGACTTCTAACTGACAAATGCTGAATATCATTTGGATTTCAGTGAGCGTGTCAAATTGCAACATCAGTCATACACTTAGTTGTGATCTTTCAAGTTTCCGAGTATTAGTTTATAGCTTCATGTTATTTATGTACAGTCAGGATTAATACAACAACAACTTGCACTTATATAACATCTTTAATGTAGTAAAACTTCACAGGAGCATTATCAGACAAAATTTGACACCGAGCCACATTACGGGATATTAGGATAGATGACCAAAAGCTTGGTCAAAGAGGTAGGTTTTAAGGAGCATCTTAAAGGAGGAAAGAGAGGTAGAGAGGATTAGGCAGGGAATTCCAGAGCTTAGGGTCTAGGCAACAGAAGGCATGGCCACCAATGGTGGAGCGATTAAAGTCAGGGATGCGCAAGGGGACAGAATTAGAGGAGTGCAGATATCTCGGAGGGTTGTAGGGCTGGAGGAGGCTACAGAGATAGAGAGGGGCGAGGTCATGGAGGGATTTGAAAACAAGGATGAGAACCTTAATTTAAAGTGGTAGCGTTTCTGCCCAAGGTCATTTATAGCCCTGCAGTACACAACAGATCATATAAATGTCAAATCACCTAATCACTCCAATACTTTTCATGACTGTTAATACACTATTATATTTACCATAAAAGTGGCTTTATATTCATCTCAACAGATTGTTTTCTGATGCATCCATCAGGTATCAGTCCAAACAATTAGATAGTTGGTTGGTTCAGTCAGCATCTAATTGGACTCAATCGGGTCAGCAAAAATCAATTTATTGTGTTCTCAGCACTTTCATTCTATCGATCTGAACATAGATTGCAGAGGTGAAAAACAGAAAGGATAGTGTCCTAACCCAGTGCATCACCCCATTTCCCCATTAAAGTACAGATGTTTGGAGCAGGTTAATGCAGGGTAGCATACTAATTTTAGGCTGCTATTGAACTAGAACATCCATTTTGTGTTGGATGCTGTGAAAGAATAACTTCATCAGTGAAAGCTAAATTCTAAGGTAATTTCCCATCAAATTATTTTCACCTTTGATCCATTGTTCCCAAAAAATAAAATCCTTTGTTTAAAATTCTTACCTGTGGGTGTAAGATTTTAATTTGACACAGCAGTCATAGGGGGAAAAATTTGGTTGCTTTGCACCTCCTGTTAGTGCCCTAAGAGGGGTGCTAATGGGGCGCAAAGCAACCAGCGCCCAGGTGTGGCGATGTTTGCGCCGCTAGCAAAATTGACCAGACATTTTGCGGCGGCGCTAAGCACTACCACCACAATCTCCTGCGCCCGCAGATCGTGACATCAGTTGAGCATGCAATGCCCCCGGTAGCGCCCCGGACCAGATATTGAGTGGCGGCCCCTGCCTTACCGCCTGCCGCTAGCAACGACAGGTTGAGGGGAGCGTTTTGCAGTCGGGAAGGGACTGGGGGAGCGCTATTTAAAGGCGGCCGCTTCCTGCCTTTTTTTGTCGGCGACATTTTTGCACCACGCATTCTGAGAGAGAGAGAGAGAGACTTCTGGAGAGATTCAACGCTGTGTGAAGGAGTTTTGGGTACTGAGCAGCACTTTACAGGTTCATTTTGATTTGACCTTCCTTGCATCGATTTAGAAGAGACTTTGGGGGCTGCACTCTGAGCTCTTTCCCTGGGCCTCTCCATTGTTCTTTCCAGCAGATTTGATGTACAGGTCTCTCCAGGCCGAGATTCAAGGCTGCAATGAGCAGAGTGTGGATGGAGAGCAAGATCGACCCTCCCCTTTAAGAGCTGGACGGCGCCAGTGTGTGTGTGTTCCATTGCTGACTGACATTACATGAGCTTCACCAGCGCTCTGAGGTAGCGCCTCGCCCCTCAGCGTTTGCGTCTTAAGAGAGGTGTGTAGCACCTGATTTAGCGCTCCAATCACCTCCAGGGGCGATAGAAGACAAGTTTGCAGTCGGAGGCGAAACTTAACGCCAGGCGTTAAACTTTCCGCCCGGCCGATAATTGTGCCCCAAACAGGGCGATACAGAATTTCTCCCCCATAGAGTCATAGCGGCACAGAAGGAGGCCATTCGGCCCATTGAGTCTGTGCCGGCTCTCTGTAGAGCAATCCAGTCAGTCCCATTCCCCCGCTCTATCCCCGTAGCCCTGCAAGTTTATTTCCCTCAAGTGCCTATCCAGTCTCCCCTTGAAAACATTGAGGGGGAAAAATTGAGTCGCGCCCCCTTTGGGGCGCTAACTTCGCCGGGCCTGAAAAAATTAGCACCCCCACAGCTGAAATTCATCGGTAGCGCCACAAGACAGAAGCGGGGCGCTACTGGAAGTGCCCCGCCTCCCTCTTGGGGCGCTGCGAGGGAATATCGCGGCGCTACGTGCCGCAGTGCCACGTGCTGCGGCACGTTGCGCCGCAGTACTGCCTGCCTTCCTCCCCTTCTTAAAGGGGAGGGACCTTGTGCAGCGCGACCCGGGGCCCAGCTGGGCCACCAGGGATCGGAGTGCCGTCAAAAGAGCCCGGCACTCGAGAGAAATGCCGGGCTCACGGAGCACAGCCAGCATGCCGCGGGGGGGCTGGTCAGGAGGCCGGGGACAGCAATAAGGGCAGGTGCTGGCGGGCGGCCAGCAACAAAAATGGCCGCCCGGCACCTCGTCTTTAATTAGCGCCACCCTGGCCGTAGGTAGGCCCCCCCTGACCCCGTCGGACATAGCGTCCGGTGGTAAGTCAGGGGGCGCTACCGAAGATCGCAGCCGGGGCGCGAGCGGGGTGCTGCGCACAGCGATGATGTCATCGCGGCAGCACAGTGCCACGGGGCGCTAATGGTTACCGCCACCGCTACCCTCCCGCTGAATGTCGCGGGAGCGATGGCGGCGCCGCGCCCGGGCGCTAGTTGCTTTGTGCCCCATTAGCGCCCTCTTAGGGCGCTAACAGGAGGCGCAAAGCAACCGAATTTTTAGGCCTGAGTGTCTCCGCTTCCACCATTTCCCCAAAATCCAGGTCATCACCACTTGCTGCGTAAAAAAGTTTTTCCTCACATTCCCCCTGTATCTCTTGCCCAAAACCTTAAATCTGTGTCCCCTAGTCTTTGTACCATTAACTAGTGGGAACAGCCTTTCCCCGGCTAGCCTATCCAAACCCGTCATAATCTTGTACACCTCTATCAAATCACCCCTCAACCTCATTTGCTCTAATGAAAACAAAATCAGCTTCTCCAACCTGTCCTTGTAGCGAAGATTCCCCCATCCCCAGAACCATTCTGGTAAATCTCCTCTGCACCCTCTCAAGTGCCTTCACATCCTTCCGAAAGTATGGTGACCAGAACTGGATGCAATACTCCAGTTGTGGCTATCCAATTAGTCCCACTCCCCTGCTCTTTCCCCATAGCCCTGCAATTTTCTCCCCTTCGAGTATTTATCCAATTCCCTTTTGAAAGTTATTACTGAATCTGCTTCCACCGCCCTTTCAGGCAGTGCATTCCAGATCATAACAACTCGCTGCATAACTAAAATTTCTCTTCATCTCATCTCTGGCTCTTCTGCCAATTACCTTAAATCTGTGTCCTCCGGTTACCAACCTGTCTGCCAGTGGAAACAGTTTCTCCTTATTTACTCTAGCAAAACCCTTCATGTTTTTGAACGCCTCTATTAAACCTCTCTGCTCTAAGAAGAACAATCTCAGCTTCTCTAGTCTCTCCACATAACTGAAGTCCCTCATCCTTGGTACAATTCTAGTAAATCTCTACACTCTCTCCAAGGCCTTGACATCCTTCCTAAAGTGTGGTGCCCAGAATTGAAAACAACACTGCCAGAACAACCTGAAAAATCACCTTAAGAGCCATTGATACTGCCAAAATGCCAAGCGTGCACACACAAATCTCGGGCCATTCTGGGATGATTTAGCAGGAAGTGCCGGAGACAGTAAAAGCACTGAGGTCCATTAATAAATGGTGGCCACACAGTTAGGACTTGTGAAACACTAAATGTCAGCATAAAGCTCTGACAGTGGTATGCAAAAATAATGATAATAAATAGGGCTCTGGATAAGATTTTAAACTAGAAAGACAGGGGGGGAGAGATCTAGTGGAAATAACATAAACCTGAAGGTAAAAGAAATAGGAGATGAGAGTAAAGGTCAGACCAAGGTCAGACCAAGAATAAGGGTAAGATTAATGGTTGGAGAACAGATACAGTTATGGAACATAATTATAAAGTGACCGTAAAAAAATAAAGTGAGAGGAACAATTAATAAAAACAAATTAAGTTGCCTGGACAGCATCCAAAACAAAACAGGGTAACTGGAGACAATAATTTACAGAGAGAAGCCAGATGTAGTAGGGATAACTGAAACATGGCTACATAAACAATAAGACTGGAAGTTAAATATTGCAGGTTATAACATATTTAGAAAGGATAGGAAAGGAAGAGAGGATGGGCAACACGGTGGCATAGTGGTTAGCACTGGTGTCTCACAGCGCCAGGGACCCGGGTTCAATTCTGACCTCGGGTGACTGTCTGTGTGGAGTTTGCACATTCTCCCCGTGTCTGCGTGGGTTTCCTCCGAGTGCTCCGGTTTCCTCCCACAGTCCAAAAATGTGTGGGTTAGGTTGATTTGGCTATGATAAATTGACCCTTAGTTGTTAGGGGGGGGGGTTATGGGGATAGGATGGGATATGTTAGGGGGAATTAAATACGTGGGGGTAGGGTGGGATATGTGTACTGTGGGGATTAAAGCAGGGACAGGGTACTGGATTTGGATGATCAGCCATGATCGTATTGAATGGTGGAGCAGGCTCGACGGGCCGAATGGCCTACTCCTGCTCCTAGATTCTATGTTTCTATGTTTCTATAGCTGTACCAATTAGAGATAACATAATGGCAGTAAAAAAAAGGTTATAACTAATATTAAGATAGAAACAATCCATATGAAATGAGATAACGGGTAAGAAGAGATCGATCAATGCTAATAGGGGTATTCTACAGACCAGCTAATAATGGAAGGGTAGTGGAGGAAGAAATATGTAAGCAAATTTATGAAATGAGTAAAAGACATAGAATAATAATCATGAGAGATTTCAATTATCCCCAAATAAACTGGCAAGAAGAGGTAGGGAAAAGGGAAAAGGAAATAGAGTTTTTACAGTGTGTTCAGGACTGCTTTTCTACTCAGTGCTCAAGAAGGCTAACAAGAGAGGAATCACTGCTGGACCTAATAATGGGAAATGAACTGGAGCAGATCAGAGAAGTAAGTGTAGGGGAACATCTAGGCAATAGCGATCACAGCAAAATAAGGTTTAAGATAATGATAGAGAAAGACATAAGTAAGACAAAGATTAAAGTAATAGATTGCAAAAAAGCTAATTTTCAGGGGATGAGAAAGATCTAGGAAACTAGATAAACTGGAAAAAATATTGACAAAGATATAGTACAGCAGTGGGAAATATTTAAAAAGGTGATTTAAGTTACAAGGACAGGTTGGAGAAGCTGGATTTGTTTTCATTAAAGCAAAGGAGGTTGAGGGGTGATTTGATAGAGGTGTACAAGATTATGACGGGTTTGGATAGGCTAGACGGGGAAAGGCTGTTCCCACTATTTGATGGTACAAGGACTAGAGGACACAGATTGGTTTTGGGCAAGAGATACAGGGGGGATGTGAGGAAAAACTTTTTTACACAGCGAGTGGTGAGGACCTGGAACTCGCTGCCGACGGAAGTGATGGAAGCGGAGACACTCAATGTTTTCAAGGGGAGACTGGATAGGCACTTGAGGGAAATAAACATGCAGGGCTACGGGGATAGAGCGGGGGAATGGGACTGACTAGATTGCTCGACAGAGAGCCGGCACAGACTCGATGGGCCGAATGGCCTCCTTCTGTGCCGTTATGACTCTGGGGTAAACATTGGGTAGCGCCCCCTTCCCACCTTCACCGGGACGCTAATTTTAGTGCCACGAAAAAGTTAGCACCCCCACGGCCGATTTTCCCAGGTAGCGCCCCGAGAGGGAGGAGGTGCGATACTGGAAGTGCCCCGCGTCCCTCTTGGGGCGCTGCTTCCATCGCGCCGCTGTACTGCAGGCCTTCCTCCCCTTATTAAAGGGGAGGGACCTGGCGCAGCGTGTCCCGGCGACCAGCTGGGCCACCAGGGATCGGGAGTGACGGCAAACGAGCCCGGCACTCAAGAGGAATGTCGGGCTCACGGAGCGCAGCCGGCACCCCGCAGTGGGGCTTCACGGGGGTCGGGGACAACAACGGGGGCAGGTGCTGGCAGGCAGCCAGCAACAAAAATGGCCGCCCGCCACCTCCCCTTTAACTAGCGCCGCCCCGGCCGCAGGTAGGCTCCCCTGACCCTGGCGGACATAGCGTCTGGCGGTAAGTTGGGGGGTGCCACCCAATATTACAGCCGCAGCGCGAGCAGGGTGCTGCGCACGGCAATGACGTCTTCGCCGGCGGTGAAGCGCGGCGTGCCGCTAACGATCAGTGCCGTCGCTAACCTCCCGCTGTATTTCGTGGGAAGCGTTAGCGGCGCCGCGCCCAGGCGCTGGTTGATTTGCGCCCCGTTAGCGCCCTTTAGGGCACTAACGGGAGGTGCAAATCAACCGAATTATGCCCCCTATGACTCTATGATCAAGAGTGTTCAGGAGGAATTTATTCCAGTAAAAAAGATAATAAAGGAAAGGATTACAAAAGGGAATATAAAGCTGTTAGGAAAGGAGTCCAAAAAAACAATTAGGAAGGCAAAGAGGAAGCACAAAATTAAATTATCATTGAATATCAAAAGGCTGACACTCCAGTGCAGTACCGAGTGAGTCCTGCACTGTTAGAGGTGCCGTCTTTCAGATGAGATGTTAAACTGAGGCCCCGTCTGCTCTCTCAGGTTGACGTGAAAGATTTCATGGCATTATTTTGAAGACGAGCAGGGGAGTTATTCCCGGTGTCCTGACCAATATTTATCCCTCAACCAACATCACTATCAAATTGTACCCTCCTGTTAATAATGTCAATCTATGAAAGATTTGGATATATAAATCAGTATATAAAGTCACTACATGCTGTGGGGTTTCTTCTACGTAGCTAACATACTGCAGCAGTAAGGATTTGGCTGTTTCTAGTCCCACTGGCCCACTCAGAGGTGGTGGGGAATGTTATTTTATTCGGGGTGCCAATATCTCTTAGTGCCTATCATGGATGTTGCACAAGCAGTCTGACAATTTAGAGATAGTGGAGGGTTCGGGAGAGGTGGTGGTGAGGTACAGCTGGGTGATGTCAGCGTACATGTGGAACCTAACGTTGTGTTTTCAGATGATGTCACCGAGGTGCAGCATGTAGATGAGAAATAAGAGGGGGCCAAGGATAGATGTTGGGAGACTCCAGAGCTAATGTTGTGGGAGCAGGAAGAGAAGCATTGCAGGTGAGTCTCTGGCTACGACTGGATAGATAAGAATGGATCTAGGTGAGTGCAGTCCCACCCAGCTGGACAATGGAGGAGAGGTTTTGGTGGAGGATGGTGTGGTCAACCGTGTCAAAGGATGCAGACAACAGCAACAATAACTTGTATTTATATAGTGCCTTTAATGTAGTAAAACATCCCAAGGCGCTGCACAGGAATATTAGAAGACAAAAAAATTGGACACCAAGCCACATAAGGATAATTAGGGCAGGTGACCAAAAGCTTGGTCAAAGAGGTAGGTTTTAAGTAGCGTCTTAAAGGAGGAAAGAGAGGCGGAGAGGTTTAGGCAGGGAATTCCAGAGCTTAGGGCCTAGGCAACAGAAGGCACGGCCACCAATAGTTGAGCGATTATAATAAGGACGAGGAGGGATACTTTACCACAGTCACATAGGATGTCATTTGTGACTTTGATAAGAGCCGTTTTGGTACTGTGACGGGCGGAAATCTGATGGAGGGATTCAAACATGGAGTTCCAAGAAAGATGGGCATGGATTTGGGAGGTGACAGCATGTTCAAGGACTTTGGAGAGGAAAGGGAGATTGGAGTTTACAAGGACAGAGGGGTCAAGGGTTGGTTTCTGATGATGGCAGATTTGAAGGGGAAGGAGAACCATTAACAATATCAGCTAACATGGGAGTTAAGAAGGGAAGTTGGGTGGCCAGCAGTTTAGTAGGAATAGAGTCAAGGGAGCAGGCAGTGGGCCTCATGGACAAGAAGAGCTCGGAGAGGGCATGAAGGGAGATAGGAGAGAAACTAGAGAAAGATGTGAGTTCAGGGCTAGGGCATCGTGCTCTCCTGTTCCACTTCGATACCTCCATCGTGCTCTCCTCTTCCACCCAGATACCTCCATCGTGCTCTCCTCTTCCCCCCAATCCCCCTCCTCTCCAACCTAACTGTACCTGCATCATGCACATGTTGGGTCGAGTTTAGGAATAACAGCCAGGGAGTTGATTTCGGAAAGCCAGGGGCAGAGTGATGCACATCATCGGAGGAGAGCCCGAAACAGAAGTCACGATCCTATGTCACTATTCAGTCCTTTTAAATATAGGCCTCACGTTGGCCTCTCTCCAGTCCATGGGAATAATCCCAGCCCTCAATGAGCTTTATAAATATATGAGTCACTGGCTTGCATAATACAGCCCCCATATGTTTTAGCACCCTAGGGTGAATACCATCAGGGCCTGGAGCCCTGCTACTTATACATTCACTTCTATATTCACTTTTAAAATTACCTCTATGTAACAACACTGGTAGCTTCACATCATGAAGACTGATGCAAAATAACCATTCAAATTTCAGCCATATATTGAGAGTCTACCCAAATCTGCCCTGTAGAATGCCTCAATGGTTCTATACAATATGTAATGGCTCTCTGACCCCTGTCATAGTTAAAATAGTAAATTTGTTATTTTAACAACCATTCTTAAAATGTAGCACATGCCAAAGATTCAAGGAACACCCAGAATTATTTTATTTAGCTATCTCATTCTAAAAGTGACACTGAGAAACTATTCTCAAATGATGCCAGGGAATTCGATAGAAGTCAGTGTCTTTAGAATAGGGGGGGGGCGGTGGAGAGAAGAGGAAAATCACACGAGATAGCTGGGCGGGAGGGCGGGGTGGAGAACACACTATGGAGCTTTACAACACTTCTAAAAAGCTGAAAGCACTATCAATCAAGTAACTTAGACAGAACATGTTAGCCTACAGCATGAATACAGTGCAACCCTTTAACAATTACATTTTTTTTGTTGTACTATATCAGGAATCACCAAAACAAAGGTAAAAATCCACGTGTGTGTGCCAAAAGTTTAGTATACTTTTAAATAGCCCATAGTCGGCCATGGATCTTGAAACAGACCACTAAAATTTAGTAACTAAACCCAGCAAATACACAAACAAGGGAGTATCTAAACCAATTATAGTTTTACATCCATCTACCAAGCCGTGTCTTTGTACAAGCTCATTGGATGCAAGAACATGCTTCAAAAATGTGCAGACAATGCCTCAAATATGATAACAAAAAGGTTATAAATAGACTGACTATTATAATAAAGTCAAATGTGAAACAACACATCAAACTGATGTCTTCAACTTTAAATCTTAGCTATTTCTCCAGTTTTACTGCTGGATTCTCACATTCACATTCTGTTGCTTTACCTTCCATTTTGGAGCCATGTCTGACTCACCCTTTCTCTTTGCCTTACGAAACGTCTGACTAGGATTACTTTGGTATCGTAAACAAGGCTTTGCGCCTCTTCGGCATTTAAAATCTATATTTAACGGCTGTTGAACCCATTAGCTGCTTTTTGATGAAAGCAGTCCAGATGTGAACTTTTGATTGTTCTCCTCCCCCCCCTTCGTTTTGGTAGAACCTGTGAAGGAGCTTCTCCAACCTGGATATAAATACTGACAAAAGGTCCCACCCAAAACATTAACCAACCTTTCACTTTAAGATGCTGACTTACCTGTGTGGATTTCCTGAATTTTCCTTTTTTCCCCAATAGGATAGATCCGTCAAACATTAATCAGTAAGAGCCTCCTCAGCTTTGTTTGAAATTTTTAGGGGAAAAAAACTAAATTCAAGAAGTTGCTTCACTATCAAAGAGTTTTCATTTAGAAAAAAAGTCTAGAATATCAGTTGTGTTCTGTAATACATTAAAGGATCTTCCACCTTCCACTTCATCCCCATCATGACCCATCCTAAATCTCAGTACTCGGGTCATTAACATTAAGGGTAGGCTACAAGGGTGCCCGTCCAGTGGCATGGATACGTGTGGAGTCCGTGGGAGGAGACACAGGTTGGGTTGTCCAATGGTGGCATGAATTCCCCAAGTAGGGGAATGCTACTCCCTTACTGGGAGGCCCATATAGTGTCAATCAATCCCTCTGGGATCAGTTGCCATTTGATTTATTCTCCGGGTGACCCCCATGCAGCCCAGTACAGTACATATGCCTGCTTCCTGCACTGGCTTACATATCCAGGATTTCTTTGGAGGGACCCTGAGTAAATCAACCCCCACCCCCCCAGACAGGCCCCAAAATTGATATCGGGATGGGGGTGGCAGGCTGAAGAAGCACCCACTGTCGTACTTTAAAGTGCAGCTATCAAAGGGCGGAAATCCACAGGGACAGGTTCCACCCCAGCCGCTCCAGTCCTACAGCTCTCCAATTCCATCCTATGTAAAGGCGGAATTTCTCGGCTTAACCCTGCAGCAGCTTTCAAGAAACTTACTTTGAACAGGAAATACAAAAAGTTCCAGAAGTTTCCACTACTGTTGACTACTATGTCAAGCAACTTCAGAGAAATAAATAAAGATAATTCTGCAACATTTCATGTCCTCCTAGAATAAACCAAATATCCCAATCGTATTATTATTTTAAGTATTGAAGTATTTTTCTTCATATGTGCTAAGCCTCTAGCATATCAAACTCACTGCCATTGCACAGATCATCTGCCCCAGGTGGCAAGTACAGTCCGTGTAAATGTAATTTTGTGTGCAAAGCAAAGAGAAACAGCTCCATTAAACAGTCAACGTTGGAAAGCTAGCAGATGAGCTGTGAAGTTATTACAACTGTTTTCCAATTATTATTTCATTCTATTAATACATCCAGTAACTTTCAATAATGCAGGTTTACCTTTTTAAGATGATTAAAGTCCAAACAAAGAGCCCGAATTGAAAAAGCCGTGAATCTTCAAGAGCACAGGCTAAAGATGAATGATACCCATAAGGACACAGCTCTGTTACTCAAAGCAATGGTTTTTTTTTATTGAACAACAGCTGCACTTACACCCAACACGATCTTACAAATAGAACATGACTAATGTAAACGCATTTTTATTTTCTTACCATCAGCGTTTTCAAAATGTCTCACTAACTGAAGTCTCAGCCTCCTGGTTGTTTATTCCTCTGTGCTTCCAAAACAGTTACCGTACTCCTGCACAAATGTGTTATTTTTAAAAAGTCATCTACATGTTGGAATTCACAGCACTGTGAAAGTTCTTCAGCAGAACCTTCAGGCAGCTGGAGTGATAACGGCCGTGTAGACTGACTTTCTATTTATATATTTACCAAAGCTACAAATAGAAAGATGGAGACAGCATGCAGCAAGCCACCGATAACAATGGCCATTGTTTTGATTTTTAACTTTCCAGGTCAGCAGCAGAGATAGGCCAGTCTTTCATTCTGTTTATAGTTTTTTCTCCTATTTTCCTCCCCTCCTCTGTTGAGGATGATGATTCACACTGGGGTATGAATCCACACTCGGATAATTGTCCAGCACCTCATCGGTGTGACCGGTATCCTAATTCGCACCAAGTCCTGTTCACCCATCACCACTGTGCTCGCCGACTTACATTAGCTCAAGGTCCGGCAATGCCTCAGTTTTAAAATTCGTATCCTTGTTTTCAAATCCCTCCAGGGCCTTGCCCCTCCCTATCTCTAACCTCCTCCAGCCCTACAACCCTTCGAGATCTCTGTGCTCCTCCTATTCTGGCCTCTTGCGCATCCCAGATTTTCTTTGCTCCACCATTAGAGGCCGTGCCTTCAGCTGCCGAGGCCCTAAACTCTGGAATTCCCTCCCTAAACCGCTCTGCCTCTCTACTTCTCATTGTCCTTTAAGACGCTTCTTAAAACCTACCTCTTTGCCCAAGCTTTTGGTCATCTGTCCTAATATCTCATGTCGCTCGGTGTGAAATTTTGTTTGATAATCGTCCCTGTGAAGTGCCTTGGGACATTTTACTACATTGAAGGCACTATATAAATGCAAGTTTATTGTTATTATTGTCCTTCACGTATTAGCCTGATATTGACTATCAGTAGGCTATTTGACTCTGGGGTGAAAGGGGGCAAAATCACAGCCAAGCCCATTCCTGTTTACACCCAGTATTCCAATAGGGGTCACTGAATAGCAATCAATAGTAGGAAACCTCGCACATGGGCACTAAGAACAACTGTTAGAGCCCAACTGCAGCCTCACTGGGAAAGTTACCTCTGTACTGATTGGGAATCAAACCTGGGATCTTTTGATCTACACAGCTTGGTAGTGAACCCACTAGGCCATCAGTGAAGCTGAAACTTTTATTTTAATTAAAACAGATCAAAGGAATAAAATAGACAATTTCCTTTAGTAAAAGAAAATCTGCAGATGTAAGAGGAATTGTGTTTTGTTAACTGAAGGTCCAAATCCTATAGCTTTGCGGAACACCTCCATTCAGTCCGTAAGGGTGACCCCGAGCTTCCGGTTGCCTGTCACTTTAATACTCCGCTCCACTCCCACTCTGACCTCTTGGTCCTTGGCCTCTTATGTTGTTCCAACGAAGCTCAACGTAAACTCAAGGAACAGCACCTCATCTTTCGATTAGGCACTTTACAGCCTTCTGGACTCAACTTCGAGTTCAACAATTTCAGACCATAACCTCTGCCTCTAGTTTTTCACATGGCAGCTGTTGATGTTTTTGCCATTGTTATTTACACCTCTGACGATGCCACCTTCCATGCTAGTGCTTCCAGGGAGTGGGGGGGAGGGTCAGAGCGCCAGATCGGGGGCCGGAGGAGCGGGGGGGGGGAGGGGGGGGGCGGTGCCAGAGCAAATGATCATGGGCCGGAGGAAACGATCAGGGACCCGAGGATTGGGGGGAGGGGGTTGTCGGGAATGCTCGGGGGCCAGAGCACCAGGGCAGGTGCCAGAGAAAACGATCAGAGGGCCAGAGGAGTGGCGGGGGGGGAAGGGGTGTGGCGAGGCAGATGACATCGGAGGGCCGGAGGAGCATGGGAGGGGGAGGCCGCATTGGGGGGCGGGGGGAGGGGGGAGGGAGGGAGGATTGGAGGTCTAGTGGGGGGGGGTGGGTCTCTGATTCGGGGGGTTGAGTTAGGTAGGAATGCTGGATCCAAGAGGTAGGTGTAAAGGTACTTAGCTCCTGGATCCAGTAGTCCTCGCTTACTTTAGCTGGCAGGTTTCACGAGGCCGGCAAAACCCAACCAGCCAGTTAAGTTTAAAATGGAGGTTAAATCTGAGGCACGCCAGCCTCATTATAATATTTAAATGGACGGCACACCTCCTGGGAGCGGGTTGGCTGCCCACCCCCGTCCCACCTCTGTTAAAACCGGAAGTGGGCAGGTTGGAGGCGGGTCTAGTCAGATTTTTAACACTTTAACTTCCCACACGACAGCAACCCACCCATTTTTTGGCTAAAATTTCCACCACAGTTTCAAGGTCAACTGTCATACCTGGTACATCACCCATACGGTCAATATTCATGTATGAGGCTTGTCAGTGTATATTAGCAAAGTATTCAATTGTGAGAGCCATCACATCCATGCCTGATCCAGTCCGTACCTGACATCTACAAAACTATCTTTAGTGGCATGATTGAGTTACAACAAATAATCTATCATGCTACAAGTCATATAGTTAAATGGTAATAATTTGGTAAGAGAGGTCTGGATCATTAATAGGGATCTAAAGAGTTAAATGATTGTTTTGCATCACATATTTTTTAAACTTAGGTCTTTACTCATGGCACCTCTAGTTCCCAGAATATACTGAGGGCTCAGATAATTCTGTATTAATGCTAAATAATTGAAAAAAGAACTATTATTAAACCAGTAAATACAACGCAGGTGCATGGGGTTATCAACAAGAAGACTGGAGTACAAGTCCCAATAATGTGGGGAGGGAGGCACAAGGGTAGAGAGAGCGTAACAAATCTTTCTCACTTCTCAAGCACTCAATCTATGTGCACAAACCAAAGAGCATAATAATGACTTACACTCAAATGTCTCTGGACCAGACCAGATCATGCCACCCTACTGACTGAGAAAGTGTTTTTACGGATGTGGGGAGGAAAGAAGAGTAAATACCCTTGTGACTGATTAAAGTATGCTTATTTTCACTTATTAAAGTGGACAGCGGTCAATGTATAGGCATATACTTATATTCAGCATAGTAAGTTGATGAATATAGTTTTTTGTATTTACAAGTTGGGAGACAAATCTCAGAAACTTGCTCCACAGAGCTACCCAGTGGCCAAAACTTGCAACTACATTGAAACAGTTGACACGGCAAAAGTGAATGGGAATTGGAAGCATGACCAAAAGTCATGACAACAGGAAGTAAGGCTTGTGGACAGGAAGTGCATGCCCTATGCAAGATCTTGATGCCACACTCGGTCAAATGCTGCCTTGATGTCAAGGGCAGTCACTCTCACCTCACCCCTGGAATTCAGCTCTTTTGTCCATGTTTGGAACAAGGCTGTAATGAGATCTGGAGCCGAGTGGTCCTGGCGGAACCCAAACAGAGCATCAGTGAGCAGGTTATTGGTGAGTAAGGGCTGCTTGATAGCACTGTCGATGACACATTCCATCAGTTTGCTGATGATTGAGAGTAGACTGATGGGGCTTTAATTGGCCGGATTCGATTTTTAATATTTTTTTTAATTCATTCATGGAATGTGGGCGTCACTGGCAAGGCCAACATTTATTGCCCATCCCTAATTGCCCTCGAGTAGGCAGTGGTGGTGAGCCGCCTTCTTGAACCACTGCAGTCCGTGAGGTGAAGGTACTCCCACAGTGCTGTTAGGGAGGGAGTTCCAGGATTTTGGCCCAGCAACGATGAAGGAACACGATATTTCCAAGTCAGGATGGTGTGTGACTTGGAGGGGAACTTAGAGGGTGGTCTTCCCATGTTCCCATGTGCCTGCTGCCCTTGTCTTCTAGGTGGTAAGTTCGCGGGTTTGGGAGGTGCTGCCGCAGAAGCCTTTTGCGAGTTGCTGCAGTGCATCTTGTAGATGGTACTCACTGCAGCCATGGTGCTCTGGTGGTGGAGGGAGTGAATGTTTAAGGTGGTGGATGGGGTGCCAATCAAGTGGGCTGCTTTGTGATGGATGGTGTTGAGCTTCTTGAGTGTTGTTGGAGCTGCACTCATCCAGGCAAGTGGAGAGAATTCCATCACACTCCTTACTATGCCTTGTAGATGGTGGAAAGACATTGGGGAGTCAGGAGCAATGTTCCCACTAAGGTGCATTCGCAGTCGCACAGAAATCACGCTAATCCCGCGCAGGCCTGCGCACCGGCTTTTGCATTCTAAATACTGCATATGCGCAGAATGAAGCGCAGCTTACAGGGGACATTGGTCAGGATGTGATTCACTCGCCGCAGAATACTCAGCCTCTGACCTGCTATTGTAGCCATAGTATTTATGTGGCTGGTCCAGTTAATTTTATGGTCTATGGTCAATGGTGACCCCGCCCCCCCCCACCCCCCAAATGATGTTGATGGTAGGGAATTCCACTTTTTGCAACCTTGGTGTTTGACCCTGAAATGAGCTTTCGACCTCATATCCGCGCCATTACTAAGACCGCCTATTTCCACCTCCGTAACATCGCCCAACTCCGCCCCTGCCTCAGCTCATCTGCTGCTGAAACCCTCATAAGAACATAAGAAATAGGAGCAGGAGTAGGCCATTCAGCCCTTCAAGCCTGTTCTGCCATTCAATGAGATCATGGCTGATCTTCTGCCTCAACTCCATTCACCAGCCCTATTGCCATATCCCTTGATGCCCTTACTAGTCAGAAATCTATCAACTTCTGTTTTGAATATACCCAATGACTGAGCCTCCACAGCCCTCTGGAGTAGAGAATTCCAAAGATTCACCACCCTCTGTGTGAAGAAATTTCTTCTCATCTCAGTCCTAAATGGCCTACCCTTTATCCTGAGGTTGTGGCCCCTGGTTCTAGACTCCCAGGCCAAGGGAAACATTCTCCCAGCATCCACCCTATCAAGCCCTGTAATAATTTTGTATGCTTCAATGAGATCCACTCTCATTCTTCTGAATTCAAGAGAATACAGGCCTCGTTTACTCAATCTCTTCTCATATGACAGTCCCGCCATCCCAGGAATCAATCTCGTGAACCTTCGTTGCACTCCCTCTATGGCAAGTATATCCTTCCTTAGGTAAGGAGACCAAAATTGTACACAGTACTCCAGGTGTGGTCTCACCAAGGCCCTATATAATTGGAGTAAGACTTCTTTACTCCTGTACTCAAATCTTCTTGTAATGAAGGCCAGCATACCATTTGCCTTCCTAATGGCTTGCTGCACCTGCACATTCACTTTCAGTGCCTCATGTACAAGGACACCCAGGTCCCTTTGAGCATCTGCATTCCCCAATCTTTCACCATTTAGGAAATACTCTGCCTTTCTGTTTTTACTACCAAAGTGGATAACTTCACATTTATCCACATTATATTCCATCTGCCATGTTCTCGCCCACTCACTGAGCCTGTCGAGATCCCCCTGAAGCTTCTTCACATCCTCTTCACAACTGACACTGCCACCTAGCTTTGTATCATCAGCAAATTTGGAAATGTTACATTTAGTCCCCTCATCCAAATCATTGATATAGATTGTGAATAGCTGGGGCCCAAGCACCGATCCCTGCGGTACTCCACTAGTCACAGCCTGCCATCCTGAAAAAGACCCGTTTATCCCTACTCTTTGTTTTCTGTCTGTTAACTAATTCTCAATCCATGCTAGTATATTACCCCCAATTCCATGAGCCCTAATTTTGTTCACCAACCTCTTGTTTGGGAGGGTGAGGCCATGGAGGGATTTGACAACATTGATGCCTTCGTTACCTCTAGACTTGACTATTCCACGCACTCCTGGCTGGCCTCCCATGTTCTACCCTCCGTAAACTTGAGGTTATTCCAAACTCGGCTGCCCGTGTCGTAACTCACACCAAGTCCTGTTCACCCATTACCCCTGTGCTCGCTGACCTAAATTGGCTCCAGGTTAAGCAACGCCTCGATTTCAACATTGTCATCCTTGTTGTCAAATCCCTCCATGGCCTCACCCCTCCCTATCTCTGTAATCTCCTCCAGCCCCACAACCCTCCGAGATATCTGTGCTCCTCTAATTCTGGCCTCTTGAGCATCCCTGATTTTAATCGCTCAACCATTGGCGGCCGTGCCTTTCAGCTGCCCAGGCCCTAAGCTCTGGAATTCCCTCTCTAAACCTCTCCACCCCTCTTTCCTCCTTTAAGACGCTCCTTAAAACCTACCTCTTTTACCAAGCTTTTGGTGATCTGCCCTAATATCTCGTGTGGCTCAGTGTCAAATTTTGTTTGATAACATGCCTGTGAAGCACCTAAAGATGTTTTACTACATTAAAGGTACTATATAAATGCAAGTTGTTGTTGTTGATTCGACGCTGGTAATCCCATTGAAGGTCATGGGGAGATGGTTAGACTTTCTTTTATTGGAGATGGTCATTTCCTGGTACTTGTGTAGCATGAATGTTACTTGCCACTTATCAGCCCAAGCCTGAATATTGTCCAGGTCTTGTTGCATGCCGGCACAGACTGCTTCATTATCTGAGGAGTTGCGAATGGAACTGAACACTGTGCAATCATCAGCGAACATCCCCACTTCTGAGCTTATGATGGAGGGAAGGTCATTGATGAAGCAGCTGAAGATGGTTGGGCCTAGGACACTACCCTAAGGAACTCCTGTAGTGATAGAAACATAGAAACATAGAAACATAGAATCTAGGAGCAGGAGTAGGCCATTCGGCCCGTCGAGCCTGCTCCGCCATTCAATACGATCATGGCTGATCATCCAAATCCAGTACCCTGTCCCTGCTTTAATCCCCACAGTACACATATCCCACCCTACCCCCGTAACCCCACGTATTTAATTCCCCCTAACATATCCCATCCTATCCCCATAACCCCACATATTTAATCCCCCCTAACACTAAGGGTCAATTTATCATAGCCAAATCAACCTAACCCACACATTTTTGGACTGTGGGAGGAAACCGGAGCACCCGGAGGATGACCTGGGGCTGAGATGATTGACCTCCAACAACTACAACCATCTTCCTTTGTGCTAGATATGACTCCAGCCAGTGGAGAGTTTGCCCCCTGATTCCCACTGACTTCAATTTTACTAGGGCTCTTTGATGTCATACTTGATCAAATGCTGCCTTGATGTCAAGGGCAGTCACTCTCACCTCACCTCTAGAATTTGTCCATGTTTAGACCAAGGCTGTAATGAGGTCTGGAGCTGAATGGTCCTGGTGGAACCCAAACTGAGCATCGGTGAGCTGGTTATTAATGAATAAATGCCGCTTGATAGCACGGTCAATGACACCTTTCATCACTTTGCTGATGATTGAGAGTAGGCTGATGGGTTGGTAATTGGCCGAATTGGATTTACCGTCTTTTGTGGACAGGACATACCTGGGGCAATTTTCCACTTTGTTGGGTAGATGTCAGTGTTGATATCACGTGGAGTGAATCGAATTGGCTGAAGACTTGCTTCTGTGCTGGTGGGAACCTCAGGAGGAGACCGAGATGGATCATCCACTTGGCACTTCTGGCTGAAGATGGTTGCAAATGCTTCAGCCTTGTCTTTTGAACTCACGTGCTGGGCTCCACCATCATTGAGGATGGGGATGTTCATGGAGCCTCCTCCTCCCGTTAGTTGTTTAATGGTCCACCACCATTCACGACTAGATGTGGCAGGACTGCAGAGCTTTGATCTAATCCATTGATTGTGGGCTCACTTAGCTCTGTCTATAGCATGCAGCTTCCGTTGTTTAACATGCATGTAGTCCTGTGTTGTAGCTTCACCAGGTTGGCACCTCATTTTAAGGTGCGCCTGGTGCTGCTCCTGGCATGCTCTTTCAACCAGGGTTGGTCCCTTGTCTGGATAGTAATGGTAGATGGAAGGATATGCCGGGCCATGAGGTTACAGATTGTGGTGGAATACAATTCTGCTGCTGCTGATGGTCCACACCACTTCATGGATGTCCGGTTTTGAGCTGCTAGATCTGTTCTGAATCTATCCCATTTAGCACGGTGGTAGTGCCACACAACACAATGGAGGGTAGACTCAGCGTGAAGATGGGACTTCATCTCCACAATGACTGTGCGGTGGTTACTCCTAAAAATACTGTCATGGACAGATGCATCTGCGACAGGTAGATTGGTGAGGACAAGGTCAAGTAGGTTTTTCCCCTTGAGTTGGTTCTCTCACCACCTGCCACAGGCCCAGTCTGGCAGCTATGTCCTTCAGAACTCGGCCAGTAGTGGTGCTACCACGCCACTCTTAGTGATGTACATTGAAGTCCATTCTTGAAACCCTCAGTGCTTCTTCCAGTGGTGTTCAACATGGAGGAGTACTGATTCATCAGCTGAGGGAGGGCAGTTAGTGGTAATCAGCAGGAGGTTTCCTTGCCTATGTTTGACCTGATGCCATGAGACTTCATGGGGTCCGGAGTCAATGTTGAGGACTGCCAGGCAATATTTCCTCTCCTGCGCAGGCCCTTTAACTGGCTGTGTGTCCCGTTCAGATTTTCGCGCATTCACAGTTTTTTCAATGTAAAAGCCGGTGAGTGGCCTGCGTGGGTCCTCCAGACCGCTGCGCGGCCACTTAGCAGG
Organism: Squalus acanthias; assembly: GCA_030390025.1. Lineage (NCBI taxonomy): Eukaryota > Metazoa > Chordata > Chondrichthyes > Squaliformes > Squalidae > Squalus > Squalus acanthias. Next base: position 24,848,012 of record CM059433.1, on the reverse strand, counting down.
AATGTTGCTCCCAGAGACACTCCCTCCTGACTGTATACCACTGTGCCGCCACCTCTGGTGGGTCTGTCCTGCTGGTGGGACAGGACATACCCAGGGATGGTGATGGAGGAGTTTGGGACATTGGCTGAAAGGTATGATTCTGTGAGTATGACTATGTCAGGCTGTTGCTTGACTAGTCTATGGGACAGCTCTCCCAATTTTGGCACAAGCCCCCAGATGTTACTGAGGAGGACTCTGCAGGGTCGACTGATCTGTGTATGCCTTTGTCGTGTCCGAATCCGGTGTCTAGTTCGATTCCGGGTGGTCTGTCCGGTCTTTTTCTTATTATAGTTTAAACTAATTTAGCAGGGGTAGGGGCACTAGGTTGAAGCATTAGAGAAAGGATACAAGGTGTAGAGGGGACTGGGAGAGACAAACAGCATTAACAAAAAAGGAAGACTTGTGTTTATATAGCGCCTTTCACGACCACCGAATATCCCAAAGTGCTTTACAGCCAATGAAGTACTTGTTGAAGTGTAGTCACTGTTGTAATGCAGGAAACACGGCAACCAAATTGTACACAGCAAGCTCCCACAAACAGCAATGTGATAATGTTTTAGTGATGTTGATTGAGGGATAACACTATAGGGTAACTCCCCTGCTCTTCTGCAAAATAGTGCCATAGGATCTTTACGCCCACCTGAGGGGGCAGACGGGGCCTCGGTTTAATGTCTCATCCAAAAGACGGCACCTCCGACAGTGCAGCACTCCATCTCTACTGCACTCAAATGTCAGCCTAGATTTTTGCACTCAAGTCTCTGGAGTGGGACTATGAACCCACAACCTTCTGACTCAGAGACGAGGGTGCTACCAACTGAGCCACAGCTGACACTTAAATAAAGAATAGTTCAGAAATAGGAAGGATCAGACAGCGGGGAAATGCAAGGCAGACTAAGATGGGTTTAGAGTGCATGTGCATAAATGCACGGAGCATGGTAAATAGGTTGGTGAGCTGCAGGCACAAGTAGCCACCATGGGATTAAGCTCTAGTGGTAATAATGCAGACCAGACTCAAATAAGGGGAAGATGGGCACTTAATATTCCTGACTACAATGTATTCAGGAAAGATAGGGAAGGAAAAAAAGGAGGGGGTAGCTCATTGATCAAAGATACTGTTACAGCACTAGAAAGGGATGATGTACTTGAGGGTTCAAAGACGGAATCTATTTGATTAGAATCAAGGAACAATAGAGGAGCTATATGCTGCTGGGTGTATACTATAAACCACCAAATAGTGGGAAGGAGATAGAGGCGCATATTTGCACACAAATTACAGAAAGATGCAAGAAATTTATAGTAGTGATAATGGGGGACTTCAATTATCCTAATATAGACTGGGAAAATAACAGTGTAAAGAGCAAAGAGGGGGAGGAATTCCTGAAATGTGTACAGGAGAATTTTCTTGATCGGTATGGTTCCAGTCCAATGAGGCCAGAAGCAGCGCTGGATCTAGTTCTGGGGAATGAAGTGGGGCAACTGGAGCATGTTTCAGTGGGACAGCATTTGGGAAACAGCGATCACATAACATTAGGTTTAGAGTAGTTATGGAAACAAGGTAAAATCAAATGTAAAAACACGCAACTGGAAGAGGGCTAATTTCAGTGAGTTGAACAGGGATCTGGCCCAAGTGGATTGGAATCAAAGATTGGCAGGTGAAACAGTAATTGAACATTGGGAGGCCTTCAAAGAGGAGATAATTCGGGTACGGACTAGACACATTCCCATGAGGGGGAAAGGAAGGGCATCCAAAGCTGGAGCTCCCTGGATGACTAAAGATATAGAGATTAAAATGAAACAGAAAAAGGAGGCTTATGATAAATGTCAGGTTCATAATACAGTAGAGAACCAAGCTGAATACAAAAAATACGGGGGAGAACTGAAAAAATAAATAAGAGGGGCGGAGTGTATGAGAATAGATTATGAAGTAACATAAAAGAGAACCCAGAAGTCTTTTATAAATATATAAATAGTAAAAGGATCGTCAACGGAAGGGTATGGGCAATTAGGGACCAAAAAGATCTTATGGAGGCAGAGGGCATGGCTGAGGTACTAGATGGGCACTTTGTATCTGTCTTCACTAAAGAGGAGAAACCTGCCAATGGCACAGTAGAGGAGGTAGTAGAGAAATTGAATAGGATAAAATAGATAAAGAGGAGGTACTAAAAAGGTTTGCAGCGCTCAAAGTAGAAAAGTCACCCGGTCTGGTTGGGATACATCCTAGGTTGCTGAAGGAAGCAAGAATGGAAATTGCGGAGGCTCTGGCCACAATCTTCCAATCCTCCTTAGATAAGGGAGTGGTGCCAGAGGACTGGAGGATTTTGAATGCTACATCCCTGTTCAAAAAAAGAGACAGGGATAAGCCCGGCAACTATAAGCCAGTCAGCCTAACATCGGTCATGGGGAAACTTTTAGAGACATTAATCCAGGACAAAATTAATTGGCACTTAGAAATATATGGATAATAAATGAAAGCCAGCAGAGATTTGTTAAAGGCAAATCGTATTTGACTAACTTGATTGAGTTCTTTGATGAAGTAACAGAGAGGGGGTTGATGAGGGTAGTGTGGTTAATATTGTGTACATAGACTTTCAAAAGGCATTTGATAAAGTAACACATAACAGACTTGTTAGCAAAATTGAAGCCCATGGGATTAAAGGGGCGTGGCTGTGTGGATTTTCAGACTGTACGAAACTGCGCAGTGGTGTCCCCCAGGGGTCGGTGTTGGGACCACTGTTCCTTTTGATATATATTAATAACCTGGACATAAAGGGCATCATTTCAAAGTTTGCAGATGACACGAAACTCAGAAGTATAGCAAACAGTGAGGAGGATTGTAACAAATTTCAGGAGGATAGACAGACTGCGAAATGGACAGACACATGGCAGATGAAATTTAAAACAGAAATGTGAAGTGATTCATTTTGGTAGGAAGAATGAGGAGAGGAAATATAAGCTAAATGGTACAATTTTAGAAGTGGTGCAGGAACAGAGACACCTGGGGGTGTACATGCACAAGTATTTGACAGTGGCAGGACAAGCTGAGATGCCTGTTAACAAAGCAGATGGGATACTTGGCTTTATAAATAGAGGTATAGAGTACAAAAGCCAGGAAGTTATGCTAAACTTGATAAAACACTGGTTCAGTCCCAGCTGGAGTATTGTGTCCAATTCTGGCCACCACACTTTAGGAAGGATTTCCTGGCCTTTAAGATGGTACAGAGGAAATTTACTAGAATGGTACCAGGGATGAATACTTCAGTTATGTGGAGAGACTAGAGAAACTGGGAATGTTCTCTTTAGAGCAGAGAAGATTAAGGGGAGATTTAATAGAGGTGTTCAAAATCATGAAGGGTTTTGATAAGAGTAAATAAGGAGAAACTGTTGCCAGTGGCAGTAGGGTCAGTAACCAGAGGACAGAGATTTAAGGTAATTGGCAAAAGAATCAAAGGCGACATTAGGAAAAAAAAATTACACAGAAAATTGTTATGATCTGGAATGCACTGTCTGAAAGCTGATTCAATAATAACTTTCAAAAGGGAATTGGATAAATACTTGTTAGAGAAAAAAATTGCAAGGCTATGGGGAAAGAGCAGGGGAGTGAGACTAATTGGATGGCTCTTTCAAAGAGCTGGCACAGGCACGATGGGCCGAATGGCCTCCTTCTGTGCTGTATCATTCGATGATTCTATAACTTGTATTCTACTATTGACTATGTAGTTTAATAATCTTTGGAGATTGCTGATTGCTGCTCTGTATTGGCTGGACAGGTTTATCGTCAAGACTGCCAAGATTCCATGGTCTCTTTCTGCTTCATCCTTAGCCATTTGAACTCCATTCATTGAGTACACATTTTATCAATTTTTTTCTTCTGATGTATAGCATTTTACACTTGTCTGCATTAAATTTCATGTGCATTATTCTGCCCAGTTACATGTCTTGTCCAACTGATTCTGTAATTTCTGAGCTGCCTCCTCCCATTCCACTGCCCCTCCTAGTTTGGTGTCAGCTGCAAATTTGACCTCTTTGCATTGAATTTTTGAATCTAGGTCATTTATGTAAATTGCAAACAGTTGTGGTCCCAGCACTGAGCCTTCCCCCACCCCCACCATGACCTAACTCATTGTTTGATAACCTTCTGCCATTTTCTCATCCATTCTCAAGGTTGATCCTCAATCCCCACAGCATTGCGCTTCACTAATAGCCTTTCATGTGGAACTTCCTAAAGTTTTTTGCAAATCAAGTGGACTTTCCAGAGTCACTTCCTCGAAGAAATTAAGGAGGTTGGTCAGGCAGGATCTTGCCCCTCTGGATCCATGTTGACTGCTGTTTCCAATCTACCAGCATCTCCCCAGTGTCCATTGACTCCTGCAGTGCCTCACAAATCTCTTCCCTAGTCTCTCTCAGCACTCGGGTAAATACCATCTATCCCTTGGGATTTATTTGTCTTGAGCCCATTTAGCTTGCCTAGTACTTCCATCTCATTTATATCCAAGTCACTGATTGTAGCTGGGATATCTTTGTTTGAGGAAGGTCTGATTGCTCATGTCTTCACTTGTGAATAATTGGAGGAAGTAATCATTCATAATATTTACTACTTTTACCATCCTCAATTTCAAGCTCATTTGCATTTTTTATGGTTTTCACCTCTTCTCTGACTGCCCTTTTACTCTTGTGGTACTGAAATAATTTTTTGCCATTGATTTCAACCTTAGCTGCTCTGCTTTTTTCTAGGCCTCTCTCTGCTCTCTGTTCGGCCTTTTAATATACCTTTTTGACCAAGCTTTTGGTCAGCTGCCCTAATTTCCCCTTATGTGGCTCGGTGCCAAATTGTTTGTCTTATACTCCTGTGAAGCACCTCGGGACATTTTAATACGTTAAAGGCGCTATATAAATGCAAGAAGTAGTTGTTGTTGTTTCTGCATTTTCTTGTATTCATCGCAGTGAATCCTTTCCCTTCCTGAAGGATTTGGACATGCCATTTTTTTCCTCTTCATCTCACTTTTAATTTGTTTGATAATCCATCACATTTATTTAGTCTGAGAGAATTGAATTTAAATATGTATTTATCCTACATGCTCAACATTATATGTGAAGGTGTTCCGCTTGTCTCCTACTGAAGAGTTGTTGAACAACCTCTTCCATCCACTGGCTTTAATTTTTTCCTCATTTCATTGAATTTACTAATTATATACTGACTCAAAGACTCAAGTATTTTAACTCCCAGATCTGCTAAAATTGATAATTCTGGAGTTGCTATCCCACAGCAGAATAAGAAGGAAAGTCAGAGACACTTAAGTACAGGCATGATGAGAAAAGCTCAGCCAGGGCCCTACAGAGGAAGAGTGGCCAACAAAATAAAGGCATCGAGAGCATGCAGGTGTGAGCTTTCCCTTAGTTCTTTGTGAACGTACCCGCTTTATAGAGGCAGTCAATGTTGGTGAAGCATGCAAGCTTTGTTCTTTTCCTACTGTTGGGGTGAATGTTGGGGCAGAATTTGTGCAACAGCAGCTGGGTACGAGGACCTCAAAGTAGGACCATAACAAATATCTCTAGTTGTATTCCAGGCTCTACACGATGCATGAATGACACCACAGTAGATGTTCTGGTCTTTAGAAACATTTTGTAGATATCCGTCGCCTGCACTGTAAGGGTGGAGCCAGTGCTCAATTTGCTTCTTCCTTATATAATGTTCAAGGCTTCTGCAGAGATTTTCTGCTTCTGCACTCCGCAGCTCTTTATTTTTCATCCATTAAAATGAATGGCCAGGGAAAACCACAAACTGGGAAGTATTGAAGCAGCAAATCCTGCTGCTGAGTTTTTCTCCTTTATAATTGATTGTTCTTTCATGTGAGGTAAAACCGTTCTTACCAAGTTCAATTTTCTTCCCAATCACATTCTGCCAAATAAATGTTGCGAAAATAGAACCACCCCACTTTATACAGCAAAAATAACACTATCACATAAAAACACCTCAACGATTCACACAGCAAATAAATTACAAATTTACATCCTGAGCTCTGGTTACACCCTTCTCTTCTCCCAACCCCAATACTTCACAATTCTCTGATTTATTCTGTGACATTAAGTCAAGTAATATCCAGGGCCATTGATTTATACTGATGGAATGAATCAAATCCTGTTTTTATTGTGCAATTACAGACTTTTCCAATAATTTTTACTGGTGTTTTAGAGAGCTTATTCCAGACTTTCATCCATTTTAATATGAAGCCAACAATTAGTGGCCTTATTTTTATTAAGAAAAATGAAAAATGACTTGCATTTATGTACCACTTTATCACATCCTCAGGACATCCCAAAACTTTTCACAGCAAATGAATTATTTTGAAGCGTAGTCACTGTTGTAACATGGCTGACAACAAAATACAAGACACTCCCCCAAAAATAGCTTTCAAAATAACGGTGTGGCTAATAGCGTCGCTGTTGTTTATGTGCAAATGCCACAGCAACTTCAGGCAAAGACAGATGCGCGATTAAATGTGGAAATCAAAAAGTTGCTGTCGGAGAAGCGCCGCTCCACCATAAGCTTCGGGAAAACGGCATCTCGCTGTCTGGCTCCCCATTGAAGTGCATTGAGCAGCGTGAAGTTCCTGTACTTGCATTGTAGATATGAAGTAAACTCACCACAGAAAGTTAAGACTAGTCTAAAGTACCTTTTTAATGACATGATGTGTTAATTACTGCCAGTCAACCTCTGGCACTGAAAATTAACTGTTACAAGTGTAGAGTCTCATTCCTTCAGGTTTTAATTGTTGGAGATTTTTTTTTTTAAATTACATTTTTAAAAATTTTATTTTTTGTCTCTTTTTTTCCTCTCTTAATCCAATCTTTCTTTCCCTCTCTATATTTCTTTCTGCACCTGATTTAGCATTGAGTTCACCATTGAGCTGCATGGGTTTGTCATGGAACTGCAGCTTCCACCCAAGGCAATGTGCCACACAAGTCCATCCATAGAGAAGCAGGGAGAAACAGGAGGAAACAGGTGAAAGGCAAAATGGATAAAGCCTCGGAAAAAATGGAGGAATTGGGAACAACTGGGTAACATCAGAGGAAATAGTAAGGATAAATGGGAAGAAATGGAATATAAGACAAAATTAGGAAAGATGGGGCTAGAGGAGAAAGAAAGCTTACAAAGAGGGGGAATAATTAAATAGGGAACACGGTAAAAAATAGGAAGAAACCAGGGAAATAGTATAAGAAAAAAAAATACATCCTAACAGTTCATAGGTTACATATTAAATATCTGCACACAAAATAAATATAGTAACCTATCAGCATCTGTGAAGGGAATTGGGGACAGACCAAGGTTACCAGCCAGCCTGTCCTAGTGGGCAGAGCGAGAAGTAACATCTTGGCCTATGCATCCTGGCAGATAAATTTAAAAGTTGTGCCCATGTGTGTCTGTCATGCAACTCACTTCTGATTGGTCCATGCAAATCACGATTACCTTGGGCCACTCTGATCCCCACCACCCCCACAACTCCAGACCCTCAGCTTCCTGATCCTTCCCCTTCATATTATCATGATGTTATTTGCTGTCAATTTTTGAGAGATTGTAAATTGAAATGACTTGTAAAGTTGGTAAATTTATAAGATTGGGAGATATTGAATCCCACATTTCCCACACAGAATTAGAGTGGGAGACAAGTAATGAGGCAGTTGCAGCAAAAGAGAGACATTTATTTTTGTTTGAGAGCCTAGCCACGGTCAACTAGATGTGACCGAATATATGTTAGATTTCAGGTAACCAAGACAATTAGTTGTCAGTATAGTCGAACCCCCTTCACAATAATTCTTGTAAAATACATCCATGTTTGTAAATCAATTTTGCTCCAGTATAAAACCATTCACAATATGAATATAATATACAAAATACAAAGTGAGAAATAGTTTCCACTGGCAGGCGGATCAGTAACCGGAAAACACAGATTTAAGATAATTGGCAAAAAAGCCAGAGGGGATAGGAGGAGAATTTTTTTTATTCAGCGAGTTATGATGATCTGGAATGCTCTGGCTGAAAAGGTGGTTGAAGCAGATTCAATAGCAGCTTTCAAAATGGAAGTGGATATATAATGTAATGTTCACACAGAGAAGCTCATGATAAGTGGCACCATGTCTGCTCTCGACTTTGGACGAGGAAGAGAACGAGCATCAGCAGCAGCAAGGGCGTGCTGGGGAGGGAGCTTCAGGTGGCCAGCAGAGAAGGGAACAACAGAGGGGTCGAGCTCACAGGAGGCCCTACCCACCTAATAGGGTCTACAGACAGAGACTCAGCTTCCTTGACCTGTTGGAGGAGCGGTGCTTCCGAAGGCTGAGATTGTCAGGTAGTCGCAGACATCTGCAGCCTCCTAGAAGACGACCTGCTGCCTGCTGGACCTGGCGGACACGCATTACACCAGTGGCTGTGAAAGTCACCACCACCCTCAATTTCTTTGCCTCTGGTTCCTTCCAGGCCGCCATCGGAGACACAGCGAAGGTCTCGCAGTCGGCTGCACATAAATGCATAAGGCAGGTGATGGGCGGATTGTTTGCCAGGGCTGGGTGGTATATAAACTTCCCCTGTGATAACAATAGCCAGAATGTGCGGGCACTGGGATTCGAGTCTCTGGCTGGCTTCCCACAGGTGCAGGGTGCCATCGACTGTACACACGTGGTAATCCGAGCACCCCCAGAGCAACCACAAGCATTCGTCAACCGCAAGGGATTTCATTCCATCAATGTGCAGCTGGTGTGCAACCACAAGAAAAGGTTCATGCAGGTCTGTGCCCGATTCCCTGGAAGCCGCCATGATGCTTTCATACTGTGACAGTCCAACATCCCGACATGTTCAGACCTGGAACCAGACTCAAGGGGTGGCTGCTAGGCAACAAAGGATACCCCCCTTCAAACCTCTGAGGAAACCCACTGATAAACACCAGGAGCGGTACAACATGAGTCATATGACAATCAGGTGTGTCATTGAGCAAGCCATCAGCATGTTGAAGCTCGCTTCAGATGCCTGGACAGGTCTGGAAGGGCCCTTCAGCACTCCAGGATAATCGTGTGCTGTGTTCTGCACAACATAGTGCAGCATCGAGGACTGGAGGTGCAGGAGGAACAAGTCACTTCATCTGATGAGGATTCCAATGGAGAGGAGGAAGATGGGGCGCCCAACACCAGACCAGCCGATCACTTTGCTGCTCGAACTGCCAAGGTTGCTCTGATAGTTCGACGGATCAGTTAATCACTCACACGGGACCAAAGTAACCGTCACATTCCCCGCCTCCCCGCCACCATTTACACAAGAAGTCCTGTAACCATCCATCCACTCTTTCCACATCCACCAATTGGTGTCAGTTAATTCATGTCTTCACATTCAGCAGCAAACAAATGAAAAGCAGAGTTGACACTCATCATTCAAGAATGGGGCACACGGGAAATCTGGTGTGAAGTAATACATTTAATGTGACATAATAAATGAAATATATTAACAAATTTTCAAAAACGCCCATGTACATACCTTCTGTACTACAAAGCTTTTCTCTTTCTCTAGCACTCCTACGTGTTGCAATCCCTGTGGCTTCAGCAGAGGTGGTGACAGGCTGCTCTGATCCCTGGTGACTTCTGAGGTACTCATGGCCAACGACCGCTGGGTGTTGGAGCCCGTGAGGACCCCCGCCAAAGACTGCAGCTGTGCCGGGGCAGACTGAGTCAGTGGGAGAGGAGGCAGCATTGAGCATGTAAATGCTTTAAGAGGCAATAGAACTTTCATCTCCCTTATCCCAATCCTCCCTCTCCTGAGCCATCGGCACATCACTCCTGCCTCTCTGAGGGAGAGCAGCTTGGAGTAGATCAGTGACACCTTGGAATCCCACATCTAATCTATCTGTCAGCCTGTGTCATCTGTAGACATGTTGGCATTCAGAGTTTGCAAGGCCGCTATCTGGGCTGCAGGAACTCATCAGTGCACCGTGATTCAACGTCCATAGAGGAGGCCAGACTCTCAATGGAAGATTGTATCTTCGCAACATCACTCCACAAATGAGCTGAACTCTTCCATCCTCTGGGACATTGTGGAGTGTGTGCCCGGCAGGACTGCCAGTACCTCGCACAGTTGTTGCTGACCCTCTCATTCTCCTTTTCACTGATGGCCCCCCTCAGGTTCAGCATCTCTGTCCAGCTGAGCAGAGCTTGGAGAGGACGGCACCCTCCGACACAAACTCTCCAGAACTGTCCCTGTCACCACTCTCTGCTCGTGCTCACTTGTGAACTGCAATTCATCAGGTGACATCCCACCAAACTCTGAGAGGACCCACCGATGTGTTCGTATCTGCGCTGATGCCTGGTACGTATGTGTCTTGTGACAGTGCAACCTCAGCAGGAATGAGCTCCTCTGAGGAATCTGAGTCATCTCCAGGCAGGGCTCCTGTTCTTCGCGTGATGGCCCTGGAGGAGAGAATGATTTAGATATGAAATTCTACAAATGTTGAACTACAAATGATTGAAGTTATCATATTTGCTAAAGTGCTGAAGTCAAATCAAGATGACTGTCGTGTAGGAGAGGTGGGTCTGAGAGATTAAGTCTGTCGCCCTGCAGCAATGGACTACCAGTCTCACCAACTCCGATGCTCAGGGAGGCTCATGTGCCGCTAATATCCAAAGCCAAGTAATCTCTGCTGGGTAAAGCTCCACGATCAGTGGGTTTCTGCCTCCAGTCCTCGCCCTCTCCCTGGTATTCTGCGCGCTCGTCTCCTGCAAGGGTGGCACAACAGACTTATGAGTGGCTGTAAGGCATGTGTGCATCTGATGGATGCAGTGCATTTGGTGAGGGTGACAATCGGGCAGATGCAGCATGAGTGGCACTGGCATGCATTTGAGGACGTGTTGACAGTGCTACTTGAGGATGTGTACTGAGAATCAGAGGAGCTGACTGAGGTGGTATCAGATTATGAGGACTGGGGTGAGTGGCAGTGGTGGATGGAGGAAAGGGGAGGTAAGGAAGTGCACTGAAATGGACCAATGGGTGCTGCTGAAATTGAAGTGGGTGTGAGGAGTCAAGCGCACTCCATTCAGATGACAGGACAGAGAGGGATGCACTACAGGATGTAGGTAAATCTGCAACTTTGCTCACCTATCCTGACCTGGTTAGGTCATTGAAACATTTCCTGCACTAGATCCATATCTGCATGATGACGCTTCTGCTGCTGATGTCTTGTGCCACATCCAGCCACGCCTTCTGTGTAGTGGCTTCAGGTTTCTTTTCCCCATTGCTGGGAAACAGGGCCTCCCTGCTGCACCCAGCAGTACATCCAGGGACGCCTCGTTGAGCCTTTACTCTCCTTCCTTCCATTACTCTGCTTCTATTTCTCTCAAGGCAATGCACAAAACTCCAAACCTACTCCACCATTGCATGTGAACTGGCCCTTTAAATAATCGATGGGAAATCGCGTCATGCGGGTCCGCCTCACGCGCAGTGGAGACACGAAACCTGGAAGTAAAATGATAATGAGGCATCCTGTTGAAATCAGACATTCCTTCATGTCCCACGACGTGTTCGTCGCCTGTTATCACCCCCCCGTCACCCCTACCCCTGCTCCGTTCCCGTCTCCACGTTAATATCGAGCCCAATGAGCCTCTCAACCTGAAGGAGAGACTGAGTCAATATCAAAAATACAGCAATCGAAATCTGAGCTACTGACTGTAATTCAACCTGAGATTGTTACCTTATCCATTTCTTAAAACAGTCAGTTGGTAATGCCCAATCTGCCAGCTCTTGAAATAGTAAAACACCTGGTACAGTGAAATTCTGATAGTGATGTTTTGTTGTGACAAGCAAGTGCTCACTGCCATCGGGCTTCATTCAGCATTAACCAATACTCTAAAGGAGCAGGTCAGTAAATCTTATTTAAAGTCTCACTCAACATTATTAGTCATATTTTCTTTTTTTTTTAAGTAACAGAATATCCACTCCCATCAAGGCAGTCAATGGAGGCCATCTGGGGTGCTGTTTAGTTTCAGACATTGGTGAACATATTGCATTTGATAGTGTGCTTGGCACCTTCAGAGAAATTGGCAGGGATTTTTACCTGGACACCCGTTGGGAGCGGAGGGGCTCGTTGGAGCGCGAGAAGTCCGGGTTTCCCTGCACGCTGTGGAGTTTCAACTCAATAGTGTATGTGTGACATCACTGACAGCTTCCCCACCCGGATTGACAGGCTGGCTTCCAGTCAGGTGGGGAACGCTGGGCAAAAAGTCGCAACCTCACGTAGGTCTGATCCCCAACCTCGAGGGGGGGGTGGTCCGACCTCCGATCCCTGACCCCGGGGTAGGGGGGCTCCAATCCCTGACCGGGGGGGGGGGGGGGAGGGGGGAGATTGCTGATGGTGGGGGAGCTTGGGGGGCTGGAGGGAAGCACTTCTGCTCCTCCCCGCCCACAGGATCGCTCCTCGAGGTTGTCCTCACCTCGTTGCTGCTGCCAGTAATCCCAAGGCCCGGCCACAGTTAAACCTGTAAATCGGGTTAAATGCGAGACTTCCAGCCTCATCATGTTTAAAGTGCCAACCCGCCTCCTGGGAGCAGGTTGGCTGCCTGCCCCACCGTCGTTAAAACTGGAAGTGTGCGGGTTGGGTTTCCAGATTTTTAACACTTTAACCTCCCACCCAAACCAAACCCGCCTGTTTTTTGGGGTTAAAATTCCCATTAAGAGAACAGAATATCCTAGTAGTTACACAGGATTCAAGTACATTTCCAACAGCTGTCGGGGTCCCTTTTTACTTCTGCAGGTCGTTTCCCGATGACTTCATTTTAAATGGCAGCCTGAGCGGGAAGCTGCTGTGACTTTCCAACCAGGTCAAGACAGCGGGAAAAGGATCCGGAGCCAGAGGAGGCCCAAACAGGTGTTTTCTTTCCTGTGAGGCCGGGGGGGGGGGTGGTGTGGAGCAGGAGTGCCTCCAAGCTGTGCGTTTTTCTGTCCCTTCCCGCTGACTTTCCGAAATGGGTGGGAAGTCGGCGGGATTTAAATGAGGACAGGAAGTTTAAGTACCCTGCGCCTCATTTCTGGAGCAGCGGGTGAGATTTTAACTCGCGCCGTTATCCACCCGCCCAAAACTGGCCCACAGTTAAAATCGGGCCTGGGGTTGGGAAAGGAAGTACAATTTGCAAATCAATCTGCCACCCCTCAAAAATGACTGCTCGCAGCAGTGGTCTACAAATGGCGGGATTCCAATTTTATTCAAATACTCCATTTAGGAGAGAGGAGTTCCTGGTCCCAGGTATTTCAACTCCCTGGCCTCAATTAACTGCCGTTGGTCCACTGCCCGCCAGAACAGACAGGAAGAGGGCAGAGAGGGGCTGGCGGAGGAAAAGATCTGGGGACCCCTTAGCTGCCCGCTGGTTTGTAGTTAAGTGGCAGGGAGAGGATTTTAGGAGGGAGGGGAGGGGAGTCTGGGGTAGGGGAGACTGGGACTTTACTTGTGGAGTCAGTAGGAACTCTCCTGCTCTTCCTGGCAAAGGAAAATTTCACACTTACATTAAGAGGGCCTTTTCTATCTGCCGACCTGCTTCAGCCTGGCGAGAAAGCCGCAGCATCTCTTCTCAGACCCCAGTTAAAATGCAATCGGGGTTGTATTGACGTAATAGGTCCCTGATTTGCACCCCTTGCCTGGGTGTCTCATCCGCCTACAGGTTAAAATCAGAAATGGTGGCAAAGGGTTGGGTTCCAAGCGGGTAAGTAACCTGCTTGTCGTTAACTGCCCACCATCCAGTTTCTGCCGGGCGGGCAGGGTTAAAATCGACTTCGCATTGTTTATTATGAATTGTGTACTGCTGCAAGTGCCTCTCAGCCTGATAAATTAAGGGAACATCACTTTCTATAAGTCGTCCCATGTTCAGAGGTCCAAATAATGGCTGCATTTGTTCAAAGAGCAATGTCACTGTGATTGAACAACGTCCCGTGTAATTTGAGCTTCACCCATGCACTTTCTTGATTGCTTACCACTGGAGTGAAATCAGATCCTTAGTTGTGATGTTATTCCATGACGGAGCCACAGTTCACATTCTTGTTCCAGCTGGTGCTGTCAGTCTTTTCGTCTGCCAGCACTGGCTCTGTACACGCTGTAGGGGAGGGACAGAGGGCTAACAGGGAGAAGGTGAAGTTGTAGCCAGGTACTAGTAACTTGAACCATATGTACAAAGCTGGGAAAGGCTGGTCTTTACCAGAGATCTCTCGTGTGCTACTTACAAGTCTTTATTCTCTGTTTGCTATTTAAATAAAATCCTTTTTTTTTTTTAGAAAGTTAATTTAGAACAGTCAGTTCTAGATAAGCCTCGGGTTGAAGATCTTTTGTCCTGTTGGCCACCTAATCGTTTTAACTACCCAGAAAATACAATATTGAATCCTCATTTCCTTGTATACTACATTCTGCAGGGAGAGTAATATGTTGGTGCTGGTCTAGTGTAAGACTGCGCCTAACCGATTATGTCTTAGACAAATAATTCGCAAAGGCTTCATTAATTACAAACACTTGGAATGACAGTACATGGCGGAATTATTTTTGCATGATGTTTTCATGAGTCAATCCTGCTTTGGCAGAAACACTCCAAGAAAAAGTTTCAACTTTACTCAAATCAAATGGAAGGGGGTTAAGTGTTTTTAAGTATTTTTTATTTTCAATCCAAAGCAAGCAACAAGCCTTTGTTTTGATTACTCACCGAGTCATTGCTAAAAATTCAGCAGTCTAATTCCCTGAATAACTACACATTCAGATATGAATTTCTTCTTTTGTGTTTTCTCATTCACGTGCTGGTGATACCCCAGCTCTCCAATATTATCGGCTGACAACTCTGTCAGGGATTAGATGAACCTGATCTGAAAGTCACAATGGCTGACATTTGGTACAACAGTATATGAATGAGACCCCTGGCATGTGGTCAGTGTAGCATGCTTGGTAGGAGAAAGGTGACTTTGGACCTATGATTCCCAAAGCTCTCCACTACTGGGGTTTTCCTCGTGTCATTTCTGGGTCTGTTGTAGGCTAATTGATAGAGATTGATTGCCATAAGTCAACAACTCCACGATCATTGCATCATGCGACTACCAGAATGGCAGAAGGCAAACTAGATGGACCGTGGTCAAATCAAACTGTTGGACTATAACCTGGTGTTGTGCGACTTCTCATTTTTTTCATCCAGCAATTCCTATGCTCTTATGAATTTCCACTTTTTGCAGGTGTATTTGAATCCTGGCCCACTGAGCAGCATTCCAAAACGTCCAACAAGCCTAAAACCGATAGTGTTAAAACATATTTTTGAAGTTACAGGAAGAGGGATAAAAGTCGTCTGAAATGCTTACTTTTTTTTTTACATCTGGATTAGCATTGTTCTTTTGATGTTAGAGTTTAATGGCTGTGTAAGGACAAATTATTGGTCTAAGTTTAATTTATCTTGCAGCTTCTTTAGTTTATAATCTCGTTCCTTGATTCTCCTGTCCCGATTTTGCAAAATATGCCCGTTTACTCCATGTTAATGATTCACTTCATTATTTTTAAATCTTGAATCCTGGATCACACCACACGCCGCCTCTTCAAGAAAGGACTTTATCGTACGGGCTGCGGGAAGAACATTTAAACATAGCCGGGGGGAGGAAATCATTTTAAAACGAGTTTATAAAAGACAGACCAATTGTTTAGATGGTTATATTTTATTGAAAAAGGGGAAAAAAACAATTTAGGTGAAATATTAAAAAGGGTAAAAAAGAAACACACCAGGCTTGTACATTTACCATCAGGGGAGGAGGGTTGCTTTGCCTTTATTCTCAGTTACTTCATGCGATGAAAACGATTCTGAGAGCTCGTAAAAGAAAAATCTGGCGAGCTATTTAGTGCTGCCAACATCTGTTTGTACATGCATGGTTGGTTACAAGCTGGATTTAAACTATAACATAAGAACAGAGGAATGAGAAAGGCTAATTCAATCCATCCAGTTTGCTCCTTCCTCCAGCTCCTCTTTCAGGACCTGAGCTGACTATTTTTCTTCTTTCCTCTATCCCGTACCCATGTTCCTGATGAAACAGGAATGAATCCAGTTTCCTCCTAAATGTTTCAACCTAATCAGTACTTAAATACGCAGGCTCTAGTCAGTCTAATTTCGTTTGTGCCGTCTTCAGTTTATAATCGCAACCTTTGATTCTCATGTCCTGATTTTGCAAATTTTACCTGTTTACCTCATGTTAGTGACTCACTTCTTTACTTTAAAATCTTTCATCCTGGACCACATCTCATCCCCTGCTGCCATGAACTCTACGCACAGATTTTTGTCAGCTCTGTAGCAAAGGAGTGTATTGTACGGACTTGCAGGAAGACCTTTAAAAAAATAACTGGGAGAAGAAATCATTTTTAAATGACTTCATAAAAAAGACAGACTCGTTGTTTTAGGTGGTCATATTTTATTGAAAGAAAGAAAAAACATTCAATTTTGGTGAAATATTAAAAGGGTAAAAATATCCCAGAATGAAAAAAATGGAGGGTAGTGCACAATTCTCACTGTATTTGTATTTTGAGATTTATTGGGGGTCCTTCTTATAAGTTTTTCTTGTGATTTGGATTTTTTTTACCCCTTCAATTTTCTCCCCTAATCTCAATAGTAGACATTCTTCAAGTGTGAGCGTAGACAGTCAGCAGGCTATTTGATAATGGGCGATTGGGGGGGGGGGAGAAAAGGGACGTCAGCAGAGATCATCCTGTCCTCACCTGATGTGCACATAGCACAGTTTCCAGCAAAAGTCACTAGACAGCAATCAAGCGCAGGAACTCAGGCAGATTTTCCCTCACACACGGGTGGCTGAGACCAACTAACTCATCTCTGCACTGCCCTGACTGAGATTTGCTAACAAGCACAGATCAGGGATCTTCCTGGTCTGTCTGTCACGGTTTCAAACAAGGCAGTGTGTGGGAGATCCTAGTGGTTTTATTGTTTTGAAAGGAAAATGGGCACTTTAGTGACATACATTTAGTGCAAAAATGTTCGCACTGCACTTCACCACGTTCAGTCGATCACATGCTTTCTTTAGTTTGCCAGCTTCCATTTTTGTTACTTGAATATGTGATACAATGACCGAACTCTCAGAAAACGAAAACCATCACTGCAGCGCAAAAATGTCACTGCACATTATACTGTCACAGATGTTAAATCCGCCCTCTGCAAAGGGCCCCCTTTCAAATCACTTTAACTAATGGTTTACAGAATAAATAAGGCCATTTTTTTCTACTTGAAAAATGGTGAATCTTTGTGGGAAATACTTATTCATTAACGGAGGGGGGCTCATTATGGGGGATAAAATGCACTATTTAAATAGTCTGAATAATCACTGCTCTCTGGGTTTTCAAACCGTTCCGAGCAATAGTCATCCTGTTCTAATGTTAACTGATCCAATTCCTCATCTGAAGTCGAAGGGCGAGTAAGGATAATCCGAGGCATCTTGGGAACAGAGTTAGGATCAGGATAGGAAGTGATGAAGCAAGAAAATCAGGTACAAGTATTAAGGAAAAAAATTGAAATACACACAAGGAAACAAAAAAACAAAAATTAAAATTAAGGCGATTGTATTTAAACAAGAAACATTCAACACAAACATGAATAATCACATATTAAAAATATTAAAACAAAAGAATTATACACAATGGAAGGCAGGTGAAAAAATATTTTGATTTTGAATTAATCCTCACTTCAAATAACTGCTGCATCACTTTTAAAACCAGTTTACTATACGCCAATAGTTTTCTGCAGACATATTCCATCTCCATTCTTAATTGGCCCTGCTGAGGGATTTAATGCCTGCAGAGGGCGAGTCTGACCCTTTAAACAAAAACCACACAATATGGAAGGAAAGCTAAATGCAAGCTGCGGGAGAAGACAAAGCTATTTGAAAATGTAATGGCGGCTCAGATCAATCCAACCTTCACCCCCACCCATTACATTAATATTTTTCAAACCATCATTCAGTCTACTGTTTGCTCACTTCAAAGAGTTAAAGGTAATAAATTATTTTGAGATCAGCTACATTACACCTCAAGAAACCACATTGGGTTCTGGTTGGTTAAGATCATATTAATAAACAAGAAAGGATAGTGGCTTTGACTTGTTTTCATCAAGTATGGAATGATAATGCTGAAGAATGGAACACTACCCACTCTTCGCATCTAGGATCCTCATCAAGCACCAGTCAAATCAGATATATTTACAGATTAGTTCCAGTTCAGAGCTCTCCAGATTTACCTCGAGTCTAACAATAGCATCATGCATCAGATGGACACATTGGATACATTTCATGCGTTTCTCATGGCCATGTTGTGTGAGGTTGCACAGTTTGGTTCTGAATTATGGGCAGTTACGTGTTGTGAACTACTCTCAGCTGCCAGAGAGAAGAGACTCGTTCCCCACAAGCTTGGACTGGTTTTGAACTCAGTCCTGAAAAATAGAAATAGTGTCCCCACCGAATGTGTCCCCCCAGCCCCGCTTGATGATAAAGCTCATCTAAAATTAGCATACAACATAGCAAAAAAATCTAAATTGCATAGAGCTATACATCATCACAAGATTCTTCTCTTATTGTAATCAAATGATTTCATCATACATAGAGTTAAAGAAGAAACCTACAGCATCAACAGTTGATCAGTTTTTAAACCCCTATTTTTCCCCCATTCACTGTGAATCTCCTTCCAGTTGGAAGGGAAGAATTGGTCGAACCAATCAAATGCTGCTCTGTGAACATCTAAAAGAATGTGTGATTCAAGCTGGTGTCAGTTTTTACTCATCCCTCTCCCCACCACCTCGTTGAGAATGCATAATTGAGGTACATATTCTAGCCAAGGACTGACAAGTGCACCAGACGAGGCAGATCGATCCGACAGTGAATTGAACCGACACCCTTTGGGCTCAGAGACATGCCATAGACTCCCAAAAGTGTCTTGTCTGTGGCCTTTACAAAATATTATGTCAGCAGCAGTAACCAACATTAAATTGTTCTACAACGGAGATACTTTCCAGAATGGCAATGGAAGAATGCGTTCAACAAAACCATAAAGCTGCTTGTAAAGAACAGATTTACAATTTCATCGCACACACCCCACAGAGGAAATCTTCCTCACTAAAAGCAAACTGGGCAAAAAACACCATTAAACATAAATTCGCTAATAATATCTTGCTTTCTCTATCTTAAATTGTTTGCCTTTTTTTCCTGATATCCTTCTCTGGTTTAGTGGGGAAAATCCAAGAGTCATTATAAAGGATGTAATAGCAGAGCACTTGGAAAACAGTGACAGGATCGGACAAAGTCAACATGGATTTACAAAAGGTAAATCATGCTTGACTAATCTACTGGAATTTTGAGAGGATGTAACTGGTAGAATAGATAAGGGAGAACCAGTGGATGTGGTGTATTTGGACTTTCAGAAGGCTTTCGATAAGGTCCCACATAAGAGATTAGCGTGCAAAGTTAAAGCACACGGGATTGGGGGTAAGGTACTGACTTGGATAGAAAACTGGTTGGCAGACAGGAAGCAAAGAGTTGGAATAAACGGGTCTTTTTCCGAGTGGCAGGCAGTGACTAGTGGGGTACCGCAGGGATCGGTGCTAGGACCCCAGCTATTCACAATATATATTAATGATCTAGACGAGGGAACTAGATGTAATATCTCCAAGTTTGCAGACGACACAAAGCTGGGTGGGCGTGTGTGCTGTGAGGAGGATGCAGAGAAACTCCAGTATGATTTGGACAGGTTGGGTGATTGGGCAGATGCAGTATAATGTGGATAAATGCGAGGTTATCCACTTTGATGGCAAAAACAGGAAGACAGATTATCTGAACGGCAATAGATTGGGAAAAGGTGAAGTGCAACGAGACCTGGGTGTCCTTGTGCACCAGTCGCTGAAGGTAAGTATGCAGGTGCAGCAGGCGGTTAAGAAGGCAAATGGTATGTTGGCCTTCATAGCGAAAGGGTTCGAGTACAGGAACAAGGATGTCTTGCTGCAGTTGTACAGGGCCTTGGTGAGACCATACCTCGAGTATTGTGTGCAGTTTTGGTCGCCTTATCTGAGAAAGGATGTTCTTGCCATGGAGGGAGTGCAGCGAAGATTCACCAGACTGATACCTGGGATGGCAGGAATGACGTATGAAGAGAGATTGGGTCGATTAGGCTTATATTCGCTAGAGTTTAGAAGAATGAGAGGGGATCTCATTGAAACTTATAAAATTCTAACAGGACTAGACAGACTAGATGCAGGAAGGCTGTTCCCGATGGTGGGGGAGTCCAGAACCAGGGGTCACAGTCTAAGGATAAGGGGTAAGCCATTTAGGACTGAGATGAGGAGGAATTTCTTCACCCAGAGAGTGGTGAACCTGTGGAATTCTCTACCACAGAAGGCAGTTGAGGCCAATTCATTAAATATATTCAAGAAGGAGTTAGATATATTTCTTAAGGCTAAAGGTATCAAGGGATATGGGGAGAAAGCAGGGACAGGGTACTGAATTTGGATGATCAGCCATGATCGCATTGAATGGCGGAGCAGGCTCGAGGGGCCGAATAGCCTACTCCTGCTCCTATCTTCTATGTTTTGTTTTCATGATTGAATATTGGAAACAGATTTTTTTCAGCCCCTGATGGTGTTGCTGGTGGGATCGAAAGAATATGTTTTTTTCCCCACCTGCTTTCAACCACTGAATTTAAGTGCTGTGTCTATCCAGTGGATTTTATGCACTGTGGTGGCCATATTGCTCAGCCACCAGTAACATCTAGAGAACAATGTGCCCCAATGGCTCAAGGAATCCATGCATCACCTGCTGTGGCATTGATGGGCATGGATCAGGAAGGTCCCAGGTTATAACTTGTCTGTGCTGAAGTAGCCTCTCTTAGCTGGGATGTCAGTGGGACTAGTACAGTTGGCCTCACCATCCCTGAGGTGTTGGGGGCAAAGGGGAGGGGGAGGGGGTGGGGGTGGTTCTGATAGCTATCCAATGACTCCTACTGGAAAATGCAACCAGATGTGCTCGGTTTAAGGACACGATTGGGTTTGGCTATGGTGTCGCATGCTTGCCAAAGCCAAAACACACCGTCTAGGCTCACACACGAGAGCGGCTGGAACTTGTGAAACTTATGGCATGAGCCATACTTGACCCTAAAGATAATTTAACACTTGGTTGACAAGCAGGTATGGTTATGGGGAAAATTATACCTTTGGCCATTTTTGATGCAGCACCTATCATGATCCGTGTAATACTACACAGTACACTGTATGCTTAAACATTTTCTTAAGATCTAAGCTAATAATTTTAGTATCTAAGCTAATAATTTTAGTATCTAAGCTAATAATTTTAGTAAAGAATTATTGGTCTTCCACAAGCATATAAAGTTCGAACAAAACCTATTATTATAGTGGTGGTCAATGGGATAGTTCTACACTTTGTCTAAATCTCCAAGACATAATACCCCAAAACCACAGGAAAACACTGCTACTCACTGGCATTGTATGATTCACAATACGGAACGAGGTGCTTTTTTGTGGCATCTCACTTGCAGAGTTAACAGTGCGATTCTCCGATGTCACAAATCCCTAATAAAAAATAAATAAAAGAAAGAAACGGCTGTTGAGCTATATAAATATATATATACCGGTCACAGTCGATACAAACTCAGTACTAACCCCAGAGTGATTGGTTATTGGACTGACTACAGCACCACCTTGTGGAATCAACAAAGACAGAACTCAAAGCAGCTGCCACAGAAAATAACATTAGCCAGTTTTACTACCAAGGAATTAGATAATGGAAGTTAAACTACCCATTTATTTAACCGTATTGAGCTCTTCTTTCTCATACTCACCAATTCTGGTTTCCCTAATGGCTCAGGGTAGTGTGGCACTGAACCACACAGATCAGAAAGGCCCAAATTCAATCTTTGAATTGTCTAATCTCACAGTGGTTGCTAGTTAAAATTGTCCTCAACACCTTCAAGCTAAGAAGCGGAAAAATCAGCCAGGTCAACTGCTTTTGATTGCTATCTAATGACCCCCCCTAAAATCAGCATGTGTGAAGATATTCAGCCTCCAGGCTCACATGTGGAGACGGTAAGGGTTGCCAGTGCTCATTTAAATATACTCAACAAAATCTTTAGGTGATGAGGACAAGGGGAGAGAATTGGAATGGGGTGGGGAGGAAGAAACTAGCTAAAGTCAGAATTAGTTCACTTAATTCAGATGCATGAGCTTTGCTTACCAAGCTACTTCCATTGCATGTAGTTGTCATCCTGTCTTCAAGAAAGACACCCTCCGATTCTGGTTCCTTGTCGCTGGCAGCTGGATGACTTAGAAAACTGGACCGTTCATTTTGATGAGGTCGAACAGGGTCTGCCTCACCACTGTTCAAGTTGGAGGCAACAGTGCCGTCAGTTGTCACCGACCTGTCCCTCAAAATAACTATCTTAATCACGGCCCCGGAATTCCTCAGGGCACTCACTGCTTCATGGTGGGTAACGTTTTGTAGACTTATTCCATTGACCTGCAAAGGCAGAGACCTTGTTGACATTTATTATTAGCCATTTTGGAAGATCCTGTAAATAGAGGATGGTGAATATTACATTATTAAATACAATCGGGCTGACTTTTCTCTGCTCTCTACCCCATTTCCTGGCAAGAACAGGGCAGCAGCTGCACGAAAAATCGGTGAGTCACATCCTGCGGGCCTTGAAATAGGCATCCATCCTGTGGGAGCCTTATTTAAATCAAGGCCCTACGCCCATTGTAGGACCCCATTGTGATCTTCGTGGACCCATTGTTGATACATGAGCATGTCCTGCGCCCATTTGTCCAAGTCGTGGAGCAGCCTAACCTGGGACCACCGCAGGCCACTTCAAAAAAGGCCGCAATTTTTCTTTTCCCCTCATTTTTGTGTGGCCAGGAGGAGCAGGAGTGTTCTTCCAGGCCCCACAAAAATACTGGGGCCTACTACCGGTCTCTGCCCGGCTCCCCACAGGACCCTCTACCACCCCCCCCACCCCCCCCACAATCCCCCGGGTCAGTACCGTCGGCAAGTCCGGAGTAGGAACCGGACAATTACCCAGCTTCCGCGACCAGCCTTGAAGTGTCGTTCAGCGCTCGCAGCTCCTCGGCCACATGCTTACGAGGCCTGACCACCAAGATGGTTTGGGTCTCTGAGCCTCACTGCAGCAATCGGCCCGATCACAATGCCTGCCACCTGCCCGGTTACCACAGCAACCCAAAGTCACCCCCCTCCCCATGCTTATTCCAATAGTGAAGGAGACCTGTGGAACTTATGAATGTCAAAGTCACAACTGAGTTCTACAGGTTTCCTTACTCGTTGAATAAACATAATTTTCAACAGCTTCACTTGCATCATTCCAGTCAAACAATATTGGTGTTTGACTTTTGTGTGGAATAATTTAAAAGACAACACTATGAAGCAGTGTGTAATAACGTCCCAGGATACTTAGGGGCAGATGTCGGCCCAATAGATGTGAAATCACCAGTTGATGATTGAACGTGGAAGTAGAGGCAGCAAAGGGCCGTGTATACATGCTTGTTACAATATGATCTCGGTGCAGGTTTCTTTGGTTCAATTTTCCTCAGCAGCTGATGTTTGAGTTCCATGTGGAATATGCAAGCAATTTTTTTTTGCAAATCAGCCAAGTAGCAACAGCAAAGGTTTTTATTTGCACTATTAACATTCCACAATGCTTAGTGGCAGTCACTACAAGGATATTGCCATGACTACAGGTGTTAGTCTGCTGACAAGGAGAGCCAGCACACAGCAGTTGGGAGGTGTTTTCTTTAAATCTATTAAACTGCCTGTGGCGCGTGACAGAGTAGTTCCACTTGGGTGTTGTCTAAATGGGCACATTCCGTGTATGTGAGATAACAGCTGTGTGTCGAATTTTGTTCTGAGCCATAAGCACTGTGTAACAGTAGTTAACAAAGTTTTCTGCAGTGTATTATTTGGGAATGATTTGTAGTTATGTAAAAATGAGAAGTCGCACAACACCAGGTTATAGTCCAACAGATTTATTTAATTTTACAAGCTTTCGAAGCAGTTCGCTCCTTCGTCAGGTAAGTTAGTTATGTAAAAGCAGCGACACTAGAAAAGCCAGCTGCGCGCCCTACAGAGGGAACCCTTACAGCAAACGTGTACTCGGTTTGGTTTTCCTTTGAGCACTCTTTTTGAATATTATTTTATGGATACATTAACTGCTTCGAATATTATTTAACTGGGTCAGCCAATATTTGAGGAGCCACATTTCAAGGTTTGAGAGAAATGGCCCAAGGGCTGAAATGCATTCTTTACGCTGCGTTCAATTCAATAAAACAACCAGCAAAACCTTGAAAACTTGGCTCCAGCAACCATCAAGGCCACAGCAAGCTGTGAGCTTACCATTTTTAAAACCTGAAGCTAATCTACCCTATCCATATGAGGCATTTTGAACAATAAGAAAATAATTTCTGCACATGTGCTAACCTGTCCTGCCAGGAAGGTGTTGAAAACTTTCAATTATTTCTGAGTATGAGCAGAGAGATGAGGCACATTACAAGTAGAGAAATGCTCAAGGATAGGTACTTGTCCCCTTTAAATTGATCTGAACCCCACTTACCTCCTCACATATCTCAATCCATCTTTCTCCACTAACGCATCTAGCTGCTGCTTGAACTCTCTGGTACTGTTCACTTCAAGTCTTATTCCACAACTCCCTTGCCCTTTGCCTGACTTTCTCCACCCCCCCCCCCCCCCCCCCCCCCCTGCTTTATTCCTAGGTTCCTACTTTGTAAACTTGTGTCCCTGGTATCGGAACCCTTCACTGCCTGGGTCAATATTGTCAACTCACTTCATACTCTGGAAATCAACAGTTGGATCATTTCAAAGTTTCCACTTTTCCAATGAGAACACTTCCCACCTCCTTAAACAAACCAAGCTCGCGCAGCCTGTTGAAAGTGCACCTTCTTTTAAATAATATAAACTAATTAACATCTCGTGTCAACGGTGGCTCAGTGGTAGCACTCCTGCCTCTAACTCAGAAGTTGCGGGTTCAAGTCCCACTCCAGAGACTTGAGCACAAAATCTAGGCTGACACTGCAGTGCAGTACTGAGTGAGTGCTGCACTGTCGGAGGTGCCATCTTTTGGATGAGACGTTAAACAGGTGGGTGTAAAAGATCCCATGGTACTATTTCAAAGAGGAGAAGGGGAGTTTTCCCTGGTGGCCCGGCCAATATTTATCCCTCACCCGACATCATCAAAACAGATTATCTGGTCATTATCACACTGCTGTTTCTGGAACCTTGCTGTGCGCAAATTGGCTGCCACATTTCCTACATTACAACAGTGACTAACCTTCAAAAGTACTTCAATGGCTGTAAAGCGCTTTGGGATGTCCTGAGGTTGTGAAAGGCACTATATAAATGGCAGTCTTTCTTTTTGTTCTTTATCTTTGTCAGATTGTCTTGATATATTCAAACAGGGATGTAAACACAGAGAAATCAGCAATGTTTCTCAAATTCTGCTAATAATGGAATGGGATCAATCTGAAGTGGTTACAAGGAGTTTCACAAACATACCTCCAGTACCATGTCTCCAACTTGTACACCAGCAAGATCAGCAGGACCCCCCTTCGATACTTTTGAAATGAAGATTCCCTGGCACAGACAATACTATGAATCATTATTTGTTACATTAGTTAAAGGACAAGTCTTGTTTTGCAATCAGAAGTTAATTAACTCTCTGAATCAGACTGCAATTACATACGGTAGCGAAACCCTCTGTGTAAATGCGGGAAGCATTTTGTACATCATAAGACAATGAAGATTAGGGCTGTTTTCTCAAAATGCCAAATCCTTTTTTTTCGCCCATCCCCTCATATAACAAAAACAGCAAAGAACAAACAGGTACCCAAGCAGCTGTTCACGAGAAGGATCGTACAATTGTGTGAAATTTCTCTCTGGATTCTAGTTTCAGCAGCCTGGAGTTGTTACACCCAATCATGCTTGAGATTAGGGAGAAATTTCAACGTCTTATTCTTGGAACTTCTGGTTAGTTATCTCCATCAGGAGATTTTAAAACTCAGAGTCCCTGCCAGTACAAATTACACAGTCTATTATAAGAAGTCTCAAGCCATACAGAGCAGGAAAGTTTCAGGTCTGATTACCAGTCTGTTCTGATCTCAGCCAATGGGGACACTACAATTGGCCTCAGTTTACCCAGAATCTGGCACCCCACCTGAGGGAGCATTTCGATGTAGTAGTAGGTTAGATAGGAGAAACATACCTTATAGGTATACCAAGGGGAGGCACAGTGGTAGGCACTAGAAGTTCTTTGCCAGGTAAATATCACCCAATAAATTTGGGGTATTTTATTTCTCCTTGGATGCAGACAGTTTTTGCTGGGAAGGACCATGTTTAGGTAGGAAACGATGGGAGGATGGTGCAAGATGGCAGTTTAAGGTACAGCATATTGTTTGTGGGTCCACTGTAAGAGATTTCATTCTGCTGCAATACTTGTGCAGGGGCTGGGAATTACTAGAAGCGTGATCAATGAGTACCTGCTGCACCAATCTTTCTGGCTGCACCTGTGCTTCTTCCTCCTCTGCTACTGCTGTACTTCTTCGTCCTGCTGAATGCTTACTCCTCTTTGCACCCCACCTAAACTGTCCAAACAGCAGAAGCTTTATTTTAGCATTCTAATGGTCTGCTCTACAGCATTTCCGGTTGAGGTATTTGCCTCATTGTATTTACATTCCACTGCTGTTTAGGGGTTTCTCGGTGGAGTCATTCATCATCGCTGCAGAGGATAGCAGACATTCTTCAGTGTATATTAGCCTTTAAGCAATGCAGGCAACATAACTTCTGGATAGGAAGCTGCTTCTTGATAATGGGCATCTATTTTGTTATGACATTTCTGTGGTCACAAACCACCGGAATATTAATCAAATGAAAGACTTTACTGTTGATGTCAGTTGTGGGGTTGATGTGAGGAAGGCCTGATACCAACATGGGGTGCCATCTACTATGTCTTGCACTCATAGCAATCCTGCCACCAGTGCATTATCCAACTGATGCCTCCTTCCCAAAGAGAAAGCAATAAACATAGCTGTATCAAGGAAGTGATGGACATTATAAGATTGCAGACTGGCTGACCTGGCAGATATCCCCTGCGGTGGCTTAGAAGGATCCAGTAGCATAAAAGCTTACCGCTGTGGTAACCTTCACAGCTACGGAAAGAGATATCCCTGTGGTAGAAGTTGTCTGCCGGGCAGCCTGAAGCAGATGGCTTAACTGTGACAGCCTCTCCAGTGAAGCAGAAGCAGCCGAGACAAATGTTCTCAGACATGTGCAGGTCGCAGGGTCAAGGGTCAACAAATGGGGGGTGGGGGGGGGGGGGCTGGGGTACGGAGGGTGCGGATGCCTCAGTCATCGAGTCTGCATTTGATGCCCCCTTCAAGAATTCATCTTCCTCATCTAAATTGTGGACTGGGATGGAAACCCCCCTAATGAATGCCCATCCTCAGCCCCATGTTTGCTGCAACTTCAGTTACAACAGCAAAAACAGTGAGGGGAATAGACCCTGCAAAAATAGTGCCCTTCGCAGCAACAGAAACCAATGCATGGAGCAACATCCAACTTATTCAAAAAAAAGATTAGTATCAATTTTTCCTACAGAAAGCTAGCTTTAAGGATCGAACCTCAACAGAGCATGTATCCATTTTACATGTGGGTGATAAGCACCAGGGGCAAAGCTCACCTGAATAATGTGACATTCATTGTGGGATCTGATTACTATAATTGGCACATTACAAAAGAGACTAGGGTGGGCCTGCTACTTTTCTTTGCCATAAAACGCGATGCACTGCAAATCAAGTCTGCGCACTCAAATCCTCACCGGTACACACTTGCCGACCAAAGCTCGGTGCTGCCAGTGGAGTCTTGCACAGATAGAGCTCAAGGGTATACTCCCACACCCCACAGCCATCTATCATCATCATCAAGGATACCTTTCCCTTTGCACGGGCCTTCATGCAAGGCTTTTAGTGATCTCCATAATAAAAAGTGTTTCAAAAAATAATTTCACAAACTCTGTTTGAACGCAGACGATGAAAATCGTAACCAGGCTCCTGAATAAATGTAATTGTCTTTTAATTTGCTGAAATGGGTTTTAACCTCCAGGCCTGCCCCTGAAGTTGCTCTCCATTACATTTTGAAACTATAAAAGTGATAAATGTTTTATACAGTAAACCTTTTTCAGGATGGCATGAGAAATATTTAAATTGTTAGCCAATGCTTCTGTAACAAAAACAAAGGTCTTCATACATAGCAGGTTCATCAGCATCTAAAAAAAAACATACATAATGTTTCAAGTAAAAGTTCTAACAATGGTTCTCTACCCAAAACCTTAGCTTTCTCTTTTCAGATGTTGACAGACCTACTGTATATTTCCAGTTTTTTTCAATAAAGAGGACAAAGAGCCAACTTTATTCTAAAGCAATACATTCTATCCAATTCTCAACTTCGAAGGAGTGCTCAGTATTTAGCAAAAGGGCCCTGCTGCATCCATAATCTTTGGACAGGACCAGATAAGATATACAACCAGAGTCAAAGCCCCAATAAAAGATAAAGAAACAGAAAGTCAACTGGGCAGATACACACATACAAAAGCAACAATTATTGGGCAATCGCTGGGTCAAAATCCTGAAACTCCCCCCCCTAATAGCACTACGGGAGTACCTTCACCACACGGACTGTAGCGGTTCAAGGGCAATTAGGGATGGGCAATAAATGCTGGCCTTGCCAGTGACGCCACATCCCAGGAACGAATAAAAAAAAATCACAGCAAAGGAAGATTGCTCCTGGGTTTATTTCACGAGTGTAAGAGACTCACCGACTTATGTTTGATAATGCTCCTGTAAGAGCCTTGGGAGGTTTTGCTACCACCACCACTGCCCACCCTAACCTTGCATGTTACCTCCCAGTCAATTTAAACTGGTCTGGGCACATGTCCCCTACCAACTTTCTCCAACAAGAAAGGGTAAATGGCACAGGCAGACCTAGATAGGGAGAGAAAATAAAATACTTCAAAAATGGAGCAATGTAGACAGAAAACAAAAACTAACAAGCATTGATTTGAACTCCAGAGTGCAGCACACAACAGCTGGTCACTTCTACCCTGTGAAACGGTGTGCTTCCACCTAGTCTAAAGTATCAATAATCGTAATCAGAAATAGTTCAGCTGAGTTGTCATCTATTCCAGTCATACATACCAGGCAGCACACTACCTGCTACCACACCCAGAATGATTCATGGCTGCTAGTTAATGATTCTCCAGCAGCTACACGCGAGGGCATGAGAAATCTGCTGGGGAAATGCGTTTGGTAATCGGGAATATTTTTGAATAACTAGCTACATATTCACACAATGTGTGTATAACACAACATATTTCTGCTTTGCTAGTAATATAATTCATTCAAAATTTTCTTCCAAAATTCACCATCAAGAGCAAACATTTTCTCCGAGATTGCAAGTCAATTAAATTCATATTTTTCATCATGTTTAACTTAGAAAAACTTACTTCATCATTGATTTTATATGGAGACGACCCCTTTCCTCCAGCAATGCTGATCCCCAGACTTCCCATCTGGCTGCACACTGTAATATTGAGCTTTTAAGAAAAAAATCAGAAATTGCACTGTTTTTGGTAATGTATTTTTGTGAAGAGTTTATACACAGGCGGTCACTGCAGGTAAATGCCTTGTCTGTTGCAATACCAGTGGCCACAGCTCCCCTAGAAAGAGAGTTTTTGCTCCCAGTTGCTGGAAAGTCAGCGTGTGGATGTTAGGTGAGAACAGGATGGGCTCAGTCAAATAGACTGGTCAAAATCACTGCCACGGTCATGGGCAACAAATACGGACAAATGTAAAGTAGGAAAGAGAGGAAAGACTATTAGGCCAATCAGTATCTACCCTATTAACTGGACAGTGAAACTTTGTACAGCACCCTACCCAACTACCAGTAATGCTAATTCCTGGGGGAGTCAAAAGTTTTACCTGTAATGCATCACTAGACAAACTTAACTAACCCATACCCCTAATATGCCGCAAAGTCGCTCTCCCGTACCAACTTGGTCAAGTCCTTCTTAAAGCACTGTAGTGTATTGATACTTGCCTTACTTGAGTGAGGTACTGAGGGCTGCTAGCACCTATGGAACTATACCCTGTATGAGTGGCCACCATTGTGTGGCCTACCTCACGTCAATCAATAGTATAACTTTATCCATTTGTTATATATACGCATCTTATAGTTGAGAGAGGTAGTTGCATGTCTTATAAGGACACGTAGAAGTGATTTTTAAATCAAGAAAGGTAAATAAACCAGCGAATTGTAACAGGAATTTGGATTCGACCCAGGAAGATGGAGCTCAAATAACTGTATACTCGATAGACCTTGTTTCCCTGAATCAGGTTTGCTTGATTTGTAATCACCTCACCTTATTTGGAGCCTTAAAGTTTAGATAAGTGAAACTTTGCTTGTGAGCTTATTGTCTTACTGTCATAGAATGAACTCACCTAAAGCTAGCTAGCTAACTGATCCTGAAAGGTACATGCCCCGCGTATAATATTTGTAATATTTAATTCCCACTTTATAAAACTTGTTTCAAGTGTAAGTAACATTGTTCTTCCCTCCCCCAAGTCTTAGCTGTTCACACCATTATATATTTTTGTACTCTGCTGTAGTAGATTTGATATATTTGCTTAACATGCAAGTACTTTTTATTCATTTGTTCATTCTTCTTCCCCTTCCCCCCAAAACCATCTTTTCTCAGTTATTCACAACACAACAAAATATATTTTTTCTCGCAGTTACTTTCCACGGTGGAGGTGCAGTAATGGTTGAGGCTGTTGTTAGTGCAGCACTTGCACCAGGTTAGGTTTGTCCCCCACTGTTGAGCCTCCAAATGACCAGAACCTTGAACAGGTGGTCAGTCATTCATCATGGTGTCAGTCTGACTGACCGACCGACTCCAGCTGTAATCCCCAAGCTCAATAGCAAAGAACATCCCTTTTCCACCCCAATTCAAACACCAGTTTCACACAGCTGCTGTCTGAAAAAATGGGAGCAATGGTTATGATCTGAAATTGTGACCCTGAGCTTCCGGTCGCCTGTCGTTTTAATTCTCCGCCCCACTCCCATTCTAGCCTGTCTGTCCTTGGCCTCCTACACTGCTCTAATGAAACTCAATGGAAGCTCGAGGAACAGCACCTCATCTTTCGATTAGGTACTTTACAAGCCTTCCGGACTCAAGATCGAGTTCAACAATTTCATATCATAACCATCGCTCCCATTTTTTTTGGACAGCAGCTATTGGTGATGATTCTGCTATTGCCATTTACACCACCTCTAGACCCATCTTTTGTTTCTTTACTTATCCCATTACCATCCCCTTTTGCCTTGCACTATCATACCTTTTGTCATTTAATCTCTCCTGCCTTCCACCCTATCACAGACCTTCCCTTTTGTTCTTTCCTCCCTTTCCCTGCCTCTGCACTTGCTTAAAATCTGTTACATCTCTAACTTTTTCCAGTTCTGATGAAAGATCATCGACCTGAAACATTAACTCTGTTTCTCTCTCCACAGATGCTGCCTGACC
The DNA here is from genome assembly GCA_030390025.1 of Squalus acanthias. Lineage (NCBI taxonomy): Eukaryota > Metazoa > Chordata > Chondrichthyes > Squaliformes > Squalidae > Squalus > Squalus acanthias. The sequence goes on along the minus strand of CM059433.1, from coordinate 24,816,291 downwards.
TGCTAAGTATTTCCAGCATTTTTTGTTTTTATTTCAGATTTCCAGCATCCGCAGTATTATGCTTTTGATATAGATATATATCATTTAACTATGAAAATGCTTAAAGATGCTTTTATGTTACCTTTGTCCAAGTTCCTTTGAATCCAGTGGATATAAAAAGTGTTGTTTGGCCCCCGTTTCGCTCTGGACACCTACTCTCTGCACCAGCGTTGTTCAGCGAGTTACACGCCTGTTGTTTGCTGCTGCCCAAGGCGCATGTTGGCTTGGTTTGCCTGTGATTATCGCGCAGTAAAGCTCTCATGTGTCGGTTACGATGAAAACCTTCTTCTGTATCAAACAGGCTGCCAGAAAATTTAGATACAGGTTCCTGAAGTGTTAAAAAAAGTGATGTACCAGAAAACAATTAAAAGAAATTTAGAGAGTTGAAAAAAAAGAAAAGTTTGAAAATCCCATTTGAAGAAAGACGTATTTATATAGCCGTTTCATGACCTCAAGACATCCCAAAGCGCTTTACTTTTGAAGTGTAGTTACTATTGTAATCCAGTGAATATGGCAGATAATTTGCACACAGCAAGGTCCCACAAACAGCAATGTGATAATGGCCAGATAATCTGTTTAGGTGTTGGTTGAGGGATAAATATTGGTCAGGACACCAAGAGAATTCCCTTGCTCTTGTTCGAATAGTGCCATGGGATCTTTAACGTCCACGTGAGAGGGCATACCGAGCCTCAGTTTAACATCTCATCCGAAGGACAGCACCTCCGACAGTGCAGCACTCCCTCAGTACTGCACTGATGTGCCAGCCTAGATTATGTGCTCAAGTCTCTGGAGTGGGACTTGAACCCATGACCTTCTGACTCAGAGACGAGAGTGCTACCACTGAGGCAAGTCTGGCACATTTATATGGTGACCATACATACTGGACAATGTAGAAATGTAGATTTTTTTTTGTTTAATTGATGTTCCATTGTGCTTCACTATTCTATCAGCTAATTCAACTGCAGATGTATACATTATAATGTATGAGTTTGAGTATATAATTCAGAGTCGTTCCATTAGCATAAATAAGTTTTTTTTAAATTTGTTCTTGGTATGTGGTTGACGCTAGCGAGGCTGCACCTATTGCCCACCCAAAGTTGCTCTGAGAAGATGGTGGTAGGCCTTCATGAAACGCTGCAGACATTGTGGTGATGCTGCTCCTGTGTTGGTGTTTAGTAAGGAATTCTAGGATGAAGGAGCAGCAACATACACGGCCAAGTCAGGATCATGTGTGACTTGGAGGGGAACTTAGATGTGTTGATGTACCCGTGACATTGTTGCTTTTCCCCTTTTCTGTGGTAGAGGTCACCAGACTGGGTTGCATCGATGCTGCAATCAGGCAGCTGGTTGGATCCAGACTACACAAGCCTTCAGTGTGAAAAATGGGGGCTGTTTGCTGGAGCTGTTGAATTTTAAATTGTCATAAATCCAAGACTAGAGATTACTGTGAGCGATATCAGCAAATGAAACTTGCTCCAGTGATGTTCCTTTGTCTGCTATTCAATTCATGTATTGTTGCTATGCATCCCATTCCTGTGATCTGTACCATCAAAAAGGACAAGAGCAGCACAGGAATCAACCTACTGGTGTTAAATGGGTTAACGCCACCATTAAATTGATCAGGCGAATGTCATGGGATTGCATTAATGGTTCATCTGCTGATATCACCCATGCTGATTTTCAGTCTGTAGTGTCTTTTGTCATACAGTCTTGGATTTTAATGAACAATTAAAAAAAGTTCAATACAATAACTATTCATGCGTGCCTTAGAATTAAAGATTGAATTAATTTCTTTCAGCAAATTATGCTGAATTTTAATATTATTGACTTGCTGACAACATATAATCATAGAATCATACAGCACAGAATTCTAGACACAAAAGGCATCAAGGGGTATGGGGAGAGAGCGGGAATATGGTGTTGAGATAGAGGATCAGCCATGATCATATTGAATGGCGGAGTAGGCTCGAAGGGCCTACTCCTGCTCCTATTTTTCTATGTTTCTAAGGAGGAGGCCATTCAGCCCATCATGCCTGTGCCGGCTCTTTGAAGGAGCTATCTAATTAGTCCCACTTCCTTGCTCTTTCCCCATAGCCCTGCAAATTTTTCCCATTCAAGTGTTTATCCAATTCCCCTTTGAAAGACGTTATTATTGAATCTGCTTCCACCACCCTTTCCGGCATGCATTCCAGATCATAACTCGCTGTTAAAAAATTCCCGCTGGTCCTTTTGCCAATTATCTTAAATCTGTGTCATCTGGTGACTGACCCTCTTGCCATAGGAAACAGTTTCTCCTTATTTACTCTATCAAAGCCCCTTAGTTTTGAACATTTCCATTTAATCTCCCCTTAATCTTCTCTGCTATAAGGAGAACTATCCCAGTTTCTCTAGTCTCGCCAGATAACTGAAGACCCTCATCCCTGGTACTTTTCTAGTAAATTTCCTCTGCAGCCTTTCCAAGGCCTCAACATGCTGAAGTGTGGTGCCCAGAATTGGACACAATACTCCAGCTGAGGCCTAACCAGAGATTTATAAAGGTTTAGCATAACTTCCTTGCTTTTATTCACGATGCCTGTATTTATAAAGCCAAGGTTCCTATACGCTTTAACAGCCCGATCAACTTGTCCTGCCACCTTCAAAGATTTTTCTACATGAACCCCCAGGTCTCTCCTTAAAATCGCAGCCCTTTAAAATTGTACCATTTAGTTTATGATCTGGAGTATCTCCTTTACTTGGCTTGAATAAAGTGCCCTAATTATGATATTTGCTGCATGGTATCAGAATTGTTTCAATGCTTAATGAACAGAATCAGAAATTATAATATTAAAGTGGAAAATTATGCAATAGCAGAAGGATTGGGCATGTTCATGTAAATAGCCTGAATGTGTGAATAAAACAAACACAAAACAGTACAAGAAAATATTGATAAACAGCTTCCATATTTAGCATTTCTACAAATTAAATGCAAAACAAAATCTAAAACCAACACACTATAATTTTCAGGCAAATTTTTGGTCACCTTAGCAGCTACACTGAGGTGTGGCAATAAATTGGTAAGACAGGTGGGTGTGGGAACAAGCAGCTTTAACAATATTATTGTCAAAGGTTACAGGAAGCAAGAGTTTTAAATAGCATTTTCAGATGTGAAATCAGGTGACCTCGAATTATGGCTCCATGTAAGCTAATCATTAGTGCACACTTCAGTATGACAGAACCAATCATATGGACCCCTGTAATTTATCACATAATAGTCTCTAAACCCTGCTCAATAATATTTCAATGTTTCTATTACCATACAAACTATCCTTACTTCCTCGTAGTGATCCTCCATTTCCTCAGCCTCCTGCTCAGGGCTGGCTCTGTGACCAGTCCACCTGTCGCGGCCTGAAGAACATTTGGACTCTTGTTCGTGGAAAGGGAGTTGCTGTTCGGACAGTGATGAAGCCCAGTATACACCACTCAAGTCCCAGCCAGGAACAGCAGAGATTGTTTGGGATTTAGGACGGCATTTTAAGGACGCCTATGGTCAAGAAACAAAGATTGGGATTAAATGTGGTGAATATGCATGTAGAGAAATGAGAAAAAAAATTCAATTACAATCTTATCTGATACATCAGATATCATGTCACATGGTTTAAGTAATTATATCAAAGATTTCAATTTGTATATATGTGTGCTGACAGGATATACTGCCCGTATCACATAATCTTCACCCAGTAAGTCAGGCTGTTTCCACTCACCACCGAAACCAGTAATACAAGAATATTTTGATGAATGTAAATGGTTCAAAATGTCATTCAAATTTTTAACAACAAATTACCGTTTAATTATTGGAAGACTCTGAAAGTGTTACTACATTGTTACCCGATACTGTGATAACAAAAAAGGACAAGTATTAATAACACTAACAATGTTTCATCAAAGTAGAATTTGAAATAATATTCTTTCCGGGAGGATGTTTAATCTCAGCAGAGCGGAGCTAAATATACCATAATAATATAGTGGACCGGAGTTAAATATACTAATTTCATAGTCACCTCCCCCTCAACCGTGGTAACTGTACTGCTAATATAACTCACCCAAGGTAATTATACTGGTGATAATATAACTCACCCAAGGTACTGCTAGTAATGAAACCCTTCAAACTTTTCTGATTCCACTAACAGAACAATTTAAAAGAAGTTTCTGATCAATATTTAGTTCAAAATATTCCTCTTTGTAAATGTTAGGATTTGGAGTGAATCTTCCGTGTGCTTGTTAGGATTAGGATCATTAGGAACACTTTCCATGTTTGGTATCCTGAGTCAATCTCGAGCACTCCCACACCAGGTACAACATAGCCAGATGCTAAATAAAGCTCACGTTATTATAGATTAATAATGCACCCCATACTGTTCTGGTGTGACCGTTTCCTCCTCCCTCACCCCTCCCCCATCGTCTATTAGAAATTGTTTGCATCACCTTCTCAATTGATGTCAATTTAAGACCAGTCTTGTGCTGTAGGCTCGAGCACACTTGGCACTGGGTTGAGTGTGCCCAAACTGCTTTCATGTAACATAACTCCAAGCAGGCTTTCATCCTATCCTTTTGGGCTGCGTTCAAACAGCCCGTGTAGTGAATTTATTTTTTTCCCCTTCGGTTTAGCTTTAATTTTCATTAAGTTCTTGAAATAATTGTTCTCCTTATCCTTATTGCTGATTCTGACCACCAATTCTTACCAATTAAGAGTGGGTTTATTATGATCCTGCCATGATTTTTTTAAACCATTTTTACACTAAAGGATTTGGAAAATAGTTACATTTAAATACTGGGGTTTAAAGCAAAGTGCATTCACATAAGTTTAAATTTGTTTTAAATACTGAGATAAAAAGGTGGTTACAATGCCAATGAGCAAGGTATTAAAGTTGTTTTCCCAAAGCAATTTGTTATCCTGTCTGGTTAATTGATAAACATCTCACACCCATTATGTTGGGAACTCCCTGGTCCCAGGGTCATCTGTCACAGACCCTGCCCTCTGGTTGAGAACACAGAGAGATAATATAGTGACAGAAATTGTCAGGTTTTGAAGCACAAAGCTGCTAGGGTACGATTTTGCACAAGCTCAGAAGGTTAGGATGCAGGAAGGAAGTTGGAAATGATTTTATTTAAGTCAAGCTAGATGCTCACTGATGTGGGGGAAGGGCAACATGTTCATTACTGTGCACAAGTGCCAGGCAATGACTATCTCCAACGAGAGAGAGTCCAACCACTGCCCCTTGACATTCAACGGCATTACCATCACCGAATTCCCCACCATCAATATCCTGGAGGTCACCATTGACCAGAAACATAACTGGACCAGCCACATAAATACTGTGATTACAAGAGCAGGTCAGAGGCTGGGTATTCTGCGGCGAGTGTCTCACCTCCCGACTCCCCAAAGCCTTTCCACCATCTACAAGGCACAAGTCAGGAGTGTGATGGAATATTTTCCACTTGCCTGGATGAGTGCAGCTCCAACAACACTCAAAAAGCTCGATACCATCCAGGACAAAGCAGCTCGCTTCATTAGCACCCCATCCACCACCTCAAACATTCACTCCCTGCACCACCGGCACATCATGTCTGGAGTGTGTACCATCTACAAGATGCACTGTAGCAATTCACTAGGGCTTCTTCAACAGCACCTCCTAAACCCGCGACCTCTACCACCTAGAAGGACAAGGGCAGCAGGCGCATGGGAACACCATCACCTCCAAGTCACATACCATCCTGACTTGGAAATATATCGCCGTTCCTTCATAGTCGCTGCATCAAAATCCTGGAACTCCTTCCCGAACAGCACTGTGGGAGTATCTTTCAACACGGGAACTGCAGCGGTTCAAGAAGGCGGCTCACCACCACCTTCTCAAGGGCAATTAGGGATGGGCAATAAATGCTGGCCTTCCCAGCAATGCCCACATCCCAATAACAAATTTTTAACAAGTCAGTCGTGGCTCAGTGGTAGCACTCTCAGTCAGGTCGTGGGTTCAAGTCCCACTCCAGAGACTTGAGCACATAATCTAGACTGACACTTCAGTGCAGTACTGAGGGAGTGTTGCACTGTCGGAGGTGCCGTCTTTTGGATGAGACATTAAACCTCAGGTAGATGTAATAGATCCCATGGCACTATTCAAAGAAGGGCAGGGGCATTTCCCCCCCGGTGTCCTGACCAATATTTATCCCTCAACCTACATCACTAAGTCAGTTTATCTGGTCAGTATCACATTGCTGTTTGTGGGACCTTGCTGTGTGCAAATTGGCTGCTGCGTTTCCTAAATTACCAGTGACTACACTTCAAAAAGTACTTCATTAGCTGTAAAGCACTTACGGATGTCCTGAGGTCGTGAAAGGTGCTATAGGAATGCAAGTCTATACTTTTTACTGATTGAATTAAACAAGTCCAATAATAACTATTGCTCTGTATGTTTACTTGCTCACTGAGAAATAATGTCTTATTAAAGTCTAAACAGTCCACCAACTGATAGATTGGAGAAGCACATGCAAGAGCACTTGCACTAAACACGATATCCAATTTATGTATGAAAGGGGATGATGCATTGTTACATCTCCTGGGTAACACTATTGTAACAGTAGATATTGAGCAGTCTAAGTCAACTCCGCAAATTAATAGATGCGAAATCCACTTATGGAAGTGACTGACACCACGAAACCCAAGAAGGTTCAACCCAGCCATCACAACTAAAAACAATCAACAGATTGTGGCACACTGGTCAGGTGGTCTTGCTTTTTCATGCACATTTTGTTCTGCATGTTTGCTCAAGCAGGAGTGCATTGGTTTCAAGCAGTAACAATTTAGGTTAAACATTCATGTCACAAGGTACAGTATGTGTTAATTGTTTAATGTACATAGACATAGGCATAAACACTGACAGCTAAGAGTCATATGGGGAAGCTTATAGCAAAATTATAAACATTCTTTATACACACATTTATGATTTCGGTACATTTAGAAATCTATTAACTAATGAAGGAGAAGGAAAAGCAAATACACAGTAACTGCAGTGTAGCCCAGTCATAAAGCTACGCCCTTCATTGAAAAAAGATTTCAAGGTCTAACAGTTCTAAAACATTTCTATGGAAACAAGATATTCTAGACATGGGCTTCTGCATATCTTTTAACTTCAGACTTTCTGACAATTTGTGACAAACAGAAAATACTGATCAATTTTAGATATGTTTATGCTCCACTTTCCAAAGAAAAAGTGGTAACGGATCTCCCGTGCTGTTCCTCAGAGTAGGTCAGATAATTCGCTGTTTTATAACGATAGGGAGTGTCAGAACACATTACCCTACTGCTAAGGGACAAATCAGTGTTAAAAAGGACAGGCCACAAAATGTAATGTGTGTAAATTTGAGGTTAATTGCTGTTGGCGAAGGCAGCTTGTAGATTGACAGCTGCTTGTAAATTTCCAGCTGCAGGTCAGAAGAAATCAGCATCAAATGATTACTATACTTTTATCTTTTTTAAATACTGTGTGGCAGAATCCATATCCAAAGGATATGCTGTTCTTTAACAAGAAGGGTGTTTTATGCCATGTAACATACAGCGCACTACTGAGGCCACTGATTTAAAGTTACTGAATAAGTTAAATTCTGTTTTTATAAGAAAGGAAAGGAAGGACTTGCATTTATAGAGCCCCTTTCATGACATCAGGACCTTCCGAAGCTCTTTACAGCCAATTAAGTACTTTCTGAAGTGCGGTCATTATTGTAATGTAGGAAAAGCAGCAGCCAATTTGTGCACAGCAAAATCCCACAAACAGCAATGAAATAAATGACCAGATCATCTATTTTAGTTGAGGGATAAATACTGGCCAGGAGAACTCCGCTGCTCTTCTTCGAAATAGTGCCCTGAGTGGGCAGATGAGGCCTTGGTTTAACGTCTCATCTGAAAGACCGCACCTTCAACAGTGCAGCACTCCCTCAATACTGCACTGAAATGCCAGCCTAGATTATGTGTTCAAGTCTCTGGAATGGGAGTTGAACCCACAACCTTTTAACAGAGGTGAAAGAGCTACCACTAAGCCATGGCTGACACCTTGGTTACATGGCATTTTGAGATTTTCAGCTCTGTTTTAGGGATCAAATTCTAGTGAAGGTCCTTGAGAGGGTGCAGAGGAGATTTACCAGAATGGTTCCGGGGTTGGGGGATCTTCGTTACAAGGACAAGTTGGAGAAGCTGGATTTGTTTTCATTAGAGCAAAGGAGATAAAGGGGTGATTTGATAGAGGTGTACAAGGTGTATGATGGGTTTGGATAGGCTAGACGGGGAAAGGTTGTTCCCACTAGTTGATGGTACAAGGATTAGGGGACACAGATTTAAGGTTTTGGGCAAGAGATACAGGGGGGACGTGAGGAAAAACTTTTTTACGCAGCGAGTGGTGATGACCTGGAATTCGCTGCTGACGGAAGTGGTGGAAGCGGAGACACTCAATGTTTTCAAGGGGAGACTGGATAGGCACTTGAGGGAAATAAACATGCAGGGCTACGGGGATAGAGCGGGGGAATGGGATTGACTGGATTGCTCTAGAGAGCCAGCATGGACTCGATGGGCCGAATGGCCTCCTTCTGTGCCGTTATGACTATGACAAATTATACCCAGTTATCTTGGAAATCTGCAAGTTGACCATTATCACATGTTGCATTACAGACGAGCTCAACTTCTACATCAACTTTTGTAAAGTCCAGCATATATTGTAAAATGGTATGCGGTATCGATCAGGTGTGAGGTATGTTTGTGGAGTTTTTGTTGCATTGGGGGGCGGCGTGGTGTCCTGGACATAATCTTTAACATTGGGAGAGGGTTAGTTCAGATTATGCTGGAACTCCAGCGGGCATCAATAACAGTTTTCATCTGAAACAGTTTTGGTCAGAAAAGGTTCCAAAATTTCTTTCTTTTAGTCAGACAGCTGCAATAATTACAATTTTTTTAAAAATCTGAAAGTATAAACAAAGCAGAGTTACCCATAATTAGCCTTTGCCTTTGTGAAACATTTATCTGAAAAGCTTTCAGAATTAGATTCCAGTTTGTTTTTACTCAGGGGGGAAAAAAACCTCAATGAATCATTTTATAACACGAGGAAAGACACCAAGAAAAATAAAATACTCTATTAACAATCACTGTTTTCAAATGCTAAGTAACTATCAATAAACAGTATTTGTCTTTGAATTTCAACAAAGCACAGATGGTGGCAAAGTTCACTCACTCACTCTCTGAATTAAAAATTAAGCAGTTGATGATAAAATGTGAAACTTAACCTGAAAAAAAATCAATGTCAGAAAGCTCCTTACACTATTGGTAGATATATCCTCCCACTTGCACTGATGCATAGTGGGAAACTGCACACACTCAAATTGTGGGAACTTCCTTCTACGGATAGAGCGATAGTTGTAGGAAAAAAATCAATTCTAAGCCCAGCTTCTGAAAGGCCTTCAACAAGCAAACACATTAATGAAGCTACTACGACCTGAAACGTTAACTCTGTTTCTCTCTCTTCACGGATGCTGCCTGGCCTGCTGAGTTTTTCCAGCGTTTTCTGTTGTTACATTAATGAAGCTATTCAACAACACAAAAAGACAATTTTATGTTTAAGTTTAATCAAGTTATTGTGCTTTTATTGATGGAAGACTAATTGTAAGCCTGTAGTCAAGCAGGCTGAAGTGAGAAATGGCATCTTAAAAAAGTATTTTGAACAATTTGATTGTTACAAACCTTTCTTCTGTTGACAGGCTCTGTAGGTCATTCAGGATTGCTCATTTTCATAAGTCCTCAATGGTTCTCATTGGCAGTTTCCTAGCTTTTAATTTGCACATTCACTATCTTCTTGGTTCTGATTTGTCACTGAGCCAATCAACAAAGGATGATGCCAGAGTGTGACAAGAAGTGCATGCAAACGTACTGATTTTATGTTATAGATAGGTATTTAAAACATGGTATGGCTGCATATCATTTCCTGTTGTCCATCACCGTCGCTTGACAAAACCATCACATTTCTTGTGTCACACTAGCTCACGCAAATTTTTGGCATAAATACACTTCTTTTGCTGGAACCTTAAAGGGTAAAACGAACATTTAATGTTAAATGTAAAAAACATTTTAAAAAGTGAGAGACTGTATGAGTGAGAGAGAGTGAGCAAAGGAGAGTGAGAGAAAATGACTGAATTTTGTGCACACTTCTGGTGCGAGATGTCCCTCTGTAAAATTGCTATATGGAATGCTGATTTACTGCCAGAAACAGGGCGAAACACAATTGAATTTCTCAGCACAAGTAGAAATAAAGATGGCTGCTGCAACCATTTAGAATACATTACAAAACATAGGGACCCTCTCTTTTCCTATTTTCCAATTTTTTTCAGCTGTACCTGCACTCTCAGCTCCCTTACAAAAAGAAAATACTGCAGATGCTGGAAATCTGAAATAAAAACAGAAAATGCTGGAGATACTCAGCAGGTCAGGCAGCATCTGTGAAGAGAGAAACAGAGGGCCGAAAATTGATCCCGGGACGCGAGAGTACGCACTGCGTACTCTCGCGTATTCCCACTCCAATTGCCGGTTTTCTGCATGCCCTGCGCATGCGCTGAAAACCGGCAATTGCTCTTCTGAAAAGGGGGCGGGGCCTGGGTGCATCGCGTGCGCGCTACAGGCTGCGTGCACGCTGTGCACTTCATGCTTTGGACGCGCAGGTAAGTAGGGAAGATTTTGGAAATGTAAAAAGGAGTAGTAAGACCCGCTTTTAAGAAGGTAAGTAGTGAATTAAGTATTTTTTTGAATTTTTTTTTTTACAGGTATATCTTTGTTAGAGACTTTAAAGACAGGTAAGTTTATTTTTATAACTTTTTAAAAGATTTTAAATTTTTTCAAAAATTTAATTTTTTATTTAAAATGGTTAATTTAATTAACTATACTTATTTTATTAATGTGATGGGTTTTTTTTTTAATTTAATTGAGGTTTAGCTGTTATTTTGGGGGGGTGTAAGATTCATAGATTTCACAGCCATGCTGTGAGACTTATGAATGGAAGATGGTGTGCTGCCATTGGCTCTAACTGAGTCACGTGATCCCACAGCTCGCACGAATTCACTACGCCGCTGGGATACGCAAGCCCAGCACAGCTGATGTCTGGAACATCAAGTTCGTCCGAGCTGGATCTGAAAAAGCATAAGCGAGGTGAGACATCGCGGGGAAGGCTTACCCCCGCGGGAACAGAGCGAGATCAATTTCTGGGCCAGAGTTAACGTTTCAGGTCGATGACCTTTCGTCAGAACCTTTCTGACGAAAGGTCATCGACCTGAAACGTTAACTCTGTTTCTCTCTTCACAGATGCTGCCTGACCTGCTGAGTATCTCCAGCATTTTCTGTTTTTACTCGGCTCCCTTCTTGTACTTACCAACTATATTTACAGATCAGGTAGTATATAGTACACACTGAGGTAACTTGGAAAGCAAAGACAGAGTTGAAGAGTTCATACTTCAATTTGTATTTCTACAAAATATGTTAACTGCTCCTTGCACCAGGGGGAGTATCAGCAGCACCAAACACAGCAGGACAGACTTGCGGAGGGTCAAAGAGAGGGCGAAGGAGGCCTTACAGCATGCGGATGTTTCACTACAGGATCTCTTACCTCAACAATGTAGAGGAGCAGTGTGTGAGGAGGCTGTGCTTCAGCAGACAGGCAGTCACTGACCTAGATCACCTGTTGCAACAGGAATTGGAGCCAAACACCAGGGAGCACACAGCACTGCCTGTTGCTGTGAAGGTAACCATGGCTCTGAACTTCTGTGCCACAGGCTCATTACAATAACAACAACAACTTGTATTTATATAGCGCCTTTAACGTAGCAAAACGTCCAAGGCGCTGCACAGGAGTATTAAAAGACAAAAGATTTGACACCGAGCCACATAAGGAGAAATTAGGGTAGGTGATCAAAAGCTTGGTCAAAGAGGTAGGTTTTAAGGAGCATCTTAAAGGAGGAAAGAGGTAGCGAGGCGGAGAAGCTTAGGCAGGCTACAACAGGTGACATAAGCAATATCAATCAATTTGCTGTCCATACGACCATCAAGCAGGTGAAGGATGTCCTCTTCGCAAGGAGAGAGTAATTCACACCCACCCAAATGCAGGGTGCTGATCAGGAGAGAGAGCACTTGGATTTTCTTGTATCGCTGGGTTTCCCCAGGTCTTATTGACTGCCCACATGCTGCCCTGCATTCGCCCCATCACGAACCAGCCACGTTCTATAACTGGAAGAGGTTCCACTCCCTGAATGGTCAGCTGGTCTATGACCACAGGCAGCGAATAATGCAGGTCAATGCCCGGTTTCCTGGCAATAGTCATAATGCCAGTCCTCAATCCCCATTTTCTACCCAGACCTGCGGGTGGCAGGCTGGTTCCTTGAAGACGGTGGGTGTCCCTCTACACCTGGCTCATGACTCCTGTCGGGAACACGGTAGAGATGCTGAGCACTGATACAATGAGAGTTGCACTCAAACCAGAACCCTCAGAACCATTCTCGGTGCATGGACCGATCCAGAGCAGCACAGGCCCGAGCGAGTCTCCAGATTTGTAGTGGTTTGCTGCATGCTCTGCAACAACACCATTCAGAGGGGCCAAGCCGTGCAGTTGCTACAGGAGAGGATGAGGAAGGAGAGGATGATGAGGAAGACCAAGTGCTGCCAGGTGACAGAGATGTAATGCAGCAAAATATTGAGATGCACAACAAAATATTGAGAGATTCTCTGAAGCAAAGCATCCCCCAGCGCACCAGCAGTCCCATTATTTCACCCACTTCTTCCACCCACCTTCTGAATGCTGTCCAACATTACTAACTCATGTACAAAAGCAAAATACTGCAGATGTTGGAAATCTGAAATGAAAACAGAAAATGCTCGGACGAAAGATCATCGGCCTGAAACATTAACTCGGTTTCTCTCTCCACAGATGCTGCCTAACCTGCTGAGTATTTCCAGCATTTTCTGTTTTTATTACTAACTCATGTGTTCCTCTTACATGACTAAGATTATGACGACCAACATCAATGCAAAAAAAATCCCCTCTTGTACATTCTGGACTAAAAAAAAATTTTACATCTCAATGTTGAACTGAGATCACTCTAGGGTAATCCCTTAATGCCTGGCCTCAGCGTTCGTTTGCCTATTCTAGTGCTCCTATGAAATGGCTCCCCTATCCCAGGAGCCTGGGAGGTGGAAGGCTGCTGATCATACCCTGAGGGCACTTGAGATGGTCGTAGTGGGCAACCTCCAGCAGCTGTTGAGGGCTCAACTGTAGACTGTTGTATCTCTGTGCCGGTCAGGGCTGTTTGGGCCAGCTGGCTGCACGGAACCAACAATGGCACTGCATCAGAGGCTGGCAGAAGAGCAGGCGTACTGCCATCCTGAGAAAGGACACTGAGCCACGGAGCCAATGCCACTATCATGGTGCTGCGTCTTTACACTTCCACTGCTCTGCACAAAAACAGAGTGAAGGAGTGCAGGGATGCTCTAGAAGCCCCTATTCATGTTCTCCTCACTCCTACCAATTCTCTCCTTCATGGATTGCAAGCCTGAAGAGATGCTGGACCCCAGCGCCACGATGGCATCAGTCTGAGTTCCCGGCAAAGTTGTCAGAGGCTCCATCATTGTCGGCCCCGCTGCAGAATTCATAGAGCTGACCACTTGCTCCATGGTTGACTGTATGGTCCCAATGCCGTGGTAGTTGACCCCAAACAAGCATAAACTGGACCCCTCCATGCCCTCTGCCATTGTGTGCAAGCTCGCTGGCAGCCTGCCCAGTGCACTTAAAAGGTCCAGGTGTATAGAAATCAGTCTTTGAGCATAGGCTGTGCCCTTGAGATCTTCATCTGTGCCCTCCACAGCAGGGCTGGGATGAGAGTTCTCCCTCCAGCAAACTGCTTCCTGGGCCGTGTCACGCTCCTGCACACTAGTGCTTGGTGAGCCTCCCAATGTAAATCCCACCAGCCTATCCTATAAGGGATGAGTAATGCCAGTCTCTGAACCAGCACTTGCTAATATCAGTTTGAGTGACAGTGTGTCATTGTGAGTGTTGCCATCTTCCAGCTCCTCAACCTCTGGTCGCTCTACATTTGCTTCACCCTCCACAAGGACTTTCAGTGCTGCATCCAAGATGCAGGGGCCTTTGAAGCTTCTTCTTGGCCTGCCATGTTGAGAAGCTGCCTTCCAGTTACCTGCAGCCAAAGTGCGCCACTCCTTTAAGAGGTGCCTTCTGCCTTTAAATTGTTCCAGGAACACACAATAAACATGTCCTAATTAAGCGAGTTGCCAATGAACAGCATATAAAGTGCTGCCAGCCCTCCTATTTCCTGATAATATGGGCACTTGACCAATTTTACTTTGAATTTCGCCCACGTGATTAGGCGCCAAGCCTGCACCCAAAAACTGGCCCAGAGGAATTTCTACCCCTCATTGTTCATATACACAGCAGCAAGCTCCCAGAGGACTGTACCATTATGCAAGTTTGGAGAAGATTCTGAATAAAAGTTGTGGTTTAAATATGCAAATTTAAAGTAGAATTTTTTTTATACTAAAGTACTGTTGCAGAGATATTTGGGGGAAAAAAGTTGCTAATTAGTTTAAGCAAAGTTAACATGCAGGTACAGCAAGCAATTAGGAAGGCAAATGATATGTTGGCCTTTATTGCAAGGGGGTTGGAGTGCAAGAGTAAGGAAGTCTTACCATAATTGGGCAGTGCTTTGGAGAAATCACACCTGGAGGACTGTGTTCAGTTTTGGTCTCCGTACCTGAGGAAGGATGTACTTGCCTTCCAGGGGGTGCAATGAAGGTTCACTAGATTGATTCCTGGGATGAAAGGGTTATCCAATGAGGAGAGATTGAGTAGAATGGGCCTATACTCTCTGAAGTTTAGATGAGAGGTGATCTCACTGAAACATAAAAGATTCTGAGAGGGCTTGATAGGGAAGATGCTGAGAGGCTGTTTCCCCCTGGCTGGAGAGTCTAGAACTAGGGGGCATAGTCTCAGGATAAGGGGTCGGCCATTTAGGACTGAGATAAGGAGAAATTTCTTCACTCAGAGGGTTGTGAATCTTTGAAATTCTCTACCCCAGAAGGCTGTTGATGCTCAGTCATTGAGTATATTCAAGGCTGAGATCAATAGATTTTTGGACTCGAAGGGAATCGAGGGATATGGGGATCGGACAGGAGAGTGGAGTTGAGGTCGAAGATCAGCCATGGTCTTATTGAATGGAGGAGCAGGCTCGAAAGGCCGTATAGCCTCTCTTGCTCCTATTTTTTATGTTCTAAACTTTTCTTGAGTTTTATATATTGCTTAATTTTCACTATTAAAAACCCCACACCCTAAACAAATGGAGCGTAAAGATTTAGAGTTGTTCCCCACATATTACATGCAAACTATATATACCTGCGCTATGTTAATCTATCTCTGAAAGCACTATATATTTCCAAAAAACACCCAATAGCATAATCTTTGACATCGCAAGAGATCAGTTAATAACAGTAGCTCTCAAAATTAATTATGAGGTTATCGATACAAAGTTGCCGACAATAATTCAGCTGGGAATGTATAAATCATAAAACAGGAATCCATTCAATACAATTCCTAACAATAATATTTTATCAAAGAAATCTTGCGTTTGAAAAATGCTGAGTGGAACTTTAGTGCAGACTATTACACTATTCATACTAGCAATTGCCATATTGGAAAATATTCTGGAGACACGCATGCTATGTGACAAGCATAAGAAGCAAATTAACTGAGGAAGTTTTTTTTTAAATCGCTTATGGGATCTGGGCGTCGCTGGCAAGGCCAGCATTTAATGCCCATCCCTAGTTGCCCTTGAGCAGGTGGTGAGCGGCCTGAGGAAGTGCACTGGATTTTAACAGGGAGAAAATTTAAATTGTCACACACCAGTAAAGGAAACTTGCATACAATAAAGGAACCAGCAAGTCAGATAAGGGTTGGGAGCAATTATTGACCATGCAACAGTTTCCAGTCACAGCAAATCTATGAAATTAAGTTAATCAATTACTTGGCTGCACCTTAAAGTCATATAAGTACAAGAAAAACAAATTATTCGCACCTTGTACAAGTCACTAGGGAAGCCATATTTGGAATGTGCAATTTGGGGTATCGTGTTTCAAAATGACACTGGTACATCAGGAGAGAGAGAAAGAGAGAAAGAAAAAGAGAGAAAGAGAGAGAGAGAGTAGCGAAAGAGGCGAGTGATTTCAGAGCTGGGACTTTGAGCTCCAAAGAAAAACTCAGAAGTAAGGAGACGGGCATGATGTAGGTTTTTAAATACCGAGAGGATTAGATAGTGTACATGTAAGCAGGACATTGAACGTGGACAGTGATAACAGCACAAGATAAATATAAAATGAACAAGCTGCGAAGACTGGAGGATGACAGATATATTTAAAATTCAAATTGTTCAAGGAAAAAAAGCAATGCCACCATAGTGTTTGATTTTTCAAAAATAAATATGGCTCACAAAGCTAAAGTGGTTAATAATGTGTTGGTTATCATTTTAAAAGAAAGACAGATGCTTATATAGTTAGGAACAGAAATGGCATTTTGTGAATCACACATACCTTACTGATTTTGTAGAAGCAGGCTTTTGCAGGTTGCATTGACGATTGTACTCTTCCTTTTCCTACGGTTCACACCACATGCATCTTATAACTGAATATTAGTTAAATATAATCCGGTGTCAGCCGCAGCTCAGTGACAGCATTCTTGCTTGCAGAAGTCTGTGGGTTCAGGTCCCACCCACCCGAGACTTGCGGTACAGATTCTAGGGTGGCACTTCAGTGCTGTACACGTGGCACTATTCCGAAGAGCAGGGGAGTTATCCCCGGTGTCCTGGTCAATATTTATCCGGCAACAAACATCACTAAAACAGATTATCTGGTCATTATCACGTTGCTGTTTGTGGGAGCTTGCTGTGCGCAAATTAGCTGCCGTATTTCCTACAACAGTGACTATACTTCAACAAAAGTGCTTCATTGGCTGTAAAAGCGCTTTGGGACGTCCTGAGGTAGTGAAAGGCGCTATATAAATGTAATCTTTTTCTTTTGAAATCTGATCAAATGGATCTGAAACCTTGGCCCAAAAATTAGTGTCTCTACGCGAGAGTACGCACTGTGTACTCTTGCGTATTCTGTCTCCAATTGCCGGTTTTCTGCATGCACTGCGCATGTGCTGAAAACCGGCACTTGGTGATTTCAAAAGGGGGCGGTTCCTAGGTGAACCGCGTGCGCGCTACAGGCTGCGCGCACGCAGTGCACTTAGTGCTTTGAACGCGCAGGTAAGCATGGAAGATTTTACACATAAAGAAAGGAGGCGTAAGACCCTCTTTTAACAAGGTAAGTTGTTAATTAAGTATTATTTTGAATTTTTTTCAACAGGTATATCTTTTTTAGAGACTTTAAAGAAAGGTAAGTTTATTTTTTATAACTTTTTAAAAGATTTTAAATTTTTTCAAAAATTTAATTTTTTGAAAAAAGTGGTTAATTTATTTTATATACTTATTTTATTAATGTGATGGTTTTTTTTTTTAATTTAATTGAGGTTTAGCTGTTCTTTTGAGGGGGTATAGATTCATAGCTTTCACAGCACTTGCTGTGAAAACTATGAATGAAAGATGGTGTGCTGCCATTGGCTCTAACTGAATCACGTGATCCCATTAACTGCGCCTGTGGGATACGGAAGCACTGCACAGCTGCTGTCTAGAAAATCAAGTTCGTGCGAGCTCGGAATGAAAAGGCAGGCGCGTAGTGAGATATCGCGGGGAAGCCTTACCCCCGCACGAAGGCTCAGTCATTAATTTCTGGGCCATTGTTCTTTCTCTGTACATGGACTGTACTTTAGTATAATGATCAATGTCAACATATTGTGCCACACGATAGCAGGATTTACAGTGCAATGTAAATTAATTAATATGGGAGCAAAGATTGCTTACCCTGTGGTGTTATCATCGTTCTTTAAATAAGGACCTCCCTCCCACACCATAGAAACATGCCCAAACTTTGGTGTTCAATACCAAATCGTGAATCAAAAGCGTCCGAGATACAAATTCTGATAACCACCACCACCACCCCCGCCCCCCACTCCCCCTTGCAGGGTTGACAAATACTGGTTCTGCTCATTGCCAAGATCACCAAACATAGCTGATGGAGCCAGTACAAGGTGTTCAGAATGAGTTCTACCATGTGTACATTCTGCAAAAACTAGATGATCAGGGAAAGGGAAGAAACACACAGAGAATTCAAAGTTAAAGGAAAAGAGAAGTTGTCCGCTTCTACATGGATGTGTCTCCTATTTCAGGAACATTGCTAAGGATTCCCTGAGGATGCAAACAGGTCAATCTTCAATTGCAGAATATTCTTTGAATAACCTTAGGATAGACTTTCCACTTGTGATAAGGTGATTGAAACTTTGCTCTCCAGTTGCTCACTCCCACAAAGGTGAAGGACCAAGAGAAACATTCCTTCGGCTAGTCATATTGGGGCATAAATTCCAATTTTATGAGTGTTAAACAGGCACAACAATGGCCAATTTAGCAGCTCGACAGCACACGCCTCATTTGCCTGGGCCGCTGCTAAATTCATCGGGGCCTTTTTTTTTTTTAGGCGGCCCTGGCACTGCCTGTAATAAGTGCGGGCCTCATTTCAGTGTTGAAATAAGATTCCTACAACCACTTCTGGGAAATTCATTAAGACTAGTTAGAGCTTGCACTGCACAAGCTCCAACTAGTTTTTCAGGCTCTACTGTGGCCTAACCAGCAGCCCTTAAAGGGACCGTTGAAAAAACCGGCAGATAAGTTTTGAAAAAAAAGTTACCTTAATGTGGAACCAGACAGGGCAGGTGTGCTACTCTGGTCTCAACATTACTACTGCGAGCACTGCCGGCCCATACTCGACCCCCCTCCCATTTGACCTCCTTTCCCCAGGACCTACCTGCGCAGGCCAGCCGAAATTTGAAGGACCCGGACCAGTGACTGCAGTTCACCTGATTTATTCCAATGAGGCCTCGCGGACAAATTTAGAAATTCTCTCTTCTGGCACGCGAGTCCGCCGTATTGATCATTTCGCGCCCATTATCGGGTGCAATCGAATTTAGGCTCCACTGTGCCTTGACTTATTAATTGGGAACAAAACTACTCAGCTTGCTGATGTAATGGATGAGAGTGTTATCGTCTTTTCCTGGGTAATTAGCAGAGAATGCACAATGAAAGCATTTGAATTATCACATGGACTGCACAAATGTCCCCTTCCCTTTGCCCCTATTTGTCTTGAATATAAGGCCCCCCCCGCCATCATCAGTCACTGGTCATTATGACTTGAAGGGGAAATTACCCGAAGGTGAACCTTAAGGACATCGCTGCCTTGCGTCCAACACCAGAGATCTTACGCTGATGCCCTGTCTACATGAACCAAACAGGACAAGGATATTTCTGGGAGATCACCATTACCTGATTCACCAAAGAGCTCTGAAATAGGCATTTCGTGGAAACCACGGAAATGGTAGCTGCCCTTAGAGGAACCAGCTACGGGTATTAGATCTAAGAGGAATATTAGGTTCCTGAGCACCACAAACCTGTCCCAAGGCAGAACACCCTGTGCTTGACTGTATTGTGCTCCTTCAAAAACAAGGTTGTGCAAGTCCAATTGCAACTTCACATAATTGACCAAATTCTACAAAGTACACGGTAACTTATTGGACCACCCGCCAGGCAGAGTCCTGGTTGGAAGCTCAGAATAACCAGGTGCTTACCGACACACAAATTTGCGACAGACATAGGTGTGCAGCGGTTACTGAAAAGGTACATGGTAAAGACTCTGGGAGCCTGGGAAAGGCCAACAGGAAGAACTCTGTATTGGTAACATACACCTTGAAAATGAAATTGTTGCTGGTAGGGTTGAATTGCTATGTGAAAATATGTATCCTTCATATCTATGGTCACTCACCAATTCCCCGGTAAGCACTGCTTACATAATGTGCTGCACTCTCGCACATTCCAGAGTCCTATTTGGAAAACCAATACAAATTTGGTAACTGAAGAGACGTAATTTGAACAATCGTCATAACCACTGGCAACAGCTAATTCAGTCTCTTCTACCCCTTGGCTGTACAACAGCCTTTGAATTATGACTGGCTCTTAATTGTCACTTAACACCGATAACAGATTAATCTCACTAATGAAACGTAGCTGGTTGAAAAATCACATACATGACTGTGCCACCCCCTCCCGCCCCACCAGGGATAAGCAGAGAAGGAGGTAGGTGTGGCTGAAATCAACCAATAACAGGCTTTTTTGACCAAGTTGACATTTTTATATTCCAGAAAGCCTCAAGAGTACAGGCCAGTTACTTCTCACAATGGGAGGAAAAGGAGTGGAAAAACAGCATACCATTGGGTTGATTTTCACTTGTTTCACCTGGCGTTAACAACGTGCATTTATATAGCACCTTTAATGTAGTAAAAACATCTCAAGGCTCTTTACAGAAGCGTTATCAAACAAAATTTGACACCGAGCCACAGAGATAGTAGGACAGGTCACCAAAAGCTTGGTCAATGAGGTAGGTTTAAGGGGTGACTTAAGGAGGAGAGAGGTGGAAGGTTTAAGGAGGGAATTCCAAAGCTTAGGTCCCAGGCAGCTGAAGGCACAGCCGCCAACGGTGGAGCAATGAAAATCGGCATACGCAAGAGGCCAGAATTGGAGGAGGACAGAGATGTACAAGGGTTGTAGGGCTGGAGGAGGTTGCAGAGATTCCTGGATCACTGGGTCTGCTTCTGGGGAAGGTGGGACCTGTACAAGTCAGAAGGGTTGCACCTGAACCGGAACGGGACCAACATCCTTGCGGGGAGGTTTGCTAGTACTGTTGGGGGGGGTTTAAACTAACTTGGCAGGGGGATGGGATACAGAGTGGAGCCAAAGTAGGGGGTGATGCACAGCCAAATATAGAGGAAAAAACCAAGTCAGCCTGGAAGGCAGAGCAAATATGTAACGGCACAAGGGAGTATGGCAAGGCTGGATGGCATTTATTTTAATGCAAGGAGTCTTGCGAGTAAGGCAGATGAATTGAAGGTGTTGATGAACACATGGGAGTATGATATTGTTGCCATCACAGAGACATGGTTGAGGGAGGGGCAGGACTGGCAGCTCAATATTCCGGGGTATAGAATCTTCAGGCGAGACAGAGGGGGTGTAAAAGAGGAGGGGGTGTCGCAATATTAATCAAGGAGTCAATTACTGCTGTAAGGAGGGATGATATCTTAGCAGGTTCCTCTAATGAGGCCATATGGGTAGAACTTAAAAACAAAAAGGGGGCAAGCACTTTGCTGGGAGTGTACTGTAGGCCCCCAAACAGTCAGGGGGAGATAGAGGAACAGATATGTAGGCAAAACGCAGAGAAGTGTAGAAATAATACGGTAATAATAGTAGGGGATTTCAACTTCCCCAATATTAACTGGGATAGTCAGAGTGTGAAAGGCTTAGAGGGGGCGGAATTCTTAAAGTGCATCCAGCAGAGCTTTTTGAGCCAGCATGTAGAAAGTCCTACAAGAGAGGGGGCGGTACTGGACCTAATTCTAGGGAATGTAGCCGGGCAAGTGGTAGAGCATTTTGGTGACAGTGACCATAATTCGGTGAGATTTAAGGTAGTCATGGAAAAGCACAAAGATGGACCGGAAATAAAGGTTCTAAATTGGGGGAAGGCCGATTTTAATATGATAAGGCAGGATCTGGTCAAAGTGGACTGGGATCAGCTACTTGTAGGAAAATCCACATCAGAGCAGTGGGAGTCTTTCAGAAAGGAAAGAGAGAGAGTACCACGCCAACATGTTCCCGTAAAGGTCAAGGGTGGGACCAACAAGCCCAGGGAACCCTGGATGTCAAGGGATATACAAGAATGGATTAGGAAAAAGGGAGGCTTTTGGCAGATACAAAGGACTAAAAACAGTGGAAGCCCTAGAGGAGTATAGAAAGTGCAGGGGGGGTACTTAAAAAAGAAATTAGGAGAGCGAAGAAGCGGGCAAAATAAAGGAAAATCCAAGGTGTTTTATAAGTACATTAAGGGCAAGAGGATAACCAGGGAAAGAGGGACCAAAGTGGCAATCTGTGTGTAGAGCCGGAAGATGTAGGTGGGGTTTTAAATAAATATTTGCATCTGTGTTCACTATGGAGAAGGACGATGTAGGCATAGAAATCAGGCTGGGGGATTGTGATATACTTGAACAAATTAGTATCGAGAGGGAGGAGGTACTAACGGTTTTAGCGGGCTTAAAAGTGGATAAATCCCCAGGCCCTGACGAGATGTATCCCAGGCTGCTGTGTGAGGCATGGGAGGAGATTGCAGGGGCTCGGACACAAATTTTCAGAACCTCTCTGGCCACAGGGGAGGTGCCAGAGGACTGGAGAACAGCTAATGTAGTACCATTATTCAAGAAGGGTAGTAGGGATAAACCAGGGAATTACAGGCCAGTGAGCCTAACATCAGTGGTAGAGAAATTATTGGAAAAAATTCTGAGGGACAGAATTAGTCTCCACTTGGAGAGGCAAGGATTAATCAAGGATAGTCAGCATGGCTTTGTCAGGGGGAGATCATGTCTGACCAATTTGATTGAATTTTGAGAGGGGGTGACTAGGTGTGTGGATGAGGGTAGTGCAGTTGATGTAGTCTACGTGGACTTCAGTAAGGCTTTTGACAAAGTCCCACATGGGAGACTGGTCAAGAAGGTAAGAGCCCATGGGATCCAGGGCAATTTGGCACATTGGATCCAAAATTGGCTTAGTGGCAGGAGGCAGAGGGTGATGGTCGAAGGTTATTTTTGTGACTGGAAGCATGTGTCCAGTGATGTACCGCAAGGATCGGTGCTGGGTCCTTTGCTGTTTGTAGTGTACATTAATGATTTAGGTATGAATGTAGGCGGTATGATCAGTAAGTTCGCAGATGACACGAAAATTGGTGGAGTGGTAAATAGCGAGGAGGGAAGCCTCAGGCTACAGGACGATATAGATGGGTTGGTTGGATGGGCAGAACAGTGGCAAATGGAATTTAACCCTGAAAAGTGTGAGGTGATGCATTTTGGGAGGACCAACAAGGCAAGGGAATACACAATGAATGGTAGGACCCTCGGAAGGACAGAGGATCAGAGGGACCTTGGTGTGCGTGTACATAGATCCCTGAAGGCAGCAGGACAGGTAGATAAGGTGGTTAAAAAGGCATATGGGATACTTGCCTTCATTAGCCGAGGCATAGAATATAAGAGCAGGGAGGTTATGATGGAGCTGTACAAAACGCTAGTTAGGCCACAGCTGGAATAGTGTGTGCAGTTCTGGTCGCCACACTATAGGAGGGATGTGATTGCATTGGAGAGGGTGCAGGGGAGATTCACCAGGATGTTACCTGTGCTGGAGCGCTTCAGCTATGGAGAGAGACTGGACAGGCTGGGGTTGTTTTCCTTAGAGCAGAGAAGGCTGAGGGGGGACCTGATTGAGGTGTACAAAATTATGAGAGGCATAGATTGGGTAGATAGAAAGGAACTTTCCCCCTTAGTAGAGAGGTCAATAACCAGGGGGCATAGTTTCAAGGTAAGGGGCAGGAAGTTTAGGGGGGATTTGAGGAAAAACTTTTTCACCTAGTGGGTGGTTGGAATCTGGAACTTACTGCCTGAAAGGGTGGTAGAGGCAGGAACCCTCAACATTCAAAAAGCATTTAGATGAGCACTTGAAACGCCATAGCATACAAGGCTATGGACCAAGTGCTGGAATATGGGATTAGAATAGAGAGGGCTTGATGGCCAGCGCGGACACGATGGGCCTCTTTCTGTGCTGTATAACTCTATGACTCTATAGGGAGGGGGGCGGGGGGGGGGGGGGCAAGGTCATGAAGGGAGTTGAAAACATGGATGAAAATTTTAAAATCGAGACTTTGCCAGACTGGGCGCCAATGTAGGTCAGCAAGTTTTGGATGAGCTCAAGTTTACGGAGAGTGCAAGGTGGGCCAGGAGAGCATGGGAATAGTCGAGTCTGGAAGTAACAAAGGCATGGATGAGGTTTTCAGCACCAGATGAGCTGAGGTAGGGGTGGTATAAAGGTTATGTAACAGAGGTGGAAGTAGACCAGGAACCGGGAACGGTAGCATTGCAGAGGTGGAAGTAGACCAGGAACCGGGAACGGTAGCATTGTGGTTATGTTACTGGACTAGTAAACCAGAGGCCTGGACTAATGATCCAGTAGACGCGAGTTCAAATCCCACCAAATCAGCTGGGGAATTGAAATTCAGTTAATTAAATAAATCGGATTGTCGTAAAAACCCATCTGGTTCACTAATGTTCTTTAGGGAAGGAAATCTGCCATCCTTACGTGGTCTGGCCTATATGTGACACCATACCCACAGCAATGTGGTTGACTCTTAACTGCCACTCAGTTGCGAAAAACAATAAAAATAAAACCAGACGGACCACCCGGCATCAACCCGAGCACCGGCTTCGGACACGACAACGGCACTCAGCCCAGTCGACCCTGCAAAGTCCTCCTCACTAACATCTGGGGACTTGTGCTAAAATTGGGAGAGCTGTCCCATAGACTAGTCAAGCAACAGCCTAACATAGTCATACTCACAGAAGCATACCTTTCAGCCAATGTCCCAGACTCCTCCATCACCATTTGTGCCGCCACCGGCAGGACAAACCCACCAGAGGTGGCGGCACAATGATATACACTCGGGAGGGAGTGGCCCTGGGAGTCCTCAACATGGACTCCAGACCCCATGAAGTCTCATAGCTGTAGGTCAAGCATGGGCAAGGAAATCTCCTGCTGATTACCACCTACCGCCCTGCTGATTACCACCTACCGGTCTCCCTCAGCTAATGTCTCAGTACTCCTCTATGCTGAACACCATTTGGAAGAAGCACTTCAATGTCCACCACCAAGAATGGCTTGGTAGCACCACTACTGACCGAGCTGGCCGAGTCCTGAAGGACATAGCTGTCAGACTAGGAAGATGGCAGGTGGTGAGAGAACCAACAGGAGGGAAAAACCTACTTGACCGCGTCCTCACCAATCTACCTGTCGCAGATGCATCTGTCCATGACAGCATTGGTAGCAGTGACCACCGCACAGTCTTGTCTTCACCCTCCATCGTGTTGTGTGGCACTACCACCGTGCTAAATGGGAGATTCAGAATAGATCTAGCAGCTCAAAACTGGGCATCCATGAGGCGCTATGGGCCATCAGCAGCAGCAGATTTGTATTCTACTACAATCTGTAACCTCATGGCCTGACATATCCCTCACTCTACCATTACCATCAAGCCAGGGGACCAACCCTGGTTTAATGAGGAGTGAAGAGCTTGCCAGGAGCAGCACACCAGGCGTACCTAAAAATGAGGTGCCAACCTGGGGAAGCTGCAACACAGGACTACATGCATTGAAAACAGTGAAAGCAGCATGCTATAGACAGAGCTAAGCAATCCAACAATCAACAGATCAGATCAAAGCTCTGCAGTCCTGCCACATCCAGTCGTGAATGGTGGTGGACAATTAAACAACTAACGGGAGGAGGAGGCTCCATGAATATCTCCATCTTCAATGATGACGGAGCCCAGCACTCGAGTGCAAAAGACAAGGCTGAAGTGTTTGCAACCATCTTCAGCCAGAAGTGCCGAGTGGATGATCCATATCGGCCTCCTCCTGAGGTCCTCACCATTACAGAAGCCAGTCTTCAGCCAATTTAATTCACTCCACGTGATCTCAAGAAATGGCTGAGCGCACTGGATACAGCAAAGGCTATGGGCCCAGACAACATCCCGGCTGTCGTGCTGAAGACTTGTGCTCCAGAACTGGCCACGCCTCGAGCCAAGCTGTTGCAGTACAGCTATAACACTGGCATCTATCCAACAATGTGGAAAACTGCCCAGTATGTTCTGTCCATAAAAAGCAGGACAAATCCAATCCAGCCAATTACCGCCCCATCAGTCTACTCTCAATCATCAGCAAAGTGATAGAAGGTGTTGTCGACAGTGCTATCAATTGGCACTTACTCACCAATAACCTGCGCACCGATGCTCAATTTGGGTTCCGCGAGGAGCACTCGACTACAGACCTCATTACAGCCTTGGTCCAAACATGGACAAAAGAGCTGAATTCCAGTGGTGAGAGTGACTGCCCTTGACATCAAGACAGCATTTGACTGAGTGTGTCATGAAGGAGTCCTCGTAAAATTGAAGTCAAAGGGAATCAGGGGGAAAACGCTCCACTGGCTGGAGTCAACCCTAGCACAAAGGAAGATGGTTGTGGTTGTTGGAGAACAGTCATCTCAGTCCCAGGACATTCCTGCAGGAGTTCCTCAGGGCAGTGTTCTAGGCCCAACCATCGTCAGCTGCTTCATCAATGACCTTCCCTCCATCATAAGGTCAGAAGTGGGTAGGTTCGCTGATGATTGAACAGTGTTCAGTTCCATTCGTAACTCCACAGATAATGAAGCAGTCCATGCCCGCATGCAGCAAGACCTGGATGACATTCAGGCTTGGGCTGATAAGTGGCAAGTAACATTGGCGCCACACAAGGGCCAGGCAATGAATATCTCCAACAAGCGAGAGTCTAACCACCGCCCCTTGACATTCACCGGCATTACAATCACCAAATCCGCCACCATCAACATCCTGGGGGTCACCAGTGACCAGAAGCTTAACTGGACCAGCCACGTAAATACTGTGGCTACAAGAGCAGGTCAGAGGCTGGGTATTCTGCAGCGAGTGTCTCTCCTCCTGACTCCCCAAAGCCTTTCCACCATCTACAAGGCACAAGTCAGGAGTGTGATGGAATACTCTCCATTTGCCTGGATGAGTGCAGTGCCAACAACATTCAAGAAGCTCGACACTATCCAGGACAAAGCAGCCCACTTGATTGGCACCCCATCCACCACCTTAAACAATCACTCCCTGCACCATCTACAAGATACACTGCAGCAACTCACCAAGGCTTCAAACCTCTACCACCTAGAAGGACAAGGGCAGCAGGTGCATGGAAACACCACCACCTGCAAGTTCCCCTCCATGTTACACACCATCCTGACTTGGAAATATATCACTGTTCCTTCAGCGTCGCTGGGTCAAAATCGTGGAACTCCCTCCCTAACAGCACTGTGGGAGTACCTTCACCACACGGACTGCAGCGGTTCAAGGTGGCGGCTCATCACCACCTTCTCAAGGGCAATTAGGGATGGGCAATAAATGCTGGCCTTGCCAGCAACGCCCACATCCCAGGAATGAATTTTAAAACGGTCTTGTTGATGGAGAGGAGGTCGGAAGCTCAGCTCAGGGTTAAATAGGACGGCAAGTTTGTGAATGGTCTAGTTCAGCCTCAAACAGTGGCCAGGGAGAGGAATGGACTCGATGGCTCGGGAATGGAGTTTGTGGTGGGGACCGAAGACAATGGCTTCAGTCTTCCCAATATTTAATTGGAGGAAATTTCTGCTCATCCAATAACGGAAGGCACAGAGGAACTACAAAATTAAATCAAATATAAAAAGAAACAGCAAAGTATTCTACGTGAATGGCAAAATGAAAATCAGGATAGGATTAGTGCCACTAAAGGATGTACAAGATAAACTCACAGGTAAGGACAGTGAAATGGCAGAACTATTGAATAGTTATTTTGTTTCAGTATTTACCAGGGAGACCAATAGGGTGGACATGACATTAGAAGAGATCAAAAAAATATCAAAACATTTAAGATAGAAATGGGGGAGATAATTGATAAACTAGTCAAACTTAGAGAGGATAAAACCCTGTTCCAGATGGATTGTATCCATGCATATTAAACAAAGTTAGGGAAGAGACAGCAGAGGCAGAGGTAATAGTGCCAGAGGACTAGTGGACAGCTAATGTTATTCCTATATTTAAAGGGGGAGATAGAGAAAGTCCAGGGAACTATAGACCAGTTAGCTTAACATCAGTGGTCGGAAAGATAATGGAATCTTTACTCAAAAATGTAACAGAAAAACATCTAGAAACCAAAAATATTATAAAGAGTAGTCAGCACGGATTTCAAAAGGGAGGGTCATGCTTGACCAATCTTATTAAGTTCTTTGAAGTAACAGAAAGAGTAGGCAAGGGCAATGTAGTAGATGTAATATACTTGGATTTTCAAAAAGCCTTTGATAAGGTACCGCATAGTAGACTCATGTCTAAGGTCAGAGAATGTGGAGTCAGGGGCAAGTAGCAGAATGGATAGGAAGCCAGCTACAAAACAGAAAGTAGGGGTTAAAGGTAGTTTCGCAGACTTGCGGAAGGTGAGAAGTGATGTTCTACAGGGATCGGTGTTGGGACCACTGTTGTTCATCATTTACATAAATGATTTGAACTTGAAAATCAGAAGTACAATTTCAAAATTTACAGATGAAGTGAGTGTGTCATTAATACTTTGAAAGACTGCGACAAAATACAGGACGATATCAATAAATTTGCAGAATGGGCGTTTAAGTGGCAAATGGATTTCAATATAGATAAGTGTGAGGCGAAGCATTTTACGAAGAGGAGTAAGGAGGCCACATAACTCCTTGGAAAATAAGAGTCTAAATGGGATAGAAGAGTAAAGGGATCTAGGGGTACACATTCACAAGTCATTAAAAGTAGCAATGTAGGTTAATAAGGCCATAAACAAAGCACTGAGGTTCATTTCTAGGAGGAATAGAATTGAAAAGCAGAGAAGTTATGTTAAACTTATATAGAACCTTGGTTAGATCACACGTGGAGCACCGTGCACAGTTCTGGTCTCCATGTTACAACAAAGATATAGAGGCACTGGAGAAGGGGTTTCAAAAAAAAAGATTTACAAGGATGATACCAGACTGAGAGGTTATACTTATCAGGAAAGACTGAACAGGCTGGGGCTCTTTTCTCTAGAGAAGATAAGGCTGAGGGGTAATGTAATAGAGGTCTTTAAAATTATGAAGGGGTTTGATATGGTAGACGTATAGAAGACATTTTGACTTCTGAGGAGTTCAAATCTAGGGGTCATAAATATAAGGAAAGTCAAATAAGCAATTCAGGAGTAACTTTTTCCCCAGAAAGTAGTTAGAATGTGGAACTTGCTACCACAAGGAGTAGTTGGGTGAATAGCATAGATATATTTAAGGGGAAGCTCGATAAGTACATGAGAAAGTAATAGAAGGATATGCTGATAGGGTTAGATGATGTAGGATAGGAGGAGGCTCGTGCGGAGCATAAACACCAGCGTAGACCAATTGGGCCGAATGGCCTGTTTCTGTGCTGTAATTTCTATGTAATTCTATGCAACTTCCAGCTTGAACTGACTGAGTTAATGAACCCTGAAAAACTAGGATTCAAGAGCATAATGTAAATCTTAACAGTGAAGTGGCATCAGCCACAAGAATCCGTTCAGAACCACGAGTGTCAGTTTAGGCAAAGTTCCAAGATGAGAGCGTTATGACCAAGATAGAAAAACTTTTGAAGGGCATGCCAAATTCTTTGCCTTTGCCCAGTAGACACTGAGGCAGATGTCCTCGTGCCACGCAATACAGGAGACCCATCGGCAACTTCCAATAATGTGATTTTAGAGTACAAGCTGAAGCAAGTCTGCTGGTTTCGAAGAATGTTTAATGATTCGTCCCGAGCCAGAGAAGACAATAAAGAAGCCACCTTGACATGCATTAGTGACCAAATGCAATGACCACCTGTGTAGACAAAGAGTTCTTTAACTTGGAGTGTCTGAGCTGCATTTTAGATTTGAACTACAGATTCAATTTTAAAGGCAGATTCTTAGCATGTGGAGAACCCTTGAAATGAATTAGGCCTAACTTCAGAATGTACATACTTTGAAGCCCAGGATGCATGAGAGCACTTTTCTTGTGAACAAAAATAATAAAATGCTCTTGAGAGCAAAACATCTTGAACCAAGACAAAAGTTTCACAGGGTAGAGGATGTGAGTGACATATTCATGCTGAAAGCTACAGCCGATATCGCTGCCAATCATGGGGAGAGGGCAAGAGCTGATGACGAGTCTATAAGCAGGCTTTCATTCAAAATATGGGAAAGCAATCGATTTCCTGCACAATGTCAGAACATAAAACCCAACACAGGAGCAACTTGCTCAATCATTCGTCCATTAATGAAATACTAGAGTAAAACCATGGTCATGTAACTCAGTTTTGCAAAAACCTGCTTTGAAGAAGTTAGCAAAACTGCAGCACGGGAATAAATTTGATGTTAACAACAGGACTTCAGAAATACCAATTAAGTTAACAAAAGGCATAAATTATGCTGTTGACATATATCATTGCAATATATACTACACACAGAAATGTTATGTAGTCAACTGAAGATTTGAGGCAAATGTCAAAACTATCAAAAGGAAAAAAATAAGTCCTTCCAAAAATAAAACCCTGTAGTTGCTGAAAAGCTGCAGCACTGGGAAAAAAACCCCAGCAAAACTGATCTATGTGCTAACAGCAAAGGATAAATAAAAGTCAAAAGCAGCAAACTCTCAATAGGTAGACATACTGCTTGCCATGCGTAGACTACAGAACGCCCAAGGTCAATTTTTCCAATCACACTTATAAAAATTAATTTCAAAACATTTGCTTTCGTCATAGATTCTTACAAAAGTTAATCATGTTTATTAGCCAAAAATTCTAAAAAAAAGTATCTAATGTTATCAAACAAGCAGATCAATGAATTAATACAAACCCACCTCTACAGTTTCCAGACACAGGACCATCGGTAACGAAAAGAGTCATGAATTTAATTACCGAAACGAAAGTGTTCAGGATACCTTCTGAACAGATAGCAAGGAGTGACCTCAAACCCGTAACAATCTCTTAAGACAATGTTCATAAACCACTTAAGCTTTACTTCTATGCTTTACCTCACTGGAGGTCACATAAGTTTACAGCCAACAATTCAAGATTTCTCAGCACCAGCAGAAAATAAACTGAACTGGAAAATGGCCTGCTCATTTGAAAGACTATTGCCAAATTTTTATTCATTAGTGGTTAAGTATGGCCAGCACAAAGCCTTCATTTATTGTAAAACAAATCATAACATTTCTTGTGCAGTATGTGATCAATGAACAAAAATCAAGACTGGACCCCAGGTTTCACACATTATAAAACTGTTTGCAACTTGCGCAACAGTTGACAAATTCCAGTCAAAAGAAAATGCAATGCTAGGAGAGGGAACATGATGGAAGGGGTTACGCTGATTAGAATTAACCCTTGAAAGCGTTAGTCACAGCATATTTGTTTGGTGCAAATTCCATTTATTCAGCAGGGCATGGTTTAAAGGTTACAACAAGCCTGCAAGTTCCGACGTGTACACCTCCGGTGTAGTGTATTTCTGTACCCCCAAAAAAAACCACAGTACCTAACCACGACAAGACCATCCCAAGGAGAAAAAGAGCTTTGTGCTATTAAGTACATCACATCAAAGATTTGGCTTACAACATGGGGAGGGGAGGGGAGGGTGGGGAAAGAGGGGCACAGTGAGTAGATCAACAGTTTGAAGACAGAATGCGGATGATTTGGGAAACTAAGAATTGATTTCTATAGCTATTAAAAATGTGTACCATTGCCCTTGATGAAATTCAAAACTCGCATTACCTTCTATTATTAAACTTGCTATACAAAAATTTTAAAATTTACACAATCCAAGCTGCCAAACCGTATAAAAAGTATCAAATTTCACATAAAACTGTACAATTATTTTTCAGCAGGTCCAAATACCTGGGCATACACCACCCAAAAATATACTTTTTAAAAAATGCATTCACCCTGTGGATAACAAAATTATATGCAAGGATTTCTAATTCTATACAGTAGTGCATCTATTTTTTTATATATATATAAAAAAAAGATGAATAGTTCTTTTTTTTTTAAATGACATGATAAAACGTGCAGAATATTTTTGGGCAGATCGGTGCAATCACTGGCGGAAACAAGGCACTTTCTTCCAGGTTGCAGTTACTATAAAACCTTGCTGACATGAAGAAACAAAATCAGGTGGGGTTGGTGTGTACAAACAGACTGGAACAGTTCCAGGGATGGGTTAACGTTAATGTTTACACAGTCAGGGAGACACACGAGGTGAGAGTCTGAGGTAAAACTCTATACCGAAGTGGTCACTCTTTGAATGGCATTATTGACCTCATTTTTGTTGGAGTCCAGTCCTTTAGCAGCATTCATGTCATTCCTCAAGTTCTCTGCTGTCTTTTTCAAGGTCTTCAGTTCCCCTGGGTGTGGAGTGGCTCTCCTCAGAAGTGTACCCTAGACATAAAATGAAAAATAAGTAAACAGCAAGATGCCTAACTACTACCTACGGTATCTCATTAGTAGTACTGGAAGTGACCCAACTGTATAAACCAACGACAAACAAAAAAATCTCATGTTGTATGTGTTCACCAGAAGTAGCAGTTTTCCTTTTTTCTTTTAATATATTTCAGAGGGTGCAGTGCTACTAGAGGCAATTCTGTTTAAGTAGTTGAGAAGTACTGTCAAGTTGATAGTTTTCTGAGGTGTAGATGAAGTCTAAATCCTATTTATCCTATAATTCTGTGGGTTATTCCAAATTAAGCGCTTAACATTTTTAAAGTTATAATTCAGACGATGTGCAATAACCAAAATATCTCAAATTCTCCACACTTGGGACTTAAAAGGACATGGAATGAAGAATGGCTTGAGGGGCATTGCCTGTGATTTTCCTCCCTCCGGCTGGGATAGTGTCGAGATGTAACTCACTTTGCCAACTTGGCAATCTGATAGAGAGATTAGGAACTCACAAATTAGTGATAGAAAAGGCCTACATGCCGTGGAGATACAACACAAATA
The DNA here is from genome assembly GCA_030390025.1 of Squalus acanthias. Taxonomy (NCBI): domain Eukaryota; kingdom Metazoa; phylum Chordata; class Chondrichthyes; order Squaliformes; family Squalidae; genus Squalus; species Squalus acanthias. The sequence continues at coordinate 24,783,350 of CM059433.1, read as the reverse complement.
TGTGCCGGAAATAGTCAGGCAAAGGAGGGAGGGCAGGGGGTAAAAGAAGCTCCCACTGCAAGATGACCACATTTCAAAAAATATTGCCACTTTTTTTTATATATGCGAAATGAATAAGAAAGTTGCAATTTACTGGCATTTTTGGAAAGGGATCAGACACTTGCATGCGGAAGTGTGCCTGTTCTCAATTTTTCATGAGAAGAGATTAGTGGAACAGCAGCAGTAAGGATAGGATATTTGTTGACTTGTTATACATTTGAGCCCCAGACTGTTAAAACCCATTAATTTGTCTCATATATCCCTTATTATTTTACCACCAATGGCTATTAAAGCCGGGTCAATCATATTTAAGTGGGAAATAGCTAAACACAAAGAAAAAAATTGAGGGTAAAAGAGCAGGGAAATAGGATTAGAATAAACTGTTCCTATGAGGATCCTCCACACAGCTTGAAAGACCTCCTACTATAATGATTCAAGGCTGCTTTACAAGATACAACAAGTATTTCATAAAATCATTCTAACATCGCACAAGCTCAGTGCATCTTTAACAGCTGCAAAGAGCAGACAATATTGAGAATGTACACTTGAGACAGGAAAGATAAATCTACTGAACTGTAGTAGCCAACTAATAGGGGAGTCACTGTATCTAGCAATCAAAGCTTGTCGTACAGCAGATTACTTGGATGGAAGGAAGCCAAACAGTGCTTTACTGGAAAAAACACAATGGCCCGGATTTTGCGGTAGGAATAACGGTGAGGCTATTGGCGCTCACCGTTATTATGGAGTAAATCGGACAGCAACTTCCGGCGTCCGCAGCTAAACACGGATATCTGGAAGTTGCTGTCCGATTTGCCCTGCTCCTCCACAAGCTGCACTCTACCAGTACTTTGCCGAGAGAATTGGCATTAAAATACATGTAAGGGCGTGAAGTTGCTGTACTTGCCCACGAGTTACACCAGAAAAAGTTAGGGCTGGGGCATTCAGGTGTAAGCGAATTTTTTAACAGCATAAGTTTTAATTACTACCAAACAATCTCTGGCCCTGAAAATTAAGTATGACTAGTGCAGAGTCTCATTCCTTCAGAATTTAATTATTGCTGGAGTTTAAAAAAAATGAAACTTTTTTTTAAAACTTTTTCTTTCTGTCTCTTTTCTCTCTCTCTCTCTCTTGATCCCATCTTTCTTTCCCTCTCTTTATTTTTCTTTTTGTACATGATTTTACTTTGCATTAAACATTCTAATTTACACTTCCTGGTTTAGTCTCTGTGGGTCTCAGTGAGGATTCTTCAATCTGATTGGTTGCAGAGACATGCTGTTGCTTGCCCTCCTCATACATGCCACAGATGCATTGTAGAGGGCGCCATGCTGAAAAGGATCTCTAGTAATCGTAAAGCCCACAAAAATTCTGCGGACAGCTGTAAGTGCAATGAACGGTGAACGCCATTCTTTGGCTGCTGACTGCACAATCCGGGCCAATATAGCAGGAATCCCACTAATTCTGCCTCATAGCAAATACACAGTACAGCAGAAATCCCAGTAATTTATACCACAAGATTACAGCTTTGTTTGTGTCAGTTGCTATTTGGCAACTTAACATAATTCACAGATTTCAGAATATTCTTTTATATAGGTAGTATTAAGGGTGTTGAAACAACAAGTTTTAAGAAAACATTTGTTCCGTCACTCATTACAAGTTTATACGGTCTACAAAGCAGGCTGTACAGTCGTAACTACACTGGAATCACTTCTGCATGGACTTTGTAGGATTTGAAGATGTTGGGCAAAAGGGAGAATATTTTGTACATCACACAAACTAAAAAAAATGTAAACTTTAATGGACTTGCACATAATGCTCACTGAATGCAAGACAAAATGAAAGATTGGAAAGAAGCCATATATAGAATTAGTATCTTTAGCATCTAAACTCTGCTCAGACATCAGGCATCTGCTTTTCCAGTCAATAAACATAGGCTTATTAAGCGGTTAGGTCTTGACGTAGGTGGATATCAGATATATCTAAATTTAAACAATTAGACATTGGTTCTGGTTTATGAAGACCATGCAGGGATTGATTAGTTTTATTTTGTGGGTTATAATAAAGAATAGCAAAAACAGGTTTACTGGAGTTACAAAATAATGGCACAGGGCAAATGAGCCAGCAATTTTCTCCACCCTGCTTGCTGGTGGTGTTGGGGATGGGGAGGAAGAATGAGAAGCATCTCTTATCCAGAGCACTTCTCTTTCACAACCAAGTCCAAGCAGGAAACTCAAAATGTGGAAAATTCACGCAGATAAATGAACAACCCACAGTTCTCACAGTGAGTTGATACACCAGCACATTCTTCCTTTTTTCTTTGTTTTATTCCCCCCCCCCCAAATAATTTTATGTTGCGATTATTAAAAACTTGCACACTTCACAGGTCATGGTAGACTACATTAGGTTTGATGGTACCTGCAGGTACATACATTGAGGGTCTTGTACAGATCTGCACACATGCACAGGGTTACGAGCTGGCAGGGTCAGGACCTTTCCTACTATTCTGTGGTGGGGAGGAGCAAACGAATGAGGGGGTCCTGGCCATAATGGTGACCAGAATGTAAAGGTGGCAGGGAACTCTCCATTCACAGGTTGGTGTAGGTCTTTTAGTTGTGGTGGCTCAAGCTGTTTTCCTAGCTCCAGCGGTCGTCTGTGCATTATTGCTCTGCTTGCTCCAAGGGTTCTTTGTCCACTTTTGTTTGGTGGGGGGTGGGGGTTGGCTTGGGCTGCGTCAAAGTGAAGTGATGCACTTTCTTGCTGCCTGGAGTGAGAGCTGGGTGAACATGCAAGTGGTAGCGGTTTCCTTGTTCTACTGGCAGTAAGCCAAGTAGATATGGAGTCAGATCTAGTGGTTTGTAAGATTGGTCATGGCTAAGGTTACCTCCAAAAGCTCCAGTCAAAATGGCTGGAGCCAGGGGCAGGACCAGAATGTGCCCTGAAGTGCACAGTCCTGACACCACTCATTTGACAAGGTCCAGGAGAATTTACAGAGTTTGTGTGGGGCAAGGTTAGGAATTTAGCACCATTCCCCTTTCAACCTGCTGCTGATAGAGATAGTAACAACCAGCTTCCATATTTCCCTCCTTCTGCTCCAATGAGAGCCGGTGACCCAGGCCACAGTCCTCAGTTGAACACTTGCTTCCCGTCTTATCTAATGGCACAGAAAACAATATTGAGCAAAGGCAGTTTGAGGGAGTGTTCAACACTGCACGGTGGCCAGTTCAAATCGGGCTGGCTTGCACCAGATTTTAGGTAGAACCGCCTGGTCTCAGATGTAGCGTGGGATTTGGGCACAGCAATAGCACTGCTGTTGGGAGAGGTGGAATTTGTCAGTCAGCTGTTAGAAAGACATTATTTAGCACTGCCCATTTCAGACATGTCTTCAAGGCACTTGCAGCAAGAACCTCCAGAAGGCACTGGGCACACAATAGTAGAGACAGGTTGGCGGGCCTCTGGGCCTCTTCAAGTGTGGACTATCCATCGTTCCAGGCTGTCAGAGTTAGTGATATTACTGGATGTTTCTGGGCTCTGGCTGACCTTTTCCAGGGAATCTGGAAAGGGTGGGCAGTGGGGTTCATCCGGCAGCATTTGGCTTCATTCCTAGACAGAGGTCTTGGTGAAGTAATCCAAACAGGAACGGTCCTTTTTTAGCCCACTGTAAAAAGATCACTTTTTGGTGGGGGGGGGGGGGAAGGTGGGTTTAGGACTATAATCATTTATACCACAAAATAATCACTCATTTACATGTTGAACTTTCTTTAGGTAAATTGTGATGCACTATGTAGCTTAAGTGTGAATGTTAAAAGCTGCTACTCCAAACCATTAAAAAAAACAATGAATTTTGCTACGGGTTGGAAGAGTTAAGGCTTATGGAAAACACCATTTGTTTCGCCTTCTACTTTGAAAACATGTTCCTGCACCGTATGAAAATGAGCTCCTCGTCCATTACCTTTTCTTCATCATCATCCTGGTCATCCAAGAAACGTATTGCACTGATTCTGTTCATTGCACGTTCATTCCACATTTCATCAGACACGTCATTCACCAAACTTTCCAATGCTCCACAGCGTGGCAAGTTATCTGCTGGAATCAGTTTAACACAGTTAATGATGACATAAAAGCTTCCGAAATTTGGTCAGAAACTTGCATTTTCTCAACATTTACTAATTAAAATTATTTAAAAGTTGCCCTGCTTTAAAAAAAAGACAATTCTGTACTCAAAAGGAAAAATTCTTTAAACATTTTTCTTTATGAAAAAAGCCTTTCAATACTCTAAAGGTTACATTAGAACTTTTTCCAATTTTAAGTTGCCACTGAGCATCCGTTTCTGACTTGATTTGTTGCTTTCTCCACTACTTTTCACATGCTTGTCAGTTAATAACGGATTTCAAAACAGATTGTAACGGGCCGGAAGTTGCGGTGGATAATAATGGCGAACTAACAGCGTTCGCCGTTATTACCCCTTTGAAACTGACCGCAACTTCAGGATGTAGCGCATGCACATCTCAATGTGGAAATTCTGGTCAGTCATTCACTGCTCAGACACTGGATGCGCTGTGCCACACCACCACTCCCCCGAGCCAGCGGTGTAATCAGAGCAATCTGTGAAAATGACAAAAAGCCTGGGCTTTTCCGCAGTAATATCGTTGTTAAATACCCCATTAAAAGTTAGGCCTTGTTGGATTAGGCGTAACTGGGGTTTCAACATCGTATTGACTGCTAAAAAAAAGTGTTATGGCCCTGAAAAACTAGTTTTAATTTTGTGGAGTGTCAAATTTCTCCAATAGGATAAAAATTACAATTTTTAAGAAACTTTAAAAAAAAAATCGATTTTTTTATAAGTTTGCTCATATTTATTTCAGGTTTACCTTTTCCCCATGAGAGCGCCCCAATCTTTGTTTTGCTCTCCGTAACATTTTTAAAAAGTCAGAATAAAAGGAGCTTCTTCACTTCCTGGTTCCCGGTCTGTGAGAATTCTGCATTGTGATTGGCTGCTTAGACAGCTTGTTGACGTCACAGCAGAGCGCTTTAGGGATTCCCCATTATATTTCACAGAAATCACTTGCACATCAAAAAAGGCAAACTTCTCGCCACAGAGGTCGCAAGATCTTTGTGGGCAGCTTCCTCCGGGCCCACCGGCAAACGCCTTTGCTTTGCCACTGACCACAAATTCCAGGCCAATATATTTTAAATCAGAAAGGAATCCAGCTTAACTATCAAATTTATTGCTTAACTCAAGTCAGAAGAGCAGAGCCAGTATGACTAGTCCTTGACTGTTATCCAAATGTAACTGGACTTTTATGTTAGAGGACACGTTTACACAATTTCACTTATTATTTTGTTCAAATGTTCCACAGTTTTAAAAGCAACTGTTTTGAAAGCAAAGGACATAATTATCCTCGAATTGCAAAACTTAAATTAAGCTCGCTTCTTGCATTCCACAGGGCAAATATTTAGCTGCATTTATCAACATAAACAAACACTGGTTTCTTGGCCTAAGGGGCCGTTGGGGTTGGGAGAAGAGAAGAGGATGAGAATTAAAAGAGGAAGAAAAAAAGTAACTACCACAGACACGAACCAAAACAAACACAGGGACTGTACACAGTATACTAAAGAAAGAGAGCAAAATCAAAATCCAAACTAAATAAAGAGTATTTTTTTAAAAAAGACAATGGGGAACAAACCTATTTAAGTGCACAAAATGGGGCATAAAAACAGGGGGAAAAAATGAGCCTTGATAAACAGTGTGGGAAGAGAGAGAGAGAGAGAGAGAGAAAGTGGGGAAAGAAAAAAGCAAACAGGGTTGAAAGAAAGAGCAGGGCAAGAAAAAAGTACACAATAGACCTTGAAACAAAAAGGGGAGAGAGTAGGGATTGAAAGTACACAATGGCGCTTATACAGGCACAAAGTAGAGCTTACAAAGCACGGAGAAAGAAAAAGCATATGATGCTTGAAAGAAAATAAGTGGAGAAAGGAAACAAAGTGCACAATTGGGACTTTAAAAAAAACCAAAGGGAGAGAAAATAGTGCGCAATGTTACTTGAAAAAACAAACATCATAATATGCAGAAAAGCAAATATTTATATTTTCCATAAAACAAATTAATTGAAACTCCAAAATGTCATCAATAACTGTATACGTCCCAGAAATATTTGTTTTTTGGGCCAGGTCAGGGACTCGCACTGAATTAATTAAGTATTTCCATGTCACTGCACACAGTAAGTATTAAGCAAACCATGCAGCCACCATATGAATTAAATCTGCAAGAGTTGATTTACCAGTTGAAACCGACAGCACAACCATTTATCTATTTAATTTTCAACCTGTGGGTCATGCAGTTGGGCAAACTTAATCAAGTATTTATTTACATGTCTGCCTTACGTGATTAGGGCATTAAATTTAATATTTATAGATTGGAGAACCATGTAGCCAGCACATAAATTAAACCAGTGAGAAAAGATGAACGGGCTAGGAGCCACAGTACGACTTGTTTATTTAATTTTCAGTTCGTGGATTGGGAAGCCTCATAGACTTGCAATTTACAGCCAGTGTTTTTGTTCAAGGAGATGAATTTGTCTTTTTGCAAGAATAGCTAAAAAAACTGGCTGGTACTTGTAAAATTCCACATTTGGTGAGCAGAGACAAGGATTCCATTCACTGAAAAAGAAGATACCTGGAAGACACGTTTGGGAGAATCAGCCTTAGAGTAAGTCACATGGGGGTGGGTTACAAGTGCAGGGTCTGCCTTAGATATTCTCTTGGTTACAGTGGTGCTCGTCACTCCCGTAAGTGGGCTAAGCACCTTACATTCAGGAGTGTGCCAGGACTGCTCAACTATTCCTAGCTCAAGCCAAGGCTGCAACAATAGGACCCCGCTTCTGATACAAACTGGTTATGTTGTCTTTCAAACATGCCCACATGTGCATTTCTCCAAACTTTGAGAGAGTAGACTGAAACACTCAGTAAGACCAGGCCAGATACAAATAGTCAAGCTGCTTTATTTCACAGACAGAAAGTGACATACAGACTAGCAGTCTAAAACACTGCACTTACTTAGTTCCATCTCCCTTCTCTCATTGAAAACATGGGGGGGAAATAATAAGCCACATGCCCTGTCCTTTCCATGGGCTGACTTGCTTGTTTTTAAGCATCACTTTTATTTCAAGCAACTTCTAACTGCAAAAACTGACTGTTCAAAACCCCATTGCTGCCATGTCCCTCTTCTCTCTTAATTATGGCCCCAGGAAGGAGCAATGTCCACAATGTCTTCCATGGCAAGTATTCACTAGCAGGCTCATGACCCAAATTTACTATTGCCTCTTGCAGGAGTATATCCTCCACAGACACATGATGACGTGTCCACATGAATAGAATCATCTCACCACGATGGAGGTGAGTATTTATTTAGTCACCCGAGACAAGATGACTAATTGCTTAATGCCCCTGAACATACTGGTTTGTCTGACTTTAATATACATTCTCCAGCCTGTGGCTTTTACATCTAGCCCTATGCAAATTCATTTTGTTTTAAAATACAACCCTTGAACATATCCTAATGCCAAAATCCTTTCCTCAAAGAAAAACATAAAAAATCCCAAAATGTTACAAGGAATATCATCCAATCATAGTAAATATAAATAGACTAGCAGCAACTAGGTTGGAGACACAGTTCAGTGCAATAATTAAGAAATTGCAAGCTAAATAGAAAGATTCAAGTCGGACAGAAATGGAAATAGCACTGGCAGGGAATGCTTTATTTTTTAATTCATGCTCGAGTTATGGGTATCGCTGGCAAAGCCGGCATTTATTACCCATCCCAAGTTGCCCTCAAGAATGTGGTGGTGAGTCGTCTTCTTGAACCGCTGTAGTCTTTGACGTGCGTGGATTCTTTAGCGCAGTCAAGACCACCTACGGCCCAAGCACCCAAGGTCCTACCCCACTGCGGGCCAAGAATGGACAGGTACTCATCAAGGACAGAGAGGCAGTCAGTGCCCGCTGGAAGGAGCACTTCGAAGATCTCCTTAACCGAGACTCTGTCTTCGACACGAGTGTCCTCAACTCCATCCCGCAGCATGCTACCCACCACCACCTCAGCACAACCCCATGAGGTTGAAAAGGCCATCCGACAACTGAAGAACAACAAGGCCTCAGGAGCAGATGGAATCCCCGCCGAGGCGCTAAAACATGACGGAGAAGCACTATTGGCGCGAATACATTAATTAATTTCTCTTATTTGGAAGGAGGACAGTATGCCAGGGGATCTCAGACGCCGTAATCGTGATCATCTCCAAGAAAGGTGACAAGTGCGATTGCAGTAATTACAAAGGAGTCTCCCGGCTGTCTGCCACAGGGAAAGTCATCGCAAGAATCCTCCTCAATCGCCTTCTCCCAGTGGCTGAAGAGCTCCTCCCAGAGTCGCAAAGCAGATTCCGCCCACTAAGGGGCACAATGGACATGATCTTCACCGTGCGTCAACTACGAGAGAAATGCAGGGAACAGCACCAACCGCTGTACATGGCCTTCTTTGATCTCACAAAGGCCTTCGACACTGTCAACCATGAGGGATTATGGAGTGTCCTCCTCAAATTCGGCTGCCCTCAAAAGTTTGTCACCATCCTCCGCCTGCTTCACGACTACATGCAAGCCGTGATTCTGACCAACGGATCCACCACAGACCCAATTCACGTACGGACGGGGGTCAAGCAAGGCTGTGTCATCGCACCAACGCTCTTCTCGATCTTGCTGGCTGCAATGCTCCATCTCACCCTCGGTAAGCTCCCCGCTGGAGTGGAGCTAATCTACAGAACAAACGGGAAACTGTTCAACCTCCGTCGCCTCCAGTCCAGATCCAAGGTCGTCCCTTCCTCGGTCATCGAATTACAGTATGCAGACGACGCTTGCGTCTGCGCACACTCGGAGGTCAAACTCCAAACCATCGTCCACACCTTCACTGAAGCGTACGAGAGCATGGGCCTTACACTAAACATCCGTAAGACAAAGGTCCTCTACCAACCTGCCCCCACCACACAGTACTGCTCCCCGATTATCAAAATCCATGACAAAGCCTTGGACAACGTGGACCACTTTCCATACCTCGGGAGCCTACTGTCAACAAGGGCAGACGTCGTTGCCAAAGTTCAACACAGCCTTCAGTGTGCGAGTGCAGCCTTCGGTTGCCTGAGGAAGAGGAGTGTTTGAAGACCAGGACCTCAAACCCAGCACCAAGCTCATGGTCTACAGAGCAGTAGTGATACCTGCCCTCCTGTATGCTTCAGAGACATGGACCATGTACAGCAGGCACCTCAAAGCACTGGAGAGGTACCACCAACGCTACCTCCGCAAGATCCTGCAAATCCATTGGCAGGATAGGCGCACCAACGTCAGTGTTCTCGCTTAGGACGACATCCCCAGCATCGAAGCTTTGACCACGCTCGATGAGCTCCGATGGACGGGCCACATCGTCCGCATATCTGATACGAGACTCCCAAAGCAAGCGCTCTACTCGGAGCTCTGACACGGCAAGAGAGCCCCAGGTGGGCAGAGGAAACGCTTCAAGGGCACCCTCAAAGCCTCCTTGAAAAAGTGCAACATCCCCACCGACACTTGGGAATCCCAGGCCCAAGACCGCACAAAGTGGAGGAGAAGCATCCAGGAAGACGCCAAACACCTCGAGTCTCTTCGCCGGGAGCAAGCAGAAGCCAAGCGCAAAGATCGCACATCAACCCAAGCACCCCACCCACCCGTCCCTTCAACCACCGACTGCCCCACCTGTGAAAGAGACTGTAGGTCCCGCATTGGACTCATCAGTCACCTGAGAACTCATTTTTAGTGTGGAAGCAAGTCATCCTCGGTTCCGAGGGACTGCCTAAGAAGTCTTTGCGGTGAAGGTACTCCTACAATGCTGTTAGGTAGAGCTCCAGGATTTTGACCCAGTAACTGTGAAGGAATGGCGATATATGTCCATGTCAGGATGTTGTGCAACTTGGAGGTGGTGGTGTTCCCATGCGCCTGCTGCCCTTGTCCTTCTATGATGTGGAGATGCCGGTGTTGGACTGGGGTGGACAAATGTGAGAAGTCGCACAACACCAGGTTATAGTCCAACAGCTTTATTTGAAATCACAAGCTTTCGGAGCGCTGCTCCTTCATCTGACGAAGGAGCAGCGCTCCGAAAGCTTGTGATTTCAAATAAAGCTGTTGGACTATAACCTGGTGTTGTGCGACTTCTCACACTTGTCCTTCTAGGTAGTGGAGGTCGTGGGTTTGGGAGATGTTCCAGAAGAAGCCTTGTAAGTTGCTGCAGCCACGGTATGCTGGTGGTGGAGGGAGTGGATGTTTAAGTTGATGGATGAGGTGCACCTTACAAGTCAATATTCATTTAATCACTTCTAGTCACATTGGCTGAATCCACTGTTATGGGTGTGAGGGAAACTAGAATTGAAAACTATGATGGAACAGGGTGCAAATAGCAACATACCAGGGATGTGCTCAGATTACATAAAGATAAGGTAGCTGATGGTCTGCATGTCTGGTATTCAAATTGCTTAACATAAGCAAACAAAACTGCAAAAAAAATTGAACTTCAAAGTAACCTTTCCTTCCCATCCCCTGGTGCATTTGCTTATTTGCCCACTTTAAATGAATTTCAGCAGAAAATAAAATTGAATTCATCGCGATTCCCAAAAAGATAAGGTTACTGATTGAGGATGCAGTAGGCTGCTGTGCTTTGCTAAAGTTCCCTTCCACATATTAATGACTTGAAGCCAGTATGAAGTACGATGAAAAGTTTTCATACATGCTGGAGTATAAGAGCTCAGCACATTTTCATCTCATACTTTCAGGATATTGGGTTGCAGCCATCATTCCCAACACAAGTGAATTCTGAACCTCAGCCAGGCCACTGAGGTTCCATGTGGAATCAACGCTCTTGCCCACAGCGAAATGGAGAAGAAATTTTATGGGGTCATTGCCAAAGACGAGTCACAAACCTCCCAGAAGCCAGCTTTTAAGGAAGGCGGGAGAGAAAGAGAAGGAAGGAGGGAAGGAAGTGAGAGTCTAACCACCTCCCCTTGACATTCAATGGCATTCGCATCACCAAATCCCCCACCATCAATATCCTGGGGGTCAGCATTGGCCAGAAACTTAACTGGACCAGCCACATAAATACTGTGGCAACAAGAGCAGGTCAGAGGCTAGGTATTCTGCGGCGAGTGTCTCACCTCCTGACTCCCCAAAGCCTTTCACCATCTACAAGGCACAAGTAAGGAGTGCGATGGAATACTCTCCAGTTGCCTGGATGAGTGCAGCTCCAACAACACTCAAGAAGCTCGACACCATCCAGGACAAAGCAGCCTGCTTGATTGGCACCCCATCCACCACCTTAAACATTCACTCCCTCCACCACTGGCGTACTGTGGCTGCAGTGTCTACCATCTACAAGATGCACTACAGCAACTCGCCAAGCCTCCTTCGACAGCACCTCCCAAACCCACGACCTCTTCCACCTAGAAGGACAAGGGCAGCAGGCGCATGGGAACACCACCACCTCCAAGATCCCCTCCAAGTCACACACCATCCTGACTTAGAAGTATATCACCGATCCTTCATCGTCGCTGGGTCAAAATCCTGGAACTCCTGGAACTAACAGCACTGTGGGAGTACCTCCACCACACGGACTGCAGCGGTTCAAGAAGGCGGATCACCACCACCTTCTCAAGGGCAGTTAGGGATGGGCAATAAATGCTGGCCTTGCCAGCGACGCTCACATCTCAAACAAATTTTAAAAAAAGGAAGGAGGGAATTTATGTAGTACCTTTCATGTTCAGAGGACGTCTCAAAGTACTTCACAGCCAATGAAATATTTCTGAAGTGTAGTCACTGTTGTAATGTAGGCTAATGTGGCAACCAATTTGCACACGGCAAAGTCACACCAACAGCCATGAAATAAATGACCAGATAATCTGTTTTAGTGATGATGTTTGAGGGATAAATATCATCATGGACAGCGTGAACAGATAGGGCCTTGATTTAACATCTCATCCAAAAGACGACATCCTCCGACAGTGCAGTGCTCCTTCAGTATAATGATGATTTCAGGCACCCACCAGGGAGGCAGAAAAACAGTGAAGACCAACGTGGCACTGATGCAGGACCTCGCCCAGAAATTGGTAGACATTGTGCCCATTGTACACTCAAATAATAGGTGAAACACAGCAGTTTCTACCCCAATTTGTCCAACTAACTTCTGCTGAATGTGGCCCACGCCAAGATGTAGGATCAGGTCCACCATATTCATTGTGTTTGACACTCCTGGCTTATATTATGTGCAGCAAGTGGGGGTTGTATCGACAATCTTCTGACCCAGAGACGAGAGAGCAACCAACTGAGCCAAGACAACATTCCAGGTTACTGATCAAAGATGGCAGCATTGTACAGAAATTAGGACCCATATTGAAAGACTTTAAAAAAGTATGGACCAGGGAAATTGCGAGACAGTAACTCAAAAGCATTGCTAAACAATTGTTATGCAGCACTGAAGATGGAATGAAATTCAAGCAACATGATGTCATGTGCTTGAGTGACACTTGCTGAATATTTCCACTGTGTACATGATGCCGCTGGATTATGCATGAACATTTTCTTTTTAAAAAGGCATACATTCATTCAATGCAGTCTTTTTTCCCCTGACATTTTACTGATCCAATCTAAGGCATTGCTCATATTTTTCAATATTGCCACAAAAAAAGCAAGGGCAGGCAGGAAAGCAGTAAGAGTGGTGTAGACTTTGATACAGATTATTGAGTAAAATGGAAGGAGGGAAGGAGGTCTACATACATACATGTATGTATGTATGTATGTATGTATGTATGTATGTATGTATGTATGTATGTATGTATGTATATATATATATATAAATAAAAACAAACGCTGGAAGTATACTAGATTTTTAAAAAATTTACAGAAACAAATCAATACTCTTAATAATCCTGAAATTTTCATCAACAACCCCCCAAAGACCTTCTATTCTTCCCTTGAAGATTATAATACTACTAGTGGCAGATACTGTACCGTGGTTGTTCTGTTCAGAAGGCTGTTGAGGAAGCAAAACACACGTCAGAACCTTTTCTCTTGTTTCTACATCTGTGTCAGTCTGGAAAGTTAGAAGAGGCTGGGACTGGTTTTCAGACAACCAAAGGGCCTTCAGTTTCAAGGTGATCAGTGACAATGGCAAGTATGTCAACCTGTATTGAACAAAAGGAAACGGCAATATAAAATCAACTGTTAAAGCCTTTGGCAGTTCGGTGGGCCAGCACCTCAGTTGTTCCAAAGTACCGTGCCCACCATGTTTGCTTCTTTCATTCCCCACATAGACAATTCTTAACTTTCAATGGAGTACCAGGAGGAAGCAACAAGTGGAGACATGACCAAGTGTAATCTTCCAGTGGGGGAAAGAAGACAAAGGAGAAGCAAGTAAAAAATTGGTGGGGAAGTTACTGCAAGCCACAATCATATGGTGTCATAGGACTGGTTACAAAGTAGCATTAGTCGTACCTTGGGAGTGTTCTCTCTCTCAATATTGAGTGGTTCACAAAGTCAAAAAAATTAACAATTCACATTTCAGCGAGTTAACACTCCATCACAAGCTGAAACCCAAAACGTTACAAGTAAGGAAATTGTATTTTGTAGGCGTTTTTATTTTATTTTTAAGTGTAATGGGGCATTGAAAAAGAAAATAATCAATGGTTAACACATGAATTATCATTAACGGCCTGTAGTTCTACACAACATAAATTCACCTCCTTGCAATGATCAGCTGCAATAAATGTTACTTTTTATAAATCTACCACATTTGTAGAAAGACACCAATACCTCTAACACCACAGATGAGACATCAAGTACTGGCACACAGTATAAAGCCAGTTCCCCCACCCAAACCCACCAATTTCCCTCCTTTCCTGAAAGCACCACCTATTACTGCAGTACAGTTTCACAAGTAAAAGCAGCCACTCACAACTTAACCATTCCTCGTGCATAAGCTTAAGACAGTGAATGTCAGTGAGCTATTTAACCGTAGGAGGCATCACACCTGGACAGGTGCACGTTCCAGAAGGAAATCACTGAACACTGATCAGTATTGGGAACCATGGCTGATTCTTCAACCCTCCTGAGCTATCTTGACTGAGATCTGCTAATGCAACACAGACTAGGGTGACCTAATCTGACTCGAGGGGCACAGGTTGAGCTTGTAACTATGCTCCTTCATCAATTTGGCCTAATTTTTAATGCTGCTTCTCATATCTGTCCCTACCACTTAGAATCAGTTCCAACTATGCAATGTATTTCTAAAGTTTGACTCTGTAAGCAACAACTCTACTTTCCCTTTATTTAAAAAAGGAAAGTTATCAAATTCAATGAAGGTTGCAAGCTTGTTAACCAATGGTATATTATAGGTAACAATAAATGGTACTTGCAGAGATACACACTGACACATCTATTCACATTTCAGTAGCAGTGAATCATAGTCAATCCTGAATAAAACAGAGGTTTAGTCTGTTGGGATACTGATGCAAGTAATGGGGGGGGCTGGGATCTCTCCATTCAACCCACAGCCTGTGGTGCGCTTGTTTAGGGAGGGACCAAGCTGTGAAGAATGCAGAAGTATAGTGGGCCTGCAGAAAGAGGACGCACACCTTGGTGTTTCCCCAGTTCAGTGTACCGCCCGTGTTATCACTCAGATTGGCAGACGTTTTATCCACATTTACTGGAGGAAGATGTCAGGTGGCAGCACCTTTCTGTTGCTCAACAGCTGTTCCTTCTCTTGTTGGGAGTGGCCAAATGGGGTTGAGGGTTGTGATTCAAAGGGGTGGTGAGGCTGAACGGTCGCCATGTTCTCTGATCAGATGGACTGAAGACTGAGACATGACCAGAAAGTGTGCAATAGAGAACTTCTTAGGCTGCAGTTTCTCCAGCATTTTGTGGAGTGAGAGCGCTTGATTTCCACCCCCTCTCATCATGTTGCAAATACAGGTGATGGCAGTTATTTTCTATTCCCCACTCCAGTCCTCTCATTATTGGGTGACATTGGTCTCTGTATTTGCTGTTGTCATGGAAAATTGCATGGAGTAAAGGGAGGTGTGTCCACAGGGGAGTTAGGTTGTAATGGTCACATTCTCAGGAATACAGCAATGTCCTGGAGCTATTGTTGGACCTTAAAGTGTTTGCTACATAAATAATATTGATGTTCATTAAGACAACAGCATTTTTAAATCTCCCATCCCAATATCTTCCAGGTACTGCACAATATCTAAAAACTAAATTCAAAGCAATTTATTTGCTGTTTAGATATGTGCACTTCTAAACCTTATCTAAATTCATACTAAAACCATCAATATCACTGGCAAGTTTACCTAAAAGATTATCCCAATCTTTCACTACCTTTATCAATTCGAATATATTTATCTAATGCAAGAAATCATGTCAAAAAGTAACCTTCTCCCTCCAAAACATGCTCACCTGTTTCCAGCTAGGTCCAGCACATGAAGTTCAGTTGCCTGCGAAATTTCTGGCGGGATTCTTGTTAATCTGTTATCTCGGAGACTGAAGACATTAAGGCTACAGCATCCACCAATCTGCATTTGAAATCAGAGTGGTTAGAAAAGTCACCACTTCTTTTGCTGTCTCTAAGGATTAGAATCTACCTTCTTCAATGTGATCCTAATTCACAATTTTTAATTTACTTGCAAGAGGTACAAATACCTGGACTGCATTAGCAGTGCCAGCAACCAGTACCAACTACTGAAGATAAAATAATGGGCCTGATCTTGCTGGAGTGGGGCATCTCGTGGCACGCGTCGTTAGTTATACTTTTTTCTGCACCCTTCAGCTCAAAAGATTTTTTTGTGGCGTAATTTTGCTGGAAATGTGAGCTGACAACGGCACAGTGGGGGCAACGGAGCATCTGGGGCCTCAGTGAAAAGCGGGACCAACAGTCTATCTCCTTAACCAGAGATTTAAGGATCGAGAAAGAAACAGAGGAATGACAGAGAAGGAAATAAGGCGAATTAGATCCAAATCAGGTACAGAAAGAGAAATAAAAAGATTGGATTGAGAGAGAAAAGAGGTAGAAAGGAAAAAGGAAAAAAAGTGAAAATTTTTAATTTGACATTTTTAAAATCCAACAACAATTCGCTACATGCAGGAATGAGATTGAACAGTTCAAACTGCTCAATTTCTGGGCCACAGAGCTTGATTGGCATTGCATTAACAATTATCACATTATAAAAAAAGGTACTTGCGCTGTTAAATTCCAGCCCTAACCTTCTGCAGCGAGGTTAATGGAGAATTAACGTGCAAATCCAGGAAGGACTTAAAAATAACGGGGAGGCTAAGGGTGAGAAGCCGTTTGTGCGAAGCAAGCGGCGAAAATCGACCAGCAAGTTCCAGATTCACAACTCGCACGTATCTTTTAATCTCCTGAACTTGCTGGCCGATTTGCGCATTAATAACTGCACGCGTCGTTAACACGCCATTATTTGTCCAGCAAGATCCAGCCCAATGTAAAGGAGAAGGAAAGTGTGGGGGCAGGGGGAGGGGGGGGGAAATGAGAGAACAGATTACAATTACTTCTCCCACCCCACAACAATACTCCTCCATTTTAGAGCAGGAAAAAAATTTAAAACTTGAAATTTTAAAAGAGTTTTGTTTTCTTCTGCTAGACCATTCCATGACATCACCAGGGAGCAGTCCACATCCCAGAGAGGCTCCATTGACTGCAATGATGATGACAATTTTTGAGACTTCATGACAGTTGATAGTCACCTGACCCAGGAAACCAGCTTTATGACCTACAGCATGAATTCTGGAGGAAGTTTGATGTTAAAATACCTACATACTTTACAATTTCTAGGCAACACAATAACTTGCTAAGTGCAGCAGAGTTTTTTTTTGTGCGGGCGTCGCTGGCGTTTATTGCCTATCCCTAATCACCCTCGAGAAGGTGGTACTGCACTTCCTTCTTGAACCGCTGCAGTCCGTGAGGTGAAGGTACTCCCAACAGTGCTGTTACGGAGGGAGTCCCAGGATTTTCACCCAGTGACGATGAAGGGATGGCGATATATTTCCAAGTCAGGATGGTGTGCAACTTGGTGGGGAGCTTGGAGGTGGTGGTGTTCCCATGCGCCTGCTGCCCTTGTCCTTCTTGGTGGTAGAGGTCGCGGGTTTGCGAGGTGCTGCCGAAGAAGCCTTGGCGAATTGCTGCAGTGCATCTTGTAGATGGTACACACTGCAGCCACGGTGTGTTGGTGGTGGAGGGAGTGAATGTTTAAGGTGGTGGATGGGTTGCCAATCAAACGGGCTCCTGTGTCTTGGATGGTGTCGAGCTTCTTGAGTGTTGTTGGAGCTGCATTCATCCAGGCAAGTGGAGAGTATTCCATTACACTCCTGAATTATGCCTTGTAGATGGTGGAAAGGCTTTGGGGAGTCAGGAGGTGAGACACTCGCTGCAGAATACCTAGCCTCTGACCCACTCTTGGTGCCATAACATTTATGTGACTGGTCCAGTTAAGTTTCTGGTCAATGATGACCCCCCAGGATGCTGATGGTAGGGGATTCAGTGATGGTAATCCCGTTGAATATCATGGGGAGGTTGCTAGACTCTCTTGTTGGAGATGGTCATTGCCTGTGTGGCGCGAATGTTACTTGCCACTTATTAGCCCAAGCCTGAATGCTGTCCAGGTCTTGCTGCATGCAAGTACGGACTACTTCATTATATAAGGAGTTGCGAATGGTGAACACTGTGCAAATCATCAGCGAACATACCCACTTCTGACCTTATGATGGAGGGAAGGTCATTGATGAAGCAGCTGAAGATGGTTGGCCTAGGACACTGCCCTGAGGAACTCCTGCAGTGATGTGCTGGGGCTGAGATGATTGACCCAGCTTCACTCACGTCCCAAGAATAAAATTAGAAGCCGCAAACAGCAGAAAGCTGATCGAGTACATTGCAATACATGTCATTTGAATCAAGGTTTTTATAGACTACTTACAAGAAACAAGAATGGCTAGTTTTAAAGGAAGTGTAATCATCAACAGTCCAACTAAATCCAATTTAAACTGCTATTACACACAAATACAGAATGTGTGTGTTGTGCTGCCAATATTGAACATAAAATGCGAAGACCAGTGAAAGACTTATGTTTGAATCAGAAATCCTATAAAATGAGAGAAGTTGGGAAGCGATTGAACTTAATATATGTCTGAATCGGGAGTCAAATACTGTCAGCGACTGAGTATAAAAGGCAGATAAGTTGGACAGTCTCAGGAAAATTTATCAGCATTCTGAAGTGACTGTAGTTGGTGTGACAGTCAAAATGATTGTAAGTTTAACCTTTACAATAATCACCATCTGGATTTAAAGGTTTTTTTTTCTAATTTTTTTTTTTTAAACAGTCATTTCTGGTTTTCTCTCCTCCTTGAGCCTCTGCTCATCCATCCCCCTGCCAAGCTAGGTAGGCAACTAACTCCCATATCTCTCTGACAGCATCTACATTGATCAGGCTGCAATGAGCATGTTAGCAGAGGTTTAGGTGATCTATGTGCTTTTTTTTTTACCTTCTTCACACCACCCATGAGAAAGAACCACATCCAACTTGGCGCTCCCTCTGACAACACAATCAAAATTGGTAATTCATCATTGGGAAATTGTGAGTGCAAATCACGACGGCACATTGGTTTGATGCATCAACATGCTTTGAGTTGCCAAACTCAATTTGGGTGTCTGGGAGACAGCAAGATGGAACAAGCCACTTTTTCATTGGAAAGGAGGCCAGGGGATGGTGGGGGGAGGAGGAAGAGGAGGGAGAGAGAGAAAAAAAAGTGAGTCAACCCATGCTGTCTTCATGCACTACCTAGCAGCTGTTAACAGACCAGTGTTGGCAAAAGTCTGGGAAACAAGTCACCTTACCAACCTCCCAGTTAGAGGGTGGCACGAAAGGGAAAAAAATAACACCACAGCTAAAACAAGTAAATAGTTATTACTGAATGATTAATCTCGGAGTCAGCAAAAACTAGGAGTTGGAACATTCAGTGCTATTACTCGCTAGGGTTGATACTTCCAACAGTATAGGAATTGTCAGGCCTCTATTTTCCCCCATTGGCGGACTGAACTGTAGGAGACCAGGAGTGCAGGACTAGGCCAGGAGCAGGAGAATGCAGCTGCGTTGAGCAGAAAATTAGTTCTGACATGCACTGAAGTAAAACTCCACATGACTTTATGTTGGGCTCTTAGCCAGGGCAAAAACTTGTAAATTCAATACATTACAAACCCACTGTATAAGAAAATTCCTCAAGTAACTAAATGCCTCAAAACAATTGAATTGTCTCTTGAATTGAAAGCAGGAATTTAACTGAAAAGGTACACTTCAGCAAAGAGATAGTTAAACTTTCAGAAAGTTAATAGAAAGACCCAATTGCAGATTCCACATCATGCAGAAAAATGTTAAGTCAGTACATCTGTACTTTTGCCCCAATACAATACGACATTAAATTAAATATTCCTGGTTATAAGGTGTTCAGGAAAGATAAGAGGTGGTGTGGCAGTATTGGTTATGGAGAATGTTACAGTGCTGGAGAGGGATGATGTCCTGGAGGGGTCAAGGACAGAATCTATATGGCTAGAGTTAAGAAATAATAGAGGTGCCATTACACTACTAGGTGTATTCTATAGGTCACCAACTAGTGGTAAAGTTATGGAGGAGCAAATTTGCAGAGAAATTACAGAGAGGTGCAAGAACGATAGAGTAGTAATAATGGGGGACTTCAAGTATCCTAATATAGACTGGGATCGAAATAGTGTAAAGGGCAGAAAAGGGGAAGAACTTCTGAAGTGTGTTCAGGAGAACTTTCTTGATCAGTATGTTTCCGGCCCGACGAGGGAGGAGGCATTGCTGGATCTGGTTGTGGGGAATGAGGTAGGTCAAGTGGAGCAAGTGACAGTCGGTGAACATTTAGGGAACAGTGATCATAGTATCATAAGGTTTATAATATAAAATAAAAACAGAAAATGCTGGAAATACTCAGCAGGTCAGGCAGCATTTGTGAAGAGAAACAGAGTTAACGTTTCAGGTTGAAGACCCTTCGTCAGAACTTCGCCAGTTCTGACGAAGGGTCATTGACCTTAAACGTTAACTCTGTTTCTCTCTCCACAAATGCTGCCTGACCTGCTGAGTATTTCCAGCATTTTCTGTTTTTATTTCAAATTTCCAGCATCCGCAGTATTTTGCTTTTGTATCATAAGGTTTAGATTAGCTATGGAAAAGGACAGGGAGCAATCTAGAGTAAAAATGTTTAACTGGGGGGGGGGGGGAGGCCAATTTCAGTGGGATGAGAACAGATCTTGCCCGGGTAAACTGGAATCAAAGGTTGGCAGGCAAAACTGTAATGGAACAATGGGCTGCCTTTAAAGAGGAAATCGTTCAGGTACATTCCCACTAGGGGGAAAGGCAGGGCAACTAAAGTCAGGGCTCCCTGGATGACGGAACAAATAGAGAATACGATGAAGCAGAAAAAGAGCGTGTATGACAGATGTCAGGTTGCAAATACATCTGATAATCAGGCTATATATAGAAAGGCGAGAGGAGAAGTGAAAAAGAAAATAAGAGGGGCAAAGAGAGGGTATGAGAATAGAATGGCAGCAAACATAAACGGTAATCCAAAAGTCTTCTATAGGCATATAAATAGTAAAAGGGTAGTAAGAGGATGGGTGGGACTGATTAGGGACCAAAAGGGAGACCTATGCATGGAGGCAGAGGGCATGGTTGAGGTACTAAACGAGTACTTTGCATCTGTCTTCACCAAGGAAGAGGATGCTGCCATAGACATAGTAAAGGAGGAGGTAGTCGAGACACTTAATAGGATAAAAATTGATAAAGAGGTATTAGAAAGGCTGGCTGTACTTAAATTAGATAAGTCACCAGGAGTAGATGGGATGCATCCTAGGGTGCTGAGGGAATTGGGGGCGAAAATCGCGGAGGTACTGGCCATAATATTCCAATCCTCCATAGATGGGGGTGGTGCCAGAGGACTGGAAAATTGCAAATGTTACACCATTGCTCAAAAAAGTGTGTAAAGATAAACCCAGCAACTACAGGCCAGTCAGTTTAACTTCGGTAGTGGGGAAGCTTTTAGAAACAGTAATCAGGGACAAAATTAACAGTCACTTGGATAGGTGTGGATTAATTAAGGAAAGCCAGCACGGATTTGTTAAAGGCAAATCGTGTTTAACCAACTTGATTGAGTTTTTTTGATGAGGTAACAGAGAGGGTTGATGAGGGTAATGCGGTTGACGTGGTGTACATGGATTTCCAAAAGGTGTTTGACAAAGTGCCACATACAGGAAACTCTTTATTAACCGGCACCGACGGGACCGGCGTGGTGCCGGTTATTCAAAAAGTCCGGATAACGGAGAGTTATATCTCCCAACGTACGAGAGCCCCGTACACATTGACATGCGCCTGCATTCAGAGCTCCGTCTCCCCGGGGACCGCCAGCTGACCATCTGTCGTGTCCGCTGCCTACCCGGGCTGCACATTCCCCTCCCAATCTACACGCTCCGATACAAGGCAAACGCCTCGGGGTTTTTTTTTTTAAAGTTAATTTTAAACGAGAGATGAAGGAAAACCCCGGTTACCTACTCAAGAATTTTGCCGGTTAAGAGAGATTTCCGGATATTTGGGTGCCGGTTAATAAAGAATTTCCTGTAATAGGTTTGCGAGCAAATTTGAAGCCCGTGGAATAAAAGGGACAGTGGCAGCATGGATACGAAATTGGCTACGTGACAGGATACAGAGAGTAGTGGTGAACGGTTGTTTTTCGGACTGGAGGAAGGTATACAGTGGTGTTCCTCAGGGCTCAGTTCTAGGACCACTGCTTTTCTTGATGTATATTAATGACTTGGACGTGGGGGTGCAGGGCACAATTTCAAAATTTGTAGATGACACAAAACTTGAAGTATAGTGAACAGTGAGGAGGAGAGTGATAGACTTCAGGAAGACAGACAGGCTGGTGAAATGGGCGGACACGTGGCAGATGAAATTTAACGCAGAAAAGTGTGAAGTGATACATTTTGGTAGAAAGAATGGGGAGAGGACATATAAACTAAATGGTACAATCCTAGAGCGGGTGCACGAACAGAGAGACCTGGGGATATGTGTGCACAAATCGTTGAAGGTGGCAGGGCAGGTTGAGAAAGCAGTTAAAAAGGCTTACGGGATCCTGGGCTTCATAAATAGAGGTATAGAGTACAAAAGTGGGGAAATTATGATGAACCTGTATAAAACATTAGTTCGACCCCAACTGGAGTACTGTGTCCAATTCTGGGCACCACACTTTAGGAAGGATGTGAAGGCCTTAGAGAAGGTGCAGAAAAGATTAAGAATGATTCCAGGAATGAGGGACTTCAGTTACGTGGATAGACCGGAGAAGCTGCGGTTGTTCCTTGGAGCAGAGAAGATTGAAAGGAGATTTGATAGAAGTGTTCAAAATCATGAGGGGTCTGGACAGAGTAGTTAGAGAGAAACTGTTCCCATTGGCAGAAGGGTCGAGAACCAGAGAACACAGATTTAAGGTGATTCCAAAGACAACGCAAGAAAAAGCTTTTTTTTTAACGCAGCGAGTGGTTAAGATCTGGAATGCACTTCCTGAAAGGGTGGTGGAGGCAGACTCAATCTTATCTTTCAAAAGGGAGTTAAGATAAGTATTTGAAGGAAAAAAAATTGCAGGGTTACGGGAAAAGGACAGGGGAGTGGGACTAGCTGAGAGTCGGCACGGGCTCGACGGGACGAATGGCCTTCTTCCGTGCTGTAACCATTCTATGATTCTATGACATCAGATCAAAATTAGTAAGAAGCAACTGTTTCTACTCTGTATTCCTAAAGTACTGATCACTAAATCGAACTGTGTGCAATGACTTTTACACAGAATAACCTGACAATAAAATATATCACGCACGCGCGCACACGTAATTTTAATTGAGTAGTTAAACAGTCTCAGCCTCCATTTACAACAGTAATGCAAACTCGAGTGCTCTGTCAATTTAAATTAGTGCACAATTAGCAATTCAAAATGTGGATTATAAGGCTTCCATATCTTGAAAAACATAACTATTTATATTAACTACAACTGAATTTTTAACCAAGAGACTGTTACTATCCAAGTCATACAATGAATTAAAACCAATTTACATTAGCAGAATAGGTACATAATAATACTGATTAGGTACTAAAGAACACTGGAAACCAATACAGTACAATCAGTGGACATACGAGCCAGAATTATCTGCTTCTGCTTGCTAGCCCATTCATTTTAACGGAGAGGAAAATTGCAGTCTGGCAAGCTGCAGAAGCAGAAAACCCACCTATAATATTAAAAAACATATGCAGTTGGAAAGAGAGGGGGGGAAAGAACTAGCTGTTGTGGTCTACGTCAGAACCAGTAACATAGCAAGAAACAGGGAAGAAGTCCTGCGAAGAGAGTAGCAGGAGCTCGGAGCTAAAGTAAAACGCAGGGCCTCAAGGGTGGTAATCTCCTGATTACTACCTGAGCCACATGCGAATTGGCAAAGGAATAAACAGATCAGGGAAGTAAATGCGTGGCTGAGAAAGAGTCGTGTGTGAAGGAGGGGTTCCATTTTGTGGGATACTGACACATGTACTGGGACACATGTACTGCTGCAACCAAAGTCCTAACAGAAAGGATAAAGAGGACCGTAGAATGGATTTCAAACCAATAAAGGAGGGGCAGGGGGAGGGTTTGGGTAGAAATCATAGTAACCTACAGATAAGAAAAAGGGATGAGAGCAAAGGTCAGAATACAAAAGAGAAAGATAATACAAATACTCTGGGTACAGAAAAGGTTATAGGAAGTAACAAGGTGGATAAGGGAACGTCTATGGATGTTGTCTATATGGAATTCCTGAAGGCATTTGATAAGGTTCTGCACAAGAGATTATTTGCAAAAATGAAAGCACATGGAATTGGAGGTAACCTTGCAACATTGGTTGGGAGGTAGGAGACAGAGAGTAGGGATAAAGGGAAATTGCTCTGAATGGCGGGATGTGACAAGTAGAATTCCCTAGGAATCAGTACCGAGGCCTCAGTTTTTCTCCATATTTATCAATGACTTGGATGAAGGAATAAAGAGTTGTGTATCCAAGTTTGCAGATGAAATTAAGTTGGGAGACACAGTAAGTTGTGCAGATGGGACCAGGAAGTTACAAAGGGGCATCGGCAGATTAAGTGAGTGGGCAACACCATGGCAAATGGAGTTCAATGTAGGGAAGTGTGAGGTCATCCACTTTGGATCAAAGAAAGATAAATCAGAGTATTCTCTTAATGGTGAGAAACTAGAACTGTGGAGGAGCAAAGAGATTTGGGTGTCCACATACACAAATCACTAAAATCTAGTGTACAGGTACAAAAAATAATCAGACAGAATATTGTCTTTTATCTCAAGGGGGTTGGAATACAAAGGTAAGGAATTTATGCTTCAGTTACACATGGCCTTGGTCAGACCCCATCTGGAGCACTGCCTTCAGTTCTGGGCACTGCACCTCAGGAAGGATATATTGGCCTTGTAGGGAGTACAGCATAGATTCACCAGAATGATACTGAGGCTAAATCTGCGTTTGGTCTCCCCAATGTAGAGGAGACCGCATCGTGAGCAGCGAATACAGTATACTAAATTGCAAGTACAAGTAGTAAATCGCTGTTTCACCGGGAAGGAGTGTTTGGGACCCTGGACAGTGGGAAAGGAGGAAGTAAAAGGGCAGGTGTTGCATCTCTTGCACGGGAAGGTACCATGGGGAGGGGAGAGGCTGTTGGGGGTGATTGAGGAGTGGACCAGTTCCTTCAGAATGCTGAAAGGGGATAGGAGGGGAAGATGTGTTTGGTGGTGGGATCATGCTGGAGGTGGCGGAAATGGTGGAGGATGATCCGTTGAATGTGGAGGCTGGTGGGGTGAAAGGTGAGGACAAGGGGAACCGATCGTGGTTCTGGGAGGGAGGGGAAGGGGTGAGAGCAGAAGTGCGGGAAATGGAACAGACACGGTCACAGACCTGAAACGTTAACTCTGTTTCTCTCTCCACGGATGCTGCCTGACCTGCTGAGTGTTTCCAGCATTTTCTGTTGTTATTTCAGATTTCCAGCATCCGCAGTATTTTGCTATTGTCTTATAAGCATACCTGATGTCAAAAGATAGATACAAAAGAAAGCCTTTTGGCTCATTCTTACTCATCCAGTCCTCTCCCCCATCACAGCTTCCAAATGTTTCTTAAATTATTCCAGGATTTTTGCTTCCACTATCCTAACCATAAATCCATTCCATGTGTTGATCACTGTTGGTGTGGAGAATTTCTGGATATGTAGTTCTAAATTTGCCTTCTGCCAGTTTAAACTTGTGCCTATATCCCACCATTACAGTATAACTTGAAGTAGCAACTCAATTGACCATTTCTATACCATTAATATGTTATCCAGTGTTTTCTTCCCAAGTGTAATACCTCACACTTAACCTTACTGGATTTGATGTACCACTGCTCTGCCTATCTACAGATTTTATTTCACCTTCTGTAGATCATTCGTTACCTCTTCAGATTTGACAGACCTACTCCTTTCAGTTTCAGCATCATCTGCCAATTTGACCAGATTGCATTTTGCTTTTGAATCCAATGTTCTTCACTTAAGTTGGTCCTATATTTGAGCACTTAAATCTATTCTGAAGTGTATGGCATCAGTTCTATTTTGTTTCTGGTATCAGTCCGATTGTGTTTGTGATTTTTTATTTAAATTGCCAGTGACTGTTCTGGCAGATGCCAGCCAGTCTGATCCATGTTCTTGACACTCCCACGATTGTGACACTTATCACTGTACATTTATGTTGTTGAAACTGATGATTTCAAGGAACGATGGTCACTATATTCAGTGGAAATTTTACACAAAGTTGTGACGCAGTGGAATTCACTTCCAGGGTGAGTGATTCAGGCAGAAACTATGTCAACATTCAAGATTAGATTGGATAACTGGGTGAAGGAAAAGCAGATAAAGGATACAAGAACGGGGCGGGTTAATGGCATTTTTTTATCTCCGCTTTACTGCCTTAGGACCCTCTCCTGTCTCCTCCCCTTCCTATCACCTAGTCATGCCACCTTTCCTTTCTCCCCTCAGGTATTTCCCCCACCCTCCCATCCCTATCCCAAACTTTCACTATTCTTCTGCATTCCTACTCTCCTGCCACTGTCCCAAGCTTTAATCCCTCTTAGTTAATGCCACAGCGACCCTCTGGCCTCTCTCAGCATTCTCTGAAGGGACCATCAAGGCAGTTGTCGCTTCCTTCTTAGCAACTCCAACTGCCCCATGCTTCTCTCTCGCCAACCTCTTTCCTATCCCACTCGCTCCACTCACCACTGACCTCTAGGACTTTGCCAGATCAACAATCGTCACCCACCTCCACATTTCCCTCCAGAATGTCCATTCACTCGCCAGCAAGGCCCTTGACATCCACAACCTTCCTGTCGATGATTGCATTGACATCATGGCTTTGACAAAAACTTGGCTCAATCATGGGTGACAACATCTTGCCCTTTACTGAAGTGACTCCTTATCCTCAGGGATTTCAGTCTCCATTTTGACTCACCTTGCCCCCTCTCCTCCAGGTTCACCTGCCTTCCAGTCCTCCCTTAACCTCTCCCTCGATACTCTCCGACCCGTATTCACGGCCAGCCACTCAACCATGCCATCTCATGTGGCCTTTCTACTCCTACTGTCTCGATCACAAACATCTCTGAACATATCCTTGTATCCCTTACCGCTCATCCCCCTTCCAACCCCACTTCCTTCTGGACCCACCACTGGAAAAAACTCTTCTCCAAGTCACTTACAATGATACTTTCAAACTCCCAGCTGTCTAGGCTTTGGCCCTCCATTCTCCATGACACTTCTGCAGCTGTCAATCTGCTCAAGCACTCCCTCACCCCCCCACCATTAATGCCCTTGTCCCAAATATAACCCCTACTCTCGACCATACTAGTCGTTCCCCTAGGTACAGTCCACATCTTTGCTCCCTTAAGTCCAAAGGGCACAGACTTGAATGTATCTGACTCACAACTGGTTTAGCCATTCATTGCCAGCTCTGGTTGGACCAGATCAAGCACCATCAGGCCTAATGCTCTCCTCTAAGACTGCTCACTACTCCAGGATTGGAATGGAAAGATAACTACCAACCTTTTTTCTCCACTACCTATATAGGGTAGAGTGAAGTGGTAATTTGAAACAAACACTAGCTTCACTTAAAACTCTCTAAACCAGTTCTAGCATGTTAAATGGTTAGCATGTTCCTGGGCTGTGGGTGAGTGAGTTGTAGAGTGCATGAATGAATCCAGACCTGGAGAACTAAAAAGGAAGGAATTTACCTTTATACGTCTATTCAAGCACGGATTCACATCTCATCAACTCAGTAATGGGTAAGTAATGCTGACATGCGGCTGTCTCACACATTCTTGTTTCAAACCACCACCCTCGCTCACAGCTGGAAAATCCAATATTTACTTTTACCCCAGTCTGATTTCTCATGTTGAGGCAGCACCTGAGCAGACAATATACTGAAACAAAACAACTGATCACTCACTCTTCATTCAGTGTCTCAGTACTTCCAACACAAAAAACCCACAACTTAAAATTGGAATAATACTGTAAGAGCATAGGAACATGAGTAGGCCATTCAGCCCCTCAAGCCTGTTCCGCCATTCAATTAGATCATGGCTGATCTGCATCTTAGCTCCATCTACCCGCCTGGGTTCCATAACCCTTAATACCCTTGCTGAACAAAAATCTATCGATCTCGGCTTTGAAATTTTCAATTGACCTAGTCTTAACAACTTTTTGGTGGAAAAGTTTTCCAGATTTCCACTACCCTTTGTGTGAAGAAGTGCTTCCTGACATCACCCCGCTCTAATTTTAATGTTATGCCCCTTATTCTGGACTCTCCCACCAGAGGAGTTTCTCTCTATCTACCATATCAAATCCTTTAATCATCTTAAAAATCTCAATTAGATCACCCCCTTAATCTTCTATACTCAAGGGTATACAAGCCGAGTCTATGCAACCTGTCCTCATAATTTAACCCTTTTAGCCCCGGTATCATTATGGTGAGTCTGTGCTGCACCCTCTATAAGTACAATATATCCTTCCTGAAGTGTGACGCCCAGAACTTAATAGAGTACTCCAGATGGGGTCTCACCAGCGCTCTGTACAGCTCTAACATAACTCTGACCCCTTTGTATTCCAGTCTTCTTAAGATAAATTTTGAATATGAATGAATATTTTCAGGAAATAACAAAACAATGAAATAGAAGTCTGTAAACATCACCATGCAGTAATTTGCTGCTCAAACCAGTAACCAGTTTTCATGAATGAAATTAAAATAAATTTAAAAATCAGCAATCAAATGTAGGTGCGTCTTAAGACAGTAATACTGCGTGTACTTTGCATGAATCTACTTCACCTCATCTATGTACTGATTAAATATATGTCCCAATATCAGATTTCATATTTACTATATCTGCATGTACACTCCATGACAGAAACATTGTGATGTCTAAAAGGCCATTAATGACAAGAACCTCTAAACAAGTAGACAGATGTTAGTCAAACAGATACACTATAATTATCAGTTAAATATCATCCTTCCCTTTCCGACAGGATTTTTTTTTAACACTATTGTACAACAACAACTTGTATTTATATAGTGCCTTTAATGTAGTAAAACGTCCCAGGGCGCTGCACAGGATTATTAAAAGACAAAAAATTAGACACCGAGCCACATAAGGATAAATTAGGGCAGGTGACCAAAAGCTTGGTCAAAGAGGTAGGTTTTAAGGAGCGTCTTAAAAGAGGAAAGACAGGTAGCGAGGCGGAGAGGTTTAGGCAGGGAATTCCAGAGCTTAGGGCCGAGGCAACAGAAAGCACGGCCACCAAAGGTTGAGCGATTATAATCAGGGATGCTCAAGAGGACAGAATTAGAGGAGCGCAGATATCTCGGGGCAGGGGGGGGGGGGGGGGGGGTGATTTGTGGGGCTGAAGGAGATTACAGAGATAGGGAGGGGCGAGGCCATGGAGGGATTTGAAAACAAGGATGAGAATTTTGAAATCGAGGCGCTGCTTAACCGGGGGCCAATGTAGGTCAGCGAGCACAGGGGTGATGGGCGAACGGGACTTGGTGCGAGTTAGGACACGGGCAGCCGAGTTTTGGATCACCTCAAGTTTACATAGGGTAGAATGTGGGAGGCCAGCCAGGAGTGCGTTGGAATAGTCAAGTCTAGAGGTAACAATGGCATGAATAAGGGTTTCAGCAGCGGATGAGCTGAGGCAAGGGCAGAGACAGGCGATGTTACGGAGGTGGAAATAGGCGGTCTTTGTTATGCTGCGGATATGTGGTCGGAAGCTCATTTCAGGGTCAAATATGACACCAAGTTGCGAACAGTGTGGTTCAGCCTCAGGCAGATGTTAGGGAGAGGGATGTCAAAGTACAGTAGTAAGTCGCAAATGCGTACACAAGTGCAATGTTTGAAAAATGTGAAATTTTGCACTTAAATATGATTAAAATTATAGATTCAGATCGTTCAAAGTTGTGTTGAACTATGTAACACTAAAGTGAAATGGTTATAGCTCTCTTATGGTAGTAGAGATGAGCACAGTTCAATGCATTAAGTCTAACAACAACCTGCATTTATATAGTGCCTTTAACATAACAAAACGTCCCAAAGGGGCTTCACAGGAGCGTTACCAAACAATATTGACACCGAGCCACACAAGGAGATATTAGGGCAGGAAGAGGAAGGCTTGAAGGAGCATCTTAAAGGAGGAGAGGCAGGTAGAGAGGCGGAGAGGTTTAGGGAGGGAATTCAAGAGCTTACAACCCAGGCAGCTGAAGGTAGGTAAAAGGCAAGCAGGTATGACACAAAAAGGTCGTGGGAAACATATTATCTCCCACAACTCTGCCCATCAACAATTTCCATGGAGATGGTGGAAATGGGGCCTTTGTTGCAGTTATCCACAATGGCCCACTCAACACTTCACTCATGTTTCCCAATACTACTGCTGCTGCTTAAGGCGAGATCCAACAAAAGGTCACCTGGCATCCTGAGTATGCCTAAAATGTTTCAGGTAGCCTCTAATAACCTCTCGGGAGGTTTGGGGCACAGAGGAATCAGCCTTTTGCAGACAACACTGGACAGCAATCTTGTCTTGAAGCAGGCTCTGACCAACCACAATATGCCAAGACATTCCTGATCTCTTGATAAATTTCTCAAAGTTGGCAGTGAAACATGCTCATCTTGCACTACCTTCTTGCCTTTCACCCAGCTACAGGATTCCTATAGCTGGACTACTCAAAGACCAGTGCTTTTAACATATTCAGTCAGATTAAAGTGACCACAAACCTCCCCACAAAGCCGTTGCACATTTTTGCTTCTACTGTCAATCCTAAAGTCTCTGAACATCAAAATAAATCATTTTATAAAATAGTCTTATACTGCTGTAATGATCTGGAAAGTTACACCATGGTTTCCTCCTCATCCATTAGTATTATTATCCAAGATTGGCTTCTGCATTCTTCCAGCAAAACCAATGACATCTTTTTTCAGGTATTTAAAATGAGGAAAACCTGCAACTGAAGCCTCTTAATAACTCATCACATTTAATTTAACTGACTGAAGCAAGATAGGTATATAACTGCTTGCACTCTCTCAAAATGCATTTGAAAGAACAAGCTTCAGAAAACCTTCCGCGTGGGCTTGACCATAAAAAAGTACTTGGATGTCTTCTGAGATCCTTGAACACGTTTCCAAAGTTTCCCCATTGCCAAGCTAGGTTCCAAGAAAGAACTACACTTCAAAATTGTTGAACTAAAAAGAAATCTGTACTTGACTGTTCGAGTTAATTACAAGGAAACGGGTCTTAAAATTAAATCTGTTTTGTTCAGAAGTTGGGAAACATCTGCTCGAATGGGACTGCATTTTAAAAAATATAATAATTCTCCTCCGATTTTTATTTTTGTGCATCATCACTACCTAAAATAAACTCAATTTAGAGCAGGAATAAGTCCTCCTGTATGTTAGGACCTCTCAAGGGTAAAGCTGGTATCATACACAAATGGCAGATTGGAGCCTGTCGTCTAACTCAACCTTGCATGGTTCACTAATAGAATAAGTACCAGTCTCACAGTAATAACTTCAATTTGAGCACTGCTAGTGGGCACCACTGATGGGTTACAGTGCTCCTGCTCTGTAATCAAGGGAAACCAGAAATCTGTGCAGGCGTATTTAAATACATGCAGAGCTCGGTTCACTGGCCTTCGATTGCTGGTAAAATTTCTCATGTAAACCGTTAACGAGAAAAGTCAGTTCTTTTTAAACATTAGGAATATAAAGGTGTCTCGGAGAACTGCCAGAGTTCTTTTTAGAAGTTTAAAGTTGCTTTGTTTGATTACACTGCAACCAGCATGAAGAGAAAGTAGCATGCGACCACCTTCTCTCCATGGCCTGACATCTGACTCAAAACAAAGTGCTCATCTTCTATCATTAACATGGGAAATGTTTTGTAGTGACAAGATGTAGAGTATCATACACAGATGGCAGATTGGAGCTTGTGGACTAAATCATCCTCAAAGTAAATGTGCACTGTAAAAAAAGATGCAAAATTTTGCGCTGCGCTACCTCAGGAATGAAGCAGCCTGCAAAACAAAAATGGGACACTAAAGCTTCAGTTCAGACACAGTGGAGAAAACATTGTTGGACAAGAAGCTATATCTGAAGATAGAAGACATATGAGTGAGTAAAACTGGGCAGTTTATCTTACTTGAACCGCAATATTAAGCCTCAAGTCACTACCTGCTATTTACTGTATATAAACAGCCACACACATTCATACAGATATCAAATCTTTTTTAAAAAGCCATGTGGTAGAGAAAATGAGCATAGCACAGGTGAAAAGTGAACATTTCCAATAATACAGCAAATATGGTTTCACTTGACGTTACGGTATTTACTATCTCCCTGATAACTAATGTATATTAGTTGTATACATTTTACAGAGATCACAGTGGGTTATAAAAGGCACAAGCAGGTTTAAATGTTTTATACATTTAATTTAAACCTGCCTTAAAAACACTCCAAATGAGAAGGATATTTTATCATTTCTACATCTGTCCATTTTGATTTTCACCATGGGAGATTACCTACCAATACCACCACCAATTTTTCCTCATCATTGCAGTTATGATCACTGGGATCTGCAATGAGGTTTTGTGTCAAAAACCAGAGTGTTTACCATCAGGAAGCTAAGCCTCCAGTCAAGGACAACCGACAGGAACATTATTTTTAAACTATAAAATCATAACTTTCCAAGAATATTTTACAAACGACCCTAACATTGTTTACTACTCACTGCCTCGACATTCACCCGCTGCAACCCGATTATAAAAATTGAACAATGGTGCTTGAAGTTAATAATGCCTTAAATTCACATAATATCCACATTCATCTGGAACATCCCAGAACCATCGAAAAAGACAATCATTTTTTGCATGCTCATGCTGTTTCAGTCAAACATTCAGTTTTGTTAATATATCAAAGCTGCAAACAATCTAAGCAGGACATGAAATGCAATACATGAAGCCAAGCAAACAAAGATCCCAAACTAGAATACAGCATTTCATGATTGTGTGCAATCGCAAATGGACTTCACATACAAGCATACTCACAGGTTTACATTTCTATTTCACTCATTTCCCAAGCAGCGAACATTCACAGGAAGTAAAAACGTCAAAAGATTAAGCTTTCAAATCCTCATAGAACTTTGCAATTAGAAGATAGTGTTGACAATAATTAACCTAGTCATGTTTTTCTCCTGCAGTTATAAACTAAGTCCCTCCTATGCTGAACTTTCCGAAAAACTTGACTGTATTCTAAATTGGCAGAATTTTCAAGTTTTCAACACGCTTCAAGAATTAAATGATCATTTTGAAAGAAAACAAGTTTATCAGGGATCTTTGTAATTTTAACGTGATTGCTGACTCAATGGGACGCCATCAAGTTACTGAACTTAGTTTGGCATAACCTGCTTTGCTACATGATGTGCTCATCACGCTCACTTGTACCAGAAAGTATATCAAATTGAATAAATATTAGATGAACATGAAAGGCGCATTAGTTTCTGTATTTAATAATAGAAGTGTTGACATTTACTTCAAACGGCATGGGAATTAACTGAACCCAGCCTCCTTAATTAAACTCATCTCACTTAATCTGAAGTGCAGTACAAACAAACCAAGTGTCAGCATGCTTTTCTAAAAATTACATCGACATGCAAGTTTTAAAATGTGACAGTATTACATTACAGCTAATAAGTTTTATGCATGATACTGGTGCATCAACAGACTGCACTCAATTCCCCAGGCAGCAAGTTTACAACTCTGACTGACAATGGCTTCAGATAGCAAGATATACCTTCACACGGCCAAGGAGGGTGGGGAGAGGTGGGCAGGAAGAGCATGGAAAAGAAGGGAAGTCATTGGGCAGGGTACTTTGGGTCATATTTGCATACATAGCACTTGGTTTTAAAGTGGTCAGATGAGGGATGGCGGAGAAGACTTAAAAACATTTAACGATGGAAGATATTAGATTTAAAATGGGGCAAGGGAAATAGAAATAATGCATATCCCATGTCTTCTAATTGTAGGGAACTGCCTTATGCACTGGAGTGACATTGTTTGCATGGATATGACAACAGTAAAATAGGTGAAGCCATATGCATATGCAGAAATTGTACACCAGATTTTAGGGTACGTTAGAAATGCCTTTTCTTTTGAATCATGCCTTAGAAACACTCAAACACTTTGAAGCGCTACAGTTTATGCATCCTGACTAATTTATAAAAAATTGATTTGCTTACATCATAAACTAGTAAAGTTTCCAGTAATTCAGTTATAATTTCAACAACAAAGTAAAAAGTTTTGAGATAACAAACAGATCATTTAAATGACTTCCTCTTTAATAATAGTTCAAGTCCTAGCGCGCAATGTACGCAGGTACCAGAGGTTACTTAGGAAGGGCCTGAACTTGATCAGCTTTCAGAAAACCCGAGTGGTTCTCATTCTGGAAAATTAATCTTTCCAAGACTGCGAACCTGACAGGCGCCAGGTGCCTTCTTAAAAACTTCGATTGCGTAGCAGCAATATGAGAAATCTCTCTCTTCACCAGGACATCTAAAAGGTGTCCAAGAGGTGTTATGAATGTGATCCTAGTGATTGCTGCAAGCACGCACTTAAAAAAACACACCATCTTCACATTCAAGAAGCACTAATTGAGATGATTTCTAAACACCAGCTTCATCAATTCAAAACGAAGAAATCACATAATCTTACCTCTTTAGGAATTGAAGTCAGTCTATTTCTGTCCACATTAAAATTTGTCAGCTTCCGCAACTTTCCAATACTCCTTGGCAAACCCTTTTTTAAAAAGAAAAAAGTTTTTAGCTGTTATGCAATACATCCAAAATCTGTTCAGTTCATAATGTTGTTCAAATATTAAAAAGGATTTTCCAAGTATAAAAAGTTCTTATTTCCTTATCTATCCAAACACTGGAAGTACGATCAAATTTTTAAAAAAAATAGGGTTTAACTCAAATGATTTTCATGACAGTTTTCAATACACACATATATTCTCTTGGATATAAATATCTCCTTTTCACTATTGATATTCCAGTGGTCACATCAGCTTAGGAATCATCAGTCTTTGCTCATCTCATTCTTAACTAAATATTTGAAGTTCAAACCAACACTAAATTGGACGCTTGCTCCAAGTTATGTGGATTGCGGCTCATACGGTTATTTTACTTCACAACTCCTCTTCACCAGCATCCAAGTAGAATTTATTGAAATTAAACTGTGCAACTAATAGTTTGCTCAGTTTTAAAAAATACAATTCAAGTCAAAACACTGGGTTGCATATTGCTGTGTCAAACAACATATTGCAGGTAAGTGTTGGGATATCAAATGGAAAATTGGAATCCTGAAGGAGTACGGGAGGAAATGTGGTGAGAAAGGATCAATTTTGGGGCAAACTCAAAAGATCCAGAGGGCTGCAGGAAAGAGTCTGGTAAAACTGACCAACTCACCAATGAGGTAGACCTGGCACTCTGACTTCAGTCTCCCCAAATCGTCCCCATAAACCACGTGAGAGAATTCCTCACATTGGCGTACTTGGTTCTTCAACTCAGTGACTCAATAATAAAAAATACACACACACACACTCAGTTTCCTTCTAAGTGCTGTCCAGCATCCTCCATGATGGTATGACAGCCCATTTCTCCAACTGTGTGAATGTGGACTGAACTACTGTGCAGGATACCTCAAGCAGATAAAATCAAAGACTGAGGCAAGATTAAGAGGGAACAAAAAAAACTGATCTATTGCCAACAACTGATAACTACACCAGCAATCTCCTTACAAAAACACCAAAGTGGAAAAGCATGAGATTAGTGTTCCCCATGCAAAAAATAGTTATAGATCTTGCAGAAAAGGGCAAACAACCCATGTAATATTCCTAGCAATCATCAATATCCCCAGGGCAACCACAATAGAACCTATTGCTGATTGCCAGGGTTGTTTACAGGAATCAGAAACATGGTGAGCTGCAATATTTTAATATACATTATCAGTATACTAAGCAGTATTAATTATGTAGAGAACCATGACACGGAGTGACGGATGATCAATTAGAAGTGTTTGAGACAGTCATACGTGGGACTTTTTAAAATTGAGCAACACAAACTGTCATGTTAACAGGATTCGGAACATAGTTACTGGCTCTGAAAGCAAAGTCAGCAATCAGAAGACACCCATTTCCCAATGCTAGACTCCTTGCTTTCATAATATCTATCTACTTTTTCTAAATGCAATGCACATCTGATAACCGCCACTGCCCAAAACATTAAATGGTAAAATGAAAACTACCTGATGTGGCCCATGCAAGATCTGAAGGAAGGCCTCCACAGAGGTTAGAGACAACAGTCACATTAAATGGTTCTGTACATTTGAAGTTTTGGTCTAATAATGCACTCAAACAATTGGGCAAGTTCTCTCTCCTCATTCCACCATCCCTTCCTTTCCTTGTGGGGGTGGGGCATGAACCGTTACATTCCAAAATGTCTGTTAATAGATAAGGAAGCTTCAAGGTGTACTTGAGTCTCCAATGGTTGTGGGGTTCTAATCTGCCAGGGAGCAGAGCTTTTATTGGTTCCACCAAGTCACGGGCTTGTTCAGGAGTTCTGGCAGGTCAATCAAACAGCATCTGGGTGAACCAGCCTGGTTCAGACACTGGATTACAGATTCTGCCATGGAACATAGGAACAGGCTCAGTTCCATTTTCCAACATGGTAGCCACCAAAACATTGATACATGACGTGTGGTCTCATGCCCAGCCTCCAGATAACTCCCAGGAGCTCCGAACTATAAAAGGAGAACTGTTTGGTCACATTTTATACAGCACAAATAAACAGTCCCACTATGTCGAATGTCAAGTTGCCACCGCCAGAATCCCCAAGTACTGATATGAATCTACAAGCAGGAGAGATACTCCTTAGATATTTCAATCAATATATCCAATATCCACTCCTGAGCTGTAATACTGTACTCAGAGTCACCCACCATCATCACCACTGATTAGTAGATTGTTAAAGAAAGCTAGTGGAGTGTGCGAGGACCCTTTGGGAGTCTGCGAGCACAGTACCATGTAAAAAGGAGTGCCAAAATTCTTTCAAAAATGCCTGGAATGGACCATTGCTTATGATGCTATTGCAAAAACTGGCCTCATTTAGAGGCACTTTCAAAGGTTATGGCTTGGGAAGCCTCCGAATGCTCCACTGAGGCTGGGTAATTGGCACTCAGACTAGAGATGGGGAATGGGGACTCGGACTAGAGATGAGGAATGGGGAATGAGGGCTTGAGGTGGGGAGAGATGGAGATTGGAATGGGGGCTTGGAAGAGATGGAGACTGGGGAATGAGGGCTTGGGGAGAGAGGGAGACTGGGGAATGGGGACTCGGGGGAGGGGGGAGAAGTGATGGAGACTGCGGAATGGGGGAAGAGATGAATACTGGGGAATGGGGACTCGGGGGAGGGGGAGAAGTGATGGAGACTGAGGAATGGGGGCTCGGGGGGGCGTGAGGGAGGAGGTTAGAAGGAAGAATTGAACTGGGGGTCGGGAGAATGGAGTGGGGTGGGGACCAGCAATTCCTTCAGAGCGGGACTAGCAGCAGCACTGTGGTGAGCGGGAGCAGCCAATAAAGGGGCGAGTGAAACCTGGAGACCTTACTGTGGATAAATAGTGAAAGAATGATTCCTCTGGTGAGCGAATGGGAAACCAGGGAATGGAAGCCAAGGATTCACACTGGAAGAATCAAGAGGGAAGGGAGGAGGAAGGTTCTTGAACTGAGGGTTAATAAACCGTGGGATAGTTCACCACATGTGGCTATTGAGGTAGAGACTCAAAATTAATTTAAAAGGGAAGGGGATAAATATTTGAAAAGGAGGAATATAAAAGGATCTGGGGGGAATGGGGTTACAGAAGAGAGCGAGAGCACAGGGACCGGGGGCCGAATGGCCTCCCCGTGCTGCAATTTCTATAATTCGATAGAAACTCTTCTTTATCGAGTCCGAGCTCAGGGAGTGGTTTAGAAATGTTGCTGTTGAGCTGAGTTGAGTTTAGGACAATGTGCCCTGTGAGAAGTGCCCCAAACACTGAGCCCACTGCCCTACGTGCGATCTCTTGGTTTGGCTCAGGTCGGTCTGTACCGCCCGGTTTTGATGTGTGAAGTTGAAGCACGGATGAGCTCTGACTGAGGTTCCCAGTTCAGAATTGTTACCGTCACACGGAACCGGAGTCCAAATCTGAGTCTAAGGAGATAGGGAGAGAGATGAGGACCTGTTAAAAGTGGCATCAACCGGGGAGCCTGACCACACCTTGTGCAGTGCAGGGTATCTGTGGCAATGGTTTCAGAGCGAATTATCAGCGGATTATAGGATTACTATTAGTTACAACTTAGAATATCGGGGCACTGCACCTATTACTACCAGTTACACAAGGACCATCTGAGAGTTATTTATTACTGTTGGTTATGAGGGAATCGGAGTGTTACCAGTATTATTAGTTATCAACACAGTTTCAGTGAGTTAGCATTAGTTACTGGTGGAATCAAAGTTCCTTCCATCTCTGGTTTCCCCTCTGTAAATCGCCCCCCCGCCCTCAGCGTCCCCTCTTCTCCCCCGGCCCTCGGCGTCCCCTCTTCTCCCCACCCCCCTCAGCGTCCCCTCTTCTCCCTCCGCCCTCAGCGTCCCCTCTTCTCCCTCCGCCCTCAGCGTCCCCTCTTCTCCCCCACCCCCCTCAGCGTCCCCTCTTCTCCCCCCGCCCTCAGCGTCCCCTCTTCTCCCCCACCCCCCTCAGCATCCCCTCTTCTCCCCCACCCCCCTCAGCGTCCCCTCTTCTCCCCCCGCCCTCAGCATCCCCTCTTCTCCCCCCACCCCCACCCCCGCCCTCAGCGTCCCCTCTTCCCCCTCCCCACCCCCCCCACAGCGTCCCCTCCTTCTCCCCCCACCCCCCCCGCCCTCAGCGTCCCCTCTTCTCCCCCCACCCCCACCCCCGCCCTCAGCGTCCCCTCTTCTCCCCCCCACCCCACCCCCGCCCTCAGCGTCCCCTCTTCTCCCCCCGCCCTCAGCGTCCCCTGCTCACAGGTGGCTTCCTGGTTCCTGGAACTTCTCACACAACAGCTGCTGGTGCGAAACCGCGAGCAAAGATACACAACTACAGGAGACCCAAACTTTATGCAGTAAATGCAATAACATTTGTAGAAGTCATGTGATCAGGCATATGTGATCATGGTCAGTGGACATGTGGTCAGAACATCATGCGATCAAACCTCCAGGAATGCCTCCAAGCAGAGTTGGGAACCCTAATTGGGAGTTATCTATCCTTAATTTGCATTGAATTTGCTGCTGATGG
The DNA here is from genome assembly GCA_030390025.1 of Squalus acanthias. Lineage (NCBI taxonomy): Eukaryota > Metazoa > Chordata > Chondrichthyes > Squaliformes > Squalidae > Squalus > Squalus acanthias. The sequence continues at coordinate 24,744,215 of CM059433.1, read as the reverse complement.
TGCCTGGAGGCTGGCATTCTCTTGTTGAACTTTTAGCACAAAGGGACCGTCACCATCTCAGCATCGTTCGAAATATAAAACTGTTCGAGTGCTCAGCATCCTGCAGTGCTAGAGTTTCCTCAGCATTGGTCGTCAATGAGACAAGACATGGCCAGAGCTCTTCGACTTACTGTGCTCATCTAGCTCGTTCCGAATAATGTTGAAAATATAGAGCAATGGTTCTTTACAAGTGCGTTTCAAGGATCTGAGGCAACTGTGGCAAATTGTGCATTATGTTTCAGTGACAGTTATGCAACAGTCACAAGAACATTAACAATTGTGAATGGACAACATCATTTTGCACAGTATTTAAAGATTTTGGCAGGTGTTAATGCCAGTTATGTATGCATGAGTTAGTGTAGAGTGGTATATTTTGGTCAGAAGAATAAGGAGGCCACATACTGCTTCGTCTGAATGTGGTAGAGCAGCAAAGGGGATCTAGGGGTTCAGATACACAAATCACAAAGTAACGATGCAGGTTACTAAGGCCATAAAAAAGCAAATAAAGCACTGGGGTTCATTTATAGAGGAATAGAATTGAAAAGACAAGTTATGTTAAACTTGTACAGAACCTTGGTTAGACCACACTTGGAGTTACTGTGCACAGTTCTGGTCTCCATATTATAAAAGGATATAGAGACATTGGAGAAAGTGCAAAAAAGATTCACAGAGATGATTCCAGAACTGAGAGGATGTAGTTATCAGGAAAGGCTGGGGCTCTTTTTTTCGAGAAAAGAGAAGGCTGAGAGGTGACCTGATAGATGTCTTTAAGATAATGAAACGGTTTGATTGGGTAGACAGAGAAAATGGTTCGACTTGTGGGAGAGTTGAAAACTAGAGGTCATAAATATAAGATAGTCACTAATAAATCCAATAGGGAATTCAGGAAAAATCTCTTTACCCAAAGAGTGGTCAGAATGTGGAATGCGCTAGCACAAGGAGTAGTAGTAGAGGCAAATAGCATCGATGTATTTAAGGGGAAGCTAGATAAACAGATGAGGGATAAAGAAATAGAAGGTTATGCTGATAGGAGTTAGAGGCTCGTGTGGAGAATAAACATCGGCACAGACCAGTTGGGCCGAATGGCCTGTTTCTGTGCTGTAGACTCAATGTAACTTGATGCTGCAAAACCACATTAGAGTGACAACATTTCCAGTGTCATTTTGCCTCAACTGAACTGGGGAGATGAAGGATGGGGAGAAGACAGACACAGACTTTATTCTGAAGTTACTGATGCAATCTCAGCAAGAATTATTCAATGGAAATACTGACCACCAGCTGGTTTTCTGTGAGTACAAGCTCCGTAAGGTTTCCACATTCTCCAATTGCGTCTGTCAACTGAACCAAGCGATTTTGATCGAGCTTCAGAATGGAAAGCTGCTTTAGTTTTCCTGCAGGAAGGGGAGGGGAAAAAATTAGAAAGGAAACTTCTGCATGATAATTTATTAAGCAGTTATTCTGCATCTGAATTTGTTTTAAAATCTCATCTCTCAGGGAAGGTGCCGAAAGAGGTTTATACTTAAATGAGTCAGGGTCAGCAATGGCAGTCCCTCCAAGTACAGTAAGATTTATAAGCTCTAGCAGCATGATACAGCATTAAGCTGAATTTTTTTGGACTCTGATCGATAGAGTCATTAATTTGGTTCTAATCATAGTACAAATAATGTTACGATCTTCATTAGTTAAAGAACCAAGAAGTTTGTCTTGGGTTTATACCAGTTAGTGGAGATTATCAATCAGAAGTGCCTGCTTAACTGGATAAAGGAAATCTCAAGTAGGAGCAATCCCTTTAAGGGACAATGCACAGAAGGAGGGAGCAAAGTCCATCCAATCTAGACTTTCCTTGTTTCTGAGAATAAAATTCACTGGTATTTTCTTTCTAAACCAACCATTCCAACTGGGAGAGTGAACTGCTCCCAGGCCTGTTCTGAAATAGCTACCAGTGTATGAAGCCACATCCTACCAGTATGTGTTACAATGCAATAGAGAAAAAGCTTTCAAACTGGTACCGCATTTATGTCGCTCACTGAGCAGCAACCAAGGAACCAGGAAATCAAAGCAAAGTAAAACTGACAGATATACTGCAGACAAAAATCAGCAATATATCTCAAAGATGATTGGTGAGTTTGGAGGGAAGCAGCTTTTTTCAACAGGTTTATACTTAAAACACCTAAAGAGTAAGCACCGTAAGTTCACAGCAGGTTTAAGTTATATGTCATCCAAATTTAGTTTAACTACATAGTGATATAAATGATCATTCCCCTAATACAAGCACGTTTTTATTTCTATGCCACTTTATATTAAAGGTACCACATCAGAAGGTAGGGCTACCTCGGAGGGGAGTGCAGTCATAAATGAGGGGCAAATTACTTACCCCCATAAATGATGCAATTATCTTTAGTTGCACTGGAGTGCTGTAATCAACATCCAGGATTGGACTACTCAATATAGTGAGAGAGCTGCCCGAGAGGCTCGCAGTGAAGGTCACTCAAGCAAGTATTCTCAAGCCTGGAGATCCACCCTCTAAAAAACTGAAGGCAAAGCTTATTAGGGCACAATTACAGTTTGGTGCTAGTTTCTTTCAAAATTTTATAAAGCCAGATGAATATGAAAGCACTGTGCTTTTCCTCAGTGTGTTAGCAAACAGTAAACCAGACATGGAATTTTACAGGACAGAAAGTGGCCATTCAGCTCATCGTGCCTGCAGTGGGACTCTCACACAGCTCTACTGCTGACAGACATTTCACACAAGTGCTTTAAGCTTTGCTGTTTTCACCAAATTGTCCCTGGAGCAATCTCCCAAAAATCTAGAGTTTCACCTCTTGGGACAAACGATTTAAAAATAAAATCATCAGAGGGAAGGGGAAGAGGGAAGAAAGATTTCAAAATGTATTGGCATTTACATTCTTGAGCGCACAGTCAAATTAAAATATAAAATAGACATACACAGATAGCAGACTTCCCTAGGAGAGTAAAATATTCTTCCAGAAGACAATATTTCCCTAACTGATAGCTCTAAAAAAAAAAGTAACCTGAGGAAATAAACTTGGTGAAAGCATTTTAAAGTCCTCCCAGACATACCGCACCAATTTCATGAAAAAGTGAACCTACCAATGCCATTTGGCAAAACTTCCAACTGATTCTGTGAAACCAGCAGATCAGAGAGCAAGCCAAGACCACTAATCTCTTCCGGGAGTTTCTCCAGTTTATTTTCTGACACATCTAAACACAGTAAGTTCTTCAGGTTTCCAATTTCCTGTTTTAATTAAAAAGAAAACAGAACTCATGTCCATACATGAAAAGTTTAGTGGTAAAGCACACTGCGGAGAAGGGCAATTTCTCTCCCACTGATTTCAAACACTTTTTTTTTTATATTTAAAAAAAAGCTTCTGTGTTTGTATTTGTAGTCAACCGTTTCCAAAATTCCAAAGTGGTAAGCAAGTACTTAACAGAAGTTTTTGTTAACTTAGCATCTAAAAGACTAAGCTAATGAGAAGTGAAAAGGAATGTTCAACTAACTAAATATTAAAAGATTAGCACTTCTCAATTTCTTTAGAAAACACATAAATTAAAGTTTGTATGTTAAATACACCTGCACATTTGGTGAAAATTTACTTCAAAGCTTCTTTAGCTATTAGAGTAGAACTCATCCATCAGTGTTTATCCAACAATAACTGCATCTGAATCATAGAACCAAACAGCACAGAAGGAGGCCATTCGGCCCGTCGTGCTTGCGCTCGCTCTTTGAAAGAGCAGTTGTGCTTAGTCCCACATCCCTGCTTTTTGTCCGTAACCCTGTAAGTTCTTCATCTCAAGTACCTGTCCAATTCCCTGTTAAAATTATTTATGGAATCAGCTTCCACCACCTTTTCAGGTAGAGCGTTCCAGATCCCGACAACTCTGTGAAAAAAATTCTCCTCATCTCCCCCCTAGATCTTTTTCCAATGATTTTGAATCTATGGCCTCTAGTTCTTGAGCCACTTGCCAGAGAGAAAAATATAAAAATTACTAATACTGTCTGCATGTACTTCCCAACTTGGCCACTTGACTTAGTTATTTCTGTCACACTTTTTATGTCAACTATTTTTAAATAACAAATTTCCATGTCACATTTAAAATGGAAAAAGTCGTCACTCAATGTGCAATGTAACCACCAGGTTGTGCTACTGGGTTCCCACAATTCTCTCAAAAAGCTTTCAACATTTTATTCCATCCACATTTAAAATTGAACCTGTCTATGAACTTCTCACACACATTATGCAATCACAGGTCACTGTAGAGCAGCTTTATCAACACTGTGCTAGCTTGACTGCCATCTTGGTTTTTCAACTCAACTTCCGTAAGTTAAGAATTAAACAGCATGGTTTTATTTATTTTTCACTACTTTTTTTTTTAAACGCAACAATGTGCATATCTTTCTTCCGTTTTATTTAAAAATCACTTCTCTGCAGTGTCATTTGGGCTCTCCAGCTATTGGTCCCTATGGCTGTGTCTCTTCCCAGACTGCTGGCTGCTTACTCTCTTTCCCATTCCAGTCAGCACCCAAATATCTAAGTTTTGAACACAAAATATTTCAATAAAGCGTAAAATCTATCTAGTTAACTTCTGAAGTTTCGGCGGCCCCATTTTGCTCACCTGCCCATACTCCTCTCTGGGGCGTGGCGATACTCGCCTGGCACTCACTTTGGCGGCAGTACGCCGTGAAACCCGGCACTTTCCATTCCATCTCAGCAACCAGCTGAAACTCTTCCAGATGACTTACGTAGACACAGTTGCCCATGACCCAGCCCGCTTCTTCTCACCCCTGCAATGACACTGGGGACATCTGGGCATACCTAATGACATGAATCTTGTCATTCATGTGGAAATGACTTATGAAATAATACTGGGCGGCCTGCTGGTGGTGCTGTCCAGGAGAGTATAAATACTCGGGCACGGGCCCAGCTTGCGCAGGACATTCTTAACAGGAACTAGTGAAGGACACAACTAGACCTCCATGTTGTAAAACAGTTGATTAAAGCTTTGTTTAATGCTTAGACCAAGTGCCTAGTAGTTTTCTTACGTCACCTTATACTATAGCATTCACCCAAGCCCAGCCGCCCGTGAAATGAGCAGCATTTCTCTTTTTAGTACTCCACCCACCTACTTAGAAGCTGCTGCACTTCCTCCCGCTCCCCAATAAAAGAACAGGACTTGTTTCTAGAATCCCCTCCCGCAATCAACCACCTTTTCACTTTAGAACCAACCCCCGACCTACCCCCCCATCCACCCGGCAGGATTTTTGTTTTGCTAATCCCCCTGCCCACCACTGCAAACAACCTTCCAAATGTGTCTCCTCCCCATTTCAACAAACATTCCCTTCCACGGAACAGCAAATCCCTCTCCCCAATTCCATGGCAACCTTCCCACCTGTGAAAGGATCGCAAAAGGCCACCAGATTCTTCCCGATTTCTGTATTATACTGTATTTATTGACTCAGTAGTACATTATTTCCACTGCTGTATACCAAGAATAATGTATTTGTCTAAACACAAGCTCTGCTTTCCATTGGGTAGTGGTACTCTCAGAAATTAGGACAGGGGTTCGTTCCTTGGCCATGTGTTAATATCTATAGGGGGTCACCCAGAGAGAAAAGTTTGAAAACCTTTAATAGAGAGCTAGATTAAAATAATTGTACTCCCAACAGCTAGGTACATTTGATACTTGTGAAGGCAATGAATAGATAATGCTCCATGATAACAGACCATTATACCTTGGGAGAGGAAAACAATTGTCCCCTCTAACCTTGAAAAGCACGCCTATTTTTGACTGAGGCAACCATGGAGATGCTCTCAGTAGTACTCGCATATCCTCCTGTCTAAAAGAGTACCACAGAATCACCAATGTAAAAATGAGGAGGTAATATCGATAAGTGGTAAAGATGATCACAGTAAACTGAATTATGATGAACCTTTTAAATCTCCATAATTCAAATAGCAAGCGTTTCAAAACTTGGAATATATAAAGTGGCACTAGGTTTTCATGGCAATGTAAATGTGCCAGCTTTTCAGCCTAAGCATTCTCAAGTGGAAATACAGAGGGACAATAAATCAAAGGCCTGGATAAGCAGCACTTAGAAGTGTAAGGGCCAAGATTAAAATTAGTAGCTGAACGACAGCAAAGAGACAGTACCTGAAAAATCAAAAGACAAAGAACAGGACAATTCCAGTAAAAAAGCACCATTAAGGCATTGGGGGAGGGGAAGACAATAATTGCAGAAAAGGCTTACCGCAGGCAGTTCCACCAGTTGGTTCCCGTCCAGCCACAAATCCTTCAGGTTTGAAAGTGATCCAGTAGTTTCTGGCTACAAATAAAAAGGTTCAAAATTCACTAATCACTGCTATACAGCTGTGAAAATTGTACTGTTCACTTCACATCAGAAACGTTCAGAAATTAAAAACAATTTTTTTTTTTACTGAAATACCTCAATTTTTTCCAAAACACTATTTAACCCGTCAGTTTTTGGCAAATATTCACAGTAAATTTTAATTATTGAACTAACAGCTCCATCATTCCGAGGGCGAATGTAGAAATACTGACTGACAATTGACTTTCAAAAATGAGGATTGGATAGGTCGAGAGTGCAGCCGAAACACAGCACTGGAATGGAGACTGAAGAACGCAAAACTGGGGGCTCGTTTGAGGCCATTTTGATGGAGGGATGACATTTACCGTTTTAATTTTTCACATTATGCTTTAAAGAAGCTGTAAACAAATGTGAACACTACTGTTACGGCGGAAAAAGCGGATAGTCCCTAAAATTGGTTGAACTGTTACAATGGAGATGCATCTCTTGGCCCCGTTTGTTTCTGGAAGGGATATAGTGGACATGGGAAGAATAGCAGCAATCTCTCAGCCAATTACTTCACATTTAATGTAAATCAAGTGAGCACTACACAATCAATCATTCAGGTGCCACACAAACTAAAAATCGATCCGCTCAACAACTTAAAGATCCATAATCTGGACCAATTCGCAAAGACCAGCGATAATTATTTTCGGGGTTACCTATTTTTTTTTTTTTTACATTGCTTTTAATGGAATTCGGAAAATGTTCAATTCAGTTAGCTTCTAAACTGTATTCGGAATTAGCCCACTGGAATAAAGGACTGTTTCACAAATGTTCTGAAAGAAACATCAGGCATTTGAGCCTCGCCAAAGAAAAGTAATCCTTGTGATCTTAACAGGAAAATCTATTCAACTGAATTGCACCACATTCCAAAAAGCAACAGAAAGGCTACAGCGGCACTCTTACTGAAGTCTGAGCTGTTGTTACTACTCCCTAAGCTTTCAGGCAGAAAGCACTTTTACACAGAAATTTCCGATGCACATTATGCAGTGGGATTTCAGTGTGGTGTTTTTAGGCTTCACTCTGATACTTGTCGTGTGCTCAGTGTCAAGGACCACTCCCGTAGGTGAACTCTTAGTTCTCTACGTGCGGAAAGTGTGACTTAGCCACACTTTCCAGTACCGTAGCATCACCTGGGGGTCAAATAGAAGCCCTCATTATTGCACATAGCTTACTGGGTATAACAATGATGTGGAGATGCCGGTGTTGGACTGGGGTGGACAAATGTGAGAAGTCGCACAACACCAGGTTATAGTCCAACAGCTTTATTTGAAATCACAAGCTTTCGGAGCGCTGCTCCTTCCCTTCGTCAGGTGACGAAGGAGCAGCGCTCCGAAAGCTTGTGATTTCAAATAAAGCTGTTGGACTATAACCTGGTGTTGTGCGACTTCTCACATGGGTATAACAAGTCCTCCTGTTATCTCTCAGATTTTGGATAATGGAAGAACAGGCCATATAAACTACAGAACAGGTTTTTTAAATTACAGACAAGCAGCCACAAGATCCAATGCAGCAGCTTGCACTATTTTTTTTGAAACAGAACAATTACCTGCCACTCCCTCCCAGGTATAAATATAACAACAGATCCAACACTTTTCTAACTCAACTGATAAAAACTAAACCTGGACCAGTGTCCATCCTGTAAGTCTTACATGTAGGTATCATAGACAGCTATTGGACTACCTCTATAGAAGCTATGGTACAGTGAATTGTACATTGTAAATTGCTGAATCAGCACTTCCATTTAATTTTGCTATGTCATCCATCATGCTGTAGCTGCAATTTCTGGCCACAAAGTGACTCTGTGGAATGAGTGTGTCATCTTGAGTATCACTCCTTCTCTACATATCTTGTGCATAAAAAATCCTATTCCTCAACTGCCTATCTCAATCACTGTGCCAGCAACCCAGTATAAGACAGACGAAGGTCACAGTAATGCAGTACTTGGCTCTTCCAGTACTTCGGTGGAATGCATCTCAGCCTCAATAGTGGCCTCCAAATTTATCCAACTCTTTAGCAAATGTAATAGCACTACAAATGTAAGAATGTGTACTGTTACAAAAAAACACAAGATAAAATTAATTTGAAAGTCCTGTTGAGAAAAATCATATTAATTAATTTTTTTTTTAAATTATGGGGAAAAAACAGCACATTTGCTTATTGTGGCTTTTTAATTGGGGTAAAAATAAAATCTGCTCAAATGGAACTTTCGGTTCAGGGTATTATTTTTTATTCATTCATGGGATGTGGGTCGTCGCTGGCAAGCCAGCATTTACTGCCCTAGAGAAGGTGGTGGTGAGCCGCCTTCTTGAACTTCTGCAGTCCGTGTGGTGAAGGTACTCCCACAGTGCAGTTAGGGAGGGAGTTCCAGATTTTGACCCAGCGACGATGAAGCAATATACTTCCAAGTCAGGATGGTGTGTGACCTGGAGCGGAACTTGCAGGCGATGGGGTTCTTCCATTGTCATTCTAGGTGGAAGAGGTCGCGGGTTTGGGCGATGCTGTCGAAGAAGCCTTGGCAAGTTGCTGCAGAGCATCTTGTAGATGGTACACACTGCAGCCATGGTACGCCGGTGGTGGAGGGAGTGAATGTTTAAGGTGGTGGATGGGGTGCCAATCAAGCAGGTGTGGAGCTTCTTCAGTGTTGTTGGAGCTGCACGTATCCAGGCAAATGGAGAGTATTCCATTACAATCCTGGCTTGCGCTTTGTAGATGGTGGAAAGGTTTTGGGGAGTCAGGAGCACTGTTCCTTCTAAGTTGCGCGTATGCGCGGCCACGCAGCACTCTGATTGGGCCGCGTAGTTAAATAAACGGGCCTCGCACCCACGGCACAGTGAAGCTTCGCGCTGGGGACGCCGACTTGAGGCAGGCAGCTGCACGGTAACTGCACCGCACTGGCAGCCGTCTGATTGGCAGGCCTGTCCAGCCACTGACGTGCATTTGCAGGTTCTCGCAACCAGGGTTCTCCCGGCCAATCAGTGCCAAGAGAAGGCGGCACCCTCCCGACGCACGTCATTGGCTGGACTGGCCTGCCAATCAGACAGCTGCCAATCACACTGGCCTGCCAATCAGACAGCTGCCAATCACACTGGCCTGCCAATCAGACAGCTGCCAATCACACTGGCCTGCCAATCAGACAGCTGCCAGTGAGGTCCGGTTACCGCGCAGACAGCATCACGGGCGCGAAGCTTTAGTGTGCCGCGGGAGTGCGAGTGCAGCCCGAGGGGGTTATTAGACAATCAAAGAAAGGCAAGTCAGTAAGTACCTCAGCAACCCGAGTGCATGTCAGCACGCAATCCTGGCCAGTAACAAGCGTAGTGTTAAGTTAAAGAAACATTATTTTACTAATCTGCAGGGCTAGTGGCCACACTGTTAAGTCCCCTGGAAGTCCTTTGAAGAGGCCAGACATTGTATCAGGATGTGGATCCAACAGGTTTCAGCCTTTGTTGGTAGTTTCTGTGGGGACTTGTTTGAGACAGAACTTCCATCTGTCCCAAAAATGGCACCTGATGTCAGGAATTTCCTCATTCTCAGCCTGGTTTATGCAAAGCAGCCTGTATGCCTGCATTAACCAGCCAAACAAGCCATTAGCCAGAGGGTCCAGGCATGGGTGTAAGCCAAAAATGCAAGCATTACCAGAAAGTCAGTCCCTCTTTACAAGAGACCCGATTGGCCCTTTAAAAAAAACTTGTATTTATACAGTGCCTTTAACGTAGTAAAACATCCCAAGGCACTTCACAGGAGTATTATAAAAGAAAAAATTGACATCAAGCCACATAGGAGAAATTAGGGCAGGTGACCAAAAGCTTGGTCAAAGAGATAGGTTTTAAGGAGCATCTTAAAAGGAGGAAAGAGAGGTAGGCCACCAATGGTTGGGCGATTATAATCAGGGATGCTCAAGAGGGCAGAATTAGAAAGGAGCGCAGATATCTCGGGGGGGGGGGGGTTTGTGGGGCTGGAGGAGATTACAGAGATAGGGAGGGGCGAGGCCATGGAGGGATTTGAAAACAAGGATGAGAATTTTGAAATCGAAGCGTTGCTTAACCGGGAGCCAATGTAGGTCAGCGAACACAGGGGTGATGGGTGAATGGGACTTGGTGCAAGTTAGGACACGGGCAGCCGAGTTTTGGATGACCTCAAGTTTACGTAGGGTAGAATGTGGGAGGACGGCCAGGAGTGCATTGGAATAGTCAAGCCTAGAGGTAACAAAGGCATGGATGAGGGTTTCAGCAGCAGATGAGCTGAGGCAGGGGCGGAGACGGGCGATGTTACGAAGGTGGAAGTATGCTGTCTTAGTTATGCTGCGGATATGTGGTCGGAAGCTCATTTCAGGGTCAATTATGACACCAAGGTTGCGAACAGTGTGGTTCAGCCTCAGACAGATGCTAGGGAAAGGGATGGAGTCAGTGGCAGGGACCGAAAACAATGGCTTCGGTTTCCCAAGATTGGCCCTTTAAAAACTGTTGTGCCAGTGATGTCAATGATTCTGCAGTACTTAACCCAAATATAACTGTTACCCTTTGTTTATGGCTCAAATGTTTTTGGATCAACTGTTTGATTTGACACCAATTTTTGGGCGATTCACTTTGGTCCCCAATTTTAACATGCAAAGGCTGAAACACTTTGCTGAAGAACATAAGAATTAGGAGCAGGGGTAGGCCATACAGCCCTTCGAGCCTGCTCCACCATTCAATAAGATCATGGCTGATCGTTAAGAAAGAAAGAAAGACTTGCATTTTTGAAGTGGAGTCACTGTTGTAATGTGGGAAACCTCAACTCCACTTTCCCGCCCGATCCCCATATTCCTCGATTCCCTTAGATAGAATTTTGTATTCTATCTCAGCCTTGAATACACTCAACGACTGAGCACCCACAGCCCTCTGTGGTAGAGAATTCCAAAGATTCACAATCCTCAGTGAAGAAATTCCTCCTCATCTCGGTATTAAATGGCCGACCCCTTATCCTGAGACTCTGTCCCCTAGTTCTAGACTCTCCAACCAGGGGAAACAATATCAGCATCTAGCCTGTCAATCCCCCTCAGAATCTTGTATGTTTCAACAAGATCACCTCTCATTCTTCTAAACTCCAGAGAGTATTGACCCATTCTACACAATCTTTCATCATAGGACAGCCCTCTCATCCCAGGAATCAATCTAGTGAACCTTCGCTGCACCGCCTCCGAAGCAAGTATATCCTTCCTCAGAAGGAGACCAAAACTGTGCACAATGCTCCAGGTGTGGTCTCACCAAAGCCCTGTACAATCGTAGTAAGACTTCCTTGCTCTTAAGAGCAGGGATTAATATTGTGGAGAATGTTGGAGAGCAAAACATTCGAAGCGAAATTCGTAAATTAAAGTAGCAACCATTTCCAAGTCAGTCTGATTGGTTTTTCTGTCCAAGAAGAAAGATGAAAGTTTATTTCTGTTAATCATAGCTTTTCCTGCTTTTTGTTTTTAATTCTGTAACACAAATTGTGTATGTGCTTTTCTCCACTTGTGAATAAGTGCTGCATTTCTGACATGTTACAAGGTGGGTGTGCTGGTTCAAGACAACATTTATTAATGGTTGAAAAAACCCATTTTTGTTCAATTCTTTTTAATACTGTGAACTAAAGAATTACAGCACTTTATATTTGTTGGTTGTCTGGTTGCATTGTGATTAATATTCTAATTAGTTATGTGGACATACAGCACGTCAGCGTCATAGGAAAGCCGCTGCTCCTGCTGCTTGTGCAGCCACTGCTATAGTGACATGAGGGATGGGCTAATATGTTGAAAACTTTAAAATTAATACAAATTGCACGAATAGATATGCCTCTTTCAGTTCACCTTGGGCTTTTGGATTGTTTGTCGATGCAGAACCGTGTAACTGAGTGACGTTTCTGAAGTGTTAATGCATTATTATGCAGTTCTTTTATATCCCAGTCATTTCTAACAAGTATTTTTATTTTTTAAGTAGAGTTTGTACATGTTTGTAAAAGCTTTGAATTAATTCTACCATAAACAAACTTGCAGAATGGGCATGTAAATAACAAATGAATTTCAATATAGATAAGTGTGAGGTGGTGCATTTTGGGAGGAGGAAGGAGAAGGTTACCTACTCCTTGGAAAATAAGAGTCTAAATGGGGTAGAGGTGCAAAGGGATCTAGGGGTATAGATTCACAAATCATTAAAAGTAGCAATGCAGGTTAAAAAAAAGCAATAAAGTACAAATAAAGCACTGGGGTTCATTTCTAGAGGAATAGAATTCAAACGCAGAGAAGTTATGTTAAACTTGTATAGAACCTTGTCTGAATGACTCATGATTTGAGACGGTGGGGTGGCAATGTGGCATTATTGTATATATGCTTTTAAGTGGTTGCTGTTGCTGTCGTTAGTAAAATTTGTCCACGGACACAAAGGTCGCACTCAAAGGAGTTCGTGGCCCACTCAGTACAAAAAAAAGAGGGAACATTGGTCAGGAGGTGAGTCACTTGCCGCTGAACACCCAGCCTCTGACCTGCTCTTGTAGCCACAGCATTTATGGGGCTGGTCCAGTTAAGTTTCTAGTCAATGGTGACCCCCAGGATGTTGTTGGTGGGGAATTTGATGATGGTAATGCCACTGAATGTCATGGGGCAGCGGTTAGACTTTCACCTGTTGGAGATGGTCACTGCCTGGCACGTGTGTGGTACAAATGTTACTTGCCACTTCTCAGTCCAAGCCTGAATGTTGTCCAGCTCTTGCTGCATGCGTGCACAGACTGCTTCATTATCTGAGGAATTGTGAATGGAACTTAACACTGTGCAATCGTCAGCAAACATCCCCACTTCTGACCTTATGATGGAGGGAAGGTCATTGATGAAGCAGCTGAAGACCTGGGACACTGCCCTGAGGAAATCCTGCAGCGATGTATTGGGGCGGAGAGGATTGGCCTCCAACAACCACCTTCCTTTGTGCTAGGTATAATTCCAGTCAGTGGAGAGTTCCCCTCTTCTACCCCCCACCCCCGATTCCCATTGACTTCAATTTTACCAGGGCTCCTTCATGCCTGCTGCCTTAATGTCAAGGGCAGTCGCTCTCACCTCACCTCTGGAATTCAACTCTTTTGTCCATGTTTGGACCACGGCTGTAATGAGGTCTGGAGCCGAGTGGTCCTGGCGGAACCCAAACTGAACATCGGTGAGCAGGTTATTGGTGAGTAAGTGCCACTTGATAGCACTGTCTACGACTCCTTCCATCACTTTGCTGATGATTGAATAGACTGATAGGACGGTAATTGGCCGGATTGGATTTGTCCTGCTTTTGTGGACAGGACATACCTGGGCAGTTTTCCACTTTGTCAGGTAGGTGCCAGTATTGTAGCTGTGCTGAAACAGCTTGGTTCGAGGCGTGACTAGTTCTGGAGCACAAGCTTCTAATTCTCTTTTCTCTCTGATACCAAACAGAACTCCAACCCTCTGATGGCCACCAAAATGATCTTGCTTCTGTCTGGCAGCGGTGGGGGCTGGGGTATGCGTCACCTCGTCCCATTTATACAAGGGAAAGCACGCCAGAGCCTGGGTTTAGGCAGGAAGCAAGAATCTCAAGCCTAGGACTGGAATCGAGGGGGAAGCGGCCGGGTACTGGGATACAATTCTGCCTGTATTAGTATTGTTGCTATGTGCTATTTGTATTTATTATAACTGGGCTCCAATTTTGAGTGTATGTTGGTAGACTAAACATTGCTTGATGCCTGACTATATTTCTATTAGCAGCGAAGATTTCAGAAGGAAAAGCTGGGCTGCACAATCTCAACTTTATTTATTGAAGCAATGCGGTGAGATTTTGCCAAGAATATCTTTTTTGACAGACGTGAAAATGGCAGCCTTGCTGCCAACAGATGGAGCGTGTTGGTAAATATTGAAAGAAACCCAACCCACCCCCATAAAAATGCAAGGACCAAACACAAAAGGCAGGCCTGTACAGGGACAAGATTTCAAAGATAACACAGGTAAGTTTATATCCAACTTCAGGGAGTTCTTCAAAAATGTTTTTAAAGTGTTAACTATGTTAGAAATTTAGTTGCTAAATTGATGGGTCCAGGCTTTACTGAGGAAGATAGAGCTGGAAACGTGCTCGTGGCACTCTGCGCTATGTTCCCGCCTCAACCAGTTTCCAGAAGGTCAGCACAGTACAATAAAATGGACCCAACCATATGTGGTAAGTTATATGTAAAGCAGATCGAATTGAGGGAAATATGGCCGCCATCATGTTTTATGCCATTCAGAGGAGCCTGTGCAATCACTTTCAGTGCATTATTGTGCACAAGTCCCAGGAGAATCAATAATACATTTTTTTTTTAATGTTTTTAATCCAACTTTTCAAGCAGCTTGTAGACTGCCTTCTAACTGACTGCAAAAGGCCTCGTTTTCGGCCTTGGTTCAACTCAAACCCTGGCGGAGTCTGGGGAGTCCACCTGCTTATGACCCAGGGGTAAAGTTGGCTGGAGTCAGCAAGCATCTCCCTGGCCAGGGGAGTGTGGTGGTAGAGGAGAAAGAGTTCCGCCCCTCCAGAGAAAGCTTAGGGCATACAGTCAGTGGCTCAAAAACAAACTATTGGGCAAAAGATCTTGGAACAAAATGTATTTGCTTTTTAAGTCATCTTTCTGGTCAGTTTGTGAAGGAATAAGCCATATAACCTATTCAGAAAAATATACCATTCTATGAAAGAATTCTAGCCTTATTAAAACATGACAAACTGGGTTTGGAAATCTGGAAGCCTCAACAATCTAAAGCTGTAACAGCATACAGGCTATTGAGGTAAGATAGTTGTTGACACAATCAATAACCTAATTGAAACAGAAGGTTAAAGGCTCCTGACAGTCTGAATCTTTGGGAACAAACAATAGATCACCCTGGTTAAGGTGTTCTAATTTACACTTCGTAAAAAAGGCACAAACAGAAGGCCTTAGTAAAAATGACATCAAATAAAATGCACCTGCTGTTACACCATTTTTTATGGTAAACTTCAAACACCTAGAGGAGAGACACGAGTCTGTATTGCTACCAGCTGAAGTGACTAAGAATTGCAGGGGTCAGCAGAAAAATGACGAGATAATTAGCTTACATTAGCAGAAAACTTCAAAGGAAATACCACTGAAAAAGGGTATAAATATTGAACTTTCAAATGGGATAACAGATTCGCTGTAAAGGGGCAAAGCGATTCTCAGGCTTCAGAGGTGGCTCTGTAAGTCTACAACTCTTTGTACCTCGGGGATCAAGATACTGTATTTGATTTTGGTGGATATCCTGAATAAGACTAAGAACTGTAAAACTGTAGCAAAGTTAAGATTTGAGAATAAGGATCTCTGATAATAAGATTGTAAAGCTTTCTCTTTTTGGAACTGTTGATGTTGCGATTGACTCACCAACTGTAATTACATCGATTCTTTAATAAATCTATATATTTTTAGAATTATCTCACATAATACTTCTGTATCAAACTCGCGAACTCAATCTCTGTACACTCTTTGGTGAGGAGTTGCAGAATTCTGGGGGAGTTTTCCAGACCCTCATAATATCCAGAATGTTACAGTCTAGCTAAACTTATTAAAAATGCTATCTGGAGGACGGTAACATTTTCAGGTTGTTCCTTTCCTTTAGGGAGAGATAATCCGGACCTTTAGATCCAATTAAGCATCTTTAGGATTCGGCTACCTCAAACTTTAGTTGAAAGTGAACGTCTGGAGGATACGCCTGATCCGGGGTAGCCCTAAAGGGGCTAGGACTAGTAAATATCCCTTCAAGTTTTACATTACTTGGTTCTTGAATGATCCTTTTGGAAAGAGATTGAGCAACTTGATTGCTCAGTTTTGTTCCAGTTAAGTCATTTCTCATTAGTATTTTGTGCTACCTGTCAATCTGCTTTCCATTTGTTCACATTTTGTCAATATATTCGATTGGCTCAAATAACTATCTATTAAGTTACCAATCAGATTTTCTTTGCCCCACTGGCCTGTGCTTGACCCAAGACTTTGTTTGATGTAATCTGTGGCCCATTTTATATCCTTTCTGTATTTCTCTTTTACCATCCTATTAATACAAAACTTTAAATCTAAATATTGTAATATTATGCCCAAGTGAAAGAAAATGCTAAATAAAACCAGCAAAAAAGAGGAAGTCACTGAAACATAATTTAATGCTTCTTTTATAATGTCCATTTTGTATTGGCAGCATGTTCTCTTGGGTGGTGGTTTCACACCAAAAGTGCTGTCTAAAACAGGCAAATGTGCATCAACATGCTGAGAGCAAAACCATCTTGAAAAAGGTGATCTAATACTGGTGTCAAAGTATATTAATAGAAGGTACAGGATTGTTCGGGGTCATTTAAATGTCGTGAGCTTTTGACTCTTCGGCGAATGGAAAGCCCAGCCTGTAAGTTAACCACAAACGACAGACTTCTGTCTACTGCTAAGACAGACACAAATGACCTTTTTCTGTTTTCTGTCTGTCTTAGCAGTAGACAGAAGTCTGTGGCTTGTCGCCGTTACAAATGACCTTTTTCTGTTTTCTAATGGCGACAAGCCACAGACTTTTGTCTACTGCTAAGGAAAACAACAGAAAACAAGACATAGAGCAGGAAAGGTTGTGACTTGGACACTGCAACAAAGAAACAGAGGAGGCCCATTTAGCTCAAAACTGTATAAAAAGAGAACAAACTGTGCTATCGGGCAGAGAGGGCACATGAAGACGATAAGGAAGAATCAGTTTGGTGGACACTCCCGGGCTCTCCTCCAGAACAAGGGTCTGGTCAATCCGCATTCTGAAACTGGCTCCCAGTTGTGAGAATTATTTAGATCTGTTGCTTATTCTTGTTCGGCAATCGAATAAAGTGTTTCGTAATCGTAGTGCCAGTTTCTGTGGTTGTTGTCTTCATTCAAAGTTACAACTCGTAATAGGGTTATTTCCCTTAACATAGGGACAAATTATTATTAATAATAATCCTACATTAGCTACAATTTAAAAGTGGGCCCCTCCAAAAGCAAAAGTAAAAAAGCCTCTTGCAACCCATTGGGAAGACCGAAGCCACTGTCTTCAGTCCCCGCCACAAACTCCGCTCCCTAGCCACCGACTCCATCTCTCTCTCTGGCAACTGTCCGAGACTGAACCAGACTGTTCACAACCTTGGTGTCGTATTTGACCCCGAGATGAGCTTCCAACCACATATCCGCACCATCACCCAGACTGTCTATTTCCACCTCCGTAACATCGCCCGTCTCCGCCCTTGCCTCAGCTCATCTGCTGCTGAAACGCTCATCCATGCCTTTGTTACCTCTAGACTTGACTATTCCAACGCACTCCCGGCTGGCCTCCCATCTTCCACCCTCTGGAAGCTAGAGGTCATCCAAAACTCGGCTGCCCGTGTCTTAACTCACACCAAATCCCGTTCACCCATTACCTCTGTGCTCGCTGACCTACCTTGGCTCCCGGTTAAGCAACACCTCCATTTTAAAATTCTCATCCTTGTTTTTAAATCTCTCCATGGCCTTGCCTATCTCTGTAACTTCCTCCAACCCTAGAACCCTTTGAGATATCTCCACACCTCCAATTCTGGTCTCTTGCACATCCCTGATTTTAATCGCTCCACCATTGGCGGCTATGCTTTCAGCTGCTGAGTCCCTAAGCTCTGGAATTCCCTCCCTAAACCTCTCCACCTCTCTTTTCTCCTTTAAGACGCTCCTTAAAACCTACCTCTAACTAATCTTTTGGTCATCTGCCCTAATATCTCAAGTGGCTCAAATTTTGTTTGCGAATGCTCCCGTCAAGCGCCTTAGAACGTTTTACTATGTTAAAGGCGCTATATAAACACAAGTTGTTATTGTTGTACTACCATTCTCATTTTAATGATTTTAAAAAGACTGCCTAGTCAGATGTTTCCAATCATTAAAAACCTCATCAACAGTGAGCCAGTATGCAGCACTCTGTGGATATGCTGAAGTTAAACGTAGATATCGAACATCCAACTACACGATGGTGCAGTGAACACGTGGCTCCCTCCATGGCCTCTATTCTTTTCTCCATTTCCA
This sequence comes from Squalus acanthias, assembly GCA_030390025.1. Classification (NCBI taxonomy): domain Eukaryota; kingdom Metazoa; phylum Chordata; class Chondrichthyes; order Squaliformes; family Squalidae; genus Squalus; species Squalus acanthias. The sequence continues at coordinate 24,725,743 of CM059433.1, read as the reverse complement.
AAGTCCATTATGAAAAGAGAAAAAAAAACACACTAAATAAGTAACCAAAGGTTGAACACTACAAAAATGTAGCTCATCTAGTAGGACAGTGTGTGCCTTTGATACTTAATATTGCTCTGACTCAATTTCTTTTGTGATGCAATGTTATTTCATTGTTTCTGATACATAAACAAAAATACACCCATTATTGTGCTTCAAACTTGGATGATTTCTACCACAGTATTTTAATAAATATTCACATGCAAATTTGTTATCTCCCAATAAATCCAAATCACTTCTTATCCAATAGCCAAAAGACAATGGGCTGGATTTTGCAGTGAGCGGCGCCAGCCGTTCGTTAGACTTGCACTTGCCCTTAGACTTGCCATGGGGTTTTGCAAGGCACGTTGCTGTCAACGGGACATTCAAACGGTGCGGCACTCTACAGGGCAGCTGGGACCTGTGTGAACAGGGCAAGCAACTGTGTATCTCCTTAACCAATCAGATTGAAGAATTGTTAATGAGCAGTGCAGAGTTTGAACCAGGAAGTGTCAGTTAAAATATTTAATTCAATGTCGAATCAGGTACAGAAAGTGAAATAAAGAGAGGGAAAGAAAGATTGGATTAAGAGAGATGAGACAGAAAGAAAAAGTAAAAAATTTAATAAAAATTTTAAATCTCTAACAATAATTAAAATCGGAAGGAATGAGACTCCCCACTTGTTGATGTTAATATTCAGTGCCAGAGAGGGTTGTTTGGCAGTAATTGAGACTTACTGCACCATTAAAAGAGTACTTGACTTTTTGTGTCGCGTTTAGTCCGCATCTACGACGACAGTACAATAACTTCGCGCCGTTCAATACATTTGAATGGGGAGCTGGGTGGCGAGATGCCATTTTCGCGCCACTTACGGAGGAGCAGCACATCTCGGACAGCAACTTCCGGATTTTCGCATTTACCTGCATATGTGTGCTCGCCGGAAATTGATTTGCACATAAATAACAGTGAGCACTGTTAGCCTGATCATTATTTTCACAGCAAAATCTGGCCCAATGATTCACTCAGTTCAGTACATCTTCAACCTTTCTATATTTGCTTTAGACTCCAGTTCTTCAATACTCTCCTTGCTGACCTCTTAGCTCCACCCTACACCAACTCTCACCTTTCATGCCTGTCCTCACCCACCTCCACTGGTTTCCAATCCCCCAGTGCACAGATTTCAAACTTGGAGCTAATGGACTTTTGTCAATAAGATTGAGACCATCCAGTCAGCTACCTTTACCGCTTCCCCATCCCCAAGGTTCTCTCTACCCTAGCCCTGAACCCACTAATCTTAGCACATCTCCCTTTATGCCATTTTCAATTTCATCTGATCTGAGACCCCCACATTCTGTTCCCTTGACCTCATTTGCACTAAACTGCAAACCACTCAACTCTCCTTCCTCATCCCCATGCTAGCCGACAAAGTAAATGGTTCCTCTCAAGTACTCTCCTTTTCAAACTGCCATCACCCCTCACCCAGAATAAAATACTCTTAACTCCTCTGTCCTTGCAAACTACTGCCCCATCTCCAACCTCTTTGCTGTTGCCTCCCAAATTTGTGTTCATCTTTCCAGCAACTCAGTGTTTGAATCTCTCCATGCCTGCCACAGCCTTAATCAAAGTCACAAATTACATCCTATGTGACTGTGATGCTGTACCCTCCTCGTCCTTGATCTCTCTGCAGGCTTCAACGCAGTGAACCACATCATCCTCCTCCAACATGTTTCCTCAGTTAACCAGCTGAGTGGGACTGCCTTTGCTTGGTTCCACTCTTACCTATCCAATCCAAAGCATCTGCAACAATGGCATCTCTTCCCACCCTAACACTGTTACCTCAGGAGTCCCTCAAGGATCTATCTTCGATCCCTCCTCTTCCTCATCTACTGATCCCCCTTAGCGACATCACCTGAAGACACGAGATCAGGGTCCACAAGTACACTGACGGCACCAAGCTCTAGCTCTACCTCCACCACCTCTCTGACCTCTGTGGACATGCTGTTTTCAAATCCCTTCATGGCCTCGCCCCTTCCTATCTCTAATCTCCTTCAGCCCCACAACCGCCCCCCCCGCCCTTAAAACCTACCTCTTTGACCAAGCATTTGGTCACCCGCCCTAATTTATCCTTATGTGGATCGGTGTCAAATTTTGTGTCTTAAAATACTCTTGTGCAGTGCCTGGGACGTTTTACGAAGTTAAAGGCGCTATATAAATACAAGTTGTTGTTGTTGAATATCCAGTCTTGAAGGAGCCGCAAGTTCCTCCAGTTTAACGTGTGGAAGACCAAAGCTATCATCTTCGGCCCCTGCCACAAACCTTGCAACCAATTCCATCCCCATCCCTGCCACTGTCTCAATTAAACCCGCACCGTTCCTCACTCCTGCATGCTGACCTACATTCGTTCCTAGTTCCCCATATCTTCAATTTAAAATTCTTATCCTCTTGTTTAAATGCCTTCATGGCCTTCACTCTTCCTCATCTCTGAAACACTCTCCAGCCCCACAACCTTCCGAGAACGGTGTGTTCCTCCAGACCTCTTGTGAAACCCCCAATCCCTTCCGCTCACCACTGGCACCCATGCATTCAGCTGTCTAAGCACTACGCTCTGGAATTCCCTCCCTAACTCACTCCCCTTCTTCAAGACCCTCAGTAAACCCACCTTTTGACCAAGCTTTTAGTCATCCCTCCTAATACATCCTTTTTTGACTTGGTATCGATTTTTGTCAGATGCTTTGGGACGCTTTTCTACATTAAGCCTGGCGAGGCTGGACAAACGGGAGTTAGATTTCGTAGAGCTGAGATGGCTGTATGTTGATCTTAATGAGTGAACAGAGTTGAAAATAATGAAGGAAGATAGGGAACACCTATTTCTCCTAGTAGGGGAACTAAAAAACCAAGGGGATGTAATATTAAAATAACCAGTTAAAAGTGAATCTAGGAAGAAAAAACATTCACACAAAAAGAATTGAGAGAAAATGGCATGTGCTGGCCTGACGAATGCAGAATCAATTGAGGTGCTGAAAAGGAAGCCAAGTGTGTTAAGGGATATGGAGAAAGGACAAATAATTGAGATTAAAAAGGTGAACAACTGACAAAATGAATGAGTAAACTCAATAATATGAATGACCGACCGTTGCTCAAATGTTTCCAGCTAATTATAATTAAAGAGGAAAGAAAGTCTTGAAGGAGCAATTTCTTTCCTAAGTACTTGCAAATCATAATGGAACAAACACCAACTCTCCAGATAACCAAATACCTTTTAAAAAAAACTTACCAAATAGAAAGGAAGAAAGTGGAACCCCTCTTATCATAAACAGTGAGGAAAGGACAGGCTGTACACCTTTGCATCAGTGATTAAAGACACCCAAACTTAACAGAGATACACTAAGTGGCACCAGTTCCATATTAGTCAATTTCTTCAATAGCTGGTACAATCATCAAATATTTCTCGTCAGCATCAACTAAAGCCAGTGCCGATTACACAGCAGCGCTATCAAGTCTCACCCAAAACTCTAGCATCTTGGCACCAGGCCAGCTCTGGAGACCAAGCTGAGTTAAGGAATGGTACATGTGGATGTCACGCAAGAAAAATAGCTGAAGTATGGAGGGGAGGAAGGAAGAAAGAAAATAAAAATCCATCAACTTTACTCGGTTAGTTGTGTGATGGCTCGATAAGCGTTCTAAAATCAACTCAGAATGTATGACCCTAGATTTCTACTGCTCACCGATCTAAAGAGTACCCAACATTTGCCTTCACTTCGGCTTCAGAAAATTATATCCCTGTAAACCACATGCATGTCAGAATGGTCATTAAATTTTGTGCACCCAACATGGTATTCTTGCTCCCATGACATTATACTCAATGACTGACACTATCCAGCTGTGCAATGCAGCTAAATTTCACAATGGAAACATTGCGTAGGGTGTGGGGGAGGAGGAAGTGTATTTTTAAAGTAATACTGACTATGCAGAGATGAATTACAGATGTACATGAATCCATCTTGCATGACTAATCACAACCAGATATGCCATGAGAATTTACTCCAAGCCATCCTTTAATCTTTATGCGCTACTTTAAGAAACAATTCTACTTAAACACTTAATTCGTTTTCTTGTTTGCGGACAAGCAAATCTGTTATACAGCAATACCGTTATTGTTCAACAATTTGCTTCTCAAGACAACTGATTATTTTCCCCATAACAATCCAGTTTCTGGGAGTATGACATTTTGTCCTGAGGAAAGAAGGATACAAGGGAAGAGAAAAACACATTTGGCTCATCAACCTGCCCCTTCCGCATAGCCTGCCACGGACGCTATACAAACATTTAATTCCCTGGGGACAGCTTGTGTGAAAATACTCCTTGATCCCCAAAGAGTTTATCAGTTCAGCTTTTGCTTGGAGTCTGTTCCACATACTCACTACTCCGTACAAAAATATTTCTTCTAACCTCCAGTCTCACTTGAGACCAACTCATTTTGCATACTCCAGTCCGTCGCCAGTAAGTTCCACGAGGGGTCTCCGGATTGTCCGCCATAACTTCAGCAGACGATTGGTGGAAACCTCGTAGAAACTGCTATTTACACCGTTTAGTTTCCGCTGATCTTCCGCCGAAGTTAGGAGGAGATCGGGGAACCCCCACGGAAATTCTACCCAAGTCAAAAATCTGATTACATTCTATACTAGAAGAAACCTCAATCACTCTTCTCTGAACCTTCCCCATGTATGGATGTGCTTTTAAAATAGGCTGCCCAAAACTGCACACAATATTCCAAAATATTGCTTCATAAGTATTTAAAAGAGAGAATAGCTTGCTTGGACACAAGTCAAATGTTCTCAAAACATAGCTTAATACAGTACTTGGTCCACTTTGAGAACACCTTCACTTTGGCTAGAAACTTTCAGTAATTACTCATCACACCCAAATTATTTTCCTTCACCAGCTTTATTAATGGCCTCTTTTCTCTCTTGTACATGTTTGCTGTTTCAATATGAATGACCTTCTATTTAATCTACATTAAAATTCACCTGCCATTTCTTAGCCCATCTACTTGCGGAACTTTATAAAGCAACTTCTGAAAATCTAAGAAAGTCACATCCGCAAAATAGCCTCATCCACTGGTTTAATTACTCCTTCAAGACATTCCATAAGATTATTGCGCCATGACCTATTGCTTCTAAATATATCACTTCATTCCATAAAATGTGTGTGCAGAGCACAGATATATCAACATGATATGGCACTATATAAATGCAAATATTATAATTTACATTTACATTCAGGCTAATTAATCTTTATGACCTTGGTTCTCTTTAGATAAGCATCAAAAGCACCTCATACAATGTTCTCAAGCACTTTCTCCATTACAGATGTTGGGCTAATTAGTCTATAATTTCCAGATTCACTTCCCAGGACAACATTTATCATCTCTTGTCTTCAGGTAGGACTTGAGCGTTTATGGGTTCGCTAAAAACACTTAGCGTAGCATCACCTATTTCTTGAGGATTGCAAAGTGTACCCATTTGACTTGGAAATTTAACCCTGCGCATTTCTTCATAGCACATGCTTTACTAAAGTCTACTTACGTTATAGATTCCTGTCCCAAAATTATTTCTTCTGCTTTCTACTGAACTATCCCTAGAGCTCTTTGTATACTCACACCTCATTCAATTCCTCCAGACAGAAATTGAGTCAGTTACAAAAAGTCAACAGGAAAAATTGGAAAGAACATAACCTAAGAAATAAGAGCTGGAGTAGGCCATTTGGCAGCTCAAGCCTGCTCCGCCATTCAACAAGATCATGGTTGATCTACCTCAACTCCACCTACCACACTATCCCCATATCCCTTAATTCCCAAAAATTTATCGATCTTTGTCTTGAATATACTCAATGACTCAGCATCCACAGCTCTCTGGGGTAGAGAATTTCAAAGATTCACAACCCTTTGAGTGAAGAAATTACTCATCTCAGTTCTAAATGGCCGATCCCTTATTCTGTGACTGTGACCGCGTTCTAGATTCCCCAGCCAGGGGAAACATTTTCGCAGCATCAACCCTGTCAAGCCCTGTAAGAATTTTATATGTTTCAATTAGATCATGTCTCATTCTTCTAAACTCAAGGGAATATAGGCCTAGTCTACTCAATCTCTCCTCATAGGGCAATCCCCTCATTCCCAGGAACCAGTCTAGTGAACCTTCGCTGCACGCCCTCTAAGGCAAGTATGTCTTTCCTTAGGTAAGGAGACCAGAACTGTACATAGTACTCTAGGTGTGGCCTCACCAATGCCCTGTATAATTGTAGTAAGACTTCTTTATTCTTATACATTAACCCCTTTGTAACAAAAGCTAACACACCATTTGCTTTTCTAATTGCTTGCTATACCTGCATGTTAACTTTCTGTGATTCATGTACAAGGACACCCAGGTCCCTCTGAATGCAAACATTTCAGTCTCACCATTCAAAAAATATTCTGCTTTTTTGATTTTCCTACCAAAGTGGATAACTTCACACTTCCCCACATTGTATTCCATTTGTCATGTTCTTGCCCACTCAGTCAGCCTGTCCATATCTCTCTGCAGCCTCTTTGCATCCTCCTCACAGCTTACTTTCCCACCTAACTTTGTATCATCAGCAAACTTGAATGCATTACACTCAGTCCCTTCATCTAAGTCATTAATATAGATTGTAAATAGCTGAGGCCCAAGCACGGATCCTTGCGGTACCCCACTAGTTACAGCCTGTCAACCTGAAAAGGTCCCGTTTATGCCTACTCTGTTTTCTGTCCATTAACCAATCCTCAATCCATGCTAACATATTACCCCCAAAACCATGAATCCTAATTTTGTGTAATAACCTCTTGTGTGGCACCTTATCGAATGCTATAGGAGTGCCGTGTGAACCAGATAAGAGGTAGCATTCGGAGCTCCCTCAGTTGTCGCGAGAAAAATATCTTGCCAAGCTGCCAAATATCACTTTTTAAGAATAGTTTCTTTGTTGATGTGTGAAAACAGGTTTATTTTGGACTTAATCTTCATTTAAATTTTTTGTTTAAAAAATTTTAGAAGGGGAAAGAAATTTTAAGGAGCATCGTCTGCTATAGGTTATCCATGCACCAGATTCCTGTAACCTGAACCTCTGTCTGTATCTGAGGAGTAAAAGAAATTGAAAAATCTGCCTGTGTGTGTGTAAACTAAAATTCAGTGATTGCAAAACTTTTCATTTTCATGAGACACAGAAAAATATTTCTTCAAATGGAGGTAGAAATGCAGTCATTCTGCTAAGAAATTAAGCTACAGTTGAGCATCATGTGTAAGAATTTATCACTACTTCAGGCCCCGTTTTCAAATAATTACCTACGGCCTTGAATAACAATTGCTGTAGTGCTTAAAAGAGAAACTGAAACATTGTAATGCAATGTGTTGTCATAGTAGTGCCTAACAGTATTGAATGGTGGAGTCACAGTTTTAATATTTCCTTCCACCTCATCTCCTGAGTTCCCAGACACGGGTGTGGCACTGCGGGAAGCCTCTCTGGCATTTGGGAGGGGAAAATTGCATGTCCTTTTCGCAGTTAGCTCAGAGAAATAAAGAGAGAGCTTGCATTGATACAGTCTCTTTCACATCCCGAGGACATCCCAAAGCACGTCACAGCTTATAAAGCACTTTTCAAGTGTAATCGCTGTTATAATCTAGGGAAATGTGGCAACTAATTTGTGAACAGCAAGATTCCACCAACAGCAATGAGGTAAATGATCAGATAATCTGTTTTAGTGATACTGGTTGAGGCATAAATGTTGCTCAGGACACCAGAACTTACCTGCTCTTCAAATAGTGCCATGGAATCTTTTATACCAACCTGATATGGCCGATCAGAGCATTGGTTTATCTTCTCGTTCGAAAAATGGCACCTCAGACAGTGCGCATCACTCACTCGGTACTGCAATGAAGTGTTAGCCTAGATTATGAGCTCAAGTCGCTGAAGTAGGGCTTGAACTCGTGATATGACTGAGGTAAGGATGCTGCCACTGAGCCAAGGCCGATACCTTGAGGATGATCGAGAGAAGGTCAACTGCAGCTGGTGTATGCTCTGAGCGGGCCATGCAGAGTGTACAGAAAAAATAATTTCTCGGTTTATATAATTAAAATCATGGCAATTTTGACAACTAAATCTTTCTGATGACTCCATTTGTGAAGAAGTTCCAAAATGAGACTTGCTCTTAAACCGTGAATGTCCTGAAGGTTGAAAACCAACACGTGAGCTGTTAACTGTTAGTGATATGTTTTCACCTTTTTAGTTTCTCCAGTTTGACCTTCTGCTATAATACAGTAATCATGGGGGACTTTAATCTACATATAGACTGGGCAAAACAAATTTGCAGTAATAGTGTGGAGAACGACTTCATGGAATGTATACAAGATAGTTTTCTGGATCAGTATGTTGAGGAACCAACTAGGGAACAGGCTGGTTTAGATCTAGTATTGTGCAACAACAGGGTGAATTAATAACCTTGTAGTAAAGGGGCCTTTAGGGAAGAGTGACCACAATATGATAGAATTTTATATTAAGTTTGAAAGTGATTTAGTTAAATCCAAAATTAGTGTCTTAAATCTAAAAGCAAACTACGTAGGTATGAGGGGCGAGTTGGCTAAGGTAGATTGGGAAACTACATTAAAAAGGTATGACGGTAGACGAGCAATGGCTAGCATTTAAAGAATTAATACATAATTTACAACAAATATACATTCCTTTAAGGCACAAAAACCCCACAGGAAAAGTGGTCCAACCGTGGCTAACAAGAGAAGTTAAAGATAGTATTAGATCAAAGGAAGAGGCTTATAATGCTGCCAAAAAGAGTAAGCCTGAGCATTGGGAGGATTTTCAAATTCAGCAAAGGAGGACCAAGAAATTGATAAAGAAAGGGAAAATAGAATGAGAGTAAACTAGCGAGAGACATAAAAACAGACTGTTAAAGCTTCTATAGGCATGTAAAAAGGAAAAGATTAGAGAAAGTAAATGTGGGTCTCTTACAGGCTGAGACAGGAGAAATTATAATGGGGAATAAGGAAATGGCGATGAAATTAAACAAATACTTTGTGTCTGTCTTCATGGAAGAAGACGCAAAAAACTTCCCGGAATTAGTGGACAACCAAGGGTCTAGCGAGAATGAGGAACTGAAAGATATTAGTATTAGTAAAAAAGTAGTACTGGAGAAATTAATGGGACTGAAAGCCGATAAATCCTCTGGACCTGATGGCCTACATCCTAGGGTTTTAAAAGAGTTGGCTATAGAGATAGTGGATGCATTGGTTGTCATTTTCAAAAATTCCATAGATTCTAGAACGGTTCCCGTGGATTGGAAGGTAGCAAATGTAACCCCACTATTTAAGAAAGGAGGGAGAGAGAAAACAGGGAACTACAGACCAGTTAGCCTGACATCAGTGGTAGGGAAAATGCTGGAATATATTAAGGACGTGGTAACAGGGCACTTAGAAAATAATAATCGGATTGGGCAGAGTCAACACGGATTTATGAGAGGGAAATTGTGTTTGACAAATCTGTTAAGAGTTATTTTGAGGTTGTAACTAACAGAATAGATAAGGGGGAACCAGTGGATGTGGTGTATTTGGATTTTCAGAAGGCATTCGATAAGGTGCCACACAAGAGGTTATTAAACAAAATTAGGGCTCATGGGATTGGGGGTAATATACTAGCATGGATTGAGGACTGGTTAACGGACAGAAAACAGAGAGTAGGAATAAACGGGTCATTTTCGGGTTGGCAGGTTGTAACTAGTGGGGTACCGCAAGGATCAGTGCTTGGGCCTCAGCTATTCACAATCTACATCAATGATTTGGATGAGGGTACCAAATGTAATATATCCAAGTTTGCTGATGATACAAAGCTGGGTGGGAATGCAAGTTATGAGGAGGATGCTAGGAGGCTTCAAGGGGATATAGACAGGCTAAGTGAGTGGGCAAGAACATGGCAAATGGAATATAGCGTGCAGAAATGTGAAGTTATCCACTTTGGTAGGAAAAATAGAAAACCAGAGTATTTTTTAAATGGCGAGAGATTGGAAAATGTTGGGTGTTCAGAGGGACCTGGGTGTCCTTGTACACGAATCACTGAAAGTTAACATGCAGGTACAGGAAGCAATTAGGAAAGCAAATGGTATGTTGGCCTTTATTACAAGAGGATTTGAGTATAAGAGTAAAGATGGCTTACTGCAATTATATAGGGCCCTGGTGAGACCACACCTGGAGTAGTGTGTACAGTTTGGGTCTCCTTACTTAAGAGGGAGTGCAACGAAGGTTCACCAGACTGGTTCCTGGGATGGGGGGATTGTCCTATGAGGACAGATTGAGTAGACTAGGCCTATATTCTCCAGAGTTTAGAAGAATGAGAGGTGATCTCATTGAAACATACAAAATTCTTACAGGGCTTGACAGGGTAGATGCAGGGAAGCGGTTTCCCCTGGCTGGGGAGTCTAGAACCAGGGGTCACAGTCTCAGAATAAGGGGTCGGCCATTTAGGACTGAGATGAGGAGAAATTTCTTCAGGAGGGTGGTGAATCTTTGGAATTCTCTACCCCAGAGGGCTGTGGAGGCTCAGTCGTTGAGTATATTCAAGACAGAGATCGATAGATTTTTTAATATTAAGGGAATCAAGGGATATGGGGATAGTGCAGGAAAGTGGAGATGAGGTAGAAGATCAGCCATGATCTTATTGAATGGCGGAGCAGACTCGAAGGGCCAAATGGCCTACTCCAGCTCCTATTTCTTATGTTCTTTCACTTTGAGGACGGCCCAAATTGCTTCATAGCCAATGAAGTATTGTTGAAGTGTAGTCACTGTAGTAACATAGTGAAGTGCAGCAACCAATTTGTGCACAGCAAGGTCCCATAAACAGCAATGACATAAATGACCAGATAATCTGCTTTAATGATGTTTTTTATAAGGATACATACAGACTAGGAAAACTCTTCAGCTCTTGTTCAACAAAGTGCTGTGTGATCTTTTACATCTACCTGAGAGGGCAGATGGGGCCTAGGTTTAATGTCGCATCTGAAAATCGGCATCTCTGACAGTGCAGCACTCCTTCATACTGCACTGAATTGTCAGCCTAGATTAAGTGCTCCAGTTTCTGGAGTGGGACTCGAACCCACAACCTTCTGACCCAGGTGAAAGTGCTGATACTGAGCCAAAGTTAAAACTTCGACCCAATACTTTCTTGCTACACCTTAAGATTAACTGCAGCCCAAGTCAGCCGCAACACTTTCCACGTGGTAATTTACAAGAGGTCACAGCAACATCTATTGAAGCATTGAAATCTTGAGATCGCTGCAGTGCCCCTGTCCCTTCACAAGCATAATTTACAGAATTTGCCCAGTTAGGTTCACAATTGTTAAGTTTCCATTCTTCTTATTGATTTTGGCAGTGTGGCTTTTACAACAATGTGAAATAAGGAGTCCTAAAATAAGTACACAATGTAATAAATAGCTTAACTTTTACTCAAGGTGTCAGAACAAATAACTCCCTGATAGAACGGGCGAAATGATCAGCTATTCTGTGGAATACTCAAACCCAGTACACTGTAATCTTTTATGTAACCACAAGTTATTTTTCATGAATAAAATTATACTTTAGTTTAATTCTTCTCCGTGCCACGAAAAAAAGCACAAAGCACTTGGTTTAAAAATAATTCTTACCAAATTATATAGTTCATTGTTTCCGAGGTCCAATTCTTCCAATTTGCGGAGAAGGGCAAGTGACCTGTAAATTAACATAGTATCTCAACATCAAATTTTTAAATGAGATTTCATTTTTATCCCCAGGTAATTAGTTTGTTGTAGCAATTAATACAGGTAAGCACTGAACAGAATCTGACCACAAATGTTCTGCATGTCATAGACAAAAGTAATGTTTATTGGCGTGAAAAGCACCAGCTCTGAAAATCCTTGTTCCCCACAAAAGGAGTTTGGTTTGAAATTTAGTTTCCAGTTTTTAATTTAACGACAATACTTTCCACACTGTTGCTTGCGCTTAGTTGTCAAAAAGGAATGGGGGGAAAAAAATTCTTCCATTTCGGGGTTTTAGTAAAACACTAATTTAAATTTGAAATTCTTCACAATTAGCACATGAATTATTCTCTGGTTTTATTCAACTAATGCTTGGTCTCAAATCTTGCAGTGCAGAGGGAGAACAATCCAAATATATTCAAACTTCTACAGGTTTGCAATTTAGGGGAAAAACATACACATAGATAAAACCTTCCTGCTCATGCACAATTTTTTGACCAAGATAGAGCCAGGCATCCTGTACTGAAATATCGATTGCTCTAGAAATAGTCTCCAGGAGTTGTGTGACAACCTCAAATTCTTTTTCGAACTCCTGCCCTGTAGATAGCAGGATTTGCCCCCCCACTTTGAAAATTCCCGTAACAGCAATTCACAGCTTAAATCACACAGGCACCCTTTCAGTACCCTGCCACATGACATGACCACTATTCATGAGTGAGCCTAGACAGGAGGGTCAGAAGTTTATTCACTGATGGAAGCATCATGACTGACCTAACCTGTCCCTGCCAGATGTCCACACAAGTACTTTTCAGCAGTAGTGGGAACGCTGACAGAATTTTTCCCCTTCTAGCAAACTAGAACGGAGGCCAATTGTAGAGCCCCACTTGTTGCTCTGGTTGTGATCAGCACAGACTAGGAATCGAACCTGGGAACTCTTGGTACATACCAGTGCAGAACCTTGGCCCACAGGCTACCAGCAGAGCTAGGTCAAAGAACTTGTTAAATCAGAAGCATGTCACATACAGCATAATTAAAGGAATATTCCAGGATAACAACCTTAGAGAATATGTGGGAAAAATACTCTGCTCCCTCTCTACATTAAAAAAAATACATTTCTTAAATACCTTGCTCATCTGGTAACAGCATCAAATTCAGGGTGGTCATATCTTCACAGTCAGAGGCTAAGAAGTTGAAAATACTTTTTGCAAAACTGCAGTTTCCAGCAATCTCCATTATCTCTCCCTGCTGACAGGGAGAAGAAACAGAGCTAGTTGGGAGAAGGGACGAAGAAACGTCATTTCATCCATGAGGAATCCAGCCACTGGGTAGGAAGGGAGATCTCACAGAGAGAGGGTTTTTTGTGAGAACGAGCACAGGAGGTATTTTTCCCCCAAACTCACAAATAGTTATGCAAGTATTTCTTTAACTGGAACAGTGCCAAGGTTTGGTCCACAACAGAGCCCAATTGAAAAAGTTTCATTTCCTCCTCGGTCACCTGGAATTTTCCATTCACATTCTTATACGGGTGTATATTTATACAAATACATTTTTAAAAATCCATTGAACTTACTCTGGTAGCAAAGTCAGCAGGTTTTCTCTTAGCTCAAGTGATGCCAGGTTTATAAGACTGAAACAAACAGTGAGAAGAAACACAATGATTTATAAAAAGGTTTTGGGGAAAAATGTATTCAAACAATGATAAAGATTAAAATGAGAGAATTTTACAGATGAAATGTTTAGCTCCTTAAAAATGAATCATCTCAGAACTAGTCTGACAATCCACTAAAAACAAAGCCATGGCAATTCCTAGAATTCTTGGGGGAGGTACAATACAAGCACGAACATTTCCCATATGCTAATTGCTAAGAGTCAACAGGAGATACCAGGGACACAACCGAAAGCACCGTATAGAGTAACAGTTGGTACAACATAAGCAGTGAAAATCAGACACAGAAACAAATTCCAACTTTGCTGCAACATATAAAATTACTGACTGATCACAAATAACATTATACGAACTATGTGGAGCATAGGAAATAGAAACAATTCAGCCCTTCAAACCTGCTCCACCATTCAATCAGATCAATTCAACTCCACATCCCTTGATAACTTTACCTCACAAAAATCTATCGATCTCAGTCTTGAACATTTTAATTGACCCAATATCCATAACTATTTGGGAGAAAGTTCCAGATTCCCCTCCTGAATGGTCTAGCTCTAATTTTAAGATTGTGCCCCTTGTTCTGGATTCCTGCACCTCTCCTTCAGTTTCTCTGTATCTACTCTATCAAATACCTTTAAAAAAAATAAGACCACCTCAGTTAGATTACCCCTCAAACCTTCTAAAATCAAGAGAATGCAAGCTATGTTTATGCAACCTGTCCTCATAATTTAACCCTTTAAGCCCTGGCATTATTCTGAGAATCTGCTCTGTACCCCTGATAAGACCAATATATCCTTCCTGACCTGTGGTGCCTCGAACTGAACACAATACTCTAAATGGGATCTAACCAGAGCTCTGTACAACTGAAGCATAACTTCTTAAACCTCTGTATTCCAGCCCCCTTGAGGTAAAGGTCAACATTCGGTTTGCCTTTTTGATTACTTTTTGTACCCGACGACTAGCTTTTAGTGATCTATGCACATGGACACCCAAATTCCTTTGCTCATCATTCAGAAAATATTCCGATTTTGCTTTCTTAAATCCAAAGTGAATGATCTCACACGTTTAACTCCATCCGCCATAGTTTTGCCCACTCACTATGTCCCTTTGCAACTGCCCATCGCATCTACATTATTTTCTGTGCCTAACTTGGTGCAATCTGCAAACTTTAATGTACAATTCTCTATTCCTTCATCCAAGTCACTGATATATTTGGTCAAAAGCTGAGGCCCCAGTACAGATCCCTGGAGAAGACCTCTCGTCACATCCCACAAATCAATCAGAGTACACTCCCCTTTATCCCTACTCTGTCTCCCATCTCCCAACCAATTACTACCCCGCAACACAAGGTAACTCCCAGTGCAGTGTGCTTTTCTTTTTGCTAATAATCTGTTGTACTGAACCATATCAAACGCTTTCTTGGAAGTCCATACAGGCAACACCTGTAGATGTGACATCAAGAAATCCAACTAAATTAATCAGAAATATCTTGCCCTTCCAGGACGACTCTCTGATCAGCTCGTGCTGGCCCATGTGCTCAGCCACTATGTCCCTGATGATTTGAGTAATGATTGATCATTCAGTAACATACAAACGCCTTTAAAATGTTCTTCATACCTTTTAGAAGGGAATTAATAGAATATTCTGGAATACATCTAAATTTTGAAACCCTCAGATGCTCAAGATGGGCTAAATCACAATTATTACTAAATATAATGCACTGAATTCAGACACAAAAACTTCCACATAAAATTAGAACCTAAAAATCAACTCAGTTTTCAACGTGCAACCACTTGAGACAACAGGAAACCAGTAATCTTCGCCAAACACAATTCCCAGTATTAATTAGGATTGTTATCTTCAGTATAAACTTCATTCTTCTTCTACAGGTATGTAACTGCATTATCTTCCAACGAAGCACAGGGACTGAAGGATCAGATGCAGTACCAAAAAACAAGACTTGAATGAAAGATTTTAAATAATTCCCATTACAGCAGTTATCTTGAAAGTGTGAACAAAACTCTCCAGCAGCTCGATCAGATTAGCATTCAGTATTCTTGAGGGGCAGGGGGGGCATTTTCAAAGAAAAACTGCCCCATCCCCACCACCCACCGGTATGGCAACGAGTTAGCAATTGCACTCGAAGTGCCATAGGATGGCAGATGTGGGAAATGGAAAAATGTCACAAGTACATCTGGGATTGCTTTACTGAGGTTGGAGTGGAGGTACATTGTTCATTGTAAGGTTTCCCCCAAACACTTACATCGAATTGGGCCATTCCTAAGCCTGGGAGGGCTGGTCTCCATAAACTTGAGATCATCCAAAACTCGGCTGCCTGTGTCCTAACTCACACCAAGTCCCATTCACGCATCACCCCTGTGTGCTCGCTGACCTACACTGGCTCCCAGTTAAGCAACACCCTTGATTTTAAAATTCTCATCCTCGTTTCCAAATCCTTCCATGGCCTCGGCCCTCCCCATCTCTGTAATCTCCTCCAGCCCTACAGCCCTCAAAGATATCGGTATTCCTCCTATTCTGGCCTCGAGCATCCCCTATTTTAAATTGTTCCGACAGTGGCGGCCGTGCCTTCAGCTGCTAAGGCCCGAAGCTCTGGAATTCCCTCCCTAAACCTCCCAGCTTCTCTACCTCCTTAAAGATACTCCTTAAAACCTACATCATCTGCCCCAATATCTTATGTGGGTCGGTGTCAAATTTTATTTGATAATGCTCCTGTGAAGTGCCTTGGGACATTTTACTACGTTAAAGGCGCTATATAAATACAAGTTGTTGTTGGTTGCTGACAGTGAGTGTCCGAGATTCCCCAGCAACAAAATCTTGCCCCTTGAACTCACACAGACACAGAAGTGGCCAACAATTTCCCCAGCAACTCACAATTTTATAACTGCTGTTAGTGTACTAAGCTGCCCCAATACTTCACAGTGAGGCTTTTATAACTATTGCCATTGCCATGGTTACACTTGGATTGAGTTGGTTTAGTATGAATGAGCTGAATTCAATGAGTTTGACATTACCAAAAACCTATAATCTGCTTAAAAGCCAGATAAATCCTGGGTAGTATCGCTTCTAAATATAGCAAACCCATCTGTGCACAAAATGGATTGTTAAGAGGAGGTTTTGCTGATTTTACCTAAAAGGAAACATTTTTCAGCCGTAAATACTATATCCAGAAATACAACAGCTTGTGCAATTTACAAGTTCTTCCGCGGACATCCTTGACTGCTCAGTTTGCCAATGCACTTCCTGGTGTGAATTGAGCCGTGCAGACCAGGGTGGCCTTGGGTTTGATTCTCAGTCTTTAATAAGTTAGCTGATCTCAGCAGGGATAGTGACATTAAAAACGGTCTTCAGTGGGCCCCAGTTGTTAGCTAGAGGGGGGCAGGGAAGAGAGCAAGGGTGCTCGAAGGGGGTACAAAGTCAAAGTCAAGGTTCCCTCTCTTTCTTCCTCACTATCCAGCAACTCATGCTGGAGTATGTGCGTATGGGTAGGAGTGGAGAACAGAATCAGATGGAGTGCGCCTTTTGGCTATTCAGCATTAGTTGAGCACTGCACCTGAATTTGTATTTGTAGATTCAGGTGCCATGCTCAACTATGGTTGAATAGCCAAAAGGCAGTCATTGTAGTTCCCGCATGACAAATGGCCATTTAGGCAATGTAATTCAGGGCTACAGATGCCCACAGAACTATACCCCAGAACAGAAAAGCATAAAAAGGGAGAGAGTTGGAGGGAAAACAATGGCTTTAGTTGATGTAGATAAGATGTTAAGCAGATTATAGGATTGTGATGATGTCGAGCACTGACACCATACAATATTAGTCATCTCCTTCTTAGGCAGTCCCTCGGAACCGAGGATGACTTGCTTCCACGCTAAAAATTAGTTCTTAGGTGACTGATGAGGCCAATGCGGGACCTACAGTCTCCGCCACAGGTGGGGCAGACAGTGGTTGAAGGGGCGGGTGGGTGGGGTTGACGTGCGCTCCTTCCGCTATTTGCGATTGGCTTCCGCTTGCTCCTGGCGAAGAGACTCGAGGTGTTCGGCGTCTTCCCGGATGCTTCTCCTCCACTTTGAGCGGTCTTGGGCCAGGGATTCCCAGGTGTCGGAGGGGATGTTGCACTTTTTCCAAGGAGGCTTTGAGGGTGTCCTTGAAGCGTTTCCTCTGCCCACCTGGGGCTCTCCTGCCGAGACGGAGCTCTGAGTAGAGCGCTTGTTTTGGGAGTCTCGTATCGAGCATGCGGACGATGTGACCCGTCCATTGGAGTAGATCGAGCGTGGTCAAAGCTTCGATGCAGGGGATGTTGTCCTAAGCGAGAACACTGACGTTGGTGCGCCTACCCTGCCAATGGATTTGCAGGATCTTGCGGAGACAGCGTTGGTGGTACCTCTCCAGTGCTTTGAGATGCCTGCTGTACATGGTCCATGTCGCTGAAGCATACAGGAGGGCGGGAATCACTACTGCTATGTAGACCATGAGCTTGGTGCCGGGTTTGAGGTCCTGGTCTTGAAACCCTCTCTTCCTCAGGCGACCGAAGGCTGCACTGGCACACTGAAGGCGGTGTTGGACTTCATCATCGATGTCTGCCCTTGTTGAATAGCCAAAAGGCACTCATTGTAGTTCCCGCATGACAAATGGCCATTTAGGCAATGTAATGCGGGGATACAGATGCCCACAGAACTATACCCCAGAACAGAAAAGCATAAAAAGGGAGAGTTGGAGGAAAAACAATGGCTTTAGTTGATGTGGTTCAGATTTTAAGCAGATTATAGGATTGTGATTATGTCGAGCACTGACACCATACAATATTAGTAAAGAGAACCTCGCAGATGTTTTCCCGCTGCTTTGTTTGGTCCTTTCAACGTGCCTAGATTCCACAGAATACGAGTCAATGATCTATTAATTATACCCTATATTATTTTGTTCCACACAATGAACTTTTTTCTGCAAGTTTTTAAGTTACCAATTAGTACTGTTCATTGCCGGAGGCCAAGCAACTTAAATAGGAAAAGAAAAAGACACTAGAAATAAAGGGAACACAACAGAAGTGTAGGATCATGTTGCCACATTTGTCATATCAATTCCTAGACTTTCACCAGACTGAATAATTAACAAGGTATCTGGAAGTGGAGAGAACACACACTTTGTATATCACAAGATAGGCATCTCAAACATGAGACAAATACCATGTACTCAGATCAGTCTCCATAACAGAAAGGACATGAAAGAACAATGGTTTCTGAAAAGTTTATTATAACTGTAGAACACTTTATATTTTCATACATTCTGTGAGGTAGAAAGAAATTTACGAGAAAACTAGTTACAGCAGTACACCGGGGAACAAGCTCACACTGGCAAAAAAACAAAACAAAATTGATGTCACAAAGTTCTTCATACAAAGAGTGATCAGCAGGTGGAATGGACTTATGAGTAGGCAGTCGAACCGAAAACCCTGGAATCATTTAAAAAATAACTGGATGCTGTGATGCCCATGGGGAGGTGAGGGAGCAGGGGCAGGGGGGTTGGAAGAAGAGAAAGAGAAGGGGAGACTAAGTTCTTGCTAAGTGGATGCACTAGGATAGGCCAAAATGCTTTCCTCATCTTATGATCTTGCATGACACCACATGCCTTTCAACTTCTAAGTCACAATCAAGTCAGTAGATTCATACTTCCTATCACCCTCACTGAATCAATAGCAAAAGTCTTATCTTACAGCATACCAGCAACTCCAGGAAATTGCATCTCTCTAGGTTGGTCTTTAAGTTGTCATTATTATTAACCCTAAAATTGGTATTTTTTTAAAAAGTGTTTTATGTAAAATGTTACTTTATTCCTCTCCACCCTGACTTCCTTCCCCACACTATTATTTTGTTTAAACTAATATGGTCTGTTCTATACCTTTAAAAAAAAAGTCTGAACATTTTCCTCTGTCTTACAGATTCCATCGTCCATTTGAGAGCTGGAAACCATGTCAGAGAAATTGGTCTCCGACTGGCTGAAAGGCAACTCCAGACAGCTTGCTCAGCCAATCTAAACCAAGTCGCATAAAGATTGACCAAGACAATTTAGATGCAACCAGGTCAACTTTTGACATCGCTTTTGTACAGGAATACCAACGCTGCAAAAGTTACCTGGTTTATCCGGAAATAACTTGCCCGCGATGTTAAGGGTTACTTTTTTTTTAATTCTAAACATCAGGCTTTTTGTACAATGCTGTTTCACAGCAATTCAATCTCTACATTCTCCAGTCATCCATAAATTGCTGAAGTTTAGGATGTTAGATTTGTTTGACATATTAACAGCTAGTCATCTATTATATAATTTATTATGCCAACCTAAATCACAAGTTTAATTACACAAGATACTAATAAAACTCCAAATCTACCGGATTTAGTCAGTCAAGACTGAAACTGTCGCTATGACTCAGCTATTTTGCTTCATGAAGACACGCTATAAAATATTTTAATAGCTTGAAAATTAATCTTCAGCTGAAGTAGAAAATATAATTCCTCTCCCATCTTTGAATCTGCTTTTCAAGTAGCTAGTCTTGCCTATTGGCAATTTGACAACATTTGAGGGCTTTGTGGGCATTATTTGAGATCCATGAGAAAACTTACCTCAAATCATTGCAATTTTCAATTCTGTCAACATACCAGAAAATAATTTGGACTAGATGGCTGAATTTGTTGGAATATTGCCATTGTCTCTGGGACCTGCATTTGTATTTTGTCCCGACCCACTTTTTTTTTTTTTTTTTTGCAGTGGTTGGAAGGGAAGGGGAGTAGGGATAGCGAAATTTGGAGGAAAAGTTTTCACTCAACCCGATAATTCAAAGTTGGCAAATACAAACCCCAAAACCAACTGTGCACACAATTCGGAGTCTCAAATGGCTTTTCATGGAAGAGAGATTAATGCTTAATTTCTTATTACATGGAGTGATGACCAAAAAATATTAAGGACGGATAAATTGTGGGGTATTAAAAACTGCATTTATTGCTTTATAGAAGCATTAAACAATTTCTAAAATTTTCTCCTGTACTGCAGGAACTACGAAATATTACACTCCTTATTCCTTGTTGCTATTATTCTTCACAATTTTATTGCAATAATCTTAAATTACATTTGTCCGATCGGTGATGCGTTGTAGTTTCATCCCGTGCTTGCTGTGCACAAATGCATAAGCACGAGTACGTAACTGAGGAAAAAGAGGCAAATATAAAGTGCATTCTGAGAGCTGTGTCCTTCAGAGTGACTTGCACACCGTCACCAGTGCATTCCAGGAGTTGTCACCATTGTGGCATACACAGCGTGACACTGGTGTACTCAGAGTGCACCAGTAGGTTAAACTTTCAAGGAAGGCCAAGGTCACACAATAGAGCTAAAGAGTGGCAGCCAGACTTGTGCAGTGGAAGCTTCTCGAAGGCATTTCTAACATACAATGGTGGCTTTTTTTTTTGGTAAGCCGAGTGTGTTTATCCACAGATTTATTTAATGTTAATGTATTTAAAGTTGTTATTTATACGCCTATACATTTAGCTGGATCAGAAATTAAATGTGGCCACTGAAGCCAGCTTAAACAAATCAACAAGTGATGTGATTGGCTTGTTGCGCGATAGCTGCTGCGGCAGATCAGTACTTTTTTGATAAAATAATGAATTAATTAATTGGTTGGTTTATGCAGGATCCTTGCTACCTATGTTTGAATGAATCATTATGTTTAAATTAACAGTTAGTAGTTATTTGAGCAAATCAGAAAAGCAGGACTTTTTTTTGTGTTAGACAGATTTAATGTGCCACCTTTCACAATGCATGTTTGACATGCAAAGTTCATTTTTAAAAGTTAGGATGACCTCTATCAAATTAGGCCGAGTTATTTGCATACTTCTGTTGCACATAATATTTGCCATTCTAATTAAAAAGGGCTTGAAATCCAGGCAAACATTACATGAATTATCAGTTTTCAAATGAAGCCTAGGAAAAGTACAGTCATAAACCAACAGCAATGGTATATAAATGGTGGATTGAAGCATTGCCTTTTTTTTTCCACACACTCTCACACACTCTCACACACTCTCTCAAATGGTACAGGCAGATGCTGGAAATCAAATAAAAACAGAAAATGCTGCAAACACTCAGCAGGTCAGACAGCATCCGTGGAGGGAGAAACAGCGTTAACGTTTCAGGTCGATGACCCTTCATCAGAAATTCTGAAACGTTAACCCCGTTTCTCTCTCCACAGATGCCACCTGACCTGCTAAGTGTTTCGAGCATTTTCTGTTGTTACTTGGGCAAGCTCAGCAGACATTCTGCACCAGCAATTGCTCACAAATGAGGAATGTTCGCCAGGACACTGAGAAAGCCGTCTGTAAATAGCGCCATGGGATCTTTTACAACCATCTGAACCATCGGAACAAGCAGACGAGAACTATAGATGTCATCTTATGCAAAGGACGTCACCTCCTACAATGCACCAATCCCTCATTACTGCAATGGCTTATGCACTCAAGTGCTGGTACAAGGCTCACAGCCGGAGACGAGAACAAAGCTGATACTTTATGCAGGGACAATTACAGTATTCCAATGTCACATTGGGAATTCCCAAAACTGATCAAGGTATGGACAGGATAAAGGCTTAGGTTTCAGAAATATGGGGAAATGGATGCACTGTTTTGCATTATTTCAAGCATCTCGTGACTAGGTTCTACAAAACAGTAGCTTTACAGAAATGAGAAATTATACATCAACTGAGACAACGGCATATCATGCCATGACCGCCACATCTGTAAAACTTAATTCAGCTTCCAATTATCTGAGAACAGAAATCAGAGAGGGAAACTAAACAGGAAGGCAGTTATCAAAGGACTGCAATCATCCTTAGATAAATGTAACAAATCCTTCAGTAACAATCGACACCGCTGCTCCAATGGTTCAGCAATGAACACCTGAGTATTAGGAATGTCCCAGGCTCAATCCCAAGTTTGTGCCAAGTTAATTTATCTGTCCTCACTCCTTTCTATTTTGGTGCATTTTTATGCTCAAAGGTAAAAGGATGTTAGTGGTGGAGAATAGACCATATCCCATTTCAGACACCCAGTATCAGCATCCTCCACTCGCAGGTCAAACATAACACAATCAAATGCACCATAAAGCTCCTACTATTCTACCTCAACAATGTGCCTTAATGGCGACTTCAAAAGAGCACTCCTTGCTGCACCAGTGGAAATCTTTACACTCCCCACATCATCTATCCTGTTATTTGATTGAGGTTTCTCATTTTGCTCCAAATTGGGAGCAATTTTTTGCCGAGACCACACTCGCTCGGAACCAGATCAGCACTGCCCCAAACTCATTACAAATCAGATCCTTACAGTCGGGAGAGAAGGTTTTCATCCCAACAATCTGTGGTGTATTCAAACTAGGTCTCAAGAGGTGAAAGGCCATTTTGCTAGCCCACTACCCCACCAATCCTCCAATGATTTTCTAACTTTTCTGAAGATAACTGTTGATTAATTAGACTTTGACTTGGCATTGGCAAGCACATGAAGGTGTAGTATACAAGTCACTACATGGAAAAGGGATCAATAAATAACAAAAGAGCTGGTTTCAAACAGTCTTCATTGCTTACCATGAAGAACAAGTTTACAATGCTAACCAAGTCTCAAGAAATCAGTTACAAAAGTACATAACAGAGCGATCATAATATGATAGAATTCTTCATTAAGATGGAGAATGAAATAGTTGACTCAGAGACTAGGGTCCTGAATTTAAATAAAGGAAACTACGATGGTATGAGGCGCGAGTTGGGTAGGATAGATTGGGGAATGTTACTCAAAGGGTTGACGGTGGATAGGCAATGGCAAACATTCAAAGATCGCATGGATGAACTACAGAATTTGTTCATCCCTGTCTGGCATAAAAATAAAACAAAAAAGGTGACTCAACCATGGCTGACAAGGGAAATCAGGGATAGCATAAGATCCAAGGAGAGGACATATAAATTGGCCAGAAAAAGCAGTAAACCTGAGGATTGGGAGCAGTTTAGGATTCAGCAAAGGAGGACAAAGGGATTAATTAAGAAGGGGAAAATAGAGTACGAGCGTAAGCTTGCAGGGAACATAAAAACTGACTGTAAAAGCTTTTATAAATATGTGAAGAGAAAAAGATTGGTGAAGTCAAGCATAGGTCCCTTGCAGTCAGAATCAGGGGAATTTATAATGGGGAACAAAGAAATGGCAGACCAATTAAATACATACTTTGGCTCTGTCTTCACAAAGGAGAACACAAATAACCTCCCAGAGATGTCGGGGAACATAGGGTCTAATGAGAGGGAGGAACTGAATGAAATCAGTATTTGTAGGGAAATGGTGTTAGGGAAATTGACGGCATTGAAGGCCGATAAATCCCCAGGGCCTGATAATCTACATCCTAGGGTACTTAAGGAAGTGGCCCTAGAAATAGTAGATGCATTGCTGGTCATCTTCCAAAATTCTATAGACTCTGGAACAGTTCCCATGGATTGGAGGGTAGCTAATATTACCCCACTGCTCAAAAAAGGTAGTAAAGAAAAAACTGAGAATTATAGACCGGTAAGCCTGACATCGGTAGTGGGGAAAATGCTAGAGACCATTATAAAAGATGTAATAGCAGAGCGCTTGGAAAACAGTGACAGGATTGGACAAAGTCAACATGGATTTACAAAAGGTAAATCGCGCTTGACTAATCTACTGGAATTTTTTGAGGATGTAACTGATAGAATAGACAAGGGAGAACCAGTGGATGTGGTGTATTTGGACTTTCAGAAGGCTTTCGATAAGGTCCCGCATAAGAGATTAGCGTGTAAAGTTAAGGCACATGGGATTGGGGGCAAGGTACTGACTTGGATAGAGAACTGGTTGGTAGACAGGAAGCAAAGAGTTGGAATAAACGGGTCTTTTTCCGAGTGGCAGGCAGTGACTAGTGGGGTTCCACAGGGATCAGTCCTAGGACCCCAGCTATTCACTATATATATTAATGATCTAGACGAGGGAACTAGCTGTAATATCTCCAAGTTTGCAGATGACACAAAGCTGGGTGGGCGTGTGTGCCGCGAGGAGGATGCCGAGAAACTCCAGTATGATTTGGACAGGTTGGGTGATTGGGCAGATGCATGGCAGATGCAGTATAATATGGATAAATGCGAGGTTATCCACTTTGGTGGCAAAAACAGGAAGGCAGATTATTATCTGAACGGCAATAGATTGGGAGAAGGGGAAGCGCAACGAGACCTGGGTGTCCTTGTGCAGCAGTCGCTGAAGGTAAGCATGCAGGTACAGCAGGTGGTTAAGAAGGCAAATGGTATGTTGGCCTTCGTAGCGAGAGGGTTTGAGTATAGGAACAGGGATGTCCTGCTGCAGTTGTACAGGGCCTTGGTGAGACCGCACCTTGAGTATTGTGTGCAGTTTGGTCGCCTTAGCTGAGGAAGGATGTTCTTGCCTGGAGGGAGTGCAGCGAAGATTCACCAGACTGATACCTGGGATGGCAGGAATGACGTATGAGGAGAGATTGGGCTTATACTCGCTGGAGTTTAGAAGAATGAGAGGGGATCTCATTGAAACTTATAAAATTCTAACAGGGCTAGACAGACTGGATGCAGGAAGGATGTTCCCGATGGTGGGTGAGTCCAGAACAAGAGGTCACAGTCTAAAGATAAGGGGTAAGCCATTTAGGACAGAGATGAGGAGGAATTTCTTCACCCAGAGAGTGGTGAACCTGTGGAATTCTCTACCACAGAAGGCAGTTGAGGCCAAGTCAGTAAATATATTTAAGAAGGAGTTGGATATATTTCTTAAGGCTAAAGGTATCAAGGGATATGGGGAGAAGGCAGGGACAGGGTACTGAGTTTGGATGATCAGCTATGATCTCATCGAATGGCGGAGCAGGCTCGAGGGGCCGAATGGCCTACTCCTGCTCCTATCTTCTAAATTTCAAACAAATTCTGGCCACAGTGCAGGAGAACATACTTAATTTGATTATTTTCACAAACATGTTGAAATAGTGTAGCATGCAAAATATTGTAGGAAGCATGCCTGTGCAAATATCTCAATGTTTAAAATCATGTTTTTAGAGTCAACTCATTTTCCTATTCTGTTCACACAAGATAGCGTATCATAAGGCCCTGACGTGTTTGCATGGCACATCAATATACCCTGAAGCTAAATACACTCCGACAAATGGAAAAACAAATACAGCAGCAATGCTTTGTGAAAGCCACACAACTCCAGAAAAGGCCATTTATTTTGCTGGGTTTTTTTTTAAAGTTAAAACAATACTTTTGAAAATACAAAGTGACCCCATCACAAAGATAGTGTTGGCTGCTGCAAAACAATCCATCAGACTATCAATAGGATAACTCAATCGATTCTTCCTCCGTATGACACTTCAATAGATTGCCGTTATTTGTAATTTACCAAGCAATAATCACCATCAGAAATAACACAGATCTAGCGCACTACCAAGCTGGTAGTAGTTATTACAATACAGAAAGGATGTCAATACCACGAACAAAGCAGTAATTAGAAAAGATAGTAAATAAAGAAAACATGCTACACAAAATCATCTGCGCCACCACCTAAATCTTCTAAAATCTGTACTACAAAATAATGCAGAGATCAGTTAATGTTGTTTGCTGTACTCGGGTGAATATTAAATTTAGGCTCAAGTAATAAATCATAATTGCCTACTGTTTGACTATATAGTGTTACTATAATTATTGTTAGTTAGCAGGAAAGTCATAGAATTATGCAGCACAGAAGGAGCCAGCTCTTTGAAAGAGCTCTCCAATTAATCCCACTCACCTGCTCTTCCCCCATAGCCCTGCAAATTCTCCTTTTCAAGTATTTATCAAATTCCCTTTTACTATTAGTTACTACTGAATCTGCTTTCGCCACCTTTCCAAGCAGTGTATTCCAGATCATAACTCCCTGCGTAAAATAATTCTCATTTCCCCCTGGCGTTTCTGCCAATTATCTTAAATCTGTCCCCTCTGGTTACCGACCCTCCAGCCAGTGGAAACAGTTTCTCCCTATCTACTCGATCAAAACCCCTCATACTTTTGAACGTCTCTATTAAATCTCCCCTTTGCCTTCTCTGCTGTAAAGAGGAGAACAGTCCCAGCTTCTCTAGTCTCTCCACAGAACTGAAGTCACTCATCCCTGGTACCATTCTGGTAAATTTCCTAAGCTCACTCTCCAAAGCCTCAAGCGTGGTGCTCAGAATTGGAAAATACTCCAGCTGAGGCCTAACCTGTGATTTATGAATGTTTACCATAACTTGCTTGCTTTTGTACTCTATGCCTCGATTTATAAAGCCAAGGATCTTGTATGCATTTTAACAGCTTTATCAACTTGTCCTAAAACCTTCAAAGATTTGTGTACATGAACCCCCACGTCTCTCTGTTCCTGAAATCCCTTTAAAATTTTACCATTTAATCCTATTGCCTCTCCTCATTTTCCCTACCAAAATACATCACTTCACAATTCTCTGCATTAAATTTAATCAGTCATGTGTCTGCCCATGTCCTCCTGAAGCTTGCTACTATCCACCTCACTGTTTACTATATTTTCAAGCTTGGTCTCATCGGCAAACTTTGAAATTATGCCCCCTATACCCAAGTCCAGGTCATTGATATACATCAAAAAGAACAGCAGTCCTAATACCGAGCCCTGGGGACACCACTGTATACTTCCCTCCAATCTGATAAACAACCGTTCACCACTACTCTCTGCCTTAGCCAATTTCATATTCATGGGCTCCAATTTTGCGAAAAAGTCTATTATGTGGCACTTTATCAAATACCTTCTGAAAGTCCACATACACAATGTCAACTGCACTACCGTCATCAACCCTCTCCGTTATTTAATTAAAGAACTCAAGTTTGTCAGACACTACTTGCGCTTAACAAATCCATGTTGGCTGTTATTTAATAACCCACGTTTTTCCAAGTGACAATTAATTTTCTTCCAGACTATGATCTCCAAGAATTTCCCCACCACCAACATTAGGCTGACAAGCCTGTAGTTACCAGGTTTATCCCTCTCCTCTTTCTTGAACAGGGGTGTAACATTTGCAACCCTCCAGTCCTCTGGCACCACTCTTGTATCCAAGGAGAATTGAAAGATTGTGGCCAAAGCTTCTGCTATTTTCATCCTTACTTCCCTCAGCAACCTAGGATGCATCCTATCTGGACTGGGTGACTTTTCTACTTTGAGCACTGACAGCCATTTAAGTACCTCCTCTTTATCTAGTTTTATCCCATCCAATTTTTCTATCCCCTCCTCCTTTACTGTGACATTAGCATCCTCCTCTTTAGTGAAGACAGATGTAAAGTACTCATTTCATACCTCAGCCATGCCCTCTGCCTCCACAAGAAGATTTTCTTTTTGGTACCTCATCGGCCCCACACTTTTTTTCGAAAGCCAAAAATACTTATGCATTGTGGCTACTGCCAGTTAGTTCCTTTTAGCTATTTTGCAGTGTATGGAGGTAACAATTTTATCGCTATAACTATATACTAAGAAACAAATAATATCTGCAAATTTATTTGATCATTTCTAAACTGTGCATCTGAGAGTTGAGAAACTCCACTGTGAAAGCAATTAAACTTACTTTCCGATATTTTCAGGAAGTGCTTGTAGTGAGATGTCATTCAGGGAGAGACACGTCAAGTTCCGTAACTCAGGAAAGCTTTCAGGCAACCTGTAGACAGATTATCAAGCATCACTGTAATGTTCTGCACACATCAGCTATTAGTGGGTTTGGGTGTAGAGCTTTAATACACCTCATCTACATAATGTATTACAAGGCTTACATCTGCACGCACTTCCTCTCTACAAAATCTTACTTCCTGTTGTCACATTTGTCAACACTTGTGTTAACACGTTTCATTATAAATACAATTGTCCACATTTGTAATGTAAACCCGTCACACTATAGTTACATGCTCCCGCTGGTGGGTGGCACTAGAATACCTCAGTTTTGCGTTTCCCAGCTCCTCAGACTACTTATTTAAAGCTTTTCAGTACTGTAGTTGTTCCCTCCAGTTCTGTGCTCACATTTTAAATTAAATAGCCTTCTTAATCTCTTTATTTACCAAGTATTTAAGAATGAAAGAGAAGGAAAAGGAGGAGGGGGCGAGGCAGTGTTGATTAAGGATGATGTTATGGTTCTAAATAGAAAGGATATACTAGATGATGCTAGGATTGAATCGATTTGGCTTGAGTTGAGGAACATTGTTACATTGTTGGAAGCCAACAGTGAGAAGCAGATAGATGAGCAAATTTGTCAGCAAATTTCAAAGGCGTGTAACAAAAATAGAGTAGTAATATTAGGAGACTTTAATTATCCTAAATAGGCTGGGAAAAACATAGTGCTAAGTGTAAAGAAGGAGATGAATTTCTGATACGTGTACAGGAGAACTTTCTCAATCAATATGTCTCCAGTCCAACAAGGAAGGAAGCAGTGTTGGATCTGGTTCTGGGAAATGAAGTAGGACAAGTGGAGTGTGTTACAGTCGGAGATCATCTAGCTAACAGTGACCACAACATAATTCAGTTTAAAGTATTTGTGGAAAGAGACCATAAACTATCAAAGGTAAAAATGCTCAACTGGGGAAGAGCTAATTTCAGTAATTTAAGGGACCTAGCACAGGTAGATTGGAAAAGGCGATTGCAGGGTAAAGCAGTAACGGAGCAATGGAGAACATTCAGGGAAGAGATAGTTCAGGTACAAACTAGATATATTCCTTTGAAGGGATCAGGTAGAGCATCCAAAGCTAATTCACCGTGGATGAAAGGAAATAAAAGTTAAAATAAAACAGAAAAAGGAGGCTTATGACAAATGTCAGGAGCAAGATTCAGTTAATAACCAGGAAGATTATGTAAAGTACAAGAGGGAATTGAAAAAGTTAATACGGGAGGCAAAGAGAGGTTACAAGAAAAGATTAGCAGGCAACATTAAAATCGTGTTTGACTAACTTGATTGAGATTTTTGATGAGGTAACAGAAGATGGATGAGGGCAGTGCAATTGATGTTGTGTATATATGATAAAAGTAACACATATTACACTTGTTAGCAAAATTGAAGCCCGTGGGATAAAAGTGGCAGTAGCAGCATGATACAAAATTGACTATGGAATAGAAAACAGAGTTGCAGTGAATGGCTGTTTTTCCCCAGGGTTCAGTACGAGAACCGCTGTTGTTTTTGATATACATTAATGACTTGTGGGTACAGGGCACATTTTCGAAATTTGCAGATGACACGAAACTTGGAAGTGTTGTAAACAGCGAGGAAGATAGTAATAGACTTCAAGACAGACAGACAAGCTGGTGGAATGGGCGGACACATGGCAGATGAAATTCAATGCAGTAAAGTGTGAGGTGATACATTTTGGTAGGAAGAATGAGGAGAGACCATATATATTAAATGGTTCAATTTTAAAAGGGGTGTAAGAACAGAGAGACTTGGTGGTGTTTGTGCACAAATCTTTGAAGGTAGCAGGACAGGTTAGCAAAGCCATTAATAAAGCTGACGAAGGGTCATCGACCCAAAACATTAACTCTGTTTCTCTCTCCACAGCTGCTGCCTGACCTGCTGAGTATTTCCAGCATTTTCTGTTTTTATTTCAGATTTCCAGCATCTGCAGTATTTTGCTTTTGTGCTGGAGTTAATAAAGCATATGGGATCCCTGGGCTTTATTAATAGAGGCAGAGTACAAAAGCCAGGAAGTTATACTAAACTTATATAAAACACTAGTTCGGCCCCAGCTGAAGTATTGTGTCCAATTCTGGGCACCACACTTTACGATGGACGTGAAGGCTTTGGAGAGGGCACAGAAGAGATTTACTAGAATGGTTCGAGGGATGAGGGATTACAGTTACGTGGATAGACTAGAGAAACTGGGGTTGTTCTCCTTGGAGCAGAGAAGGGGAGATTTGAGAGAGGCATTTAAAATCATGAAGGGTTTGGATAGAGTAAATAAAGAGAAACTGTTTCCAATGGCTGTAGGGTCGCTAACCAAAGGGCAGAGATTTAAGGTGATTGGCAAAAGAACCAGAGGCGACATGAGGAAAAACTTCTTTTTACGCAGCGAGTGATTAGGATTTGGAACGTACTGCCAGATAGGGTGGTGGGTACAGATTCAAGAGCAATTTTACAGATTCAGATCCACGTAAAAAGGGAATTGGATAAATACTTGAAGGAGAAAAAATTGCAGGGATACGGAAAAAGAGCAGGGGAGTGGGACTAACTGGATTGCTCTTCGAAAGAGCTGGCGCAGACTCGATGGGTCAGATGGCCTCCTACTGCGCTGTACTATTCTATGATTAAATTGAACCTTAAAACATTTAAGCATATAAAGCGTAAGCGGTTATCTAGAGAAAAAGTTGGGCCTACTAAGAACCGAAAGGGAAATCTTCATGTGCCAGAAGACTGGAGGGTTGCTAATGTTATACCACTATTCAAGAAAGGGGAGAGGGATAAACCAGGAAGCTATAGGGCAGTCAGTGTAACATCCATGGTGGGGAAGTTATTGGAAACCATCATCATGGACAAAATAAACTTTCATTGAAAAGGCACCGGTTAATCAATAGAGCCAGCATGGATTTGTTAAAGGAAAATCATGTCTGACTAACTTGATTGAATTCTTTGGTGAGGTAACAGAGAAAGTGGATCAAGGTGGTGCAGTAGATGTTTATATGGACTTTCGGAAGGCATTCGACAAAGTGCCACACAGGAGGCTTATTAAGAAGATGGAAGCCCATGGAAGTAAGAGAAAAGTTGTGATACGGATACAAAATTGGCTCAGTGACAGGAAGCAAAGGGTGGTGGTGGATGGGTGTTTTTCAGACTGGGAGGTAGATTGCAGTGGTGTTCCCCAAGGGCTAGTTTTGGGCCCATTGCTCCTTTTAATTTTTATAAACGACCTAGACTCAGGTGTAGGGAGCCGCACTATAGAGTTTGCAGATGGTACGAAACTTGGCAACGTAGTAGATAGTGATGAGGATAGTTGTAGACTTCAGGATGACAGACAGGCTGGTGAAATGGACAGAAGCATGGCAGATGGAGCTCAATGCGGAGAAGTATGAAGTGATGCGCTTTGGGAGGACTAATATGGAATGACAGTATACTATAAATGGCACTATTTTGAAAAGTTTATGAGTAGAGAGACCTTGGTGTCCATGTACACAAATCCTTAAAGGTGGCAGGGCAAGTTGATAAGGTGGTTAAAAAAGCATATGGGTCACTTGGGTTTATAAATAGAGGAATAGAATATAAAAGCAAAAAGAGATCATGCTAGAATTTTATAAATCACTGGTTCGGCCTCAGCTGGAGTATTGTGGACAATTCTGGACACCACACTTTAGGAAAGATGTAAAGGCCTTAGAAAGGGCACAGAGGTGGTTTACCAGGAATGAGGGACTTCAGTTATGAGGAGAGGTTGGAAAAGTTAGGACTGTTGTTCTTGGAACATAGAAGGTGAAGAGGTGACCTAATAGAGGTTTTCAAGATGATGAGAGAATTTGAGAGGAGAGAAAGAAAAATTATTCCCTCTGGCAAGTGGGTCAATAACCAAAGGTCATAGATTCAAAATCATTAGAGGGGAGAATTTTTTTTCCCCCACTCAGGGTGGTTGGGATCTGGAATGCTCTACCTGAGAAGGTAGTGGAAGCCAATTCCATAAATAATTTTAAAAGGGAGTTGGACAGGTACTTGAGGATGAGGTATTACAGGGTTCCGGACAAAAAGCAAGGATGTGGGACCAAGCATGACTGCTCTAAGAGCCAGCACAGGCACGGTGGGCCGAATGGCTTCCTTCTGTGTTGTAAGATTCTATGATTCTATTCATGCATTCCCCTCAGAATTTGACACTCGCCATCGTATCCTCTGAATCTTTTCTCCAGTATAAACAAGTTCACTTCTGCAACAGGGGTCTCCTCATAATTTACAGGCCCAAGACCTAGATTTATCCTTGTTGCTTCTTTCTGATCCCTCTGGTACAGAAAATGGCCATTCAACGGGAGGGCACCCATAATTGCACATAATTATATATACTTTTCTTCAGGAGTATTCCTTCAAAATGTCATTTTTGGATGATAATCTGAAGTGCAGGACTTTTTAGTCAACTGCTACATTCCAAAGTTTTGTCAGTCATGTCAGAAAATGTGTGTCACACACACATGCATAATGAGCCTATAAATCTGAGTCTGTCAAGGCTGAGGGCTTGTTCATATTATATAAAATGCCTTGGTAACCAAATGCCCAACTTTAGTTTTAAAAAATCCATAAATTTAAGACATCTGTTAGCGACTCTGCAATCTCCATCATCTATCCAAAATATTCTCTACAATATATCCCTGGGGAATCTACAAGGCAAATGAAATAGGAGGTGGATCCATTATAGACAATTCCAGTTCTGTAAAGATACAAGACATGTTAGACTGCAGAGCTCCACACTACCTTCCATTGTCATAGCTTTTACCAAACCACTAACACTGATCATTTACAAAACACCAGGTCACGATTTATGTTTCAAAAAAATGAAGACCTCAAGAGTTTGCTCACCCGTTTCATAAAGTTTTGCATAAATTGGCCTTAATAACCAAAATGCTAATGCTACAAATGCATAAAAGTTACTTTATTTTTAGTTATGCAAATAATATTGTACTTAATCAATGGCAGCTTTTAATATCTAGCAGCAAACAGCTCAGACTAAAACAATGTGCGATGAAAGTTACAATGAGGCATACTTGCTCCTGTATTGTGGTTCTTTTTACCTGGTCAAGGGATTGCCACTAAAATCTGCTACTTGTAACGATTTACAAAAGGAGATACTTTCTGGAATTTCAATAATATCTGCAACAAAAAAAAATTAAATTAGTCATATACTTGGTAACAGTACTCTGTATAACTAGCTATCCTTCCAAACAAATGGTCAAAGCATCAGCAGTCTCTACTGCGAGACTTCAAAGTGCACCAAAAACACACTGTTTATACAAGACTATACAATACTGAACTCTAGTCATACTGCATGTTTGGTGCTGATACAGATCTTCTGTACCAAACATGCAGTGTAACACCGTTACATTTCACAGAAGTGTTACGTCTGGCGCCAGGAGCACAACAAACTGGAAGAGGTAGTGTTGGCCAATGCGAGCTGACTATCAGCTGCACATACAGCCCGCTGCAGAAAGAGTAAAAGGACAGACCTGCCACCTCAGGAAGCTGCTCGTCAACTTCTAATGACAAAAATAACCCAACTGCGGCAACAGCTCTTTTGTTGTTGGAACTCTCACCGGCAGTCAGAGACGGTCAATCAGCACCTTGTGCAGTATAAATGTGAAGATTTGCTACATACTAAACAGCAGCACAACATGACTCCCTCCATTGCCGTTAAAAGAGCAATCAACACATCCTCCATCTCCGATGGCGCAGCTATTCTATCCAGTGGTAGCGGAGCCACACAGACCAGGAAAGATCCCAGGTTCCACCCTGGTCTTTGTTGGGTTGGTTGATCTCAGTCAGCGTAACAGTAAGAGTGCTGCCATTAGCCTCAGAAGCCCCAGGCTACGAAGGCAAAAATAAGCCTGCTCCCAATTACTTTTCAGCTGCTCCTGTTGGAAGTAAGCTTGTTTAATCTTTGGACAAGGATAGAATCTGTCTGGGCTTTGATGCATCCCACATGGTCCTGCTGACATTCACTGCGCAGGCTGGTAGAGAGCAGGGTCAAGGTGAGGGGGGGGAAAAGAAAATTGATAAAATGGTGGGGGATACTGTAAACTGAAGTATACAGTTAAATAGATTAGTTTATATACTAAAGATTTGACATACAGGCTTAGGCATGAAAACATGTCTCTCGGGAAATGCTCCATTTGAAAGATGTAAAAACAGATTTATAATGGCTTGATAACGATAACCTTTCAGTCAAGATATTGTTTCTTTCTCTTAGTGCCACCAAACAACCCAAACATGGCAATATCCCAACCCGCAGCTCCTTTCCTGCAACCCGAACCAAGAGAGAAAATATTGTTATGGCCTGCAGCAGCATTTCTAGGGGGTAAAAAAAGCGTACTGCAATTCATTCATACCAAAACAATTACAGTTTAAAATGTTCCAGACCCCTCTACATTTCAAATCTTGTACTTTATAATATTGGTTAAAATGTGTAGAAATGCCAAACTAAAAGAGGATTGTGAACATTAAAACTGAAAAGCTCTTTCAGTAATGGAAAGGTTCAAATTGGCAGAATCAAATATCGAGCTATTTCTTTTAAGTGGTGTCTGTACTGCTCTTCCACCAATTCTGCACAGTCAAGAAACTTATCAGAAAATAAATAACCAGATTCAAAAAAGGTTCGGCCTTCAGGTGAAAGAAAACTCACGCAACATTTGGGGTAAATCACCATTGGGCAAAAGAAAGCGGCAAAAATAAAATTCAGCCGTGGGTACAGTCCAAATCTGAAAGCGGTCACATTGTTACTGTGCAAGGTATTAGTGAGACCCCCCCCCCCCACATGTGAAATAATCTGTCCAATTTTGATCACCTAACTATAGAAAGGATACTACTACCTTTGAGGAGGCAGACACAAGCCATAAAAGATTATAAAAGGGAATTTAAAATATTGATCCAGGCAAATTGTGCACAATGGCGAGGGATTCAAATTACAAGGGACCGCGAGTTAAAATAAGAGAAGTTACACAGAACTTCTTCATCCAAACGGGTAATAGTTTTGACTAAATTACAACGGACAGCCACTACAGCAGAAATATAAATCAATGAGAGCGTGCAAGAGTGCACAAGAAGAAAATGGACTGCAGGTTATAGTGAAAAGGTGGGTAAAGTGGAGTAACGTCAGTGAAAAATTACAGACTACTAACTGGCACGACAGTACAAAGGAAATGCATTCATTTCGATGCAAGTTACAGACAACAGATTATCTACCAGGGTATCGAACGTTCATAAAAATCTCACAGCACAGAATGACGCCACTTGGCCCATCGTGTCTTTGCAACAGCTATGCAATTAGTCCCACTCCCCTGCTCTTTCCCCATAGCCCTGCAAATGTTTCCCTTCAAGTATTTATCCAATTCCCTTTAGAAAGCTACAACTGAATCTGCTTCAACCACCCTTTCAGGTAGTGCATTCCAGATCGTAACTCGCTGCTTAAAAAAAAAATTCTCATCCCCCCCTGGCTTTTTTGCCAATTATCTTAAATCGGTGTCCTCGAGTGACCAACTCTCCTGCCAGTGGAAACAGTTTCTTCCCATTTACTCTAGCAAATCCCTCATAATTTTGAAAACCTCTATTAAATCTCCCCTTAACCTTCTCTGCTCAAAGGAGAACAAACCCAGCTTCTCTAGTCTCTCCACATAACTGAAGTCCCTCAATCCCTGGTTCCATTTTCCCAATAAGTGAACCATCATTTTAACTTAGAAGACTATCCAAGAACCCCTTAACTCTACTTCCTAGTAGTGCCTGAAGAAAATTTAACGTACCCAACAATTCATACAACCAAACTCTAATTTTAGTAAAGGGTTTCCATTCATAACAGCTGCAGGTTACTTCTTGTACACACCATTAACTAGCATATATTTGAAATAAACATTTCCACAGAACGAGGAGAACTTGATAACTTCCCTTTTCCACTCCCAAAATGCAAGAAACTAATTCGAAGCAAGTCTGTGATTATACTGCCCTAGATTAGCCATGGGTGAAAATCATTAGTTTATTGATTTATGTAACAAGAGGTCTCTGCACATGATGTTCAATACTGTATAGCTCTAGAACCTGGAAGATTAGCATTCAAAAAAGAACATCTGTAATAATGATTTGATAACAATCTATTGACGCTAGTACAAAATGTTTAAGCCGATCCATGATTTTGTGTTCATCAAACTCAGCTGATTCACAGCAGTAGCAAACAACATCTTAACTCAGTTAAAGTATTATAATCTGTGGGAGATGGGGAAAGAGTGGCACAATATGTAATGAGCCATTTCAACTGTTAATAGAAAAAAGAAACACAAAAAAGATCGAGAAAGAGATAATTTGGTCCAACTAAGGTCTGGGTGTTGTTTCCATAAATCAAAGTTTCAATTTAATATAACAGTGAGATTTTAAAATGATATAGTTAAAGCAGCCCAGTAGCCATCAATGGAGTCCTAATGAACAGTTAATGCTACACTTTGGTGAATATGGATTTTCAAACCATTTAACATTTTATTTCCACAAGTTTTCTTTTAGCATACTTTTTTTTAAACCAGGAAAACAGTTATGAAGAAATCAAATCTTAACATTCAAAAGAGTTTCAGATAAGGGATTTATTCATGCAATATACAGATCACTTATTATGAGGCACCCTTGAGATGCATGTATAGAGCAACACTGACTTACTGCTGGACACTAAATAGGTGCCACGATAGCTAAAACTCATAAGCCCTACTTGGAGTGAAAAAGTGGAAGTTGCAAGACACCATGCAAGTGTTTTTTTTTGGAAAAGGGAAACAGTCTTCTGAAGCAGTGGCTTCTGCTCCACTCCTCCCCAACTCCAAGATATAAAAGCTTATTGGCTGCTGCTGTGGATTAACAGACTTTAGTCCACACACACATTAAGTCTTTATGCATATTTGGTCTTCAAACAGTTCAGTTTCAGTTTTGATCTGCACTCTGTCTTTACATGAGAGAATAATTACTTCACTTTCCAAAGGTAAAAGCTGCTGCACATCATATGAAGAGACCTTCTGTTATACAATACATTAGCCTGAAGGATTACCACACAAAACAGTACAAAGTTCCAACTATAATTACTGTTCAGACTGCATTACCCTGGCTCTGTTCAAAAGGGGGGTGGTGGAGGAAAAATGATCCTTTACTGTAGGGGACAGAGGATAGTTTGAGAATTTTGGCAGTATTTTTCCCCCAAACAGATCCCTGGTGGAAATGATTTTACGGAGCCTTTTCTGTAAGGCTGTATTGTAATTTCAACAGAATGCAACTGAGAGCAAAGTGTTAATTTGGGGTATTTATTCTAGGCAAATGTAATACAGAATTAACAGATTGATTGCGACATAAAACACAATGATCTCCTGAATTCAGCATGTTGCTGCCAGATTGTGGCTGTATTTTATTTTTTAAAAGCAATGGTGCTTTTAGATATACTGCACAGTAACTAAGCTACACAACTTCAAGTATTTGAATTTTAGTCGCTTCAAAGACCACCTTTTAAAAACTGCGTACCTTTAAACCACAGAAGGAGGACTCAGAGTGAGTTTCATCACCACCATTCCTTTAACATATCAAGCACGGATTAAGTTATACTTATTTTAAATATTGTTTGAACTATGGGTGGTGCAGTGGGTTAGACACCAGCCCTACGACTCTAGGACCTGGGTTATGGGATGAA
Organism: Squalus acanthias; assembly: GCA_030390025.1. NCBI lineage: Eukaryota > Metazoa > Chordata > Chondrichthyes > Squaliformes > Squalidae > Squalus > Squalus acanthias. The sequence goes on along the minus strand of CM059433.1, from coordinate 24,687,819 downwards.
AGTCTCCTCTGTCTGTTGGATGAGGTTTTGTGTGAAATGAGTTTGGCTATCTCATTTCAGTTTCTTGTATGCTCTGCCAATAATTGGCGATGTCACTCAGTCAGACCTGAAGATGGTCGATATGGAAAATGTGGGGGGTTTTTTAAGTTACCATTGAAGCACATTGTTGAGGCAGAGTGAAGGGAACTTTGCTTTGCATCCACCCGTGCTGTACCAGAGAGTAGTTGATGCCGACATTGAAATAAGCTGTTCTCTAGCACTGATATTCCTCAACATCAGTGAGAGCGGAGAGAGCGAGCCCGAGGGGAAAGAGAGAGAGAGAGAGAGAGAGAGAGAGAGAGAGAGGACAAAATCAGAGTCAGTGCGCGAGTTGAATGCGGAAAACTGAAAAAGAAATTCAAAATTATGTCACCGCCTCGTAGGAAAAGGATTGGTGGGTAACAGGTTAGTTTGTTTCATTAAATTGTTCATTTTTGACCTTTGAATTTCACTTGATGGTAGTTTCCAATTGTGTTTTAGATGTATAGATACAATTTCCAATGCCTTAATTTAAATTTTTACTATTTTAGTATCCAAGTCTTTCAGAGGTCAACTTCGGAGAGTTTTATAGGTCAGTGTCTTAGACGTCAGTTTCTTAGATTTTTTAAAGAGTTCAATGCCAAGCGCTTTAGTGGTCAGGGTCTTAGGATTTAGAGGTCAGTGGATTGACTACCATGGCAGGCCAGCAGGGACCCGTTGCACGCGCATCCTGTTCTATGTGGAAACTCCAAGACACTTCGTGCATCCTGGATAACCACGTGTGAAGGAAGTGCCGCTAGTTGCTCGAGCTCAGAGTTTCGGAGCTTGAGGAGCGGCTGGAATCACTGCAGTGCATCCGGGAGCCTGAGAGTTTCTTCGAACGTACGTTCCAGGAGGTGGTCACCCCACAGCTACAGAAGGTGCAGGAGGTGAGGGAATGGATGACCACCAGACAGAGTAGGAGGAAGACACAGGTAGTGCAAGAATTCCCCAAGCCACTGACTCTCGCTAACCAGTTTTCAGTTTTGAATACCTGGGAGGTGACGACTCCTTGGAGGAATGTACTAAGAACCAAACCCCCGGCACCACGAGAGATTTGACTGCACACATGGGGGGGGAAAAAAAGTAGAAATGCAGTAGTCATAAGGGATTCAATAGTTAAGGGCATGGACAGGCATTTCTGTAACCGCAAACGTGATTCCTGAATGGTATGTTGCCTCCCTGGTGCCAGGGTAAAGGATATCACCGAGCGGGTAAAATACATTCTCCGAGGGGAAGGGGAACCAATGACATAGGTAGAAATGGTGTTGAGGTCCTTCAGGCAGAGTTTCAGGAGCAAGGAAAAAGATTAAAAAACAGGAATTCAAAGGTAGTAATTTCAGGATTACTCCCAGTGCCACGTGTTAGTGAGTACAGAAACAGCAAAATAGTGCAGGTAAATGCGTGGCTGTAGAAGTGGTGCAGGAGGGAGGGTTTCAGATTCCTGGGGCATTGGGACCAGTTCTGGGGGAAGGGGCACCTGTACAGGATGGACGGGTTGCACCTAAACAAAGCCGAGACCAATGTTCTCGCTGAGAGGTTAACTAGTACTGTTAGTGAGGGTTTAAACTAATTTGGTTGGGGAAAGGGAATCTGAGCATAGCAGAAATAAGATCAGAGGACAGAGAGATATAAACTGCAGGAAAATTAGAAATATCCCAAAAATTGCAGAGACCAGATTGAGGAAAATAGCAAAAGTGACGAAGGCGGTATTAAATTGTATGTACATCAATGTCCGTAGTACAACTAATACATTTTGTGCTCATTCAAGTGTGGGATATTGGTGAATAAAAATGAAACGTGTTCTAGATTTTTTTTAAATTCTCAACTGAGTGGCTTGCTCGGCCATTTCCGAGGGCAGTTAAGAGTCAACCACATGGCTGTGGGTCTGGAGTCACATATAGGCCAGACCGGGCAAGGACGGCAGATTTCCTTTCCGAAAAGGACATTAGTGAGCCAGATTGGTTTTTACGACAATCTGATAGTTTCATGGTCACCATTACTGATACTAGCTTTTTATTTCAGATTTATTTAATTTACTGAATTTAAATTTCCCAGCTGCCATGGTGGGATCTGAACTCATTCTCCGGATCATTCGTCCAGGCCTCTGGAGTACTAGTTCAGTAACATAACCACTATGCTACCGTACCCATAAATGTCCATTACCAAGAGTGGCTCAGAAGCACCACTACTGGCCGAGTCCTGAAGGACATAGCTGCCAAGACTGGGCCTGCGACAGGTGGTGAGAGAACCAACACGAGAGAAAAACCTACTTGACCTTGTCCTCACCAATCTACCTGTCGCAGATGCATCTGGCCATGACAGTATTGGCAGGAGTGACCACCGCATAATCCTGTGGAGACGAAGTCCTGTCTTCATACTGGAGGACACTCATCATCATGTTGTGCGGCACTATCACCGTGCTAACTGGGATAGATTCAGAATAGATCCAGCAGCTCAAAACTGGGCATCCAGTCAGACAGAGGTGACTTTTAGCAATGAACTATTTTAAAAGTGCATTATAATGAATGAAAGAATTAAGTTCCTCAAGCTGGCAGGTATCGTGCCTCCATCCATCCCTTCTCTGGGTAGAGAATAGTGACAATATATATCCATATGATCATTGGCAGAGGAATCACATTATAATAAATTGTACTGTCATGCTAACTTCAGAAGTAATGAGACCTCAACTTGAGAACTCAAAATAAATCAAACAGTTAACCAGCTGCCTTACATTAAGGTTCAACTTAGATCACAAATTTTTACCTTAAAGTTGTAGATTTGGCATCTGATACGCCAAGCATTAGGAGATCCACATGCTGCAACTTGAACCGAGACATACATTTCATAAGGGAGTCTCTGGCCATTCATTACAATACAATCTTGTACTACAAAGTTTAATTTAAAGTCACATTAAGTGCTCTCCCTTCCAGATGCCTGCCACGTAACATGATACTGTTTAATTATATTCTCCTAATATTTACTTTTACAGACGCTATCAGCCAACATGGTCAATCTGAGTCAAGAAATCAGATATGGAAGGATTTCACTGATCATTAGTGAAACATGCAATGTAATAAATTATCTAAAGTTGGTTAATACTTGACTAAAATATTTACTCTCAAAAGGAAGTATCTTGAAGATGATGAGATATGATGATAACGATGATGGTAAATGCTACCTGACCAAATTTCTCTACTTTTTTTGACAACCCAGCTGTAGAAAACCAATGAGAGATTGCACCTAACTTTCCAAAAAGCCTATAAAGTTCCTCATGAAATGAAACTGAAAGCAGTGGGAAGCTTAAGCAAAACTTAGAAGTGGATGAGAAATAGGCTGAATGAAATTCAAGGCAATAGCAGGTACTCATCAGAAGAGTGGTGGTGAGTGGAGAGGGACATGGTGGGGGGTGGGTAGAGTGGAATGCCTTAGGGATCAGTGCTTGGATCCTACATTAATTTAAACTCAGAATTGCATAGAAGCTATGACACAGAAACAGACTATTTGGCCCAATCAGTCCGTGTTGATGTTTATCTTCCACACTAACAATAGTCCTAATCGCATGTGACTGCCCAGTTACCATATCCCTTTATCCCCCTTTCCTTCAACTACCGAGCTAATCTATTCTTAAATGTTGACATGGTTTTTGCTTGAGTCACTAACTCTGGTGAAAATCAATCCAAGTTGATTATATTCACAGATGATACAAACAAAGTCACAGATGAAATTGAATACGGAAAAGAACAAATTGGTAGAAAGATTGGTTTCACAATTACACTACAGATGATGTGTAACTAGCCAATGATGGTATTCAGCGTTCAACAAAGCTAATCATTCAGGGAAACAAGTAGGCCATAGTGAATTGAACAGTCATAAAGCTGACCCAAGTTTGCTGATGATGCAAAGTTAGGGGGAAAGTAAGCTGTGAGGAGGACACAGAGTCTGCAAAGGGATATAGACAGGTTAAGTGAGTGGCCAAGAAGATGGAGTATAAGGTGGGAAAATGTGGTAGAAGAATAGAAAAACAGAACTTTATTAAATGGTGGGAAACTATTAAATGTTTGTGTTCAGAGGGATTTGGGTGTCCGTGTACACTAATCACAGAAAGTTAACATGCAGGTACAGCAAGCAATTAGGAAGGCAAATGGTATGTTGGCCTCTACTGCAAGGAGGTTGGAGTACAAGAGTAAGGAAGTCTTACTGCAATTGCGCAGGGGTTTGGGGAGACCACACATAAGGATATACTTGCCTTAAAGATTCACTAGATTGATTCCTAGCATGAGAGGGTTGTCCTATGAGGAGAAAGTGAGTAGAATGGCCCTATACTCTCTGGAGTTTAGAAGAATGAAAAGTGATCTCATTGAAACATAAGATTCTGAGGGGGATTGACAGGATAGATGCAGAGAGATTGTTTCCCCTGGCTGCAGAGTCTAGAACTAGTGGGTATCGTCTCAGGATAAGGGATCAGCCATTTAGGACTGAGATGAGGAGATATTTTTCTTCCCTCAGAGGGTTGTGAATCTTTGGAATTCTCTACCCCAGAGGGCTGTGGATGCTCAGTCATTGAGTGGCTGAGATAGATAGATAGATTTTTGGACTCTAGGGGAATCATGGGATATGGGGATCGGGCGAGAAAGTGGAGTTGAGGTCGAAGATCAGCCATGATTTTATTGAATGGCGGAGCAGGCTCGAAGGGCCGTATGGCCTACTCTTGCTCCTATTTCATATGTTATGTTCTTATGATCGCTAAGCATCAGAGAATTGAGATGAGGAAAGACTAGAGAAACTGGGACGCTTTAACCTTGAAAGGAGGCAACTTAAAGGGGACATTAATATCCTAGATAACATCGATAATGGTACAGATAGAGAAAAGTCAGAGCATGACTTCAGTGCAAGTTAGAATAGTAGAGCAAGGGGCTACAGCTAAAACTGGTTGATTTAGGACAGAATCATAGAATGGTTACGACACAGAAGGAGGCCATTCGGCCAGTTGAGCCTGTGCCGGCTAGGATGTCAGGAAGCACTTCTCCACGCAGTGACCAATATTTGTTTTCCAGGTAGGGTAGTGGAAGCAAAAAAACCTTCAAGCTAATCAGATCCAAAGAAGTTCAAAATCTTTTTGTTACTGCACAATAGATCTTTCACACAAAGAATTTTTTGTTTTTTAAAAAGACCCTCCGCAGCAGTCACCTAAATCTAATATGAATTACAGCAGTGGTTTAAAGACAACAATCCCTTCAACATTGGTATTCTGTCTTCAAAACTGGTCCAAAGCTGAAGGAAGTCACCAACTCCAAGGGTAAAGGTACTTGTTATTACACAGTGCTAGATCACACGGAAAGGAGTCAAAACACTTCCATATAATGAATTAATTTGGAGGGCACCAACTTATGTGGGTAGTGAATTGTCCTAAGGCATCATCAATAAATGTGAGAAGTCGCACAACACCAGGTTATAGTCCAACAGCTTTATTTGAAATCACAAGCTGTCGGAGCGCTGCTCCTTCCTCAGGTGAAGTCACTTGACGAAGGAGCAGCGCTCCGACAGCTTGTGATTTCAAATAAAGCTGTTGGACTATAACCTGGTGTTGTGCGACTTCTCACATTTGTCCACCCCAGTCCAACACCGGCATCTCCGCATCATCATCAATAAAGATATTCACATCCAACATCCTGGTTCTTTAACTCTCCCGCTTCCCATTAAGACCTTCAGCAACTACCAAATCAAAAAAACTTCACAACAGTGAAAAAGCACATTTACAAAAATTGGCTTTTCTCACCGGCCTCAGCTCCAACTCCTCCTTCGAGAACAACCCAACAGATTGTTGAAGAGGACCAGCATTTTCCCGCTTTGTGTTACTACCTGTGGCTTCCTGTCTCTGGAAGACTGGTGATGTTTTACCACTGCTCTGTTCAGATCAGTGTCGATGAGGTTGGGTATTTTTAGTCAGAGCTCCACTTCAGCTGCAGTCCTTCCTAAATCCACCAGAGGAACTGAGCATCACCAAGGAGCTCTCTGCAAATCGTCAAGAGAACAACTGTCTTTCAGGCTCAGACATACTACCAGCTGGAGCACCTCGGGTCACAGCCTCCGAGCACGGGTTTGCTGCTGACCTCTCCTCCTCTGCTTTACACTGCAACCACCCTCCCCGCAAACCCCACCCCGCCCCGGCCATCACCCACTATAACACGAGCGTAGACAGACAATCCCAGAAATAACCTATTAAACTGGAGAAAGGGACACTTTACAGCAATCCAGAAACAAAGAACTCTCTTAGACCACCATTCCATTCCAACCAGCAGCCCTGTGAATAATTCAGTGGTTATCTTGCTTCATTTGTTTTTCTACTTTTGATTCAAACACTGGCAACTCTTCAAAAAGAAACACGACAAAGAGAGACAGCAAAGTGAAAAAGGCGACTCCCTGCACCCACACACTTCCAACAAAATCCCTCCCCTGTACTGCCGTACACTCACTATAGCTGCTCTCTCGGTAACCCAACTCCCAATGGACAATGCGCCCACAGCACAAAAACAGCTCAAACTCTGCAAACTTAAAAAGTTGTTACATTAGTATAATGATGGGCTGTGCTCCTTGAGGCCAAAGTTCAGGCTCGCTGCCAGAGCACTACAGGGAAGCACTGTACAGCATCTACCACATGATGGATAAGAAATAATCTTTTTTTTTACACTAAACTAGAATACAAAATCAGAACATTTCTTAGCACAGTCAACCTGCAATCTGCATTTTATGATCCTACTTAAAAAAAAAAACCATGATGAAAACTGAACAGTTTTTTTTAAATATTCAGTTTCAGGATGCGGGCATCACTGGCAAAGCCGGTATTTATTGTCCATCCCCTAGTTGCCCTCGAAAAGGTGGGGGTTAGTCTTCTTCTTAAACCGCTAGGGCTGAAAGCACTCCCACAATGCTGTTAGGTATGAATTTCCAGGATTTTCACCCAGCGACAATGAAGGATATATGTCCAAGTTGAGATGGTGTGCGACTTAGGAGGGGATGGCGATAGCCATGCCGTGTGTGGGGCTGGTCCAGTTGACTTTCTCGTCAATGGCGACCTGCAGGATGTTTATGGTAGGGGACTTGGCGATGGCAATGCCATTGAATGTCAAGAGGAGGTAGTTAGACTCTCTCTTGTTGAAGATGGTCATTGCCTGGCACTTGTGTGGCGCGAATGTTATTTGCCACTTATTAGCCCAAGCTGGATGTTGTCCACATGCAGCAAGACCAGGACACGAACACTGGGCAATCAGCAGCAAGCAGTCCCACTTCTGACCTTATGATAGAGGGAAGGTCATTGATGAAGCAGCTGAAGATGGTTGGGCCAAGGATACATCCCTGAAGAACTCCTGCAGCAATGTCCTGGGGCTGAGATGATTTACGTCAAACAACCACAACCATCTTCCTTTGTGCCAGGTAAGACACTAGCCACTGGAGAGTTTTCCCCGATCACCATTGATTCAGTTTTACAAGGGCTCCTTGGTGCCAGAGTCAGTCAAATACTGCCTTGATGTCAAAGGCAGTCACTCTCACCTCAACTCAACTCTGGAAGTCAGCTTGTGTTTTCCCAATGCAAAGTGATAGTAAAAGCACGTTAAACAGGAAAGTAAACATAGTTTTACGACTTTACAGTAACTGAATAGCATTGCTTAAAAAATTGCAAAAAAGTACAGATGAAAAAGCAGAAACTCGAGAAATGTAAACTAACGATGGAGAAACGGATGGAATGAAGACGAGAAAGCAGGAAAAGAGCTAAAATTAAAGATTGAAGGACCACCTCAATCAAACTGTTAAGAGAATGTTGACAATGGCACAAAATTATTTAAAAAAGCTCACTCCTATAAATTACCATTTCGGGACAGATCCAACTCTACTAACAGCATGAAGTTTGCTATTTCTGGAGGAAGTCGCTGGATTTCGTTGTCACTTAGTCCAAGTTTTCGTAACTTCACAAGTTGGAAAAATGGCTGAAATGTGAAAAAAAATGGTTATGGACAATTCTAAAAGGAAAACAAACTCTAACCAAATAAATGCATGTTTTTGTTTCCTCTAACAGACAAACTTTCAAATCCCCAAACAGTTTACAGTTGTTGGGTTTTGGACTGTATGAATGGTTACTTCTAGACAACAGCTACTCCAGCTTCCAGTTAGCAAGGGGAACCCACCTCATTTTTCACATGGGCCATCTTTATGGCAGCACTCACAGGTTTACAGTATATTGCCAGCTCAACCAGCACACACAAATTACACATATCCCATTATGGTCCTGCAAGGTACAATATTTTCCAAAATGACTACATTGCAACTCTTTTGCAAGTATAATAACCTAATGCAAAACATTTACAAAACACCCAATGCTAATAACTACCACTTGTAAGCTTGTACATTTATCAGTGGGGATTTCATCAGCACTATTTTCAATGATGGTGGGAGTTGGTAGCTATCACACGTACATTTGCTAATACTATGAGAAGTTGTTTACTTTCCCAAAATAATTAACGGCATTCCACAAACCTATTTCTTCAGCACGCCCAAGTTCTAAGGGGTTTCCTTGGCACATTTTCAGCTTCCAACATCCAGTGGTAAGTGAAGCACACCGACATCAGATGTAGCACAAACTACATGCAGAACAAAGCTCCTTCAACTACGCTCTAATAATGTACATTACATTAACCCAAGACTCAGTGACTCCTCTCAATACAAGGATGGATTTTCCTCTCACTAAGCATTCTTACTGCCTCCGAGAAATTTCTGCCGTGAACCTATTGTTACAGTTCAAGCATTTTCCAAATACCTTTTCCTCAGGTTAACAACGGGACCATTCTGTAAGCTCTTATAAACAGCTTTAAGTATCTGTTATACTGAGTTAATGTACACCAAATCTAACAATTAACCTCAATCATGGTAAATTGCTCACTGAAGAATGTGTACTGCATTGCAGTCAATTCAAAAGGCTTTTGTACAGGACAAACTTCTGTCCAGATAAATTTATAAATAAAATGATCCCAGGAAACAAGCACATATGATAGACACCATACGGCACAATCAGTAATGTGCACTACATTAACTGTTTGAAAGTGTTAGCTGTTCGCTAAGTTTGTTCTGGTAAACTCTCAGTCAGACACAGTCTCCGGGAGTTTGACCTCCACCTGTAATGGCACGATGGACAGAAACTGAAAGGCTCTTGACGATTCTTGTATTAAGACGATATTTGTCCTTTCGAAGTTGAAGCAAGTTGTTTAACAATAGCATCTCCCACCAAACTTGATTACACTAAACGTCAAAGCAACACTGGTACGTTAACAGATGACAAGACTGCCAAATGTACATCACAATTTACAAAAGATTTAATTGCACAGCAATCTTGGGGGAGCGTGGGGGTAAGAAAAAAAGAGACTAAACATTTCAAGCTGCTAATTGAGAAATGTTTTCCACCTTCCGAACGGAAAGGAGGCATATTGAGCATCCACTGCATTCCCCAACAAGCAAACTACACCCACACACACCTCCAATACATTATTGTCTCAGCAACTCCAGTTCATAACAGAACTGAAAAGGGCTTCAAGAAGCATCCTTACAAAGTAAAACCAACAGCTTAGACATAAAATGAAAACATGTGTGTTCATATAGTATGAATAATGTGATTTAAAAGGATTGGGAAGCTTTCTGACGAAGGGTCTTCGACCTGAAACGTTAACTCTGTTTCGCTCTCCACGGATGCTGCCTGGCCTGCTGAGTTTTTCCAACGTTTTCTGTTATTTGGGAAGCTTTGATTGGAGATGGAACAATTTTGATCTCCCCTTGTACAGCATGTTGGCCCAGACCGAAGATAAACCTAATTCAAGTCATCACTTTGGTCAATGTCTAAAGCAGAGACATTATTCATGCAATGTATGCATTTTTTGAAAGTACATTCATTTTGTTGCGTTTCCATCTTCACATTATGGTCATTATCAGCTCTGCTGATACTAATTCATTATCCCTCTTCATTCATTTTTTTTTGAGAGGTCACCCCCAAAATCAATACATGGGATATTAAAAAAAAGACCTGACTGGAAATGATAGTTGCAGTGTGATATTGGCCTAATATATCACAGACCGTGCATGTGCAAGTGGGCTTTAGGGGCTTGACTCATATGATGATGATTTAGGACCAAAAAAAACCACAGATCTTCATTGTGTTCTATAAACATAATGTAGTCTTAAGTTTACCATAAAGATTTGCATTTTTCTTTTTTTTTTTTTTAAATTGAATCCAGATGACTTACAGATGTTGCCTGTGATTGGGTAGCCCAAGTCCACAATTGCCATATTTCCTTTTACTTAATCACACAGGAGCAATATGAAAACTCCTCTTACATAGGAACAGGAGTCGGCCATTCAGCCCCTCGAGCCTGTCCCGCCAATTCATTTAGATCGTGGCTGATCTGTATCTCAACTCCATCGACACGCCCTGCCTCTGCAACCTTGAATACCCTCGCCTAACAAAAATCTATCAATCTCAATTTTGAAATTTTCCAATTGGCCTAGCCTCAACAGCTTTTTGGGAGAAAGAGTTCCAGATTTCCATTACCCTTTGTGAGGAAAAAGTGCTTCCTGGCATCATCCCGAACTGCCTCGCTCTAATTTTAATGTTCTGGACTCCCCCACTAAAGGAAATAGTTTTTTCTCTATAGACCCTATCCAATCCATTAATAATCTTAACCAACTCAATTATAGCACCACTTAATCTGCTATACACAAGGGAATATAAACCTAGTCTATGCAATCTGTCCTCATAATTTAACCTTTTTAGCCCAGGGGTTAAAAGGGGGGGGAATGGTCGTGGAGGGCAATCCCCGGTTTATCTACCGGATAGTGGCTAAACGAAACGACAATGATGGCAACAGATTCAGCAACTAACGCGATTATTCAGTTTATTATGGAAGAGTAAAAGTTAGATGATAGCATCTTTTAAAAAAACTTGATTAATTTACTCTCCTTTCCCCCTCCCTCTATCCCCAAAGTCCTAACCACTCACCCCTGCCATAATTTTCCAGCTAAAGCAAACATTCAAAATGAAAAGTAAAATACTGTACTATTTTGCAGAGTGGTTTCAAAGGGCGGTTTTAACTTTCATATAGATTGGGATAAGCAGACTAACACCTGTCAGAAAGGTCGCGAATTTCTTGAGTGTGTCCGGGATAGTTTTCTACAACAATATGTCCTAGAACCAACAAAGGGGGCAAGCCATATTAGATTTAGTAATGAGTAATGAGCCAGATTTAGTTAACAGCCTAAAGGTGCGCGAACATTTATCGAACAGCGACCATAACATGATCGAGTTCAACGTAGTGTTTGAAAGGGAGAAACGCAAAACAGTTACTAAGATTTTAGATTCAGGTAAGGCTGGCTTCAACGGGATGAGACAGAAACTGTCCACAGTAAACTGGGCAATCTGTTATTGGGTAAAACGACAGATGATCAGGGGGAGGTGTTTTTAAAAAAAGAATTTCATGTGATACAGAACCAGTTTATACCCGAGTGAAGAGCTCCACTTGCCAAAAAAAAAAACCATGGACGACTAACAGGTATATCTTTTTTAGAGACTTTAAAGACAGGTAAGTTTATTTTTATAACTTTTTATAAGATTTTAAATTTTTTCAAAAATTTAATTTTTTATTTAAAATGGTTAATTTATTTAACTATACTTATTTTATTAATGTGATGGTTTTTTTTTATTTAATTGAGGTTTAGCTGTTATTTTGGGGGGGTGTAAGATTCATAGATTTCACAGCACGTATGTGAAACTTATGAATGGAAGATGGTGTGCTGCCATTGGCTCTAACTGAGTCACGTGATCCCACAGCTCGCACGAATTCACTACGCCGGTGGGATACGCAAGCACTGCCCAGCTGATGTCTGGAACATCAAGTTCGTGCGAGCTGGATCTGAAAAAGCACACGCGGAGTGAGAGATCGCGGGGAAGCCTTACCCCCGCGGGAACAGAGCGAGATCAATTTCTGGGCCAATAGCACAGATCCTGGCGAATGGGAAATATATAAAGTACAGCAAAGGGTCACAAAACAGATAGTAAGAGCTACAAAAAGGGAGTGTGAAAAGAAACGTGCAAGGGATATCAAAATCAACACAAAAAATGTTTGCAATTATATTAGGAAAAAGAGGGTGGTCAGGAGCAATGTGGACCCCTTGAAACTGGCATCAGTGATATTGTCAATGATAATAAGGAAATGGCAGACGTTGAATTATTACTTTGCATCAGTATCTACAGTAGAGGAAGAGGATAGCATGCCGGAAATCCCAAAGAAACCAGGAAACTATAGACCAGTTAGCCTAATATCTGTTGTTGGGAAATCACGAGTCTATAATTAAGGATAGGGTGACTGAACACCTTGAACATTTTCAGCTGATCAGAGAGAGCCAACATGGATTTGTAAAAGGTAGGTCATGCCTGACAAACCTGATTGAATTTTTTGAGGAGGTGACTAAAGTAGTGGACAGGTGAATGTCTATGGATGTTACTTATATGGACTTCCAGAAGGCATTTGATAAAGTCCCTCATAAGAGAGTGTTAACTAAGGTTGAAGCCCATGGAATTGAGGGCAAGTTATTGACCTGGTTAGGAAACTGGCTGAGCGGCAGGAGACAGAGAGTAGGGATAATGGGCAGGTACTCTAATTGGCAGGATGTGACTAGTGGTGACCCACAGGGATCTATGTTGGGCCTCAACTATTCACAGTATTTATTAACGACTTAGACGATGGCATAGAAAGTCACATATCCAAATTTGCCAACGACATAAAGATAGGTGGCAGTGTAAGCAGTGTAGATGACGGCATAAAATTATAAAGGGATATTGATAGATTAAGTGAATGGGCAAAACTGTGGCAAATGGATTTCAATGTAGGCAAATGTAAGGTTATCCGCTTTGGACCTAAAAAGGATAGAACAGGGTACTTTCTAAATGGTGAAAAGCTAAAAACAGTGGAGTTCCGAAGAGACTTGGGGGTCCAGGTACAGGGGGCATAGTCTAAAAATTAGTGGAAACATCTTCTCTACGTCTACCTGATAAAACCCCTTCATAATTTTAAAGACATCTATTAAATCACGCATCAGCCTTCTCTTTTCTAGAAGTTTAACATAACTTCTCTGCTTTTCAGTTCTGTTCCTCTGGAAACGAACCCTAGTGCTTGGTTTACCTTTTTTATGGCCTTGTTAACCTGCGTCAATACTTTGTGATTTGTGTATCTGTACCCCAAGATCCCTTTGCTCCTCTACCCCATTTAGACTCTTGCTACCCAAGCAGTATGTGGCCTCCTTATTCTTCCGAGACATTCCTCCTAGCCATAATCTTCAAAGCCATTTTAATTGTAAACTACTTTTCATCTTGTGATTTTTACTTCAAAAAGGAAAGCTAATTGCCAGCACTTGTGACCATATTGCTCTCGTGGCTCGGAGGATAGAGAGGAGGAAAGAGACGTATTGGTGGAGGTGACTGAGCTTGTTCTAAGTGAAATTAGGAAACACTTCTACACACAAAGGGTGGTAGAAGTTTGGAACTCTTGTCTGCAGACGGCAATTGATGCACGATCAATTGTTAATTGACGTAGAGAAGATGTTTCCACTTGTGGGCGAGACCAAAACTAGGGGCCAGAAACAGGAGATAATCACTGATAAATCCAATAGGGAATTCAGGAGAAACCTCTTTACTCAAATAGTGGTAAAAATGTGGAACTCGCTGCCAATAAATGTGGAACTCGCCACCAATAAATGTGGAACTCGCCGCCAATAAATGTGGAACTCGCTGCCAATAAATGTGGAACTCGCTGCCACAAGAAGTAGTTGAGGTGAACAGCATATAGACATTTAAGGGGAAGCTAGGTAAGCACACTAGGGAGAAAGGAATAGAAGGATACGCAGATAGGGTTAGATGAAGAGGGGTGGGAGGAGGCTCGTGTGGAGCATAAACACCGGCATAGACCAGTTGGGCTGTTTCTATGCTGTAGACTCCATGTATTTCTAGGTAATTCAGTCACCTAACATTCCTCACTATTCCCACAACTTTTGGGAGGAGGAAGAAAAAGTAAATCGGAAATTAAGAACTAAACTCTAGGTTTAACACACTGTGGCAATTACAAACCATTTTGTGCATTCTATTCCCTTTGAAGCTCACTTCTGACAACCTTCCTGCTGAAAATTATTAAAGCTTGCTTACTTGTTACAGCACAAGTCACATCAGCTGTTCGTGTTCAGAGAACAGTACACATTGACATTAGAGGGCACACCAATTTTGGCAGCGCTTCAGAAACCAGAGTTCTTCTGCTTTTCCTATTCAGAACATTATTAAAATGTTTCAATCCTTTTAAGGTATATTAAAAATGGCCTTTGATAGAAAGACTGCCAAGGTACTGCCTAGGGGCTCAGATTGAAAATAAAAAATGTGCATGGGCTCCAGATTCAGGTCACGAGCCCAAGAAATAGCTAAATACGCCACAGCCTCAACTATCATTTTCTCTTCACACTTGCTACATTGTTGATTCAATTGGCATAAAAATCAATTCTAATTGCTCTTCCCCACCCAAAAAACTAATTGTTTGGCTCAGTCTATTTGATATACTGCAAGTCATCTTTGTTGCTAAGGCTTTGATTACATAAATACACGAGTGTTGAACATCAAAACCTGGTTAAAACTAGAAGAAAAGCCACTGGAGATTTCACTGGGTTAGCAAAAAAAACACATGACTTCATTTTTAAACACACAAAAACGAATTAACTGTGCTTAACGTATTTTTCGTGCATTTAATTTCAAAGCTATGAAGGAGACAATTAATCCTTTATGTCAGCAGGCTGTGTGTTAACTAACAAACTGCCAAATTAAGAAAGCATTAACATCCATTCATCATCCGAGTTTTTCTGTCCGATTCACTGCATGAGAACCAATTATCATCCCATTCAACCTTGGAGTTTTGGCTGTTCAAATACGGTGCTAGATGACCTACATGTCTTTTCACTTCTCCTTTGCTAATTAACACTTATTATTTTACAGATTAGACCATGACTGTGCTCTACCAAGCAAGTTCCAAACCACACTAATGAAGGTAACAAAACTTAAAACCTAGATGATTCAACTTAAGTGACCCTAAAATATAGGTCCTCCATAAGACACATCATAAAACCACCAGGTGTGTCGATGAAGTTGTTTACAAAAACAGGAAGCATAATAACGGTGAAAGGGCGCACTATCGGGGCTTACGTTGCACTCCTTCACCGGAAAGCCCCTTGGGAAGTGTGTTTTTCAAGGGTGTACATGAGCTTATTATTCAGATTAGTTTTCACTGGTGTTGAGAGAATTTAAAAGACCATAATTTGGGCATTACACGGTGCAATATTAGCTTGTCTGAAATTCCTTTCTCCACTGTTCCAGCAAAAGCATTTGCTTGTTTAAAATTGGCCACTTTAATACTCTTGCCGAGTCAAAAGATAATGGGTTCACAAGATATTTCTGGATGAGGAAGGATATTCAATCCATCATAATTCAACCATCCACGACAATTCTAAAGTCTCTCCACTGGAACATCCAACTGTTTCTTAAATAATACTCGGGCTGCACCTCCATTACTATATCTAGGAGTCACTTTCTGGTAGTGATCAATCTGTGTGAGGAACTTCCTAATACCAGTCCTAAAATTGCCATTTTTAATTTGAACCAGTGTCCTTGTCCAACTCTCACAACTTAGTTTCAAGTAGTTTTCCAGATTTACTTTCTCTGTACCATTTACAAATCATATGGATGGTCATTGCAAACCAGAGGTTGAGTGTTCAAATCCCACCATGAAAATGACTATAAATCCCAACTGGTTCACAAAGAATTCTGGGCGCCACACTTTAGGAAGGATGCCTAGGCCTTGGAGAGGGTGCAGAAGAGATTTACTAGACTGCAGAAGCTGGGGTTGTTCTCCTTAGAGCGGAGAAGGTGAAGAGGAGATTTAATAGTAGTGTATCAAAACCGTTCATGATTTTGAAGAGTAAATAAGGAGAAACTGTTTCCAGTGTAAAAAGGATCGGTAACCAGAGGACACAGATTTAAGGTGATTGGCAAAAGAACTAGAGGCGACATGAGGAAAACATTTTTTTTTTTAAAACACAGCGAGTTGTTGTGATCTGGAATGCACTGCCTGAGGTGGGAGAAGCAGATTCAATAGTAACTTTCAAAAGGGAATTGAATATGTACTTGAAGGGGAAAAATTTACAGGGCTATGGGGAATAGGGCAGGGGAGTGTGACGAGTTGAATAGCTCGACCAAAGAGCAGGCACAGGCACGATGGGCCGAATGGCCTCCTTCTGTGCTGGATCATTCTGTGATGCGATGATAAGAAATGAGTAGCAATCAGAAAACTAAGTAATCAAACCCAATCATGTATTTTGGAAGCTACCATTCACGGACCAGCAAGTGTCAACAGTGACCAAACCTCTCTCGTCATTTCTTCTTCAGTCCAGCCAATATGGGCAACGAGAAATAATATTTACAGCACAATAAATGAAAGGACAATTTTCTAAAAAGGCTCTCAACCAATGCATAAAACTGGTCATTTAGCATCAAAAATGCCTACCATAAGTTGCCCCTACGTAGGTTCGAGACTGGAGAGGAGGCCCAAGACTGAAAATTGCACCTGGGGCTTGGTTCTGCAGATTCTCATCTGGTGTGGAAATATTGTGCGCAAGAGAGATGCATCATGGGATTTGTAGTTCCACAGAAACCAGGTGAAAACTACAATGCCCAGACTGTAGCATATCCCACATCACATGATAACCATGCCGGTCTTTCCAGTTTTTATTAAAAAAAACAACAAAAAAAAACACAAGAAACAAACACAAAAAATGGAGAGGATATGCAGCCAGCAGGTGTTCTGACGCGTTGGACCCCCTGGGACACATCTCATTGTCTTGGCTGTGCTCTTAGTGTGTCTTTGATGTAGGGAAAGATTTAATCTATGCATTTTCTCTGTGTTTTTATATTCTGTGAATTCTGATAGATTCTCTCACAGTAACTTTGCCTGACGAAGGGGCGACAGCTCCGAAAGCTTGTAATTTTAAATAAATCTGTTGGACTATAACCTGGTGTTGTGCGACTTCTCATTTTTGTCCACCCCAGTCCAACGCCGGCATCTCCGCATCATGTAGAAAAGGAGCAGGGAGTTCGAGCCCGAGGAAAAATTTTGCTCCAGGGAGACAGAGGAAGAGAGAAAGATGCATTGCAGGAGTTATAGTTTTCACTCTGCTCCTGGGAAACTGCATTACCCAGAGTGAATTATAATACCAAGCAGATAAAACAACAGACCCGAGTGGCAAAAAAAAAACATGAAAATATTTTTCTCAGCTTTTTTTTTATATACAATTTGTCATTACATTAAAATTCTGAGCTAAAGGTGTTGTTTCGAATAAGATTTTTTTTTGTGCAAGGCATTCAGTGCTGGCCTCAGATACTGCAACTAGAGTCAGTCAATCAGCCAATCCCAGACTATGGCGACTGACCAACCATTCAAATGTCATTGGCGGCTTGACAGTAGGAAACTCTCCCGAGGCAATGCTGCACCAACAACATCCACCGCGGGAAGAAAATATATTTATCATGTAAATAAGTGAGAAAATAAAGTTCGGACGAGAAAGGAATGAACTAAAAAATTAAGTACTTGCATCTTAAGCAAATACAGCAGAGATTTTGGAGAGGGGAAAATTAAAATTACTTGCATCTTAAGCATGTGGTAGGTAAATAGTATTGCAAATATTTTACCTCATGTCAGTCACCTGATACATTACAAAAGTAAGTTGCTGTATTGCAATGATGACCGAACCTGTGTCATCTGGTCTCTCGTCTCATTGCTGCTTGTGGGAAACTGCATTACCCAGAGTGTGCACAAATTGGCTGTCAGGTTTGCCGACAAAAGAGTGACTAAACTTCAAAAAGTAATTCACTGGGATACCCAAAGTGATTCATCAACAATGACATGACAGGCACGATATAAATTTCTTTTCACAACCCTGGGCATCCTATCTGACTCAGTTGAGTTTCCATCACTAAGACTGTCTATTTCCAACTCTATTGCCAGTCTCTGCCCTTGCCTTAGCCCATCCGCTGCCAAAATGCTCACCCATGTCACCTCTAGACTCGATTATTCCAATGCTCTCCATGCTAGCCTCCCATCTTCCACATTCCATAAACTTCAGCTCATCCAAAACTCTACTACCCGTATCATATAGGCATCAGCCATAGCTCAGCGGCAGCACTTTCACGCGAGTCAGAAGGTTGTGGGTTCAAGTCCCACTTCAGAGACTTGAGCGCATAATCTCGGCCGACACTTCAGTGCAGTACTGAGGGAGTGCTGCATCTTTTGGATGAGATATTGAGTCTGCCCTCTCAGGTGGATGTAAAAGATCCCATGGCACTATTTCAACTAAGAGCAGAGGAGTTCTCCTCTGTGTCCTGGCCAATATTTATCCCTCAACCAACATCACTAAAACAGATTATCTAGTCATTATCTGATTGCTGTTTGTGGGATATGGTGTGTAACTTGTCTGCCATGTTTCCTATATTACAACAGCGACTACACTTCAAAAATACCACTTTGGGACGTGCGGAGGTTGTGAAAGGCGCTATGTAAATGCAAGTTTTTTCGATTTCTTTCTTCCAAGTCCCGCTCACCAGTCACTCCTGACAGACATTGGCTCCTGTTCCCTCAACGTCTGAAATTTTTAATTTTAATTCTCATCCTCACGTTTAAATCCCTTCATGACCTTGTCCCTCCATATTTCTGTAACCTCCTCCAGCCGCCGCCCCCCCCCACCCACCCACCAAACCCGCTGTTGCTGCCTCTGGCTGTTTGTCGATCTCCCACTCCCTTCACCTCACTACTGGTGGCTGTGCCTTCAGCTGCTCAGACCACACTCAGGAATTCCCTCCCTACACCCCTCCAGCTCCCACTCCTTCTTTAAGACCCTCTTTAAAACCCGCCTCCTTGATCAAGCTTCTCGTCACCACCCAATATCTCCTTCTTTGACTTGGTGTCAATTTTGGTCCGATTGCACTTCTGTGAGGTGCCCTAGGGAGTTTTTTTTACATTAAAGGCGCCATAGTAGTTGTTGTTTAGGCTGCAGCAGGACCATGATAAACATCAAACAAGTCCCAGACTAGTTGGGACTAATGCTGCAGAAGATTTACTGGTTTGTTCACACATTTTCTGATTCCATTGCATTCTGCTATTACAGGATTACGTAACAAATTTAACACAAAGCATATCGGAAACCCTCCAATCACTCAAAAAGGGGCTTCTCAAATGCGTAGCGAAAAAGTTTAAAAACAAAAACAGGGAATTGAAACGCAGTCACTGAAAACATTAACAGGACAACTTTCAACAGAAAATAGCTCCCTAATTCACATGCAAAAACCAAACAAACACACACATGGGCAGTGCCAGTGTGAAGACTGTCCTACTTTCAATTCTTGGGAGAGAATTCAACCACTAATTATACAAACCAACTTCCTCACTTTATCCTATTTCTTGGTCATGTCTTATTGGACTTGTTATTTTAAAAAAGCGTAACAAATGATGCGCGTTGTGGCCATGAAGTAAAGCATTGCCCCATGGCTTACAGGAATGACCTTGCAATATTACTGAGCCTTTAGCTTTCGGCAATACGACAATGTACTGGGTCACTGGTTTTAAGGTTATAGCTCTCTAATGTAGTCAATATATTTGTATTTCATCTTCTACAATGCCACAAAAGGCTTAATGTTACTACGCTACAGATTTAAATCCATCAATTTTTGATACAAAAGCAGCAACCGCAGTTGTAATATATTGCTTATAAAACTATTGGTGGTTCTAAAAAAGAGCTAAAAGGAACACTTCAGGAAAATGCCCCACAATAAATCTTACCCAAAAGAATCAATCTGCAATCCTTTCCCCTCTCTTCCCTCCTACCCTTCTCCCCTACTTTTTTCCCCCAATTGGTGCCGCTCCCCCTTCCTCCGAGAATGCCGCTCATTGGTTTCCAGAGTTTTTTTAAAAGTTTAGACCAGAAATGAAATAATGGTAAAATATAAAAGACTTTGGTGTTAAAATACTGCTGTGACAGACACCAATGACGTACAGTATAGGTTAAAAAAAGACTTATGTAATTGTAGAATAACTATTTACTTCGATCTCGAAATTCTGACTGAGGCAGGGAATTCCATGCTGACAGATCGAGTAAGAAAAGGTATTATTGGTGGTCAGTTGTCATCCCTGCCTTCAACCGAGGATCACCAAAATGAATTCAGCTATTTACTACAAGCTCCAGGTATATTAGGTCAGTCTGCCAAGATGCAACACCTGGGCTTCATCCAGTGAAGAAATCTCAAAGCGACATGATACACCTGCATGCTAATGGTTGAACTAGACATCTGCACAAAACTAAAATGTGCAGCGATGTCAATTATACACAGGGCGTGCTTTGCATCTAACCAAAGTGACGGTGCATTTGCCAGCTTCCTACAGATGAAAGACTAGCAGATTGCGAGCGAGCAGCTTGCAGCATACAGGGTTTCCGTCGACACAGGTATGACAGATACTGGCCAACTACTTCTCAGCCTGGATGACAAAGCTCTTCCATTTTGCACTGTAAGTTTTTTAAAAGTTGATTATGCAATGATACAAAAATTTCTACCAAAGGAGGAAAACAGCTACGCAGACTCTTTCAACAGCTGTATCTGGTTCTCCATCAGTTAAACATCCAGAGGCAACACTTAATGCTCAAAAGTAGGTCTACGACCAGATCACCAAAATGACTGTAGTGTTCTGCTCACAACTCGTGAAATGGAAAATTGAGCTCTGAGCCAACACTCTAATGGAGATTTAATTTGTGTAACTAGACCAAATCCCCAGTGGGCACATCCAATGCAGCATCCTATGAAGCAAGCAGGCTTATTGTCCTAATGACAGAAAAACCTACAGAATTGTTCGAGATTGACGCCCGATTACGTGCCAGAGTGCATGTGACTGAGTTAATGCTTCTCCCACATATGCAGTCCATCATGGAGAGAATGTGAATGTCCCACAGTCTTGAGAACAGCTGCCATGACAGAACTGCTCACAAGCCCATCTCCTTGGTGAATCAGCTGAATGGTCATCTTAAACTTTCTCTTAATAGTGAACAATTTCAAACTGTTTAGGTCTGGTGTTGGCCAACACTTGGTCAAGCAGCTCCAGACTGACTATCTACAGCAGTGTTGTCCAATAGTAGCCACATGTGGCGAACTGGAAATCCAAATGTGGCAAATTGCAGTTTTGATCGGTAAATAGAAATGATTCGACACGGTCGTTGGGTATGGTGCTCTCAGTACATGCATTTGTTGGAAAAATGGCAAAATGAAAAGCAGCTTTTTGATGGTTGTGCACACTTTACATCCTTGGTCACTGCTTATTGGATAGCTGCTAAAATAGTGTGTAACACGGGTGAAAACGCCAGACTTCAGCAACATAGAAACATCAGCAACCTTGTATGGAGAGGGACGCTGTTACCATGGTTAGCTGGACCAATCGCAATAACCACTCTAGGCCAGCAGAAGTAAGCAATCCCAACCAATAACAAGCAGCTCCAACAGGGTACATCCTGGCAAAAGGAAAGCAGCATCCAACCGTGCCATGGAAGAGCTGGTCCAGTACGTCTCATTGTGGACGTCAACAATCTCAGCAATTACTCCGATGAAATCAAAGTACCTCTCTCAACTACTGTACAAAAACCTAGAAGCTGCACTAAAATGTGCTGTGTCAGATAAATTCATACCAGAATTTCAAACTTTGGTGAAAGAGAAAGACTGCAAAGTTTTGAACTGGTAGCGGTTTGTTAAATAAATATACACATCAAGTACATTTACCTGTATTGTGTGCAAGAG
Organism: Squalus acanthias; assembly: GCA_030390025.1. NCBI lineage: Eukaryota > Metazoa > Chordata > Chondrichthyes > Squaliformes > Squalidae > Squalus > Squalus acanthias. The sequence continues at coordinate 24,665,813 of CM059433.1, read as the reverse complement.
GTTTCCTACTAAGATTAATGCATATGGCGCCATTCCACGCCTTTGGCTAGTGAGCGATTTCTATTGGACAACACTGATTATGGCCATTCCTCACTCATGGTTGAATTTTCCTACATTACAACAGTGGCTACACTTCAAAAAAAAGTTCTTCAATAACTGTAAAGCGCTTGGGACGTCCCGAGTTCATGAAAGACGCTATATAAATGCAGGTCTGTCTTTCTTTTAAAAGGTCTCATTGCAAATCTTTTGAGTCCAGCGCCATAATCTAAGTACACAGAACCTAAACAAAAAACGTATAACAGGTTATGTGAACCAATCTGGAGGTCAGTCATATCATGGCATGTCACAGAGAGGACATCTAAGTCGGAATGAGTCTGCATACATTAAGATAGCACATTACAGCAGGAAAATCGCACGGTGCAGGGCACGTGGCTGAAGATCTCAGAATGCCATGGAATGGGTCACAACCCCGAAATGACCATGTGGAAGGTTATAGTTGAGTAGGTTGGTTAAGCCAGCTGCAGGAGACAATGATTCCAACATATTGCAGCACTTATGGCCACAGATGACAAGTGACTCGAGTATACGAGAACGTTCTTGTCACAGTGTCATTAGTCTCGGAGAGACACAGACCAGCAACGTCTCAGGTTTGATACCTGGTCTCTGCAGAGTAAACTGATCTCAGCCAATACCAGCAGTGGGGTTAGGCAAAGGGAAGGCAGAAAAAGGGCCAGAGTTAACTTCTCCTGATCTCTTTACAGTGACGTCTCCCTCCACAGGACTGTGCACATGCAGATGTCAGGCAAGGACAGGATTTAGCTCAGCTGTGATAGCCCCCAAAACTCGATGGCCTGCCAGTATTTACTGTTGAGGCTCACATATGAATAATGGGCAGTAGGGAAGGTACCAGGGAGTGAGCCTCACCTGTGGAACCATATCCTACTGTGGTAGTCAACATATTGAGAAAAGGGGAGAAAAGTGGAGGGAAATAGAGAGAGCAAAAACAAAAACTCTCATCTTCAACATGGACTGCAAAGCAATGTGAAGAACCTGGAGCTTCCCTGGTCAAATGGTACCTGTAGCAGTCTTAAGGCCTAAAATAAAGATCCTTAGCTGACAAAAGAAAGTTACCTCCCTATTGGCGGTACCACTTCACCTTCTTGTGCAGTCTGCCATACCCATGCATTTGATAACATAAGGCCGACAGTACTGGTGATGGTGTTTATTTTCTTACTGGTTCCTTGCAACTTCTTGTACGAAGTCTACCCTAATCCGATAGGTCCTTATCGCCCCACCCTTGAAATAGTAAAAGCAGACTATGCAATGGGTTTGAACCTTTCATATAGTGCGTGGAATAGCGGTTAAAACTCTGTTGGTATTACCTGAAGCTTGCTAAAGTGTCATCTATTTGGCTCCCCACAGAAAGAGTTCATGAAAACAAGCACTCCAGGGCTTACTGCGTAGGTCTAGTAGAAAGCCCAAGATTTTAGCTGAAGTATATCTGCAAACAGAACAGATCCGACTGCAGTCCACAGTAGATGATTATAATAGTTTATAACTCACCATCTTATCTGCACCAAAGTCTGGACTGAAGAACTGATCTTGCTTGTTTATGAATAAGTCCAATTTACTTGGTTGGAAATCCATAGCAATTTTCAAGTGCTCTGCCCCAGTTATTTAACTTTTTTAATTCCTTTTTTGGTAGTATATTCCTTGAATGGGGACTTTCCCAACTAAGTTTATACCTGGAATATCATGCGGGATATTAGCCGCAGGCTGTATAAGCACAGGGCTTACTATAGTCACAGCAAACCTTTCTGGCCAGTGTGACCCAAGCTTTATCATATGTCCAGGTGGAAATTCAGAGACAGGGAAGACAAAAACCTGGGAAGACAGAAAAAAATGGATGAATCCAACATGCTTTGAATGGAGTCTCTTCTATGTTCAGAGTAGTCTGGAAAATAAAGCAAGGGAATTATAGTCAGAGAAAATGTGACTAGGTTTATGAGCAGTGTCAGCTGTGGCTCAGTGGGTGGCACACTCTCCTCTGAGTCCGAAGGTTGTGGGTTCAAGTCCCACTCCAGGGACTTCAGCACATAAATCTAGGCTGACACTCCAGTGCAGTGCTGAGGGAGTGCTGCACTGTCAGAGATGCTGTCTTTCGGATGAGACGTTAAACCAAGGCCCCGTCTGCTCTCGCAGGTGGACGTAAAAGATCCCATGGCACTATTTCGGAGCAGGGGAGTTATCCCCGGTGTCCTGGCCAATAGTTATCCTTCAACCAACATAACAAAAACAGATTATTTGGTCATTATCACATTGCTGTTTGTGGGACCTTGCTGTGTGCAAATTGGCTGCTGCGTTTCCCACATTACAACAGTGACTCCACTTCAAAAGTACTTCATTGGCTGTAAAGCGCTTTGAGACGTCCGGTGGTCGTGAAAGGCGCTATATAAATGCAAATCTTTCTTTCTCTTAACAATGGTACAGGGAGGGGAGATTTTGAGGTAAGTTTTAAGGCCCTCTCCAGTAATGTTGTAATGAGGTAAATAACTCATCTCACCAGACAATACCAATGACTCTCAAGCCTAAGGAAGGTACCCATTAGTCCATGGTTGGTTGAGTGCCACTTGAATCGGCAAGTATTTTGCCTGAAGCCAAGGCAAAGTTTGAGTGTATAAATGAAAGATGATATCTCAGTCAACACTTATGGAGCAATTGGAATTGTTTTAATAAATCCTACTATGTGCTAGGACAGAGTTAAAATAATAGAGGAAGACTTCCAGCTATTCCCCAAGAGAGTTAAGAAGCAGCTTCCTCAGTTGGATTTACTTGCTATAAAATCAATAGCTCGGTTTCAATAAGACAAAAATCTTGATGAGAATTGAAGTGCTCGAAACTGCATCAGTGCACACTAACGTCTGTGGAATTGGCAAAGTCTTTACCACTGAAGCGCTGAAAACTTTGAAACCTCATTTACTTTGGAAGTCCCAACATTCGTCATGTCAGTTTCAAGGCTCTGTACCTGGCCCAAGTATTTTTTTATCTGTGCAACAAGAAGGTTGCGCAGTGGTGCAAATCATGCCAATTCTACGACGAAGACAGGTGACGTGGGTGTTTGTCACTGGAAAGGATCTGCGGCATTCAATAAAGCAGGTGTTGGCAGCAATCGATACTAAGTTTGACTGAGAATATCCAAGATAAAGCCAAGTTAAACAGGTAAACAAACACGTGGGAAACACCCGCCAGCCAAAGTAAAGGCGTCAACAACTTCAAAGCAAAACTTACTGACGAGCCTGCATTTAAAGTCCAAAAGAGATGGGGAATGTATGCATCCAGGCAACAACAAAACAAAAACACAAAATTGCTACCAGGAACATGAGAAAGGAAAGACAAGTCAGGACAATGTTTTATTTTTATATGAATGGGAAAAGAGCAACTGATGGCAGTACGGTAAAATTCTTACTGGGGCACAGCCCGGCTGTTTCGCCTCTGGAACCAGAATAGTTTCCATATTTGTCCATTGAGTTGACGGAATCAGGAAAACAAAAAGGATATCCCTGTAACTGGCCTTGAATATTTGATATTGCAAGATAGTACGAATAAAAGAAAAATGGTATTTGCAAAACAGATTCACAAATAATAAGGCTGTTTCAAAAATTATTCCAAAGTCTAAGAGTTTTACACAGAGCTCTGAAAGCATTGATCTTTTTAGGAAAATACCTTAATACTGTAATATATGCGTGTGAAAAGTTTGCATGAATAATTTGAGTCTTTTATTCTTTTAAGTATAAAACCCTAACCTCATTCACTCGGCCCCAACTGTGCAGCAAAGCTTAGAGCAAAAATGTATTTTTAGTTCCCGACTATCCTACGGTTATGGATTATTGCCCAAAATTTGCAGTTAATGGGGCATTTGTTTCTAGTCACTGGTGCCCAGGACCAGATGGTGAAACTGAGCCACCGCCCTTATTATAAAAGTAACTTGTGCTATACATCTAATTAAAAACAGTCGCCATTCTTCTCAAAACATCTATAACGGACCAAGAGGAGGGACTTCAGTTATGAGGTGGTTGGAAAAATTAGGACTGTTCTCCTTGGAACAGAGGAGGTTAAGAGGTGACTTAATTGAGGTTTTCAGGATGATGAGAGGTTTTAATAGTGTAGGTAGAGAAAAACTATTCCCTCTGGCGAGTGGGTCAGATTCAAAATCAGTGGCAAATTAGAGGGGAAATGAGGAGGATGTTTTTTCACTCAGAGAGTTGTCGGGATCTGCAACGCTCTACCTGAAAAGCCGATTCCATAAATAATTTTAAAAGGGAGTTGGACAGGTACTTGAGGATGTGGAACTTCCAGGGTTATGGACAAAAAGCGGGGATGTGGGACTCAGCACGACTGTTCTTTCAAAGAGCCAGCACAGGCACAATGGGCCGAATGGCCTCCTTCTGCGCTGAAGGTTTCTATGAACTACATACAGGCAAGTTTCATCATTTTCACAAATTTAGACGAATAAAGACTGCCTGACTGTCGTCATCTTTCTTTTCTACTAAACTGATATTTAACTTAAATTACAATGGCGGGTTTGGCAGCGAACAAAGTTAATTGAACTTTTTGTTCACCGTTGTCATCGCACTATATTTGCGCCACAAAATGCTGGAACGTCGGCCCGGTAATGGCGCAGTGATGTCAAAGTCGCATCTGGGACCACGTGAATGTCATGCTCAATGGCTTATTCTCCTTAACCAATGAAAGAAAAGCAGAAAGAACTAACGAAGAAAATAGGGTGAATTAGAGTCGGACTAAATACAGAGAGACAGAAAGAGTAATAAAGAGAAGGAAAGAAAGAGATTGGATTGAGAGAGAAAAAAAGACAGAAATGAATGAAAAAATTAAAAAGAACAAGCAGAAAAAGTGGACATTGTAACCCAGTTGTGTTTGTGAATTGTTGCATTGGTCCTCGAGAAGTCAACAGGTAGTTGTGCGAAATGTACAAACGTTTCGAACCCGCAGCCCTGTCAGTCATGATCAGGAACTGTGGAAAACCCAGTGGGTACGCCACTCTACTGCTTTCATAGGAACATAGAATTGCTAGACGAGAAAAGACCATGGTCCATCGAGTTCGCCTTCTACGATCCTTGTAGTCGTATAATGCAATGATAATGGAGTTGTTGACTTATGGCAATCAATCTCCATCAATAAGTCTACAACAGACCCAGAAATGACACGAGGAAAACTCCAGTGGTGGGCAGCTTTGGGAACCATCAGTCCAAAGTCACCTGTTCTTCCCAAGCATGCTACACTTACCATGTCATAAGAACTTAAGAAATAGGAGCTGGAGTAGGCCATTTGGCTCTTCGAGCCTGCTCCGCCATTCAATAAGATCATGGCTGATCTTCTACCTCAACTCCACCTTCCCGCACTATCCCCATATCCCTTAATTCTCTTTGTTCCGAAAAATTTATCGAATATACTCAACAACTGAGCATCCACAGCACTCTGGGGTAGAGAATTCAAAAGATTCACAACCCTTTGAGTGAAGAAATTTCTCCTCATCTCAGTCCTAAATGGCCTACCCTTATACTGTGACTGTGACCCTGTGTTCTAGATTCCCCAGCCAGGGGAAACATTTTCCCAGCATTAACCCTGTCAAGCCCCTTAAGAATTTTATATGTTTCAATTAGATCACCTCTTATTCTTCTAAACTCTAAGGAATATAGGCCAAGTCTACTCAATCTCTCCTCATAGGGCAATCTCCTCATTCCAGGAACCATGCTAGGGAACCTTCGCTGCACTCCCTCTAAGGCAAGTATGTCTTTCCTTAGGTAAGGAGACCAGCACTGTGCACAGTACTCCAGGTGTGGCCTCACCAATGCCCTGTGTAATTGTAGTAAGACTTCTTTACTCTTATACTCTACCCTTTGTAATAAAAGCTAACATACCATTTGCTTTCCTAATTGCTTGCATGTTACCTTTGTGATTCATGTACAAGGATACCCAGGTCCCTCTGAGTGCAAACATTTCCCAGTCTCTCACCATTCAAAATTATTCTGCTTTTTTGTTTTTTCTACCAAAGTGGATTAACTTCATACTACCCCACATTGTATTCCATTTGTCATGTTCTTGCCCACTCAGTCAACCTGTCTATATCTCTCTGTAGCCTCTTTGCTTCCTCCTCACAACTTACTTTCCCACCTAACTTTGTATCATCAGCAAACTTGGATACGTTACACTCAGTCCCTTCATCTAAGTCATTAATATAGATTGTAAATAGCTGAGGCCCAAGCACTGATCCTTGCGGTACCCCGCTAGTTACAGCCTGCCAACCTGAAAAAGTCCCATTTATTCCTACTCTCTGTTTTCTGTCCATTAACCAATCCTCAATCCATGCTAATATATTACCCCCATACCATGAGTCCTAATTTTGTGCAATAACCTCTTGTGTGGCACATTATCGAATGCTTTTTGAAAATCCAAATACACTACATCCACTGGTTCCCCCTTATCCATCCTACTAGTTACATCTTCAAAAAATTCTAAGATTTGTCAAACACGATTTCCCTTTCATAAAAGCATGTTGACTCTGCTTAATCATATGATTTTCGAAGTGCGCTGTTACCACGTCCCTAATAATAGATTCTAGCACTTTGCCTACTACTGATGTCAGGCTAACTGGCCTATAGTTCCCCGTTTTTTTCTCTTCCTCCTTTCTTAAATAGCAGGGATTATGTTTGCTACCTTCCAATCCTAGAATCTAGGGAATTCTGAAAGATTAATACCAGTGCATCCACCTCTTTTAAAACCCTAGGATGCAGGTCGTCAGGTCCAGGGGATTTGTCGCCACTTAGTCCCATTAATTTCTCCAGTACTATGTCTCTGCTTATACTTGTTTCTTTAAGTTCCTCATTCTCTCTAGACCCTTGGTTCCCCATTATTTCCAGAAAGTTTTTTGTATCTTCTACTGTGAAGACAGATACAAAGTATTTGTTTAATGTCTCTGCCATTTCCTTATTGCCCATTATAATTTCTCCTGTCTCTGCCTCTAATGGGCCCACGCTTACTTTCACTAATCTCTTCCTACTTACATATCTATAGAAACGTTTACAATCTGTTTTTATGTCTCTTGCTAATTTACTCATTCTTTTTTCTCTTTCAATATCAATTTCTTCGTCCTCCTTTGCTTAATTCTAAAATCCTCCCAATCCTCAGGCTTAGTACTCTTTCTGGCAACATTATAAATCTCTTCCTTTGATCTAATACTATCTTTAACTTCTCTTGCTAGCCACGATTGGACCACTTTTCCTGTGGAATATTTGTGCCTTAAAGGAATATATATTTGTTATAAATGATGTATTATTTCTTTAAATGCTAACCATTGCTTGTCTATCGTCATACCTTTTAATGTAGTTTCCCAATCTACCTTAGCCAATTTGTCCCTCGTACCTATATAGTTTGCTTTGTTTAGATTGAAGACCCTAGTTTTGGATTTAACTAAACCACTTTCAAACTCAATTGGGCCAGAAATTCGGCTTTTGTCGGGTGAGCACGCGAAGTGTACTCACCCGTAAGGCCACCTGAAGTGCCGGTTTCCTGCATGCACTGCGCATGCGCGAGAAACTGGAACTTACGTTCCCCTGAAGGGAGGGGTTCAGAAGTCGAATGCGTGAGAGGCTGCGCGCATGCAGCGAACTTCAGGTTTTTTTTCAGGTTTCTCCGGGAGGGTAAGTATGAAGAAGCTGCACTTTTAAAAAGGAGGCGCAAGGCCTGTTTTTAACAAGGTAAGTGGTTAATTAATTACAATTTAAACATTTTTTCAACAGGTTTATCTTTTTTAGATACTTTAAAGAAAGGTAAGTTTATTTTTAGCACCGTTAAAAAGTATAATTAATTTTTTCAAAAATTTTAATTTTTGTTTAAAGTAGTTATTTTAAAAATGTGACTTTTTTTTTTATTTATTTGAAGTTTAAGTGTGGTTTTGGGGCCGATCTCTATTCATAGATTTGACAGGTCTTCCTGTCAAATCTATGAATGAAAATGCCCTGCTAGGATTGGCTCTCCATGGCCCACGTGATCCCAGGGGACGCTTCGAACTAACTGCGCCCCTGGGATACACAAGCACTGCGCGCCGGCAGCTGCAGGAGGCCCAGGACCCGAAGTCCTCGTGGGCCCAAAGCACAACTGCAGGCGCGGTAGGTAAGTACGCGCGCGATGCTTGCACCCGCAGGAAGCCGGAAAGCCGAATTTCTGGCCCATTATAAAATTCCATCATATTGTGGTCACTCTTCCCTAAAGACCCCTTTACTACAAGGTTATTAATTAACCCTTTCTCATTGCACAATACTAGATCTAAAATAGCCTGTTCCCTAGTTGGTTCCTCAACATACTGATCTGTGTCTCAAATTACTCGTATACTGCATCCCAAAATGTTACTTTCTGAAAAAAATATCTAATTTGCATTTCTGAGTGTCAAAGCACTCTTGCATCCTGAAAATGATTGCCTTCCGACACTAACAGGAGTGTGGATGGCAAGACTGGCACAAAAAACTACCAAGACAGACAAAAAGTTTTTTTTTTTTTAAAAAGCTTTAAGAACAATTTACTACCTGCTGAAGTGAGCCTCCTCAGCTTCATTGATCCCTTCATGGCCCTCTAAGGTAGAGTGTCACATGAGAACCATAAATCACGATAGTAACAGGGTCCTCAACAATATTAATTACCAGCCCTAATTGGCTGCAGCGGAAATCATTCATAATGTCATAAATCCAGCAACTTCTCAATTGTCATTAAGTTCAAGGCAAGAAGGGACTTTTATAAGCTTTGGTGAGCTTAATGGCGAATATAGTATACAATACACATACAAAAGATTCAGTACTATACACGCAACATAATTTATACTAGTTGACGTCCCGTGGGGTTGCTTACGAATTTGTGTTTCGGGCTCTTAGCATTGTCTGCTGTTGTTGGTGCAGAGCACGCCATGATTGGGTGTGGTGAACTTGCTCTTTCCTGGGTTACTCCCTCTGTCTCAATTTTTCTGCTCCCTTTGTGAGTTTTTTCCTTGTCATCTTTCCCCGCACCTCCTCCCCCCCCCGCCTTGGCTGTGATTTCTCCTGGACCGGTTGCTATGCTGTCCTGCTTTCCATTTTATTCCCTTACCGTGCATGTCACAAAAAAAAATTTTTATAAACTCAGTTGGGAATGTGTTGCTGAAATATTTTTTCAAAACTTCATTAAAAAAGCTGTTTGTCGCAAGTATACACAAATGTTTGGATAAAAAAAAAAACCTAACACTAATTCTTTATTTGTCTTATACAAGACAGTTTTATCCGTTATGTGGATTTTTAAAAAAAGCAATGGCCCGTAATTTTCAGTCAGCAACGAACCAACGGCATTTGTCACTGGCCCCGAAGAAAGCTTCCCACAAAGATCTCGTGATCTCTGTGGCGAGAAGTTCAGCTTTTCCGACGTTCAGTTGAGATCAGTATAAGATAATGGGGAATCCCTAACGCGAGCTGCTATGACGTCAACAAGCTGTCTCAGCAGCCAATCACTATGCAGAATTCTCACAGACAGGGAACCAGGAAGTGAAGAAGCTCCTTTTATTCTGATTGTTTAAAAATGTTAGAGAGCAAAACAAAGATTGGGGCTCTCACATGGGGAAAAGGTAAACCTGAAATAATTTTTTAAGTTTCTGAAAAGTTGTAATTTTTATTAATAATGGAGAAATTTTACACTCCACAAATTAAAATCCGTTTTTCAAGGCCATAAAGTTTGTTTAGCAGTCAATACACTTTGGTGGCAAAAACAGAAAGGCAGATTATTATCTGAACGGCAATAGATTGGGAGAAGGGGAAGTGCAACGAGACCTGGGTGTCCTTGTGCACCAGTCGCTGAAGGTAAGCATGCAGGTACAGCAGGTGGTTAAGGCGGCAAATGGTATGTTGGCCTTCGTAGCGAGAGGTTTTGAGTACAGGAACAAGGATGTCTTGCTGCAGATGTACAGGGCCTTGGTGAGACCACACCTTGAGTATTGTGTGCAGTTTTGGTCGCCTTATCTGAGGAAGGATGTTCTTGCCATGGAGGGTGTGCAGCGAAGATTCACCAGACTGATACCTGGGATGGCAGGAATGACGTACGAGGAGAGATTGGGCTTAGACTCGCTGGAGTTTAGAAGAATGAGAGGAGATCTCATTGAAACTTATAAAATTCTAACAGGGCTAGACAGACTGGATGCAGGAAGGATGTTCCCGATGGCAGGTGAGTCCAGATCAAGAAGTCACAGTCTAAAGATAAGGGGTAAGCCATTTAGGACAGAGATGAGGAAGAATTTCTTCACCCAGAGAGTGGTGAACCTGTGGAATTCTCTACCACAGAAGGCAGTTGAGGCCAAGTCAGTAAATATATTCAAGAAGGAGTTAGATATATTTCTTAAGACTAAAGGTATCAAGGGATATGGGGAGAAAGCAGGGACAGGGTACTGAGTTTGGATGATCAGCCATGATCTCATCGAATAGCGGAGCAGGCTCGAGGGGCCGAATGGCCTACTTCTGCTCCTATCTTCTATGTTTCTATGTGAGGTATTACATTTTGGTAGGAAGAATAGGGAGGTCACTTATTACTTGGAGGGTGTGAGTCTAGGTGGCATAGAGGAACAAAGGGATCTCGGAGTACAAATACACAAATCACTAAAAGTTGCAACGCAGGTAAGTAAGGAATGTGATGGAATACTCTCCACTTGTCTGGATGAGTACAGCTCCAACAACACTCAAGAAGCTCGACACCATCCAGGACAAAGCAGCCCGTTTGATTGGCACCTCATCCACCACCTTAAACATTCACTCCCTCCACCACCGGTGTACCGTGGCTGCAGTGTGTACCATCTATTTTTCTATGTTTCTATAAAAGGCATCAAGGGGTATGGGGAGAGAGTGGGAATATGGTATTGAGATAGAGGATCAGCCATGATCATATTGAATGGTGGAGCAGGCTCGAAGGGCCGAATGGCCTACTCCTGCTCCTATTTTTCTATGTTTTCTATGTTTCTACAAGATGCACTGCAGCACCTCCCAGACCCACGACTTCTTCCACCTAGAAGGACAAGGGCAGCAAGCGCATGGGAACACCACCACCTCCACGTTCCCCTCCAAGTCACACACCATCCTGACTTAGAAGTATATCGCCGATCCTTCATCGTCGCTGGGTCAAAATCCTGGAACTCCCTACCTAACAGCACTGTGGGAGTATCTTCACCACACGGACTGCAGCGGTTCAAGAAAGGAGCTCACCACCACCTCCTCAAAGGCAACTAGGGATGGGCAATAAATGCTGGCCTTGCCAGCGACGCCCACATCCCATAAGCGAATAAAAAAAAGTTAGCAAGGCCATAAAAAAGGAAACCAAACACTCGGGTTTATTTCTAGAGGGATAGAATTGAAAAGTAGGGAAGTTATGCTAAACTTGTATCAAACCTTGGTTAGACCACACTTCGAGTACTGCGTACAATTCTGGTCGCCATATATCATAAAAAAGGATATAGAGGCACTGGAGAGGTTGCAGAGAAGATTTACACGGATGATACCAGAAATGCGAGGGTATACATATCAGGAAAGGATGAACAGGCTGGGTCTCTTTTCTCTTGAAAAAAGACTGAGGGGTGACCTAATAGAGGTCTTTAAAATTATGAAAGGTTTTGATAGAGTGGATAGAGAGAGAATGTTTCCACTTGTGGGGAAGAGCATAACTAGAGGCCATCAATATAAGATAGATAGTCACCAAGAAATCCAATAGTGAATTCAGAAGAAACTTCTTTACCCAAAGAGTGCTGAGAATGTGGAACTCGCTACCACCGGGACTGGTTGAAGCCAGTATAGATGCATTTAAGGGGAGGCTAGACAAGCATATGAGGGAGAAGGGAATAGAGGGTTATGCCGATAGAGGTAGATCAGGAAAGATGGGAGGAGGCTCGAGTGGAGCATAAATGCCGGCATGGACTGGTTGGGCCGAATGGCCTGTTTGTGTGCCGTATATCCTATGTAATATCCCAGTTACACCTATGCCGACAAGGTCTAACTTTTAATGGGGTATTTAACAGCGATATTACCGTGGAAAAGCCCAAGTTCTCGTCAGTTACACCGATTTCCCCGATTACTGGCTATGGGGAGTGTGGGGGGGCACAGCACAGCCAGTGTCGGAGCACTGAATGACTGACTGCAACTTCAGGATTTCCGCGTTAGGATGTGCATGCGCTAAATGCTGAAGTTGCGGTCAGTTTCAAAGGGGTAAGAACAGCGAAGACTGTTCGTTCACTGTTACTGCCCACTACAAATTCTGGGCCATTAGGCTAGACAGTATTGTGTGGCTCAAAATGTTGTGATCCCATTCCGTGGCACAACCACTTAGCAGCACGCAAGCAATGGGGCACAGATCCCATCTCTTCATCTACTGGGGACACACACACACACTTCTCCCTACCATCCTTCCCAGCAGCAGGTGTACAGTATGAACATGGCTCTTAGTTTTAAGGGATCAGTCTGTAAAGTGACACCATTGCTACAGGAGTCAAGCTCAGTCAACAGAGTAAACAATCAGCGGGGAAGAGGCGGCCATTGCCAGTCCACTTAAATATCTGTCTAAACTGCCAAGCCTGTAAACCCCTGAGCCTGCTTCAGTCCATTACAATTTCAAATGTACTGCATTACAAGTTTCTGGAACTAAAAGTAGCAGCCTTAAGGGGTTTTAATCATCAGTACTTTTAAAATTAAAACAGAATCCAAAAGCTCACAAATACTGAACACTATCTGGAAGCACATACTGTACATCCAAGTAAATAAGATCCCACATTTCCTCTGGATTGTAAGTATTTTGTAAGATAAAGTTTCCTCATTTAAAATACCAAAACTAATTGCTCTCTGTTTGCAAAGTACATGTTGTCCTCATCAGACTTACCAATTAGCGGACCATGGTTTTGGCGCAAGCATTAATGCCGCATTAAAAAAAACACAAGTACTCTAATTCAAACAGTTCACTGGGCTCATCTGATCAGGGCAAACAAGTGAACAATTAAAATCACACAGCATATGGGTGCAGTGAAGCAGCCACAAACAAGGAAATGTGGGTTTAAATCCCAGCTTCCAATGAAACCCAGATGGTGAGTGAATAATCCCAAATGGGTCATCAGGCTTACCACAGAGGCATTTTGCCTTGGTGCCAGGAGAGCGCCACAGGGTTCCACTTTGAGCCACACTGAAGCACTCCCACCAGATGGCCAGCCAGTAGCAGTGGCAGATGCGGAGATTTAGGTCATCAGACAAACACTGCGTCAGGCTACGTTCCACAGGCGAGAAACCAGAATAGAATACAAGAAATTATTTATTTTTTAATGTTTTTTTAAAACAAGCAAAACGTCTACAACTTAAACGTACCTGAGCATAATAATACTTCTAATTTTTCTTTGGTTTTTATTAGGTGGGATACTGGGCCCAGCTGGAAGCAGAGACACGTCTTATGAATTTAACCCTTGTGGATGCTGAATGGAGAGACACACACTTCGAAAAACTCTACCGGGCACAGCCTGATGGAGGTTCTAAAAGCCCTTTCTCTCCAAGCCAAGGTTTAGCTCCGCATTTAAACTTACGAAAACAACAGACAGAGTTTCTGATGGCAACTTCATGTATAAAACAATGTGATGTAAATGAAGCTTAGTACTTTGTACTTCCCAATTTTGTAGACGTGGCAACTACAGGATATTCAGAAGTCATCCATTTACTAACAGCTCAGATGAAACGTGGAATCTCAGTTCATTTTTCCTGCAGAGCCATGCTGAAAAGTGGCTTTGCGCATTTGCAGTTGTTCCCTCCTGTGGGGTGGTCTCAGCATCATTGTGAGAGAAGGTTGCCCAAGACAGGCAAAAAAAGAGAGACATGGCCAGCGTCAACTGGTTACTTCCCAAGCTACCTCAAGCCCATCCAGCTGCTCTCCCTCCCATAAATTAAATGTGCGTTTCAGGAGACCGAGCTGCATCAAGACTCCACCTTATATTGCTGAAAAATGGTCCTACTTTTGAAAACGTTTAAAACTTCAGTACAAGCCTACCAGTGCAAACAGGCTGTTGGTTTGCAGAGATGCACTTGCTTTTCAAAAAGGGTAATTTTGCACTCAGAACTGGAGCAGGCACAGTCAGCCAAGTTCATAAAGCCAGTGCATCATCGGTGAGGATGGCACTGGGAGTCTGCTGAGCAGACGCTTTTTTTTGTCTACTACAATGGCAGAAAAGTGAAGTTGATTTTAATACTGCTACCACTGACTTATCAACATCCCCCAACAAGTTTGATTATGTTTAGCTCATTTACTCACCATATTTATAGAAGCAAAACCAGGAGATGAATCAGCCTATTCTTTTAGTTGACTGCCAACACCCGCCCCCCACCCCCGCCATTTCCTACTACAAATGGGGTTCAAGTACATATATGGCTTGCGGAGAGAGAAATAACTGGAGAGAAAAAGAGAGACTGCACAATTGCTTCAGTTTGTTTTGTCCCAAATATGCCAGCTCCTCAAACAAATCCAAAATACCATTCCCAGCTTAATGCAAAAGTCTCTTAATGTCTCTCAATGTCTCTTAATCTCTCCTTTTGTTCTTTCATCCCCTCCCCCTTTTCCCAGCTTTATCCTTGCTTTAAATCTATTTCATTTCCTGCTTTTTTCCAGTTCTGACGAAAGGTCTTCGACCTGAAACGTTAACTCTGTTTCTCTCTCCACGGATGCTGCCTGGCCTGCTGAGTTTCTCCAGCGTTTTCTGTTGTTATTTCGGATTTCCAGCATCCGCAGTATTTTGCTATCGTATTAATGCAAAGACATCTTGTTTCCTCAACTATTAAGTTCACTAAAACCGAGTGTACACGTCAACACCATGTCACAGCACTGGAGTGTAGGAGAACCACACCGTGGGTATTACTTGAAACATTTTATCGACCCTTTGAGTCCGAAATGTTTTAATTTAGAAAATACACTAAGCATTCATCTTTTTATAGAGGCTATCTGATTGGAGGATAAATTCACTAAATTAGAGGGACCTCTGAATACACAGGATGTTTAAGCTGCAGCTTCTTCTCCCTCCTCAAGCTGGAGGCCTATAAAACAGCTCCACAAGATCCCCCTACAGAGGGAGCACCTGCCAAGCTTATACAAAAAAGAGAAGATGGGAATGCACCAACACAAGAATAGCAACTCAACCCAATGAAATCTTCAGACGTAGTATGATCATCCTTGTGTACCCCCACCCAGCTACCTCTTCCGCCACCCCAACCCTCTCGGCCAAAACTGATCCTGAAGCATCGAACACTAGTATCCCAATATTCAGTTACGTTGACAGATTACTGTGACAATGCATGACACTACAAATACTGCGTAAATAAAACGTAGTGTAACTGCATCAATATGTAAATGAGTGTCTTTTTTTAAATGTTAGTTATTGCCGAGGGAAGCGCAGAAATCAATCCGAAGCTTTATTGTGCGCCTCTTGGTGGCTACTGCAGTGCTCCAGTGACCGGGGCTTGAAAGCAGAGCAAGCGATGAAGTCTTGTGAAGCACAGGACGTGCCAGGTGACACACCAGGATACAGTGCCACAGCCACCAGTAGCCCTGGTGCTCAAGTGACCCTGCCTTGTATCAACATAGATAGTGAATGTTAGCAGGGGCAAGGACATCCAAACCTGCTCATGTGGTCACTCATTATACACATACTGCAGTTCCAGAATGGGGTCAGTGGTCAGCAGTCAAGAGCAGGAATCCTGAATGATTGCCTTGATCCACTCCACCCCTCCTTGGGTCAGGGACACTGAAGTACCTCCAAAGTCACTCCAGCGAGCTCATTACTGAATTCATACTCTTGGTCTATACAGTGCAGTACCACATCACACCATCTATCCACTGAGCCACGAGGAGACCCATGCAAAACCTAATTTAAATTTTGGTGTAAAACATTACTCTTAAAAGGGTTAACAAACTGGGAAAATTAGAATTAAAACTTTACATTTTCTTAAAATAAACGATTGCACAATTCAGGAGCACGCTTTAAAAAATTAACTTCTAAATTCAAAACAATTCAGTTTGGATTGGACTACCTGCCATTTTTATTTATGGATTGATTACGGTCACCTATCTTAGTTAATCAAAACAAAGTCTGAATTTATTTATTCAGTTCCACAGAAATTACATTCAGGTTAAGACTACCCCAACTGAACGGTTGAACGCAAAGCACACACACTTGAACACACTGAATTTTACAAGGGGCTACGCAAGAAAGTCTTCACAATAACTGGTCTAACAAGTGCTGAATTTCAATTTCCATGACAGCAACTCTTCTGGTCAAGTGGTGGACATGTTTAACACCAAAGAAATATGATAATAACGTTCCCTTTTGTATTTGACTGTTTTCTGCTTCACGTGTGAAACAATTGCAGAAAAATTAGAAAGAGTATAATGACTTTATATTGGGACTCGTACTGTAAACCCATAACAAATAAAGTGCTTCTGCAAACCAGTCACCCTTTACACAGCTCCTCGACTGCTCACTCAGCTCATTCACTGACAATGGAACAAGCTACCACTTGGTGAGAACAAACAGGCATCATTAATTCATCAACAAAATTGCATTTTATTTGGAATGCATTGGATACAGTTTGACCCCAAGTGATAAAAGTGCCAAAGGTACTCTATGCAATGCTGTCACAAGCATCATGTGAAGTCACGAATTTCAAGTCAAAACATAGTTACGTTTGCAAAAATGCACAACTACGACTAGATGTACCATTAAAACCTGGATTGTTGCAAGGTTGGTGAAAAGAAATCACGATTAGAAAGCTTAGAAACTGGAATTAGAACTCCTCTACACTCTGGTGCGCTACTGAGTCATGCAGACCCAGAGGCTGCCAGCTTTAACCTCTGATCATAAAATCATAGAATAGTACAGCACAGAAGGAGGCCACTTACATAAGAACATGAGAAATAAGAGCAGGAGTAGGCCATTTGGCCCCTCGAGCCTGCTCTGCCATTCGATATCATGGCTGATCTGATCTTGGCCTCAACTCCGCTTTCCTGCCCGCTCCCCATAACCCTCGACTCCCTTATTGTTCAAAAATCTGTCTATCTCCACCTTAAATATATTCAATGACCCAGCCTCCACAGCTCTCTGGGAAAGAGAATTCCAAAGATTCACGACCCTCTGAAAGAAGAAATTCCTCATCTCCGTTTTAAATGGGCGACCCCTTATTCTGAAACTATGCCCCCTAGTTCTAGATTCCCCCACGAGGGGAAACATCCTCTCTGCATCTACCCCCATCTGTCAAGCCCCCTCAGAATCTTATACGTTTTAATAAGATCACCTCTCATACTCCAACCTGCTCAACCTTTCTTTGTAAGACAACCCCTTCATCTCAGGAATTAACCTAGTGAACCTTCTCTGAACTGCCTCCAATGTAAGTATATCCCTCCTTAAATAAGGAAACCAAAACTGTACGCAGTACTCAAGGTGCGGTCTCACCAACGTCCTGTAAAGCTGTAGTAAGACTTCCCTACTTTTATACACCATCCCCCTTGCAATAAAGGCCAACATTCCATTTGCCTTCCTAATTACTTGCTGTACCATTTAGCCCATCGAGTCTGCGCTGGTTCTTTCGAAGAGCAATCCAGTTAGGCCCGCTCCCCCGCCACTCTTTCCCCATATCCCTGCAATCTTTGCTCTAAGTGTTTATCCAATTTCCTTTTGAAGGTTACTACTGAATCTGCTTCCACCACCCTATCAGGCAGTGCATTTCAAATCCTCACCACTTGTTGCATAAAAAAGTTTTTCCTCATGTCACCTCTGGTTCTTTTGCCAATCACCTTAAATCTCTGCCCTCTGGTTACCGACCCTACAGCCATTGGAAATGGTTTCTCTTTATTTACTCTATCTGAACCCTTCATGATTTTAAACACCTCTATCAAATCTCCTCTTAGCCTTCTCTGCTCCAAGGAGAACAACCCCAGCTTCTCCAGTCTATCCACTTAACTGTAATCCCTCATCCCTGGAACCATTCTGGTAAACCTCTTCTGTACCCTCTCCAAAGCCTTCATGTCCTTCCTAAAGTGTGGTGCCCAGAATTGGACACAATACTCCAGCTGGGGCCGAACTAGTATTTTATACAGGGTTAGGATAACTTCCTGGCTTTTCTACTCTATGCCTCTATTTATAAAGCCCAGGATCCCATATGCTTTATTAACAGCTTTGTTAACCTGTCCTGCCACCTTCAAAGATTTGTGCACAAACACCCCCAGGTCTTTCTGTTCTTGCACCCCCTTTAAAATTGTACCATTTACCATGTATTGTCTCTCCACATTCTTCCTACCAAAAATGCATCCCCTCACACTTTTCTGTGTTGAATTTCATCTGCCATGTGTCCGCCTATTCCACCAGCCTGTCTATGTCCTCTTTAAGTCTATTACTATCTTCCTCACTGTTTACTACACTTCCAGGTTTTGTGTCATCTGCAAATTTCAAAATTGTGACAGGCCATTAATGTACATCAAAAACAGCAGTGGTCCTGGTACTGAACCATGGGGAACTCCACTGTATACATCCCTCCAGTCTGAAAAACAGCCAGTCACCACAACTCTCTGTTTTCTATCCCTTTGCCAATTTTGTATCCACGGTGCTGCTGCCCCCTTTAACCTATGGGTTTCAATTTTGCTAACAAGCTTAATACATGGTACTTTATCAAACGCCTTTTGAAAGTCCCTAACCCAACATCAACTGCACTGCCCTCATCCACCCTCTCTATTACCTCATCAAAAAACTCAAGGTCAGTCAAACAGGATTTGCCCTTAACAAATCAATGCTGGCTCTCCTTTATTAGTCCATGCTTGTCCAAGTGGCTGGTAATTTTCTCTGGATTATTGTTTCTAAAAGCTGCCCCACCACCAACGTTAAACTGACTGGCGTGTAATTGCCAGGTTTATCCTGCTCCCCTTTTTTGAACATGGGTGTAAAATTTGCAATCCTCCAGTCCTCTGGCACCAGCCCTGTATCTAAGGAGGATTGGAAGATTGTGGCCAGCACCTCCGCAATTTCCACCTTACTTCCCTCAGCAATCTCGGATGCATCCCATCCAGACGGGGTGACTTATCCACTTTAAGTACTTCCAATCTTATTAGTATCTCCTCTTTATCTATTGTTATCTCATCCAGTATCCCAACAACCTCCTTGTTTACCATAGCTTTGGCAGTATCTCCTTCATGGTAAACACTGATGCAAAGTACTCATTTTAGTACCTCAGCCATGCCTTCTGCCTCCACCAATAGATCTCCATTTTGGTCACTAACCGACCCCACCGTTCCTCTGACAAACCTTTTACTGTTAATATGCCGATAGAAGACCTCTGGATTCCCTTTTATGTTAGCCGCCAATCTGTTCTCGTGCTGTCTCTTTGCCCCTCTTATCTTGATCTGTGTTAAATTGACTAATCTGAGCCAACTAGATCACCACCATTGGTTTTGGCGTCTCTTGGTTATGGATGAAGCAGAAAAAGGAAAACGAAATCAGCCAGGGTCTCCACTGCTGGTCACTCTCCTGTTAACCCACTGTGTGTGTGATCATCAGCTGACGACATAACTGAGCTCAATTGTCATACCCGTCACAGTCAAATAACCTGCTGACAACGACAACAACTTGCATTTATATAGCACCTTTAACGTAGTAAAATGACCCAAGGCACTTCACAGGAGCATTATCAAACTAATTTTGACACCGAGCCACATGACACTCACTGTCTAGACTGACATGGGAAGAATGATACCAGTGGGATGTCAGCATTCATGAAATCGTACCTCACAAGTTATCACCTTCAGAAGGGAAGGAAGAAAAGGAAAGAAAACTGTGGGAGAAATTGGACACAGCATTTGATGGGACCAAATACTGTGTCCAATTTTTCCCCATAGTTTCGTTCCTTCCTCAGTGCAAGTCTGACTTTTAAATAGGTGAATAATGATTTCTTATAATGGGCAGATATAGCTCAAGAACACTAAAGTTTTAGATTCATAGATGTAGTTCTTGCCTCAGATGAAATTGGAAAGATTAAAAGTATCCCTTTACCTTCACAGTACACCATCAGCATAGGACATTTCCTTTGTGCACAATCGTAAGACATTCTTAGCATATAGGAATCATTACTACTGGGGTATAGGAAAATTTGAAGAGTGAAAACAGAATACTGGACTTCCATTCAATAATCCAGCCTCGAGTGACATTTACAGGAAACTTTTACTGATTACAGCCGCTATATGGAATGTGTCACAATAGCACTCCACTTCCAGAGCTTTAGCGGGGAGGGGGTTTAAAATAGGCATTTTATTTATGAGTCAACTGATCTTAGCGGTCATACCTGAATCTAGCAAAGACAAAAGCCCAGTTTATTCCTTCAACCCTACAGCCAAAACTGAACAAGGCGGCTCACTCCTCCACAATTTAGATTTTTTTTTTTTTTAAAAAGGCTCAAGTGATTTCAGATAAGTTCAAGCCATTTTTCTGGTATTTATACAAAGGCCCACTTATTAATATAACTTGGGCTCAGATAACGAGTCTATATATACAGTATTGTACAAACTCAGTTACAGTTATGTATCTCTTTCAATTGTATTGTTAGGGGTATACAAACAAACTAAACTGGTATGCATTTTAATAACTTAATCCTGATTACTCCACATTAGTGAGAAATGATGAATATTCAGGTCACCATTTTAATAATTGTATCATATTAAGTACAATTTTTTACAGCTTGGTGGTTTACTGGCGAATCCACTAAATCTGAGAATAGAGAGAGAGAGAGAGAGAGAGAGAGAGAGAGAGAGGGGGGGTTTTACTTCAGTTTTACATTTATGCACTGAGCTTCCTCTTTCAATAGCCTGGAGATGTTTCAGTCCTGCAACTTAATCACTTCATATATACACAAAGAAAATTAAATGAATCTTAATTACACATCACTTTAAAACTTGCCGAAACAAATGCTTTGATTGTGCTTCATTTTTTAAAGTTATCACTACAGTAGTGAATTAAAGACTTCAACACATCAAATTTGCTTTCATTTCGAGTCATTGAGCTAAATATTCATACCAGCAACATTATCCAGATGATCATAGAAGCATTTGATGCAAAAACCGCCAAGTAAATTTAATGCCTCATATTCCCGAGGGAGATTTCCACAGTCGCAACCAGTGGTACGGAGTTAGAGAAGCATCCAATGATACAATATGAGCAACAAAGCACTATATCCTTGTTTCAAAAAACAAACGACAGCTAAAGTAATCACTACGGAGATCCAATATAACTATTACAAATTGACAAATACACCTGCAATCTTGCTTTAAAAGTAAAAACTGCAACGTAAAAATCAATGATGTACAATTATATAGGAGTACATAGAATTATATAGCACAGAAACAGGCCATTCAGCCCAATAGGTCTATGGTCCACACGAGCCTCCTCCCACCTTACCTCATCACACCCCCATCAACACATCCTTCTATTCCTTTCTCCCTCATGTACTTACTCAGCTTCCCCTTAAATGTATCTATGCTACCGCCTCCACCACTGCGTGTGGTAGTGTGTTCCACATGCTTACCACTTTTGGTGAAATAAATTTCTCCTGAATTCCTTATTGGATTTAATAGTGACTAGCTCATATTTATGGCCCCTAGTTTTGGACGCTACCTCAAGTTGAAAGATCTTCTCTACATCTACCCTATCAAAACTGTTCAGATTTTTAAAGACCGCTATCAGATCAACTCTCAGTCTTCTCTTTTCTAGAGAAAAAAAAAGTCTCAGCCTGTTCAGCCTTTCTCAATAGTGCTACCTTCTCAGTTCTGGTATCACCTTAGTAAATCTTTTGTGGCATTTTTTTTCCAGTGCTTTTATATCCTTTCTGCAAGAGACCAGAACTGTGCACAGTACTCCAAGTGTGGTCTAACCAAGGTTCGACACAAGTTTAACAGAACTTCACTGCTTTTGCATTCTATTCCTCTAGAAATGAACCCGTGTTATTTGCACTTTTTATGGCTTTCTTAAATCACTAAAAGTAGGAATTCAGGTTGTGTATCTGTACCCAGAGATCCCTTTGCATCTCTACCCCATTTAGACTCTTATTACCCAAGCAGTATGTGTCCTCCTTATTCCTCCTACCAAAATGCACCACCTCACATTTATCTATATTGAAATTCATTTGCCAGTTACAGACCCATTCCAGGAACACAGGACAAGGAGTAGGCCATTCAGCCCCTCAAACTTGTTCCACCATTAAATTAGATCATGGCAGATTGGACCATTCTGCAAGTCTGTTGAAGTCTTCTTGTATTTTGTCGCAGTCTTCCTCAGTATTAACTATACTCCCCAATTTGGTGCTGTCAACAAATTTCAATATTTAATTTCCGATTCCCAAGCTCAAATCATTTATATAAATGGTGAACAACAATGGTCCCAGCACCAATCCCTGTGGAACACCACTTCCCACCTTCCACTGGTCTGAGTAACTACCTTTAACCCCCTACTCTTTCTTTTCTGTTTTGTCGCCAGTTTGCTATCCATTCTGCTCCTTGTCCCCTGATTCCACATGCTGTACCTTATGGAAGACCTTTTGAAAGTCCATGTATTTACATCCATTGTATTACCCTGGTCTACACTTTGTTACTTCTTCAAAGAATTCAATAAAGTTGGTCAAACATGATGTTCCCTTTTGAAATCCGTGCTGACTTTTTTTATTATATTTTTGGTTGCTAGATTTTATTAAATTACATCTTGGAGTAAAGATTCCAATATCTTTCCCATCATCGACATTGAGCTAACTGGTCTATATTCCCGAGAATGCAAATTTAATCAAGCAAACTGGTTGGTTTAATTTGGCAGGCTGAGCCCGTCTGAAAACTTCAATACTGTTCGGCAATCTCTGTTGTAAATAAATGTAATTTAGGATTGATTTTCTCACAAGGCTATCAGTACAGGGATACTGAACATTTTTTCTACTTCAAGAAACAGCGTCAGGATCAAGCGCAGTTTAAGTGCATAGTAAAGCTTCCCCTACTTGACCTAGTACTTTAATATTGTAAACCTACTGCTTTAAAACACTATCTCCCACACAAACCGTCCCTGTGACTGCTGAGCAAGGCTGCCAAATCTTTGCGCTCTGGTCTTGGGAACTAAGGCTGAGACTGGCAAAACCAAATTTATGTAGAATCTTTGGAGGTAGTGGAGAGATTTCATCCCATTGGCCAGGATAGTTTCACACCCCAGTCTCAGAAGTGAGGGAGCAGTCTGTCTGTTGTCATCTAGTTCCTGGAACAGTCACACCTCTTAAATGACTGGTATCATAGCATAGCTAGTGACCATTCTATAATTAAATACAAAATCGGTTCTGCTTGTGTAAATGTAGGTGTGTACAGTACGTTCACATTCTGGGATCAATGTGCAAAACGCACGATTCCCACCAACAATATATAAATCAATATATATCGTATATAGAACATATAAGTGAGAAATGTCAATGAGAAAGCTAACTTGTAAGTCACTCTTATTGCCAATTAAAGCTGAACCTGGCCAGGTCTTTGATATTTCAGGATTTCCGCTGCCAAAACCACCAACCCACAAATCAGCTTAAAGAGTAGCCAATGTTTTTTTTTTAAGACGACAAATACCGAGGATAGCGTTGAAACTCGTAAAATATTAATTGATATTTCCATTATTTCCCCCCCCCCCTCATCTTTTTTTAATTTATTTTGCCGGAGTAACTTGTTGCACAGGAGAACCTTAGCACAGCATCGAAATGCAACCTAGCATGAAGGAAAGTGCCTTACCAGAGGATACAACTCAGTCTGAAAAAACATTAACCCGAAGAGTCGGTTTGGCAGAGGAAAGCTGTGGAAAGGGCAAGAAAAGGGGAGGAGGGGAGGGACAGGGCGAGAGGGGAGGTGGTGAATATCAAACCCAAGTTTGGGCTACTTACTTTGGGCAGTTCCCGGAGCTGGTTGGCGTCGAGCAGCAGTTCCTCTAGGCTCCGGCTGTAACGATAAATCTCGTCAGGGACGGCGAGGAGTGAGCAGTGTCTCTTGTCGACGGCCTCGACGTGCCGGTTGCACCGCCACAGAGGAATGCAGTTGAACATGTCTCGGGGGTCCGGGGGACAGAGTGCCAGTGGAACGCTCTCGGGGCTCGAGGTTCCAAATGGAACGCTCTCCGAGCTCGAGGTTCCAGGGGACGGCGCTCGGGGTTCCAAATGGAACGCTCTCGGGGCTCGGGGTTCCAAATGGAACGCTCTCGGGGCTCGAGGTTCCAAATGGAACGCTCTCGGGGCTCGAGGTTCCAAATGGAACGCTCTCGGGGCTCGAGGTTCCAAATGGAACGCTCTCGGGGCTCGAGGTTCCAAATGGAACGCTCTCGGGGCTCGAGGTTCCAGGGGACGGGGCTCGAGGTTCCAGGGGACGGCGTTCGGGGGTTCCAAATGGAACGCTTTCGGTACTCAACGTTCTCGTCCCAGAACCCGGCCGCCTCCAACCTTCTGCCGGCACCCGCAGCAAAGGAAAGGAAAGAAATTGTACATGAATTTAAAAGATGTATTTAAATAAGTAAGTGTAAAAGCCCAGGTTAGCTTCACTGCTCCTCTTCTGCTTCCTTCTGTTTGCTGGCCGTTTAAACCGTGGTAGCCCAGTTGGAAGAAGTTTGTATCAGGTAAAGCTGTCAAGTCTTTTTTTTTCTTTTCCCCCCCTGTCCTACATGTCTTCTTTTTTCTTCTCTTTCTCTCTCTTCTTTTGCGGTCTCCTTCACAATTTCCTCTCTTTCCAGTTCCTGAACCGGAACCCACACTCCCTCCTTCCAGCTGACGTCAACATTCCCAGCGGCCCATGTGAGTGGGGAAGATTGGAAATAATGAAGCTGGGGAGCTGCTGTGTTGTTGGGCGCTCGAAGCGCTGCTCGTGCTGTCGCTCGGTGTGCACATCAGCCCAGGCTGCTGGGAAAAGGCTCCGCAATTACCACCGTCTGCCTCCAATTTGACAGACCTCCCACTGCCTCTGTGTGTGTGTTATTTTTTTGTCGGCGTTATAATATTGCCAGATTTTAACCAGCTCACGAATCCGGCGTTTAAAATCGTGAGCGTTTCCAGTCCACAGCTTGTACAGACACGGAAACTACTTTTTACTGATGTGTATATATAAAGGTTTGAATTTGTGTGTGTATTTAATTCGTGGTTATATTAAAAGTGCAGGATGTATTAAAAGTGAAGGATGTACTTATGCTATTCATTGTCTGCTCTGGCAATGCAAAGCCTAGTTTTACAAGTGTTTGATACTGAGCAGAGCTCCTCTTCTCTTCTTATCCCCCGGTCTGATGTTTGTGAACTAATTCCTCCCGAACCTTGGAAGAGCGCTCCCTGCTGCACCTGGATGAACTGTTACATTCCCACATCAGCTGCTCTCTTTTTCTCGGAGAAATTGTCAATTTAGCGCTAAATTCTGTGTCGATATCTACTCCGGGCTAGGTTAAGAGTGTTCCTGCTTAGTTAAGTTAGGATCCTTACAGCTGTCAGAGACAAAAGAAAGCTTGGCCCCATCATTGGAGTCAAACCCAGGTGGTAAATGTGACAGGACAGCGTGCAAAAGCCACGATAACACCCAGTCGGACATTAAGTTGTGCCTGCACAGAAAAATATCGTATGGATTTCGGCATTGCCCAGTTCCAGTAAAATGCATCATGTTGAACACTGGTTTATTTCTATAATTCCCAGACGCAAGCTGGGCAAATGCTGCTCCTAGAGCGAGAAGCCACAACACAGCACAAGGCTTTCCTGGCTGCTGTCTTGCACCTCCTAGTGGCTGTTTGCTGAACAAAACGTAAAGGTCGTGGGAGCAGATCACTTGCTAACACTGATGAAAGATCCTAGCTGAAATATTTTTTTCTTCTTCCCAAATGTTGACCAGTCTCGTGTGCGTTTCCAGCACATTCTGCTTTTATTACACTTGTGGCCAGTGAATAGGGAAATAACCGAGAGGGACAACATTTACAAAAGAAAAGACTTACAACAATTTACAAAAGGACAAATACCATGGCAAAATACTGCGGATGCTGGAAATCCGAAATAACAACAGAAAACGCTGGAAAAACTCAGCAGGCCAGGCAGCATCCGTGGAGAGAGAAACAGAGTTAACGTTTCAGGTCGAAGACCTTTCGTCAGAACTCCTTGAAGTCACAGACCTGAAACCTTAATTCTCTTCTCTCTCCACGGATGCTGCCTGACCTGCTGAGTGTTTCCATGCTTTTTCTGTTGTTATTTCAGATTTGCAGTAGTTTGCTATTGTGTTATGTAAGTAAGTAAGATGGCCACATTTCAATTGTTGATAATTGGCAGTGATGATTGGCCTTCAACAACCACCGCTATCTGTGTGTCAGGTATGACAACAGCTGCTGGGGAGTTTCCCCCTGGATCCCAGTTTTGCTGGGACTCCTTGGCATCATAATCCATCAAGGGCAGTTATTCTCACCTCTCTTGCATTTAGAAAGAAAGAGTTCATAGAATCATAGAAACTTACAGCACAGAAGGAGGCCATTCGGCCCGTCGTGCCTGTGCTGGCTCTTTGAAAGAGCAGTCATGCTTAGTCCCACATCCCTGCTTTTTGTCCGTAACCCTGTTAGTTTCTCACCCTCAAGTACCTGTCCAACTCCCTTTTAAAATTATTTATGGTATCAGCTTCCACCACCTTTTCAGGTAGAGCGTTCCAGATCCCGACACCTCTCTGAGTGAAAAACATTCTCCTCGTCTCCCCTCTAGATCTTTTGCCAAGGATTTTGAATCTATGACCTTTGGTTATTGACCCACTCGCCAGAGGGAATAGTTTTTCTCTCTCTACTCTATCAAAACCTCTCATCATCTTGAAAATCTCTATTAAGTCACCTCTTAACCTTCTCTGTTCCAAGGAGAACAGTCCTAACTTTTCCAACCTCTCCTCATAGTTGAAGTCCCTCATTCCTGGTAACATCCTGGTAAACCTCCTCTGTACCCTTTTTAAGGCCTTTACATCTTTCCTGAAGTGTGGTGCCCAGAATTGTCCACAATACTGCAGCTGAGGCCTAACCAGTGATTTATAAAGTTCTAGCACGATCTCTTTGCTTTTATATTCTGTTCCTCTATTTATAAACCCAAGTAACCCACATGCTTTTTTAACCACCTTATCAACTTGCCCTGCCACCTTTAAGGATTTGTGTACATGGACAGCAAGGTCTCTCTACTCATAAACTTTTCAAAATCGTGCCATTTATAGTATACTGTCATTCCATATTAGTCCTCCCAAAGTGCATCACTTCACACTTCTCCACATTGAACTCCATCTGCCATGCTTCTGTCCATTTATACAGCAGCTTTCACAAGTTCAGGACGTTCCAAAGCACTTTACAGCCAATGAAGTATTTATGAACTGCAGTCACAGTTGTAATGTTGGAAATGCAGCAGACAATTTACACACAGCAAGCTCCCAGAAACAGCAATGTGAAAACAGACCATTTATTTTAGTGATGTTGGTTGAGGGATATATATTGGCCAGGACACTGGGGAGAACTCCCCTGCTCTTTACGAAATAGTGCCCTGAGAGGTTTAACATCTCATCCAAAAGACAGCACCTTGGATAGTACAGTACTTCGTACTGCACCAGTGGGACAGGGCATACCCAGGTACTATGGTGAAGGAGTCTGGGATGTTGGCTAATAGATATGACTCAGTGCATTTATACACTATGTCATAAGATTACACTAATTCTTATTTAAACTAAGGAATTGTCAGATACCAAAGACATTGACAAATAATATTTTTGTAAATAAAGCATTCTGATAAGGGGAGATCAGAGAGAAACTGGAGAAAGATGTGAGTTCAGGGCTAGGGTAGGGGGGAACCTTAGAGGAAGTTTGCCCTGGTGGGCTAGGGGAAGGAAGGGAAGTGACAGAGGAAGCTGAACAGATGGTCTCAATCTTAAACCAATATGTTGAGGAACCAACTCGAGGGGAGGCCATCCTGGACTGGGTGTTGTGTAATGAGGAAGGACTAATCAGCAATCTTGTGGTACGAGGCCCCCTGGGGAAGAGTGACCATAGTATGGTGGAGTTCTACATTAGGATGGAGAAGGAAACAGTTAAGTCAGAGACCATGGTCCAGAACTTAAATAAGGGCAACTTTGAGGGTATGAGGCGTGAATTGGCGAGGTTAAATTGGCAAGCGATATTTAAGGGGCTATCAGTGGAAGGGCAATGGCAGACATTTAGAGATCGCATGGATGAACTACAACAATTGTACATCCCGGTCTGGCGTAAAAATAAAAAAGGGAAGGTGGCTCAACCATGGCTAACAAGGGAAATCAGGGATAGTATTAAAACCAAGGAAGTTGCATACAAATTGGCCAGAAGTAGCAGCAAACCCGGGGACTGGGAGAACTTCAAAACTCAGCAGAGGAGGACGAAGGGTTTGATTAGGGCAGGGAAAATAAAATATGAAAGGAAGCTTGCAGAGAACATTAAAATGGACTGCAAAAGCTTCTATAAATATGTAAAAAGAAAGAGGTTAGTAAAAACAAACGTAGGTCCCCTGCAGTCGGAAACAGGGGAAGTCGTAATGGGGAACAAGGAAATGGCAGCTCAATTGAACAAGTACTTTGGTTCGGTGTTTACTGTGGAGGACACACACAACCTGCCGGAAATAAAAGGGGTCAGAGGATCTGGTAAGAGGGAGGAGCTGAGGGAAATCCTTATTAGTCGGGAAAAGGTATTGGGGAAATTGATGGGACTGAGGGCTGAAAAATCCCCGGGGCCTGATGGTCTGCATCCCAGAGTACTTAAGGAGGTGGCCTTGGAAATAGTGGATGCATTGACGATCATTTTCCAACATTCCTTAGACTCTGGATCAGTTCCGATGGAGTGGAGGGTGGCCAATGTAACCCCTCTTTTTAAAAAAGGAGGGAGGGAGAAAGCAGGGAATTATAGACCGGTCAGCCTGACATCGGTCGTGGGTAAAATGATGGAAGCAATTATTAAAGATGTCATAACAGACCATTTGGAAAGTGGCGACATGATAGGTCCAAGTCAGCATGGATTTGTGAAAGGGAAATCATGCTTGACAAATCTTCTGGAATTTTTTGAGGATGTTTCCAATAGGGTGGACAGGGGGGAACCAGTAGATGTGGTGTATTTGGACTTTCAGAAGGCCTTCGACAAGGTCCCACACAAGAGATTGGTGAGCAAAGTTAAAGCACATGGGATTGGGGGTAATGTGTTGACGTGGATTGAGAACTGGTTGGCACACAGGAAACAAAGAGTAGGAGTAAATGGGTACTTTTCAGAATGGCAGGCAGTGACCAGCGGGGTACCGCAGGGTTCGGTGCTGGGACCCCAGCTGTTTACATTATATATTAATGATTTGGACGAAGGGATTAAATGTAATATCTCCAAATTTGCGGATGACACTAAATTGGGAGGCAGTGTGAACAATGAGGAGGATGCTAGGAGGCTACAGAGTGACTTGGACAGGTTGGGTGAATGGGCAAATGTATGGCAGATGAAGTACAATGTGGATAAATGTGAGGTTATCCACTTTGGTGGTAAAAATAGAGAGGCGGACTATTACCTGAATGGTGGCAGATTAGGGAAAGGGGAGGTGCAACGAGACCTGGGCATCATGGTACATCAGTCACTGAAGGTGGGAATGCAAGTGCAGCAGGCAGTCAAGAAAGCAAACGGAATGATGGCCTTCATAGTAAGGGGATTTGAGTACAGGAGTAGGGAGGTGATGCTGCAGTTGTACAGGACCTTGGTGAGGCCACACCTTGAGTATTGTGCGCAGTTTTGGTCTCCTAACTTAAGGAAGGACATTCTTGCTATTGAGGGAGTGCAGCGAAGGTTCACTAGATTGATTCCTGGGATGGCCGGACTGACATATCAAGAAAGATTGGGTCAACTGAACTTGTATCCTCTGGAGTTCAGAAGAATGAGGGGGGATCTTATAGAGACATTTAAAATCCTGACTGGTTTAGACAAATTAGATGCGGGCAGAATGTTCCCAATGTTAGGGAAAACTAGAACCAGGGGTCACAGTCTAAGGATTAAGGGGAAGCCATTTAGGACTGAGCTGAGGAGGAACTTCTTCACCCAGAGAGTGGTGAATCTATGGAATTCTCTTCCACAGAAGGTTGTTGAGGCCAGTTCGCTAAATATATTCAAAAGGGAGTTAGATATAACACTCACAACTAAGGGGATCAAGGGGTATGGCGAGAAAGCAGGAATGGGGTACTGAGGTAGCATGTTCAGCCATGAACGCATTGAATGGCGGTGCAGGCTCGAAGGACCGAATGGTCTACTCCTGTACCTATTTTCTATGTTTCTATGTTTCTATCTTAGAGACAAAGAAGTTCATGAGCTCCTCACATTTGTTGTCGGAGGTGAGGGTGGAGGAGACAGGGGAGAGAGGTTTAAGAAGACAGTTAGCAGTGGAGAATAGAAGCCGTGGTTTATCTTTGCATTCCAGAATGATTCTGGAATAGTGAGCAATTATGGCAGACGAGAGCAAGACCTGATAATGCTTTATGTGGTCCAGCCAGATCTGGCGGTGAACGGCTAAGCCCGTTGTCCGCCATATCCGTTAAAATCTGTGTCCCTTGGACTTAAGGGAGCGAAGATGAGGGCTGTACCAGGGGGAACAGCGAGGGTGAGAGAGAGTAATTGTTTTAATAGGGACTAGGGCATCAAAGGTGGTGGTGAGGATGTGGTTGAGCAGATCGGTAGCTGCAGAAATGCCATGGTGAATGGAGGGTCAAAGGCTGGCCAGTTGGAATTTTGTAAGTACAGTTGTAAGAGAGTTGGGAGAGAGTTTTTTTTCCAGGGGCGGACACAGAAGGAAGTAGGGTTGGTGGGGGGGAAGGCGGATGTGGGTGAAGAGTGATACAACGAAGTGGTTAGAGATGGCCTTATCTGCGATTGACACGATGGGAGTAGCGAGGTCACGAGAGATGGCAAGGTCGAGGGGGTGGCCGTGAATATGGGTTGGGGAGTTTACATGGAGGGAGAGATTAAGGGAGGATAGGAGGCTAGTGAACTCAGAGGAGAGAGATGGATGTTGAAATCACCGAGGATGAGAAGTCGCTCGGTGCAGAGGCTGAGGGAGGAAAGCAGTGAAGATATCTCGGTAGTAACATTTTTATGGTACTTGGGTGGGTGGTAGAGAACTAGAATTTTAAATGAGTTGATTCAAATGTAGATGATTTATATTAAATGCAGTACCATACACAATTTTTTCTATTTTTGTTTTTTAAAACTTTTTTTCCCAGCGGTAGATTCAGTTGATGTCACCCATTCTATCATTGTGAGAAGTCGCACAACACCAGGTTATAGTCCAACAGCTTTATGTGAAATCACAAGCTTTCGGAGCGCTGCTCCTTCGTCAGGTGAAGGAGCAGCGCTCCGAAAGCTTGTGATTTCAAATAAAGCGGTTGGACTATAACCTGGTGTTGTGCGACTTCTCACATTTGTCCACCCCAGTCCAACACCGGCATCTCCGCATCATTCTATCATTGACCAGCTTTTTCCTTCCACCGGAACATTTGATGGTCAGTGACACAAACTTCTCCCAAGTTGCTTTTAATAGTTTTGTGATTGGCCAACAGAGGGTGTACTTCTTGCGGGTAGGGCTCGTCCTTATTAGTTTTTTCTGGATCCAGTATGAAATGCTCCTTCAGTTTGCATTCAGTCAAAAGCTAACAACTAAAAAGAACTAAAGTTAACAATCAAGACTGAATTAAAATTTGGGTCCTCTGACTCAGAACCCAGTACAACTATAGATGCACCATGCCAATTATTTAATTATTTGAATTAAGTTGTTTTGCATCTTCAATTTTTACCTTATCAGGTCTCCAGGAATACAAGAAAATAGAGAATAATTAATTGCCCATCTTTAGTTATCCTGAGAAGCTCACCACCATCTTCTAAGGGCAACTGAAGATGGGCAATACATGTTGCCTGGCCAGCATCACCCACATCCCAAGAACAAATTTGGAGAAAAAAAAGGGAATTTGATCTATCAAGGTCATTCAGGGTTTCTACCTCACAAATTGAATCTCCATTCCCTGATTCCCAATGCATAACCCCAGAATATCCAACTCCACCATTCAACCATGACCTGCTGCCCTCGACACACAATACCCTCAAACCCCAGCAGCACAGGAACTATTGTGTCCCAAGGAATATTTAATCATCTCTTACTGTACTTGTTCATATAAACTTTAGTCCTGTTCCTAGTTATTTACTTATCCAGCCTTTTTTGAGCAAATTACCCAACACAACATTGGTTATTTTTTTCTGGGAATCTATTGCATCACACATTTGTGTTGACATCAAACATTAAGGGAGCAGGACTGAGACACACTGCCTGTCTACACCTTACGTCATAACGCTCTGCCTCTGCCAAGTCCCCATCCACCTGTATGTGTTTCAATGTACTAGTGAGCTTAACTGACAGATGGGACTTGAGCACATAATCTCGGCTGACACTACTATGCGATACAGAAGGAGAGCTGCAGTGTCAAAGGTGTCATCTATCACATGAGATATTAAACTGAGGTCCAGAGATTTCACATCGCTGGTGGATGTAAAAGAACCGTTGTCGTGGCTTACACTTATCCCTCAACAAACACCACTTGAAAAGATTAACTGGTCATTTATTTCATTGCTGTTTGGCTGCCGCATTTGCCGACATTACAACAGGGACTACACTTCAAAAGCATTTAATTATCTCTAAAGCACTTTGAGATGTCCTGAAGATGCGAAAGGTGCTATATATAAATGCAAGCTCTTTTGTGTCTTTCTTTGCTGTCTCTCCCTGCCCACCCATGGAGGAAGTTACCAGATGGACAGTAATCAGCTGTTGCTGTCAAAACATTCTTCACAAACTGGCAACTTAAACACTGCAGCCTAGAAATTTGGCCGCACAACGCACATTTTTTGAACACTAAATAGCGTCCTAAGCCTCCAATATGACAGGCAGGAAGTGCGCACTCATTATGAGTGGAAGGCCACCGCCCACCATATTGGTAAAGGCCAAAAAATCAGCGTGCAGTGCCCGTGGCTGCAACAGGCGTTAGACCCATTGCATATCCAAATAAGGGGCCTAAGGCCTTTTTGAGGCCCCCACTGAAAAATGGGTTTGCCCTGAGGCAGCTGGCAGCGGCAGCGGCAACTGCACTCAGAAAACCAACAAGGTAAGCTTTTGAAACATACTTACCTGCATGTGGAGCCCAAATTAAAAGAAGACGGACTGCAGCCGCTATGGCTATCTATTTTCCCCCCTCTCCCCGGCCACCAATTACACTCCCTGGCTACCAATCCCTCCCAGTCACCAATCACCACCACCCCCCCCCCCCCCCCCCCCACCCCCGCCACCAGACACAGATTTCCCCGGATACGGCTACCTGTCTCCCCTCCCACTGGCCAACAATGCCCTCACTTCCTGCCCACTGGTAGCCACTCACCCCCCCCCCCACCCTTCCTTACTTACCTTCTAGCATTGCAGCAGCCCGATCTTCAACCATGCTTCAACCAATATCAAGAGCACTTCGTGCATCACCATTCAAGTGCAGTGATCGTACCCTGCACCGTCCACGTGCCCAAAAATGAGGTGCACCATAGTTCTAGGCCTGGTACTTCAAACATACTTATATTTAAAATTAACCTTAACAAATCATTTTAAATACAATCACAGTGCCTGTGCTCAGAGTGCATGTCAAATGTAATACTAGCTGGTAAGCTTCTCCACGTACAGGGAAACAGGCATTCTTTGAGAAGCAGAGGACAATGTAGGACCAGCATGTTACGGATCACACACTTCTGCTGCTCACCCAATCTTGTTTTCCTACCTGTCCTGTAGACTCCTGTTCTCTTCTTTCTGATTCCCAGTCAGTGCAAGACTGGGAGATGGAATAACCAGCAACTGTATTGTTATGCCTCTGGACTCTTTTGTTTAAAATTGGCAGGCTTAATGGTTTGAAACATATATTTCTGGCACTGCTCCCTAATGGGGGAGCAGTTGGTCCCACTGCTGCCCCAACGTGGCACCTGCAGCACCACGTCCCTGTGGTGAATTAAGCCAATCAGAATGGAATGAGTCCTCAGGCCAAAACTGTTGTACCGTGGTAGCCAGGAGGTAAAGGAGTGTGGTCCAGGTTAACTTGTATTCAGTTTTTCTTTTCTGTGGTTAATTGTCTGGCCTACGCTCAGTGACTCCCCTTGAGCACCACAGTACCATCCACTCTTAAAGTTCTATCATGTCATAAATGTCTAAAATGTCCAAACTATTCAATAACATTAGTGTTCCACTCTTATCTATCCAGTCATAGCCAGAGAATCTCCTGCAATGGCTTCTCTTCCCGCCCCCACACTATTACATCTGGAATCCCCCCAAGGATTTATCCTTGGTCCCGTCCTATTTCTCATCTACGTGTTGCCCCTCGGCGACATCATCCAAAAACACAACGTCGGGTTCCACAGGTACACAGATGACACCCAGCTCTATCTCACGAGTCACGACCACGCCACTGCTTCTGGTTTGTCAGGCTGCTTGTCCGACATCCAGTCCTGGAGGAGCTGAAATTTCCTCCAATTAAACATTGGGAAGACCGAAGCCATCACTTTCGACCTTCGCCACAAACTCCGTTCTCTAGCCATCGATTCAAACCCCCTCCCCGGCCAGTGTCTGAGGCTCAACCATACTGTTCGCAACCTTGGCGTCTTATTTGACCCTGAGCTGAGCTTTTGACCCCATATCTTCTCCATTGCCAAGAGCGCCTACTTCCACTTCTGCAATATTGCCTGTCTCCACCTCTGCCTCAGCCCATCTGCTGCTAAAACCCTCATCCATGCATTTGTTACCTCTAGACTCAACTATTCCAATGCTTTCCTGGCCGGCATCTCATCTTTCACCCTCCATAAACTTAAGCTCATCCAAAACTCTGTTGCCCAGATCCTGACTCACACCAAGCCTCGCTCACCCATCACCCCTGTACTTGCTGACCTACTTGGGCTCCCTGTCCACCAATGCCTCGATTTAAACATTCTCATCTTCATGTTCAAATCCCTCCATGGCCTCCATCCTCCCTATCTCTGTAACCTCTTGCAGCCCTACAACCCTCCGAGAACTCTGCGTTCCTTCAATTCTGACCTCTTGTCCATCCTCCATTTCCTTCACCCCACCATTGGTGGACATGCCTTCAGTCGTCTAGACCCTAAGGTCTGGAATTCCCTCCCTAATCCTCTCCACCTCTCTCTCCTCCTTTAAGATCCTCCTTAAAGCCTACCTCTTTGACCAAGTTTTTGATCACCTGTCTCCTTCTTGGGCTCAGTGTCAATTTTTGTCTGATTGTGCTCCTCTGAAATGCCTTGCGACCTTTTACCACATTAAAGGTGCTATATGAGTGTTATTGTTGCTGTTGTTGGAGCTGAACTAGCACGGCTCTCTTAATCCAACACAGAACTTGAGTATTCCAACAATGTAATCATTAATAGTGAGCAAATGATCTCTGCGACCAACCTTTAATTTGTGCTTGTAGAAGCAGCTTCAATTAACAAGGAGGAATGCACCTCTACTGACCTATTGTCACGTACTGTAAATTGTGTAATTTTTGCATGGCCTTATCTGCTGTGATCGTGCATCTGCCCTTCTGTTATAAAAATTAAACCATTGTGATTTTTATCCTCATGTTTATTATGAAATGGTGGAAAACTAGCCAGGTGCAGAATTAAAGCCACATAGTCTTTATTAAGTTCACTTTTGGGAAAATTTAGCTTCAAAAAGATTCAAAAGCAAAATACTGTGGATGCTGGAAATCTGAAGTAAAAACAGAAAATGCTGGGAATACTCAGCAGGTCAGGCAGCATCTGTGGAGAGAGAAACAGAGTTAACGTTTCAGGTCGATGATCCTTCATCAGAACTGGAAAAAGTTAGAGATGTAACAGGTTTTAAGCAGGTGTAGGGGCAGGGAAAGGGGGGAGGGGAGGAAAGAACAAAAGGGAAGGTCTGTGATAGGGTGGAAGGCCGGAGAGATTAAATGACAAAAGGGATGATGGTGCGAGGCAAAAGGAGATGGTAATGGGACAAGTTAAGAAACAAAAGATGAGTCTAGATGAAGTGTAAATGGAAATGGCAGAATCATCAACAGCTGCATGTGAGAAAAAAAATGGGAGCAGGGGTTATGATCTGAAATTGTTGAACTCGATGTTGAGTCCAGAAGGCTGTAAAGTGCCTAATCGAAAGATGAGGTGCTGTTCCTCGAGCTTACGTTGAGCTTCATTGGAACAGTGTAAGAGGCCGAGGACGGCGAGATCAGAGTGGGAGTGGAGCGGAGAATTAAAGTGACAGGTGACTGGAAGCTCGGGGTCACGCTTGCGGACTGAACGGAGGTGTTCCGCCAAACGGTCACCCAATCTTTGTTTGGTCTCCCCAATGTAGAGAAGACCGCATCGTGAGCAGCGAATACAGTATACTAGATTGTGAGAAGTACAAGTAAATCGCTGTTTCACCTGGAAGAAGTGTTTGGGGCCCTGGACAGTGGGAAGGGAGGAGGTAAAAGGGCATGTGTTGCATCACCTGCGCTTGCACAGGAAGGTGCCGTGGGAAGGGGAAGGGGTGTTGGGGGTGATTGAGGAGTGGACCAAGGTGTCACGGAGGGAGCGGTCCCTTCGGAATGCTGAAAGGAGAGGGGGGGAGAAGATGTATTTGGTGGTGGGATCACGCTAGAGGCTGATTTACAACAACTTGCCTTTATATAGCGCTCTCACAGACAAGAATGTATCAGATTACTTCATGAGGCGATGAGCTGGGCATGGAAAAGAGAAAATTTAGGGGGTGAACTGGAAACAAAGTCAAGGACTTTTGAAAGCAGGGAACGAGTAGCAAGGCGACAGGTTTTGGAAGGGAGTTCCAAAGCGTACAGGCATGGTGAATAGAGGAACAGAAGCTGTTGGAGGCTATGCAATATTAATTTTTGGCTGTGTTGGATTTTTCAACTTATAATATTTCTGTTTTGCTAAAATCAGCGTGTTGTGGATTAAATCAGTATCACTCAAGGTTTCACAACAAGAGGTCACAGCTACTTCATGTTAGACATCAATGTTGCTTAGTTATGCAAGGTGCTAAAGCTGAGAACAATAGCAAACTCCAGGGATAAATTAACTGGCATTGACAAATATCTTAGGCCATTAATAGTGATTGCTTACATTAAATATTGAACAATAGCTATTCTGGTTTAATTAAATCAAGAAAGATATACTGACCACCCACATTTCAAAGGGTGGGCCCAATTCTGAGATAGTGACTCTGATTAACAACTATTTCTGAATACGTTGAAGAAAGAGGCAAGTCCATGATTGGCTGTAGGCCCCTGTGACTGACATCTTGGTGGGCAGAGATTCCATCTCACAGCCTTAAGGGGGCTTAACAAAGACAGTCTGAATCTCAGAGTGTGTATAGATTATGTAACCAGCAGCC
This sequence comes from Squalus acanthias, assembly GCA_030390025.1. Taxonomy (NCBI): domain Eukaryota; kingdom Metazoa; phylum Chordata; class Chondrichthyes; order Squaliformes; family Squalidae; genus Squalus; species Squalus acanthias. The sequence continues at coordinate 24,628,242 of CM059433.1, read as the reverse complement.
AAAGGTTGTCTATACTTTGAGGCCTGAAGACAGGGTTAAGACAGTGCAATCGGAGTTCTGTCTTAGGACCTATGTTTAGATAGAAAGCAAGTGGTGTTTTTGTTTTCAAGATGTGGAGATGCCGGTGTTGGACTGGGGTGGACAAAAGTGAGAAGTCGCACAACACCAGGTTATAGTCCAACAGTTTTATTTGAAATCACAAGCTTTCGGAGCGCTGCTCCTTCGTCAGGTGAAGTGAAGAAATACATATGGGCACAGCATATATAGTCAGAGAACAATGCCAGACGACTACAGTTAATCTTTCTAACTGCCCTTTATCACGCCTCGGCAGAGAGACAATCACGGCAAACAAAGGTGTGGATGGTGTCCAACCAGGTCAGTCAGGAAGACATTACATCAAAGACAATGGGCCGAAAATTGATCCCGCGACTCTCGCGTATTCCCACTCCAATTGCCGGTTTTCTGCATGCCCTGCGCATGCGCTGAAAACCGGCAATTGCTCTTCTGAAAAGGGGGCGGGTCCTCAGTGCATCGCGTGCGCGCTACAGGCTGCGCGCACGCTGTGCACTTCATGCTTTGGACGCGCAGGTAAGTACTGAAGATTTTGGAAATGTAAAAAGGAGGAGTAAGACCCACTTTTAAGAAGGTAAGTAGTGAATTAAGTATTTTTTTGAATTTTTTTTAACAGGTATATCTTTTTTAGAGACTTTAAAGACAGGTAAGTTTATTTTTATAACTTTTTAAAAGATTTTAAATTTTTTCAAAAATTTAATTTTTTATTTAAAATGGTTAATTTAATTAACTATACTTATTTTATTAATGTGATGGTTTTTTTTTTAAATTTAATTGAGGTTTAGCTGTTATTTTGGGGGGGTGTAAGATTCATAGATTTCACAGCAGGTCTGTGAAACTTATGAATGGAAGATGGTGTGCTGCCATTGGCTCTAACTGAGTCACGTGATCCCACAGCTCGCACGAATTCACTACGCCGGTGGGATACGCAAGCACTGCACAGCAGCTGTCCAGAACATCAAGTTCGTGCGAGCTGGATCTGAAAAAGCACAAGCGAGGTGAGACATCGCGGGGAAGGCTTACCCCCGCGGGAACAGAGCGAGATCAATTTCTGGGCCAATAGCAAAATACAACAAAGACAATGAGGTGGGGTCACAAGGGGTCAAATGTGGCAGATGCTGGAGTCTGTATGGAAAACAAAAAACTTTTTACTTTTTTTGCTGGAAATCACAGCAGGTCCGGCCGCATCGTCTTTGTTGTATTTTGCTATTGTCTTTGATGTAATGTTTTCCTGACTGACCTGTTTGGACACCATCCACACCTTTGATTGCCGTGATTGTCTCTCTGCCGAGGCGTGATAAAGGGCAGTTAGAAAGATTAACTGTAGTCGTCTGGCATTGTTCTCTGACTATATATGCTGTGCCCATATGTATTTCTTCACTTCACCTGACGAAGGAGCAGCGCTCCGAAAGCTTGTGATTTCAAATAAAGCTCTTGGACTATAACCTGGTGTTGTGCGACTTCTCACTTTTGTTTTCATAGATCACGGAGAGTAGGGAATTATATATGCTAACTGTGAAAACGGGATATTGTTCATTCATATGCCTTATTGGTTCAAAGCCTGTGTCTAGTCTCAGTCGAATGCTTATTTAGTCCACCTTTTGTAAAGAGAGGAGAATTCACATGATATATTCCAGTAGCTGATGCGTGGAGTAAAGATTCTTTGTAACGATTCGTGGGTCATGCTATTGTTTAATATTATATTGGGCAGAAAAGGGTGCACTCAGATCATAGGGAATTCAAAACCCGCTTACTGTAATGACCAATGACATTGAACCTGAGGCAATTTCTAGCGCAAAAAGTCCAAAACTGTTAAAGAGGCAATTGCAATGAATGATAGGTGGTAACGGTGATGGAATGTGAAGTGTTCATAAGGTGAAGAAAGTGCCAGAGAATTTTGTGGATAGGGTAAAGTGAGCTCTGGAGGTGAGTGCCACACCACCTTCACAACAGTTCAGGTGGGGCATGTTGGAACACATAGCTGGGTGGAATGGCATTGGTGAGAAAGAAGGAGTTACTATCATTGAACCAGGATTTAGTCAATGCAAATCCAGGATGAAGTCATGTTTGGGGAAGAATTTGTTCGCAAACAGAGCAAATGTTTTGTAGGATGAAAACACAGCGTCATTTTCCACCTGTACACTGACGACACCCAGCTCTACCTCATTACCACTTCTCTCGACCCCTCCACGGTCTCTAAAGTGTCAGACTCTGACACCCAGTACTGGATGAGCAGAAATTTCCTCCAATTAAATATTGGGAAGACCGAAGCCATTGTCTTCGGTTTCCACCACAAACTCCGTTCCCTAGCCACCGATTCCATCCCTCTCCCTAGCATCTGTCTAAGGCTGAACCAGACTGTTCGCAACCTTGGTGTCATATTTGACCCTGAAATGAGCTTCTGACCACATATCCGTGCCATAACTAAGACCGTCTATTTCCACCTCCGTAACATTGCCCGTCTCCGCCCCTGCCTCAGTTCATCTGCTGCTGAAACCCTTATCCATGCCTTTGTTACCTCTAGACTTGACTATTCCAACGCACTCCTGGCTGGCCTACGTAAACTTGAGGTGATCCAAAACTCGGCTGCCCGTGTCCTAATTCGCACCAAGTCCCGTTCACCCATCACCCCTGTGCTCGCTGACCTACATTGGCTCGCAGTTAAGCAATGCCTCGATTTTAAAATTCTCATCCTTGCTTTCAAATCCCTCCATGGCCTCGCCCCTCCCTATTTCTGTAATCTCCTTCAGCCCCACAACTCCCCCGAGATATCTGCGCTCCTCTAATTCTGGCCTCTTGAGCATTTCTGATTTTAATCGCTCAACCATTGGCGGCCGTGCCTTCAGCTGCCTAGGCCCTAAGCTCTAGAATTCCCTCCCTAAACCTCGCCACCTCTCTTTCTTCCTTTCAGATGCTCCATAAAACCTACCTGTTGACATGAATCTTGTCATTCATGTGGAAATGACTTATGAAATAATACTGGGCGGCCTGCTGGTGGCGCTGTCCAGGGAGAGTATAAATACTCGGGCATGGGCCCAGCTTGCTCAGGACATTCTTTAACAGGAACTAGTGAAGGACACAACTAGACGTCCATGTTGAAAAACAGTTGATTAAAGCTTTGTTTAACGCTTAGACCAAGTGCCTAGTAGTTTTCTTTCGTCACCTGTCATCTGCCCTAATTTCTCCTTATAGGGCTCGGTGTCAAATTTTGTTTTATGACACTCCTGTGCAGCACCTTGGGACGTTTTACTACGTTAAAGGCGCTATATAAATACAAGTCGTTGTTGTTATTGTTGTTGATGAAAAAGAGACTTGGGCAGTCAAATCATTGTGGGAGTTGGAAATAATACAAGAAAACTTGTAGGGAGTGTGGGAGTGGAGACAGGGGTGAGAGAAGTTAACCCCCAGACAGGTAAGTATTGGAAGAGGAGGCTGATACAGCACAGGTGGATGGGTGGAGAAAGCCAAAAATGTGTGCCATAGTGCATTTGACAAAGGAACCCCAGCTGGAACAGAGTGAGACTGTGAGAAAATCCAGGAAAGGTAAGAGCTTTGGCAGCAGCAGGATAGCTCAGAGGGCAATAGCAATGAACAAGGTAGAAGATTGATGCAGACATCATACAGTGTGTCAGGGAGAGTGAAGGGGAGCTTGAAAGGCAAAGACTGGATATGAGATGACTCAAGGCAGATAGGGAGGTAGAAGAGCAGAGGTCCAATATGCACATACATGTGGACAAGGAGCAACCTGTAGTTCCAGTACACCATCTCCCCAACCAGATTACAATTTAATTTATTAGTCTTAGGCCACTCATTACTGAAAAGCCTCCTGATAGTCATCACCGAGGATCACACATAAACAAGGGCTACTAGGACAAGGCATTAGAGGCCAACTGCTGAGCATGGAACCATACCCTGCGGAGGCAGACAATACCTTCAGGGGTGAAAGGGAGGATGGAAAATTGAAGGGCTAAAACAATAAAAAGTGTATTACATTTTTGTGTGGAATTAAACTTTTGAAAGTATGCCCTGATTTATATTCATATAAAATCCCCACTCAGTTTTCTTCTGTCATTAGAGTACAATGTAGGAGTAGTGCTATAAAATTATAACACTTGGGCTCCAACATCATAGCACTACTTTACAAACCATTTTCATGCCACAATTTAAATGAGGAGAAAAGATAATCAAAAACAGGTTCCGGTGTCTTTGATTTAAAAAAATCTGTTCTTATTTAAGATCAAAATGAGTGAATAAAAACTCCTGAATGTTTATTTCTCATAACAAAATGATATATCCATAATTATAAAAAGAACAAAATATCCCGACAGCATAATCCAGATAAGGCAGTATAGCCTCTATTAATGCTCAGATAGTACAGTGACGTGCTAAAATCATCTGTGTCATATTTTAAGCTGAACAAAGTAGTCTTGGGTGATGCATTTTTAAATTTCAATGAAATTAATATGACTATAAATGTCCTTCAGTCAAGAAAGTTACATAAAAGGTTCACTGACTGCCAAAGAAACAAAAGGAAAGTTTAGGAACAGAAAAAGATTATTTGATCCAACAAAAACATCCTTTTTGATTGATCTCAACGATACTTTCTCAGCATATCATTTGGCTCCTGTTTTTCCAGAAACACATCTGGTAGCTTATTCCATGAAATCAATGGAATGAAAATCAGGCTGGTTCTAGAATGGTCAGGTAATCCACTCTCCCAGGTTACTGCCCAGGCAGTGAAGACAGAAATATATCGATAAAATATGACAGAACAGATTTTTGCTACTGATCTGTAACTTTAAAATTCTGATGATTTTGTACAGATTTGTAACTGCAATATGCTTTTTTTGTGGTCCATACATAACAGGTTTACAATATTTTGAAATGGCACAATTTGTCTGTTCAGAAATACCTTTCTCAAGTGACTACTAACATACAATGGAGCAGCATGCTGCTGTTATCCACCGTCTTAACTATCTGTCAGAATTTTCAAGGAGAAATTCTTTCTTCTGCACAGCTTCCTTTATTTTGTATTTTATCAGTCTTGTCTATGCAGTGATAGCACTGTTGTCTCTGAGTCAGGTCATGGGTTCACGACCCACTTTTAGTCTTCATCCAACATCACTGAAACAGATTATCTGGTTCTTTAGCTCATTGCTGTTTGTGGGACCTCCTGTGCAAATTGAATGCCACATTTCCTTATATCATGACAGTGACTACAGTTCAAAAGTACTTAATTAGCTGTGAAGTGCTTTAGGGCATCCTGAGGACGTGAAAGGCGCTATAGAAATGCAAGTTCTTTCTTCTCTTGGTGAATAAAATCATTCCATTTTTCTTTTGTCATTTGTATTGGTCTTTTCTTTCTTCCCGCACTGAAGGAATTGATGTACTGTATGTGCAGCCCCAAGATATGGAGACACTCAATTAACTAATAATGTCTGTATCTGCAGGAGGGATTAATGGCCCAGACTTTGCTGTCAAAACAACAGTGAGGCTCATGGTGCTCGCTGTTATTTATGCACAAATGGTACAGCAACTTCAGGTGAGGGGCAGATGCATGGTAAAACTCAAATATCAAACTCAAATTAGCTTTGTGAAAATGGCATCTCGATTTCTGCTTCTCCACTGAAATGCATTGAACGGCGTGAATCATAGAATCATCGAAATTTACAGCACAGAAGGAGGCCACTCGGCCCATCTTGTCTCTGCCGGCCGACAAAGAGCTATCCACCCTAATCCCACTTTCCAGCACTTGGTCCGTAGCCTTGTAGGTTACGGCACTTCAAGTGCATATCCAAGTACTTTTTAAATGTGATGAGGGTTTCTGCCTCTACCACCCTTTCAGGCAGTGAGTTCCAGACCCCCACCACCCTCTGGGTGAAAAAAAATTCTCCTCAAATCCCCTCTAAACCTCCTACCAATTACTTTAAATCTATGCCCCCTGGTTATTGACCCCTCTGCTAAGGGAAATAGGTCCTTCCTATTCACTCTATCTAGGCACCTCATAATTTTATACACCTCAATTAGGTTTGCCCTCCTCTGTTCCAAAGAAAACAACCCCAGCCTATCCAATCTTTCCTCAAAGCTAAAATTCCCCAGCCCAGGCAACATCCTCGTAAATCTCCTCTGCACCCCCTCTAGTGCAATCACATCCTTCCTGTAATGTGGTGACCAGAAGTGCATGCAGTACTCTAGCTGCGGCCTAACTAGTGTTTTATACAGTTCAAGCATAACCTCCCTGCTCTTATATTCTATGCCTCGGCTAATAAAGGCAAGTATCGCGTATGCCTTCTTAACCACCTTATCTACCTGTCCTGCTACCTTCAGGGATCTGTGGACATGCACTCCAAGGTCCCTCTGATCTTCTGCACTTCTCAGTGTCCTACCATTTATTGTGCATTCCCTTGCCTTGTTAGCCCTCCCCAAATGCATTACCTCACACTTCTCCGGATTGCATTCCATTTGCCACTGTTCTGCCCACCAGACCAGTCCATTGATATCTCCCTGCAGTCTACAGCTTTCTTCTTCATTATCAACTCCACAGCCAATTTTTGTATCATCTGCAAACTTCATAATCTTACTTCCAACATTCAAGTCCAAATCATTGATATATACCACAAAAAGCAAAGGACCCAGTACTGAGCCCTGCGGAACCCCACTGGAAACAGCCTTCCAGTCACAAAAACACCCTTCGACCATTACCCTTTGTTTCCTGCCTCTGAGCCAATTTTGGATCCAACTTGCCACTTTGCCTTGGATCCCAAGGGCTTTTAATTTCATGACCAGTCTGCCATGCGGGACCTTATCAAAAGACTTGCTAAAATCCATACAGACTACATCAAACGCACTACCCTAATTGACCCTCCTTGTTACCTCCTCAAAAATTTCAATCAAGTTAGTCAGACACGACCTTCCCTTAACAAATCCATGCTGACTGTCTCTGATTAATCCGTGTCTTTCTAAATGAAGATTTATCCAGTCCCTCAGAATTTTTTCCAATAATTTTCCCACCACCGAGGTTAGGCTGACTGGCCTGTAATTACTTGGTCTATCCCCTTCTCCATTTTTAAACAACTGTACCACGTTAGCAGTCCTTCAGTCCTCAGGCACCACACCTGTAGCCAGAGAGGATTGGAAAATGATGGTCAAAGCCTCTGCTATTTCCTCTCTTACTTCTCTTAACAGTCTGGGATACATTTCATCCAGGCCTGGGGATTTATCCACTTTCAAAGATGCTAAACCCCTAATACTTCCTCTTTCACTATGCTTATTTCATCTAATATTTCATACTCCTCCTCCCTGATTGCAATGTCTGCATCGTCCCTCTCTTTTGTGAAAACAGACTCAAAGTATTCATGAAGAACCATACCCATGTGTTCCGCCTCCACACACAGGCTACCTTCATGGTCCCGAATAGGCCCTACTCTTACTTTAGTTATCCTCTTGCTCTTAATGTATTTATAAAACATCTTTGGGTTTTCCTTGATTTTACTTGCCAATATTTTTTCATGCCCTCTCTTTGCTTTCCTAATTTCCTTTCTAATTTCACCCCTGCACTTTCTATACTCCTCTAAGCTTTCTGCAGTATTGAGCCCTCGGTATCTGTCATAACCTTCCCTTTTTTCTTTATCCTACCCTGTATGCCCCTTGACATCCAGGGAGCTCTAGATTTGTTAGTCCCACCCTTTTTCTTTAAGGGAACATACTTGCTCTGAACCCTCACTATCTCCTCTTTGAATGCCTCCCACTGCTCTGACACGGATTTACCTTCAAGTGAAGTTGTTGTATTTGCACGCTAGATACAAACTAAACTTGCCACAGAAAGTTAAGTCTTGTCCATTCCAGTCTAAGTATCCTTTTAACGATGTGATACGTGTTAATTAGTGCCAATCAACCTTTCTGGTACTGATAATTAACTGTTCCAAATGTGGAATCTCATTCCTTCAGGTTTTAATTGTTGTTGAAGATGTAAAAAAAATGTTTAAACTTTTTGTTTCTGCCTATTTTCTCTATCTTAATCCAATCTTTCTTTCCCCCTCTTTATTTCTCTTTCTGTACCTGATTTGGCATTGAATTCACCCGCTCTAATTTACATTTACTTCTCAGTCCTTGCGCTGTTAGTTTCACAATCCTTCAATCTGATTCGTTCGAGAGGTATACAGTTGGTTGCCCTGTTCACTCAGGTCCCAGATACCCTGTTTCCCTCGCTGCAACATTACCAGCTTGCACTTTCAGCAACTTCCCACGCATAAAAACCTAAACGTGCAAGGACAGGTCTAACACTTAGATGCCCTGCTACAGCAAGATTTGGCCCATTATGAAACAACTGATGCATATAATTGGCTTTTAAATTTAAAGATTCAATTACACTTCATCAGCAAAAGGTGTAGAAGTGATCTTAGTGAAGTGAGTCTTTGAACAACTAAGGTATATGGCTAGGAAACTTTGCCCGACAGCAATAGTATTTGTTTTATAAAGAGCAAATTAAACTCGTTCGAAAGGAAATTCTTTCAAGTATTGTTTTAATTTAAAGGGTACTTACACACTCATGAATGGATTACAGTGTTCGTGATAATTGTTTTGTTCAAGAAAACTAAAATTTTTACATGAGAAATAGGAAATAGGAGCAGAAGTAGGCCATATGGCCCATCGAGCTGCTCCACCATTCATAGAAACATAGAAACATAGAAAATAGTTGCAGGAGTAGACCATTCGGTCCTTCGAGCCTGCACCGCCATTTAATGCGTTCATGGCTGAACATGCTACCTCAGTACCCCATTCCTGCTTTCTCGCCATACCCCTTGATCCCCCTAGTTGTGAGTATTATATCTAACTCCCTTTTGAATATATTTAGCGAACTGGCCTCAACAACCTTCTGTGGTAGAGAATTCCACAGATTCACCACTCTCTGGGTGAAGAAGTTCCTCCTCATCTCAGTCTTAAATGGCTTCCCCTTTATCCTTAGACTGTGACCCCTGGTTTTAGTTTTCCCTAACATTGGAAACATTCTGCCCGCATCTAATTTGTCTAAACCAGTCAGGATTTTAAACGTCTCTATAAGATCCCCCCTCATTCTTCTGAACTCCAGAGGATACAAGTTCAGTTGATCCAGTCTTTCTTGATATGTCAGTCTGGCCATCCCAGGAATCAATCTAGTGAACCTTCGTTGCACTCCCTCAATAGCAAGAATGTCCTTCCTCAAGTTAGGAGACCAAAACTGCACACAATACTCCAGGTGTGGCCTCACCAAGGCCCTGTACAACTGTAGCATCACCTCCCTACTCCTGTACTCAAATCCCCTTGCTATGAAGGCCATCATGCCATTTGCTTTCTTGACTGCCTGCTGCACTTGCCTTCCCACCTTCAGTGACTGATGTACCATGACGCCCAGGTCTCGTTGCACCTCCCCTTTCCCTAATCTGCCACCATTCAGGTAATAGTCTGCCTCCCTATTTTTACCACCAAAGTGGATAACCTCACATTTATCCACATTGTACTTCATCTGCCATACATTTGCCCATTCACCCAACCTGTCCAAGTCACTCTGTAGCCTCCTAGCATCCTCCTCATTGTTCACACTGCCTCCCAATTTAGTGTCATCCGCAAATTTGGAGATATTACAATTAATCCCTTCGTCCAAATCATTAATATATAATGTAAACAGCTGGGGCCCCAGCACCAAACCCTGCGGTACCCCGCTGGTCACTGCCTGCCATTCTGAAAAGTACCCATTTACTCCTACTCTTTGTTTCCTGTGTGCCAACCAGTTCTCAATCCACGTCAACACATTACCCCCAATCCCATGTGCTTTAACTTTGCACACCAATCTCTTGTGTGGGACCTTGTCGAAGGCCTTCTGAAAGTCCAAATACACCACATCTACTGGTTCCCCCCCGTCCACCCTATTGGAAACATCCTCAAAAAATTCCAGAAGATTTGTCAAGCATGATTTCCCTTTCACAAATCCATGCTGACTTGGACCTATCATGTCGCCACTTTCCAAATGGTCTGTTATGACATCTTTAATAATTGATTCCATCATTTTACCCACGACCGATGTCAGGCTGACCGGTCTATAATTCCCTGCTTTCTCCCTCCCTCCTTTTTTAAAAAGAGGGGTTACATTAGCCACCCTCCACTCCTTCGGAACTGATCCAGAGTCTAAGGAATGTTGGAAAATGATCGTCAATGCATCCACTATTTCCAAGGCCACCTCCTTAAGTACTCTGGGATGCAGACCATCAGGCCCTGGGGATTTATCAGCCTTCAGTCCCATCAATCTCCCCAACACCTTTTCCCGACTGATAAGGATTTCCCTCAGCTCCTCCCTCTTACCAGATCCTTTGATCTCTTTTATTTCCGGAAGGTTGTTTGTGTCCTCCACAGTAAACACCGAACCAAAGTACTTGTTCAATTGAGCTGCCATTTCTTTGTTCCCCATTATGACTTCCCCTGTTTCTGACTGCAGGGGACCTACATTTGTTTTTACTAACCTCTTTCTTTTTACATATTTATAGAAGCTTTTACAGTCCGTTTTAATGTTCTCCGCAAGCTTCCTTTCATATTTTATTTTCCCTGCCCTAATCAAACCCTTCGTCCTCCTCTGTTGAGTTTTAAAGTTCTCCCAGTCCCCGGGTTTGCTGCTACTTCTGGCCAATTTGTATGCCACTTCCTTGCTTTTAATACTATCCCTGATTTCCCTTGTTAGCCATGGTTGAGCCACCTTCCCTTTTTTATTTTTATGCCAGAGAGGGATGTACAATTGCTGTAGTTCATCCATGCGATCTCTAAATGTCTGCCATTGCCCTTCCACTGATAACCCCTTAAATATCGCTTGCCAATCTAACCTCGCCAATTCACGCCTCATACCCTCAAAGTTGACCTTATTTAAGTTCTGGACCATGGTCTCTGAATTAACTGTTTCCTAAGATCTTGGCTGAACTTCTACAGCAACTCCACTTTCCTGCCCTATCCCCATATCCTTTGATTCCCTTAGTGCCCAAAAATCTATCGACCTCAGTCTTGAATATACTCATCACAGCCCTCTAGGATAGAGAATTCCAAAGATTCACAAACATCTGAAGGAAGAAATTTCTCCTTATCTCAGTCCTAAATGGCCAACCCCTTATCCTGAGACTATGGGGAAAAATTCGGTATCGACCATTTTGGGGCGCTAACATTGCCTGGGCGCTAATTAGTGCCGGTGAACGCGAAATTGAGTTTTAGCGCCCCAAGAGGGAGGTGGAGCGCTAAATCAAGCGCTACACACTTCTTGGGTGCTAACGTCGCAAAGCAGGGCGCTACCTTCAAAGCGCTAATCAAGTTCCGGCACTGTCAATTAAAGAGTCCTCAGACATACTGGCCACTTCCAGTTCTTAAAGGGGAGGCTCAATCATGCTGCACAGCCTCACTCTGATCATTGATGCTTGTGAACTGGGCCTGCAAGAAGCTGTAAGCTTTCATTCAAGCAACTGATGGCTGATCAGATGCCCAGACAGAGAGCTCGCCGGTTCAGCGACCACGTCTTGGAGGCTCTGGTCGCGGCCGTGGAACACCGATGGGCAGTGCTCTTCCCGGACACTGGCAGGAGGCCATTGCCACAGGCCTCTAGGAGGATGTGGAGGGAGGTTGCCCAGCACGTGACGGCCAGAAGTGTGGTCCCCAGAACTCCCACCCAGTGCCGGAAGAAATTCAACGACCTCACTCAGGTGGTCAGGGTGAGTACATGCTTCAAAAACCTCTACATGCCACCATCTCAACCTCACTCTGTGCACACACTGTGTAAACCACCACATCCCCAACAGTCACCCACCAACTATACCCACCTACTAAAAGTGACTTGCACGTCTCACGCCTTGCATACATTAACAGACATTCAACTATGGTAGGCACATATGCCGAACACATAGCTGCACACTCACTCACACCCTTTCCTTTTTCTTGCAGGCCAGGTTTTTTCACAACAGGAGGGAGCAGGTACGAATGGGAGGAGATGAGGCAGACCTGCACCCCCTTACAGACCTGGAGGAGCGAGTGGGCCACATCATTGCCACCCATGTCATGGGCGCTGTGGCCGTCGGAGACCTCGACCCCCTTGGGGACAACAATGGTATATTCATCACCTCTCCCTCTTCTCTCATACCACTTCCCCCTCAAACCACAAGCCTTTCCCACTTTCCATCCAAGTATACTGTCTCCATTCCTTGCTTCCTTCCTACCCCCCTCCCCTGACCTTAACCCCACTCTTGTGCCTTTATGCTTTCAGATAATCAGCCACCACATGACTAGTCTGTCCCTCAGCCTCCCAGCAGCAGCGACGCGGGAGAGGAGGAGGAAAAACAAGCCACAGCTTCACTGCCTGTGTCTCCTGGCGCTGTGTCCTGATAATGGGGTGACGCGGTCACTGGAGGGGAGCCTAGTACATGAGTCTGATGTGGGTGAAGCCCCGGGACCCAGCAGGCTGTAGCAACGCCACGGGGAAAGGGAAGCTCGGGGCCCATCTCCTCGGAGGGTGAGTTCGCGCGCGAGTTCTGCTGCACAGGATTCAGATGTGGAGGCAATGACCAGACGGGCGATGGGCATGCACACCGAGCTCATGGGTGCAATGGCAAGGGTGCCCGAGAGCATGGATGCATTGGCTAGGAGCTTGAAGGAGTCCGCCTCCAGCATTGTACTCATCTCTGCACACACCATCGAGCCTGTCCTTGGCAGGAGGGTCGACTCGCAGAGAGACCGTGGGGACCCAGACCTCATGCCACGTGTCATGGGTGAGGTGGCAGCAGCTATTGCAGCACAGGCCGAAGCAAAGCAACAGGCTTAGTGCTGGAATGGAGTCAGTGGTTGCTGGCATGTAATTTCAGACTGCTCTCATGCAGTCTCAGATTGATGCCACGTAAGCGCTGATTGCTGCCATCCTCGCTGGGTCACCCACAGTCCACCGGGGATCTCACGGTGCCACAGGGGAGTGGCAGTGTGTCGGTCGAGCAGGAAGGTGCCTTTAACTGAAGGGGAGGGGCATTGAAACGTGGCAGCGCTCCATAGAGCGCTGCCGATCGCGCCCTGATATCGCCTCGGTTACCGCCCCACCAGGAAGTGGAGCGCCCAAGATTGCGCTCCACTTTCTGTGCGAGGCGGTAAGCCGAATTTAGCGGCCGGGGCGGTATTTCCGCGCCAGGCGCTAAATGTCCGGCCTTAACTCGGTTACCGCCCCCAAATGGGGCGTAACCGAATTTTGCACTTCTAGTTTGATTTGGCTATGATAAATTGACCCTTAGTGTTAGGGGGGGATTAAATATGTGGGGTTATGGGGATAGGATGGGATATGTTAGGGGGAATTAAATACGTGGGGTTACGTGGGGTTACGGGGGTAGGGTGGGATATGTGTACTGTGGGGATTAAAGCAGGGACAGGGTACTGGATTTGGATGATCAGCCATGATCGTATTGAATGGCGGAGCAGGCTCGACGGGCCGAATGGCCTACTCCTGCTCCTAGATTCTATGTTTCTATGTTTCTATGTTTAGACTCTCCAGCCAGAGGAAACAGTCTCTCAGCATCTACCCTGTCAAGCCCTCTAAGAATTTTCCACGTTTCATTGAAATCAGCTCTCATTCTTCTAAACTCCAGAGAGTATAGGCCCAATCTACTCAATCTCTCCTCATTGGACAACCCTCTCATCCCAGGAATCAATCTAGTGAACCTTCGTTGCACCCGCTCTAAGACAAGTATATCCTTCCTTAGGTAAGGTACATGTAAAGTACTAATTCTGAAGTGCCTGTAATGAACAGACACTTTCATTTGTTTGCATGTTATTTAAATATGCCCACCCAAATTGAATGCAAAATCAGCTGTGATTTTATTTTTTCTTATCTGCCCTACCAGGAATCTCAAGCATAAAACTGTAGTAAGGCATTTTATTGAAATAGTCCTTTAAAGAGTTCATTTTAACATTCTAATTGCTATTTTAGAGCTTTCATTTGATAATCACTTTTCTTCAGTCCCCACCTGAATTCTCCTTTCCTCTGACTCTAGCCTCTTGTGCAGCCCCCACCCACTCCCACTTTGCTCTACTATTTGTGGCTCCTTGCTTTGGAATCCCCTCCCTAAATCACAGAATCACAGAATCCCCACAGTGCAGATAGAGGCCATTTCGGCCCATCGAGCCTGCACCGACACATATCCCACCCTATCCCCGTAACCCCACGTATTTAATCCCCCTAACACTAAGGGTCAATTTATCATAGCCAAATCAACCTAACCTGCACATCTTTGGACTGTGGGAGGAAACTGGAGCACCCGGAGGAAACCCATGCAGACACGGGGAGAATGTGCAAACTCCACACAGACAGTCACCCGAGGCCGGATTCGAACCCGGGTCCCTGGCGCTGTGAGGCAACAGTGCTAACCACTATGCTACCGTGTTGCCCTGCACTTCTCCTTTAAAACCCTCCTTAAAATCCACCTCTTTGACCAAGCTTTAGTTCACCTCTCCTAATCATAGAATCATAGAATATTACAACACAGAAGGAGGCCATTGTGCCTGTGCTGGCTCTTTGAAAGAGCTATCCAATTACAGGAAACTCTTGTTTAAACAGCACCTAAATATCCGGAATTCTCTAATAACCGGCAGAATTCATACTCCGAAATCTACAGTTTACAGTCGTTTATAAGTTTTGTTTTACTGTTAAGTAATTAAAGAGTTATGGATTACCCTCAACTGGCATTACTGTACTTAATCAAGCATCTTCCACCATCCATTTAACACAACATTCTGTAGGGGAGTACCCAATTATACTGCACATTTTTTTATTTTTTTATTTTTGTTTGTTAAAAATAGCCTCGGTAGATATACCTCGCCGTTATCCGGAATTTTTAATCAACCGGCACCATCCCGGTCCCGTCGGTGCCGGATACGAAAGAGTTTCCTGTAGTCCTACATCCTTGCTCTTTCCCCATAGCCCTGCAAAATTTTCCTTTTCAAGTATATATCCAATTTCCTTTTGAAAGTTACTATTGAATCTACTGCCACCACCCTTTCAGGTAATGCAGTCCAGATCATTAACAACTCGCTGCATAACCCTCCTCCTTTATTGTGACATTGGCAGCATCCTCCTCTTCTGTGAAGGCAGATGCAAAGTACTCATTCAGTACCTCAGCCATGCCTTCTGCCTCCACAAGAAGATTTCATTTTTGGTCCCTAATTGGCCCCACCCTTCCTTCAACTGTCCCTTTATTCTTTATATGTTGATAAAAGACTTCAGTTTTCCCTTTTATGATACCTGTCAATTTTTTCTCATACACTCTCTTTTCTCCTCATTTCCTTTTTCAGTTCTCCTCTGCACTTTCTGTATTCTGCACTATATTATGAACCTAAAATTTATCAAAAGCCTCCTTTTTCTGTTTCATTTTAATCTCAAATTATTTCGTCATCCAGGGAGCTCTAGCTTTGGATTCCCTTCCTTTCCCCCTCATGGGAATCGGAACATAGGAACAGGAGTAGGCCATTGAGCCCCTAGAGCCTGTTCCGCCATTCAATGAGATCATGGCTGATCTGCGACCTAACTCCATATATTTGCCTTTGGCCCATATCCCTTAATACCTTTGGTAAACAAAAATCTATCAATCTCAGATTTAAAATTAACAATTGATCGTGCATCAATTGCCATTTGCGGAAGAGAGTTGCAAACTTCTACCACCCTTTGTGTGTAGAAGTGTTTCCTAATTTCACTCCTGAAAGGTCTGGCTTTAATTTTTAAACTATTCCCCCTAGTCCTAGACTCACCAACCAACGGAAATAGTTTCTCTCTATCTACCTATCTGTTCCCCTTAATATCTTGAAAACTTGGATCAGATCACCCCTTAACCGTCTAAATTCTAGGGAATACAACCCTAATTTGTGTTTAGTCTATACCGGAACTATCTCCTCTTTGAAGGCCTCCCATTGCTCACTTACTGTTTTGTTTCCATTCCACCTGGGCCAGATCCCTTTTCAACTCACTGAAATTAGCCCTCCTCCAGTTTGCTTGTTGCTTGTCCTTTTCCATAACTAAGCTAAACCTAATATTTTCCAGATGCTCCTGCACTGAAAATGCTCCACTTCATTCCCCTGAACGAGGTCTAGCACACTTCCTTCCTTGTTGGGCTGGAAACATACTGATCATGAAAGTTCTCCTGTATATATTTCAGGAATTCCTCCCCCTCCTTGCCCTTTGACTGTTTCTCCCCCAGTCTATATTAGGGTAATTGAAGACCCCCATTATCACTGCTCTATTGTTTTTACATCTTTCTGAAATTTGCTTGCCACTATTTGGTGTCCTATAGTTTACACCCAGCAGTGTAACAGCTCCTCTTCTGTTCCTTAATTCTAACCAAATAGATTCTGTCTTTGAACCATCTGTCCCTTTCCAGGACTGTAACAGTATTTTTGACCAATACTGCCACCCCACCTCCTTTTTTTCCTTCCCTATACCTCCTCAATGCATTGGCCCAGATGAGAATAACAGCAAGGCTATCAGCGCTCACCATTACTATGGAGTAAATCGGACAGCAACTTCTGGAGTCCACACATGCGCAGTTAAGCGTGGAAATCTGGAAGTTGCTGCCCGATTTGCCCTGCTCTTCCACGAGCTGCGCTCCACCGGTACCTCGCCAAGAGGCATTGAAATCCATGTAAGGACATGAAGTTTCTGTAGTTACCCACTAAACACATCAGAAAAAGTTAGGGCTGGTACATTCAGGTGTATGTGAATTTTTAAAGGCATGATAAGTCATAATTAAAGCCAAACAACGTCTCTGACCCTGAAAATTTAATTTTACAATTCTGGAGTCTCATTCCTTCAGTATTTAGTTGCTGTTGGAGATTTTAAAAAAATTTTAATATTTTTTTTTACTTTTTCTTTCTTTCTCTTTTATCTCTCTCTCTCTTCATCCCATCTTTCTTTCCATCTCTTTATTTTGCTTACTGTACATGATTTTACAATGAATTAAATCTAATTTATACTTCCTAGTTTATACTTCCTGGTGTCTCTGCGTGTCTCAGTGAGGATTCTTCACTTTGATTGGTTGGAGAGACACGCTGTTGCTTGGCCTGCTCACACACACCATAGATCCCCTGTAGAGGCCGCGCGCCCAAAATTTATGTCTAATTCCCGTAAGATGCTGCTCAAAAGCCATTGCTATTAAAAATATCATGACAAGCATCATGTTGTGAGCTCTATCGCAATTAATTATTTTTATTTGTTCTCGAGATATGGGTGATGCTGGCAACTCCACATTTATTTTCCATGCCATGGTGCTGGTGGGCCTTCTCCTTGAACCGCTGCAGTCCTTGTGTTGGTGCTGCTCCCACAATAGTGTTAGTTGGGAATTCCAGGATTTTTGGCCCAGCGGCCATGAAGGAACGGTAGTACAAGTCTAAGTCAGGAGTCTGTATGACTTGGATGTGATGGTGTTCCTATGATCCTGCCGCACCTTCTTGGTGGTCATGGTTGCGAGGTGCTATCGAAGTATGTTTGGCGAGTTGTTGCAGTGCATCCTGTGGATAGTACATACTGAGCCAACGTACTGTCGGTAGTAGAGGGCTTAGATATGGAGCCCAGTGGCAGGGGTGCCAATCAAGCAGACTGCTTTGTCTTGGATGATGTTGATCATCTGGAGTGTTGTTGCAGCCGCACCCATCCAGATGCATGGTCAGTATTCCGTTACACTCCTGACTTGAGCCTTGGAGAAGTTGGAGAGGCTTTGAAAGGTCAAGAGGTGAGCCACCGATTGCAGGGTACCCAGCCTCTGCCCTGTACTTGAAGCCATGTTGTTCATATGGCTGCTCCAGTTAAGCATATGGTCAATGGTGAACCCCAGGCTGTTGATCGGTGGGGAATGTGGAACGTTAGTGGGAGGTGATTGGCCCTTTTCTTGCTGGAGATGGTTGTTGCTGGCACTTATGTGCTGCAAATGTTACCTACTTTCCTACAAAACAACAGTAACTACACTTCAAAAGTATTTAATTGGCTGTAAAGCACTTTGGGATGTCCTGAGATCATGAAAGGCGCTATAGAAATGCAAGTTCCTCTTACCCCCCTCTCCAAAGCACGCCCGTGCATGCAGCTGTTGACAGCGCGTAGAGCCGGGAGAAAGCAGCGGTGAGCTATAAACCATGCAGTAAACAGCTACTGAGATAACCGATAACTATGAAGAGGTCAGACTATGTAATTGGAGTGAAAACTGCTTCCAATGCGATGCATCAAATCTCCCCCCCCTCCCTTCAGTCAAGCATTATGGTAAATACTTCTATACTGTACTGTACTACAGTAGTAATAATCTCAGGAAAAACTCATAGCTGCATTTCCTTAAATTTTATACATTGGGTTTTCTAGTTTAGGAACTGATGAAATAATATGCTAAGTTTTGAAGTCTGTTTATAAAAGACCAAGAATTAAGGAAGATTTAACACCATATTCTCACCCAGAGCTCTTCAAAACTTGTTGTTAAAAATGTAATTGAACTCTCTTCTGCACAATTTACACCAGTAAACTCGTGACCAAGAGGTTCATGCTTCCTTTTTAAAATGTTTTTATTTCAACTGATTTCTCATGCAATGGTTTAACGACATCTATGCCACAGTCTTTATGTGGTGTTTCCAGTCACAGTCCCTCCAGATCTGAGCCTATGCTTTAAGACCCACTCACCAGGGAGTGAACCCCCTATGTGATATGCAGGCTAGCTGCAAGACGGTACAGCCCCATCCACCTCCCCCTCCAGCATCATGGTGGAGCACCAACCTCCACACAGTAAACATCTGGGTGAAACATTTGTGGACCGATAGCAGCCAGCGAAGGTGGGAGTACCAGGCAGACTGGTACTCATTTGTGGACCCCACACAAGACCCAGACTAATGTCCGAGAAAGTAAGAGGGGAGCCGTGGACAAACAAATGTCTCCGAATGTGTCACAGCGGAAAATGCTCCAACCTTACAAGGGTCATCAGCGGACTCGATACCTCCTGACCCAGCAAAACCCAGGAACCGCCACTAAATTATCCCAAACAGCACATTCGCTGTTAATAGGTGACGGCCAGAGATGCCACACCGATCCTTTAGGTGCGGCCTTCGGCCTCCTGCTGATGTTACTGCCGGAAAGAGCGCGTTGCACAGGAGATTCTGCACTCTGCTCATTTAAATCAGCAGGCAGCACCAAAATACCAGTGCTGCCTGCGCTCTTTTTGTGGGCGGGCGTTAACCTTGGCTCGCGGTGGCACAGCCAGTTTTCAGGCTGAATCGAATTCCTAGGCCACAGAGTTTTAACTGATTGAGCAATAAAACCCAAATATGCATCATTTAAATGGATATACAAGTAAAAAACCTTGCTTTTCATCATTTTTTATCCTGTCGAGAAGCTTGCTGTAGATGCTGACTCCATTACCGTTGCTTCCACTGTATTATGGAGGAGAGGCCTCAAGAACAACAGCAATTTCGTCAGCATTTACAGTGATTTCAGTTAATACAGAAGCTTTGCAGATTCTCCAATCTGGTGGCTGTCTGCCTGCTGCACGTCTCTATTCTGTCGCTGGCTGCTCCAGATCTCTGTTCACCATTCTGTTGCTTCAGTTCCTCTTCTGCTGATATGGTCTCTTTGTCCTCAGCATGGTTCATCTCCAGGTCCCACCTCGCCCTGTCCCCTTACTCCTCCGGGTTTTTCTCTTCATTTAAGTACCTCGCTCTTTACTACCATACATGAATGAATGAAAACCACCATAAAGTTAAAAAAAACACAAATCAAAAATGAACAGCCAATTGAAAATGGCTGTCACATTTTGGTATTTTTTGATAATTTTTCCACAGAAAGGACTCTTAAATGCTATTTTTTTAAAGCAAAGTGGATTTACACAAGCTTTAGAGAAAACACACCTCGATGAATGGAGGTTACTATGCTAATAGCAGCTATTTTTCTCAAAGACTGTAGACAACAAGCCATGTGTTAGCCTGTCTTGACAATCAGTGAATATCTCACACCCATTGTGTTGGTAAGCCTTAAGAGGCTTACCAACACAATGGGTGTGAGATATTGGTGAACGAGGGGGTGGTAAAAAGCAGAGACAGAAACACAGAGACAGCCAGGTTTTTAAAACAGAAAGCTGCAAGACAGCCAAGCAAAATGACACATTGATGTGGGGAAGCATAGCGAGTCCATTATTTTATACTATTACATGATAATCGGGGGGCAGTACTGTGTGGCGGGGGCAGGTTGGTAGAGGACCTTTGTCTTACGGATGTTTAGTGTAAGGCCCATGCTCTCGTATGCTTCGGTGAAGGTGTTGACGATGGTTTGGAATTCGACCTCCGAGTGAGCACAGACGCAAGCGTCGTCTGCGTACTGTAATTCTCCGACAGAGGATGGGACGACCTTGGATCTGGACTGGAGGCGACGGAGGTTGAACAGTTTCCCGTTTGTTCTGTAAATTAGCTCCACTCCAGCGGGGAGCTTACTGAGGGTGAGATGGAGCATTGCAGCAAGGAAGATCGAGAAGAGCGTTGGTGCGATGAGACAGCCTTGCTTGACCCTGGTCCGTACGTGAATTGGGTCTGTGGTGGAACCGTTGGTCAGGATCACAGCTTGCATGTCGTCGTGAAGCAGGCGGAGGATGGTGACAAATTTTTGAGGGCAGCCGAATTTGAGGAGGACACTCCATAATCCCTCATGGTTGACAGTGTCGAAGGCCTTTGTGAGATCAAAGAAGGCCATGTACAGCGGTTGGTGCTGTTCCCTGCATTTCTCTTGTAATTGACGTGCGGTGAAGATCATGTCCATTGTGCCCCTTAGTGGGCCACACAGTACTGCCCCCTGATTATCAAAATCTACGACAAGGCCTTGGGCATCTTGGACCACTTTCCGTACCTCGAGAGCCTACTGTCAACAAGGGCAGACGTCGATGACAAAGTCCAACACCGCCTTCAGTGTGCCAGTACAGCCTTCGGTTGCCTGAGGAAGAGAGTATTTGAAGACCAGGACCTCAAACCCGGCACCAAGCTCATGGTCTACAGAGCAGTAGTGATACCCGCCCTCCTGTATGCCTCAGAGACATGGACCATGTACAGCAGGCACCTCAAAGCACTGGAGAGGTACCACCAACGCTGCCTCCGCAAGATCCTGCAAATCCTTTGGCAGGATAGGCGCATCAACGTCAGTGTTCTTGCTCAGGCCAACATCCCCAGCATCGAAGCTTTGACCACGCTCAATCAGCTCCGATGGACGGGTCACATCGTCCGCATGTCCGATACGAGACTCCCAAAACAAGCGCTCTACTCGGAGCTCTGGCACAGCAAGAGAGCCCCAGGTGGGCAGAGGAAACGCTTCAAGGACACCCTCAAAGCCTCCTTGAAAAAGTGCAACATCCCCACTGACACCTGGGAATCCCTGGCCCACGACCGCACAAAGTGGAGGAGAAGCATCCGGGAAGGCACAGAACAACTCGAGTCCCTTCACCGGGAGCAAGCGGAAGCCAAGCGCAAGGAGCGCACGTCAACCCAAGCACCCCACCCACCCGCCCCTTCAACCACCGTCTGCCCCACCTGTGACAGAGACTGTAGGTCCCGCATTGGACTCATTAGTCACCTGAGAATTCATTTTTAATGTGGAAGCAAGTCATCCTCGGTTCCGAGGGACTGCCTAAGAAGAAGAAGACTATTACATGAAGGCAAATTGTATTGATTGGTATAAGTGAATGTGATCATAATTGTTGCATTCTATTTTGCTTGCTATGGAATAAAGCAACTTCCCAAGTGTTTACTCGGTTTGCCTTTGAGGAGAATTGAAGACAGTAATATCCAGTTAGGATCACAAGGAGGTATTGTTGTTTTACCCCTTAGGTTACACTATCATATCGTTAAAAATCATGCAATATGGGCACAGCCCTAAACAGGAGACACTCAGACTACTTATGAGAGTGACTAGCCCCACTGTACCCAAGAGAGTATCTACACTCAGATCCTAAACTTATAACAAAGATGAAAATTCATAACTGGTGCAATCATGGTGTAGACACAGCTATATATATCTTAACCAGCATTTCCACTTACCAGTGCCTGTTCTGTTTCTGTGCCACCAGCCTTAAGTCCAGAAAAACTACCCGAAAATGAATTAGACAGTGGAAAAGAAGCAGAGAAACAGTTACAGTAAGCAACGCATAAGTTTAATTACGTCTGTAAATGAAAAGTTCCAGAATTACATAGAATTTACAACATGGAGACAGGCTGGTTGGCAGAACCAGTCCATGTTGGTGCTTATTCTTACAGAAACAGTCATCCTCATCCCACATGCCTGCCTTGTTCCCAAATCTCTTTATTCCCTTTTCTTTCAACCACCTATCTAACCTATTCTTAAATGTTGGCATGCGCTCTGTTCCAATTCTTAAATCCAGTACTGCATTCCACAGCCTTACAACACTCTGGGCTGGATTTTCATTGACCCGTGGAGGCGGGTTTGGAGGCGTGTGGGGGGTTAAAGTTGCAGATTCGGGGGTCCCGAACCCATCCCGCCCCCAACCCGCCTCCATGCCAGTTTCGCTGGAGGTGGGTGCCCGACCTGTGCTGGGTCCCGCCTCCCCGAGGCGGGAAGGGGATTAGTGGCAATAAACTGCCTGTTAACAGGTAGTTAACAGGCAGTTTTTTGCCTAATCCCTATTTTGATTCGTGAAATGTGGGCTTCCCGACAGGTCCCAACCACGCCAAGTTAGCGAGACGGACCGTGGGTCTGCAGGGGTTGGAGGGGTCGATATGTCCGGTGGACAGGTGAGTGATGAGTGCATGTGTGCAGAGGTAAGTGTGTAAAGTAAGTGTAAAGTGTGGGAAAAAGTTTTACTTACCTTAACCTCCTCCTGCAGGTGTCAGCCCTTCAGGTCTCGGGAGTCAGAAATCTCACTGGCACAGAAAGCACAATGGCTGTGGTGCTGTCAAAAACTGCAGCCTCTGTTTTCTGTGCTGGAATGATTTCTAACTCAGCCTGAGAGGAAGGACTCAAGTTAGAAGACAGATTGTCAGTGTTTGACAGCTTCACAGAGCTGTCAAATGCTGATATTTCATCTGTCAAAAGCTCTTGACAGATGAAATGTCAATCTGTGACGTCACCTGTTGCCGAGTGGCCCTTAATTGGCCTGCTGAGCTCACTGGGCGGGCTCAACAAGGTCAATCAAGTGAAAATGCAGTGGGTTGGCCACAAGTCGATGGAGGCGGGACTACAACCCAAAAAGTGGGAGTCCCGCCTCCATCACGTCCCCAGTATCAAAATCCAGCCCTCTGTGTTAAAAACGTTTGTCTTAGGAAAGCAAATGGTATGTTGGCCTTTATTACAAGAGGATTTGAGTATAAGAGTAAAGATGTCTTACTGCACCACACAACCCTGCCACGGCAACCTCTGCAAGACATGCCAAATCATGGACACAGATACCATCATCACACGTGAGGACACTACCCACCAGGTACACGGTACATACTCATGTGACTCGGCCAACGTTGTCTACCTGATACGTTGCAGTAAAGGATGCTCCAGAGCATGGTACATCGGCGAGATCATGCAGACACTGAGACAACGTATGAACGGACACCGCGCAACAATCGCCAGGCAGGAGGGTTGCCTCCCAGTCGGGGAACACTTCAGCAGCCAGGGGCATTCAGCCTCGGATATGCGGGTAAGCGTTCTCCAAGGCGGCCTTCGAGATACACGACAGCGCAAAATCATAGAGCAGAAACTGATAGCCAAATTCCGCACTCATGAGGATGGCCTCAATCGCGATATCGGGTTCATGTCACGATACAGAACGTGACTTGACATCATGGCCGGTCTTCCCAGGTGTTTTTTTTTTAAAAAGACTAACACAAGAACCTACACAGATTGACAGGATATGCAGCCAGCAGGTGGTTTGACACGTTGGACCCCCTGGGACACATCTCATTGTCTTGGCTGTGCTCTTTGATGTAGGAAAGATTTGAATATATTTTGTCTGTGTTTAAATTGTGAATTCTGGGAGATTCTCCCACTGCTAACTTACCTGACGAAGGAGCGAACTGTTCCGAAAGCTTGTAAAATTAAATAAATCTGTTGGACTATAACCTGGTGTTGTGCGACTTCTCATTTTTGCAATTATATAGACCACACCTGAAGTACTGTGTACAGTTTTGGCCTCCTTACCTATGGAAGGATATACTTGCCGTAGAGGGAGTGCAACCAAGGTTCACCAGACTGGTTCCTGGGATGGGGGGATTGTCCTATGAGGACAGATTGAGTAGACTAGGCCTATATTCTCTAGAGTTTAGAAGAATGAGAAGTGATCTCATTGAAACATACACAATTCTTACAGGGCTTGACAGGGTAGATGCAGGGAGGATGTTTCCCCTGGCTGGGGAGTCTAGAACCAGGGGTCACAGTCTCAGAATAAGGGGTTGGCCATTTACATAGAATCTAGGAGCAGGAGTAGGCCATTCGGCCCGTCGAGCCTGCTCCACCATTCAATACGATCATGGCTGATCATCCAAATCCAGTACCCTGTCCCCTGCTTTAATCCCCACAGTACACATATCCCACCCTACCCCCGTAACCCCACGTATTTAATTCCCCCTAACATATCCCATCCTATCCCCATAACCCCACATATTTAATCCCCCCCTAACACTAAGGGTCAATTTATCATAGCCAAATCAACCTAACCCGCACATTTAGGACTGAGATGAGGAGAAATTTCTTCACTCAGAGGGTGGTGAATCTTTGGAATTCTCTACGCCAGAGGGCTGTGGAGGCTCAGTCGTTGAGTATATTCAAGACAGAGATCGATAGATTTTTGAATATTAAGGGAATCAAGGGATATGGGGATAGTTCAGGAAAGTGGAGATGAGGTAAAAGATCAGCCATGATCTTATTGAATGGCGGAGCAGGCTCGAAGGGCCAAATGGCCGACTCCTGCTCCTATTTCTTATGTTCTTATATTCTCTTATTCCCAGTCCTATATCTCTTACCTTTAATCTTGTCCACTCATTCTTGACCAATCAATAACTGGAAACATTCAGTTTATTTCTACTCTGTCTCATCCCTTCATAATTTTAAACACCTGTATCAAATCAGACAGTAATTTATTCAAATGAAACAACTCCAATTTTTCAAGTTTTTCTCTGTATTTGTATTTTCTCCTGCCAGGCAGTATCCTAGTGAACCTGTTCTGTACTCCCTCTATTGCCTCAATGTTGTTCCTATAGTGTACAGCCCAAAACTGCATACTGTGGTCCTACTAAGGTTTTATATAGATTCACCTTTTACGATAAAATCAAGTATTCCATTAGCTTTTTTATGGCCTTATCCACTTGCGGTGCTGCTTTTAATGTCTTGTGAACCTGAGTCCCCAAATCTCTCTGTTCCTCCACATAGCCAGCTTTCCACTATTCAAAGTACAATTATTACTTTTATTCCACCTTCTTATCAATATCCCCTTGCAGCTTCCCTTGATTCTCAGAATTATTTACTATGCCTCCTATTTTCACCACTCCCTTGAGCCCTATATCTAACTCATTGATGTACACAGTGAACAAAAGTAGTCCCAGAACAGACCATCTGGGACATGACTACCTACTTCCAACCATTCTGAGAAACTGTCCTTAACATCCTCCTCTGTTTCTTCCTTCTAGCCGTCCATGAGCAAAGCCACAGGATGTCAACTGTATTAAATAGTAATATACCATGTGTAACATGGTATAGCGCTTCTGTCATTATAAAACAGCATGGCCTATCAATTCGGTGCCCATATTGGGAAGGGGAAAAAATAGGTATCCTTTATCCACGCCTGAAGCAGGCATTAGACTCTTTGCTTATGCAACATAAGTGGGTTAACTCCTGTTTGAGGCCCCCACTTCAAGATTGGTTTGCTTCGAGGCAGATGGCGCTAGCGCAGGCTGCACTCAGGGATACCAGACCTTGCCATCGCCTGCGACCTACAAGGTAAGCTTTTTACATTTACTTACCTGAACGTGGAGTTAGGAGGAGCTGGAGTGGTCCGCCTGACCCAACATTTGACCCCCACACCCACATCCCCCCCCCACCCCTGCCCCAAATGTCACCGCTCCCGAACCCTCTGTTGCCCTTCGCCGGCTCCATTATAATGAGGCCCAATGTCGGGGCGCCTCAGGCCTCACCATTCAGGCTCATGGTAAGTTCCCTGTGCCCCGCATATGCCCAAAAATGGGCACACTTGAATCTCTAGGCCCATATTCTCTAACTTACTATGAACAGAGATCTGCTAGTATGTATAAATGTTGTAGTTTTTCCTAATAACCATGGGTCTTGAAGTGCTTCGCTGTCAGATTTTTTGGGGTGTTACAATGCCATACAAACCCTGCAAGAGTGGTATGCCTGCAAGAGTGAGTGGTAACAGCTAAAAAGAACTGTGCCATATTAAACATCATAACATTTTCAAAGTACCTATAGAATGCAGAATGTAAATTCCCAAAACACTGGTTGAAAATCCTGGTTTGCCAAGTGATAAAAATTGAATTTGACCTTATCAGTCAACATAAACCAATGATTCTGGTGATGGCATTTAATAGGCTGAATGGATTTTGCTGGTCCACACTTTCTACTATTATCTCATTGCATCCTTTTCCTTGTCTTATGAAATTAGTATCTGTGTATTATATATGTAGTATTTAATTATATATACACATAATCACACACATAATCTCTTCCTCAGAAATAGATTTAAGGAAGTACAGAATGTAAAAAAGGTTCTGAGGTAGATAAGTGAGTTGTCTGTCTGCTGGGGGATTGGGATGTTTGTGTGCTGGTGCTGGGACACTGGGTTGTCTGTGGACTGGGACACTGGGCTGCCTGTGTGCTAGGGGACTTGGGGACTGGGTTGCCTGTGGACTGGGACACTGGGCTGCCTGTGTGCTGGGGGACTGGGACACTGGGTTATCTGTGGACTGGGGGATTGGGTTGCCTGTGTGCTGAGGGACTGGTTGCCTGTGTGCTGCTGTTGGGACACTGGTTTGCCTGTGTACTGGGACACTGGGTTTTCTGTGTGCTGGGATACTGGTTTGCTTGTGTGCTGGGACACTGGGTTTTCTGTATGCTGGGGGTATGGGTTACCTGTGTGCTGGGGGATTGGCTTGGTGCTGGGGTATTGGAGGATTGGGTTGACTGTGTGCTGGAGGATTGGGTTGCCTTGGTGCTGGGGTATTGGAGGATTGGGTTGACTGTGTGCTGGAGGATTGGGTTGCCTTGGTGCTGGGGTATTGGAGGATTGGGTTGACTGTGTGCTGGAGGTTTGGCGGATTGGGCTGCCTGTGTGCTGGTGCTGGGACACTGGGTTCTGTGCTGGTGCTGGGTTGGCCCCAACCGCCCGCTGCCTGGACCTGTTTATGTCTACTTTCGCCAGGCCCAGGAGCAGTCCTACGAGGAGCTGGGCTGTCTGTGTGCTGGAACACTGGGCTGTCAGCTGGTGCTGGGGGGCGGGGCCTCGCTTGCGCGGGGGGCGGTGTCAGTATTTCCCGGCGTGCTGCTCGGCCTTTGGCGGTAGGGACTCTCTGGCAATGGCGGTGAGTGTTGTGCCGCTGTGGGTGAGCGGGACTGAATCTGTCGCCATCGGCTTCGTTCATCCCTTTCTGGGTGTGAATGCTGGGGTTGTATAGTTGGGGCGCGGACTCGAGGTGCCGGCCTGCCGTGTATTTGAGCCGTGGCGGCGATTTATCGGTTGGAGCGGGGCATAAGCTAGGCCGCAATTCTCGGCACTGGGAGTGGGAGGCCGGCTGGTTGGCTGGGGGCCGGCCTGAGCTAGGGCTGGAGGGCAGGGGCCGGCCTGAGCAGGGGCTGGAGGGCAGGGGATGGTTTGAGCCGGGGTTGGAGGGCAGGTTACCTGAGCCGGGTCGGTCTGGATGGGAGGCTTAGATAACGGGCCAAGATTTCGGAGCCAGTCCCCTGCTGCCAGGATTTTATTCTCCTGGTTCACTTTAGCCTTAAACCCCCCCAAACTTGTTCGCGAGACTTGAATTTCGCTACAGGAATGGTGTAAATAAGTAATTGCAGTATTTCCGTCCTAGATACTAGCAATCAATGCGAGATTCGGGTGCAGTCAGTTTAAAGCAGCGGTTTCCACTTTTCTTTTGAAAGTGCTGGATGAAACTGCTCTGAACAACTGAGGCACATTACTAAAAGCGACAGTTGCTAAAATAGAAACATAGAATCTAGGAGCAGGAGTAGGCCATTCGGTCCGTCGAGCCTGCTCCGCCATTCAATACGATCATGGCTGATCATCCAAATCCAATACCCTGTCCCTGCTTTAATCCCCACAGTACACATATCCCACCCTACCCCCGTAACCCCACGTATTTAATTCCCCCTAACATATCCCATCCTATCCCCATAACACCACATATTTAATCCCCCCTAACACTAAGGGTCAATTTATCATAGCCAAATCAACCTAACCCACACATTTTTGGACTGTGGGAGGAAACCAGAGCACCCGGAGGAAACCCACGCAGACACGGGGAGAATGTGCAAACTCCACACAGACAGTCACCCGAGGTCAGATTCGAACCCGGGTCTCTGGCGCTGTGAGGCACCAGTGCTAACCACTATGCCACTGTGTTCTGATGGAAGGTCATCGACCTGAAACGTTAACACTCTTTCTCTCTCTCTCCACGGATGCTGCCTGGCCTGCTGAGTTTTTCCAGTGTTTTCTGTTATTTTGGATTTCCAGCATCCGCAGTATTTTGCTATCGTCGTAGTTGCTAAAATAGGGCTGATTGTAATTTTACGAGAGATTTATGTCGATTTAATAAAGATGTTGAAATAACAAGGCTGGAAACATTCAGCAGGCCAGGCAGTGTTATTTTAGATTTCCAGCATCTGCAGTATTTTGCTATTGTAATAAAGATGTTGTATTGATTAATTGGGATGGAGGGAAAGTTTAGGATAACAGTAAGAACTTGCATTTTATACAGTGCCTTTCCTGACCTCAGGATGATCCAAAGTGCTTACCAGCCAATGAAGTACTTTTGAAGTGGAGTCACTGGTAGAAAATATGGCAGCCAATTTGTGCACATAAGGTCCAACAAACAGCAATGTGATAATGACTATATAATATGTTTTAGTGATATTGATTGAAGGATAAATATTGGCCAGGACACCGGTGAGAATAGTGCTTTTACTCCACCTGAGGGGTGAATGGGTAATGTCGCATCAGAAAGATGGCGCCTCCAACAGTACAGCACTCTGATAAGAGTGCTACCACTGAGCCAAGGCTGACCCCTAACTTGCATTTTTATCGTGCCTTTCACATCCTCAGGGTGACCCAGAGAACTTCACACCCAATTTATTACTTCTGGAGTGTAGTTAGATGATCAGCTAGGTGTGATTGGGGTGCTACAATTGGCCCTGTCACCTAGGAGTTAGAGGGGTGGAAAGCCAGCTGGGATTCTTGCTCCTGATTACCAGCCAGTGATCCTTGTTGGAAGGTGAAAGAACAGGTGTAGGTGTTGGGTGAGTATAGGATCAGAAGTTGCTGTCATGTTTGGTGGAATAGTCTGTTGACATTTCACTATCGTAAGTTTGTATGATTTGCATGGGGGCTGCTGCCATCTTTGGAACTGTACCATCTTTGGAACTGTACCTCAGCCAGAGTCAGTGGGGTTAGTTTTTAACTTTGGCAACAGCAGAAAATGTCAAAAAAACCACATCAGGCTGCTGACCTGCTTTGGCTAGTTTTCCACCACATCGAAGTTGAAAATTACACCAGCACTTTCAGGAGAGGCATAAAAGTTTGATCACTTTGTATTTAGCAGTAGAATTGCTGTATTAGTAACATGATTTGTTTTGTAATGTGGCTCCTTTTTAAGTACCTTTGGCTTTCCAGAATACAAACCTTTTCAACCCAGTTATGTAAGTACTAATTGGCCAGTACTGCTCACCTCCATAAGGCTTTGGTTTATAAGCCTTTTCAAGTAATTTTCAGCGTTGCGGATGCAGCACAGCTGAGCAGCATCTAGACAGTAAGAAAGCTTAAATTTAGCAGAAACATTTTTAAAGTGTTGACTGAGTTCACGCTCTTGCTTCTTGAGTCAGATATTTGTGGACCACTTAGCATGTAATCTAAGATAACCTTTCAGTGCAATGCTGAGGAAGTGTCATTCTTTGGATGAGCTACTAAACTAAAGCCCAGCCTTCCTGGTCCGATAGTTCACGTGGGTATTAAAGACCCCACGACAATTTGAACAAGAGCACGGAGTTCTGGTCATAGAATGGTTACAGCACAGAAGAAGGCCTGTCGAGCCCGTGCCGGCTCTCTGCAAGAGCACTTCAGCTAGTCCCACTCCCTTGCCCTTTCCCTGTAGCCCTGCAAATTTCTTTCCTTAATATACTTATCCAACTCCCTTTTGAAAGATAAGATTGAGTCTGCCTCCACCACCCTTTCAGGCAGTGCATTCCAGATCTTAACCACTCGCTGCGTTCAAGTTTTTTCTTACCTCGCCTATGGTTCTTTTGCCAGTCACCTTAAATCTGTGTCCTCTGGTTCTCGACCCTTCTGCCAATGGGAACAGTTTCCCTCTATCTACTCTGTCCAGACCCCTCACGATTTTGAACACCTCTATCAAATCTCCTCTCAATCTTCTCTGCTCCAAGGAGAACAACCCCAGCTTCTCCAGTCTATCAACGTAACTGAAGCCCATCATTCTCTTAAATCTTTTCTGCACCCTCTCTAAGGCCTTCACATCTATCCTAAAGTGTACTGCCCAGAATTGGACACAGTACTCCAGTTGGGGCTGAACCAGTGTTTTATACAGGTGGTTCATTTCCACACTTTTGTACTCTGTACCTCTATTCATGAAGCCCAGGATCCTGTAAGCCTTTTTAACTGCTTTCTCAACCTACCCTACCACCTTCAACGATTTGTGCAGACACATCTCTTCTCCCCATTCTATCTACCAAAATGTATCACTTCACACTTTTCTGCGTTAAATTTCATCTGCCATGTGTCTGCCCATTTTACCAGCCTCTCTTCCTGAAGTCTATCACTCTCTTCCTCACTGTTCACTATACTTCCAAGTTTTGTCATCTGCAAATTTAGAAATTGTGACTTGTACCCCTACGTCCAAGTCATTAATATATATCAAGAAAAGCAGTGGTCCTAGAACCGACCCCTGCGGAACACCACTGTATACATTTCCCCCAGTCTGAAAATAACAGTTCACCACTAGTGTTTCCTATCACTTAGCCAATTCCGTATCCATGCTGCCACTGTCTCTTTTATTCCATGGGCTTCAACTTTGCTGGCAAGCCTATTATGTAGCACTTTGTCAAATGCCTTTTGGAAATCCATGTACACTACATCAACTGCATTACCCTTGTCAATCCTCTCATCAAAGAACTCAAATCAAGTTAGTTAAACACTATTTGCCTTTAACAAATCCGTGCTGGCTTTCCATAATTAATCCACACTTGTCCAAGTGACTTAATTTTGTCCCTGATTACTGTTTCTAAAAGCTTCCCCACTAGCGAGGTTAAACTGACTGACCTGTAGTTGCTGGGTTTATCTTTACACCCTTTTTTGAACAATGGTGTAACATTTGCAATTCTCCAGTCCTCTGGCACCACCCCTGTATCTGAGGATTGGAATATTATGGCCAGTACCTCAATGATTTCCTCCCTCAATTCTCTCCACATCATAGGATGCATCCCATCCACTCCTGGTGACTTATCTACTTTAAGTACAGCCAGCCTTTCTAATATCTCCTATTAATTTTTATCCTAACTCCTCCTGTACTATGTCTGTCTTCATTGGTGAAGACAGATGCAAAGGAGTTGTTTAGTACCTCAGCCATACCCTCTGCCTCAATGCAGAGGTCTCCTTTTTGGTCCCTAATCAGCCCCACCCTTCCTCTTGCTAACCTTTTACTATTTATATGCCTATCGAAGACTTGAATTATCTTTTATGTTTGCTGCCATTCTATTCTCATACCCTCTCTTTGCCCCTCTTACTTTTTTTTTCACTTCTCCTGACCTTTCTATACATAGCCTGATTCTCTGATGTATTTGCAACCTGACATCTGTCATACGTGCTCTCTTTCTGCTTCATCATATTCTCTATCTCTTGTCATCTAGGGAGCCCTGACTTTAGTTGCCCTGCCTTTACCCCTAGTGGGAATGTATCTCAACTGTACCTGAACTATTTCCTCTTTAAAGGCAGCCCATTGTTCCATTACTGTTTTGCCTGCCAATCTTTGATTCCAGTTTACCCGGGCCAGATCCGTTCTCATCTCACTGAAATTGGCCTCCCCCCCCCCCCCCCCCCAGTTAAACATTTTTACACTAGATTGCTCCCTGTCCTTTTCATAACTAATCTAAACCTTATGATACTATGATCACTGTTCCCTAAATGTTCACCTACTGTCACTTGCTCCACTTGACCTACCTCATTCCCCAGAACTAGATCCAGCAATGCTTCCTCCCTCGTTGGGCTGGAACATACTGATCAAGAAAGTTCTCCTGAACACACCAGCAATTCTTCCCCTTCTCTGCCCTTAACACTATTACAATTCCAGACTATATTAGGATAGTTGAAATCCCCCATTTTTACTACTCTATAGTTCTTGTACCTCTCTGTAATTTCTCTGCAAATTTGTTTCGCTATATCTTTCCCACTATTTGGTGGTCTATAGAATACACCTAGTAGTATAATGGCACCTCCTATTATTATTTCTTAACTCTAGCCATATAGATTCATATAGGATGTCCAGGACATCCTCCCTCTCCAGCATTGTAACATTCTCCTTGACCAATATTGCCACACCATCTCCTATCTTTCCTGAACACTTTATAACCAGGAATATTTAATACCCAATCCTGCCCTTTTTTGAACCAGGTCTCAGTTATTGCCACAACATCATATTCTCATGTGGCTATTTGTGCCTGCAGCTCACTTACTTTGTTTACTACGCTTCGAGTGTTCACATACATACACTGTAAACCCATCTTAGACCATCCTGTATTCTCTTGGTTTGACCATCCTGTATTCTCTTGGTTTGACACCCCCTAATACCATACTATTTCTTACTTTAGTGCTCTCTGCCTCTCCCAATCCTTTGAGCACTTTATTTCCCCTTTCTAATGTTACATCCTGGTGCCCATCCCCCAGCCAAATTAGTTGAAACCCTCCCCAACAGCATTAGCAAACCTCCCCGTGAGGATATTGATTCCGGCCCTGTTGAGGTGCAACCCGTCTGGCCTGTACAGGTCCCATCTCCCCAGAACTGGTCTCAATGCCCCAGGAATCTAAAGCCCTCCCTCCTGCACCATCTCTCCAGCCATGCATTCATCTGCGCTGTCCTCCTATTTCTATACTTGCTAGTGTGTGGCACCGGGAGTAATCTGGAGATTACTACCTTTTGAGGTCCTGTTCCCTGAAAGCTGCCTGCAGGATTTCATCCCTCTTTCTACCTATGTTGTTGGTACCGATATGGACCACAACCTCTGGCTGTTCACCCTCCTGCCTCAATGTTTGGCAGCCGCTCAGTGACATCCTTGACCCTGGCACCATGGAGGCAACATACCATCCTGGAGTCTGTCTGTCTCTCTCTCTCTTCTCCACCCCCCCCCCGGTACAGCTGAGCCACCCGTGGTGCCGCAAACACCCAGAGAAACCATCGCCCTCACCAGTACTGAGAATTGAATACTGGTTGGTGAACGAGATGCACTCGGGGGACTCCTCCTCTTCTGTCTGGTGGTCACACTCTATCTGTTATCTGTGGGGTGACCACCTCCTGAAACGTGCTATCCACGAAGCTCACGGATGCACCGTAGTGACGCCAGCTGCTGCTCAAGCTCCTCCAGCTGACTACACTTCCTGCACATGTGGTTGTCCAGGACATGGGAGGTGTCCTGGAGTCCTCACATGGCACAGGATGTGCATTCCACGGGACTGAGCTGCCCTGCCAAGCCTTTACTTAATAGACTATTAACTAGAAACACTTACCAGCTACTCCCCAATCAGCTCCTTCCCTGGTTGTGATGTTACTGTAGTTGTTTTGTAGCTGTTGCTTTCGAGGTTTTGCTGGAGGTGCTCTGCCTCCTCGCTGCCACCGCTGCTCTCATCTGTGCTCTTTTTGGGCCTCCTGCTCGATTTATAGTCCACCTCCTTCAAATGATTTTTACTTTTAATTAGTTCATTTAGTTTGTTAATTCAATAAAGTTCTAGTAGTTAATACTCTCCCAGTTCTGAATTTAATCCACTTACCTAACCTAGAGAGCAAAAGAGCTGCGGTACTCACTAGCCAATCACCTACCTTCTGTCCTGTAGCGTCACTCCTTGTTTTTTTGAAGTCGCCGCTCAGCTCCCTTTATGCCCCAGCTCCCGCTCAGGTCCGCGCTGTGTTCTGGGCCTTCTCTCCGCTCCCTTTAGGCTGCTGCTCCACGCTGTCATGGCCAACATTTTTCAACAGATTCATTCGTCAATCACCTCATTAATGCTGGTGGGATCTTGCTGTGGCTGCTACTTTTGCCTTCATAAATACAGTGACTACTTCAGAGCTTTGAGATGTTGGGAGAGATGGGCTAAGGTGCTATACAAGAGCTTTTTTCAGTACGTGCTGTGATTGAGCCCATGTAAATTTCTAATTGCAGTATTCCAGAGCACCAAATTCACTGCTGTGAAGAATTTCTTGTGATTTAAGAATTTCTTATGCAAATAAAATGCAAAATTCCTGTTTATGACCAATATTTAGCCCATTTCTAAACTAAAAGCAGCACATTTTATCATCACTTTTATAAAATATTAACTGCCGAATGAAGTATTGAAAAGGAAACTTTCCCAGCTTTACG
Source organism: Squalus acanthias (assembly GCA_030390025.1). Classification (NCBI taxonomy): domain Eukaryota; kingdom Metazoa; phylum Chordata; class Chondrichthyes; order Squaliformes; family Squalidae; genus Squalus; species Squalus acanthias. Next base: position 24,593,327 of record CM059433.1, on the reverse strand, counting down.
GAAACATGTTCAGCTACAGCCTTATTTTATAAGTGGTTTTGAAATAACTTCACATTTCTGCTGATTTGTAGGTTGGTTTTTGAAACTTTGTTTTAATTCTCCCTTTAATTTTTTTGCTCCTTTTTTTTATATCTATTTGCTTTACTTAGAATCTACAGCACAGAAACAGGCCAACCAGTCCAGGCTGGTGTTTATGCTCCACTCGAGCTTCTTCCCATCCTTCCTCATCTAACTCTTATCAGCATAACTCTCTATTCCCTTCTCTCTTGTATGCTTAGCTAGCTTCCCCTTAAATGAATCTGTACTATTTGCCTCAACTATTGCCTGTTTTAGCAAGTTCCACATTCTCACCACTCTCTAGGTGAAGAAGTTTCTTCTTTTCCCTATTTGATTTCTTGGTGACTCTTATATTGATGCCCTCTTGTTTTGCTCTTCCCCATAAGTGGAAACACTCTTTCTCTCTCTCCTCTATCAAAACCTTTCATAATTTTAAAGACCTCAGCCTTCTCTTTCCAAGGGAAAAGAGACCCAGCCTGTTCATCCTTTGTTGATGGGTATAGCCTCGCATTTCTGCTATCATCCTTGTAAATCTTTTTTGCACCCTCTAGTGCCCCTCTCCTTTTTATAATCTGGCGACCAGAACTGTACACGGTACTTCAAGTGTGGTCTAACCAAGGTGCGATACAAGTTTAGCATAATTTCACTACTTTTCAATTCTATCCCTCTATAAATAAACACTGTCACAACTTTGTGATTTGTATATTTGAACTCTCAGATCCCTTTGCTCCTCTACCCTACCCAATTGAGATTTGTATTTTTCAAGTACTGTGACCTCATCTTTCTTACCATAATGTAAAACCTCACTTATCTGTTAAAATTCATTTGCCAATTATATGCCCATTCTGCAATTTTATTTGTGTCTTCTAATTTGTTGCAGTCCTCCTCAATGTTGACTTTCCCTCCCAATTTGGTGGTGTCTGCAAATTTAGAAATTGTATTTGATTCCAAAGTCTAAATTGTGAAGTGGTTCCAGCACTAATCTTTGTGGGACCCCACGTCCTATCTTCTGCCACTCTGAATAGCTACCCTTTACCCCAACTCTGCTGCTTTCTGTCTTGCAGCCAGCTAGCTACATGTCCCCTGCCTCCGCATGCTCTGACCTTATTCATTAGTCTATTATGTGGTACCTTATTGAAGACCTTTTTAGAAATCTAGATATATTCTTCCTGATGCTGATGGCAAACACTTGTTGGCTGCCTCTTCAGTCATGCTGCTTTCATTTCTTTTACTTCAAATTGTTCCTTTTTTTCTACACCTACCTATATCTGGTACTAGAATAGACCTTCAGGGCACTTGTCTAGAATACCATGTTTTGATTTCTAGTCTTGTCTACAACAGTGGTGCTCACCTTTGGAATGCCTGCAGTCTTGGGTACCTGACTGTCACAAGCATGTTCGAATAAGTGATATTAGTGATTAATCACAAGTGGTTGCCTATCAGAAGATAAGAGCTGTGACTGTCTTGAGGGTGTGTTAAGGTACTGTGTAATTGCAAGTCCTTTACTTTCACTAAGTCCTCTGTTTGAATGGCTTGGTTGTGGGGGAAGAAACTGGGATGAATCTTGTCCTAAATGAAGCTTGATGTAACAGATTTTGTCATATTTTACTTGTAATGGTTTTTATTGGCTTGTTTCAGAGTGAAAAGAAGGAAAACCCTATGCGTGAGCTCCGCATCAGGAAGCTTTGTCTGAATATCTGTGTAGGTGAAAGTGGTGACAGACTCACCAGAGCTGCTAAAGTGCTGGAGCAACTCACTGGCCAGACCCCAGTGTTTTCCAAAGGTTAGTAGTTCTGACTCTTCTTTCTTCACCCCCCCTCCCCCCCTCAAACCACATCTGATGTACTGGATTGAATGTTTTGAACAAAATAAGACAGTAGCTTAGAACAATATTCACCTCTGGGTCTGGGTTCAAATCCAACTCATACAGGATGAAAGTCTAGGATGCTGGCTGAAAGTGTGCTGAGTGGAATAAGTTTACAGCAGTGTCACCTCTGTTCACTGTTTTCTGTCCGTCAACCAATCCTCAATCCATGCTAGTATATTACCCCTAATTTTGTTTAATAACCCCTTGTGTGGCACCTTTATTGAATGCCTTCTGAAAATCCAAATACACCACATCCACTGGTTTCCCCCATATCTATTCTGCTAGTTACAACCTCAAAGATTTGTCAAAAACTATTTCCCTTTCATAAATCCGTGTTGAGTCTACCCAATCCTATTATTATTTTCTAAGTGCCCTGTTACCACGTCCTTAATAGATTCTAGCATTTTCCCTACTAATGTCTGTAGTCCCGAGGATGTAGGCCATCCGGCGGTCATGGGGATTTATTGGCATTCAGTCCCGTTAATTTCTCCAGTTTTTTTTGCTAATACTAATTTCTTTCAGTTCCTCATTCTCGCTAGACCCTTGGTTCTCCACTATTTCCAGGATTTTTTTTTTTTTGCATCGTCATCCGTGAAGACAAACACACAGTATTAGTTTAATTTCTCTGCCATTTCCTTATTCCCCATTATAATTTCTCCTGTCTTGGCCTGTAAGGGACCCACATTTACTTTCGCTAATCTTTTCCTTTTTACATACTTATAGAAGCTTTTACAGCCTGTTTTTATGTCTCGTGCTCGTTTACTCTCATTCTATTTTCCCTTTATCAATTTCTTGGTCCTCCTTTGCTGAATTCCATACTTCTCCCAAACCTCAGGCGTACTACTCTTTTTGGCAACATTATAAGCCTCTTCCTTTGATCTAATACTAGCTTTAACTTCTCATGGACCACTTTTCCTGTGGGGTTTTTGTGCCTTAAAGGAATGTATATTTGTTGTAAATTATGTATTAATTCTTTAAATGCTAGCCACTGCTTGTCTACCGTCACACCTTTTAATGTCGTTTTCCAATCCACCATAGCCAACTCTTTCTCTCCCCCCCCCCCCCCCCCCCCCCCTTCATACCTACGTAGTTTGCTTTGTTTAGATTTAACACCCTAGTTTCGGATTTAACTAAATCACTTTTAAACTTAATATAAAATTCTATCATAGGTCACTCTCTTGCCCTGCGCCTCTAAACATATATCACCTTCTTTGTCCCTAATAGGGGTGACAAAGAAGGTGATATATATGCTTCGAGGCGCAGGGCAAGGCTAGAATACTCAATGAGTACTTTATATCAATGTTTACTAAGGAGGTGGATGCTGACAAAATATCGGTAGAAGTAGAAAGGTACAAGCAATGGAAGGGATAAAAATTGATAGACAGGATGTACTAGAAAGGCTGGGTATGCTTAGAGTAGATAAGTCACCTGGTCCAGGTTGCTGAGGGAATTGGGGGAGGAGATAGCGGAAGGGCTTGCCATTATTTTCCAATCTTCCCTAGATGTGGGGGAGGTGCCTGAGGATTGGAAAGTGGCATATGTGACACCATTGTTCAAGAAAGGGTGTAAGGACAATCCTAGTAACTACAGGCAGGTCAGTTTAACATCAGTGGTGGGTAAAGTTTTGGAAACAATCAAGGAAAAAATTAACGGGCACTTGGAGAGGCTTAAGCTAATTAAGGAGAGCCAACACTGATTTGTAAAAGGCAGATCGTGTTTGACTAATCTAATTGAATTGATTGATGAAGGGAATGCAATGGATGTTGTCTACGTGGATTTTAGGAAGACGTTTGGCAAAGTACCACATAGAAGGCTGGTTAACAAAATTGAGGCTCATGGAATAGGTGGGTCAGTGGCAGCTTGGATAAGGAATTGGCTTAAGGATAGAAAACAGCGAGTTGTGGTAAATGGCTGTTTTTCAGGCTGTGGAGGATGGTAGACAGTGGTGTTTCCCAAGGGTCAGTGTTGGGGCTACTGCTTTTTTTGATATTATATAAATGACCTGGATGTTGGAATACAGTAGAATTTCTAAATTTGCTGATGACCCCAAACTTGGCAAACAGTGAGGATGATACCAATCAACTGCAACAGGACATAGATAGGCTAGCAGAATGGGCAGACAAGTGGCAGATGGAATATAATAAAGAAGTGTGATGTGATGCATGTTCGCAGAAGGAACCGGGTGAAGCAATGCACAGTTTTAAAGAGTGTGCCGGGACAGAGGGACCTGGGAGTTCATGTGCATAGGTCCCTGAAGGTGGCGGAACATATTGAGTGTGGTTAGCAAAGCATATGGGTCTTGGGCTTCATAAATAAGGGGTATTGAGTACAAAAGTAGAGAAGTTATGCTGAACCTTTATAAAGTGCTGGTTAGGCCACAACTTGAGAGGGTGCAGAGGAGATTTACCAGAATGGGATGGGAGATCTTGGCTACAAGGACAGGTTAGAGAAGCTGGATTTGTTTTCATTAGAGCAAAGGAGGTTGCGGGGTGATTTGATGAAGGTGTACAAGATTATGGTGGGTTTGGATAGGCTAGACTGGGAAAGGCTGTTCACACTAGTTGATGGTACAAGGACATGGGGACACAGATTTATGGTTTTGGGCAAGAGATACAGGGGGGATGTGAGGAAAAACTTTTTTACGCAGCGAGTGGTGAGGACCTGGAACTCTCTGCCAACGGAAGTGGTGGAAGCGGAGACACTCAATGTTTTCAAAGGGAGACTGGATAGGCACTTGAGGGAATAATCTTATGGGGATAGAGCGGGGGAATGGGACTGACTGGATTGCTCTGCAGGGAGCCGGCACAGACTTGATGGGTCAAATGGCCTCCTTCTGTGCTGTTATGACTCTTCCCTAAAGGCCCCTTTACTGCAAGGTTATTAATTAACCCTTTCTCATTGCACAATACTAGATCTAACCTAGCCTGTTCCCTAATTGGTTCCTCAAAATACTGATCTAGAAAACTATCTTGTATACATTCCATGAATTTATCCTCCACACCATTACTACAAATTTGGTTTGCCCAGTCTATGTAGATTAAAGTCCCCCATGATTACTGTATTACCCTTTGTTACATGTGCCTCTAATTTCCTGATTTTATACCCTGCCCTACATTACAACTACTGTGCAGAGAACTGAAAAAAGAAATGAGGGGCAAAGCAAGTGTATGAGAAAAGATTAATGGGTAACAAAAGGGAACACTAGACTTTTATAAACATATAAAACATGGAAGGGTGGTGCCAACTGGGGACCAAAAAGGAAATCTTGTGGGGAGGCAGGGGGCATGACTGAGGTGCTAAATGAGTACTTTGCATCTGTCTTCACTAAAGAGGATGCTGCCAATGTCACAGTAAAGGAGGAGGGGGTAGAGAAATTGGATAGGATATAATTGAAGAGGTACTTAAAAGATTGGCAGCGCTCAAAGTAGAAAAGTTACCTGGTCTGGATGGGATGCAACCTAGGTTGCTGAGGGAAGTAAGGGTGGAAATAGCCACAATCTTTCAATCCTCCTTGGATATGGGAGTGATGCCAGAGCACTGGAGGGTTGCAAATGTTACACCCCTGTGGAAAAAGGGGAAGGGGACAAATGCAGTAACGACAAGCCAGTCAGCCTAACGTTGGTGCTGGGGAAACTCTTGGAGGCAATAATCTGGGACAAAATTAATTGTTGCTTGGAAAACATGGGTTACTAATTAACAGCCAGCACAAATTTGTTAAAGGCATATCGTGTCTGACTAACTTGATTGAGTTTTTTGATGATGTAACGGAGTGGATTGATTGGTGTGGTTGATATTATCTATATGGACTTTCAAAAGGCGTTTGATAAAGTACCAAATAATAGACTTAGTAAAATTAATGGGACAGAGGCAGTGTGGATACGAAATTGGCTAACGGAGAGAAAGCAGAGAGTAGTGGTGACTGGTTGTTTTTCAAACTGCAGGGAAGTGTATAGTGGAGTCCCCCTGTGGTCAGTATTAGGACCACTGCTCTTTTTTGATATATTAATGACCTGGACTTGATATAAAGGGCATAATTTCAAAGTTTGCAGATGAGACAAAACTTAGATATGTAGTAAAGAGTGAGGAGAATAGTAGCAGACTTAAAGAGGACATAGACAGACTGGTGAAATGGCAGAGAGAAGTGTGAAGTGACACATTTTGCAAGGAAGTATGAGGAGAGGCAATATAAACTAAATGGTACAAATTTAAAGCAGGTGCAGGAACAGAGGTACGTGGGATGTATGTACAGAAATCTTTGAAGGTTGCAGGACAAGTTGATAAGACTAAAATAATAAAAAGTGCTAGAAATACTCAGGTTTTAATCTTGCAATCATACCTTTTGTCATTTAATCTTTCCTGCCTTCCACCCTATCATAGACATTATTTAAGAGTTGTTCAAAATTATGAAGGGTTTTGATAAAGTAAATAAGGAGAAACCATTTCCATTAGCGGGTGGTTCGGAAACCAGAGGAATCAGATTTGAGGTATTGGCAAAAGAATCAGAGGGGAGATTACAATTGTTTAAGCAGAGTGTTATGATCTGGAATGCACTGTCTGACAGGTGGTGGAAGCAGATTCAATAGTAACTTCCAAAAGGGAATTTGATGTATACTTGAGAAGGGCTATGGGGAAACTAATTGGATGGCTTTCAAAGAGCTGGCACACATGATGAGCCAAATGGCTTCCTGTACTGAGATTCTATGATCCTAACCCTAAATTCAATTAAATTGGTTTTAGACTTGCATCAAATTTATGTCAATGTTCAATTCTTTTCCAATGCACTTCAGGGTTATTTGTTTCGAGTTTAATGAACGGTTCAGTAGATTGCTTCTTTTACACACCCCTGATTTTAAGCTACTTCGGTTATTGAAATGGTCTTTCCTTGTTCTGGACTGAGCAGATGCTCGGTATTTTGAGACGGTAACAGCAGCAGATGTCCAAACTCGCTTATTTCTCAACAGCTCGCTATACTGTCCGATCATTTGGTATCAGAAGAAATGAGAAGATTGCTGTTCATTGTACAATTCGAGGGGCCAAAGCTGAGGAAATTTTAGAAAAGGGTCTAAAGGTGAGTTATTTCATATATTGATGTGTATTTTTGATGCATTTAGAAGCCAATTTTACTTAAAATTAATGAAAATGGTAAGTGGGACAGGCCACCAACTAATCTATTTATATCTGTATATAAAATTCAGCAAACTTCCTGCTTGCCATGCCTAAAGTGCAACGGTGACACCCGATTTCTGTTACTTTTAATAGTTAACACTAATGCCTGTTTGTTAGTCCTTCCACCACTGGTAGTGCTGTGGCATGAATCACCCAGGTCCAACTGGTCTGCTATAACAAGTCGAAAGAGATGCCGTTTCCTTGGCTAACTGAGCACGGTCCTGTTAACTATTGATTGTGTAGACAGTGCATAAGTTTTGTTTAATGAATAGCGATGTACATTTTTTTATTAACTGCTATTGTATGGACATTACAATTGGTCTTGCCATCCCCGAGTTGGGCGGGTTCCTAAATAGTCAGGGTTCCCGCTCATGATCGCCATCTAGTGACTGTGCTGGAAGTGTTTGGGTGAGGACGGGATGATGCGGGGTTGTGACGCTCCTAACAGTCAAATGGTTCGCCATCGCTCACTGTTGAGGTTTGCGTGTGTAATGGCTACTTGGGTAAGGTATCAGGGTGACCAGTGAACATAAGAGATGCTTTTGTGTTTTTTTTTAATAACCTTGGTTCCAACAGATTCCTTACACTCCCTGCCCACCCCCCTCCACTACCAGAAACAGTGCAATGCATGCTGCTAGTTCCCTGAACACCTTGGGCATTGGGTACACTTTGTCATCTACCTAGCCAGTTGACTTCCCATGTTTGCCAATGTAAACAAAATACACATGCCCAGGAGTTCATCCCCAAGCAAAGCACTACGATTCCATCCATTTCTGTTTTATAAAAGGCTGCAAATCCCAGTGGCCACAGAGTGGCTGTGGCCCCCAACACCTGCACTAAGGAATTTGCTTCTTCATGTAACAAATGATGGCCCTTGTGTTTGGATATGCAGTAGTACATCTCCAATTAACATTCCTGTGTTCAGAGGGAGAAACTAAGATGGATGCTGTTTTTGGGGGGAGTGGGTGGAGAGAGAACCCGGATACGGAGGTATTTCTGCTTGGGCCAGGAGGAATGATTGCTGTTGGGACTTGGTGACTGCATGGTATTTAGCACCATATCCTCCAACGTAAACCTGAGCAATTGCACAAGAGACCTGCCAATATGTAGTATGTTTCACTTATAAATGTAGGGTTCCTAATTGCTTCTTGATTGGTTACTGGACAAATCATTGCAAAAGAAGAAATTGTCATGATTAGTACTGTGCACCTGTGAGACACTGCTTCTGAAATGTGGATTGATGAGCAATGAGTGAATACCCCTCCTGACCTGGGAATTAGCATGGTCCAACATATGAGCTGCAACACTACAAACATGAACTGTCAATTCTTCCTTTCTATTTACGGCCTTCTGCCCAGACAGGCAGTGGTCAGTCCGGCCTGCACACTGCAGACACCACCATACCCATGAGAAACGCCTTGAGATTCTGACTGGTAATTTAACAATTTAGTATTTTGTAATTTAAAACAGTCATGTCTGAAAATGGTGCAGAGTAAAAGCTAACTGCTTATCCATAAGGAGAGATAATTGAACAGTAACACCTGCTTGTTGCATACCTCCCACTAGCTGGTTACAAGGCTGGAAGGGCATGGGAACAGGCTGCATACACACACTCCCGCATAGAAGTGCTTGTGGGAGAACAGTGATTCTTCATGAAGACCAGATGGGTGTAATAAGACATTCTTTATCTTGTAATGAGCTTTGTGCAGTTGCGAGGTGAAGTGTACTGGGATGGTGCGAGTTGTTGGAACACATTGTATCTTTACCTTTGAATCCAGCCCAAAGTGACAAACACAACACACCTTCTCTGGATGTACTGATCTTGTATATAATGAATGAGCAGTCTCTTGCAGGGAAGCCTCAAGGATTGTTGATGTTGATGTGGGAAGTGGGGGGGAATAGACAATGCTGCAGTAGGAGATGCAGGTCTGACGTTAATGCTGAGATGCTGCTGAGGCAGAATGTTCATCCTTCATCTTGTCAATTTTTTTCTCTCCCCTCCTTGAAGGTGTTGCCTCCTACTGAGGCACAGTTGGATAGGGTTCAGCAGTCCCTTTTACCTTATCCAAATGGACAGACTTTGTATGGAATGCTGAGATAGTGAGTATGAGTAGGGCGTTTGAATATGGGAGGCATCACGAGTCTTGTCCTGTCCTCGACTGCCTTTCACACATTTTCACTTGTTTATCCAGTTACCCCTCTGCTGGAATGAAGAGACCCTGGCTGGTTCACCTGCTGCTGCCCCCCTCCCCACCCCAAATCCAGGAAACCAAGGCCAACTGTGGTGCCCCCATGGCAAGCCTAGCTGAGATGAACTAACTTGGTGCAGACCAGAGGTCATACCTGGGATCTAGCGTGTATTTGTGGCTCAGTATCCTATTGGGCAGTGTGCTTACCTGCTGAGCTTTTGGAAGCTACGTGTAAAGTGAGGTTTTCTGGGCATCTGGCCATGCTTTCCGTAACCTGTGAGCATTCGATGTTGACACTGGGTACTAATAGAAGTAAAAGTGATCCATTCTCTAGCACTGAAGTTTCTCGCCTAGAATTAATCAACATTTATGCTTCAGCTCTATATAAATATTACAACTTTTTTTTAGGTTCGGGAATATGAACTGAGGAAGAGCAACTTCTGTAACACTGGGAACTTTGGCTTTGGAATCCAGGAACACATTGATCTGGGCATCAAGTATGATCCTAGTATTGGAATTTATGGTCTGGATTTCTACGTGGTGAGTGAATGCTGAGATGTATAAACTGCTTTCAGCTTTATAGTTAATTCTTGCAACATGCTGACAAAGGGAGATACTGTGCAAGTTAGAAAATGACCTATTGGTAGCCCAAATCCAGACATTGGTAATTAATACAGGTACAAAGATTAACACATTGTCGTATTTACTACAGCCGTGATTGCACTTCATGTCATACCAGGGGGTGCTTGCTAACTTTACATCCGACTATTCGCGCAAACATGCAAAAAAACCTACATTTTTAACAATAGCATGTGTGCCAAGTATGCCTACTGTGGTTTTCAGGTGCAGTGTGTTTTTGATTTGGGCAGATCCACATTTAATCATCAGATGATCACTACATCTGATTGCAAAGATTAATATTTCAATACCAGCATTGACAGGCAGCAAGCAGAGCCTATAGAATGTAACACCAGCTGCTTACAATCCACACAGCACCATGCACTCTGCTCACCAGTACCTCAGATGGTTGGACCTCTCATTTTAAATAGGCAATCTGTTATTGGGTGGAGCACATGTTAAATATGCAATAAGCAATTGGTTGCATTCACTCGCAAGTTTTCTGTCATGGCACAATATCGCTAATCTCTGCACTGGCCAAAATGTCACAGCCAGTCTACACTCAAATTAACAGCTCTCCACAGTGCAGCTTTTTTACAGCATGGCCAACTGCACATTAGAATGGTAAGTGAGAGACAGTGCCACAGCTAGCTGGCTCTCCCAGGACCTGACTACAATACAGCAGTAACAGGAACTCCAGTATTCACAACTTCCTTCAAAGCAAAGCCACACCATCCTTTACAGCAGTGTCCTTAAGCAAATTGTTTCTGAACAATTTTAAATAGAAACAAATTAGCAATATTGTCTTTTTTTCAGGGTGGGAAAAGATTTCATAACTTATTCTATGGTGATACCATGGACTGAGATTAGACATACTGCTAATCTGATTAATAGCACTGAACCCCACAAGCATTTCAATAAATCATAATGGTAGGCAACGGGAAATATTCATATTATTCCACTTGTAGTAGCCGCACCAGCAGTAGGATTATATATTTTGCCTTTCCAAGATTGGTTTGTATTTGGAGAGAACATTTCAAGCTGTATATTTGAACTAGGACAAAGTACTGGCTGTTCCAGGCTTGTAATTATAGCTGATAGTGGTAGGAGCAGTTTGAGATGATGAATTTAGAGTATCTCCATGAACACCCTTGACATAGTATGAGAATCTGTTCATGCCAAATTGATACTATATAAGTACACAAGGCTGTCTTGTGTAATAACCCTGACACCCAGCTCGCGTCTTGGGAATGGCACAGGTTTGCAGAAAGAAGGAAAATCATTTTTTAGCCTTGTTGAATTCTTGCCCAGTAATGTCTTTTTTGTTTGTGATTCACAGGTTATGGGGCGGCCTGGTTTCAGTATTTCTGATAAAAAGGTGAAAAGGGGGCGCATTGGTTCAAGGCACAAAATTTCCAAGGAGGAATCAATGAGGTGGTTCCAGCAGAAAGTAAGCAGCATCTGATTCTAATGTCCCTCTTGTTTCTTCCCTCTTATCCACACTGCCTTTATGTTCAGACCATATGGAAAATACAAACCATGAATTTACAGCTGGTCAGAAACACTCGTATGCCATATTATAAATCTGTCTTCATCTCCAACATGTTTAAAATGTTTAGATATCTAAGAAGACTGCAGAATAAATACACTGGTATTGCTGGGGGGGGGGAGAGATTTAGAAGATTTAAAAACTTTTTATACAGACGATTCCTGATCAAAGTTGCTGTGACTTTTCAATGTGGCTTCTGGTCCTCCCCCTTTTTCCCCCATTCCCAAATAGTGGGTCAACTAAAAGATTGCTGAGGTGCTGCATTAAGTGGTAGCTTTGATCTAGGATACAACTGTTGAGTTTTTTGAGCATTTGTGTTTTTATCTTTTTAAAGAATATAGCCCTGCCGATCTAATAAGATCCTATGTTGGGATCTTTTGTTTTAAGACACAATCCTTCCTCAGTTTGAATTCCAGTACTAACTGAACAGTTGGGTATGTCACAACTAGGTGGCGCACTGTTGCCTTTCCAGTGCAGTGTTGCTAAACTTGGAGATCCCAGCTGTATGCAGCAATCAGTAGACCAGAGATGATTGTATGTACCAGTCTGCCAATGGACCACTCCTCCCTGAATTAATCTGAAGTACCGCATTGACCTTTTTAGCAATCTGGCTGGTGTGCAAGTGTTAAAAGCTCTAGGAATTAGCAGTCACCAAAAAAAACAGTAGGCAGAGGGGGGGGAGGTGTAAATGATGTAAGTTCAGTTCTTAAAATCTTTTTTAACTAATCTGGGACAAAGCTTGTGCATTTAGAATTTAGCAAATTACCAGTTTCAGACTTTTTCAACAGCTGCTTGCGAATAAACCCGTTTCACCAATCAATTATTTTTTAAAGACCAATTCATCCATTTTCTTCCCCCCCCCCCACCCCCATGTGTCGTAACCCATGCACCACCTGCATGGGTACTGGGTGGTTGACCTATTCCCAATTCAATTCTCTTGCTCCTTAACTGATGTGACACGAGAGTGGTTCCCATTTTCCCTCTTTGCGTCTGAGATTGGAAACTTGGGAGGCAACTGAACTGGCATAATTCCGTACATTTGTCGATATTTCTCTATATAGCTTTGCCATCTCTTGGGGTGTCGCTTATATTGAATGACATTTGGGTTTCTGGTGATGTACATGAAAACAATCTTGTAGTTTCATATGCAGCTTCTAAAACACAGAACATGCCTCTTTCAAGCTTCTATCTTGTCAGTAATTATAGAAGCTTCAGCATTAGGGATAGTACTTTGAAACTGAGCCTTGGTTCTCCAGAGATTTGGGAGCAGTTGGGTGAGGATTGAAATGTTGAGGATGCAGCTCATCTTCAGTCAGTTTGTCAAATGTACTGCATGCTCACTAGTGTAATCTTTGGTTAATATTTTGTTTCCTTTGTTTTTCAGTATGATGGTATCCTCCTGCCTGGAAAGTAATTTGAAGAGCACGTGAAACATGCAATAAAAGCAAATTATACAGTACTATTGATGTCAGTGTTTCTTTAAACAAAGTTTGACTGGTAATCTTCAGTGGTTTAAAATTGCTGAGTGAAAGCGCCTTGGGACGTTTTACTACGTTAAAGGTGCTATATAAATGCAAGTTGTTGAGAGAAGTGCACTTCTGAGATACAGAATGTGTTTTGTTAACCAGGACTTCTGGTTACTTGTGCAATCTTTGATGGCTGGCAAGATGATGAAATAAATTCTCTCAACATGTCATGATTAACCAGGAAGAACAGCTTCAGTGTGACCAGTAAAAGTTCTTGTGATCAGTCAAATCTACGTGCTATTGTTAGCAGTGCAGTCAAACATTTGCATCTGAGTTCTTGAAAACAAAGCACACTGCTTTTGTAAATTAAGCAATGATGGTGAAAGTGTAACTTGAGAGAGTTGGTAACTGACTCCAGTAGTGCTATAAAAGAGCAAGGGTGACTGTATCTGTAATGTCAGTGCAAGCAAGTGCCTAACCCAGGCTACCTTAATATGGTACACCACCATGCAGTGTTTAGTTTTAGCCACTCTTAAAGAATTCCCCCCGCTCCAGACAAAGTTGGTTGTTGTAAATTAAAATGGGAGTGACAAAGTCCATGTGTAAGCTATCTAAAGGAGTTACATGCAAGGTCTGATTCAAGGCTGTAGTTGTCATACATGCCCTCTTGCCAAACTTTTCATTGTCCTTTTTCTTGATTTACATACAAGCATGTTGAAGAAAATAGCAGGCAATATGAAATTTTAAAGAACTTTTTTTTTAAAAAGCACACCATGAAATGTGAAGGTAATTCACAATGATGTGATGTTAGACTGGATTCTCTTTACCCCACCCTACAATTTAGAAATGCTAATATTACCATGCTGCTTTGTGTCTTATGAAAATTAAAATGGACTATCCAATGAACTACAGTAATACAAAATGTAACAACAGTTTGCTGCAATTTTGAATTTACAATATGATTCAGTTTTTATATTTTTATTTTAAAAAGTGGGAAATACATCATTGCGCTTACTCTGCCAAAAAGCACTGCGTTTTGACCTGATCTTCACCTCGGAGATAGACCTGAGGTGATCGTGCCAATCTTTTTGTTTGAGTGCAAAGCTGATTTTTAGCCAATACTTAATAAATTGTTGCTGCCGCCTTTTGAAAAGTTCAATCAGATCAAGGCACCTTAAGGTACATTACATGTAAACCTAAAATAGTGGAAAGATTCAAATAGAGCTTCTGTTTGTGTAAAATTGTATTGTAGCTAGTTTAGTAGTTTAGAGCTAATCAATAATAGTTATTCATGTTTGGATAACTGTAAAATAGGGATAAACTGGTCATTTTCAGGTTGGCAGGTTGTAACTAGTGGGGTGCTGCAAGGATCAGTGTTGGGGCCACAGCTATTTACAATCTATATTAATGACTTGGATTAATGTATCCAAATTCGCTGATACAAAGCTAGGTGGGGACAGTAAACTATGAACAGAGTCTGCAAAAGGATATAGGCAGGTTAAGTAAGTGGGCAATAAGGTGGCAGATGGAGTATAATATGGGGAAATTAGGTTATTCACTTTGGTAGGAAGAATAGAAAAACAATATTTTTAAAATAGTAAACTTTTAAATGGTGGTGTTCAGAGAGATTTAGGTGTTCTCATACAAGAAACAAAGTTAGCATGCAGGTACAGCAAGCAATCAGGAAGGCAAATGGCATGTTGGCCTTTATTGCAAGGGGGTTGGAGTACAAGAGTAAGCAAGTCTTACTACAATTGTACAGGGCTTTGGTGAAACCACACCTGGAGTATTGTGCACAGTTTTGGTCTCCTTATCTAAGGAGAGATGTACTTGCCTTGGAGGTGGTGCAATGGAGGTTCACTAGACTGATTCCTGGGATGAAGGGGTGGAGTAGAATAGGCCTATACTCTGGAGTGTAGAAGAATGAGGTGATCCCATTGAAACACAAGATTCTGAGGGCTTGACCAGGTAGCTGCTAATTTGTTTCCCCTGGCTGGAGAGTATAGAACTAGGGGGCATAGTCTCTGGATAAGGGGTCAGCCATTTAAGACTGATCAGGAGTTTCTTCACTCAGGGTTGTGAATCTTTGAAATTCTCTACCCCAGAGGGCTGTAGATGCTCAGTCGTGAGTATATTCAAGGCTGAGATAGATTTTTGGACTCTAGGGGAATTAAGGGATGTGGGGATCAGGTGAGAAAGTGGAGTTGAGGTTGAAGATCAGCCATGTTCATATTGAACAGCAGAGCTGGCTCAAAGGGTTGTATGGCCTACTTTTGGTTCTTTGTGTTTTATGTTTATGTAATATTGCTTACTGCAGTGTCGCACTGAGCTTATAAACCTACAGAACCAGTTGGCCCAGGGTGATGGGAGTGTCCTTGGCGTTACTGGCATTAAAAGGCTACAACAAACAAAAGTGTGGATGAGGCACCTGAATACAAAAAAAATTCCTTTATGCTTAATTATAGGGTAACTCTGTGTGCTGTGGACTATGGGGAACTGGATTTGACACTAATCTGTTTTACTCCGCATCAATGCCTCTTAATTTGATACTGGAGACTTTTCATCCCCAACTCTCGGCTGAATTTTAACTTCCTGTGGCTCTTGCTGTATTCAGTAGCCCCTCAGTATAAACCAGCATTGTTTGTTGCTGGGAATTAGTTTGTGTTCTCTGTAGTTTTCAGAAAGTTCAACATGCTGAGCTACTAATGTTGAATTTGACTAGTAGTGTACATGCTACATTGAATTGTTTTCTACCTCCCTTTATAGTCGAGTCTTGTTGAATTAGCCACAAAGCTTTTTGAAAACCATATGGTTATAGTGCCTTTCTCATTGTATCCTTTAGCTATAGTACTTTTGTCCCCTTCCAAGATTAATGCTTTATTAAAAGGCCTTTCCATTGCATTTGCTCCATGGCCTTTTACTGCAGTGGAGGGGAAGTTGATATGACACTGAGTTATGTTAGAACACTAATTCAGCAATACAGACAGACTTGTGATTGTGAAAGATCAGTAATCTGCAAAATCTTCAGTTAATTTGGGTTAATGTCACTCACTTTTAAAAGTTAATCAGACAATGGCCCAGATTTTGCAATTGTAATGATGGTGAAACTGTTAGCACTTGCTGTCATTTGTGTGAAACTGACAGCAACTTCTGGTGTCTGCATATGCAGTCACACATGGAATTCCAGAAGTTGCTGTGATTCCTTCCCTGCTCCTCCTCCAGGTGTGCTGTTGAAGTCTCTGCAGATGTCAATCTTTAGAAATCAATTGAACTGATATGAATGTCCCTTTTACACTAATTGCTGTTAAACCCTCCTGGCAAAAGTTGAGCCTTGTTAAGAGGTATAACTGGGTTTTTAATGGTGTATGAATTCATAACTTCAAGCCAAAAATAGCTGTTAACTCAAAGAACCTCAACATGCAAAGCAGTCTGTGACCCACCCCAATAGGCTAATTTACACTGATTTCAGTGCCCCTAGAGTGCAGTGTAATTCCAGTCTTAAGCCACCATTTTGTTGCTACCAGGTCTCCAGCCCAAATATCAATCACTACTGGCAGAATGTGCTGTGTGACTCAGTAAGATAAATGAATGTTCTATTGTGATGTGAAAATGACTTCCCTGGTATTCAGGTGTCAGCTATGGTTTAGGTGATGGCACTTTTGCCTCAATCAGGTGGTTATGGGTTCAAGCCCTAAGCTGGAGAGTTGAACACAATCTAGACTGACAGTTCAGTGCACTAGTGAGTGTGCTGTCTCTTGGGTGGATATAAATGATTCTATGGCACTATTTGAAGAGGAGGGGAGTTCTGGTGTCATGGCTACCTCAACCAACATAACAAACAGATTATCTGGTCATTTATCTCATTGTTGTTTCCTTACATTACAGCAATGACTGCACTGAAGGTGCTACATAAATGCATATTCTTTAATAATGCTGTTGGACAAGGCTATACATAAAAGGAGCAGTGTCACAACTGCCAAGCACTAAAGATCAAACAAGTCAGACCATCACAGCTCTTTGACTAAGTTTCAGTAATTGGGGAGAATGTTCACTCACTGATCCTGTTTTAATTTTGTTTCATTGTAATTTTTTTTTTAGCTTGGCAGAATGTTCCAGTTATTTATTTCTGAATGTTCTCTTGCTCTTATGTTAGTATGATCAGTCAGCACCACCAAGGTCATTGGTTTGCAGTTCTCACTGAAAAATGGATCAATTGCAGAAAGCAATGCTTTCAACACCCAGAAAACCCTACAATAAAAATCACTGATTTGTTCAGTCACTATAAAACAAGTGGTCTTAATTATAAACAGTAGCATTGAATATGATACGCACACAACCCACAATTTAATTAAATTTAATTTATTTGGTCACTAGTAAAAGTGGCCCTGCCAGTTCTTGGTTAGTTAGTAATGTACTGGATATTAAGGTATACAATTGAGATGCAATGGTGTCATCTCATGTCATTGGTTTAGCTTGTTTTAATCATGTGCTTTTGTTAATGTTTAGACATTCCAAGGAAGCACACATTCATCATTTAAACAAAGTAAAAGAATCTTTATAATCTGCATCAGATACAGGTTGCAGTCATTGTCTCCTGTTCCAACAATAAAAATACTTGGAGTTTTAGTCTATGAAAAAGGAAACTACATTTGGCAATCTTCACAATGTAATCTATAGTTTCTGAAGTATTCAAGTAAAAGCAATGTGTCAAAACCAGAACACTGAGTTCACAATGACACAGCCAGATTAATGAAATGGACAGATTCAATATGGTTAAGTGAGGTAATAGTTTTGAGGAAAAACCAGGAATGTGAGTATACAATTAATGGCAAGAGGTTGAAGGGTGTGGATGAATAGAGATCCCTCCTTTTATGTAAGGACTTATTGCTCACCAATCCACATACTCCCTGACATATCTTAGGTTCACACAGACTACTCAATTTTACAAGTCAGGCTGCAGAATGCTTTTTTTTTTAAATGACAAGGGCAAGCAAATTTAAAATAAAAACAAAATGCTGGTGGTAATCAGGTCAGGCAGCATCTGTGGAGAGAGAAACTGAGTTAACGTTTCACGTCAATAACCTTCCAGCAGAACTGGAAAAAGTTAACAGATTTTAAGCAGGTGCAGGGAAGGGAGGAAGGAACAAAAGGGAAGATTTGAGATAGGATGGAAGGCAGGCGTGATTGAATGATGAGGGGTGATAATGGGACAAAAAGAAACTAGATGAGTTAAGAAGGTGTAAATGGGAATAGCAGAAACATTAACAGCTGCCATGTGAAAAAATAGGGGCAGAGGTTATGGTCTGAAATTGTTGAATCTATTACTGAAGCAAATCAGACCACCTGTATCTAATGGAAATACTCAGGTCAGGCAGCATCTGTGGAGAGAGTAACGTTTCAGGTCGATGACTTCGTCAGAACCGCCAGTTCTAACGAAGGGTCAGCGACCTGAAACGTTAACTGTTTCCACAGATCCTGCCTGACCTAAGTATTTCCAGCATTTTCTGTTTATATTTCAGATGTCCAGCAGCCACAGTATTTTGCTTTTGCACCTGTATCTAATGCCGTTTAATGGGTCAGACCATGCCGTTTCCTTAAAGTAACTTGAAACAGCAATCCTGTTTGAGGTGGAAGTCAGACAGTTATAATTCTAACATTTCACCCAAACAGTTGTTAATTCAGCAGTCCTGAAGGTTCTATAATCCCTGTTTATATTGTAGGGTGATTTGAGCAAAACCAGAAGAGCTGGAAAGTCCACACATACAGCAAGCAATAGGTTCAAAATTTTGAACACTTATTAAATTTCCCCTTAAGATTCTCTACTCCAAGAACAATTTCAGCTCTCACCTTGCCACATAACTGAAGTCACTCATCACTGGTATGCTCCTTCTCCAAGGCTGTGACATCCTTTGTGACATGTACTGGACAGAATTGGACATAACACACCAGCTGAGATCCAACCAGTAACTTGATCCAACGGTCTGCTAATACAGCTCTTGAGCCGGCCTCCAAAACATGTTTGGGAGCTACTTGGCGAGATTTCTTCCGCCTTCCCCCACGACCCTATGCTGTGGAAGTGCTGGATCAGCAGCTCTCTCATCAATGGTGGGCTATGAATCCATGAGTACCAGCAGTTCTGCAGTATATCAACCAAATGGCCATTCTGCATATGTGAACCTGAACATTGAGTGTCAGCGGGTTACTCAATTGGGGAGAGCTTTGCAGCTGAGCCCAATCCTGCCCTTACCCGGTAACCACATACATACACTTCCTGGTGTAGGTCACTGAATAGGATACAAGAGTAGGACTCCTAGGTTGATTGTTCCAGTCCAGGGGCACTGTAATCAATTGTAGCATCCATCTGCCACCATGGTTGAGCTCAGTTAACCCAATAGACTTTTACAAGGAGGGAAATCCCACAGCTGCCCATTTTTCTCCCCTCATGTCCTGAAAGCAGTGACGTACTGGGCTACAGAGTCTGCAGCCCTCAGGTGACTCAGCTAAGTGGCCATTCTTGCCCCAGATTTCTGATCATAAAGCCCTCGGTAACCCCTGTAAGATGAATGGGTTATTTGTTCGTTATAATTGGAAAATGTAGGCCAAAGTGTCAGCAGGCTATTTGACTGCAATGGATATTACAGCATAGGTTCTTTGCCCAATGCCTACTTTTGTGCTCATTGCTGCAGAGTCACTAGACAGTGATCAGGAACAGAGTAGGAATAATGAGTATGTACTTCAATTGGAAGGAGATGATCAGTGGTATGCCCCAGCGATCTGTACTGGGGCCTCAGCTTTTCACTATATTTATCAATGACTTAGTTGAAGGAATAGAGAGCCTTATATCCAAGTTTACTGATGACACTTAAGTTGCAAAGGGACATTGACAGATTAAGTGAGTAGGCAAAACTGCAGCAGATGGAGTTCAATGTAGGAAAGCGAGGTCATCCACTTTGGACCCAAGAAAGGTAGATCAGAGTATTTTCTACATGGTGACAAGCTAGGAACTGGGCAGGAGCAGAGAGATTTAGGAGTCCAAGTACAGCAATCGGTAAAAGCTAGTAGACAGGTACGAAAACTAATTAAAAAGGCTAGTGGAATGTTGGCCTTTATCTCGAGAGGGCTGGAATACAAAGGAGTGGAAGTTATGTTACAGACCCCTTTTAGAGTACTGTGTTCAGTTCTGGACACCGCACCTCAGAAGGATATATTGGCCCTGAAATTCGCCTCTCCGGCTTGCCGCGGGGGTAAGGATCGCGTGCGCACTTACCTACCGCGCCTGCTGTTGACCTCTGGGCCCACGGGGACTTCAGCTCCTGGGCCTGCTCCAAGTGCCGGCGCGCAGTGCTTGCGTGTCCCAGGGGCGTAGTTAGTACGATGCGTCCCCTGGGATCATGTGGGCCATGGAGAGCCAATGGCAGCAGACCATCTTTCATCCATAGATTTGGCAGGAAGACCTGTCAAATCTATGAATTGAAATCAGCCCCAAAAGAACAGCTGAACTTCAAATAAATTTTTAAAAACCCATCACATTTATAAAATAACTAAGTTAAATAAATTAACTACTTTAAACAAAAATTTAAATTTTTGAAAAAATTAAAATACTTTAACAGTGCTAAAAATAAACTTACCTTTCTTTAAAGTATCTAAAAAAGATAAACCTGTTGAAAAAATTTTTAAATTATAATTAATTAACCACTTACCTTGTTGAAAACGGGTCCTGCGTCTCCTTTTTGAAAGTGAGAAGTCGCACAACACCAGGTTATAGTCCAACAGTTTTATTTGAAATCACAAGCTTTCAGAGCTGCTGCCCCTTCGTCGGGTGACGTAAAGGAATACGAATCGGCAAAGCATATATAGACAGAGAACAATGCCTGTGTAGCGTACAATCTCAGACGACTACAGTTAATCTTTGACTGCCTTTCATCACACCTCGGCAGAGAAACGATCAGGTCAGCCAGGAAGGCACCACATCAAAGACATAGCAAGATACAACTGAGACAATGAGGTGGGATCACAGGGGGTCTAATGTGTCAAATGCAGTCTGTATGGAAAACCATAAACTTTAAAATTTTTACTTTTTTTTTTACTGGAAATCACATCTGTGAACAAGCCAATGACGACTCGAGTCTGGATGACTGTACGTCGTGTAGCGTGACATGAACCCAAGATCTCGGTTGAGGCCGTCCTCATGGGTGCGGAACTTGGCCATCAGTTTCTGCTCGATGATTTTGCGTTGTCGTGTGTCTCGAAGGCTGTTTTAAAAGCGCAGGTTCTTCAATATTTACCCTCCCGGAGAAACCTGAAAAAAAACCTAAGTTTGCTGCGTGTGTGCAGCCTCTACCGCGCACGCGGTTCACCTCTGAACCGCTCCCTTCACGAGACCGGAAGTTCCGGTTTCCCGCGCATGCGCAGTGCATGCAGGACACCGGCACTTCAGGAGGCCTTGCGGGTGTACTCACCCAGCAAGTGCCGAATTTTTGGCCCATTAACTTTGGAGGGGGTGTAGCACAGGTTCACTAGAATGATACCGGGGCTAAGAGAGTTAAATTATGAGGACAGGTTGCATAGCCCAGGGTTGTATTCCTTTGAGTATAGGAGATGAAGGGGTGATCTAATTGAGTTGTTTAAAATGGTTAAAGGAGTTGATAGGGTAGATGGAGAGAAATTATTTCCTCTGGTGGGGAGTCCAGAAAAAGGGGTCATGACCTTAAAATTAGAGCTAGGCCATTCAGGGGTGATGTCATGAAGCACTTCTTCACACAAAAGGGTAGTGGGAATCTGAAACTTCCCCCAAAAAAGCTGTTGAGGCTGGGGGTCAATTGAAAATATCAAAGCAGAAATTGATAGATTTTTGTTGGGCAAGGGTATTAAGGGTTATGGAAACAATGTGTGTAGATGGAGTTGAGATACAGATCATCCATGATCTAATTGAACAGCGGGATAGATTCTAGGGGATGAATAGCCTACTCCTGTTCCTATTTAATTTATTAAACTGGTATAAAGCCAGCACTTCCTGTCATGTCATTTTTAGCATCACGCTTTTTGATTCCCTTAAATTGAAACGGCAACAAATGAGAACTGCTAAGTTTGTGAATGTGCAAATCGAAAGTGAGGACAGCAGCTAGAAAATAACCATGAGAAATGACTAAGAACGTCTGAAAATAATGAATCCTGAACAGTCAAGAGAAGGCAAATCAATCAAATTGCACAAAAAATGTTTTGAAAATTGTTTCATTCGTCTTCGTTTCCCCCTCTACCTGCCAACAATGGACTGAAAATCAAATCATTCCAAATATAAAAATATTTTAAATTTTGCACACAATTAGACTTAACTATACAATTGTCTACAAATACATTAATTAATATTCTAGTCAAAGACATCAGACCTTCAAAATGAGTTATGAAATTAATCTTTTTTTCCTATCCCATCACTCTCGCCAAGCTTTGCCCAACCTCAAACCTCGGGCTGCCTATACTCCTGGCCTCATCCCAGGAATGCAAACACCCTGGTGTTAGGCCACCTCAGGCTCTGAACTGATGCCAAGTACCTTCCAGATGCTAAATTGGCCCCACTCCATCCCATCTTCAATTTAAGTCTTATGCTGCTCTATCTCCACTCCAGCTCCGATTTGGTCCAACTCCCTAACCTATGCTGCATTCCACAGCCTATGTGCTGGATTACCCCTGAGCAATGCTATGGGAGATCTATCAGCATTTCAGAATATTTTAGCTCATCACTAATGATTGCTATTGAGGTGTTTTTAAAGGAATTACCCTGCCAAGATTTAGTTGTTTCTGCGAAGATTACTAGCATAGTAACTCTGTCATTAATGAGATGTGACGTTTCAGTGCAATGCAGAGTTGAGCCAGCAAGGGGAGCTACAGCTGTGCACACCAGTCCTTCCTGTTACCTCACTATAAAAGGAATATAGTCTTTGAAAAGTGTTTGGCAAACATTTATGTTTGGATGTAAATCTTGTTAAAATGTATCATTGCTGTGGTTATGCATGAGGAAAACTATACCCAGCTTTTCTCCCTCTGCCAATAAATATTTTTAAGTTTACCTTTGTCTATTTATGCCAATAATTCCTTCAGATGTAAATAGTTAGTCCATAATAGTGTAGATTGTCATGGTCTTTAGAGTGTGCTTGACTGACAAAATGGCCTTTTCCTGTTTTACTCTTTATGTTGTCCCCCCCAGCCCAATTTTCTCCATCTTCCTGAAGACACTAACTCTTGCTGACATAGTTGCTCTGGCACCATTACTGGAGCCTTCCTCTCCATGAAGTGACAGGCTATATGAGCTCAGAGGCCATCATAGCCATGCCTGACCATGTCCTCACCCAATATTCACATATGCACTTTTCCAGCAAGGGTTAATAGATAGGAATCAGGAGTCGTAGCCCTGGTTTATTTTTCAGCATGCTATCCCAAGCATGTAGAGGCCAATTGTAGCACAGGCAATCAGGACTGGGACCTTCTGGTGTGTATGACTTTGTACCACACATGGTACATTCACCCACTAGGTCACTGGGAGCTTCCATTCTTCTGATTATCTAATTCAAAAAGGTTTGCCAAACACTTTATCATCATGATATTGCCTATTTAATATATTGACAGACAATAAGGTTAAACAAGGTTATTGCCATGTATATTACTATACCTGCAAGTCCACTACTAGAAATGCTACACACAAGTGTATTAATTATAGAATCATAGAATGGTTACAGCACAGAAGGAGGCCATTTGGCCCGTGCCGGCTCTCTGCAAGAGAACTTCAGCGAGTCCCAATCCCCCGCCCTTTCCCTGTAGCCCTGCATATTTTTTTCCTTCAGGTACTTATCGAATTCCCTTATGAAAGCCACGATTGAGTCTGCCTCCACCACCCTTTCAGGCATTGCATTCCAGATCCTAACCACGCGCTGCGTAAAAAAGTTTTTCCTCATGTCGCCTTTGGTTCTTTTGCCAATCACCTTGAATCTGTGTCCTCTGGTTCTCGACCCTTCCGCCAATGGGAACAGTTTCTCCCTATCTACTCTGTCTAGACCCCTCGTGATTTTGAACACTTCTATCAAATCTCCTCTCAACCTTCTCTGCTCCAAGAAGAACCACCCCAGCTTCTCTAGTCTATCCATGTAACTGAAGTCCCTCATCTATTGTCTTCCTATCCTATCAGTTCTTCTTTCTGATGCATTTCAGCAGCTACGTTCTGAGATTCCTCCCTTCTACCTCTATGTCATACTGATGGTCCACTTACTTTTCCTCTAACTCTAATCTTAATGAGCTTGACAAAGAACATTGTTCCATTCTGTTCTACCATTATGACCAACATTAAACTTTACCCTGCCATATCTGTCTGTCTCCAATAAGGCACATACTCATGATGCCAGCTGTCCCTCCTATTGTCCAAGATATGTGCCTTTGAACCAGCCCCATCTGACCCTTCCAACTCTTGCCTTGAAAAGGACTAGATTTGACAGGCTGAAAAATGCACCAAGTTCATATATAAGCCTCTGATTTGAAGATTTAAAGGATCAAATCCAATAACTGTTGAAAGATGAATTTCAAAATTAGGGTTAAACACAATAAAACTCAGAAATGTCATCATTAGCACACTGCATTTCTGGTGTGGCACACACAACAATTTCCCCTTCTTGCTTCATCATCTCCCCATACTGAGCAGTGCACAATGTAGTCAATTAGCTGAATGAAAGTGTGGGGGGAGGAGACCCTGAGGATGGTGCAAATGATGCATACCAACTCCTTTTAGCATGATACATGAAGACAACAACAACAACAACAACTTGCATTTATACAGCACCTGTAGCTTAAAAACCAGAGAGGAAGAGCAAATGAATGAAATAAAGGAACAGACACCAAACCATAGTAGGAGAGGTGACCAAAAGCTTGATCAATAAGATGAATTTTGAGACAGTTTTTAAAAGGTGAAGAGAGAAATGGTGAAACACAGGGGTTTAGGGAGAGAATTTCAGCCAGTAGGGTCAAGATGGATTGATGGATATACAAAGGGCCAGAGACGGAGGCCAGTTTGGAGTATGGGACTCAGCAAAGAGGACATTGGAGGTGACAAAAGTGTGCAATGGTTCAAGGACAAGGCCCACCACAACCTTTTCAGGGCAACTTGTGATGGGCAATGAATGCAGCCTTGCCATCATTGCCCATTTCTCAAAAACAAATATAAAGGGCTTTAGCATTGTGGGGCAAACGCAGATAATTTTGCCGAGATGAAAGTGGTTTAGTGATAGACTGGTTGTGGAGATTGAAGCTAAACTGTGGGTCAAACAGGGCAGCAAGGTTTTGCATGATCTGGTTCAGCCTCTGTGCATGGCTGGGGTGGGATGTAGAGTCAGTGGCAAGGGAGCAAAGATTATGGCAGGGGCTAAAAATGATGGTTCCGGTCTTCTCTATGTTCAGTTGCAGGAAACTTTAACTCATCCATGCCTTGATATCCAGACAGGTTGTTGTGAGGTTGAGGTAGGTGGCGGAGAGGTAGCGCTGGGTGGCAGTAGCATACATGCGGATGCTGACTCGGTGACTGCAGATATTACTTGAGTGGCAACATGTAGATGGGGAAGGAGGGAGAGCATTCCAGGGTGACTGCTCAGGGGTTGGAAGAGAAGCCATTGCTGGAGGTGTGCTGACTTTGTTTTGATAGGTAGGGGTGCAACCACATGAGGCCAATCCCATAGAGCAGGACAACAGAGGAGAGGCGAGGGAGGAGAATCGAGTGGCCGACTGTATTAAATGCTGCAGAGAGGTTGAAGAGGGCAAGGAGGGAAAACGCAGCACAGTTACAAGCTTTTCTTAATTTAAAGCAATACATTTGTTCTTTCCAAAATGGTTTTGCCGATTAAATCTGAACATGGTTTTATTTTTTCCCAAAAGACATATGCGCACAACCTGAAAAAATTACTATTTCCAACTGCATGATCAACCTTAAAATAGCTGTGAATTATTTGGGCAAAATCATAGAATGGTGCAGCACAGGAGGTGGTAATTTGGCCCGTGCCCATGCCAGCTCTTTGAAAGAGCTATCCAATTTGTCCCATTCCCTTTCTCCATAGCCCTGCAATTTTTCCCCTTCATGTATCCAATTCCCTTTTGAAAGTTATTACTAAATCTGCTTCCACCACCCTTTCGGGCAGTGCATTGCAGATCATAACTCGCTGCATAATAAGTTAAAAAGAATCAATGATGCATCAAATTGTATTGTACATTGTTTAGAATATAGCTGGAATTATTGTATGTGTTAACTATTATGGGTTTGGAATGTTTAAAATTTAGATTTAAAGAAACAGTTCAAAGTGTAAAGGTCCAGTAATTAGAATATGATGCAGGAAAAAAAAAATCATGGAAATTATATTGCAAAAGCTATAAAACAGATTGGAATTAGCAGCAATGTTGTCAATTCTTACTACTTGATGGGCCAGATGCAAACTTGCAGTTCAAACAGCTGAGAACGGAGCCAAGCTAAAACTCTCTTCTGCACTGTGGCTCCTATAGAGCAATGTGGGCTTAATCTTCAACAATGGAGCACATCCAGCAAACTACATGCATAAATTGTTTTGAGATTAGGTTAACACCCAGTCGAATGCAGAAAAAGTTTGTTGACCAATGAAATGTTTGGTTTCACAGTTGACTAAATATGCAGATGCTTAGCTTTGTTGACATTCCAATTAATTGTGAAGTTTGGCTGGTGTGAGGATCGTGATTAATTTACAGAGACTGTTGCACCACGTGATGCTGATCGGGTGGGTAAGGTCATGCACTCTGGATGTTCAGTAACTCTGTGGTGATCTATTAATGAAGAGTGCGATGGAAACACTGCACAGATGATTAAAGTCAAGCAGGGAATCATTTCAAGATTAGGCAGGCAATCATCATTAACATTACTTCTGGGAGTGTACACATAGTAAGTAGGTGGTCACGTAAAGCCCATAATGCTAGAGTATTTGTAAATACCATAGTATATGAGGAATAAGTAGTGATAATACAGGGGGAAATACAACATGGTAACAGTGATTTTGCAGATATATTACACAATACAAAAGCAAAAAAATGATTAATTTGTACATGGCAATTGTGAGGTTATAGTTAGAGTACTGTGTGCAGTTTTGGGCACCACATTATAGGAAGGATATTAAAGCCATAGAGCATACCGCTTAGATTCACCAGGATGATAACAAGGGTGGGGAAGGGTTATGAGGAAAGGCTTGAAATAGTGGGATTATTGCCACTGGAGCAGAGCTGGCCAAAATGAGATATAAATGAAGTTTTTAAATTATGAAGGATTTTGTTAGGTCGATTAGGGAAAGACCATCCGGCTGCGGTCACTGATGAAAGGTTAGGAGAAATTTTTCGATAGAGCGTGGAATGCTTTGCAACAAGGAGCAATTTGGTCAGAAACTGTTACCGAAGAGCAGATAAAAAATTGAAACAGAAGCCGGGCTATGTGGCAAGCGAAGAGCATTGGGCTGAAGGGCCTTCTGCGCTGTGGTCCTTCTACACAGTCCCAATTATTGTGTGTGAAAGCGGCTCACCGTTGCCCGGGCAGAAATGCAGCACTTTCTGATCAACAGTAGCATGACTCCCACCCACGGAAAATTAAACCACCCACCTAGAGCTCAGCCACAGTAATCATAGTTTAACACCTTAACAAGGGAAAACTAAATGATACCAGGTGGGATGTTATGCAAACATACAGATCATAAAATTGTAACTTAAGGCCATGGAAAACATGAAAGGCATGGAAGTACTGTCAAGAGAGGAAGTTAGGGCAACACGGTGGCATAGTGGTTAGCACTGTTGCCTCACAGCGCCAGGGACCCGGGTTCGAATCCGGCCTCAGGTGACTGACTGTGTGGAGTTTGCACATTCTCCCCGTGTCTGCGTGGGTTTCCTCCGGGTGCTCCGGTTTCCTCCCACAGTCCAAAGATGTGCGGGTTAGGTTGATTTGGCTATGATAAATTGACCCTTAGTGTTAGGGGGGGATTAAAATACGTGGGGTTACGGGGATAGGGTGGGATATGTGTCGTTGGGCCGAAATGGCCTCTATCTGCATTGTGGGGATTCTGTGATTCTGTGATCTTCAACATCAGAACTGCATACCTTAGCTATACACCAGGAGGCAGGCCTGGAGGAAACAAAGTGACATCTCAAAGTCATCTCGACCAGCTGAAAGAATTGATAGGACAATTTAATGACATCAACAAGATAAGAAAGGTATAAGGTGCCTTTAACTGGCAGGCCAGGACAAACACCTGGAGATCTATAATGTGTTGGACCAGAAAAATTGTTTCATCGTAATCAACTATGCAGGGGAACGTCAACCAGAATGCTGGCTGCAATGGAAACCTTGGTGACCCAGTAACATTTATATTGTTTCAAAATATTCTGACTGCAGTTATGCCTCACATGGGGGTCTATCCAAGGAGCCTTGCAGTCAGGATTGGACAGCTTGCAATGAATTTGCAGTTGACCAGGAGGAGGGACGATTTCTCTCATTCCCAGATACGGCCCGACAACATAGGAGTACGTCAACACAAAAAGAAAATACTGCGGATGCTGGAAATCTGAAATAAAAACAGAAAATGCTGGAGATGCTCAGCAGGTCAGGCAGCATCTGTGAAGCGAGAAACAGAGTTAACGTTTCAGGTCGATGACCTTTCGTTAGAACTGGAAAAAAAACAGGAAATGGAACAGATTTTTAAGCAAGTGTAGGAGCTGGGAAAGGGGGGAGGGGATGAAAGAACAAAAGGGAAGGTCTGTGATAGGATAGAAGGCAGGAGAGGTTAAGAGACATTCAAGGCAAAAAGGAGATGGTAATGGGACAGGTTAAGAAACAAAGGATGGCTCTAGATGAAGTGTAAATTGCGCTGGCAGAATGAAAGACAGCTGCCATGTGGGAGAGAAGAAAAGAAAACACAAACAAAAAAAAGTGGGAAAAAAATAAAGATGATAGGGGCCGAGGTTATGATCTGAAATTGTTGAACTCTACAGCCTTCCGGACTTAACAAAGTGCCTAATAGAAAAATGATGTGCTGTTCCTCGGGCTTACATTGAGCTTCAGTGGAACAATGCAAGAGGCCTCGGACGGTGAGGAGCGGTGAATTAAAGTGACAGGCGACCGGAAGCTCGGGGTCCCTCTTATGGGCTGAACGGAGGTGTCCCGCAAAGCGATCACCCAATCTGTGTTTGGTCTCCCCAATGTATAGGAGACCGCATCGTGAGCAGCGAATACAGTATACAAAAATGCAAGTACAACAAGTAAATCGCTGTTGCACCTGGAAGGGGTGTTTGGGGCCCTGGACAGTGGGAAGGGGGGGGGGGGGGGGGGGGGGGGGAGAGGTATAAGGGCATGTGTTGCATCTCCTGCGCTTGCACGGGAAGGTGCCGGGCGAAGGGGAAGGTGTGTTGGGGGTGATAGAGGAGTGGACCAGGGTGTCGCAGAGAGTGCAGTCCCTGTGGAATGCTGAAAGGGGAGGTATGGGGAAGATGTGTTTGGTGGTGGGATCACGCTGGAGGTGGCGGAAATGGCGGAGGATGATCCGTTGAATGTGGAGGCTGGTGGGGTGAAAGGTGAGGACAAGGGGAACCCTATCGTGGTTCCGGGAGGGAGGGGCAGGCGTGAGGGCAGAAGTGTGGGAGATAGAATGGACACGGTCAAGGGCTGTGTCAACCACAGTAGAGGGGAATCTTCGGTTGAGGAAAAAGGAAGACATGTTGGAAGCACTGGTATGGAATGTGGCATCGTCGGAGCAGATGCGGCAGAGACGGAGAAACTGGGAGAATGGAATAGAGTCCTTACAGGAAGCGGGGTGGGAGGAAGTGTAGTCGTGGGAGTCAGTGGGCTTATAGTGAGTGTTTGTCAATTGCCTATCCCCAGAGATGGAGACGGAGACGGAGACGAGTATGTCAACGTCACTGAAGCAAAAATGACAACTTCAAAGTCAGTGAGGGAGGCGACTGCCGCCAACCGGGGAAAGGCTGGGGAGGGAGCGAAAGGAAAGGGGGGGGGGGGGGGGGGAGGGAGGGAGGGAGGGAGGGAGACAGAAGGAAAAGAGGGGGGGAGGGAAGGGAAGGCGGGGAAGGAAAGGCCGGGGGTGGAGGTTTTGGCCAAGTTTTGGGGGGGGGGGGGGGGGTGGAAGAGGAGAGAAGGGAAGGAGGGAGAGAGCACGAAACATCAGGCTTCCCGTTCCAGCTAAATGCGCAGCTTCCGGTCGTTGGCAGCAGTCACTCCTTTTTACATTTTTCCCACAGCAAGTGAGAGAAACAATTCTATCACAGACCTTCCCTTTTGTTCTTTCATCCCCTCCCCCCTTTCCCAGCTCCAACACTTGCTTAAAAATCTGTTCCATTTCCTGCTTTTTTCCCAGTTCTGACGAAAGGTCATCGACCTGAAACGTTAACTCTGTTTCTCTCTTCACAGATGCTGCCTGACCTGCTGAGTTTCTCCAGCATTTTCTGTTTTTATTTCAGATTTCCAGCATCTGCAGTATTTTCTTTTGGAAACAATTCAGTAACTGGTTGTCAGAGAGATTCAACTCTAGGCTGTATTTTGGGCACAGTTGCAGATTGGGTGCTGCCAGTGCTTTTGACAGCCACTTACTTCCTATCCGAGACATTAATTTTAAAATAGTTTGCAGAGCTGTCACAGTGACAGAAGAACTCTCCTTCTCCTGTATTTTCTTGCCTCAAACCTCCTCCCCCAACACCTCTGCTGACTCTTATACTATTGCGCCAGGTGATTGAATGCCCCTTGTGCACTGCAGGTAGGAATCTGCAAAACGAGTGCAAGAATTCCCGCCCACAATGTGCAGCAGCAGTTGTTCCCCCAGAGCAGTAATAGCAGGCCAGAGCTGTGGCTAGTGCAGAGTTTCAACTGTGAACATAAACAAGCAGACACCACGTCCGATACTCTAGCAATGCATGCACGTATTTTTACCACATGCAATTAACTCTCAGCAGGTTCAGTGGCCACCATATGTAAAAAAAAAAAACTGTATTTGATTTATTTAATTTAAACCTTATTCAGCTGTGTGCGCAGCAGAATCTACTGAAAACAGGACAAGTTAGAGTTTCTGGTATGACACGAGGTTGTCATGCTATGCTGCCTGCTAACTACTTAAAAAATATTTGCCCTCAGGATAGGGATGCTGGCATGGTTAAATTTATTGTCCATCCTTAGCTGGCACTAATTGTTTTTACAACAGTTTGGTTCGCTTGGCTATTTCAGAGAGTATTTAGACTCGCGCCGGAGTCATGTACAGCAGACCAGTTCGGGGTGGCAAATTCACTTCCTTGACCATCAGTAAACCAGTTGAGTTTTTAAGAGCAATGGCTATATTTTTCTGGTGCCAGACCACATATTACCACATTTATTGAATCCAATTTCATAATTTGTCCTGGTGACACCAAGTCACAAGGAGATATTAGGGCAGATGACCAAAAGCTTTGTCAGAAAGCTAAGTTTTAAGGATTGTCTTGAAGGAGGAGAGGGAGGTAGAGATGCAGAGGGGTTTAGGGAGTGAATTCCAAAGCTTAGGGCCGCAACAACTGAAGGCACGGCCACCAAGGGCGGGGCAAAGGAAGTTCAGGATGCATGAGAGGTCAGAATTGGAGGAATGCAGAGTACTCGGAGGGTTGTAGTGCTGGAGGAGCTTTCAGAAATAGGGAGAGGCGAGGCCATGGAGAGATTTGAACACCAGTCTAAGAATTTTAAAATCAAGCCGTTTGGGGACTGGGAGCCAATGGAGGAGGGAGGGGAGGCGAGGGGGCGGGCGGAGGGCGAAGGGGGCGGGTTGTATCAGTGTGTGTATTAATAAAAGTTATCAGATGTTTCTATATTTCCTGGTCGTTGAACCTGCATTGAGGTGAAGGATAGGGAGTACCCCAAGAACCTAACAAAAAATATCCCTGAACACGAGTTCCAAGGTGAGCAGAGGATGAGGGTACAGTTCCACGAGACCCAGTTATATGTTGCTGTGACAAAACCAATCAGCTAAAATGTCTCAGCTGACTATGAGATGAAACTAAGAGTGACGGCACTACATCCTATTCTGTTTTGGTGCTTTTAAATTCTAAATATGTTCCTCAGGTTCAATGTCACCGACCACCCCTGTAAGTCAGTCTGCACACCTTACAACCTTTTTTTGCCCGATATCTAGGTAAATGTAATGAGCCCAAGAGTTGAATAAAAAAATCTTCGTCCCAGTATTCTGGCTTACTGCATATACTATGTTCCCTCACATGATTTCCTCGACTTTGAAAGGTGGAAGAATAAATACCATCAGTCATGGCTTCAACTGCAAATTATAAGTCAGATTTATTGAACAGTGTTAAACACAAACCATAGGTTTACAGTAATTATAGACTTTACTATTCTCCTCAGAATACCATGAACAGCAAAGACGCTTCTGCTCTAACATAGCACAAAACTTGAAGCATGGTCGCTTGCATCTTGCGTAACTATTCGCTGTCACCGAGTCTCTGGCCTGCTCTACTGCTGTTAGTTTCAGAATGCTTGTTAGCCTTTGGCCGGCTAACCAAACATAAATCCACAGCCAACTTCCAGCTAAAGAGCTAACCATCAAATGGACTGCAAAGAATCACAGACTGCCTCCCTCAGACTTGATTCAAGTCTTCCCGAGATTCCCAGGTTAAAGGCAATCAAAATAGAATTTCCCCACACAAATACAGTTCCTCTGGTGCAAAGATATTAAAATGTATAGACTTTAGAAATATAATCAAAACTGCCTATTCACCACGATACATCTATGTAAACAGTATAATTATACCTCTGTCAAGTGGGTTTTGCAGATGAAACTCCAGTGTGGGATGATATACCGAGCAACATCACCATGAAGGAAAACAGAGGTTCTATTATTCCGTCGTGAATAGTCAATGGAAATCAGCAATCTACAGTAATGCTGGCAGCTATGGCGGATGTCATGAAGCTCCTACCATTTTTGATACTGAAATGGAAGACACTACTCAAGGATGAAATTCCATCTGGTGTGCATGAACAATCCGAGTATAAGAATTTAATGCAGCATTAGTCAAGAATGGACGTGTGCAATGAATGATCAGGTGCCTTGCTCGTAAACATGCTCCAATGGAAGTTTTCCATGATCATTTAACATTAATGATTAAGCAGCTTGTTCATCAATGCAATACTTATTTGGCCAAAGTAGCAGGAACGATGACCAACCAACTGCAAGCTACACACGTGGTCATAAACAAACCACAGATGGCTTGCAAATGATTACCACAACTGGCTTTACAGGGGTAAACTGATGCCAGCAGACTGTGTGCAGAAACCTAGACTGCTTCTGAAGCTGCAGTAGTGCTGTACAGTCATGCCAGATTCTATCCTTTCAAAAGTGCTGTGTCTCCAATGTGAACAGAAGGCTTTTCCTCGGTGATGGTGATGAGGAGGATCTATCTAGCACCTCAAAATCAAACTCCTGTGATGAATAAGAGCAGAGCTGGACAGTTTATTTCTCGTAAGAACCCCTGGACTGGAAAATCTGGGTACAAGTAGCCACAAGCATTGTACACAGGTACCAGTACCAGATTTAGTTTTTTAACAAGCACCATCATGGAACATACTGCTCATTGCATGTCTTCAGTAGCTGTGCTTAAAACTGTAAAGGTGTTTAAGTGAGAGAGGGAATTGGCCTACAGTCATATCCAAATGGTACAATGCAATACCATATCCAAATAATGCAAGCACATGAAAAATGAATTAGATTTCACACACTACAAACATCCTGAGGGTAACAAAAATCTACAGGACAAAATAATTTTCAGCTTTTATTCTGAATGTGATGTGAATCATGTGTACATAAATCAACTTGTAACATGTTTGAGAAACTTTAAATCATTTCAATCTCACGTCTTGATTGGTCTTTACATTCATACCACATTTACTCCAGAACTTTGCAAATGATCAGCTTTCTCCCAGAAAATAAATATGTGCAAGATGCACTTACTTGGTCAAAATAGTATAGAAAAATAAATAACAGTAAATAAATGTTCCATCTTCTGAACAATATATTTATATACCATCATACATGGCTCAAGCAGCTGCTAGCAAGTATATTTATCGTGGACCCAGCCTGTTCTTAAAGGCCCTTAAAGATTTTGCCATCATTGGTGCAACTTCTGGAAAAAAAACATTTTCTTTTAAGAAAACCATGCCTAGCTCCCAAGAACTCTTAACATCCACATTGCACTAGTTATTGTGCATTTAAAAAAAAAGACTAATCCATTACGAAAGTGCTAAATTGTCAACAGTCAAAAAAGACCAAATAAATTCTCCAAATATGTAATTCACAGTTAAATTTAGATTGTGAAATGCATCTTCCGAGGTAACACACCTCCAAGATTTGGAACGAAAACCATCCCAACATTCTCAGTCACAAATTTCCTCAACCAAGTCTGTAATAAAAACTGAGCAGGATGCTGCAATGATTTCCATTTCCAACCCATAACTATCACAGCAAGAGTTACTAGGTCACCATTTATCTATCTAATCCCCCTATTGAATGCACTAATTTACTACCTAATTAAAATAATTTGAAACAAAGCCTGAATTTTACTTTCACCCGTGTACCAATTTTCTCCTTTACCCAACCTCCTTGGGTCTCTGCTCCATCTATCTCTACACTTTAAGCTGCACAGTCTAGTCTGATCCAGCATCAATGCTGCTCCCTAAGTGACCAATGGATCAGTACCTCCAGAGAGCCACCCCCCTCCCCTCCCCCCGCCCACCCACCACTCCCTGCATCAAATAGTCGCAAAGTCTGTTACTGGCCTTAAGGATACACATTTGAAGGGCAGTCTAGAATCAATGCTAAACTCCAGAACCCTGGTTTTTTTTTTAAAAGAGCAAAGTCACAAACTAATTTTCCCCAAGTGTTGTACTACTACATTGTAGGCTTTCGCACTATTGGAAATATTTCATCTCAATTTTTTTACATTTTTTTTTTATATATAGTCCAGAAAAGTTAGGTGCTTTGAAAAATGGTTTGCTTTACTTACTTTTAACATGCCTCTTTGCATCTGGGCCTGAATGACTGCTTGGAGCAACATAGCTACTCTTTGGTCTGTCAGAAGAGCCACTTCCCCCAGCAGAGCCAGAGTTTTCTGTGCTCCCAACAGACTTCATCCTAGGTGAGAACAATATTTCAGATGCAGCTAAGAAAATGTATCAAACATGCTCTATTCAATTCGTGAAAAAAATGAATCACCCTTATTTATACAGTTCTCAATGTTGACTGGATTCAGTGCAGATCACTGATGGAACCTGAAACCTCATTACCATTTCATATCCTCACGCCCCACTGAAGCCAAAGGACTCGCATGCATCATAAATCTGCATATTTTCCAAATTGCAAATGGAGTCTGGGGGATAAGGTGAGAAATGTGCTCATCTCAACAGTTTGAGAATGGAGCTTAATAATAAAGCTGGTTCACAATAGAAAGAATACCACGCTAGAAGAATTCTACAATCCAGACGGACACCATATTACGTGAAAGCTGGCCAACATCTTGTCCATTGCACAGCATGTGTGCCCCTTCTCCAAAAATGTTTTGGCGTAAGTCATGCCTCAACCGTGCTCTAAATTCCAAATCGCAACCCCCTAACCCCCACCAATTAATTATTATTTTTTTTTATAAAAGGCATGCACCTTGTTATATTTACAGCCAGCATAGTTAGAGCCTAATTCATTATGAAGGTATACAATGCTGAACTTGTTCAAATCTGAACTTACAAATGATTAGTAAATAAAAATTACAAGCTAGATGATAAAAGACACTACTTAATTGGGAACAGTACAACTCAGCAATCTCAGCCTTACTTCCTCTCATTAATAACATGACGACTTATTCTTACTGCAGTACAGAGATTGTTTTTGTATTTATAGTTTAAGAACTTCCACCATTTCTTCTGTGTTGCTAAACATCCAGATGTAACCACAATGCCCAGCACTAGAGCTCAGTGTTCCATTACTACCACCACAAACCACAGATATTAAAGTGGCTTGGCTCTGAAGCATGATGCACAATATCAATTCAGATGACTTGATTCAGTAGTTCAACACAGGTCACTGATCACTGGAATAAGTCAAATAAATTTAGCATCAAAACCATCCAGAGTAGCGCCCCATCACCAAAAGGATTAATGGTCAATAACAAAGCACAATTTTACAATGTGACCAGCATTGTACAAAACCGAAGGTGAATTGGAAAACAATTCATTATACTAGAAGCAAGCAAGAGGTTATCTATCATTAGCTGTAAATTAAGAGATCACAAATGCCACTACAGAATTCAATATCTGATCTATCCATATTCAAAAAAAGAAAAATTCCTCAACTAGATCATTGAAAAACACTTTCTATTCAGTGGTATAGACATAGCATTGCAGTATGAAAGTGCTCAATGTATTTGCTATATAAAGCTCAGTTGTGACAAGTTACTTCATCTTCTAAATTTATCCCATTCCCTTTTGGAAGTTACTATTGAATCTGCTCCCACCACCCTTTCAGGCAGTGCATTCCAGATCACAACAACTCGCTGCGTAAATTTTTTCCCCTCATGTCACCTCTTTTTTTGGCCAATTACCTTAAATCTATGTCCTCTGGCTACTGACCCTTCCACCACTGGAAGTAGTTTCTCTTTATTTACTCGATCAAAACCCTTCATAATTTTGAACGCCTCTATCAAATCACCCCTAAATCTTCTCTGCTCCAAGGAGAACAATCCCAGCTTCTATATTCTCTCTCATAATAACTGAAGCCCTCATCCCTGGTACTATTCTAGTAAATCGCCTCTGCACCCTCTAAGGCCTTGACATCCTTCCTAAAGTGTGGTACCTAAAATTGGCCACAATATTCCATCTGGAGCCTAACCAGTATTTTATGAAGGTTTAGCATAACTTCCTTGCTTTTGTACTCTATGTCTCAATTTATAAAGCCATGGGTCCTATACACCTTTTTTTAAACAGCCTTCTCAACTTGTCCTGCCCTGCCACCTTCAAAGATTTATGTACCTACATTCCCAGGTGTCTTGGTTTCTGCACCCCCTTTAAAAATTGTACCTTTTAGTTTATATTACCATCTGAGAGTTACATGGTTACACTCCTGATGATTTACCTTCTTGCTGGAGAAGCACCTTACTTCCCCTCCCCAACTGAGATTAGAAATTGTGTTAACCTGCACCCTACCACTCCCTAGAATATAGCACCAGGCCATCCATCCATAAGCTGTTCCAACACATGCAATTTTCATTTTTAAAATGGAAAAACAAAGACCTTCTGCTCCAATTTTTAGTGCACATGGTGCAGGAAGAATGCTTACTTGTGCTTTGCAAAGGGAGAACTTTGAAGGGCAGAGCCTGCAGTGCCATGTTTTCCTTGTTGGCGGAGAATGTTTCTGGGTGGTTTTGCAGAAGTATTTACATATGCCATTTTCACCTGACGACCTGAAGACAGAATCATTGATCAAACTTACATTTTTGGCATATTCTAACAATCACATTGGTCAAGAATGTCTGCGGAGCCAATAAAATTTACATCATTCCCTGTTGCAATGCTAATGAGGTTCTAATGGCATGTTTTAACTGACTATGGTGATTTCATGTTATCTTCGCTACTCCAGTAGCAGGCACTAGTCAGAGAATTTTCTAGCAGTCAAATACAAACTATTTTCAAACTGAATTTGCATTCATCTTGTCTTATGGACGTGTGGTGAAATATTAAGTTATAACTGACAGTCATCAGGGTCAAATAGATGCCCACGGTTAAAAGCAGTGTAGGAACCCGAACCAAATTGAGACTATCCTCCACCCATAACCCAAAAATGTAACATCTACAAACTAACAGTCATAAGGTTTAGATACTGTAGAGAAAGTGTAAAGCCTCTGGCTTGGAAATGATAGGATTTATGTTGTACTGGTTACTGGAATGAAGTCATTAAACAATGAGGTCAACTCTCAAATCAGGTGTGTTTCAAGGTGATGTCTTAATTTAAATTCTAAAGTATTAAAAAAAATCTCCCAGAATTGCCTAGGCAGAAGGAAGTTCTTTGCATTGACCGAATAAGTTTGGCTGTAGTTGGAACACTAAGATCTTCGCTCGGAATACAAAAGGTAGATTGATCAGGAATTGGTCTAAAACAGTCTTCAGCACTTTCCTTTCTAAAAAAGGTAAGGGTTGTTGCTCAGGAGTTAATTTTACACTATGCCTTCATAATGAAGTGCATTGAACTACAATTTACTTACATTATATAGACAATTGATGAGGCCACATTTGGAATAAGTGCAATTTTGTCCCCTCAACCTTCAAAATTTGTGGAAAATTCAGAGAATAAAATGATGATTCTAGTCTTAAGATAGAAAGAAAGACTTGCATTTATATAGCGCCTCTCACGACCACCGGACGTCTCAAAGCACTTTACAGCCAATGAAGTACTTTTGGAATGGAGTCACTGTTGTAATGTGGGAAACGCAGCAGTCAATTTGCACACAGCAAGGTCCCACAAACAGCAATGTGATAATGACCAGATAATCTGTTTTTTTTATGTTGGTTGAGGGATGAATATTGGCCAGGACACCGGGATAACTCCCCTGCTCTTCTTCGAAATAGTGCCATGGGATCTTTTACGTCCACCCGAGAGCGCAGACATGGCCTCGGTTTAACGTCTCATCCGAAAGACGGCACCTCCAACAGTGCAGCGCTCCCTCAGCAACTGCACTGGAGTGTCAACCTAGCTTTATGTGCTCAAGTCCCTGGAGTGGGACTTGAACCCACAACCTTCTGACTCAGAGGCGAGTGTGCTACCAACTGAGCCACAGCTGACACCAAGTGTAGTCTTAAGGTTTTAGGGGGTGGGCGGGGGGTTATTGTACCAGGGTGTGCAGTGGTACTTTAGCCCCCCGCCAAGCAGCTTGGGTGCTAGAATTGGCCTCAGAGCCCCTGGGGGCTATCTAGCGACCCCTGCTTGAAGGTGTGGGGGATCTGATTGGGGAACAAGCCTGGGGGCTCTGACCCATGTGATTCTGTACACCACCTGGTGCAGCAACCCACTGGAAGGTCAAACGAATTAAGCAAAACAGGATATATATATATATCCTGTTTTGCTTAATTCGTTTGACCTTCCAGTGGGTTGCTGCACCAGGTGGTGTACAGAATATACACATATATATATGCAGATTTTTTCTTTAAAAGTGCTGAGTGATTAAAAAAAGGTAAATTAACGTGGACCAAGTGCAGAACTTAAGGACAAATTCAAAATTAAAAAGCTTCACCCAAGACAAGTTTAGAAGGAAATAGTTCCCCTCTCCTCAGGTATGGCTACGGGGAATAGATCGTAAAATAAAACACGTAATGAAATTTAGATAAATGCCTAGAAGGATTGGCATAATATCAGTTTAGGAATGGGACTGGAGGTTGTAACAATTTCAAACAGCGATGAATAGTGCGGTGTCAATCATGACGGTTCCTGAACTTACAGGAACCCTGGAAATGTCGTACCAAGAGAGGCAACTGGGTCAATAATCTACATCTCAAGTCACTACTGACTTGAGTATATAATCTAGCTTGACACTTCAGTACAGCACTGAGGGAGTGTTGAGTCTTTGGAGGCGCCATCTTTTGGATGAGACGTTAAACTAGCTTACATGGAATAAAAGATCCATGGCAGCATTTAAAAGAACGAAAGGAGAAAGTTCTCTTGGCCAACATTTCTCCCTTAAACAGCACCAAACAGATTATCTGGTCAGTCATTCATTTGTTGTTTGTATGGGCCTGTGTGGGGATTGGCTGCCGTGTGTGTCTATGAAACATCAGTGACCAACTTCAAAACGTAATCTATTGGTTATAAAGTGCTTTGGCATGTCCCAAGTACACAAGACTCTATAGAAGTGCAAAATTCGGTGTATGCAATACAAATAGGAAAATAAAATTGCAAGTGCTTAAAATTTGAAATAAAAATACAAAATTCTAGAAATAAGCAGGCCAGTCAGCATCTGTAGAGAGGTACATGTCTCAGGTGTATGACCCTTCCTCAGAAATGAAAATAGCCAATACCTCAAACATTAACATGTCTTTCCTCTTTACAGATCTTGATTGGCCTACTGCGTGTTTCAATACTCTGTTTTTGATACTTCCAATGCTGAATTGAATGAGTAGTCCAATTCAGAGTCCCATCCTATTCACACCTGCAAAAGACAGGATGTGACAGTTGCACTTAATACTTTAAATAGTTTTCAAATAACAAATACAATCTTTCAAGTGAGAGAGTCATTTTGGCTCATTTGTTATTTTAACAAAATGAAAGCACACATTTCATGTTTTGTAGCGTGCACCTTCATGCTTGCGTGACAGGAACAAAAACCCACCAACAGAAAAATGCGGAAAAAAACATTTAAAAAATAAATTGTGGAGCGCCTCCCAACAATTTGCATTTAGATATTTTAATCCCAATACCAATTTGCTCATGTTAAAATGCCAAATCACCAAAATGTTAGCCACAAGCATTTGTACAACAAGGTGTTATATACACACATATTTACCTGAACATAACCAGAAATGGACATACAGAAATGGTTTTGTGAATGAGAGTTGACCATACATTAAATGGCTGACTATATTTGAACTGGGTTTAAAAAATTGTGTATTCATTTAAAACAATGACTTCAAATATAGCCCACTAAAAACTCTTGTAAATTACACTGCATTTACTGTGTTAGCTTTAAGAGTTTTAAGCACCCTGGTTTTATGATATGCTAAAAATTGGGGTTGGGCTTGGCCATGGTGTGGGTGCCTGACGCATGGGGGACAAGACTTGCTAAACTTGGTAATACAAGCAAGATAAGCACACAGCATCCAAGGTGTCTTTGGACCTGCAGATGAGGTCACATCCTGTGGGGGGGCATCCAGATCATGCAGCAGTACAGTCTAACCTTACTAGGTGGAACTTGGATTGCAGCAGCTACTTGGCACTTTAAATTGAAGTGTAGCCATAGCAAACGCAAGGATTGTGCAAAAGATTAATCCCAAGGAACCCCAAAAATATAGGCACAATGATCAATGCAATAGCTCCAAAAACCAAGCAGCAAAAAAGTGCAAATGCAGCAAAAAACAAACCAGCTACAAGAGGGCCTACTGAGCAGGCCTGGTTAGTTCTAGCACGGATATGCCCAGTTTTTATGCTTGAGGCGAACACTGTGGGCAGAGCCTTAGCAAAACTTGTGAAGTTTGGCATGAGAGCTTTATTTGAATAGCAGAGGCCAACGTTGCATGGCCTCCTTCAACTGCCCCAAATTGTGCCTCAAAATTTGCCCTGCGTTTCCAGCAAAAGATTACAATGTCATTGTCTGAAATTCTT
The DNA here is from genome assembly GCA_030390025.1 of Squalus acanthias. Lineage (NCBI taxonomy): Eukaryota > Metazoa > Chordata > Chondrichthyes > Squaliformes > Squalidae > Squalus > Squalus acanthias. Next base: position 24,552,000 of record CM059433.1, on the reverse strand, counting down.
CAAGCAGTTGCACTGAACGGTACATTTGTGTCACCATACTACATTTTATTTAAATTCATCTCAAGTGCGTGTTAAGTATGAGGTAGGTGAAGAACCCAATTATAGAGGGCGCCTGTCTACAGTGACTACCAAACTCCAGATTCAATAATATATTAATGATTCAAATTCGAACCTTTGCATCGCTATAATGGCTTGCCAATATAAATGTTTCATGGCCTACATTAAAAAAGGTGAGCACCATACTAAGTTCACACTGACCTTTGGGCTTATTAGCATGTGCAGAACTAATGCTTTGTGTCAATATTTTCAGTTTCTGTTCTCTTTCGTCGTAAAGCCTCAGATACAGCTCACGCCATGATTCATATTCATAGGGCTCCTCACTTTTGAAATCTTTTTTACAATGCTTCATCCAGAAATGGCCAGTCTGTTCAATAAAGGTCTATTTAAGATAAACATAAACACAAAGCACCCAAGGAGCTCATCAAAAAGATGGTACAAGTCATTCAATGAGCATCCAGCTTTCGCACTTGATTTCCATCCATCATGTTGACACATTGTAAACTCAAGTACTGAATATGGAATTGAAAGAATCTATTTCTAAAAAATATAAATTACTGATTTACCAGAGAATGGATAGCAGGATGATGCTTCAATTTCTCTGACGTTTCAGCTAGACACTAGAGTGCAGGCAAATTTTATTACTGTTATTTGATAATGCTTTTTTATACATTAAAAGCAGTTAAGATGCTTTTACAATTGACGTTCATTCAGTTTGGTTCCATCAATTTAAGCTGTCATCATGCTGTTTACTGTGCAATGTATTCCCTCTCCTCATGTACATATTCTTCAGGCATTAGGAAACATCATAAAATTCATTTTGAAGTATGGTGATGCACTTTAAGTCAATACAATCAAAGGTTTATGTTTTATGCCCGAATACCTTTGGAGAATGTTTTCTTGAGCCATTAACTAAATTGGTTAAAATCCATTTCAAAAAAATTTGTTCGGGTTTCAAAAAAAAAACCATCACTTATATCTAGCTAAACATATACTTGATTTTCTTGAGACAAAGTGAAACATTAAGAACACCTCACTGTGATTATCCTAAAATTATGTTTAAAGATCAAGCCAAAGTATCAACAGCATTTACTGCGCTTAAAAATGTGTACACAAGTTAAAATAAAAACTTATTTAACCAGTTAAACTAAATTAATAGTTCACCATCTGATTTCCCTCCCTGTCCTTGCTCATCATCTACCTGGTGACATGGCCAAGATCAAGAGCTCACAACTATTAGATCTTAACACTCCCCATTACATTTTATGTTCTTCTCATCATCTGTGAGCAAAGACACATCCAAGGCACAAATTTATTTTGTAAGAACATTGCCCACCTCCCCAAAAGATGTAGGGAGAAGAACCGATAAAAAACACATTAAGCTTTCAGAAATCTGGGAAATAAATCTCAGCTACTGTGCATTTCAGACAGCAAAAATAATCTGATCTTCAGTCAATGAATTAACCACATTTAACAGATTGCTGCTTTATTTCCCCAATTACTCCTCTGCTCTTATTGTAGGAAACAACAACAACAACAACAACAACTATTTATATAGCGCCTTTAATGTAGTAAAACGTCCCAAGGCGCTGCACAGGAGTATTGCAAGACAAAAAATTTGACACCGAGCCACATAAGGAGAAATTAGGGCAGGTGACCAAAAGCTTGGTCAAAGAGGTAGGTTTTAAGGAGCGTCTTAAAGGAGGAGAGAGAGGTAGCGAGGCGGAGAGGTTAAGGGAGGGAATTCCAGAGCTTATGGCCCAGGCAACAGAAGGCACGGCCACCAAAGGTTGAGCGATTATAAACAGGGATGCTCAAGAGGACAGAATTAGAGGAGCGCAGATATCTCGGGGGGGGGGGGGGGGGGGTTGTGGGGCTGAAGGAGATTACAGAGCTAGGAAGGGGCGAGGCCATGGAGGGATTTGAAAACAAGGATGAGAATTTTGAAATCAAGGCGCTGCTTAACCGGGAGCCAATGTAGGTCAGCGAGCACAGGGGCAATGGGCGAACGGGACTCGGTGCGAGTTAGGACACAAGCAGCCGAGTTTTGGATGACCTCAAGTATACGTAGGGTGGAATGTGGGAAGCCAGCCATGAGTGCGTTGGAATAGTCAAGTCTAGAGGTAACAAAGGCATGGATGAGCTGAGGCAATTGCAGAGACGGGAGATGTTACAGAGGTGGAAGTATGCTGTCTTAGTTATGCTGCGGATATGTGGTTGGAAGCTCATTTCACTGTCAAATATGACACCAAGGTTGCGAACAGTGTGGTTCAGTCTCAGACAGATGTTAGGGAGAGGGATGGAGTCAGTGGCTAGGGAACAGAGTTTATGGCAGGGACTAAAAACAATGGCTTTGGTCTTCCCAATATTTAATTGGAGAAAATTTTGGCTCATCCAGAACTGTATCTCGGACAAGCAGTCTGACAATTTAGAGACCGTGGAGGGGTCGAGAGAAGAGGTAGTGAGGTAGAGCTGGGTGTCGTCAGTGTACATGTGGAAACTGACGCTGTGTTTTTGGATGATGTCGCCAAGGGGCAACATGTAGATGAGAAATAGGAGGGGACCAAGGATAGATCCTTGGGGGACACCAGAGGTAACGATGCGGGAGCTGGAAGAGAAGCCGTTGCAGGGGATTCTCTGGCTACGATTAGATGGATAAGAATGGAACCAGGCGAGTGCAGTCCCACCCAGCTGGACGACAGTGGAGAGGCGTTGGAGAGGCATGGAGTGGTCAACCGTGTCAAAGGCTGCAGACAAGTCAAGAAGGATAAGGAGGGATAGTTTACCTTTGTCAGTCACAAAGGATGTCATTTGTGACTCTGATGAGAGCCGTTTCAGTACTGTGGCAAGGGCGGAAACCTGATTGGAGGGATTCAAACATGGAATTGCGGGAAAGATGGGCATGGATTTGGGAGGCAACAACACGTTCAAGGACGTTGGAGAGGAAAGGGAGGTTGGAGATGAGACGGTAGTTTGTAAGGACAGAGGAATCAAGGGTTGTTTTGTTTTTTTGAGGAGGGGTGATGACAGCAGATTTGAGAGAGAGGGAAACAGTACCTGAGGAGAGAGAACTGTTAACAATATCAGCTAACATGAGAGCCAGAAAAGGAAGTTGGGTGATCAGCAGTTTGGTGGGAATAGGGTCGAGGGAGCAGGAGGTGGGTCTCATGGACAAGATGAGCGCAGAGAGGTCATGAAAGGAAATCAGAGAAAAACTAGAGAAAGATGTGAGTTCAGGGCTAGGGTAGGGGGGAACCTTAGAGGAAGTTTGGCCCAGTGGGCCAAACCTTAAAGAAGTTCTACTGTCTACAGCATATATCTGGTCCACCACTATATACCATGTTATAACTTGAATATTTTGTGCTATGTATCTTGCAAGTCAAAAATACAAGAAACAAATGGTAACTCAAAAGAATATCGGTTTACATTTATTTAAAAAGGGAGATAGAACTAGTCCAGGGAACTATAGGCCAGTTAGCTTATCATCATCAGTGGTAGGAAAGGTAATGGAAGCTTTACTCAAAGAGTAATAGAAAAACCCATCTAGAAACTGAAAATATAATAAACATAGGAACAGGAGTAGGCCATTCATCCCTCGAGCCTGTTCCGCCATTCAATGAGATCATGGCTGATCTGCGATCTAACTCCATATAGCCGTCTTCGGCCCATATTCTTTAATTTTGGTTAACAAAAAGCTATCAATCTCTAATTTAAAATTAACAATTGATCTAGCATCAATTGCCGTTATAATAAATAGTCAGCACGGATTTCTCGGGGGTCGTTCGGCCTGACAGCCAGCCTCTCTTCCGTGGCTACGTTCGCTCCCAGGTGGCCCTGGAGATGGAGCACGCGGTGTCCACCGGCACGCTCGAGGCCTTCCGCGACCGGTGGGCACCGCAGGGACTGGAGTGCATCATTACACCCGGGAACAAAAATTTAATTTAATTTGTTAAGGTTCCTTTAAAGTTATTTTTGTTAAGTTACTGTTCTTTTATTGGTTGTGCCCCTTTAAAAAGGGGGAATATGCTGAACTTTAAATTGGCATTTGCCAGGATGAAGAGGAGTCAGCACAGATTTTTAAGGGGAAGGTTATGCTTGACCAACCTTATTGAATTCTCCAACCCCCTCTTTCTCTCTAATTTGTCATACTGCTTGTCCAATATCCAGTACTGGATAAGTCAACATTTCCTCCAACTAAATATTGGGAAGACCGAAGCCATTGTCTTTGGTCCCCACCACAAACTCCGTTCTAGTCACCGACTTTATCCCTCTCCCTGGCCACTGTCTGAGACTGAATCAGACCGTTCGCAACCTTGGCATCCCATTTGACCCCAAGATGAGCTTCCGACCACATATCTGCTCCATCACCAAAACCGCCTACTTCCACCTCCGTAACATCGCCCGACTCCTTCCCTGCCTCAGCTCAACTGCTGAAAACTGAGGTTATCTCAGAGGAAAGAGATTAAGTTACAGCAACCAGAACACTCAAATTTATGACACGTGAAATTAAGGCAGGAATTTTCTTTACCTAGGCGGGTCTGGTGCGCGCGGGGTCCATGGCGGGTCGTGACCCCGCTGCTGGTTCCATCCCGCTGTTGAAAATAAACTTACCTTAATGGGGCCTATTAAGCCCGCCCTGCGTGTTACCCAGCCCAATGAGATGGAGCGGGTCTGGTGACATCATTCATGACACGTTATCCGCCGGGATCTTTGAAGGGACCATGGCCACATTATATTTGAAGTTTAATCTGACATGGTGCTGTCAGTGCACTACAGCATTGGAGTGCTGCAAACACTGACAATGACTGCACAGAGGCAGAGGGCTGCACCCAGGTTCTCCGATGACTCCCTCCATATGCTTATGGAGGGAGTCAGAACACGCAGGGAGGGCCTCTTCCCATCCGATGGGCGGAAGAGCCCTCCCCAGGAGACCAAGACAGCCTGGTTGCAGTTTGCAGAGGAGGTCACAAGCAGGGATGTGGTCAGGAGGACCTGGGTGCAGTGCCGCAAACGTTTCAATTATCTCATGAGATCAACAAATGTTAGTACAAAGCCACACTCAACTGCATCCTGCTGTGCCTCTCATCACATCCCCATCACTCTGCCTTCCCAACCCTACTCCTGCACATCCTTACTCACACCAACTTACCTTGCACCTCCACCCATCCCTCGCTCTCTATCTACATTATCACATCCCCCATCTCACTAGCCACCCCTCACACTCATGCAATCATACCAACTAACACACAAGGGTAGCCACTTGGGTGTTTTATCCAATATTTATGTAAAGTTTCTGTTAATGTGGTGTCAAACATAAAAATCTTTATTTTCAACACCTTCCAATCTTGGACAGATTTGTGTGCACCTTTGGAAGTGGCTTAGTGAGTTGCAGTGAATGGTGAGACATAACGGTAACCCCTGCAATGGTGAGGAGTGGGAAAGGAATGGATTGGGCATTGTAGGGATGCTTTATGGTGTGGGGTGGTGCCAACCTGGTGCATCATGTGGCAGCCATATGGGTGTACAACGTAAAGGTAACTAAATCTGGCCGTGATGAGGCCATCCCTGGCCTCCCAGGAAGCAATGTGCTTGGGTGCCGACGTCCTCTGTAGCATCAGGTGATTGTGGAGAAGGTTGGTGGTGTTGTTGGTATTGGGGCTCATCGTGGTCCGATTCAGAGGACCAAGGTGAGACAGTATAAATGGCACCCATGTTGATGGAATAGATGGCAGGTGAAGTACAGATGACAGAAGCATTCTGTCAGTGGAGAGAGAGTTCTTCCAATGAAGGGACACTGGATGGAGACTTTGCTGGAACACTTGCAGCCTGCAGAATCTGTGCTGGAAATGGACTGAGCAACAGCTTCTGCCTGAGGAAAGTGATCATCTGTCAGTGGGAGCTTTCACTGAACATTTGATGCTGTCAAGTAATCAGCTGGAGCAATGGCCACAACTCCCGCCTCAGGTTGACAGATGTGGTTCCCGAGCTGCATGAATCCCGTGGCCATGCAGGGAAATTTAAAAAGTTAGTGAAAAAAGACTCAAGTGCCTGCAAATGACCTGATAATTATTTCAATTAGGTAGCCCACCGCTGCCGGTCGAGTTGGCTCCGCGATGACAGATGCACCTGGGGGAAAGGCGCGTGGGGGCGGGATGACAGCAGGTTCCCCACCCGCTCCCAAAAACAACTTCCCCACCCGACCCGCCACGATCGCGCCCACTACCACGGCCCAGACTAGAGGAACCTTCTCAGTTGCTCGAGCATGCAGCCATCCAACCTCAGGCCAATTCATATAAATAGATGCATATGCTTAAATCCAATGTTTTTTTTTAATACATTGCTACAAAAGTAAATTTGGTTAATTATGGCCCTCATTTCCATTTTAAAACACTGCACAGATGGTACCCTTTTGTACAACGCTGCATCTTTGTCCCATAGTACTTTGTTCCCCATTCCCACTAAGTTTACAAAAGAGTAACAAGAATGAAAATAGTGAGCTTGTTACCCGTCGACATGCAAGTTATTCAGTTATTTATTAAGGATGCGCATGTAACTATTTGATCTAATACTCAAAGCAAACATGACAGTTTTAGGATACAGCATTGGTTGAGGTAAATAGCCTCATTATAGCTTCTGAAACAGATACACAGCAGTGGAAGCACAAGTACATGCCGTATAGTACGTATGCTTAGTCTACATATTCTGCATGTCATATTAAAGCAAATACTGTAATAGATCTAGGGTACAGTGAAAAAAGGAAGCTTGTCTGTCTAGTTTTGACTTGGTGCCTGTCCTTTCAACTCCTGACAATATTTAAAAAAGGAGCTTAAGAGTCAGCTACAGTCAGAATCATGTACCAAGCTTAACTCGATACTAAGATTCATTCAAAAAGCTCGAGGAGTGAAGCTACTTTGTTTGTTTGTGTGTGATGGAGAGTTATTTCCGAATGCAGTTGACAATTACTCAAAATCCAGAAAATCCCAGTAAATGTTTCCAGGGATATTTAAGGATCTGTAGTTGCTCAAATTGCGTAGCCCGTTTGGAGCTGTCATTAGCTCCTGTAGTGATGAAAAAAAGCAATAAAAAAAAAGGAATGACTGTATATAAAAAGTAGATTGGTGACATTTTCGTGGAGAAGCTCAACAGGATTTGTACTATAAATATGTATCACTTAATTATTTGCTTGTTCGTCTTTTGTAAAGTAAATTTGCTTAATTTTAAACTTAAAACAAGGTCTTAAGTGGTGATATTGCTCATCAAAGGCAGCTTATGTAGATAAACAATAGGTATGTGTGTGCAATGGGAAGGCTAAACAATAATCTAAACAAAGAAAGGTAGAAAAGACCCAAAAACATTAATAAACTTCAAGTTTTATTAAAAGCTTCTGAATATAAAATATTGCTTTCCTGATCTAATGTAGAACATATGACATACACCAAGATACGGTCATTATCAAATCATAGACCTACCTAAAAAAGGAACCAATTTAGTTGCCTCATCACCTTAAACAAGTGAGATTTAAAAATTCAGGCAATGGACAAGAACCACTCTTAAAAGGGATACAATTCTGAAGTGTTTGGAAAACTTATTCTGTTAGCTAATGAACTGATATGATGATGCAATTCAGACTAAAAAGGGGACTGCATTCCAAAAATGGTACACGATTATGATGCCTAATGAGCAGCATTGTTTACATTGACTCAAATGATGAATAAAGGAGTCAAGGACTGCAACAACTTTTTTGACAACTCGAGCTAAAATAAGGACAAAATGTCTTGGTGACTGAAGCCAATATGAAACTAAAATTCAAGATATAGACACAAGATAAATTTAAAAGCAGTCAGTGGTCCACAACTTTAAGAGCAGCTGTTGGAAATTTAAACCAACAAATCAAATCTTAGTCATCATATAAAGCATAAGCTTTTCACTTTACTATTTTTCTGGACTTTAGTTGTGCAAGAGGCAAAACAATTTGAATGAAAATGAAGACATGAACAAAAATATGGAAGCCAGAAACTACATTCTTGACTAAAACTAAATTACAACGAAAGTTTGGAAGCAAAAGACTAAACTAAAATTAGGACAAAATTTCTTCTGAAGACTAAAACTCGAGCCCCAGAGGTGAAACAAAAATTTAAATTATATCTAGGACTAAAAAATACTACTGTAACAGTGCTACATTGTTCTCAAGGCAAACATGGCACAAAATAGCTGGGCGTTGTAAACTATGATATATTTTACTACGTACACCCCAGATATTTTACCATCATGAACTAGAAAGGTAGTTCAAGAACAAACTTCGAAATAGTACTAGTCAGTTGCTATTTACTGGTCAACATGAACTTGTGTCTTATATAGCAAGTTTCCTCACCGGGTTGCATTCCTCAATTCGATAGAGCTGTTCTGAAGTACATCGTTCAAGCACTGGCTCAATAATTTCAAATGGCACACCACCTACTTCATGAATAGCTTGGGGGATGGGGGAGAGGAAGAATAAAAATTGAGATCATCATCAACATTTTGTCCACATACAGGAATCCTGCCCCAACCACGGTTTTGCCATACGCGGATTTCAAGTATACACAGTTTCCTCTCTGCGACAACTTTTGCCAACCATGGCAGTGAATTTTGTGTATACGCGGTTTTAAATTTAGGATTAAGGTAAATAACATGATTTTATTGCTTTTATATTCTGTGTTATTTGAACATTTATACTGTATTTGCCAACCGCGGTTTTACTAACCACGGGGGTTTTCAGGGACGTATCCCCCGTGGTTGGGGAGGGATTACTGTACAAGCACTTGACTGTATAAAGATTACCTGTAACTGCTTCAGTTACAAAAATAAAGTCTGGACACATTTTAACCATTCCTTCTGCTTTAGTAAAGTTACAGTTTATTGTTTTGGAATATGTAAAAACAAAAGAGCATTTAGTTCCATAAAAGGGCAACAGTCCACAAAACAGAAGTTTTAAATATTTTCATAAACATGCAGTTAACATTTTACTGGTGCATAATTCTGAGGTACACTGGGTTGTATGCTTTTCTACTCGAGATTCAGCTCCACCAGACTGCAGGAAGGTGGGTCCTTAAGGATGTTCCAGCAGTCAATTACAGAGCAGCACTGTCCAAAAGCTAGAAATAAGTGATCATCTGTTTTCTCGATTGACATGTGCACACACAATACAGGGAAGAAAAGGTACAAAATGTTAAAAAAAAAGACCCATTATGATAAAGTGTCATATTATTTGTACCTTTTCTATTTTTATTTCTCCTCTGGCATCTATTTAAAAAAGAACAATGAAAAATTGTGTTCCTAATTCCTTACAGTCAATGTTGTTCTGGAGGACTCGAATGCACTGGTCATACAGAGACATCATCTTCAAAATGTTCGTTGTTTTAGAGCCAGAGTACACCTGCATTTTACAGTTTAATCTCCGACCAGTAAACTCCACCGTACTATCAGAAATGTTGGGTATTGCTGCTGGTACAAAGAGGAGAAAAATTATTTCCAATTTCAGATACAAGAAAATTACCTTCAATTAACTAAACTTAAGGAATTAGGAACGGGAATGGGCCATTCAGCCCCTCGAGCCTGTTCCGCCATTCAATTAGATCGTAACTGACCTGTACCTCAACTCCATTTACCTACCCCTGTTCCATAGCCATTGATACCCTTGCCTAACAGAAGTCTATTGATCTTAGTCTTGAAGATTTCACTTGACCTAACTTTTGGGGGAGTAAGTTCCAGATTTCCACTACCCTTTCGGTGACTCTCTGAGCAGCTCATACTTGTTCAAGTGCTCTGTCACTCTTTCTCGGATGATAGATTCCAGTGACTGACGGGTCTGTAGTTTTCTGGTTTCTTCCTCCCTCCTTTCTTAAATAAAGCAGACAGAATTCCCAAATCTAGGGAGTTTTGGCAAATTATGACTCAACACATCGGCAATTTCCGCACCCGTTTCCTTTTAATACCCTGCGGTGGAAACCATCAGGATCTGGAGATTTGTCTATCTTAAGTCCCATTATTTTCTCACATATTAAATTTAATAAGTTCTTCCCCTGGACTTAAATCGGTTTTCTTGTACTGCTAGTATTTTGTCCTTTTCCACCACTGTTGAAACAGAAAGTATTCACTTAACAAGTCTGCCATTTCCTTATTATCCATTATAGCATCACCTGCATTTGTCTTTAATGGGCCCATAATGCCCCTTATCACTCTCAATATATTTATAAAAGCTTTTACTGTTAGTTTTGATATCCCTTGCAAGATTTTTTGATACTCCTTTTTTCACTTATTACTTTCTTTGTATCCTTTTGCTGCTTTCCAGTCCTACAACCCTCCGTGATCTCGTCGCTCCTCCAATTCTGGCCTCTTGCGCATCCCTGATTTTCATCGCTGCACCACTGGGGGCCGTGCCTTCAGCTGCCGAAGCCCTAAGCTCTGGAATTCCCTCCCTAAACCTCTCCTGCATCTCTAACTCCCCTCCTTTAAGACGCTCCTGAAAACCTACCTCTTTGATCAAGCTCTTGGTCACCTGTCCCAATATCTCCTTTTGTGGCTCGGTATCAAATTTTGCTCGATAACGCTCCCGAGAAGAGTCTTGGGACATTTTGCTATGCTAAAGGCGCTATATAAATGCAAGTTGTTGTTGATGCTGTTTTTATAGCTCTCCCGTACTTTAATTTAAAATCTTGGTCTTGATTCTCACCTCTCCCTCTCAAAAGCAATCCTTTATGGGCACGATTCGCAAGATTTTCTCTTCCTCCACTATTTGAAATTAAAATCTCCCATTCATATTGAAACAACCACCACCCACTACATCACTACTGCCAGGAGGTCTGTAGACAACTCCCAGAGTCTTGCATCCTTTACTGTTCCTTAGTTCTTACCCATACTGGTTCCACTGCCTGCCCACCCTTACTGAATTCCTTTCTTTGCACTGCTGTAATTGTGTCTTATCAATATTGTTGCTCCTCCTCCTTTCTCAATTTCCCAGTCCCTTCTAAAGATTCTATAGCCTGGAATATTTAGCTCCCATTCACAGCCAGTTTGTAGCCAGGTTTCTGTAATTGCTACTACATAATACCCTTTAAGCTGAATTTGTGCTGCTAACTCATTTGCCATATTCCTTATGCTATGTGTATACATGCACAGTCCTCTGGAGACCTTCCCTCCAGGGCTGCCAACCTCATAGCTCCCCAACCCCACACAGCCCGCTTCTACCTCCTTCCCAAGATCCACAAACAGGACTGCCCTGGTAGACCCATCGTTTCAGCCTGTTCTTGTCCCACGGAACTTCTCTCTTCCTATCTCAACTCTTTTTTCTCCCCACTTGTCCAGTCTCTTCCCACCTACATCCGCAACTCTTCCGACACCCTCCGCCACTAACAGTTTCCAGTTTCCTGGCCCCAACCGTCCCCTTTTCACTATGGAGATCCAATCCCTCTACACCTCCATCCCCCACCAGGATGGCCTCAGGGCGCTCTGCTTCTTCCTTGAACAGAGGCCCAACTAGTCCCCATCCACCACCACCCTCCTGAAATTGTTCTCCCATTGAACAACTTCTCCTTTGACTCCACTCACTTCCTTCAAATTAAAAGGTATTGCTATGGGAACCCGCATGGGTCCTAGCTATTCCTGCCTTTTCGTGGGATATGTGGAACATTCTTTGTTCAAGTCCTACTCAGGTCCCCTCCCTCACCTCTTTTTCAGGTACATTGATGACTGTATTGGTGCCGTTTCCTGCTCTCGCCCTGAAGTAGAAAATTTCATTCACTTTGCTTCCAATTTCCACGCTTCCCTCACCTTCACATGGTCCATCTCCGACTCTGCCCATCCTCGACTTCTGTCTCCATTTCTGGGGATAGGCTATTGACAAACATTCACTATAAGCCCACTGACTCCCACAGCTACCAGGACTACACTTCCTCCCAGGACTCTATTCCATTCTCTCAGTTTCTCCATCTCTGCCAAATCTGCTCTGACGATGCCACCTTCCATACCAGTGCTTCAGACATGTCTTCCTTTTTCCTCAACCGAGGATTCCCCTCTACCGTGGTTGACACGGCCCTTGACCATAGAAACATAGAAACATAGAAGATAGGAGCAGGAGTAGGCCATTCGGCCCCTCGAGCCTGCGCTGCCATTCGATGAGATCATGGCTGATCATCTAAACTCAGTACCCTGTGCCTGCCTTCTCCCCATATCCCTTGATCCCTTTAGCTTTAAGAAATATATCTAACTCATCCTTGAATATATTTAATGACTTCGCCTCAACTACCTTCTGTGGTAGAGAATTCCACAGGTTCACCACTCTCTGGGTGAAGAAATTCTTCCTCATTTCTGTCCTAAATGGTTTACCGTTATCCGTAGATTATGACCCCTGGTTCTGGACTCTCCGACCATCGGGAACATTCTTCCTGCATCTAGTTTGTCCAGACCTGTCAGAATTTTATATGTTTCGATGAGATCCCCTCTCATTCTTCTATACTCCAGTGAGTATAAGCCCAATGGACCCAATCTCTCCTCATATGTCATTCCTGCCATCCCAGGTATCAGCCTTGTGAATCTTCGCTGAACTCCTTCCATGGCAAGAACATCCTTCCTCAGATAAGGCGACCAAAACTGCACACAGTACTCAAGGTGTGGTCTCACCAAGGCCCTGTACAACTGCAGCAGGACATCCTTGTTCCTATACTCAAACCCTTTCGCTATGAAGGCCAACATACCATTTGCCTTCTTCACCGCCTGCTGCACCTGCATGCTTACTTTCAGCGACTGGTGCACAAGGACACCCAGGTCTCGTTGCACTTCCCCTTCTCCCAATCTATTGCCATTCAGATAATAGTCTGCCTTTCTGTTTTTGACACCAAAGTGGATAACCTCGCACTTATCCACGTTATATTGCATCTGCCACGCTTCTGCCCACTCACCCAACCTGTCCAGATCATCCTGGAGTTTCTCGCTATCCTCCTCGCTGCACACACTCCCACCCAGCTTTGTGTCATCTGCAAACTTGGAGATATTACATTTAATTCCCTTATCTAGATCATTAATGCATATTGTGAATAGCTGGGGTCCAAGGACCGATCCCTGTGGTACCCCACTAGTCACTGCTTGCCACTCGGAAAAAGAACAATTAATTCCTACTCTCTGCTTTCTGTCCACCAACCAGTTCTCTATCCAAGTCAATACCTTGCCCCCAATCCCATGTGCCTTAACTTTACCCGCTAATCTCTTATGCGGGACCTTATCGAAAGCCTTTTGAAAGTCCAAATACACCACATCTACTGGTTCTCCCTTATCTATTTTCCCAGTTACATCCTCAAAAAATTCCAGTAGATTAGTCAAGCACGATTTACCTTTTGTAAATCCATGTTGACTTTGTCCGATCCTGTCACTGTTTTTCAAATGCTCAGCTATTACATCCTTTATAATGGACTCTAGCATTTTCCCCACTACCGATGTCAGGCTTACCGGTCTGTAATTCCCCGCTTTCTCTCTACCACCCTTTTTGAATAGTGGGGTAACATTAGCTACCCTCCAATCCATGGGTACAGTTCCAGATTCCATCGAATGTTGGAAGATGATCAGCAATGCATCTACTATTTCTAGGGCCACTTCCTTAAGTACCCTAGGATGTAGATTATCAGGCCCTGGGGATTTATCGGCCTTCAATACCATCAATTTCCCTAACACCATTTCCCTGCAAATACTGATTTCTTTCAGTTCCTCCCTTTCATCAGACCGTATGTTCTCCAACATCTCTGGGAGGCTATTTGTGTCCTCCTTTGTGAAGACAGAACCAAAATATGCATTTAATTGGGCTGTCATTTCTTTGTTCCCCATTATAACTTCCCCCGCTTCTGACTGCAAGGGACCTACACTTGATTTCACTAATCTTTTTCTCTTCACATATCTATAAAAGCTCTTACAGTCAGTTTTTATGTTCCCAGCAAGCTTACTTTCATATTCTATTTTCCCCTTCTTAATTAATCCCTTTGTCCTCCTTTGTTGAATCCTAAACTGCTCCCAATCCTCAGGGCTACCGCTTTTTCTGGCCAATTTATATGCCCTCTCCTTGGATCTTATGCTATCCCTAATTTCCCTCGTTAGCTACGGTTGAGTCACCCTTTTTGTTTTATTCTTATGCCACACTGGGATGTACAAATTCTGTAGTTCATCCATGCAGTCTTTGAATGTTTGCCATTGCCTATCCACCGTCAACCCCTTGAGTGACATTCCCCAATCAATCCTACCCAATTCGCGCCTCATACTATCGTAGTTTCCTTTATTTAAATTCAGGACCCTGGTCCACTCCTCTATCACACCCAACACCCCTTCCCCTTCCCATGCAAGACCTGCCCTTTTACCTCCTCCCTTCCCACTCCAGGGCCCCAAACACTCCTTCCAGGTAAAACAGCAATTTACTTGCTGTACTTGTAATTTAGTATACTGTATTCGCTGCTCACGATGCAGTCTCCACTACACTGGGGAGACCAAATCCTTTGTTCGGTCCGTAAGCGTGACCCCGAGCTTCCGGTCACCTGTCACTTTAATTCTCCGCTCCACTCTGATCTCTCCGTCCTCAGCCTCTTACACTGCTCCAATGAAGCTCAATGTAAGCTCGAAGAACAGCACCTCATCTTTCAATTAGGCACTTTACACCCTTCTAGACTCAGCATAGAGTTCAACAATTTCAGACCATAACCTCGGTCCTTATTTCTTTTTCTCACATGGCAGCTGATGATGATTCTGCCATTGCTGTTTACACCTCATCTAGAGTCATTTTTGTTTCTTAACTTGTCCCATTATCTCCTTTTGTCTCTTAATCTCTCCTGTCTTCCATCCTATCACAGACCTTCCCTTTTGTTCTTTCCTCCCTTTCCCTGCCCCTAAACTTGCTTAAAAATCTGTTACATCTCCAACTTTTTCCAGTTCTGACGAAGGGTCATTGACCTGAAATGTTAACTGTTTCTCCCTCTACAGCTGCTACCTGACCTGCTGAGTATTTCCAGCATTTTCTGTTTTTATTTCAGATTTCCAGCATCCGCAGTATTTTGCTTTTGCATGCACAGACCTTATTTGGGTACCTGTCTCCACCCTGCCCATATGCCTTCATCACAGAATCTTACAGCACAGAAGGAGGCAATTCAGCCAGTCATAGCTCTTTGTAAGAGCTATCCAATTTAGTTCCACAACCCAGCTTTTTCCCCCACTACCCTGCAAATTAGTCCTCTTCAAATACATGTCCAATTGCCTTTTAAAAGTTCCTATGGAATCTGATTCCACCACCCTTTCAGGTAATGCATTCCAGATCTCAACAACCCTCTGAAGAAATTTCTCTCATTTTCCCTCTAGTTATTTTGCCAATTATTTTAAAGCTATGACCTCTGTTTAATGACCCACTTGCTAGAGAAAATAGTTTCTCCTTACCTGCTCTGACAAAACCCCTCAATTTTGAATACATCTATTAGGTCTCCCCTTTTAACCTTTGCTGCTCTAAGGATCTCTCCACAGAACTGAACTCCCTCATCCCTGGTATCATCCTGGTAATCCTTTGTAATCCCAAAGGCCTTGACATCCTTCCTAAAGTGTGGTGCCCAGAATTATCCAGCTGAGCCCTAAACAGAGAGTTGTAAGGGTTGAGCATGGCTTCCTTGTTTTTGTATACAATGCCCCTATTTACAAAGCCAAGTATCCCATACACTTTCTTAACCGCCTTCTCAACTTGCCCTGCCACCTTCAAAGATTTGTAAATATGCACCCCCAGGCCCCTCTCTTCTTGCATCCCCTCAAAATAATACCATTTAGATTATACTGCCTCTCAATGTTGTTTCTCCCAAAGTGCATCACTTCACACTTATCCGCATTAAATTGTATCTGCCATGTGTCTGCCCATTTCACCAGTCTGTCTATGTCCTCCTGAAGTCTACTACTATCCTCCTCACTATTTACTACGTTACAAGTTTTAAATCATCAGCAAACTTTGAAATTATAATCCCTATATCCAAGTCCAGGTCATGTATATATATAACACAAGAAAAGCAATGGTCCTAATACCGATCACTGCATACTTCTCTTCAGTCAGAAAAACATTCGTTCACCAATACTCTCTGCCTCCTAACCCTTAGCCAATTTCTTACCCAAGTTATCACTGTCCCTTTAATACCATGTGCTTCTATTTTCCGAATAAGTCTGTTATGAGGTACATTGACAAATGTCTTTTGAAAGTCCGTATATAAAACATCTACTAGAGTACCTTCATCCACCCTCTCTGTTACTTCAAAGAACTCAATCATTTGCTTTTAACAAATTCATGCTGGCTGTCCCTTATTAACCCATGCTTCTCCAAGTGAGAATTAATCTTGTCCTTGACAATGGTCTCTAGTAGTTTTCCCACCACTGATTAGCCTGTAGTTACCAAGTTTATCTCGCTCCCCTTTTTTGAACAGGGGTGTAACATTTGCAATCCTCCAGTCCTCTGACACTACTCCAATATCCAAGGAGGATTGAGATTTTGTGGTCAGAGCTTTCCTCAGCAACCTAGGATATATCCCATTTGGACCAGGTGACTTGTCAACTTTGAGTGATGCTAACATATTTAGCACCTCCTTTCTATCTATTTTTATCCTATCCAATATCTCTACTCCCCACTCCTCTACTGCGACAACATTTTCATCCTCTTTAGCAAAGACAGAAGCAAAGTACTCATTCATGCCCTTTACCTCCACAAGATTTCCTTTTTTGTCCCTAATCAGCCTCCACCATTCCATTAATTATCCTTTTACTTTTTATATGTTTATAAAAGATTTTTGGGTTCCATTTTAGGTTACCTGCTAATCTTTTCTCATACCCTCTCTTTGCCCTTCTTATATCCTTTTTCAAATTTCCCCTGCTCACTCTGTATTCTGCCTGTTTTTTGATTGAATTCTGTACCTGACGTGTCCCTTTTCTGTTCTATTTTAACCTCTATTTCCTTCGTCATCAAGGGAGCCTGAGCTATGGATGCCCCAACTTTCCACCATATCAGAATATGCTTGGTTTGAACCCAAACTATCTCCGCCTTGAAGGCCAGACATTGTTCATTTACTGTTTTCTCATCCAATCTTGTTTCCAGTCCATCTGTGCTAAATCTCTTCTAAGAATCAGTGAAATTGGCACCCTTCCAGTTGAGTATTTTCATCGTTGAATTTGCATTGTCCCTTTCCATAACTACTTTAAGCCTAATTATATGATCACTATTACACAGATGTTCTCCCACTGAAACACAATCCACTTGCCCTACGTCATTCCCCAGAACTAGATCCAGCACTGCTTCATTCCTTGTTGGGCTAGAAACATTAACAAAGTTCTCCTGTACACATTTTAGGAATTTGTCACCCTCCTTGCCCTTTACTCTGTCCCCCCCCCCCCCCAGTATATTTGGGTAATTGAAATCCCATACTATTACTGCTGTATTATTTTTACATTTCTCTGAAATTTGCCGACAGATTTGCTCCTCACAGAATCTCCTTCTCACTATTTGGGGGTCTTTAGTAAACACTCAGCAAAGTAACAGCTCCTTTTCTGTTCCTTAATTCTAACCAAATAGATTCAGTCTTTGAACCCTCTAGTACACTGTCGCTCTGTAGAACTGTAATGTTATCCTTGATCAATACTGCCACCCCCTTCTTTTCTTTTTCCCTTCCTTATCCCTGCTGAATACGTTGTAGCCAGGAATGTTTAGTTCCCATTCCTGCCCATGTTTAAGCCAGGTCTCCATTATAGCCACTATATCATAAACCCATGTGGCAATGTGCACCTGTAGCTCATCAACCTTATTTGTAACACTCCTCACATTAACACATATGCATTCCAACACCATGCTAGTCTGCTTTGCTTTTTCTCTCCATTTACTTCCTGCTCTTATCGCATTATTTTTTGTTCTGTTGCTGTTTGTTGCTCCTAGTTTTCTATGCACCTTGTCTCTCCTCTCTGCTCCTGCATCCTGGTGCACTTCCCTCCCCGCCCCCCGCCAAATTAGTTTAAACCTTCCCCCCACAGCACTAGTGATGGTATATTTCTCTCACTTTTTGAATGTCACAGTTTTGGTTGCTGATGCTCTGTATATTGTTAAATAGGCGATTGAATAGTTCTTTTAAAAATCATTCCTGCTTTATTTTTAACAAGTATTTTATTACTTCCTAGAACCTATTCTGTACCCCAAGTACTTATATTACCTTTATCTCTTTTTGTATTCTGACCTTTGCTCTTATCCCCTCTTTTTCTCGAGGCTATTATTTCTACTTGGAACCTCCATCTTCCCTTTTATTGATTTAAAGTCTTTTCTATGGTCCGATTTATCCTTTCTTCTTGGACCTTGGTCCCAGCCTAGTTCAGGTGCAGCCCATCCCAGCGGTATAGCTCCTTCCTGTCCCAGTACTGATGGCAGTGTCCAATGATACGAAACCCCTTCTTTCCACATTTTTCAGCCACTGATTACTTTCTTGATCTGCTTATCCCTGTGCCAATTAGCATGTGGGATAATTCCCACTCTCAACCAATTCCCATTTTAAAAGACCTCACTCTGTTCCCAGCTCACTCCATTACCAGCTGTCTGTTAGCAGGTAATTCACTCTATAAATGCCTTTCAGACGCAAACCAGTTTCAACTGGACAGTCAGCCCCCAGTGACAGTACCTAATTAGCACTGGCCAGTGACCTACTTGCAGATGACCTATATAATTGAAACACTGCAGGTTTTGAGAAGTTTCTTACTTTTCACCTAGTTATTGCACATAACTTTTTAATATTAATAGTTACATCATCCTTACTTGCAGCCCGAGGTGGCCAGTCGGTTGACACTATATTTTTCAGCATTTATGTTCAAACAATTTATGTCTGGCTTCCTCAATTTTTTCTCAGAACCAATTCTTAACTGCAATGACCATCATCTTCAAGACTTCGGTACATTAGCCTGACAAAAGTATCCAGCAGGATCATTTAAAATGCATATTAAATAATAATCAAAAGGAAGTGAGTGAGTTTTTGATCTCAAATCAAGTTGCTATGGGAAGGCTCAGAGTGGAGGCCAAATGCCTCACTGTGGGAAATGCTTAGTCCAGCAACACTGGGTTGCTCTGGCACATTCAGATACCAAGCTATGGGTATTGGTGGAAGACATTCTCTAGCCGAATTATTTAAGCTAGAAAACAGATACTGGAGAGATTCCCATGAATGGAAAACAAAAGTTACAGCAAAGGGAAAAATACCTACTAAAATGTACATGATTCACTTACGTTTCTTGATCGGTGATGCAGGTGGACTATCAGAAGGCATATCAGTAACATCTGGTAGAAATTTAGGCAATGGGATAGCTAACAAATTATTAATATCAATTTTCACCTGTAGAACACAAAAGAAACTGAGTAAAATTGAATTTCTCTTATCAACACAATAATAAAACTTCTGATATGAAGTTATTTGAATGGAGAGAGTGCACTGAACATTGTACATTGTTTCCCCAACCCACCATTATATAAAAACTGGCATGTAGCACTTCAGTGAATGGAGAGGGGCAGCTGCACATTTAACTCAGTTACACTGTTGTGCTGCGACAAGCGACTTAATGGAAAGCCGGTGAACATTTTGCTATCCAGCACCCAAATTACCTGAGCCTGAAGTGCATATGGAATCCTAGAAATTACAGCACGCAGGGGGGCCAATCAGCCCATTGTGTCTGGTGCTAGCTCTGTTGCAAACGCCAATCCTATTTCCCTACCCTGTCCTTTTATATTTTTCCATTTCAAATACTTATCCAGTTCCCTTTTAAATTGTTATAGTCTATGCTTCAATTGCCACTTACAGTAAAGTATTCCACGGTCTAACAAATCCCAGTATGGAAAAGTTACAACATGTTTCCTTTTACTTTTCTCCCTCCCCCCCGCCCAAAAAGGACCATCTCACATTTCTCTACATTGATTATATCTGCCATTTATTTTCCCACTCTACTAACCTTTCTACATCCTCCTCACCACTTATAATGCCCCCTAATTTTGTATCATTAAGTTTCAATATCAGTCTTTCTGTGCCTGTATCCGGATCATTTATACAAATGGTATAACAAAAGTAGTCTTAGCACAGATCCCTGGGACACTATTGCCCACATCCAGTTATCCCAAACATTCATTTCTCCCTACTCTGCTGATTGTCTCTGAAACATTTCTCTATTCACATTGCTGCATTCCCTTTAATAACATGCCATAATTTTCAACACGTCCCTTATGTGGCACCTTATAAAATGACTTCTGTAAATCCATATATACAACATCCAATGCATTCCCTTTAACTATACATGAATTGAACTTTTTATGAGGAAATCAAAGTAGTCAAATACTTTACAGATCCATGCTGACTGTCCCCGATTATCTCCTGCCTTTGTAAGTGCTCACTGATTTCACCTTCAAAAAGCTAAGTATAGATGAGGGAAGTTATTAGACCACTGAGCTCACCCTTCCTTAGCTTACAGACCCACCATCACAGCAGTTTCTGTCTCCACTACCTTTCAGAAAACATTCCAGGTCTTAAGCACTCTTCCTGTAACAAAATGTTTCTCTACACTAAGCTGAAATTCCCTTTTATCAGCTTGCAACCATGTCTCCTTTCCCTGCAGTTGTTCAACTTAAAATAGTACTCCACATCAACCATTTCTATAATTTATATACCTCTATTAGATTATGGAGTGATATCAATTGTCTGACTTCAAGTTGAAGAGTTGAGTTTTTCTAAGCTTTCCTCTGACATTCAGAATCAACCTCCTGGCTCTTCTCTGCACTACATCTCGGGCTTGGTATGACCGAGCACTCTACAGCTTCAGCACAGCAGCTTCTGACTTACACGCTATTGATCTGGCAATATAGCTTGGCATTGGCCCGTACTTTCCCACAAAGATCTCGCCAGCTCTGTGGCGAGAAGTTCGGCTTTTCCGACGTACAGTTGAAATCAACTTCGTATACTGCGAACTGCTGTGACGTCAACATTGCTTTCTATTTCCTGTCTGAGAATTCTGCAATCACTTTTGAAAAAATTGAGAGCGCGAAATAAAGATTGGGACAAACACACTGGGTTAAGGTAGAAGCTGAAATAGCATGAACAAACTTTAAAAAAAAATTCATTAATTTAAAAATCTAAATTTTTAACTTAATGGAGAAATTTGACATTCCACCAATATAAAATTCGTTTTTCAGGGCCAGAACGGTTGTTTATCAGTAGTTATTACTCAGATTGTCGTTAAAAACCCAGTTACACCTCATTTGAATGGGTCGAACAGCGATATTTGTTCGGAAAAGGGGAAGTTTTCGTCAGATCAGTGATTTCACAGATTGCAGGCTCTGGAGGAGGGGGAAATCAGGTCCACAGCGCAGCCTGTGGAGGAGCAGTGAACGACAGACCACAACTTCAGGATTTCTTTCCATGTTAGGCTGCGCATGCGCTAAATCCTGACGTTGCGGTCAGTTTCAAAGGCGAAATGACGGCGAACGCTGCCAGTTTGCCGTCATCAGGACCGCAAGATCCGAACCATTGGGTTTGATTTGTTGAATGCTGCTCGGCAATAACTATAACTGGCACTACCCTAGCTACTTCAATACCATTCATCAAATATTTCCCCTTTTTTTCCCCCCCTCTTGCAATGTGCAACACGTTGCATTTACTGGTCCTGAATTATCGGTCATAGCTCCACCCACTTGCAAACTTTGTCTGGGCTGCCTCATCAGAATTGATTCCTGGCCCCTCGTTTCGTAATAATTTTACTAACTTGCATTGTTATTTTGAATCAGGATCATTGATGTGGATTAGAAACAGTAGGGGCCCAACACTAATCCCAGGAGGTATTCTACTCAGTACATCTCCCCAGCCTGCATCACCTCCTTATCTAATAACTCCTGCTTCCTCTCCTTCAACCAATTCCTTATTCAAGATACCCACCACTTTATCCTTGTGTAGCAACATTTCATGCCACACTCAAGTGTTTGCTTGGCCAAGAGTAGCCTTGCCTGAGTCAGAAGGATGTGGTAGAAGTCCCACTCCAGAGACTTGAGCATATAAAGCGACACTGGGACTTCAGTGCAGTACTAAGGGAGCGCTGCATGGAGAGAGATGCTGTCTCTTAGATGGGATGTTAAACGAAGGTCTATTCAGGTGGACATAAAAGATCCCATGCACTATTTGAAGAGGAGCAGGAGAGTTCTCCAGTGTCCTGGCCAACATATATCCCTCAAACAACACCTCCAAAAAACACATCAATTGGTAATTTATCTCACTACTGTCTGAGACCTTTTGCACAAAATGGCTGCCACACTTAGCTACAAAAACAACAGTGATTGCATTTGAAAAGCAATTAATTAGCTGCAAAGTGCTTCAGGACATGAAAGGTACTAAATAAATATAAGTCCTTTCTTGCTTTCTAATTATAGGCTTTTTGGAAGTCTAGGTACACTACATCATAGTGTACCTATATTTCCAGGCAGGATCGCTCCCTTCTGAAAGTGTTTTCACTAGATTAATTTTATATAGGTAACTCTAAATGATTGGCAAAATAATGGAACTGATTATTAGAACAAATACTGGAGTAAGATTAATGAGTCTGTAGTTACCTATTTTTTAATAATGATTGTCAGTACTTAGCAAATTTCATCTCTAATCTTATTTAGTAGCATTAACTTGTACCATTTCTCCCTGGGGATTTATTAATTTTAAGCCCTTTGAGCCTAACTAGGACCTCTCTGCCAGTGCTGCTAAAAAGTCATGAAGTTTAGATGTAGAATCTCCTATGGTGGATGGCATGCCACTCGTGTCTTCTCCAGTGAATATTTCCAGGGAGTAATCATTTAGCTAATCTTCTCGGGATTGGCTAAAATATTGGATTGTCAGAAACCTGGGGGCCGAGTCACCTGCTCTCAGCCACAGGTAGTAAAAGATCCATGAATATATCAGAAATCTAATTACAGATTCATAAAGACTCGATCATATCCCAGTTATAGATCCAACAATAAACTTGCATTTATATAGTGCCTTTAATGTATAAAAACGTCCCAAGGCGCTTTACAGAAGTGTAATCAGACAAAGTCAACACCGAGATGAAGAAAGATTATAGGAGGGGTGGGTTTTAAATTCAATATCCAAAACCTTAAGGCGGTGAAAGACCTGCTGGGTATATACAGCATCTTCTGCTTTTATTTCTTTTTATGAACATTAACAATCTGCTTTAATCAGAACAGATTTAATTTTTACAAAACCAGAAAGCAGTATTCAGTAGCCGAATGGTAGAAATCATCGGCTTTGTAGTCCAGCCTCAATAATCATTTGAAACCTGCTATACACCTTTAACTTCAGCCAATGAGAAGTCTACAGCCCAGAACAGCACTGAACCCACTTCTCCCACTATAAAACAGAAAAGCAACAAGCTCTGCATTACATTCATTCAGAATTAACATTCCCAGTGTTCCCAGAGACTCAGGCCGGAATTTTGACGGCGCCCAGAGTGCGGGTTTGGAGGTGGGACCACTGTCAAAATCGCAAAGATTGACAGCGGGTCGGAAACCCGCCATCAACCCGCCTCCAATCAATCTTCCCAAGTGTCGGGTCCCCGATTTGCGCATGGACCCGACACCTAGCGGTGGAAAGAGGATTAAAGCCACTTACCTGCCTGTTAACAGGTACTTGATAGTTGTTAACAGGCTCTTTTTCAATTTTACCGCTTCTGCCTCAGGTTTTCCGACGTCCGGACACCACACCAGGTACGTGTGGCGTGTTGAGAGTCTGCTGTAATGTTTCTGCATTGATGACAGCTGCAGAAGTGGTGTGAAGGATCCAATGGTGCACTGGTGAGTTTCAGAGGTAAGAAAATGTTGGGAAAATCATTTTTAATGCACTTACACTTTGTCAGGAACAAGTTTTGAATTGGATGTCTAGTCCCACCTCATTGGGAGAACCTCTCTCACCAGTGACAGATCGCTTCTGTAACCTTACCTGCAGCTGCCATCTGTTCTAGCGTATGGAGGGAGTCATTGGAGAGCCTGGGTGCAAGAGCTCACCTTTGTACAGGAAACTCTTTATTAACCGGCACCCAAATATCCGGAAATCTCTCTTAACTGGCAAAATTCTTGAGTAGGTAACCAGGGTTTTCCTTCATCTCTCGTTTAAAATTAACTTTAAATAAAACCCCGAGGCGTTTGCCTTGTATCGGAGCGTGTAGATTGGGAGGGGAATGTACAGCCCGGGTAGGCAGCGGACACGACAGATGGTCAGCTGGCGGTCCCCGGGGAGACGGAGCTGCGAATGCAGGCGCATGTCAATGTGTATGGGGCTCTCGTACGTTGGGAGATATAACTCTCCATTTTCTGGACTTTTTGATTAACCGGCACCACGCCGGTCCCGTCAGTGCTGGTTAATAAAGAGTTTCCTGTACAGTGATTGTCAGTGTTTGCAGCACCTCAATGCTGTCAAACACTGAGAAATGAGCTGTCAAAAAAAATTGTGCACGGTCCCTTTAAGAAAACCGGCAGATGACGTGTCATCAAATGACTTCATCTGACCGGCTTCCTATTAATTGGCCAGCAAGCCCGCAGGGCGAGCTTAACAAAGTCAATCAAGAGAAAATCACATCCGTGGGCTGGATGTAGTTGGGGGGCGGGACTGGAACCCGGAAACCAGCTGACCCGCTCCCAAGCCGCATCCATTTACAAAATATCGGCCTAAGTATGCCATCAATGTCTTTACTTGTGAAGTTAGTTATTGCGGAGAATCAAACGCTTTTCCTGTGATGCAGCAATAGCTCCTAGGTGCCGCCTGTTGCCAAATAGAAGTGCTATGTACAGAGCTTTATACAACAGAGATCATATCTAAACAGCCCATTTAAAGGTGAATGGCTTTCATTGCTCCTCTATAAACTGGCCATCCATTGTGTTGCATAGTTCACATGGAGCTGCCCCAATATAAGAAAAACCAAACAAGGGACAGTATGAAATTATTTATTGAGAATGTAGTGTACCAATAGACAGGTGGCAGATGTAATTTAATGAGAATTGAGAGGCAATACATTTTGGGAGGAAAAACAAGGACAGAGTGTGCAACCAATTGTGAAGGGTATGGATGATGAGAGAGACCAGGGGATTCAAATACATAACTCATTCAAAGTGCAAGTGCAGGTAGATAGAAAGAAAAAAAAACGCATTAATATAGTGCCTTTCATGGCATAAGAAATAAGAGCAGGAGTAGGCCATACGGCTCCTTGAGCCTGCTCCGCCATTCAATAAGATCATGGCTGATGATGACGACGTCAGGACATCCCAAAGCACTTTACAGCCAATGAAATACAAGATAAAACCATACAAAAAGTCAACAGCATTTTGGGTTTTTATAAATATGGGTATAGAGTTCAAAAACAAAGAGGTAATGATCAATTTGTACAAGGCAAAGATTAGGCCACAGTTAGAATACTGCATGCAATTTTGGACAACCCATTATTATAATAACATGAAAGCCACAGAGTGCACAGCATAGATTCACCAGGATGATGCCAGGGTTGGGAAACTAGAGTTAACTATAGGAAAGACTGGAGATACCGGGACTATTTCTACTGGAGCAGAGAAGGCTAAGAGCAGACTGAAAAGATTTTAAAATTATGAAAGGTTTTAATAGAGGATTTGGGAAAGACCATTTCCTCTAGTTTGAGAGTTAGTGTCTTGGGGTCATCAATTTTAAAATTGTTCGTGTGTGTGGAGGCAGGTTAGAAGAAATGTCTTTGCTCAGTTATTACAGCAACAAGAGTAGTTTAGGCAGAGACCATTGAATCTTTTTTAAAAATTCCTTTTTTTCAGGATGTGCCTGTTGCTGGCATGGCCAGTATTTACTGCCTATCCCTAGTTGCCCTGAGAAGGTAGTGGTGAGCCGTCTTCTTCAACTGCTTCCAGTCCGTGTAGTAAAGCTACTCCCACAATGCTTTTAGGTTTGCCCTTTTTATTAAAAATTCTTGTTATTCTTTGTAGTGGTTTGATATAACCAAGTGGCTTATGAAGCCACTTCAAAGGGCAGTTAAGACTCAACCACTTGGTGTGGGACTGAGTCACATATAGGCCAGGCCAGGTAAGGTCCTTTAGGGAAGGATACCTGCCGACATGAACCAGTTGGGTTTTTAATGACAATCCAGTAACTTCATGGTCACTTTTCTTTTTAAATTAACTTATACCAGCTTTTCATTTCCAGATTTAATTAAAAACTGAATTCAAATTCTCAAACTGTCATGGTGGGATTTGAATACTGAATTCTTTTGACTCTGAATCCCTACAGCTTTGAGCTTGACAGACAGTGTTTCACGTGGAACTTTGACAAATGCCTTCTGAAAGTCTAGGTACAACACGTCATGGAGCTTACCACAGTTCACTTGGAATATAACTTCAAAGAAGACAAAAAGAGGTTAGTCAGGCAGGATCTTCCCTTTCTGAATCCATGCTGTTCACTAAGTTATTACTGTACAGATACTCTTAAGTTTATAGCTGAATTGAAGACAGACTAATCGGTCTATAGTTAACCGTATCTGATTTGTCACCCTTTTGAATATGGTCACCACATTGGCCTGTTTCCAATCTATTGATATTTCCCCAATGTCCAGTGACTTCCTCAAAGATCCTCAATATCTCACAAATCAGGTCCCTAGTCTCTCTCAGCACTCAGATAAATACCATCTACACCTGGAAATGTATTGTTTGGGCCTTTTTACTTTGTGTAGGGGTCTATTTGCAACGGGCCAAGTCTTGTAGTTCAGAACCTTAGCATATTGTTGATCTGAAGTTTAGTTTCCTTCCCCACAAGACTGCATTGTGCCTCTGTCTCTCCCTCTCACTCACTGATGCTGAAATTCTAATCCATGCCTTTATTACCCGAATGCTGATTTCTCTAATGCTCCCCCAGCTGAAATCCGAGATTTAATTCCATAAATTATAACGGATTCAGAATGCTGTGGCCCATAGCCTTACCTGTTCAAAGCCCACACTTCTACCATCTGGTTCTTGCCATGCTCCACTGCCTCCAAGACCACACCTCATGCAACCTCTGACCTTTGTCAGCCCTAAACGCAAAACAAGAGCACGGTACTCGAACGCAACACAAGTAACGTAGTGAAATGCTGATGGATATTTTGCTATCCAGCATTCCAAATACAAACAGAAAGCTTGCTAGGCAAGTTCACAACTGCACTTACCCTTTGCTCTTCTGATGCTGTTAGATCCTTGTTAGTGTCATCTTTAAGCTGTACAATTGGTGGTCACTCATTCAACCACCATGCCTCTACCCTCTTGAGCTTCCTCCTTAAATCCCTCCAACTTGCTTCCTTCCTGCTCTAAAATCTATATCTGGTTGGGCTCACAGTTTTCTTTAAAAAAGTATACCTTTTTATTTGGTGTTTGAAGCCAAGTGTCTTCATGTTTTCTTTTGTCTGCATTCCTCTTTATTTTGCTTTCCTTACGGTGAGATGAGTCAGATCCAACACTCTCCTTTTTTATAGTGGTGATCAATTTAGAGTCTGTGTGTTTTCCTGGCATAGGTGAATTCTTATTTTTATGGGTTTTTTTTGCTTTTCTTTTTGGTTCCTCATAGTTTAGATATGCTTCAAAAGCCATAGCTGGTTTTTCAAACTCTTCATTTTCAAATTTAGATACATCTTCTACTTTACAGCCTTTAATGCTGTCTTTAGTCATACGTGACATGTCCTGGGATTTGCCTGATCCAAGACTTCCTTTGTCCTTTTCAGACCCTTTCTGCATCTTGCTAGATAATTTAGAATGTTCCGTTTTGTCCACAGATCTGCTTTTATTCTTTTTACCATTTTCATGAGTACCTTTCTCTGAATGAGATTTTTCCTGACAGGCGTTGTAGGATGTAGCAGAGCTTTCCAGGGAAGACTCCTTCTCCTGTTGTGTGGGCTTTTTGGTTTGATGGCCACCAGTAGACTTTTCATCTTTTCTGGAAGAGTTATTTTGGTTCTTATGTGAAGATTTTGTTTTTTCACATTTCTGAACCTGAAGAGATTTTTGAGTAAGTGGAGAACTGTTTTTTGATGCACAATGACTGTATTCTTTTCTTTCCTTCTGTGAAGGCTTGTATTCACTGGCCTTTAGCTGATCAGGATTGATCTTAGAAGGTCGCTGATAACACATAACCTCATCTCTCTTTTCTGGACTTCCTTCCTCATTTAAGCATTTTGCAGATTTATTCACATCAGTCGCCTGCAAAGTCTCTTCATGACTGGAGAGCCCAGATGACTTGTTTGTATTTTCCTTTCTATCCTTCTTCCTAAAATGGCCATGGTCATTATTGCTCTTCCTTTCATTCTGTTCACTGCTATTCCACAAAAAAAAAAACATTCCAATAAAATTAAAGACCAATTGAAAAGAGGAAAAAATAAACCTCACAATAAATATTTGCGTCCACAATAAATCATCTTAATAGTCCTATCATGCATGGTAAAGGGTCTTGAGCATGTACAATATACACAAAAATATCATACTAGTAAAATTAAGTCTATGGATGCATAATTCACGGACTCCATTTCCACGAAGCTACTGGTTATTCCTCTACCATTTCCAAGGTTATAGGTCATTAACAGTTTATTCTTGATTCAAATTCTTGACACTTTGCACTTACATGTTACGTAGTCTTCCTCACATTTAATGTAGAGCCGGAGAGACAGCTCTCCTGATAAGTATATCTTAAATAAAAATAATGTAGATCCAGGTACTGGGTGGTGCAATGGGATAACACACGATCCTTTCACCTCTGAAATCCGAGTTTAAATCCAACCCACTTCCTGACACTCCTGGTGAAATCGACAAAAAACTGCCTAAAATTAGGTATTGAATTAGCATCACTTAAGAACAGAGAGATCGCTGGGGTGGGAAACAACACTTCAGATCAGTCCAAAGGGAAGCTTTCTCTTGAGATCAGAGCATAGTAAAAGGACCTGATCATACTACACTTAATTTGGCAGTGCTCCACGCCAACAACAGACCCCAAAAGTAGAATAAGGTTTCCTCCAATTTTTCCTTTAACCTTTCTCTCCTGAAGGTGACAACTTATGGCTGGGTTACAACTCCCCAGACAGTGGTAGCCCTCCAGGACCGCACGTTCTTTGCATATGAGGCAGGCTATTTGACTGTGGAAACTATCACAACTGAACCCAATCCCATTCTCAGCCAGCACCCAGAGGTGTACTTAATACAAGGATCTCTGGATAATTATTAAAAGCAGGAACCATGATCAACGTTGCCTCTCCCTTGTCTAGGGATCCCAAGGCCAATTAGGCCTCCCCACCTAATATAGTTTTAATTTAGTTCCGAATGATAGCAGTTTTCTGTCGATCACCCGAGCTCAGATCAACCAACTCAATATGATCCATAATTCAACTTGTTCTGTATGGCTCAGTCATATCATTTAACCACTACACAAAAAAACACATCCTTGAAAACATAATATTTTTGTTTTAGAATTTTTGGAGGAGATGCAATTGATACAAGTTAGATTAGGAAAAAGAAACACTTTTCCCATTTCAAATACTCCAGGGTCAGGAATAACACAGCTACATACAGAGTAACGTTCCATAAACTCTGGTTTAATGATGTGCCTAAGCCCAACCTAAGAATAGCTCCTACTGCACTAGTGTGATATTTTCCCATTTCCCAAACATGTAGTCTGAGTAAGACTGCTAATTCAGTCCCAACTGTTACGCAATTTTACACTATAATACCATGCATAATGGGAACTGGCTTAAGGGCAAACTTACTTCACACAAGACCCTTACGACCAACAGACAGAGAAGGATTTCATATAGTCAATTTGGGTGGATTTACCCAAGTCCTGGAGAAGACAGGATAATATGCTTACCCACTGCACCATCTACTTCCCTCGTTTCAAAATATCTAATAACTAGTTCTTCAAGTTTCTACAGCACCATCTGTCCACATGCCTGCTTGTCCCATCCTCACACATTTATGCAGTTGAGAGAGAGCAGTAGTGGTACACAATAATGAGCCCCTATTTCTCCAGAAATGAACCGTTCTCTTCTGTTCTTGTGGTACCATTGCATGCCTACCAAGAGAATCATAGTTTTACAGATCTTATTGCAAAAAATGATGAGGCTGACACAAAGAAACATCAGCTCACCTTGGGAACCAAAAAGTGTCAATTGTTGGGCATTCAACGTGTATGCTTTAGTTTTCAGTTCTTAATTTTAAATTACATTTTCATTTTTTTTTTAGCTTTTATTTAAAAATCACCTGACAGTCTGGAGTGGAGTAGAAGGGAAGAAAGAAACAAAGACTGGCATTTATATAGTGCCTTTCATGACCTCAGGATGCCCCAAAACGCTTTGCAGCCAATGAAGCAATAAAAGAAAAATCAGAAAACAAAATCTTGTAAAAACTCTGCCCAACTATTTACTATATTTTCATTGATTTACATTATACAATTAAAAAAGAACAATGCGCTCGCACAGCATATTCCATCTCCCTGTGTATTTGAAAAAAGGCACATAAGGAAACCAATATGTTGGGAAACTTCAGGATTGGAAATCCCCAAATTTCAAAAAAATATTGCTACTGAAATGCCAGAGACTTGCTACACCAATAAAAGTCTCGTAGTGAAACCCTCTAGGCCTGCCCCAGCCTAAAGTTGGACACCTCATCTTAACTGCTGTGCAGAGCATCATTTGCATGACTGGGGTTGGCACATTGCACCTGAAGGGAGCTTCAGTGGCACCTGCCTGATCCATCCCAGCAGCCCACAACCTAATTGGGTTGTGCCCTCAGACCGTTCTGGGCTGAAGAAATAAATGGCCAGAAAATGATTCACTGCTAGTGGAGCCACAGTCCCTGCAGAATAAGGTAATCAATTTCCTCCAGGATCAATTACTGTAGTCTGGTCAAGGTTTGGGGCCTTTTTAAAGGCCTCATGTCAACTCTCAGCTGGCATCAGTTCTGCTGAGGCCTACCGAGGGCGTAATGGGCAGAATTCTGGGGAAGCCCAAGAACTACCCCAGACACAGCCCCTTGATGTGCCCATGGGCTCCCCCACTGGGATTTAAAAGGGTCAGTGCAATTGGGGCAAAATCCTGGCATAACTTGGCTCTGCCTACATTCCCAGCCCTCTTCCTAGCCTTTCCGCCTCCTCTGACCATAGGAATTTTAGAGCCCACATTTTTTAACTTCAAATATTTTGAAGTCACTACACACCCACTTGTAAATGACTTGTAATTCATGTGCTAGAAACAGCCAATTTGGCAACACAACAACATTTGAGGAACACAGAATTGGCATTTGCATTGAATAAATCTCAATTTAGAACACCATCTAGAAGCTGTCGGTGAAAGCCTACCTGGATGTTTCCTGAGGAATTAATTTTTTCCACTGGCATACCAACTCTTTGGCAATGTTACCAACAACTTTATTTTTCCTGAATCCATTTACTGTTTTTCCTATTCCAGTTTCCTACAAAAAAAGAAATAAAAGTCATTCTGACCAACTTGAAAAGCTTCAATAAGGATGGGTAAACCATTTATTTAGGCTTCAAGAATTTACAAATTTAAATTTGTGGCCATTATTAGAAACAAATTCTTAGCTCAGACTTGTTCCATTCTGATATTCCATTCATACCATCCTTCACCTTATTCATTAATTTAATTTTATAGTGGGTCATAGACCAGCTTTCAGGCTTTTTGAAGTTTCCAAAGTGATTTTCAACTCAGTGACCAAAAAGATGATGCCCCAAGAAAGGAAGTTCCAGGTTGTCTCGAAATTCTACAAGGGAACGTGAAATCTTAAAGCATGCCGTATACTGAGTAAAATGTCTCAGATTGCACCTGGCCTCTGTGTCAAGGGTATCTATGGCAGACTAGCGCAAAGGCTTGGCTGGATGAGCAACATGGTCCAAATTAGTTTGAGCACAGGAGGCGGCCATTTGGTCCACTGCGCCAGTGCCAGTTCTGTACTCGAGTAATTCAATACTAACCCTACTCACCCAAGGGCCCTGTACCTTCCTCTGCTTTAAATAGTTACCCAGTTTTCCCTTAAAAAGACACAATGGTCTATGCCTCAACCATTCCCTGTGTCAAAACATCCATACTTTTGTGTAAAGAAATTTCTCCTCACCTCTCTTCACTTTGTGTGACAATTTTAAATTGATAACAGTCACAACTCCTCGGCCAATGGAAATAGCTTTTCCCTTTTCATCCCATCAAAACCCTTCAGTATTTCAAGAAATCTCCTCCTTCTTTGCTCCAGTGGAAATCATTTCATTATTTGAAGTCTCTTCTCAGAACGATAGTTTACCATCCCTGGCATCATCCTGATAAATCTACAATCACTAGGGCTTTAATGTCCTTTCTATAATGAGGCATCCAGAACTGCTCTATATTTTAACTGTGGCCGAATCAGTATTTTGTATAAATTTATCACTTTGTTACTCCTGTACAGTTCTAATGATAAAACCCAAAATGGTATTGGTGTTTTTATGGCATTATCTATCTGCACTTGTCCCAAGGTGTCGCTGTTCATACTCACTCTTCAGCATGTTTCCATTGAATGTATAATCCCATTCCTTATTTTTCCTCCCAAATTCCTCACAATTACCCATATTATCTTTGCCACCTGTCTGCCATTCTGCTAGCCTGTCTATATTGCCCTCAAGTCTTTTACAGTCCTCCTCACAGTTTATCAAAGCTCCTATTTGTGTTGTCAGTGAAGATAGATTGTGTTCCTTATACCCAAGTTCAAATAATCTGTATATACCGAGGAGGACACAACGCTGAAAGAATCCTTTGCAAAATCTCTTTGGGGGAAGTGGGGTGTTCACTAACTGAGTTTTTCATTCTCACAACTACATCAGTTCTTCATGACTGAAGTTGGTTCCTTCCATTTACCCTAATTTTGGTATTGATCAGAATTTCTGTCAGCACTGAGCTGCTGATGCCTGCACTGGGCAGGCTGTTTGAGGACTGAGGCCTTTTCACTTTTTCAGTATTAGTGTCAGCCAGCCCTATTGAAGCTGGAAAATCTCAAGCTTGAGTAGAGATGTTACCTTAAATGAAGGAGACTGTGTAAGCCCGAGAGGACTCGAATGCCTTCCCCCAGCCTTATGAAGCAAAATATATCACTATAGGACTACTGTATCTTTTATTGATCAAACCCAAGAGACATCCTTCCCGGAATCCAATCCCTTCTTTGAACTACATAGAATCTACAGCACAGAAACAGGCCATTCGGCCCAACTAGTCTGTGCTGGTGTTTATGCTCCACACGAACCTCCTCCCACTCCTCTTCATCTCACCCTATCAGGATAGCTTTTCTATTCCTTTCTCCCTCATGTGTTTATCTAGCTTCCCCTAAATGCATTTATGCGATTAACCTCAATTTCTCCATGTGGTAGTAAGTTCCACATTCTCACCACTCTCTGGGTAAAGAAGTTTCTTCTGAATTCCTTATTGGATTTATTAGTGACTATCTTGTATTTATGACCTCTAGTTTTGGACTTCCCCACAAGTGGAAACATCTTCTCTACTAAAAGCATAAAAGAGGAACAGAAAGGTATATCTGCATTTTAGGAATTAGGGTTAGATGCTCTTTTTCCAGGGGATTATCTCACAGCAAATAAGGTGGTCTTGAGTGCTTTTCCCAAGTTTAGAGCAGGCTTAACACTTATAGAAATCACTGAATGTTAACAAAGTACATTTTATTGGGCACTTTAGCCATGACATTCAACACAGATCTCGAAACAGATGCCAGTATCAACCAGAGCATATCCACCCAAGTATGCCTGACCAACCAGATATTAGGAGCATAAACATCACATGTAATATCCGAGACCATGGCCTCAGAAAATGTAGATAAACATTTTTCTCCTGCATGAATAAATGACAGGCAACAGTGTTTTTGACAAAGGGTGAACGAACCAAGTACACAGCTGCGAACAAGGTCAACAAACAAACTCAGTGAAGGTGACTGCTTGCTCAAATGCGGAAAGAAATAGTACAGAGTTCTTAACATGGTGGTGCTTTAAGGTACCTTTTCTCCATAGGAAGATAAAGTTGAATGAAGGAGGAAGAATTTTATTTGATTTTTTTGGGAGAAAGGGGTTTGCCCAAGAGCCAATTACAATGGAGCTCTTGAATAGGCAACAGGGTGAGAACCTGAACTACAAGAGGGAAAACAATAAATTACTGGCAAAGAAGAGAGGCACTGACTAAAACTTGCATGCAACAGTTACAGCAAATAGATTCAAGTGTATTCCATAATCTCTCAAGCTAAAAACAAAACTCTGTCCATTATACAAGATGTCAATTATTTTTCATGCACAAGGTTAAAATTGCAAAACAGATTTGAAAATGCCATTCTATTCTAATCTGTAGGCATTTCGCTCCATTGTTAAACCATGAAAGTTTTTTTGTATTCGGACACATTTTCTGTGCACATAATTTTAAATATGACACACTTGAATTTGTTTACTATTCTAAATATAGCCATATTTTCTTGTTGGTTTGTGCTGATGGACACAGAGAAATCATCAAGGACTCAAGAGAAAAACACGGTGAAAGACTGAAACAGAACATGCTCCCTAGGGACATGGTGAAATCAGGTAGTATTAATTCAATCCAATGCAAATTGGATAGATTTCTCCAGAAAGTAATATTTTGGAATACAGGTGGTAAGTAATTTGAGGCAAGTGTAGCATGCTTGGGAGGATCAGGTGACTTTAGACCTCTGGTTCCCAAAGCTCTCCACCACTGGGGTTTTCCTCACCTCATGTCTGGGTCTGTTGTAGACTAATCGATAGAGATTGATTGCTATTAGTCAACAACTCCTTTATCATTGTATCACGCGACTAGCAGGATGCTGGAAGGCGAACTAGATGGACCGCAGTCTTTTTTTGTCTACAAGTTCAAGCCAAGCGCAAGCAGCGCACGTCAACCCAAGCACCCCACCCACCCGCCCCTTCAACCACCGTCTGCCCCTCCTGTGACAGAGTCTGTAGGTCCTGCATTGGACTAGTCAGTCACCTGAACTCATTTTTAATGTGGAAGCAAGTCATCCTCGGATCCGAGGGACTGCCTAAGAAGACGACGACAAACTCATGGGCCTGAATTTGCGGTCGGAGGCTTCCCACGGGCGGATGCCTCCGAACCGCAATAAATCTACACACCTACCTGATGCTCCTGGATCCATAGAGACTCGCGCTCCTGGGCCTCTATGCGTAGGCCTGCTTAGAGGCCCATGTATCCCGGGGTGCATGTGGTTTGCAAGTGCCCCTGGGATCACGTGGGCCGGCCCAACCAGTGAGAACGAGGATTCCCCATTATGTTTATGGGGATTCCATTTACGTACGAAATCCCCATAAGCTAAATAGGAATCACCCAAAAAACACACATACACAACCTTGAAATAAAAAGAAATTACATGTTTAAAATTAATTAAAAAATACAATTTCATTAAATAATTAAAACAAAAATGTAATTTTTTGAAAAATAAATTTTATTTTTTATTTTTAAGAGGCCAAAAATAGCAAACTTATTTTACAGGTTCTTGAATGTTAAAAACATTTAAAAAAAATATTTTCACCCTTACGCTGGTCAAAGAAAGCCTTATGCCTGCTTTTACCAGGCATAAGAGTGTCATGGGCATTCGCTGGGCAAATAGCTCAACTCTCCACCAGCAGATGTCCATTTCCTGCGCATGCGGAGGATCGGTCAAGAAGATTCTTGACAGATCGCAAGTTCTGGGTTTTCACGCATGTGCAGCCCATGCATAAACCCGGAACTTGCGAGGCACTTATGGCCACGTACGCACCGTGTACGCGGTCATAGGCCACAGAAAATCCAGGCCCATCTGTCCCTATGACCTGGGAACTCTATTGATGTCTGCAAGTAACAAAGAGACTACAGTCCATGATTCACAATGTCCACACTAAACTATTCACAATAGAAGTATAATGGTGCTCATTCGGCTACAAAGAAAGTTGCAAAGTACGCAAAGCTATCACTCGCAAGAAGTTTTTTTCCCTCCATATTTTCTCCCCGCCTCTCCTGGATGCAGCAACTCTTGTTGAGGTACATTTCCACTGGTGCTGCCAACTGACCATTCATCAGTAGTGCATGTCACAACTCAGTCTGATCCTGTTCTTATCCAATGTCCACACACTTACTATTCCAGGAAAGGTCACTAGATAGTGACCAGCAGCAGGGACCCTGACTGATGCTTTTCCACTCCATATCTCAGGGGTGCCGAGGACAATGGTAGTGTCCTAACAGCTGCCTAGGCGAGACCAGCTAACACAGCATGGACTTAAAACAAATCTGCAACCAATCTGAGGTGAGTTTAATAATGTGCTGGGTGGACAATGCTTTTATCCAATAGGCCATCCGGGCTGCTACTTGTAGAATATTTGAATGCTAGATCTCATAGAAGAACACAACGATGACAACTCACTCTATACCAAACCAGAGAACACAATACCAAAAGTGTATAATCTAATCTTTGCAGTATAGATGACACAGACACCAACAACAAAACGCAACACAACTTAGTTGATGATATAGGTAAGCAGCTGGTATGGGCTAAAGATAGAACTCAAATTCACACCTGCTACGCAACTTACCTCCAGTCAGATCCATTCCCAATGACTCAACCATTGCAAAAATATCACCAGAATTTTAAGAATGCTACCCAGAACCCTCTGCACAACCAGGGCTTCCCAGCTGTGAATAACTTCATTAATTACATCTCACAAGGCATGGCACCCAAGGCCCAGATAAAATTTCCAACTCGAGCTCCAGCAAAAAGGTAGGTCTATGAAGGGAAATTTCTAGCAGGCATTTTTAACATTAAATGACCAGTTGTGTGAGTAAGTTGTAATTTATAACAACAATATTATACACTGACCTAAGTGAAGTAAGAAAATGGCAGTCAAGTGTAAAAAAAAGTGTCTCGTAGCTGGTACCAGATTGCTGACTTTGAATTCTTAGTGAATCTTAAGTGAATGGAACTGCTTTTTGGTTGCTTTGCATTTAGTCAATGAGCATAGTTAACTTGATATTTGAGCCAATTTTTTTTTGCTCTATGGCATACAATACTTTTACCATACTTAAAAGGTATGTTGTTACAGACACTCATGAGACACAAAGCGACTATAACAATTTTTCCAATATGCCTGCTAGGACAGGCAGAAAAAGGATACTACTACTACTTCAAAACGTGTGTGTCATTTTTCATAAGCCACAAAATTCAGAAGGACCGCTTAGTTTTAAGTTGTTTACGACTAGTCTACCATAGTTTCTTTCATACTGTGTAAATGGACATCTTGGATGTTTGGCTCAACAATTTTGCCAAGAAAGTTGTTTTGTCAAGTTAGTACCCAATGATAATTCCAAAAGATTTGTGAAATGGCCATGGCCGCTTTAATGCACATTCTTCTCTAATTCAGTTGACCTGTCATTGCAAATATCCTGCAGGGTGATTTTTTTCAGCAAAAGTTTAACCAGCAACATCCACTCTCACTTGCGGCATCTTTAGAAATAGGACCGATTTGGAAGGGTAGTCGTCACTTTGCATTATATAATAATTTTCTTGCTCCTGTAAGCTGGTGGAGCCTATAATTTACCAAGGGCTCTGCACAAACAACTCAAAAGTATTTCTAAAGAAGTGTCAGGCACTTACTTCGACCCCAGCCGAGTTTAGACATGAGAAATCTCATTGTTTTCGCACATTTACCCAAAATAGCTAATTTCACAGACACATCTCAATCAGACCTACATCGAGATTTGCTGAATCAAACAGTGCAAATCTGTGTTTAGTTGACAAAATGTTTTATACAGATGTTGTATCTTACCACCAGAATATCCACTGTAATATTTAAATCTTGCAATCGCTTCAACAATTTCAGAACCTAGAAGGGATCCAAAAATAGGTGTCTTTAGAAAAAGTTCAAAGGGTGTTTTATGACAGATATAAATGCATTCCATTTCACGGAAACTCAACCAGTATTTTGTTAATAATTGGAAATACTGTATGTGAAACTTTACAGTTACAAAGAGGAAAAACATTCTACATCAGGTTATTTACTCTTAAATGCTTTTACAAAATTCTTCAAAATGTCTAAAGTGCAACACAAAAGCATGGTTTCTGTAACTTTTAAAAGAATACAATCTTTAAACATTTCTTTAACTAGAATAGCAACATTTAATAAAATTAAATTTTAAGATTCAATAATTTAGTTGGCTAAGTACCATGTATGGCAAATGACCCCCTGTTCTCTCGGAAGCATGGAATGGCTGAGTCTGCAATGAGCTCAGTGCCTATCTATGGGAATGCTAGATTGGCCTACTCCATTTACCATGTACTATAAATGAGCAACTTTAAAATGACAGCAGTTACACAGGCAGCAAAAAATAGCTTGACCTCGCTGGGGCTGGCCTTAATTCTAATCACCAGCAAAAGCAAGTTCACAACATATGCTGCTGAAATCTGTGTAAACTCAAAGCTATTAGTTACGTTCACAGCAACAATGCATCAAGGACGCAAGATAAATCAGGATACATTCCACTTACTAAGAATTGTTCTACATGTACTGTACTGAAGCATCTGCAGCGGTCACTCTGGAGTCTGCCTCCTGAAAAATTCTAATGCCGTTTCTTATGCATGCAAAATGCATCAGCTGGACTTGGCAGAAGATAGTGGTGGGCATATTATGAAGGAAAGATTGCCAGAGAATTTTACAGCTATGCTTTCAATATTCTCACTCCTGCTTTGCTTCCTCATTATGTACATTTTCATTCTAATAACAGTCAAAAGTTTACTGGCAAAGGGCCTATCTTGTTAGAAGTTTATGTTTGCAAATCTTTGGATTGGGTAAATATATTCTTCTGCTAAGATGTTAGGAGCAGGTACTTGCATAACATGCCTGTGTGAGAAAATCATGACAGTGGAATATTTAAAATTCAGTTAGATGGTGGCACACTGTATTGCTGCAGTACAGAATGGAAGGAAACAGATTTGTACCCACCATCCCCCCCCACACACACATTCTTAATAGTAGATGCAAAGCAATTCACCAAAAAGGTGGTGGTGAAAATCTGTCACTTTCACACACCTCCTGGTAGCCAACTTAGCAGCACCAACACAGGCTCATGTGCTTGGCCTCATGGCTGGGGAATAGTTAATAGCACAATCGGGACAAATACAGGGAGGAAGAGGAAAGAGGAGAAAAGAAAGTAAAAATTATTTGTAAAGACGAGTGAAAATAGAAACAAGCCTGGAAGCTACTGGCTAGCAAACTTCAACTCTTAACACAACCACGATTAATGTAATACTTGGTGACACTTTCATATCTTTTTATGTTCTCTAAATAAATTGTAAACCAACAGATGTACCACTTAGGGGTTTTGTTAAAATTGTAACCATAAATTAGGCAGATTGGATCAAGAGACATAATTTTCAGAGAAAATATTTTATTCCCAACTTAAATGTTTAGTAGAAGACAGTGATCCCTTGGAGCTCACTTATTTTATGTATTCTTAAAATAAATTTTTAAAAATTATAAATTCAGTCCTGTGATTTGTGCAATATCGTTAACAAAGGGCAGATGAAAATACTTGGCACCTTTAAATTTTGTCAAATTGAGTAGCATTTATAAATCAGGATATAGTATTTCTGGATGCAAACACTGGTATGTGTAGAACACAAGATGTACACCACTTGCATTCGGGCTCCATCCAACTGATAAAGTAAACAGAATATTGCTCTGCATCATAAGTGTGGCTCATCAATGTCAAATTCTATCTACTCCACATGGCATGTGTACAACTTACAACAGCTTTTTTGGCAGAAGCTATGCTCAGCTCCCAAGATTTTGTAGCTGTGAGTTACTAAACCAGAACAGGAGGACAAGAAAAAAGTAAAGCTGAGAGACTTTTAGTTATAGTTAAGACAATTTTCATACATTACAACAGTGACTACACTTCAAAAGTACTTCATTGGCTGTAAAGCACTGTGGGACATCCTGAGGTTGTGAAAGGTGCTATATAAATGCAAGTCTTGAGAGTTTGAGAGGTAAATCTAGCATGATTTGAAAATGCGTTCTTCAGTGCTGTTATTTCTAAACTCAATTTAAGCCTGGTTGCAGAATAGGTACAGGGGTTCAACTTTACTCTTTACAGATACTGAAGGATCTGCTGTGATCTTGATCCGAGTTTTTTGATGAGGTAACAGAGAGGGTTGATGAGGGCAATGCGGTTGATGTGGTGTACATGGATTTCCAAAAGGCATTCGACAAACTGCCACATAGAATGGTTCCAGCACGGAAGAAGGCCATTCGCCCGTCGAGCCCGTGCCACATAATAGGCTTGCCAGCAAAGTTGAAGCCCATGAAATAAAAGTGACAGCGGCAGCATGGATACGAAATTGGCTAAGTGACAGGAAAGAGAGAATAGTGATGAACGGTTGGTTTTCGGACTGGAGGAGGGTATACAGTGGTGTTCCTC
This sequence comes from Squalus acanthias, assembly GCA_030390025.1. Classification (NCBI taxonomy): domain Eukaryota; kingdom Metazoa; phylum Chordata; class Chondrichthyes; order Squaliformes; family Squalidae; genus Squalus; species Squalus acanthias. The sequence goes on along the minus strand of CM059433.1, from coordinate 24,511,386 downwards.
AGGGGTCGATTCTAGGACCACTGCTTTTCTTGATATATATATTAATGACTTGGACATGGGTGTACAGGGTACAATTTCAAAATTTGCAGATGACACTAAACTTGGAGGTATAGTGAACAGTGAGGAGGATAGTGATAGACTTGAAGAAGCCATAGACAGGCTGGTGAAATGGGCAGACACGTGGCAGATGAAATTTAACGCAGAAAAGTGCAAAATGATACATTTTGGGAGAAAGAATGAAGAGAGGAAATATAAACTAAAGGTACAATCCTAAAGGGGGTGCATGAACAAATACCTAGGGGTATATGTGCACAAATCGTTGAAGGTGGCAGGGCAGGTTGAGAAAGCAATTAAAAAGTATTACAGGATCCTGGGCTTCATGAACAGAGGTGTAGAGTACAAAAGCGTGGAAATTGTGCTGAACCTGTATAAAACACTGGTTTGGCCTCAACTGGAGTATTGTGTCCCATTCTGGGCACCGCACTTTAGGAAGGATGTGAAGGCCTTAGAGAGGCTGCAGAAAAGATTTACGAGAATGATTCCAGGGATGAGGGATTTCAGTTTCGTGGATAGACTGGAGAAGCTGGGGTTGTTGTTCTTAGAGCAGAGAAGATTTGATAGAGGTATTCAATATCATGAGGGGTCCGGACAGAGTAGATAGAGAGAAACTGTTCCCATTGGCGGAAGAGTCAAGAACCAGAGGACACAAATTTAAGGTGTTGGCAGAAGAACCAAAGGCGAAATGAGGAAAACCTTTTTTTTTTTTTAAAACTCAGCGAGCGGTTAGGATCTGGAATGCACTGCCTGAAAGGGTGGTGGAGGCAGACTCAATCACAGCTTTCAAAAGGGAGTTGGATAAGTACCTGAAGGAAAAAAATTTGCAGGGCTACGGGGAAAGTGCAGGGGAGTGGGTCCAGCTGAAGGGCTCTTGCAGAGAGCCAGCACGGGATCGACAGGCCAAATGGCCTTCTTCCATGCTGTAACCATTATATGATTCTAATTTCAAGCATTATTTATTTTTATTTCAAATTTCCACCATTTGTAGTTTAAAAAAAATCTTTACATATAAAAATAAACAAGTTTACACCAAGAAATACCATACATAATGGGTCAGATTCATACGATTGGTTACCCAACATGCATATAGAAATTAGTCTTTTTCGGGGTGACAGGCAGTGACTAGCAGGCTACCGCAGGGATCAGTGCTTGGGCCCCAACTATTCACAATATAGATCAATGATTTGGATGAGGGAACCAAATGTAATATTTCCAAGTTTGCGAACGACACGAAACTAGGTGGGATTGTGAGTTGAGTTGGATGCAAAGAGGCTTCAAGGTGATTTAGACAAGTTGAGTGAGTGGGCAAATACATGGCAGATGCAGTATAACGTGGATAAATGTGAAGTTATCCACTTCGGTAGGAAAAACAGAAAGGCAGAGTATTATTTAAATGGTGATAGATTGGGAAATGTTGATATACAAAGGGACCTGGGTGTCCTTGTACACCAGTCACTGAAAGCAAACATGCAGGTGCAGCAAGCAGTTAGGAAGGCAAATCGTATGTTGGCCTTCATTGCAAGAGGATTTGAGTACAGGAGCAAGGATGTCTTACTACAGTTATACAGGGCCTTGGAGAGACCACACCTGGAGTAGTGTGTGCAGTTTTGGTCTCCTTACCTAAGAAAGGATATACTTACCATAGAGGGAGTGCAGCGGAGGCTCACCAGACTGATTCCTAGGATGGCAGGACTGTCGTATGAGGAGAGATTGGGTCAACTAGGCCTGTATTCACTAGAGTTTTGAAGAAGGAGAGGGGATCTCATTGAAAAGTATAAAATTCTGACAGGGCTAGACAAACTGGATGTTTCCCCTGGCTGGGTGGGGTGGGGGGGGGTCTAGAACGAGGGGTCACAGTCTCAGGATACAGGGTAAGACATTTTAGGACTGTGATGAGGAGAAATTTCTTCACTCAGAGGGTGGTGAACCTGTGGAATTCTCTACCACAGAAGGTTGTGGAGGCCAAGTCACTGAATATATTTAAGAAGGAGATAGATAGATTTCTAGACACAAAAGGCATCAAGGGGTATGGGGAGAGAGTGGGAATATGGTATTGAAATAGAGGATCAGCCATGATCATTACTGAACTGCGGAGCAGGCTCGAAGGGCCAAATGGCCTTCTCCTGCTCCTATTTTCTATGTTCTATGTTTCTAGTGTACAGTATTACTTTTTCTTTATGCATCTCCCTTATTGCTGCCTCACACCATTTCAACTTCAGCAGGAAAAAAATAGAGAGAACAATCTGCTTCATACACAACTGCTGTAAGAGACATACCACGATAGGCAGATAATTGGTGCATTATCACTGGACAGCACTAGTCCTGCTAGATTAGGTTTCTCTTCTTTCCTCAACATGGTGGGAACGGTAACATAGTGGTTATGTTACTGGACTAGCAATCCAGAGGCCTGGACTAATGATCCGGAGACGTGAGTTCAAATCCCACCACGGCAGCTGGGGAATTTAAATTCAGTTAATTCAATAAATCTGGAATAAAAAGCACTCAGTAATGGTGACCATGAAACTATCAGATTGTCGTAAAAACCCATCTGGTTCACTAATGTCCTTCAGGGAAAGAAATCTGCCGTCTGGCCTATATGTGACTCAGACCCACAGCAATGTGGTTGACTCTTAACTGCCCTCTGAAATGGCCTAGCAAGTCACTCAGTTGTAAAAAACCGCTACGAAAAACAATAAGAATAAAACTGGATGGACCACCCGACATCGACCTCGGCACCGGCTACGGACACGACAATGGCACACCCAGCCCAGTCGACCCTGCAAAATCCTCACCAACATCTGGGGACAATTGGGAGAGCTGTCCCACAGACTAGTCAAGCAACAGCCCAACATAGTCATACTCACAGAATCATACCTTTCAGCCAATGTCCCAAACTCCTCATCACCATCCCTGATGTGTGGCGGCACAGTGGTATACAGTCGGGAAGGAGTGGCCCTGGGAGTCCTCAACATTGACTCCGGACCCCATGAAGTCTCATGGCTTCAGGTCAAGCATGGGCAAGGAAAACTCCTGCTGATTACCACCTATCGCCCTCCCTCAGCTGATGAATCTATACTCCTCCATGCTGAACACCACTTGGAAGAAGCACCGAGAGTAGCAAGTGCATAGAATGTAATCTGGGTGAGGGACTTCAATGTCCATCACCAAGAGTGGCTCGGTAGCACCACTGTCGGTACCGTGGCTGCAGTGCGTACCATCTACAAGATGCACTGCAGCAACTCGCCAAGGCTTCTTCGGCAGCACCTCCCAAACCTGCGACCTCTACCACCTAGAAGGTCAAGGGCAGCAGGCGCATGAGAACACCACCATCTCCAAGTTCCTCTCCAAGTCACACACCATTCTGACTTGGAAGTATATCGCCGTTCCTTCATCGTCACTGGGTCAAAGTCCTGGAACCCACTCCGTAACAGCACTGTGGGAGTACCTTCACCACACGGACTGCAGCAGGTTCAAGGCGGCGGCTCACCACCACCTTCTCAAGGGCAACTAGGGATGGGCAATAAATGCTGGCCTTGCCAGCGACGCCCACATCCCATGAACAAATAAAAAAAAAACTAGTCGCTTTCTGCTACTCTCCAGCACAATACAAATAGAGCTTCTGTTTAACACCTAGTCGTCCAGCCAAGAACAGGCAAAGCATACACAAAGTTAAGCATATTCAAGCATCATAGTACTAGCAATTCTAGTTGCAGATGGAGTATTTAGAACATAGAACATAGAAGATAGGAGCAGGAGTCGGCCATTCGGCCCCTCGAGCCTGTTCCACCATTTAATGAGATCATGGCTGATCATCCAAATTCAGTACCCTGTCCCTGCTTTCTCCCCAATAGAAACATAGAAGATAGGAGCAGGAGTCAGGAGTCAGCAAAACCCACACTTATGAGTAGATGGGGCATATTTCAGTTTCTTCAGCCATTAACTAAGGCCTTTAATCAGGATTTACCCATCTTTATAAAGATACCAAAATGAAAGCATATCCCACACTAAAATGCAACCTTAAATTTTTTGGGCATGCCCACATCCAAAGCGAATACATTCCCACTGGAGCAGAGAAGGCCAAGAGGACACCCAAGAGAGGTTTTAATATATGAAGGGTTTGGATAGTCTTTCCCTATTCCCTCTGTTTGGGGGGGGGGATCAGTGACGAGGAGTTATCAATTTAAAATTGTCACTAAGAAAGTGAAGAGAAAGGTTAGAATTTATTAAGAGTTTTAGAGCATAGAATTCTTTGCCACAGAGTAGTTGAGGCAGAGACCATTACATCTTTTAAACAGAGGAAAAGCTATGAAGACACAGTGGTATTTATGTATGATTTTTCGAACAAAGAGCCAGCACTAATACAATAGAGCAAATAGCCTCCTTCTGTCGTTCTACGTCTACTGCATTTCACACAAAAAAACGGCTTGGGAACATACCAACAGTCATAAGCCATTCAGCCCCTCAAGCATGTTCCGCCATTCAATTAGATCATGGCTGATCTGTATCTTAACTCTATCTACCCACCTTGGTTCCGTAACCCTTAATACCCTTGCCTAACAAAAATCTAACAATCTCAGTTTTGAAATTTTCAATTGACCTAGCCTCAACAATTTTTGGTGGGTGGAGGGAAAGAGAGCACCAGATTTCCACTACCCTTTGTGTGAAGAAGTGCTTTCTGACATCACCCCATAACAGCCTAGTTCTAAATTCAAGGTTATGCCCCCTTATTCTGGCCTCTCCCACTAGAGGAAATAGTTTCTCCCTATCTACCGTCAACTCCTTTGATCATCTTAAACACCTCAATTCATTCACCCCTTAATCTTCTATACTCAAGGGAATACAAACCTAATTTATGCAATGTGCCTCGTATCATTCTGGTGCATCTGCGCTGCACCCCTCCAAGGCCAATATATCCTGAAGGAGCGGCACCCAGAATTGAACGCAATACTCCAGATGGGGTCGAACTAGAGCTCTGCGCACCTGTAACATCACTTCCTGTCCTTTGTAATCCAGCTCTCGAGATAAAGGCCAACATTCCATTAGCCTTTTTAATTATTTTTTGTACTTGTCCACTAGCTTTTAGTGATTTCTGTACTTGGACCCCTAAATCTCTCAGTTTATTCAGTTCCTAGCTTCTCACCATTCAGAAAAATACTCGGATCTATCTTTCTTCGGTCAAAAATGGATGACCTCACACTTTCCCCACAATGAACTCCATCTGCCATGTTTTGCCCACTCACTTAATCTATCAATTTCCCTTTGCAACTTTCTACTCCCATCTACACTATTTCCTGTGCCACCTAACTTAGTGTCGTCAGCAAACTTACATATATGGCTCTCTCTTCCTTCATCGGAGCCATTTCTAAATATAGTGAAAGATTGAGGTCCCAGTATAGATCCCTGGGAGACACCACTAGTCACATCCTGCCAATTGGAGTACATTCCCATTATCCCTACTGTCGCCTACCGCCTAACCAATTCCCTATCCAAGCCAATAGGTTGCCTCAAATTCCATGTGCTCTCATTTTCGTTAACAGTCTCGGAGGTGAAACCTTGTCGAATGCCTTCTGTAAGTTCATATAAGTAACATCCAGAGACACTCCCTTATCTACCACGTTAGTCATCTCTTCAAAAAATTCAACGATGTTATTTAGACATGACGTACCCTTTACAAATCCATGCTGGCTCTCAGTTTATATTTGTCCAAATGCACAGTCACTCTGTCCCTAATAACAGATTCTAGCAACTTCCTCCATCAGACATTAGACTAATAGGCTTATAATTTACAAAAGCAAAATACTGCGGATGCTGGAAATCTGAAATAAAAACAGAAAATGCTGGAAATACTCAGCAGGTCAGGCAGCATCTGTGGAGAGAGAAACAGAGTTAACGTTTCAGGTCGATAACCCTTCGTCTGAACTGGAAAAAGCTGGAGATGGAACAGGTTTTTAAGCAAGTGCCGGGGCAGGGAAAGGGGGGAGAGGAGGAAAGAACAAAAGGGAGGGTCTGTGATAGGATGGAAGGCAGGAGAGATAAGAGACATTGAGAGATTAAGAGATGGTGCAAGGCAAAAGGAGATGGTAATGGGAATAATTTCCTGGTTTATCACTAGCTTATAATCTCCTAGTTTATCACTCCCACCTTTCTTAAATAATGGAGTGACATTGCCAATTTTCCAAGCTAAGGGGACAATTCCTGAAGATCATGACTAACATATCTGGATTTCCTCACCACCTTCTTTTAATACCCTGGGATGGAAACCATTGGGTCCTGGAGATTTGTCTATCTTTTATCTCATCAGTTTTTCCATCACTATTTTTTAAAAAAAAACTGATATTGAACCCAGTTAGTTCCTCCCCTTGATTTCCTCATATCTCTGGTAGTTATCCTCATCCTCTACTGTGAAGACCGATACAAAAAAGTTATTTCGTAAGTCTGCCATTTCCTGATTTCCAATTACAATATAACCTGTGTCTATCATTAAGGGGCCCACATTACTCTTAGCCACCCTCTTTCGCTTAATATATTTGTAAAAACCTTTAGTGTTGTCCTGGATATCCCTCGCAAGCTTTTTCTCATATTCCTTTTTGCAGTTCTTACTACTTTCTTGATATCCTTTTGCCGTTCTTTACATCGCTTCCAGTCCACGGAATCTGCACTGTGCTTCGCCTTCCTATAAGCTTCATTTGAGAGGCAGCATCTACTGCTATTCATACTTGTGCACTAAACTATGACTTAGTTTTACCTATGTTAAGGAACTTGAAAGATAAACACGTTTGCAGGATCAGTGATCATAGTATGCATTAAAACACATTAAAGGAATACTACATCAGATAATATGGGATACAACAACAACAACAACAACTTGTATTTATATCGCACCTTTAATGTAGTAAAACGTCCCAAGGCACTTCACAGGAGCAGTTATCAAACAAATCAAGCGATTATGACACCGAACCACATAAGCAGCTATTTAGGACAGAAAACCAAAAGTTTGATCAAAGAGGTAGGTTTTAAGGAGTGTCTTAAAGGAAGAGGGAGGTGTAGAGGTTTAGGGAGCAAATTCTAGAGCTTCGAGCAGCTGAAGCCACGGCCGTCAATGGTGGAGCGATGAAAATCTGGAATGCGCAATGGGCCAGCATTGGAGGAGCGTAGAGATCCGAGAGGGTTGTAATGCTGGAGGAGGTTACAGAGATAGGGATTTGAAAACAAGGTTGAGAATTTTAAAATCGAGGCATTTCGGACCGGGAGCCAATGTAGGTCAGCAAGCACAGGGCTGATGGGTGAACGGGACTTGGTGCGAGTTAGGATACGGGCAGCAGAGTTTTGGATGAGCTCAAGTTTACAGAGGGTGCAAGGTAGGATGCCGGCCAGGAGAGCATTGGAATAGCCAAGTCTAGAGGTAACAAAGGCATAGATGAGGGTTTCAGCAGCGGATGAGCTGAGGCAAGACGAAAATGGGCGATGCTACGGAGGTGGAAGTAGATAGAGAGGATATGGGGGCGGATAACAGTCTGGTTCAGCCTCAGACAGTGGCCAGGGAGAAGGATGGAGTTGGCGACTAGGGAACAGAGTTTGTGGCGGGGACCGAAGACAATGGCTTCGGTCTTCTCAATATTTAATTGGGGGAAATTTCTGCTCATCCAATACTGGAGGATGTCAGACAAGCAGTGTGACAAATCAAGACAATGAGGGGCATAGCTGGGTGTCGTCAGTGACATGTGGAACCTGACGTGTTTTCGGATGAAGTTGCCAAGGGGGCGAAGGATAGATCCTTGGGGGATTCCAGAGGTAACCGTGCGTGAGTGGGAAGAGAAGCCATTGCAGGTGATTCTCTGGCTACGACTGGATAGATATGAATGGAAACAGGCGAGTGTAGTTCCACCCAGCTGGACGACAGAGTAGAGGCGTTGGAGGACGGTGTGGTCAACCATGTCAAAGGCTGCAGATAGGTCGAGAAGGATGAACAGAGATAGTTTACCACAGTCACAGAAGATGTAATTTGTGACTCTGATAAGGGCTGTTTCAATGCTGTGGCAGGGGCGGAAACCTGATTGGAGGGGTCCAAACATGTAGTTTGTTTCAAACATATATGTTTACGAAGTACATCAGAAGCAAAAAGGATGAGACAAGGATTTTTTGTGCCTTCATTGTCATTTAAAGAATTTCATCTATTTGCCGTGAGATTTTAAGAATAAGATGGCATTTTTAAAACAACTTGCATTTATAAAGACTTTTAATATAGCACAATTTACCATTGGGAGTCAGGCAGAAGGAGCGAGTATGGTGGCAAGATGGCTGAAGGCTCCATCATCAACAGGTAAGCAAGCAGAGGGAGAGGGAAAAGCACATTCGGCCAGATTTGGAAAAAAGGAGGACATCAACAGGATAAAGAGCTGAAGAAGATCATAGGTCAGCTGGAACAAGGCCATGGGGAGATTTGCAGTGAGGATGGGCTTTTTAATTGAGGCAAGAGGAAGGGAAAACCAGTTGAGGCGGTCAAGGACACAGATGATAGATAAGCAGGACTTAGTGCAGAACAAAATATAGACAGTGAAGTTCTAGATCAATCAACTTTTAGTTTGGGGAGCTTGGGAGAATGGCAAGGAGACTGCTGGAAAAGGCAAGTCTAGCGTTTACAAAGTCATGAATGAAGGCTTCAGCAGCAGTGGAGGCGAGCCAGGGATGTAGACAGGAGATGGAAGCAGACAGTCTTGGTGATGGACTGACTGAACATGCGGTTTGAAGTACAGCACGGGGTTAAGCAGGATACCCAGATTGCACACCACTGAACGGAGCTCGAGCGAGTATCCAGGCAGAGGGATGGGATCAAGGGACCATCGCACAGAATTTCCATTGGGACTCAAAACAGGCTGGTTTCAGTTTTGCCAATGATTAGCTGTGAAAATCTCTGGCTCACCTGCAACTTGATGTCAAAGAATCAGTTGACCCAGCAACAGTTATGGTATCAAGGGTAATGATGGAGGTAAAACAGCAGACATATAAAACTGACTGCATGCCTATGGAGAATATTGCTGAGGAGTAACAAACAGATACGATAGAGAGGAGCAAGGATGGAGCCTTGGGGCATTCAGGAAAAGAAACCAATCAAGGAATTGTGTAGGCTGCATTGGGACAGGCATGAATGGAGCCAAGTATGGGCACTGCCATGGATTTATACTATGGAGAAGAGTAAGTGGAGAAGGATAGTGTGATTAACCATGCTGCAAGCCATAGGCAGGATGAGAAATAACACATTATGGTTGTAATCATATAGAATGTTGTTGATGACTTTGACAAAGTTTCTCTCAGTACTCTGGGTGGGAGAGAAGCCAGATCAAAGGGATTTGAATGGAATGGTGGGAGAGATGGGCATGCAGGTGGGTGATAACATATTCCAGGACTTTAGAGGAAGAGGAGATTGGAGATGGGTCAAGGATAGGCTTTTTTTTTTTAAAAAGAGTGGAACAAATTCAGCAATTTTAAACAAGGGAAGGTAGTTGAGGAAAAACAATAGTCAGAGAGAGGGAATAGCTGATCAAGTGATGGATCAGGCGCAGGACATCGACGTGAAGAGGGCTAGGATGGAGATACAGAAGACGCTCGAGTGATCAGAGGGGGTTGACCTTCACATAGGGAGGGCAGAGGGAGGAGAGGTGGCTGAGGCAATTTGCATTTATATAGCACTTTATGACCACAGGACGTTCCAAAACACTTTACAGCCAATGAAATACTTTTTAAAAAGTGGAGGAAATGGGGCCGGCAATTTGCGCACAGCAAGCTCCCACAAACAGCAGTGTGATAATGACCAGATAATCTGTTTTAATGATGTTGTTTGAGGGATAAATATTGGCCAGGACACCGGGGATAACTCCCCTTCTCTTCTTCAAAATGGTGCCATGGGATCTTATATGTCCACCTGAGAGCGCAGACAGGGCCTCGGTTTAACATCTCATCCTAAAGACAGCACCTCCGACAGTGCATCACTCCCTCAGTACTGCACGGGAGTGTCAGCCTAGATTTTTGTGCTCAAGGGTCTGGAGCGGGAAATGAACCCACAACCTTCTGACTCAGAAGCAAGGGTGCTACCAACTGAACATATAGCCTCAATTTTGGAGACATAAAAATTCAGCAGCTCCTTGCAACAGTCATCAGCTGTGAGAATGATAGTGTTAGAGGAGGGAGCCTGAATAGGCAGTTATCAGTGACGAGTTCAGGATTGCTCTTGCCAATGACAATCCTGGACTAATAGAGCATTTGGTCGTACATAAAGGAGGAGATATTGGCCTGGATTATGCGGTCAGCAGTGAACGAATAGCACAGCCGTTCATTACACTTGCCCGCAGACTTTCTATGGGCTTTTGCACTGGAACTTGATGTGATTAGAAAGCCATTTTGGTACAGCACCCTCTACAGGGGATCTGAGACCTGTGTGAACAGGGTAAGCAACTGTGCAACTCCTTAACCAATCAGATTAAAGAATGGTTACTGAGCAGCGCAGAGTCTCAACCAGGAAGTGTCAATTAAGAATATTTAATGTCAAATCAGGTACAGAAAGTGAAAGAGAGAGGGAAAGAAAGGTGGGATTGAGAGAGAGAGAGAGAGAGAGAATACAGAAAGCAGCAAAAAAATGCATTTAAATGCTTTTATTTAAAATCTCCAACAATAATTAAAAGCTGAAAGAATGAGACTCCACACTTGTAAAAAATTAATTTTCAGTGCCCGAGAGGTTGTTTAAGCAGTAATTAAGACTCATCATGTTAAAAATCTACTTACACTGGAATGGACAAGCCCTAACCTTTTCTGGCAAGTTTAGTGTGTATCTATCACATAAGTGTAGCAACTTCACACCCTGCCATGTATTTCAATGCTGAGTCTCTCGGCGAGATACCATTATAGCGAAGTTTCTGGAGGAGCAGGGCAACTCAGACAGCAACTTCCTGATTTCCACATGTGTGGTAGCTGGAAGTTGCTGTCCAATTTACACTTCAATAGTGGTGAGCGCTGAAAGCTTCCCCCTTATTTCTACTGCAAAAGATTTCAGAAAGTTGAGTCAAATCTGGCAACAGACAAGGTGGTCAGTCATTTGTAGTGTGCACTGGAGTCTGTGACACTCAGATTGGAGAACGTGAAGGTGAGTATTTTACCACTGGGAGCAGCAGGGGTGGAAGACCACAAGGGATTGGATGGAAATAAGGGGATTGAAAATAGAAACAAGGGCGCTTTCGATAGGTCAATAGAGTGGAGAACTAGAAAAGAACAAACTTGCATTTTTATGACACCTTTCATGACCTCAAAGCACTTCACAGCCAATTAAGTACTTTTGAAGTCACAAGTTGTAATGTAAGGAAATGTGGCAGCCAAGTTACACCCAAAGTCCCAGAAACAGCAATGAGTAAAATGACCGGATAATCTGTTTTTACTGATGGTGATTGAGGGATAAATATTTGCAGGACACCAAGAAAAAAAACCCCTGCTCTTCTTTAAGTAGTGCCATTGGATCTTTTAAGTTTACCTGAGAGAGTAGATAGGACCGTGGTTTAACAGCTCATCCAAAAGAAGGGATGGGGTTGGAGTGAGTGCTAGAAAGAGAGTTGGGAGTAGATAGGAGAGCTTCGCCACTGTGGGTATGCGACAGAATGGCCTTAATATGGGGAGGAATGGCATCACTATCAGGGAGAAAGAATTTGGTTTGATCTAGGATGTCAGTGGACTCATCCTGGACTAGGTCATGGATGGGAAGGGTCTCATTTGCAAGGGAGCAGGCATTTTAAGGGGCAGCTCACAGTGGGCTGATGGTGGAAGGCCTGCCAAGGGAGGCAATGGGCAGGGGAGTGAAGAGAGAAACAGGGAAATAGAACTTTACACCAGGTGACCTGTTGGGCCGGGGGGGCGGGGGAGAGAGAAGAAGAAATTATAGTTAGCTACTTTGGGACAACTAATAGAGCTAATTGCCTAGGGCAAAGCAGAGAGAAGCCATGGGCTCATGCAGGAGGAACTTGAGCCTGTGAAGCAGCAGGATGGAAGATCGGCCGAGGAGTCGCAATGAATGGAACAGGGGCTGATAGGGGTACGTTGCAGTGAGGCATGAGTAAAGTGGTGAGAGTTAATGGCTAAAGTAATACACTTCTATTTTTAATAGTAGCGCACACTACTGTACTGCCCCTTTACCTGCGGGATTTTCTACCATTTTCTTCCCCCACCACCTTCAGATTGATAAATGTGCAGCCACTGGTTCAACTAGTATAGGCCAAAAATGATCTTAGAAAATCAGGCAGCTACAGTAGCTCCCATGCAGAATAGGCTACATTATGTTCTCAAGCTTCTGCCTCCACAGCCATCCTCTCACTCACTGGAAAAGCCACAACTGGACATGCAATAAGAAGCTTAACTTGATAAAATAGACCAAATGCATACGGCTTACCAAGCGGACCGAATCACGTTTGTACAAATTTATTTGGCGACCACGCAAGTTCACACTATAGTCAAGAATCAAGTTCAGGCCAATGCAGACACCACCAGGTACTACTTGGCAAGAATCTCAGTTTCCTGTCTGCAGACGAAAAGGTGGTTAATATGCTGAACAGAAGTTGTTTCACCCAGAAACTGAACAATAAGTAATTGGTTAGCTTGTCTGAGTAATTGAAGAGCACCTCACACCCAGTGTGTTAAAAAAGCTCTTTGATCTCTACCAGTGAAGATGGAATTTCAAAAAAACAAGATACACAGAAAATGAGGCTTTGGAAAGAGGAAAGCTGTGAGGGCAGTCAATTTCGTTAAAGGGGAAGTTTGGGAGTTTTCACTGAGGTGAAGAGGTTAGAAATGCAAGAGGATATCTAGACATCTTGCTTATGTCGAGTAAGCTGACATGGGGAAGCACACTACTTTTTTTATTTTATTTTATATTAAATGAAGATAAGTTGTACCAATTGAATGGTGAATCTGATCCTAACTGGTGCTCTACATGTCGTAAAAAGGCAGCTAGAAAATTCCTATCAAACTTGGTTTCACTAAGTTTATTTCATCTACCTTCAGGAGAGTGAAGAAATAGCCATGGAAAAGACACAAAAATTCAGTTCAGGTCACAAGACAGTGTTACTATTATATTACTATTCTATCCAAGATTATGCTATTGTACAAGTAGATATAGGGCAGTATCAGGCAGCTCCAATAAAACTACAGGGAACAACTGAACCCAACAAGGTACTGATGGAAGACCCGAATTTTGTAACATCACCTAATTTGCAAAAATGGTTGATGATCTTTTCAGGAAACAGATTATTTAGACAGCGGGGGTCTTATCAGATTTAGCAGTGTACAATACAGAACCAAAGTAGCCCTGTGGAGGTAACAATGTTCTGAACAATTACAATATGGGGACAGTTCACTTTGGAACTATTACCCCACAAACACACCTTATTTGGGTCGCTGACCTCGACGAGCCGCTCTTTCAGATGCAATATATTTTGCACTATCTCTTCTGCCATACCTGGCTCGCCCAGAATGAGCACACAGGTTGTTCACCTGAGGCTGCTGTGAGTGAGTGAACTGAGGCTCCACTCCCGGAAACGCGTTCACAGTCACCCAGTCTCCTGATTTAACAGAGATGCAATGCGCAGAATCATTTTTTTTTACCGACCCGACGCCGGCTTTGCCCTTACAGTCTTCAGCAATAGCGGCAAGAGAACACGCTGCCGTCTTCTAATACTTACAGGAAAAAAGAAAGTTCATCATTAGGGGTAGGCTTTCAAAATGTGTGAAATCGGTGGTCCGTTAAATTGCAATAACTTTGTATTCCACCATTTAAAAACTATGTACAGCAACCTGTAGGTTTATATTTGAAGTTTAAATTTCACGAGGAACGCGTGTATACAACTAAACATTCTTTTATTAAGAAAAAAATCAGTTATGTTAATTCGAATTTATAAATCTCGTAATTGCTAATAATGGATTTACTGTATACCAGCTTATGTTAGAGATTGTTAAATTAAAGTATTAGACGATGACAAGCTTTAAGTTTTTGTCATGCCTTTACTTGTAACATCAGTTTTAAAAAACTCATTGTGTGCTTGTACATGAATTAAGATCTTTAACTTTAGTGCATGAGATAATTCCCTTTTGAAGTAAATTATTCACTTTGGTTTAAAGTAACTGTTTTATGCTGATAAACTAATTATAATGAATGAAATGTAGACCCTCCCCCCACCACCACCTTTTGCCAGAATGGCAGTATCTTTATTTGAACCAATCTTAATATGGAAAGCCCTGAGAGAGCTGCTGGGGTCTGAGCTGCAGTGTTACTATTTCTGGAGCTGAGTGATGTACTTTAGCAGATGCAAGGAGAGAAGGAATGTAGGGGGCTGAATCTTCAGCTCACACAGACCTTATTCCTTTGCCAGCTATTCCATGTGTTGATTGCGTACCAGAATATCAGCGATTAAAACTACACTTTAATTTTTTTAATGTTATTTTGAACGTTTTTGAACAGTGTCAGCTGTGGCTCAGTTGGTAACACACTCGCCTCTGAGTCAGAAGGTTGTGGGTTCAAGTCCCACTCCAGGGACTTGAGCACATAAAGCTAGGTTGACACTCCAGTGCGGTGCTGAGGGAGTGCTGTACTGTCAGAGGTGCCGTCTTTCGGATGAGACGTTAAACCGAGGCCCTGTCTGCTCTCTCAGGTGGATGTAAAAGATCCCATGGCACTATTTCGAAGAAGAGTAGGGGAGTTATCCCCGGTGTCCTTACCAATATTTATCCCTCAACCAACATAACAAAAACAGATTATCTGGTCATTATCACATTGCTGTTTGTGGGAGCTTGCTGAGCGCAAGTTGGCTGCCGCATTTCCCACATTACAACAGTGACTCCACTTCAAAAGTACTTCAGTGACTGTAAAGCGCTTTGAGATGTCCGGTGGTCGTGAAAGGCGCTATATAAATGCAAGTCTTTCTTTTCTTTCTTTTAAAATCCTAGTTTTTACTTCAGACTTGTAGTTCGTATGTTGTTTATTAATTATTTTAAGAGAGTTCCTTTACCAGGTTAAGTTAATGATTTTTGCCATTTTAAACCACATGTGATCTTTAGGTATAAACATAGTTTAATAATTGTGTTTAGAACAAATTGTGTGATGACAAACAAAAATCTAAAGTTCTAAACTCTTATCTCTCACAAATTTTCTTTCCTCACTTCCTCTCCTCTCGGTTTTCTTGATGGGATTCGATTGCACAACCCTCCAGAATCCTGCCTACGTGGCTGTTATTCATGTGTGAGCCTTGACGGTGAGTGTCGGCAAGCTATTCAACCTCATCACAGGAGCACTGAGCTCAATCCTGTCCTCACCCAGAGTCCACACATGCACGACCCCAGACTGTTGTTTCCTTCCCCACCCAAGTTATAGCACCCTACCACATCCTTGGCTGAGATCAACTCATGCAACATGGACTGCAGATCAAATTTGGGATCTTGCTGGTTCATGTTGCTCAGCTACTCTCCAGGTAAACTGGCTGAGTTACAAGGGAACCTGTTTCATTCTTAATGTATGTATTGTCTGAATATGATACTCGGTAACACTGTACAACATGGCCATGGCTCAGTGGGTAGCACTCTCACCTCTGAGTCAGAAGGTTATGGGTTCAAGACCTGCTCCAGAGACTTGAGCAAAAATATCTAGTGCAGTGCTGAGGGAGTGCCTGCACTGTTGGAGGTGCCGTCTTTTGGATGAGACATTAAGCCGAAGCCCTGTCTGCTCTCTCAGGTGGACGTAAAAGATCCTGTGGCACTATTTTGAAGAAGAGCAGGGGACTTCTTCCCAGTGTCCTGGTCAACATTTATCCCTCAACCAACATCACCTAAAACATTTGATCTGGCCATTATCACATTAATGTTTGTGGGAAGTTGCTGTGCACAAATTGGCTGCCGTGTTTCCTACATTACAACATTGACTACACTTGGCTGTAAAGCGCTTTGGCACATCCTGAGGTCATTAAAGGTGCTACATAATTGCAAGTCTTTTTTTATTTCAGAAAATGCTGGAAACACTCAGCAGGTCGAGTTAACATTTCAAGTTGATGACCTTTCATCAGAACCTTGAGTCTGAAAGGTCATCGACCTGAAACGTTAATCCCACCTTTCTCTCGCCACAGATGCTGCCTGGCCTGCTGAGTATTTACAACATTTTCTGTTTTTAGTTCAGATTTCCAGGACCTGCAGTATTTTGCTATTTGTTTTATGGTTTTATGTCATTTGTACTGAAAGATTTTGCTACTCAAGAATAAATTCTGCATTTCACTTTACCATGAATGAAATATTTACTGATTTGGAAAGTTTTGGCTTATGGTTACTTGAAAATTGAAATAAAAGGCAATTTCAATGCAGTTTGTAAAATATGGAAAGTATACGTTGTTGCACTCTTGAGAGCAGTAGGCATTCAACTCAGTTCTGGAGCTTTCCCAAAGGTTCAGTGAATAATGCACTGTGTGGTATAGCACTGGTGGGTGTTCAATCTGGGCCCAGGCTGGCCTACTCGGCTTCCCGGATCCTCCTTATTCAAGCTGATGGTGCCTGTTTCAGGGCTCCTTTTGCAACTGATGCTGAGGAAATCCAAAGCTGGTATACTATTGTATACAATTTGAGATTCCACAGCATCTTATTAATTACTATAGCTTGATATGTGCTTTTTGATTGTTCCAGTATTATTGAAACCACTATATTTCTCATTGTATTGTTCAACATTAATAAAGTTAACATGCATCAATGTTCAGTTAATTAACACGAAACTTGATTGTGTAGAAACTAAGGTTTGTGATCTTGGAAATATGTAGATAAAGTAACTTCAGTGGTGTAAAAGAGCTTTGTAAAAAAATGTTTATTCTTATGACAATATTACTTAAAGATCAAAGTAAAAACAGAAATTGCTGGAAATGCACAGCAGTGACCTGGTGTGCATTTCCAGCATTTTCTGATTTTTCAGATTTTCAAAATTTACAATTTTTTTCTTTTGACTTTAAGATTGCTTATCATGTTTAGTATATTAATAAATCAAAGAAAACTGCAAGATTTTCTTTTACTGGGGGAGGAGAATTGCAATCCAAGTTCCATAATTATAATGCATGTTATATGTCTACAATTTATTCGGACTTTTAAATATTTATGCATTTAATGAGAGCATTACAGAGTTACGTACTAAGTTTGTAAATAAATACATATGTTCCAGATTGTGACTGTGACACAGCATTACAGTCATGGCACCAAAGAAGAAAAACGTTAAAAAGAGTAAAGCAGAGAACAAGGAGACGACTGTCATTGTGGAAGAAAGTACAATCATCCATTTGAATGGCATGAATAGCCTTTTAGATGGAGGCAATGGTTTTAGCTGTATTTCCACTGAGATATCCAACCCATCTTACAGCTCCAGTCTCTTAGAAGCACTCAGCGGAATGAGACAAGAAATGTTTCTGTGTGATTTAACCATTGCTACAAAAGCCAAATCTTTTGATGTTCACAAAGTAGTGATGGCTTCTTGCAGTGAGTACTTCAGGAATATTCTGAAGAAAGACCCATCCACCCAAAGAGTAGACCTCAGTGACATATCTCCAGTTGGTCTTGTCACAGTTATTACTTATGCCTATTGTGGAAAGATAACACTGTCGTTGTATACCATTGGTAGCACAATAGCAACAGCCAACCTGCTGCAGATTCACTCTCTCATAAAGATGTGCTGTGACTTTTTGATGCAGGAAATCAATGTTGAGAATTGCATGTACATTGCGAACATTGCAGAAACTTATGGACTCAAAACTACCAAGGAAGCAGCACATAAATTCATGAGTGACAATTTCCTAGAGTTTTCAGAAAGGGACCAGTTCTTGAAACTCACCTTTGAACAAATAATGGAATTTATGCTGGATGATAACCTGCAGTTGCCATCAGAAATCACAGCATTCCAGATTGCAATGAAATGGCTGGATTTTGACAATAAAAGGGTTAAGTATGCAGCAGATCTACTGAACACCATTCGGTTTGGTACCATCTCCGCACAAGACCTGGTGAACTATGTTCAGACTGTGCCTAGAATGATGCAAGACCTAGAATGTCACAAATTTCTGGTCGAGGCCATGAACTATCACCTGCTTCCCTATCAACAGAACACCTTACAGTCCAGAAGAACAAAAGTTCGCAGTGGCCTCAGAGTTCTAGTAATGGTGGGCGGCCGTCCCGCACTAACAGAAAAGTCACTCAGCAGAGATATTGTATACAGAGATCCTGAACGTGTTTGGAACAAACTTGCTGAAATGCCTTATAAGAGCTTCAATCAATGTGTGGCTGTGATGGATGGATTCCTGTATGTTGCTGGTGGAGAAGATCAAAACGATGCCAGGAATCAGGCCAAGCATGCTGTGAGCAACTTCTGCAGGTAACACTATAGTCATTACAAAGCATTAATATGAAGTAAGTGTTTAAAATCTCATAGTAACATCCCAGAATAGTCTCCATGCCTCAATAAATAGAAACGTGGCAAATTAAATTTACAAGTTTCCACCAAGCATTTTGGAATAAAATATTTTAGGAACACAATATTACAGATTGAGGTTGCATTTTAGTGTTGATTGTAACCTTATCTCTCGTTATAGTGGAACGCTATTAAGGTCATTTTCATTAAGTGTTTCCTTTTTGGATTTCCATGTTTTCTTGTATAGCTTTAAATGCCGATTTAAATTAGGTATACTAATCTCAGATTCACCTTGTTCTTATTGGGGTTTAATTTTCCTAGCTAAGACAAAGCAATTAAAATATTAGTACTCTTAACTGTTTCTCAATGATACATTTTATGTTTCAAATATACATGGTAATACTTTTAATTTAACCTTTGGATTGTCAGTAACTGCAAGAAATTCTAAGTTTCCTGGGCCAGCCATTTTGTAACATTTTCACCTCATGCACCATGACACTGATTCAAACTCTAATCTCACAGCAACAAAGTTACTTGGATGTAGGAAGTAATTTTAGTACTGCAGTATTAACACTAAATTACAAAAATACTTGAAAATAATTTTACTATTTCTGCTCAGCATCTTTTTTTCCCCTTATGCTCTCCTCCACCTTCTCTCCTGTTGTTAAAAAAAATATTTTAACTTTACTTTTAGTTTATTTCTAATTAACATACTAGATTCTAACCCTCCTTTTTTTCAGTTTGAAGTATTTTTTGGAGCTGGGGGTCACATTCTGCACATTTGTCTCTTATTGATTGTAAACCACGTAGAAAGGCTAAAGTTTAGAAGATCATATGGTTCAACTTCTGATTTAATATTTAAGCATCAACTGGAGAGCACTGCCGCTCAAAGAGAACCCTCATTAATGGCCCTGATGAGATAGCTTTTTGGCAACACTCCAAGAGTTAAAATAATAATTTTGGTGTTCCTAATTATATTGAAATGTGCCTCTCTTATTAAACAAAGACAGCTTTGTGCTTCCTACTGTAAGCATGGATTATTTTAAATTTCTACGGTTTTAAATTTAATTGTGAAAATGCACAGATTTTGAGCACATAATCTGGAGATGATCGACATAACAGTAATGGCATCAATTAAGCATGAAGGTTTTAACTGCCTGTACAAATCTAGAATTAGTTCTTGATCCAAAATGCCAATACAAACATTAATCTTGTTACATTTTTATTCATCTCACTCTTTGTAACAAAGTAAATAGTGAATTGTATCATGAGATTTGCCTCTGTAGTACTTGGATTCTTTTTTTAATAAAATTACCATTGAAAAGCTAAAAAAAAGTTAGCTTTCAAAATTAAAAAAAATACATGGCCCCCCCCCCCAAAACCTAGCAAAATGCAACACTGAATTATTAATGATTCACAACTGACATCACACTTATAAATTTAGCAGATGAAATTTACCTTTTGACTAGCATATGGAATATGAAGCACATCATTTATGGTGTTTCTTTCCTCCTCTTCAAGGGAAGCAATGTCAATACTGGGGAACTGAACACTTTTCCACTTTTTTTTAAATCCAATGTTGGCACCTAGCAATCTCATTCAAATGCAACATGGACTAGTTGTAGACTAAAGCCCTTTTACTCCGCTTCAACAATGTGGCTTAACCCAGTCCTCCGAAGAGGACCCTTTCTACACCAGTGAGGTAGCGTCATTAATGCTGATTATGGACAGTTTTGTGTTGATTACTTGAGCTGACTAGAAAATGGGTTGAGACAGTTCAAACTCATTTCACATAAGGTAAAGACTTTGTTCCATTTCAGATTGGATTGGAAACCAGGTCCCTAAGGTGAAAGTGCAAAGTATAAGCCAACTATACCATCTGGTACACCTTGAAGAACATTGATTGCTTGTAAAATAATACTTTAGCAAAGCATTAGATAATGACTGTTACCCATGGAACTGCACACCATTGTCATTTGTCTTCAGACAAGGAGAGCAAGAATAAAAAAAACACAAACAGACATGGATTAAAGCCTCAGTTGAAGGAGGGTGGTTGATTTGAAAATTAACTCAACATTTAACTAATCCCCAAGATCTTGAATGAATTGTATTCTGTTCCATGATTTGCAGGCAAAGTTCTTGGGTTACTGCAAACAAATTCTTAAACTATTGTAGGAAAAGATTATGAAGACTATAGTATAAGTATTTGCATTTTCTTTTATTCATTTTACAGATATGATCCTCGATTCAACAGTTGGATTCATCTGGGAAACATGGTCCAGAGACGCACCCACTTCAGCCTAAATGTTTTTAATGGTTTACTTTTTGCAATTGGGGGGAGGAATTCAGATGGTCCTCTTGCCTCTGTTGAATGCTATGTGCCAGCAACCAACAAGTGGCAGTTTAAGACACCCTTAGAGGTGTCCAGGTGCTGTCATGCTAGTGCTGTCATAGATGGGAAAATCCTGGTTACTGGAGGGTACATCAACAATGCATATTCCCGATCGGTCTGTGCCTATGATCTGTCAGCAGACAGTTGGCAGGATAAGGCTAATCTAAGCACACCCAGAGGGTGGCACTGTGCCATCGCCCTTTCAGATCGTGTGTATGCATTGGGCGGAAGTCAGCTAGGAACTCGGGGTGAGAGGATTGATGTGCTCCCTGTTGAATGTTACAGCCCATATACAGGGCAATGGAGCTATGCTGCTCCTCTCCATGCTGGTGTCAGTACTGCTGGTGTGACAACTCTTGATGGTAAAATCTATCTAGTGGGAGGTTGGAATGAGGTAGAAAAGAAATATAAGAAATGTGTCCAGTGTTTTAACCCAGATCTTAATGATTGGACCGATGAAGATGACCTGCCGGAGGCTACAGTCGGCTTGTCCTGCTGTGTTTTCACCATGCCTAGTCAAAGAACACGAGAATCCAGTACCAGTTCAGTATCATCGGTTCCAGTCAGTATCTGATTACAGTTGAAGAGCTTTTTAAATCAAAATCAAATCATTTCACAGAAAGAAGCTCAGGCTTAAATTGAGGCTTAAATCAGCTTTCATGATTAGATATAAATGATTTTCATAATTAAATTAAAAGGGAACCACTGGAACAATGATGCAAATCGTTGCCTTGAAAAGATGTACATATTATGATGCTGTGCTTAAGTTAGTTGTTTACAGGGGGAAAAAATCAATCCTGAAGGTGTGACTTTCAGACTCAGCGTAGCATGCAACAACAGATATCTGTATTCAGAAAGGCAGTTAGCTTCAGCCAAGGGTAATACATTTATTTAGTGGTCTCAACATTTATGTCTTCTCAAAACTGGCAAATTTTTACTCATGTTTAAAACTAAAAGATTTGATAGTTTTAGTTTCATAGTTCATTTATTACACTCATAGTTTTTCCAGTTTCTTTGTGGAAATTGAGTTTTTTTTAAAGTATCTACTGCAACGAGCTGATCTGTAACTCTATTGGGGAAAGTGTGAGTAAGAGCTAGTCACCTAACCTTTGACAAGAGAACTAGGACCCAGTTTCCAAAGGTTGAACTTCCCCATGCATTTCCACTCAATGCAATACAGACAAAAATGTTTTTGTATCTTTAGCTAAGATGTGAAGCATTTTCAGAATTCTGAATGACATGACAATCATTCAGAGAGCGGCATGCTAATTCTCGATTTACAACTGATGTCTCTGTAAATCGGATCGAAACGTTATACATTTCAGTTGCCTTCTGCTATGAAAACCGGAAAGGAAATGGTCAGAGATAAATAGTGGAAATCTGTGGCGAATATCGGTAAGTTCTGGAGAGGTTTTTGGTGATCTCTGCAAGGAAATTTGAGAGCCAGTTTTACCCAAGGCTGTTTTCTCAGCATTAAAACAGATGCATTTAAAAACAGAATATCTATTTATCCTAAGCATACTTGAACTTTGTTAATACAGCAGTGTTTCATTGAATCAGATGCTTTGAACTACTATTTTGTGAATTAAAGCATTTTGTGCAGTTTGACTCAGTATCACAGCAGATTGTACATTTATCTACTAAGCCTTCAGGGGATTATGAGTTGGCTATTTAAAATGTTCCAGAATAATAAGAAAAACTGAGGAAAATATAATGGAACATAAATTCAGAATGAGTCACATGGCATACAACTGGCCATGGGTTGAACATTGCAAGCAATATTGCCTCTCCCTCTATGTGGCCAACTCGTCTTACTGTTTCAAGATTATCCTGGAGTGTAATGACAATCTCAAATTCCTCCATCACCAACCACTTCCCTACGTCCGCTCCCTCCATCCTTCCTGCCAATGCTCATGGATTTTTTTTGTTTCCATTATTAAGGTTATCCACTCCCCTGCCTTAACCGACTTCTCCTCTTCCACCTCCCATGCAGCTGAATTACCCCTACCCTCCCTCAGAAATGACACCCCGCCACCCCACCCAATCCTGAAACCATAATATCTGCTGCACCTTCATATCCATGAGGCCCATTGTACCATCATAAATTATTTCTTTTCTACAGGCACTGTTTCTCCCTCTTTAAGAATCTCACCTTCGACCACTTCAACTACCACTCCCATCTCTAATATCATTTTCTTTTCTTATGTACTCAAAACATCTTGTTGCGAAAGTTGTGCATGGCACAACCTAGTACCACTCACTGTTCACTCTGATTTCTGTCCAGCCTACAGCATCTGTTCAAAGTCACCCTTCTTGGTAATTGCATCATGTTATCTCCCCTTGTCTTTCTGCAGCTCTGGACATCATAGACCACTCCAGCCTTCTCCACTATTACTTCTTTGTGGTCCATCCCCATAGCACCACACTCACATGGTTCCACTGGTACTTGTCCCAACATAGCATATCTGCAGTGAATTATCTCCCACACTCACATGGTCACCTCCAGCATGCCCCATGGTTCCACACCCCAATGATATTATCCACAAGCACTGAGTCAGCTTTCTTATGCATGCTCACAATATCCAGATTTAGCTCTCTACCACCATCCTCATTTCCACAACTCTTACTGTACTGTCTGATTGCTTGTCCAACATCAAATCGTGGATGAACCAGAACATAAGTACATAAGAAATAGGAGCAGGAGTAGGCCATTTGGCCCTTCGAGACTGCTCCACCATTCAATAAGATCATGGCTGATCTTCTACCTCATCTCCACTTTCCTGCACTATCCCCATATCCCTTGATTCTCTTAATATTCAAAAATCTATCGATCTCTGTCTTGAATATACTCAACGACTGAGCCTCCACAGCCCTCTGGGGTAGAGAATTCCAAAGATTCACCACCCTCTGAGTGAAGAAATTTCTCCTCATCTCAGTCCTAAATGACCGACCCCTTATTCTGAGACTGTGAGCCCTGGTTCTAGACTCCCCAGCCAGGGGAAACATCCTCCCTGCCTCTACCCTGTCAAGCCCTGTAAGAATTTTGTATGTTTCAATGAGATCACCTCTCATTCTTCTAAACTCTTGAGAATATAGGCCTAGTCTACTCAATCTCTCCTCATAGGACAATCCCCCCATCCCAGGAACCAGTCTGGTGAACCTTTGTTGCACTCCCTCTATGGCAAGTATATCCTTCCTTAGGTAAGGAGACAAAAACTGTACACAATACTCCAGATGTCGTCTCACCAGGGCCCTATATAATTACAGTAAGGCGTCTTTACTCTTGTACTCAAATCCTCTTGTAATAAAGGCCAACATACCGTTTGCTTTCCTAATTGCTTGCTGTACCTGCATGTTAACTTTCAGTGATTCGTGTACAAGGACACCCAGGTCCCTCTGAACACCAACATTTCCCAATCTCTCACCATTTAAAAAATACTCTGCTTTTCTATTTTTCCTACCAAAGTGGATAACTTCACATTTCTCCACATTATATTCCATTTGCCATGTTCTTGTCCACTCACTTAGCCTGTCTATATCCTCTTGAAGCCTCCTTGCATCCTCCTCATAACTTACATACCCATCCAGCTTTGTATCATCAGCAAACTTGGATATATTACATTTGGTCCCCTCATCCAAATCATTGATATAGATTGTGAATAGCTGAGACCCAAGCATTGATCCTTGCGGTACCCCACTAGTTACAGCCTGCCAACCCGAAAATGGCCCGTTTATTCCTACTCTGTGTTTTCTGTCCGTTAACCAATCCTCAATCCATGCTAGTATATTACCCCCAATCCCATGAGCCCTAATTTTGTTTAGTAACCTCTTGTGTGACACCTTATCGAATGCCTTCTGAAAATCCAAATACATCACATCCACTGGTTCCCCCTTACCTATTCTGCTAGTTACAACCTCAAAAAGATTTATCAAACACGATTTCCCTTTCATAAATCCGTGTTGACTCTGCCCAATCCTATTATTATTTTCTAAGTGCCCTGTTACCACATCCTTAACAATAGATTCTAGCATTTTCCCTACAACTGATGTCAGGCTAACTGGTCTGTAGTTCTTCATTTTCTCTCTCCCTCCTTTCTTAAATAGTGGGGTTACATTTGCTACCTTCCAATCCTTGGGAACCGTTCCAGAATCTATGGAATTTTGAAAAATGACAACCGAGGCATCCACTATCTCTCTAGCCACCTCTTTCAAAACCCATGGATATCGACCATCAGGTCCAGGGGATTTATTGGCTTTCAGTCCCATTAATTTCACCAGTACTATTTTTTTTTTACTAAGACTAATTTCTTTCAGTTCCTCATTATCGCTAGACCCTTGGTTCTCCACTATTTCTGGGAAGTTTTTTGCGTCTTCTTCTGTGAAGACACACACAAAGTATTTGTTTAATTTCTCTGCCATTTCCTTATTCCCCATTTTAATTTCTCCTGTCTCAGCCTGTAAGGCACCCACATTTACTTTTGCTAATCTTTTTACACACCTTTAGAAGCTTTTACAGTCGGTTTTTATGTCTCTCGCTAGTTTACTCTCATATTCTATTTTCCCTTTCTTTATCAATTTCTCGATCTTCCTTTGCTGAATTCTAAAATCCTCCCAATCCTCAGGCTTACTACTCTTTTTGGCAACATTATCAGCCTCTTCCTTTGATCGAATACTATCTATAACTTCTCTTGTTAGCCATGGTTGGACCAGTTTTCCTGTGCCTTAAAGGAATGTATATTTGTTGTAAATTATGTATTAATTCTTTAAATGCTAGCCATTGCTTGTCTACCGTCATACCTTTTAATGTAGTTTCCCAATCTACCATAGCCAACTTGCCCCTCATACCTACGTAATTTGCTTTGTTTAGATTGAAGACCCTAGTTTCGGATTTAACTCAATCACTTTCAAACTCAGTATAAAATTCTATCATATATGGTTACTCTTCCCTAAAGGCCCCTTTACTAAACATAGAAACATAGAAGATAGGAGCAGGAGTAGGCCATTTAGCCCCTCGAGCCTGCTCCGCCATTCGATGAGATCATGGCTGATCATTCAAATTCAGTACCCTGTCCCTGCCTTCTCCCCATATCCCTTGATCCCTTTAGCTTTAAGAAATATATCTAACTCATTCTTGAATATATTTAATGACTTGGCCTCAACTACCTTCTGTGGTAGAGAATTCCACAGGTTCACCACTCTCTGGGTGAAGAAATTCTTCCTCATTTCTGTCCTAAATGGCTTACCCCTTATCCTTAGATTATGACCCCTGGTTCTGGACTCTCCGACCATCGGGAACATTCTTCCTGCATCTAGTTTGTCCAGACCTGTCAGAATTTTATATGTTTTGATGAGATCCCCTCTCATTCTTCTATACTCCAGCGAGTATAAGCCCAATCGACCCAATCTCTCCTCATATGTCATTCCTGCCAACCCAGGTATCAGCCTTGGGAATCTTCGCTGAACTCCTTCCATGGCAAGAACATCCTTCCTCAGATAAGGCGACCAAAACTGCACACAGTACTCAAGGTGTGGTCTCACCAAGGCCCTGTACAACTGCAGCAGGACATCCTTGTTCCTATACTCAAACCCTTTCGCTATGAAGGCCAACATACCATTTGCCTTCTTCACCGCCTGCTGCACCTGCATGCTTCCCTTCAGCAACTGGTGCACAAGGACACCCAGGTCTCGTTGCACTTCCCCTTCTCCCAATCTATTGCCATTCAGATAATAGTCTGCCTTTCTGTTTTTGACACCAAAGTGGATAACCTTGCATTTATCCACGTTATATTGCATCTGCCATGCTTCTGCCTACTCACCCAACCTGTCCAAATCATCCTGGAGTTTCTCGGTATCCTCCTCGCAGCACACACGCCCACCCAGCTTTGTGTCATCTGCAAACTTGGAGATATTACATTTAGTTCCCTTATCTAGATCATTAATGTATATTGTGAATAGCTGGGGTCCAAGGACCGATCCCTGCGGTACCCCACTAGTCACTGCCTGCCACTTGGAAAAAGACCCATTAATTCCTACTCTCTGCTTTCTGTCCGCCAACCAGTTCTCTATCCAAGTCGATACCTTGCCCCCAATCCCATGTGCCTTAACTTTACACGCTAATCTCTTATGCGGGACCTTATCGAAAGCCTTTTGAAAGTCCAAATACACCACATCTACTGGTTCTCCCTTATCTATTTTCCCAGTTACATCCTCAAAAAATTCCAGTAGATTAGTCAAGCACGATTTACCTTTTGTAAATCCATGTTGACTTTGTCCGATCTTGTCACTGTTTTTCAAGTGCTCAGCTATTCCATCCTTTATAATGGACTCTAGCATTTTCCCCACTACCGATGTCAGGCTTACTGGTCTGTAATTCCCCGCTTTCTCTCTACCACCCTTTTTGAATAGTGGGGTAACATTAGCTACCCTCCAATCCATGGGTACAGTTCCAGATTCCATCGAATGTTGGAAGATGATCAGCAATGCATCTACTATTTCTAGGGCCACTTCCTTAAGTACCCTAGGATGTAGATTATCAGGCACTGGGGATTTATCGGCCTTCAATCCCGTCAATTTCCCTAACACCATTTCCCTGCAAATACTGATTTATTTCAGTTCCTCCCTTTCATCAGACCCTATGTTCTCCAACATCTCTGGGAGGTTATTTGTGTCCTCCTTTGTGAAGACAGAACCAAAATATGCATTTAATTGGTCTGCCATTTCTTTGTTCCCCATTCTAACTTCCCCCGCTTCTGACTGCAAGGGACCTACACTTGATTTCACTAATCTTTTTCTCTTCACATATCTATAAAAGTTCTTACAGTCAGTTTTTATGTTCCCTGCAAGCTTACTTTCATATTCTATTTTCCCCTTCTTAATTAATCCCTTTGTCCTCCTTTGCTGAATCCTAAACTGCTCCCAATCCTCAGGGTTACCGCTTTTTCTGGCCAATTTATATGCCCTCTCCTTGGATCTTATGCTATCCCTAATTTCCCTTGTTAGCCACGGTTGCGTCACCCTTTTTGTTTTATTCTTATGCCACACTGGGATGAACAAATTCTGTAGTTCATCCATGCAGTCTTTGAATGTTTGCCATTGCCTATCCACCGTCAACCCTTTGAGTGACATTCCCCAATCAATCCTACCCAATCTGCGCCTCATACCATCGTAGTTTCCTTTATTTAAATTCAGGACCCTAGTCTCTGATTCAACTACTTCACTCTCCATCCTAATGAAGAATTCTATCATATTATGATCACTCTGACCCAAGGGGCCTTGTACAACAAGATTGCTAATTAATCCTTTCTCGTTACATAATACCCAGTCTAAGATGGCCTGATCTCTGGTTGGTTCCTCGACATATTGTTCCAGAAAACCATCCTGTAAACATTCTAGGAATTCCTCTTCCACAGTATTTTTACTAATTTGGTTAGCCCAATCTATATGTAAATTAAAGTCACCCATGATGACTGCTGTGCCCTTACTGCATACTTCTCTAATTTCCCTTTTAATGCTGTCCCCAACCTCCGTATTACTGTTTGGAGGTCTATATACCACTCCCACTAACGTTTTCTGCCCCTTGTTATTTCTCAGTTCTACCCATACAGATTCCGCATCATCAGAGCTAATATCCTTCCTTTCAATTGTGTTAATCCCCTCTTTAACCAGCAATGCTACCCCACCTCCCTTTCTTTTTTGCCTATCTTTCCTAAATATTGAATAACCCTGGATGTTGAGTTCCCAGCCTTGGCCACCCTGGAGCCATGTTTCTGTAATCCCAATCAAATCGTATTCATTTACCTCTATTTGCGCAGCTAATTCATCCACCTTGTTCCGAATGCACCTTGCATTAAGACATAAAGCCTTCAGGCTTGTTTTTTTAACGCTCTCAGACCTATATGAATTATTATTTACTGTGACCATGTTTGATTTAAACCGTTGAGTTCTTTGCCTTCTACTTTTGTTTTTCTCCTTCCTGTCTTTTGCTTTTATCCTTGTTTCCCTTTCCTCTGTCTCCCTGCTCAGGTTCCCAACCCCCTGCCACTTTAGTTTAAACCCTCCCCAACAGCACTAGCAAACACTCCCCCCTATAACATCGGTCCCGGCCCTGCCCAGGTGCAGACCGTCCCGTTTGTACTGGTCCCACCTCCCCCAGAACCGGTTCCAATGTCCAAGGAATTTGAATCCCTCCCCCTTGCACCATTCCTCTAGCCACATATTCATTTGAAATATCCTCCTATTTCTACTCTGACTAGCACGTGGCACTGGTAGCAATCCTGAGATTACTACCTTTGAGGTCCTATTTTTTAATTTACCTCCTAACTCCCTATATTCTGCTTTTAGGGCCTCATCCCGTTTTTTACCTATATCGTTGATGCCTATGTGCACCATGACAACTGGCTGTTCGCCCTCCCCCTCCAAAATGTTCTGTAGCCGCTCCGAGATGTCCTTGACCCTTGCACCAGGGAGGCAACACACCATCATGGAGTCTCGTTTGCGGCCGCAGAAACGCCTATCTATTCCCCTTACAATTGAGTCCCCTATCACTATAGCTGTTCCACACTTTTTCCTCCCAGCCTGTGCAGCAGAGCCACCCATGGTGACAGGAAGTTGGCTGCTGCTGCCTTCCCCTGATAAGTCATCCCCCCCAACAGTATCCAAAGTGGTATATCTGTTTGAGTGGGGGATGGCCACAGGGGACCCTTGCACTACCTGCCTGCACCTCTTACTCTGCCTGGTGGTCACCCATTCACTTCCTGCCTGTACACCCTTTACCTGCGTTGTGACCAACTCGCTAAACGTGCTATCCACGACGTTCTCAGCATCGCGAATGCTCCAATATGCATCCATCCGCAGCTCCAGCGCCGCAATGTGGTCTATCAGTAGCTGCAGCTGGATACACTTCCCACACACATGGTCGTCAGGGACACAGGAAGCGTCCCTGATTTCCCACATATAGCAGGAGGAGCATATCACAGGGCGGAGCTCTCCTGTCATGACTTACCCTTTAATTAATTAATTTTAATTAAATTAAATGAATCCCACCAATTTCACTTCAATTAAATGATATACTCAAGGGCCCTTTCCCGACACTGGTCTCTGTAAAAAGCCCACGAAAGTGAGTTTAACTACTCACTGCTGCTGCTCTCTCTGCTCCCGACACTGGCCTCTACAAAGTTATTAATTAACCCTTTCTCATTGCATAATACTAGATCGAAAATAGTCTGTTCCCTAGTTGGTTCCTCAACATACTGATCAAGAAAACTATCTTGTATACATTCCATGAATTCGTCCTCCACATTATTACTGCAAATTTGGTTTGCCCAGTCTACATGTAGATTAAAGTCCCCCATGATTACTGTATTACCCTTGTTACATGCGCCTTTAATTTCCTGATTTATACTCTGCCCTACATTACAACTACTGTTTGGGGGCCTATAAACAACTCCCACCAATGTTTTCTGCCCCTTGCTGTTTCTTAGCTCCACACAAACTGATTCTACTTCTTGATTTTCTGAGCTAAGATCCTTTCTCTCTACTGTCTTTATCCCATCCTTTATTATCAGGGCTACCCCTCCTCCTTTTCCATTTTGCCTATCTCTTCTAAAAGTTAAGTAGCCTGGAATATTTAGTTCCCAACCATGGCCACTTTGCAACCACGTCTCCGTTATGGCTATTAGATCAAACCTGTTAATTTCTATCTGCGCTATTAATTCATTCATTTTGTTGTGAATGCTTTGCGCATTCAGATATATAGTGCCTTAACTTTGACATATTTCTATTTTTCCCTGATGTCACCTTAGTCACTGATGCCTTATTACCTTTGTTACTCTCTCTGTCCCTTCCTGACCCACTCTGCTTATTTTTACCCAAAACTCTACTCTGCTCTAGAACCTTGACATTTCTCTCGCTGCTTTTAAATTTACCCTTTCCTGAATCCTCCCACTCCCCCCTTCATTAGTTTAAAGCCCTGTCTACTGCCCTAGTTATTCGGTTTGCCAGAACACTGGTCCCAGCCCGGTTTAAGTGGAGCCCGTCCCAACGGAACAGCTCCCTCTTTCCGCAGTACTGATGCCAGTGCCCCATGAAATGAAACCCCTTCCTCCCACACCACTTTTTGAGCCACGCATTTAAACCTCTAATCTGTTTGTTCCAATGCCAATTTGCGCGTGGCTCGGGTAACAATTCAGAGATTATTACCTTTGAGGTTCTGCTTTTTAATTTGGATCCTAGCTCCTCAAACTCCCTCAGCAGAACGTCATTCCTAGTTCTACCGATGTCGTTGGTTCCTATGTGGACGACGACAACTGGATCCTCCTCCTCCCACTCCAAGTTCTTCTTCAGCCGCGAGGAGATGTCTTTAACCCTGGCACCGGGCAGGCAACACAACCTTTGGAACTCTCGGTCGCGGCTGCAGAGAACAGTATCTACCCCCCTGACTATACTGTCCCCCACCACAACTACATTCCCTTTCACTCCTCCCACTTGAATGGCCTCCTGCACCATGGTGCCATCGTCAGCTTGCTCATCCATCCTGCAGGCTTTTCTCTCATCCACACAGGCAGCAAGAACCTTATACCTGTTGGACAAGGGCAAAGGCTGAGGCTCCTCCAGCACTGCACCTGGGGTCCCCTTACCTGCCTGAGTTGCAGTCACACCCTCCTATCCCTGACCACTAACCAGACCTGTACCACTACCTAACCGAAGGGGTGTGACTGCCTCCTGGATCACAATGCTCTCCACAAACTCCCACATGCTGCAGTTGCGGCACACCACCTGCACTGCCATCCCTATATGACCTCATTTTATTTAATTACATTTGTAATTAGGTAACTTAGTTTACAGTGTAGTTTCTTGACTACTTCGTTGATCTAGATTAAGTTAAGGGTGCTGAAATTAAATGTCTACCTTTAACATAAAGCACTACAAATAGTGTAGGCAAAAAACTCCGTCCCCCTCTTCTCCGAATTCCCACTCTTTCCAAATTCCCAAATAAAACACTCTGTTCAAGTCCACTCTGTTTAATCCCGCTCTGTGCAGACCGCTTTATCGCCACTGGCAAGACCACACCCTAATTTTGATTTAATTCCCCTTGCAGCTCACTCAGGCTGACCCCAACAGTGTGCAACCTCTTGTTAGACCCAAAGCTGAACTTCCTGATATCCTGTCCATTACCAAGATTAACTATTTTCACCTCCACTACATCTCCCGGCTCTGGCCATACCTCAACCTCACTGCTGCACGACCGCTTATCAATCCCTCCTTCACCTACACTTTACTACCGCCTAAGCGCCATTCTACATAAACTCCAACTCGACTAAAACTCTACTGCCCATGTATCCTCTACTGAGTCCTGCTTACCAATCAGCCCTGTCCTCGCTAAATTGCACTACTTCCCCATCCTCCGGTGATTTCAAAGTCCTCACCCTGTTTCCCAGCACCCGTTCCCCCCAACCCCCCCCCCGCCCGGCCACTCCTCCATCAGCGACAGAGCTTTCACCCATCAGGACCTTGCCTCTGTAATTCTCTGCCTAAATCCTTTTGTCACCTTCAAAATGCTCCTTAAAGCTTTTCAACTATGCCTTCGGTCGTCTCCCCGATCTCCTCTAACTCCTCTCAGTGTCTGTTCTACCCCTTTTGTGAAGTGCCTTGGGACCTTTCAATATGTTAAAGGCAGTACATATGTGCAAGTTGTTGATTTTGACAAAGACTTGTAAGTTTTAACAGTATCTATAGAAAAGTTATAAAATTGCAGAATTCTGTGTACTTCTTGTACATGACAATATCCAGATGTGAGCTCATCTTGTCCATGAGACCCAGTCCCTGCTCCCTCGACCCTATTTCCACTAAACTGCTGACCACCCAACTTCCTTTTCTGGCTTCCGTCTTCGCTGATATTGTTAACCGTTCTTTCTCCTCAGGTACTGTCCCCCGTTCTTTCTCCTCAGGTACTGTCCCCATGCTCCTTCAAATCTGTCGTCATCACCCCTCCCCTTAAAAAAACAACCCTTGACCCCTCCGTCCTTGCAAACTACCGTCCCATCTGCTAGCTCCCTTTCCTTTCTGAAGTCCTTGGACGTGTTGTCACCTCCCAAATCCGTGCCCATCTTTCCCGAGCGTCATCTTTGAATCCCTCCAATCAGGTTTCTGCCCCGCCACAGTACCGAAGCAGCTCTTCTCAAAGTCACAAATGAAATCCTATGTGACTGTGACAAAGGTAATCTATCTCTCCTCGTCCTTCTCGACCTGTCTGCAGCCTTTGACAAGGTTGACCACTCCATCCTCTTCCAACGCCTCTCCATCGTTGTCCAGCTGGGTAGAACTGCACTCGCCTGCTGCCATTCTTATCTATCTAATCGTAGCCAGAGAATCACCTGCAATGGCTTCTCTTCTTGCTCCCGCATCGTTACCTCTGGTGTCTCCCAAGGATCGATCCTTGGCCCCCTCCTATTTCTCATCTACATGCTGCCCCTCGGTGACATCACATACAATACAGCACAGAAACAGGCCATTCGGCCCAACCAGTCCATGCCGGCGTTTATGCTCCACTTGAGCCTCCTCCTGTCTTTCCTCATCTAACTCTATCAGCATAACCCTCTATTCCATTTTCCCTCATATGCTTGTCTAGCCTCCCCTTAAACTCTATGCTATTCACTTCAACGACTCCCTGTGGTAGCATGTTCCACATTCTCACCACTCTCTGGGTAAAGAAGTTCTTTCTGAATTCCCTATTTGATTTCTTGGTGACTATCTTATATTGATGGCCTCTAGTTTTGCTCTTCCCCACAAGTGGAAACACTTTCTCTGTATCTACTCTGTCAAAACCATTCATCATTTTGAGGACCTCTATTAGGTCACCCCTCAGCTTTCTCTTTTCAAGAGGAAAGAGACCCAACCTGTTCATCCTTTCCTGATAGGTGTACCCTCACATTTCTGGTATCATCCTTGTAAATCTTTTTTGCCCCCTCTCCAGTGCCTCTATATCCTTTTTATAACATGGCAACCAGAATTGTACACAGTACGCCAAGTGTGGTCTAACCAAGGTTCGATACAAGTTTAGCATAACTTCTTTTCAATTCAATCCCTCTAGAAATAAACCCTAGTGCTTGGTTTGCTTTTTTTATGGCTTTGTTAACCTGCATCGCTACTTTTAGTGATTTGTGTATTTGTACTCCCTTTGCTTTCTACCCCACTTAGATTTGTATTTTCCAAGTAATATGTGACCTCCCTATTTTTCTTATCAAAATGTAATACCTCACATTTATCTGTTGAATTTCATTTGCCAATTATATGCCCATTCTTCAAGTTTATTAATGTCTTGTAATTTGTTGCAGTCCTCCTCAGTATTGACGATCCCCCCCCCCACCTCATTTGCAAATTTAGAAATTGTATTTTTGATTCCAAAGTCTAAATCGTTAATATAAATTGTGAACAGCAGTGGTCCCAGCACTGATCCTTGTGGAACACCACTTCCCACTTTCTGCCACTGTGAATAGCTACCCTTTACCCCACTCTCTGTTTTCTGTCTTGAAGCCAGCCAGCAATCCATTCTGCTACTTGTCCCCTAACTCCGCATGCTCGGACCTTATTCATTTGTCTATTATGTGGTACCTTATCGAAGGTCTTGTGAAAATCTAGATAAATTACATCTACTGCAATTACCCTTGTCTACTCTCTCTGCTACCTCTTCAAAAAATGTAATGAGGTCATCCGAAAATACAGCATCAGTTTCCACATGTACACTGACGATACCCAGCTCTACCTCACCACTACTTCTCTCGACCCCTCCAATGTCTGTAAATTGTCAGACTGCTTTCTGTCATCCAGTACTGGATGAGCAGAAATATCCTCCAACTAAATAAGCCATTGTCTTTGGTCCCCGCTACAAACTCCGTTCCCAAACCACCAACTCCATCCCTCTCCCTAGCATCTGTCTGAGGCTGAACCAGACTGTAAGCAACCTTGGTGCCATATTTGACTCTGGAATGAGCTTCCGACCATATATCTGCGCCATAACTAAGACCGCCTATTTCCACCTCCGTAACATCGCCCAACTCCTCCCCTGACTCAGCGCATCTGCTGCTGAAACCCTCATCCATGCCTTTGTTACCTCCAGACTTGCCTATTTCAATGCACTCCTGGCTGGTCTCCCACGTTCTACCCTACGTAAACTTGAGGTCATCCAAAACTCTGCGGCCTGTGTCCTAACTTGCACCAATTCCCGTTCACCCATCACCCCCTGTGCTCACTGACCTACATTGGTTCCCGGTTAAGCAACGCCTCGATTTTAAAATTCTCATCCTTGTTTTCAAATCCCTCCAAGGCCTCACCCGTCCCTATCTCTGTAATCTCCTCCAGCCCCACAACCCCCCCCCCCCGAGATATCTGCGCTCCTCTAATTCTGGCCTCTTGCACATTTTAATCACTCAACCATTGGTGGCCGTGCCTTCAGCTGCCAAGGCCCTAAGCTCTGGAATTCCCTCCCTAAACCTCTCCGCCTCTCTTTCTTCCTTTAAGACGCTCCTTTAAACCTACCTCTTTGACCAAGCTTTTGGTCACCTGCCCTAATTTCTCCTTAATGTGGTTCAGTGTCAAATTTTGTTTTATAACGCTTTTGTGAAATGCCTTGGGACATTTTACTACGTTAAAGGAGCTATACAAATACAAGTTATTGTTGATGTTCTTAGAAATTTTCCATTTATTGATTTCCAGTGACCCTGTTCAATAAATGACAATCAGCTGAACAATTTAATAACTTGGCAAAAATATAAACTACAAAAGCTGTAAAACAGACCATCTGTGTTGTGACAAAGATGTATCAATAAACATCATTCAACATTAGGTTGATCAACTTATTTTTATATAGATGAATGGGCCATTGTCCTCCAACAAACAAAACTAATAAGAATTTTGACCAGCATTTTTGTTAACGGAACACCAATTGAAGAGGCTTATGATTATTGTATGATATTTTATGGATATTTCCAAGCAAAACGGCCATTGCATATTGCATTCTTGTTGCCTTCACAGATCAATGTTTATCAGTTTCAGCAGGTAAACTGCCAAACTCACTTTTTTTGTTAATAAACCTAGGTGAAGGTCTAAGGCCCATTATGTAGGTCATGACCAAGGTTGGAAAAAGTGGAAGGCAGGTTACATAAAAAGTCAGAGTTAGCAGGAAATGAAATAGATTTAGGGCAAGGATAAAGCTGAGAAAAGGGGGAGGGGATGAAAGAAGCGCAGGAGATGCAACACATGCCCTTATACCTCCCCTCTTCCCACTGTCCAGGGCCCCAAACACCCCTTCCAGGTGAAACAGCGATTTACTTGTACTTCCTGCAATTTAGTATACTGTATTCGCTGCTCACGATGTGGTCTCCTCTACATTGGGGAGACCAAACGCAGATTGGGTGACTGCTTTGCGGAACACCGCCATTCAGTCCGTAAGGGGGACCCCGAGCTCCCGGTCGCCTGTCACTTTAATTCACCGCTTCACTCCCACTCTGACCTCACCGTCCTCGGCCTATTACACTGTTCCACGGAAGCGCAGCGCAAGCTCGAGGAACAGCACCTCATCTTTCGTTTAGGCACGCTACAGCCCTCTGGACTCAATATCGAGTTCAACAATTTTAGATCATAACCTCAGCCCCAATCACATTTTATTTTTTCATCCACCCTTTTGTTTGCCCCCCCCCCCCCTTTTTTCCCTCCTAGAAGCTGGCAGCTGTGCTTCATTCTGCCAGTGCATTTCACACTTCTTTTAGCCTCAACCTGTCACATTAACTCCACCTCTTGCCTTGATCATCTCTTAATGTCTCTTAATCTCTCCTTTTGGCTTTCATCCCCTCCCCCCTTTTCCCAGCTTTATCCTTGCCTTAAATCTATTTCATTTCCTGCTATTTCCAGTTCTGACGAAAGGTCTTCGACCTGAAACGTTAACTCTGTTTCTCTCTCCACGGATGCTGCCTCGCCTGCTGAGTTTTTCCAGCGTTTTCTGTTATCATTCAATTGTTTATTTGGTCACTTCAGTCACACAAACAAATACAACATATTTTGTGCTGAGGAATACATTCATTTATTTACTCCTGTAATCTGAAATAATTTATACAATGGTTTTATCACTTCAAGTCACATCCAATGTGTTGAAGCTTATTCTTTAAATGGCTATTTTCCACCTTTCCGATTGTGCTACAGGGCCAAGTATTGCACTGCAGCTGTTATTCTTCTCCATTCAAAATACAACTACAGCAACATATAAACGGAGATAAAGCTAAACTGAAAAACCCTCAAAAATAAAATAGATAATACATCCTACATTGAAACCTACTTCCTATAATGCCCAAGGTTACAAATGTCCATAAATGCCTATTGACTATTTCAGAAATAGACTCATCTTAACCTAGAAACATTAAGGTACTTTTAAATCTAGCCCCAGGCTTAATGCCCAATATCCCACAGAATCTCTTCAACATCCTCACATAAACTGGTCGCACTAATTAGGAGAGAAACTCAATTATTTTGGTTTAAAAACTGTAACCTTTCATTCTGGAACATAAACTGAGATGCATGTTTAAAAAGGTTTGTGATTAAATAGCACATTCCTAACATTTCTCAATGTTGATTGCTGTGATCACATAACAAAAGTCACACTCAGCAGCTACCAAAGCAAACAAGGCCACTTGATGTATCCCGAGGTCAAGTCATTCCATTCCTTTAGAAATAAATAAAAAATATTAAATTAACAAAAGACAGGTGGGTTGGGGTCAGGTGGGAAGTTAAAGTGTTAAAAGTCTGAATCCCAACTCCAACCCGCCCACTTCCGGTTTTAATAGAGGTGGGATGGGGGGCGGGCAGCCAACCCGCTCCCAGGAGGCAGGTTGTCCATTTAAATATTATAATGAGGCTGGCGTGCCTCAGATTTAACCTGCATTTCAAATTTAACTGTGGCGAGTCAGGTTTTGCTGGCCTCTGGAAACCCAACCGCTAATGGAAGGTGAGGACTGCTGGATCCAGGAAGTAAGTTCCTTTACACTTACCTCCAGGATCTAGTGTCCCTGCCTAACCCACCATCCCTCCCCCGCACTGCAATCGGAGACCCCCCACGAGGCCTCCGATCGCCTTCCAGGCCTACCCACCCCCCCACCCCCCACATGAGATCTCCAAACACCTTCCCGGCCTCCCACCCCCCAAACCGATGCTCTCTCCCTCCGCCCCGATCCCCGATATTCTCTCACTTACCTTCCCCCCCCCCCCCCAACCTCCTCCAGCCCCCGATGTTCTCTCCCTTCCCCCTGTGTGAAATCCTCTACTTTCAGTTTTGAATATTTTCAATTTAAAAATCTATGCCCTTTTATTCCAACTAATTGTATACCTGTTCCTTATATTTTACTAAGTCCTTGGGCTATAAGTGCTGCATTCATGCTCAGTCATAAAAAAGGTATAAAACTTTGTGATATGAATCCGGCGGTGGGGAAAATACTGTATGCATTTCAATTTTCAACATATTGCTTCGATCACCCAAAAGGATACCTATTGTTTAAATGTACCTCTGATCTAGAGAGGCATGACTCCTAGCACACCTTTTCGGATGCATTAAGTTAGGATGTAATCTTAACAAATCTCTAGGAATACTAATGAACACAAATAAGGTCAGGAAAAGGGTATGCAATATAAATAGAATGTATTTATTCGATATTAAAAACCAGTGGTGTCTAAATTTATCACCGCCCATTTTATGGGCCTAAAACGGTTGCAACAATAACCAATGTGGCAGCGCACAGACCCATGCCTGATCTGCACGAGTTTGGGCCATTGTTAAATTGGTCGGGGCTTCTTTTAGGTGGCCCTAGTAGCTGCCTGAAATAATTGAAATGCGGCTACTGTGCTCATTTCAGACCAGCACTCAAAAAAGGCCCAAAAATCTGGAAAAGTTTTAGCATTTCATCGAGTCAGAAGGAGCAAGAGTGCTCCTCCTAGCTCCACAAAACTGCGGGCTGCTATCTGCCCGCCTTCGCCCCCAATACCTATCACCTTCACCGACCCTGCCCCCCGCCCCAGGACTTATCTCAGAGCCGCTGCACAGGACAACATTTGTAAGGCCCTGCCAACGAGCTGCATCAGCACCTGATTTATTGTGATGAGGCCCGAGGATGGATTTACTTCGGTCCTCTGGCCTCTCTGTCTCAGCAGGCTGTCGCTGCGCACCGCTGGAATCATGCCCAGTTTGAAGTGCTAAGGAATGTAGGCCCCAGTGTGTGGCTATAAGATTCCACTGACATTGCGCCTGGAGGCACTGTGTTGATCACATTATGTGACCCATTAAATACAGTTACTATGACAGTCCACTGCACCAAGCCTGAACTTCTCCATCAAGGCAGTTTGAATAAGATGATTTTTTTTGCTTAATAGAATTTATTTAAAAGTAACCATTACTCTCTCTGACTTCCTCCATTAGTTTGCAGTAATTAGGTTTGAAAAGCACTGGAAATATCTATGCAGCACAAGCATTCAGTTTCAAATATATACGGCATTCCCCAAGCTTCTGTAGTTATGTGTCTGATTACTGTATACACTCTTTCTATTATGACTGAAGATAAATGCCTGTGAAAAGTAATCTTTACTGCCTGTAGTCTCTGTACCGTGGCAGAACAGAGAAAACAATAGACAGAAGGGATATGTAAATTGTCACTCAGAACCCAGCACCTGTAATTCAATGCACTGCCCCAAGGAATTCACCTCCCCCACCCCGGCCCACCACCAGAAATGTTCCTAGTATAGTTGCACTCAAAAGACTGAAGCGTGCGCTGTCCTTCTACCAGAAAAAGCCATTCAAAACTCTCAAATTGCAACCACTTTACTCGAAGACTTGATGTCTGAGAAGCTGCATACAGAACATTCAGAACGTAATCCTGACCAACAAAGTTTCCTGCCGCCCCGCCCCCCCCCCGCAAGCCAAATTCTGGTCCCTACAAATCCTCCCACCCTGTAGTGTAAACAGTGAGAAGTCGCACAACACCAGGTTATAGTCCAACAGTTTTATTTGAAATTACGAGCTTTCGGAGCTCTGCTCCTTCGTCAGGTACAGTGAGGGCCCTCCCTCACTGCACCTGACGAAGGAGCAGAGCTCCGAAAGCTCGTAATTTCAAATAAAACTGTTGGACTATAACCTGGTGTTGTGCGACTTCTCATTTTTGTCCACCCCAGTCCAACACCGGCATCTCCGCATCGTAAACAGTGGAGCAGAGGTTCCCAAAGTGGGAGGTGCGAGGGAGACGCTCGCCGTAACTCACTAACGGGTGCAATATGTATTTTCCCCATTGGTGGCGCTGTTGCCTTCCCCTCAACACTCATGGCAGATTCTGGACTCTGCTCTTTTCAAAACTCAGGCATCCCCTGCACACAGTTCCAGTTTACAGGCATTTTTAATACTCCTCAGTTTAAATGTGTTTCGTTCAGTTAAAACTAAGAGTAGCTTTCCCTTTGGTCTGTACCTCTGTGCAGCATAAATTTATTTTTGAAAGTGCTCTTGAGCCCTGGAGTCCCCGCTGCTATAAATAAATAACAGCAAGTCCTTGGAGAGGTGATTTACTAGAATGGTACCAGGGATGACGGACTTGAATTATATGGGGAGATTAGAGAAGCTGGGATTGATCTCCTTCGAGCAGAGAAGGTTAAGGGGAGATCAAAATTATCAAGGGATCCTGACCGAGTAGATGGGGAGAAACTGTTTCCACTGGCAGGAGCATCGATAACCAGGACACAGATTTAAGATAGCAAAATACTGGATGCTGGAAAATTGAAACAACAGAAAACGCTGGAAGAACTCAGCAGGCCAGGCAAGATCCGTGGAGAGAGAAACAGAGTTAACGTTTCAGGTCGAAGATTTAAGATACTTGCCAAAAGCACTAGAGGGGAGACGAGAAGATTTTTTTTTACGCAGCGAGTTATGATCTGGAATGCACCGCCTGAAGGGATGGTGGAAGTAGATTCAACAGTAACTTTCATAGGAGATTGTATATACACTTGAAAAGGAAACATTTTTAGGAATATGGGGAAAGAGCAGAGAAGTGGGACTAACTGAATAGTTCTTTCAATGAGCCAGCACAGGCACGATGAGCTGTAAGCTTCTACAGTAAGTCGGTGCATCCCTTGCCATCCCCCACCCCGACTGCTTCAAAAATCTGTTCAAAGGTTCTCTGCCCTGAGTTCTGTAGCTTTGTGGCACTTTGGGTTTTTTTTGTCCCCAACCTGCTTTCTTCTTCCTTACCTCTCCCCCTCTGCTCTCTCCCACCCCTCCTTTCTCTTCGGCTCCATCTCCTATCTGCCTCCTCCCCTTGCCTGGGTTCAGTTATTCCCCTGCCATCTAACTGAATATTACACTTGCTCTTGACTCCTCTTCTGTATTCTGCAAATATCTTGGCACACTCCCCTGGTGGCTCAGGAAGTTTATCCAGTGAACAGCAGATCAGGAAGGTCCCATGTTTGATCTACAATCTATGTCGAGTTAACTAATCTCAGCTGGGGCAGCATCGTCAGTACTACATTTGGCCTCAACTCCTCTGGGTTTGAAGTAGGAGAAATATCCCGCTCCTGATTTCATTATCCAGTAGCACCTGCTGGAAATGTGCTTGTGTGGGTGTCTGATGAGGACAGAATGAGGTTCAAATATGCTATTGTCCACAATCTGACACCTTGTTTCCACTCACCACTGATGCTTACACGTGAAGAGAGGCCACTTGGACAACTAACCAGAGATGTGTTAGTGGCTGTGGAACATTACCCCAGCAAAGAGCCAACGTTTTCAGAGGGAAAAAAACTGGCAAGGATAATACAAACAAGATAAATGTTACAGAAGATATAGATTTGGTCATTAATACAAGTAAAAAATCATTTGTTTACTGAAGGAAACTTTTATTTTAGAAAATAAATGATACCAAATGTTTGATGTGGTAGGGGATTAGCCAGGCATTCTTCAAGTCAAAATTGAGTCCCCCCAAGTCAGGCATATGACCCAACTTGCTCAACCCGAGTGAAAGATTACAATTCACCGAAAGTATTTGTATAGTGAGACAGAAATGTTTCAATAATGGTTCTACTCTTCTATATGGAATAATACAAAAAAGCATTGGCATAATGCCATCTCTTCCCAGTGTATCATAATGTACATGTTTTATCAGTTGAGTGCACAGCCATCAAGTTTCTCTAGCTTTCTTTTTTAAAGGTTTTATACTTTATAACTGTCAAATTTATGTCCCATCACACCATCTAAATACCCAATTTTTCACTGTTTACAAAGCACAACCCATAACTAATAGAAAACCAATATTCCAACTCTCTGGGTATTTGGACTCAGCTCATTCATACCTTGTCCTTTTTTAAATCCCAGCCGAAGATATAGCTTTACGAATTAGTTGTATTTTGCTCTGATTTATTGGGTGTGCCCATTGTATGTTTTGACAGGTTCTGATTCCTTATAACTGGGAGTAGTGTTATTGTCAGTGCTAAGCTATGTTACCATCTGACTGGAGTCCTATACATACATTACTGGCAAAATGTCAATTTGCCCTCTTTCACAAACACTTGCTGTCTCTCATGAATTGACAGATGCATCAACAAGTCACCTCAGTGTAAGAGCTCCAGATGGGCAACTTGTTTTGTGCAAAATAAAAAAACCTAATTGCTGTATACCAGTAACATGTGGTACCTCTCCATGTTAAAATTTTACATCTAGCATTAAGGAAAAATTAGAGCATTTGGGGAGTGGGTAGAAGTTACAACTGTCCAATTACCAGACGGTAAAATTACCCATATCTTTTGTAGTTTAGTACAAACAAATGTCTCTGGGGCAGCATTATAAATGTTACTTTGAGAGGTCAGGGATTTCAACAGGATGTGTAAAATGGCTTTTTTTTGCTGTGAATAAGTGTAATGTACAGTCTACTGTAGTCCATTGCTATGCTTCTGTCAACATTAAAGTTCAATTTGTTGAAAGGAAGCAAACATAGTTTTCTTTTTCACTGATAGGAATCATGCAAATTATTATGGTATTTCTCTAACAGGGTTAAGAAATAAGTTTAAAAAAAAAGACTCCCTCAAGTGAAGAGATGAAAACTGGTTAGTTAAAGAGGACTAAAAACAGAAAATGCTGGAGATACTCAGCAGGTCAGGCAACATCTGTGGAGAGAGAAACAGAGTTAACATTTCAGGCCGATGACCCTTCGTCAGAACTGGAAAAAATTGGAGATGGAACAGGTTTTTAAGCAAGTGTAGGGGTGGGGAGAGGGGAGGAAAAAACAAAAGGGAAGGTCTGTGATAGGATGGAAGGCAGGAGAGGTTAAGAGACAAAAGGGATGATGGTGCAAGGAGATGGTAATGGGACAAGTTAAGAAACAAATGATGACTCTAGATGAAGTGTAAACGGCAATGGCAAAATGATCGACAGAGAGCAAAAAAAAATGAAAAAAAGATAGGGGCAGAGGTTATGGTCTGAAATTGTTGAACTCGATGTTGAGTCCAGAAGGTTGTAAAGTGCCTAATCGAAAGATGAGGTGCTGTTCCTCGAGCTTACGTTGAGCTTCATTGGAACAGTGTAGGAGGCTGAGGATGGAGAGGTCAAAGTGGGATTGGAGCAGAGAATTAAAGTGACAGGCGACCGGATGCTTGGGGGTCACCCTTACGGACAGAACGGAGGTGTTCTGCAAAGCGGTCACCCAATCTGCGTTTGGCCTCCCTAATGTAGAGAAGACTGCATCGTGAGCAGCGAATAGGGCAACACGGTGGCATAGTGGTTAGCACTGTTGCCTCACAGCGCCAGGGACCTGGGTTCGAATCCGGCCTCGGGTGACTGTCTGTGTGGAGTTTGCACATTCTCCCCATGTCTGCGTGGGTTTCCTCCGGGTGCTCCGGTTTCCTCCCACAGTCCAAAGATGTGCGGGTTAGGTTGATTTGGCTATGATAAATTGACCCTTAGTGTTAGGGGGATTAAATACGTGGGGTTACGGGGATAGGATGGGATATGTTAGGGGGAATTAAATACGTGGAGTTACGGGGATAGGGTGGGATATGTGTCGGTGCAGGCTCGATGGGGATTCTGTGGGAGAGAGCAGGGACAGGGTACTGGATTTGGATGATCAGCCATGATCGTATTGAATGGTGGAGCAGGCTCGACGGGCCGAATGGCCTACTCCTGCTCCTAGTTTCTATGTTTCTATGAATCCTCGGTTGAAGAAAAAGGAAGACATGTCAGAAGCACTAGTATGGAAGGTGGCATCGTCAGAGCAGATGCGGCGGAGACAGAGAAATTGGGAGAATGGAATCGAGTCCTTACAGGAAGCAGGGTGGGAGGAAGTGTAGCTCA
Source organism: Squalus acanthias (assembly GCA_030390025.1). Lineage (NCBI taxonomy): Eukaryota > Metazoa > Chordata > Chondrichthyes > Squaliformes > Squalidae > Squalus > Squalus acanthias. The sequence continues at coordinate 24,467,136 of CM059433.1, read as the reverse complement.
CCTTCACGTGGTCCATCTACGACTCTTCCCTTCCCTTCCTCGACTTCTCTGTCTCCATCTCTGGGGATAGACTATCGACAAACATTCACTATAAGCCCACTGACTCCCACAGCTACCTGGCCACGCAGCTTGGAGGAATATTGATCTAAATGATGCACGCTATTATTAACGCGCAAATCGGCCAACAACTTGTAGAGAGGATGAAATATCCTGTGAATTGCAAATCGCACAAGTTGCTGGCCAATTTGTGCCGTTCCACCATTAGCTTTGTGAAAACGGCATCTCATGCTTAAGCTCCCTATGATTTTCATGAAGTTGTTGCATTTGCATATTAATGGATTACTACACTCGCCACATAAAGTTAAGTCTGGTAATAAGTCTAGTGATGGGTATGGTAGCATAGTGGTTATGTTACTGGACTACTAGTAATCCAGAGGCCTGGACTAATGATCTGGCAACATGAGTTCAAATCCCACCATGGTAGCTGTGGAATTTAAATTCAGTTAATTAAATACATCTGGAATAAAAAGCTGGTATCAGTAATGGGTGACCATGAAACTACTGGATTGTTGTAACAATCCATCTGGTTCATTAGTGTCCTTCAGGGAAGGAAATCTGCCGTCCTTGCCTGGTCTGGCCTATATGTGACTCCAAACCCACAGCAATGTGGTTGATACTTAACCGCCCTCTGAAATAGGCCGAGCAAGTCTCTCAGTTGTATAAGGCGGCTCACCACCATCTTATCAAGGACAATTAGGAATGGGCAATAAATGCTGGCTTTGCCAGCGACGATCACATCCCATTAACGATAATTAACAGCGTAAGTACCCTTTTAACAACAAGGTCACTGTTAATGACTGCCAATTAACCTCTTTTGCCCAGAAAGTGAACAATTTTAAGTGCAGAGTCTCATTCCTTCAGGTTGTGAATTGATTTAAAAAATCAAATTTGAAATTTTTACCTATTTTGTTACTTTTCCTTTCTATTTTTTTTTCTCTCTCTCTTAATCCAATGTTTCTTTCCCTCTTTATTTCTCTTTCTGTACCTAATTCGACATTGAATTCACCCTCCTTGTCAGTCCTTCCTCTGTTTATTTCTCAATCCTTAAATCTCATTGGTTAAGGAGATACATTGTTTGTCCCATTGTTCATCAAGGTCCCAGATTCCCTGTTGCCCTCATTATCAGCTCACACATCCAGCAACTTTGTGGGCAAAATTTTTTAAAACCTAAATGCCCCACTCCAGCAAAATCTGGGCCACTGATACACTCTTGGGGCCCCTGTAATAACTGCCAAAATACAGTGTCAGCTACCCAAAAGAAAACAGTGCTACCATTCCAAAAAGTTGATTAGTAAAAAGCAACAGAAATAACATGCTAGTATAGGAACATTCAGAAATTTGATGGTAGATGGACATCTGATGACTTCAAGGAGCCCTCAAGACTCCATTCAGGCCCTCCAGGGTCCGGGGATCCTAATTTGAAACCCTCTGTTTTATGGAACTACTTTAAGCTGTCACTGTTTACAATATATGACTAGTTAGTACACTATTTCTCTTGCTCCTAGAATTTTGAATTGAAATTTGAAAACAAGAAATGCTAATGAACTTTCAGAAGGAAATGGTTAACTTCCTGGACAAGATGGGTATAATTCCATCCAACAGTCTCTTTTATCTCTTTGGTAGCTCTTCATTGGCAAGTAACTCTTGAGAAAAATCAGATAGATTCTCTTCAGCTTCCTGGTTGAGAGAAAACAGCCATTGGCTATGCAACTGTTAAAATATGGATAATATACCAGTGACATTTTGGGTCAGAGAAATTAGTCCAAGTTGCAGAAATTTAAGAAATGAATAGACAAGATCACAAAAACTCTCCGAAGCAGACAAGAACAATTAGCAACTATTGATAAGGCACAACAGAGGAAGGATGAACTGACTGGAATAATCCTGATCATTCAGCTGATCTCTGCGTAGTCCTCAGATCTAGGATGCTGCTTCTTATGAACCACAGAAACAGGATTTCTAATATCTTTGATTTAAGAAATCTGAATATTGTACAAAATTGTACAATCACCCTTGGTACTGTATTTTACTAAGGCCTTGTTTGTGATAATTTCTTGGGAGCATTTCTGTACTCATTTAACTACATATTTGCAATGCAAACTTTCCTGGAGGCTGAGATAGCAGCTCCAAAACAGAGATTTTGAAGTAGGCTGGTCCTGGAACTGTGCCTACTCTTAAAAACTTCCCGACGTCAACGATAATTCTTTAATATATTGAATTATAAAATGTTGCTAGTGTTGGCTCTATGTGTAGAATTAAATTTTTCTCCCTGGGTCCATATGAGTCAGCACAAACATATGTGCTTAACATCTACTTAAGAGCTTATGCAAGAACTATTTCCCTTTTCCTAATGTCAGCATGACTCAGCATGATTACATCAGGCTCACAACGTCATTTGTAGTAATAATTCAGTAACCATACCAGCCTTGTATGTTGCTTACTTTTACTTCAGATGAGCAAAGCTGATTTGATGTGGATTTCCAATAGCCGTCTGAAATCCAGAAATAATGCCAGAGTGGTGGGGATAAAAGCATTACCCACCTTGTAAGATTTTATTCTTTTGTTGAAGAGGATATCCTCCAGATACAGCTGGAGTGAAACACACTAGGTTATGTTTTCTGGAGGTCACAAAGAGACAAACCCCCTTTAAGATGTTTTCGATGTTGGCGTACAGCAATATTATGTAACTCCCAGTGAAGTCATGTACAGTATGGAAGGGCTGTAGAGGTGTCACAACAACAGTTGTTTAGATCAGTGGTTCGCAATCTTTTTTGGTTGAAGGACCCCTTTACAAATGGATTAGTAATCACGGACCGCCATCTAATGCTATATAATTTTTTTTTTATTCGTTCATGGGATCTGGGTGTCGCTGGCAAGGCCAGCATTTATTGCCCATCCCTAGTTGCCCTTGAGAAGGTGGTGGTGAGCCGCCTTCTTGAACCGCTGCAGTCCGTGTGGTGAAGGTACTCCCACAGTGCTGTTAGGTAGGGAGTTCCAGGATTTTGTCCCAGCAACGATGAAGGATCGGCGATATACTTCTAAGCCAGGATGGTGTGTGACTTGGAGGGGAACTTGGAGGTGGTGGTGTTCCCATGCGCCTGCTGTACTTGTCCTTCTAGGTGGAATGGGTCGTGGGTTTGGGAGGTGCTGCCGAAGAAGCCTTGGCGAGTTGCTGCAGTGCATCTTGTAGATGGTACACACTGCAGCCACGGTACGCCGGTATTGGAGGGAGTGAATGTTTAAGGTGGTGGATGGGGTGCCAATCAAACGGGCTGCTTTGTCCTGGATGGTGTCGAGCTTCTTGAGTGTTGTTGGAGCTGCACTCATCCAGGCAAGTGGAGAGTATTCCCTCACACTCCTTACTTGTGCCTTGTAGATGGTGGAAAGGCTTTGGGGAGTCAGAAGGTGAGACACTCGCTGCAGAATACCTAGCCTCTGACTTGCTCTTGTTGCCACAGTATTTATGTGGCTGGTCCAGTTAAGTTTCTGGTTAATGGTGACCCCCAGGATGTTGAAGGTGTGGGATTCGGCTATGGTAATGCCGTTGAATGTCAAGGGGCGGTGTTTAGACTCTCGCTTGTTAGAGATAGTCATTGCCTGGCACTTCTGTGGCGCGAATGTTACCTGCCACTTATCAGCCCAAGCCTGAACGCCGTCCAGGTCTTGCTGCATGTGGGCATGGACTGCTTCATTATCTGAGGAGTTGCGAATAGCGCTGAACAATGTGCAGTCATCAGCGAACATCCCCATTTCTGACCTTATGTTGGAAGGAAGGTCATTGATGAAGCAGCTGAAGATGGTTGGGCCTAGGACACTGCCCTGAGGAACTCCTGCAGCGATGTCCTGGGGCTGTGATGATTGACCTTCAATCACCACAATCATCTTCCTTTGTGCTAGATATGACTCCAGCCAGTGGAGCATTTTCCCCCTGATTCCCACTGCTTTCAATTTTATTAGGGCTCCTTGATGCCACAGTCAAATGCTATCTTGATGTCAAGGGCAGTCACGCTTCACCTCACCTCTTTTGTCCATGTTTAGGCCAAGGCTGTATTGAGGTCTAGAGCCAAGTGGTCCTGGCGGAGCATCCCAAACTGAGCATCGGTGAGCAGGTTATTGGTGATTAAGTGCCGCTTGACAGCACTGTCGACGACACCTTCCATCACTTTGCTGATGATTGAGAGTAGGTTGATGGTCCGTAATTGGCCGGATTAGATTTGTCCTGCTTTTTGTTGACAGGACATACCTGGGCAGTTTTCCACATTGTCGGGTAGTAGCTAGTTTTGTAGCTGTACTGGAACAGCTTGACTAGATGCGTGGCAAGTTCTGGAGCATAAGTCTTCAGCACGACAGCCAGGCTGTTGTCGGGGCCCTTCGCCTTTGCTGTATCCAGTGCGCTCAGCTGTTTGATATCACGTGGAGTGAATCGAATTGGCTGAAGACTGGCTTCTGTGATGGTGGGGACCTCAGGAGGTGGCTGAGATGGATCATCCACTCGGCACTTCTAGTTGAAGATGGTTACAAACGCTTCAGCCTTGTCTTTTGCTCGCGTGCTAGGCTCCAACATCATTGAGGATGCAGCCTCCTCCTCCCGTTAGTTGTTTAATTGTCCATTCATGAATGAATGTGACAGGACTGCAGAGCTTTGATCTGATCCGTTGGTTGTGGGATCGCTTAGCTCTGTCTATAGCATGCTGCTTCCGATGTTTAGCAAGCATGTAGTCCTGTGTTGCAGCTTCCGCAGGTTGGCACCTCATTTTTAGGTACACCTGGTGCTGCTCCTGGCATGCTCTTCTACACTTCTCATTGAATCAGGTTTTGTCCCTTGGCTTGATGGTAATGGTAGAGTGAAAGACATGCCGGGCCACGAGGTTACAGATTGTGGTGGAATACAATTCTACTGCTGCTGATGGCCCACAGCGCCTTACTGATGCCCAGTTTTGAGCTGCAAGATCTGTTCTGAATCTGTCCCATTTAGCATGGTGGTAGTGCCACACAACACGATGGAGGGGGTGTCCTCCGTGTGAAGACTAAAACTGTTTTATTACAAAATGAACATATCTTCACCTTATTTCCTTTTCACTGTTTCAAATCTTAATCCCTTTTATCTATCACTATCAATTTGCACTTTAGTTTCAGCTCTTAACCACTACAGCTTCAGAGTTTGCCACCATTAAACAAAATTTTCAGCCAGCAAGTTTTAACGCCAAAACTTTCCAGGCGGTATTATATTTTATTCTGTAACAGACTAACAAAAGTAGCAACAGAATAAATATAAATTCTAATTCAAGAAGTTGTATTCTTTAAATATCTTTTATGATTTTTCATAGTGAGAAAATTAAATGTTTACCCAACATTCAAGTATTAAAAGTTACTACAAACTAGAGTTGTATTCCCTGGAATTTAGAAGATTAAGGGGTGATCTGATCGAAGTTTTCAAGATATTAAGTGGGAACTGATAGGGTAGATAGAGAGAAACTATTTCTGCTGGTTGGGGAGTCTAGGGCAAGGGGACATAGCCTAAAAATTAGAGGCAGGCCTTTCAGGAGCAAAGTTAGGACACACTTCTACACGCAAAGGGTGGTAGAAGTTTGGAACTCTCTTCCGCAAACGGGAGTTGATGCTGTGTCAATTGTAATTTTAAATCAGAGATTGATACATTTCTGTTAACCAAAGGTATTAAGGGATATGGGGCAAAGGTGCGTTTATGAGTTAGGTCGCAGATCAGCTATGATCTCATTGGAACAGGCTCGAGGGGCTAAATGGCCTACTCCTGTTGTTATTTTCCTACATTCCTATGTACTGTTAGTTCTGAGCAGCATAAGATTTTCTTGCACCTGCTCTATCCTTCATGTTTAGATGGTGTAACTAGTAATTAAATCATCACTCTCAGTCATGCAAATTTGCTAACTTCCTATGCACCTATTATCACTTTAAACTGAATAAGTGTTGACATCACTGTTTCAGACAATGAGTTGTACTGTGTCAGCCAATGAGTTGAAGTCGGGGCAGAACTGACTGCAGGACGTACAGCAAGCAGAGTCTATTTTACAGCAAACAGTCTCTACGAACTACAACAAACAGAACTCTTGACCAAAACTACAGCAACATCTCCCAATGAAAAGCAGGATTATTTCTCCAGCAAAATGCAGTGAGTGGAGGATAGTTACATAATACAAATTGTGTGTGTAAAATCAATCCCAGTCACTTACAGCAGTGCGGTCTCCAGGCGTGATTGTGGGGGGAAATTACCCAATCATCTCCATTCTGGCCAGGACTTGTGGTGTCGCTATGTACAGCCATATTTATATTATTTAACCAAACCAGTGAGTATTGGTTATATGCAGATGCTGAGATTAGATGGTAGAGGAAAATCCTCAAACAGCATAATGCTACTATTTTAGATTTATTCAACATAGTTTTGTTTAAATAGAGATGCTGTAATGTTTTAAAGCACAGTATTTTTGTGACATTTTTTACAGTTCAAATGACAGTTCTGAATTTGCTGTAACAGTTAGATTGCTATGCCTCCTGATCCTCTGGCGGTGAATTCTCGCCACAATTTGCTGGAAAAATAATTAGAATATGTTGCAGTGACCATAGCGGTGGATGGGGAGCGACACTGCCAGCGTCTGATACACATCCAAGGTACCAGGACCCGACACAGAACGGAACAACAGGTTATTTCACAGCGAAGCGTTTAGGAGCAGTGACGCCGATCTGATAATGTGGGGGTGGGTCACGAACAGAATGTCCAGGTCAGGTTTAATCTGATTGATGAGTTTGTACTGAAACATAAAGTATATAAATTGGCATTAAGAATGGAACCTATATCACAGGGTTGTCTCCTGAACTGTGTGCAATCCCGAGTTATATTTCATTACCGGTTACAGTCCATGTTTAATTCACAAGCTTAATAAATATTAACATGAAAATAATGACAAGTCAGGGCAAAATCAGTACAAGCCTGACTGTCAAAACACTTTTGATTATTTAACTGAGGTTTTAAGATTTCAATTAAGTTCCTGGAACAAGTCAGTAAAAATGTCATCCTCAGGCAACCTGCTGAGCAATTATTTACTTTACTGATTCTGAGCCCTCCACTACCATTCTGTAATGGTCTACGTGGCTGTGGCCATCACAGTGGAGTTAATTCACCAAACGCCATCTCAGCATTGATTCTAATGGTGGTGCGCAGCTATAATAATGAGCTGTTCCAAGAATACTCCTGGTCTGGCATGTCCTTAGGGAGCTCCTTTGCTCTGCAACTCTATCCTTGGCCATCCGCTGCCACCCTTTCCCCTTTCTCCCCTCTTCCACCGTTTAAGTTCCCCGGCCCAGAAATTGGGCTACTTACCACCATGAGTTACCGCTGCAATCCTGGAAATTCTCTGGTGTGAGACTCGGCGGCCGCCATTTTGGTGAGGGCCTTCGCGCTGCCGATAGCAGCACTGGTTCTGGAGATGCAAATACGGAAAGCATAATGACGCCGACTTAACACCACGTTCCGTGAACTTTGACCTTAGCGCTGGGTCCTAAGCTCGCTCTGAAAAGTATGCGAGCAGCAGACTGACAGAGACGGTCAGCACTTCTTAAAGGGACACACACATCTTTCAGGAAAGTTTGCATTTAAGCTTTTGGACTGGAGTTTTTTATATTTTATTGAAGTAGTGGCTTGGTGCAATACATGTTACAAGTTTTCAAAGTGTGCAGGGAGTGCTGCTGGATGCTTGCAAGGCCTCTGATGGTAAAGGAAGGCCTCTGAGAAGACAGAAAATGCTGAAAATACTCAGGTCAGGCAGCATCCGTGGAGAAAGAAACAGAGTTCACGTCTCAGGTCGCGATGCTGTCTGACCTGCTGAGTATTTCCAGCATTTTATGCTTTTATTTCAGATTTACAGCATCCACTCGCAGAGGGAAGAGGACGAAGCGGAAGAGGAAGACGCAGAAAGAATGATGCAACACACACAGCCTCTTTCTGGCTGAGATATCCGGGATGGAATGATCCGCCTGCGGTACCAGTGACCACACCCCAATTCCCCTTTAAACATTTATCCCACACCTTACCTTCCCTCTGTTACTGACCATCACAGTGTCCTCTTGGCCACAATGCTGAAATAAAAGCCTCCACAAAGCAAACTTCCAATCCAACTTTATACTGCTAGCCATCCAATATGACATCAAGAAATCAACTCATCACCCTTATGCATTCCCTTAGTGACTGTCTTGCGTATGACTTTGCCTATCCTACTAATGTCATGCAATGCTACCCCAGTGGCTGCAGCATGGCTGGTGGAACGCTGCAGACTTGCAATGCAAATGGCCTTGCTGGTCGACCTTGAGGAGCTGGTGCTGGGAGTGTGAAATCGAGTGACGGTGTTTCTTCTTCTTCACTCTCCTCCCCCTCTTCTTGGTCAACCACTGGCTGGGCAGGCTGCATTCCTTGGGTGTCTGAAATGAGGACGGCACAAGGGTGGAGTTGTGGTTAGGGGAGGGCGGGAAAGCAAGAGGTGTATGTGAGAAGGATGATCATGTATGAGGATACCAGCAACTTGTATCCTTTCTGCCCCACTGCTGGCCAAAGGCTCAGCCATGCCCCTGCCAAGAATGGCCAGCACCATCTCCTCCAAGGGGGTGAGGTGAGGCTAGGAATGGGAGGTGTGCCTTCTGTTTGGTACAAATTGTTGCTAGGTGAGTGATTGCGGGTGGGGGGGAGGAGTCGTGCATTGAGAAGTGTATGAGGCTAGTGGTGCAGTTAGTAGGAGATGGCTTTTGAAGATGCATTCAATGAGCTTGACCATTGGTCTGAGGTCATGAAGCTTCTTTGAGCACTGGAGCCAGGTCATGGGGGCAACACTGCTGACAGTGACGGCCTCGGTGATCTGGTCCCACATCCTTCTTTCTAGAGGGCCTCATGGCCCCTGTGGGTAGAAGACCTCCCTTGCAATGTTGACCCCCTGCACAAAGCTGGAGTGCTGTGTGCAAGATCCTGGGTGCCCCTTCCCTGGCTTGCTGAGTCATTTGTGTTAGTGCTGACGCACTTTTCCCAGTTTTTTAGGTGTGGAAGGGAATTCAGCTTTAAGAGCTGAAGACTCCCATTTGGGAATTCTTTTTAATGCTAATTTTTTTAAGAAGGCAGTTGAGTTGCAAGGGCTAAAAACTAACGATTTTAAAATGTTTATTTTTTTCATTTTTAGAAGGTAGTTCCCCTTTAAGGGATTGCACTGCTCTCTAAAATGACAGCCTTGCTTTAAGAGAAGGTGGTTATTGCTGCAATGACACTACGGCCACGCAACATTGGGCCTTCTGCTGGGACTAACCCCACAAAAACGGCGTTGCACGCTAAGTTTAACGCTGGGATAATGTTAATTAACCACCAGCGCCAATATCCCGGTCCTGTCAGCGCGATCAATTTCGGCAGCCATTAACTCTGGCCCGCGGTGGCACCAACAGGTTTTTAGCGATCTCGAATTTCTAGGACCCCGTCCCTAAGAGTAAATGCATTTTAGTCTAAACTGCAAGTTCAAGCTGCAAATTAAAAGTTACCTGTGCTGAGCCACTGCCCATCCCCAACCTTGTTCCTTGTATTCACTGAGCCCTTCAACACCTGGAACTGTGCTCAAATCTGGCTACCCAATTCCTGGACTTCTCTGCCATCAGGATGACTGAGCTCCACTGGACTGCACTGTAAGACTCGGCTGCTGTGACTCTGATCTGCTATTCAGTTGTTTTCAAGTTTTACAGTGTTGAGGCTGCCGCGAAACACGAATTAAGACTGAATCCATGTGTGGGAAACAAAGGCTTTTTAATACAACTGCATGGTCCAAAATGGCTGAAACCAACTGCTCCCAGAATTCTCTGGCCAAATCCTGAGGCCCCGCCCACTCCTTTTCTCCTGCCTTAAAGGCAAGGTGCCCGATATTTTGTCCACAGACGGAAAAGTGGATAATGCCCGTTTAGGTGGCGATCCACCACACAGCTCCCCCCATAATCCGCTTAGGAGGTGTGGACGAGACGGTGCGGCGGTCTGATGGGCCGGCCAGAGCGGCTCTTGTAGGACGCCGGTGGACGTGGAGCAGCCGGGTGAACCGGCTTGAGGGCAGGTCGGCCGCGTGGTGGTGGACGAGCTACAGGGACCTGCTCACCGGGCTCCGAGTGTGCTGGCTTGAGTCGGTCAACCGACACTTTTTCGGTCCTGTCGCCCACTTGCAGGGTGAAAAATTTGTCCCCAGCCTGTAGCACCTTGTAGGGCCCGTCGTACGGGGGTTGAAGGGGTCCGCGGTGGGCGGTGGGCGTCGTGCCGGACGAAAATGAACCGTACCTGGTGCAGGCTTAGTGGGACGTGTGAGGTGGATTCGCCGTGTCGGGCAATGGGCACCGGGGAGAACTGCAGCGCTGGTGAGGCGAAGTCATGGCGTTGCTGGTCGGCTGACCAGGGTGTCGTGGCGGTGGGCAGGAACTCGCCGGGTACGCGCAGCGGCTGACCGTACACGAGCTCTGCTGCCGATGCGTGGAGGTCTTCTTTAACCGCGGTGCGCAGGCCGAGGAGGACCCACGGAAGTCGGTCGGTCCAGGCGCCGTCCTGGAGGCTGGCTCGAAGAGATGCCTTCAAGGATCTGTGGAACCGCTCACACAGTCCGTTGGCTTGGGGGTGGTACGCTGTGGTGCGGTGAATGGTCACCCCGAGATTGCGTGCGACGGCGGTCCAGAGTTCAGAGGTAAATTGCGGACCTCTGTCCGACGTCATGTCGGAGGGGACGCCGAACCGTGCGACCCAGGTGCTGACGAAGGCTCTGGCGATGTTGGCGGTGGTGGTAGAGGTCAGTGGAATTGCCTCGGGCCAGCACGTGGTGCGGTCAACGATCGTCAGCAAGTGCGTGTGGCCTTGCGACGGCGGCAGGGGCCCGACGATGTCCACGTGGATGTGGTCGAATCCACGCGAGGGGACGGTAAACTCCTCGAGGGGTGTTTTCGTGTGTTGCTGTACCTTGGCCCGTTGGCAGGCTAGGCAGGAGTTGGCCCAAGTACGCACATCCTTGCGAAGGCCGCGCCAGACAAAGCGGTTGGCTACCAATTTGATGGATGCGCGGGCGCCGGGGTGGGAGAGGTTGTGGAGAATGTCGAATACCCGGCGGCGCCAGGACGCTGGGACGACGGGCCGAGGTTGACATAGGGATATGTCGCACTTGACCATGACTGCGGTCGGGCCACAGGCGACGTCGGCCAGGCATAGCCCTGGTAGGTTGGTAGGTGCGGAGAGCAGATCAGGGTCGGTGATCTGGTCTGCTGCGAGTTGAGTGTAGTCGACTGCCAGGTGTGCGGCGTGTATGGCGGGGCGGGAGAGGTAGTCGGCTACCACATTGTCTTGGCCGGAGACGTGTTGGATGTCCGTGGTGAACTCAGACACTGCCGCGAGCTGGCGCTGCTGCCTGGCGGACCAGGGGTCGGTTGTCTTTGCCATTGCGAATGTCAGGGGCTTGTGGTCGACAAACGCAGTGAAGGGGTGGCCCTCAAGCAAAAACTGAAAATGGCGGACCGCCAGGAACACCGCGAGGAGCTCGCGGTCGAAGGTGATGTACTTGACCTCCGGGGGACGGAGTTGGCGGCTGAAGAAGGCAAGTGGTTGCCAGGCGCCGTCGACCCACTGCTCATACACGGCGCCGACCGCATGGTCGGAGGCGTCCGTGGTGAGCGCTACCCTGGCATTGGGCCGTGGGTGCGCGAGCAGGGCGGCGTTGGCGAGCGCGGTCTTGGTGGAGTCGAAGGCGGCGGACGCGTCTGTCGTCCATTCGACCGCCATCTTGCCGCTCCTGCCCCGGAGGGCTTCATACAGGGGCCTCATGAGGGACGCCGCTTTGGGGATGAAGGGGGACTTGGTGGTAGCCGCGCACCAGGTCGACCTTGGAAAAGACTGAGCGGCCGGCCAGTCTAGCCGAGAAGTCCTGAATGTGCGGCACGGGGTACCGATCAGGGGTGGTGGCATTGTTGAGGCGGCGGTAATCCCCACAGGGGCGCCAACCCCCGCCTGGTTTGGGGGCGATGTGGAGTGGGGAGGCCCAGGGACTGTTGGAGCGGCGGATGATGCCGAGCTGTTCCATGGTGGCAAACTCGGTCCGCGCGATCTCCAGTTTGGCTGGGTCCAGCCTGCGGGCGTGGGCGTACACTGGGGGGCCTGTGGTGGGGATGAAGTGTTCCACCCCGTGTTTGGCAGCCTCCGCGGAGAAGGTCAAATTGGTAAGGGCCGGGAATTCGGCCAGGAGTGCCGAGTAGTCATCCGTGGCCCGGGCGTGGCACTGTGACGCCATGTCGGCGGGTTGACGGGGGGCCATGGCGCCCAGGATGGGGGACATGGTGTTCATGTCCACGAGGCGGTGACGAGGGATGTCTACCAGTAGGCCGTGGGCGCACAGGAAATCTGCGCCGATGAGAGGGGAGAGCACCTTGGCAGTGATGAACTCCCATCGGTAGCGACGACCAGCGAGTTCGAGGGTGACTGTCCGGGTGCCGTACGTCCGGATTTCCGAGCCGTTAGCAGCAGCCAGCGCCGGTCCTCGTTCGCCCTTTTGGATGTCGAGGGAGGAGGCTAGGATGATGCTGTGCTGAGCTCCAGTGTCGCACAGGAACCGGCGGCCAGTTTTTTCATCCGTGACGTACAGCAGGGAGCCCGCGTGGCCCACGGCCATCGCGGGGGCTGGTACGGGGGCGGACTTGAAAGAGCAGGGAGGTGTGCACCGTTGTGCCCTGGCGCCGAACAGTGCGTGGGAGTAACAGTGGCCCGGGTTAGTGGGCACGAAGGCCCCGTGGGCCTGGTGGCTGGTCCTTGTCGCCGCGTGGTGGCCGGTGAGGGGAGCGCCCAGGCATTGGCTGCCAGGTCCGGAGTGACGTCGCGGCTGGAGTGAGCGGACAGCAGCTTGTCGGCCTCATCGGCCAGGTCTTCCAGGTTCGTGAGGCCGGACGCCACGATCGCTGGGCGGATGCTGAGAGGGAGCTGGCGGATGAACAGTGTGCGGAAGAGGGATCCGGGTGGGCTCTCGTCGGTGAGGGAGAGCATGTGGGAGAGGAGGTCTGACGGTGAGGCATCACCGAGGCCTGGAAGGTCGAGGAGGTGGCAGTTTCGCTGGAATGCCGAGGCCGTAAATTTTTTAAGGAGCGCTGCCTTAAGATGTGCATACTTGCCTTCCTCTGGTGGGTTCTGCAGCGCTGTCCAAACCTTCGAAACTGTGGCGCTACCGAGTGATGTGACGAGGTAGTCGTACTGCGTCCCATCTGTGGTGATGTTTCGTAGCCGGAAGTGGGATTCAGCTTGGAGAAACCAGGCTTTGGGCTGGTTTTCCCAAAACTCCGGCAGTTTCACGTTAACTGCGTTCGTGTCCGCCATTGCAGTGCTCGGAATACGTTTGGAGCGTCGGGGTCACCAATGTTGAGGCTGCCGCGAAACACGAATTTAGACTGAATTCATGTGTGGGAAACAAAGGCTTTTTAATACAACTGCATGGTCCAAAATGGCTGAAACCAATTGCTCCCAGAATTCTCTGGCCAAAGCCTGAGGCCCCGCCCTCTCCTTTTCTCTTGCCTTAAAGGCAAGGTGCCCGATATTTTGTCCACGGACGGAAAAGTGGATAATGCCCGTTTAGGTGGCGATCTGCCACAACGGTAACTCTGTCTTGCCAACAGCCCATCCCCTGCCTGCTGCTGTTACCTGCTGAGCTTGCGACTGTCTTGCAGGTTTATTTTGCTGCTGTGTCGGTCCAGGCCAGAAATTCACTTCTCCTGGGCCGAAGTCCATTTCTCTACCACTTCTGAATATTATAGTGGCCTCTAATTTTGCAGGCGTTTTCTACAGAGTCTGTATTCTTTACTGGGCTGTCTCATTCTATTATCTGGCCTGCTGCTGCGTCCTCAGTTTTCTGCTCCTCTGAAGGGATTTTTTCACTCTACCCTGAGCTAGTTTTGATCTGTTTCTGTTAGTTCCCACCCTGCTCTGGATTCTGCTCCACTGTTACCGAATGAGCTTTGCTCTGCCACTTTTCCATTTTCGCTGACTCCATTTCATCCCACTACTGGTATACTGGATTCGTTGGTGTCTTCTACTAATCACTGAGGCCACTACTTGCCTCAACTGGATCCCTGACTTCAACCTATGATGCTCCACAATCGATTCTCCACACCTCCTTGGCTCTTCATTTTCCACGGAAATATCTCTGGTAGTGTGTCCAATGATACTCTACCCTTCAAATAGCTCCTGGATTCACCCGCCCTCCACACCCATCTCCAAGGGATGCAGACTTGAACGTTTATGACGGAAACTGGTTTAGCCATTCACATAAGGTCGCGACTGCTGCCAACAAAGTTTAAGTAGTTGCACATGCACAGTTTCCGTGTTTTTTCGGTTGTTCGCTAACTGAAAAGAAAATATCGTCGCCATTACAAAGAAAACACTTCCAGAGAGAAAGGAGGGGAGGGGGTGGTGAAAAGAGATCGCTACTGCCGAACAGAGCCGCATCAGGAAAAGAAGATCTGCCCCAGCAAAACACAGTAAACGTCCATTTTTATCAATTTTCTTCTCCTTTCCCTTCACACGAAGCTTGCGCACCATTCAAATAAATCTCCGCAAACCTCCCCCAGCGAAAATATCATACATTAATACTTAAACCAACCCTATTGTTACACATTATTAAAACAACCCATAGCTCCATAGATTCCATAGATTTAGGCATGCGATATGACTACATTATTATACATTCATACTTAAACCACCACAGATTTATGCGCAGAATGCTTCTGCGCAGCTTCCGGTCGTTGGCAGCAGCTTTCGGTTCGTTGGCAGCAGTCACTCGGTTCACAGAAAGCACTATTGGATCCGGCTTTCCTCTGCCAAAACTGCTCTCTACTCCAGGATCAACTTGTCATGTAAAGATAACCCCCGGCTTCTCTTCTCCACTACCAACCATCATCTTAAACCCCTCTCCCCTGCCCCCTCCACCAACATGTGCGAGGAGCTCATGGACTTCTTTGTCACTAAAATTGAGTCCATCTGTGCTTCTCCATCATCCAGTATTGGATGAGCAGAAATTTCCTCCAAGTAAATATTGGGAAGATCGAAGCCATTGTTTTCAACCCTCACCACAAGCTCCGTTCCCTAGCCACCGACTCCATCCCTCTCCCTAGCATCTGTCTGAGGCTAAACCAGACTGTTCGCAACCTTGGTGTCATATTTGACCCTGAAATGAGCTTATAACCACATATCCACGCCATAACTAAGACCGCCTATTTCCACCTCCGTAACATCGGCCGTCTCTATCCGTTACCTTAAAACTCGACTATTCCAATGCTCTCCAGGCCGGCCTCCCACCTTCCACCCTCTGTAAACTTGAGCTCATCCAAAACTCTGCTGCCCGTATCCCAAATCTCATTCACCCATCACCACTGTGCTCGCTGACCTACATTGCCTCAAGGTCCGGCAATGCCTTTATTTTAAAATTTTCATCCATGTGTTCAAATCCCTCCATGGCCTCGCCCCTCCCTATCTCTGTAACCTCCTCCAGCCCTACAACCCTCTGAGATCTCTGCGCTTCTCTAATTCTGCACTCTTGCACATCCCCGATTTTAATCGCTCCACCATTGGTGACCGCGCCTTCAGCTGCCTGGGTCCTAAGCTCTGGAATTCCCTCTATAAACCTCTCCGCCTCTCTACCTCTGTCTCCTCCTTTAAGTTGCTCCTTAAAACCTACCTCTTTGACCAAGCTTTTGGTTACTTCTCCTAATATCTCTTTATGTGGCTTGGTGTTAATTTTTGTCTGATAACACTCCTGTGAAGCGCCTTGGGATGTTTTTACTACCTTAAAAGGTGCTATATAAATGCAAGTAGTTGTTCAACTTTTTTGGCAACTGTCTCTGTGGCAGCAGGGCAAAATGTTACGCCATATTTTCTGGAATTTCTTCACCCTAATAATGGTGTATGCCATTACTATGCCTCAAGTTTTCAGCAAATTCAGCTCTACATTCTTGAAATACAACTTATGTATTTAAAATTAGAAGCTTTCCCAACAATAACATGTAATTAAAATACTGTTTTAAATTATTAGGGCTATATTCTCACTGTCTGTAATTTTCACCACTTGCCACCATGCTGAAAATAGCAGGCTAGGCCTTAAGGATACTCTGGTCAGTATTAAAGTGAGTTCACAATTCCAGCATTGGTTTAACATTCAAATTAATATTTTACAGCAGTGGACTAAAAATATCCCGTTAGTCAGTTAATGGGTATTGGAACAATTAACTTTAGGCACTCTACAAATTCTAAATTGTTCTGTAGTGTACTGTACTTGCTTTATAAGTCATGCTGAAACCAGATCTTAATCTAAGGCAGCAGGCTAAACTTAATAATTGATGTGATTTTAATATCTTTCAGAATGTGTCGGTTAATATGATGTGCGTTCCATTTTGATTTGTGTAGAATGATTATGCATAAATGCTAATGAGTTGGCATTTTATTGGTGCTTAAACGCATTGCAATAATAAATGCTCTTTACATCCCTTTATATTAGTCTATTTTTCCATAAGGAACAGTTTGGTCATGGATGCAAGTGCAGCATCAATGTGAACAAAATCATTTTTCTGCTGAAAGTGGCACAAATTAAAATGCACTCTGCAGGAACATATTATTAAAGTCAAGGCCCACAGGATAGTGTGCCACAAGCTAATGCAAATTCCTGAAACTGTTACAGTTACATCTAAGGGATGAACTAACAGCATGAAGACAGCTTCTCATCGATATATGAAATGGGACTGAAAGAATTTTATGAAGGGGACAAAAGAATGCATTGCATAACTTTAATTTACAAATTTGCAAAGTGCTTACTCAGAGCTTCGTGAGGTTCTGATGTTCAAATCATCCTGCACAGGATGATACTCTAGATTTGGGCCATCTCCAAGACAGGAGAACTTGATTCTGGCCTCTAGATTTTTGTGGAAAGCCCTCCAAATGGATTTTCTCTGCAAATTGTTGTAATGTATTCAGAACGGTCATGGGCTGCACCAAAATTGAATGACACACCCCTTGATGTACTGCTGGATGCAGTGAGAAGTAGGAGGGAGATACTCTTCCCCAGCAATGGGAGGAAGAAACCTGCTACTGCCACATGAAGGCATGGCTGGAGATGGCGCAGGAGGTCAGCATGGTGCCACACTCCTGGATTCAGTGCAGGAAGCGCTTTAATGACCTAACCAGGTCAGGAAAGGTGAGTAAAGTTACACATTCACCTACATCCTGCTGTACGCATCACCCCAACCCCTCACTCTGACTTGTCAAGCCTACTGCATCAGTTCACTCATAAGAACATAAGAACATAAGCAGTAGGAGCAGGAGTAGGCCATACGGCCCCTCGGGCCTGCTCCGCCATTCAATAGGATCATGGCTGATCCGAACCTAGACTCACGTCCACTTCCCTGCCCGCTCCCCATAACCCTTAAATCCCTTATCAGCTAGGAAACTGTCTATCTCCGTTTTAAATTTATTTAATGTCGCAGCTTCCACAGCTCTCTGAGGTAGCAAATTCCATAGATTTACTACCCTCTGAGTGAAGAAGTTTCTCCTCATCTCAGTTTTGAAACGGCAGCCCCTTATTCTAAGATTATGCCCCCTAGTTCTAGTCTCACCCATCAGTGGAAACATCCTCCCCGCCTTCATCCGATCAAGACCCCTCACAATCTTATATGTTTCGATAAGATCGCCTCTCATTCTTCTGAATTCCAATGAGTAGAGGCCCAACCTACTCAACCTTTCCTCATAAGTCAACCCCCTCATCTCCGGAATCAACCGAGTGAACCTTCTCTGAACTGCCTCTAGAGCAAGTATATCTTTTCTTAAATATGGAAACCAAAACTGTACGCAGTATTCCAGGTGTGGCCTCACCAGTACCCTGTATAGCTGAAGCAAGACTTCCCTGCTTTTATACTCCATCCCCCTTGCAATAAAAGCCAAGATTCCATTGGCCTTCCTGATCACCTGCTGTACCTGCATACTAACCTTCTGTGTTTCATGCACCAGGACCCCCAGATCCCTTTGTACTGTAGCACTTTGCAGTTTCTTTCCATTTAGATAATAACTTGCTCTTTGATTTTTTCTGCCAAAGTGCATAACCTCACACTTTCCAACATTATATTTCATCTGCCAAATTTCCGCCCACTCACTTAGCCTGTCTATGTCCTTTTGCAGGTTTTTTATGTCCTCCTCACTCACTGCTTTTCCTCCCATCTTTGTATCGTCAGCAAACTTGGATACGTTGCACTTGGTCCCCTCCTCCAAATCATTAATATAGATTGTAAAGAGTTGGGGTCCCAGCACTGACCCTTGCGGAACACCACTAGTTACTGATTGCCAACCCGAGAATGAACCATTTATCCCAACTCTCTGTTTTCTGTTAGATAGCCAATCTTCCACCCATGCCAGTATATTACCCCCAATCCCGTGATTTTTTATCTTGTGCAGTAATCTTTTGTGTGGCACCTTATCAAATGCCTTTTGGAAGTCCAAATACACCACATCCACTGGTTCCCCTTTATCCACCCTGTTTGTTACGTCCTCAAAGAATTCGAGCAAATTTGTCAAGCATGATTTCCCCTTCATAAAACCATGCTGACTCTGTCCGATTAAATTATGCTTATCCAAATGTCCTGTTACTGCTTCCTTAATAATGGACTCCAACATTTTACCAACCACAGATGTTAGGCTAACTGGTCTATAGTTTCCAGCCTTTTGTCTACCTCTCTTTTTAAATAAGGGCGTTACATTAGCAGTTTTCCAATCTGCTGGGACCTTTCCCGAATCCAGGGAGTTTTGGAAAATTACCACCAATGCATCCGCAATCCCTACCGCTGCTTCTCTCAAGACCCTAGGATGTAAGCCATCAGGTCCAGGGGATTTATCCGCCTTAAGTCCCATTATCTTACCGAGTACCATCTCCTTAGTGATTTTAATCGTGTTTCGCTCCTCCCCCCCCCCCCTATAGCCCCCTGTTTGTCCAGTGTTGGGATATTTTTAGTATCCTCTACTGTAAAGACTGATACAAAATATTTGATACAAAATATTTGTTCAGCGTATTTGCCATCTCCGTGTTCCCCACTACTAATTTCCCGGTCTCGTCCTCTAAGGGACCAACATTCACTTTAGCCACCCTTTTTCTTTTTGTATAACTGTAGAAACTCTTGCTATCTGTTTTTATATTTTTTGCTAGTTTACTTTCATAATCTATCTTCCCCTTCTTAATTAATCTTTTAGTTATTCTTTGCTGGCTTTTAAATGCTTCCCAATCTTCTATCCTCCCACTAGATTTGGCTACTTTAATTGACCTTGTTTTCAGTTGGATACTATCCTTTATTACATTACTTAGCCACGGATGGCTGTCTTTTCTTTTACGCCCCTTTTTCCCAGTGGAATATATTTTTCTTGAAAGTTGTGAAATACCTCCTTGAATGTACACCACTGCTCCTGTACCGTCTTACACCTTAATCTATTTTCCCAGTCCACTTTAGTCAACTCTGCTCTCATACCTTCATAGTCTCCTTTATTTAAGCTTAGTACGCTGGTTTGAGATCCAACTCTCTCACCCTCCAACTGAATTTGGAATTCAACCATGTTATGGTCACTCATTCCAAGGGGATCCTTTACTAGGACATTTTTTATTAATCCTGTCTCATTACACAGGACCAGATCTAAGATTGCCTGCCCCCTGGTTGGTTCAGTAACATACTGCTCAAGGAACCCGTCCCTAATGCACTCTATGAACTCTTCCTCAAGGCTGCCCTGCCCAATTTGATTTGTCCAGTCAATATGAAAGTTAAAATCTCCCATGATTATAGCTGTTCCCTTATTACAAGCCCCAACTATTTCCTGATTTATACTCCGACCAATAGATTTACAACTGTTAGGAGGCTTATAGACTACGCCCACTAGTGACTTTTTCCCCTTATTATTCCTTATCTCCACCCAAACTGTTTCACTATCCTGATCCTTTGACCCAATATAATTTCTCACTATTGCAGTGATTCCATCCTTTATTAACATAGCCACCCCACCTCCCTTTCCTTCCTGTCTGTCCTTCCTAATAGTCAAATACCCCTGGATGTTTAGTTCCCAGTCATGGTCACCTCGCAGCCATGTTTCTGTAATGGCCACCAGATCATACCCATGTGTAGTTATTTGTACCGTCAACTCGTCTATTTTGTTACGAATGCTGCGTGCATTCAGATAAAGAACTTTTAAACATGTTTTGTGACAATTTATTCCTGCTTTTACCCCCTTTACTACTTTACCTTTATCTTTATATATTCTGTCCCTTCCTGACACGCTCTGGTTTTTAATTTCCCCACTGCTAATTTGCTCTATTGCCTTCTCCGCTGACATTTTTATTCTTCGCTCTCTTGAAACCTCCCCCCCACTAATTAGTTTAAAGCCCTCTCTACAGCCCTAGTTATTCGATTCGCCAGGATTCTAGTCCCAGCACTGGCCAAGTGAAGTCCGTCCCAACGGAACAGCTCTCTCCCGTCCCAGTGCTGGTGCCAGTGTCCCAAGAAGCAAAACCCATTTCTCCCACACCAGTCTTTGAGCCACGCATTTAACTCTCTGATTTTATTTACCCTAGCCAAATTTGCTCGTGGCTGAGGTAGTAATCCAGAGATTATTACCCTTGTGGTTCTGCTTTTTAATTTGGCCCCTAGCTGCTCATACTCCCTCAGCAGAACCTCTTTCCTTGTCCTATCTATGTCGTTGGTACCAACATGGACCACAACTGGATCCTCCCCTCCCACTCCAAGTTTCTCTCCAGCCCAGAGGAGATGTCCTTAACCCTGGCACCGGGCAAGCAACACAACCTTCGGGACTCTCGTTCTCGGCTGCAAAGAACCCTATCTATCCCCCTTATGATACTATCCCCTACCACTACAACATTTCTTTTTACTCCCCCCACTTGAATGGCCCCCCGTTCCACGGTGCTGTGGCCAGGTTGCTCATCCTCCCTGCAGTCCCTGCTCCCTGCTCCCGTCCTCACAGGGAGTAAGAGCCTCGAACCTGTTGGACAAGAGCAAGGGCTGCGGCTCCTCCAACACTACCTCCTGGATCCCCGTACCTGCCTCACTCATAGTCACACCCTCCTGTCCCTGACTACGGACTACATCTGAATTAGTTAATCTAATTGGTGTGACTACTTCCTGGAACACAGAGTCCAGGTAACTCTCCCCCTCCCTGATGTGTCGCAGTGTTTGAAGCTCGGACTCCAGCTCATCAACACGGAGCCGGAGTTCCTCGAGCAGCCAACACTTACTGCAAATGTGATCACCGTGAGCATCAATGGTGTCCACCAGCTCCCACATATTGCAGCAGTAACACATCACCTGCTCTCCCATTCTATGTAATTAATTAAATTTATTAATATTTTTTAAATACCCTCTGCCCCGCCTGATGAATATCACACCTTAGAAACTATAAACCACAGAGTTTAAGTTTAAAAAGAGAGAAATACTCACCAACCAATTAGTTACCTACTTTCTGTTGACTTCACACCTCGATTATTTTTTACCTCTCTCCCTCCCTCCGAGTTCGGAGACTGGTCCTGCCTTACCTGGTCTCTGGAGCCTTTTAAACCCTCTGCCGCCTCGCCTCACGCAGGTCCGCCGCCGCACCAGGAAGCTGACAAAGATGGAAAAAGGAAGGAACACCTCCCTTCACTCACCAAACATGCAGCTTAACACTCTGTTCCAATCTGCACTCCTCACATCCCCATCTATCCATCCACCACTGCCACTCACATTGATCCTTATGCAATTTGATGCTTCTCCCTGATAGTCACCCTCACCAAATTCATCAGGTGTACACATGCCATTACAGTCACTCATAGGTCTGTTCTTTCCACCGTTGCAGAAGAGAGCACTGAACACTAGGGAGAGGGAGAGGACTGGAGGTGGTCCTCCAAAGATTGACAGCTGCAGAGGAGGAAGCGCTGGAGATCAGTGGCGTTTTGTCGTCCCTGACCATCGGATATGGGGAGATTGGGACCTCGCAGTTACCTGGTGACAGAATTAAATATCAGCGACCCACATGTCATTCAACACTCAGTCATGTTGACTTGATTTCATCAATGAGTGAAATATAATCAGCGTCATAATGCTAAGTTGCATCATTCTTACCTTGCCAGTACTAATTCATATCTTTTCTTTTCGCCAGGGCCTTCACGCACGCAGCAGTCGGTGGACCTCCCGGACGACAAATCCTCAGAGGAGCCGATTCCTTCACAGGACTCATGCTTAACATGCACCAGCTCAGATACTCGCACTTCAGTGGGTCCAGTTAGGCAGCTGGTTGGGTTTTCACCTGGTGACTCACAGTTCACGAGTGAGCACGAGCAGACAATGGTGGCAGGGACAGCTGTGGAGAGTCTGCGTCGGAGGGCACAGCCCTCTCCATGCTCTGTTCAGCGGGACACAGATGTTGTACCCGGGAGGCCATCAATGAAAAGGATAATCACTAAGGAGCAGCAGAAAATCTGCAACGTACTGGCAGGCCTTCCACGCACACTGTCCACAATTGCAGAGAAAATGGAGGCATCCAACTCAAGCATGTGTGAGTTTATGTCGCAGGGCATTGCGACGATATCATCTTCCACGGATAGATAGGCCAACTCCGTACAACATCAATCGCGGCAATCAAATGAGTCCATCCAGGCCTTGACCACGGCCGTGTAGACTCTCGATGCCAACATGTCTGGTGCCTTAAATAGGATGACAGACACCTTAGCCGTGGCCTTACAGTGTGTCACTGATCTGCACCAAGCTACTTTCCAGCAGAGTGGTAGGAGTGAAGTGTGGCTGACTCAGGAGAGGGATGGTGGCGAAAGGGGATATGAAAGTGGGAACTCTATTCAAAGCGCTCCCACTTCTCGCCCGTTGCCCCCTCTCTCAGCCAGTACCCGACATGCTGGGGATTTGGCTCTATACAAAAAAATGGTCAGGAAAGGCAGTGCATAGCATTACCTCACATAATCGCGTAACTGGGCTGGCTACAAGATATAATCAAGGATATAGAAATGCAAATGTTGCAAGACAAAGGGGATGCTTAAGATGTGTAATCGCCCTAGAAATCAGATGGCCTAACAATATCCCAAGGGCATTAAGTAGATCAGGAAGCTGACACGAAGTCAACAATTCTTGGGACTAGGACAAAGGGCCAGTAAAGAAATGCTGATAAGAGCTAGAAATAATGTTATAACGCAGAACATTCTAGAAGGTAGGCGGGAACAATGTATAGCACATCAAACTGTATGTATAAATATCTACTAACCGCTGTAACAATTCGGAGAAGCTTGACTAAGGCGGAAGCAGGCTGTCTCCCCACCGGTGGCCGCCTCAATAAAGGCTGTTTGGACTCTCGATCTCGGACTTGTGTTGAGTGATTGGAAATTACTCCACAACAGGGGCACCATGTTCATGCTCTGCCTCCTCCTTGTCCTCCTCCTCTTCATTAGAATCGTCTGTAGACGATGAGTGCCTTGCTCCTCCTGCAGCTCCAATCCTCGTTGCTGCACAATGTTGTGCAGAGTGCAGTACACTACGATCATTCTGGAGACCCTCGCTGGCGAGTACTGAAGGGCGCTGGCAGTCACTAATGAGCGAGCAAGTTAGCCTCATGACTCTTAAATCAGGCATTAGTAACTGTCCACCAGAAGATGCTCCCATTAAAACCAGACTATGTTATTTGTAACAAAAGTGGATGCTGGAAATCTGAAATAAAAGCATTTCCAGCACTTTCTGTTTTTATGTTATTTATAAATTAATTTCTGGACTATCTTGTGTTTTATTTAATTTTTTATTAATATTAGCTTGAACTATGGCCCATACTCACCATATCTTGGCTAAAGGTTACATTTTGCCTTACATCGTGAAAATTCCCCTAAACAAGAACAAAGTTGAAAATTAGAAGTACAGCCTCCAAAATATACCAGTTCACTCAGTTATCAGAAAGATAGCTAAGCATTAAAGTTCTGTGACCGGCTGCCTGTTAACATTTTTTTTTAAAAGGGTCTCTAAATGTGTCATAATGCAGGAGAAAAATTACGTGAAAAGGTGCTTCAGCTCTGAGAACTCTTTAAACTTTATCCACAACAATACTTGTAGGAAGAGAAATACAGAGATGATGGTGAAAATGTATAAGACAGAGGGAAAGAGAGGGAAAAAGTGGGAGACACAGAAAAGAAAGGAAGAGAGGGAGATAGAAAGAATTACAGAGTGGGAGAGAAACCAAGACACAGTTTTGGAAAAAAAATCTTTTAAAACTTGTCCTGTTTCTGTGCTGTATATCCTATCCTATGTGAACACACCACAGGAGATCAACTCGCAAGTATCTTTGACTCTGCCTGTTGTGATGAAATTAAACTTTAAAGCAAAAAGAGTTTATAAAATGAAATGAAAACATAACTTATTGGTAATGCTCACCTTACTCACTGATATATTCAGCAGCTGAGAGAAAGCTGCAATGAGCACAATCTTTCATAACAATATGGTTCTTGAACATTTAACCAACAGCTGCCACCTTTGTTGGCTTCATCCTTAAGTTTTTCTTTGTTTGCTGACGTTATTGGCCTCATTAGCTCCAGTGGGACTCCCACATTGTCTCCACAATAAAAACAGTCTCCAAGAAACTTGGTTTCCTTTTTCACACCAAAAATATTTCCCTTAATGGCTCTTAACTCTCTATAAAGCCCAAATCTGCTAGACCCTCTCCAGATATGGCAGATTTTTAAACCTCTCACACTCAAAGACACGATGCAAGAAACAGCAAATCAGTTAGGTGATCCTTCCCTCTACTCTAGCCATTCTCTCTATTTTACTAATACTACTATGATCATTGCTGTTCTGAACTTTCCTTCTTAACCTTTCTAAACTGCAAATGTGCCAATTCTACTCTTCCAATACACCAGTGCAGTAGGGCAAGAAGGCATAAATTAAAAGTTTTAATGGACAAGTTTGGACCAGATTTCAGGAAGTTGTTCTTTACCCAGAGGGTGGTCAGCAGTTTAAAATTGTGTGAGGATAGTAGTTGAGGCCATTCGTTTAAGAAACAGTTAGATACTCCAATGGAGACATGATACAGCTGATATTCTAGAATGGCCTTTCTTCGTCCAAACTTATCATTGAATGAGATGAAAGTCTCCTATACAAAAGCAAAATACTGCGGATGCTGGAAATCTGAAATAAAAACAGAAAATGCTGGAAATACTCAGCAGGTCAGGCAGCATCTGTGGAGAGAGAAACAGAGTTAACGTTTCAGGTCGATACCTGAAACGTTGGGCTGGATTTTACTTACCGAGACGAGTTGGGGCGGGACTGCTGCCTTCCGGGTTCTAGCCCTGCCCCCAGCGACGTCCGACGCACAGACGCTATTTTCCCGATTGGCCTTGTTAAGCCCGCCCTGTGGGCTTGCTGGCCAATTAAGGGAAAGCCGGTGTCAGATGACGTCAGTTGATGACGCTTCATCTGCCGGTTTTCTTAAAGGGACATGAAACATTTATTTTTGACAGATGATTTGACAGTGTTTGACAGCATTGAGGTGCTGTCAAACACTGACAATCACTGTACAAAGGTGAGCCCTTGTACCCAGGCTCTCCAATGACTCTCTCCTTAGGATAAAACAGATGGCAGCTGCAGGTGAGGGTACAGAAGCGATCTGTCACTTCTCCCAATGAGGTGAGGCCACACAAACACTTCAAAGCTTGTCACCTAGAGAAAAATCGGGGACCCGACTCCCGGGAAGATTGGTTGGAGGCGGGTTGGGAGCGGGTTCGGGACCCGCTCCCATTCTTTTTGATTTTCCCAGCAGTCCCACCTTCCAACCCCGTCACCTCAGGGCTGATAAAATCCAGCCTGTTAACTCTGTTTCTCTCTTCACAGATGCTGCCTGACCTGCTGAGTATTTCCAGCATTTTCTGTTTTTATGAAAGTCTCCTATGTCTGCTAACTGTAAGCATTCCATATGAAGTTTCAATCCATTGTCTAGTGGAGAGGAACCCACAGCAGAAAACAGGACAATCTCACTCAGAGAAGCTACAAGATGCGGAACCGAAAATGTACACTGATGCAGTTGGCATTGCTCTTCTGAGGTTAGGATTACAGAACATTTTTGGGGAAGAGTAGAGAGGGCTGTACACTGAATCTAATCTATACTATAATCTGATCTGGAAGTGTTTAATGTGGACTAGTTGATCTCCCATGGCATTGCCCACAGAAAATCAAGACTAAATGAATTTCCCTCAGAGTGCATTAGTGATGCTGCAGTAATCTGAAGCTTATAAAGCCCAATCTAATGGTATAAGTGCACAGTTGCAGGTGTGACTGTATGACAGGTAATGCTATCATGGGGAAATCCTATTGTGATGCCACAGTTAGAGGCATGACAGAATGGTGATGCAAAAATAAAAAGTGCACAACACACATAGCAAATAGTTACATTACTAGCTGATCTCCCATGGCATTGCACGTGGGAACTCAAGACCAAGTGTAGTCTTCAGGTGAAGAAGGGTTAGAGGGCAGGGAATAATTAGACCATGGCACACAGATAAAGTACATTCTGTACTTATATATTTCCATTTTTAATTCCTATGTCCACATTTATATTGGAAACTGGCTATGTAAAACTTTGCCCACTGTAATCATATACTCCTGCCAGCAGTGGTGCTGTATTGTCTCTATTAGAAAGAGAGTGTAAAACAGGGTGACATATTATATGGGCAATTTCCATTATGGGAACATAGGAACAGGAGTAGGCCATTCAGCGACTTGAGCCTGTTCCACCATTCACTTAGATCATGGCTGATCTGTACCTTAACTCCCTCTATCCGCTTTGGTTCCATAGTCTTTAATACCCTTGCCTAATAAAAATCTCAGTTTTGAAATTTTCAATTAACATCCTCAACAACTTTTTGGTGGAAGAGAGTTCCAGATTTCCACTACCCTTTGTGTGAAGAAGTGCTTCCTGACATCACCCCTGAACAGCCTAGCTCTAATTTTAAGGTTCAAACCCTTTGTCCTGGACTCCTCCACCAGAGGAAATTGTTCCTCTCTAGCTACCCCATCAACTCCTTTAATCATCTTAAACACCTCAATTAGATCTCCCCTTAATCTTCTGTACTCAAAGGAATACAAGCCAAGTCTGTGTAACCTCACTTCATAATTTAACCCTTTTATACCCAGTATCATTCTGGTGAATCTGTGCTGCACTCACACCAAAGCCAATGGCCCAGAAATTAAACACCGAGTGTTCACGCGGGGGTAAGGCTTCCCCGCGATATCTCACTCCGCGCCTACCTTTTTCCTCCGGGCCCACACGAACTTTAGTTTCAAGGCTGCAGCTATCCACTGCTTGCGTGACCCAGAGACGCAATTAGTTCGTGCGAGCTCTGGGATCACATGATTCAGTTAGAGCCAATGGCAGCACACCATCTTTCATTCATAGTTTTGACAGCAAGGGCTGTCAAAGCTATGAATCTATACCCCCCCAAAAGAACAGCTAAACCTCAATTAAATTTAAAAAAAGCCATCACATTAATAAAATAAGTATAGTTAAATAAATTAACCACTTTAAACAAAAAATTAAATTTTTGAAAAAATTTAAAATCTTTTTAAAGTTATAAAAATAAACTTACCTTTCTTTAAAGTCTCTAAAAAAGATAAACCTGTTGAAAAAAATTTAAAATAATACTTAATTAACTACTTACCTTGTTAAAAGAGGGTCTTACGCCTCCTTTCTTTATGTGTAAAATCTTCCATGCTTACCTGCGCGTTCAAAGCACTAAGTGCACTGCGTGCGTGCAGCCTGTAGCGCGCACGCAGTTCACTTAGGAAACACCCCCTTTTGAATTCACGAAGTGCCGGTTTCCCGCGCATGCGCAGTGCATGCTGGAAACCGGCAATTGGAGACCTAAAACGCGAGAGTACACAGTGCGTACTCTCACGTATTAGGTCTAATTTTCGGGCCGTTATATCTTTCCTGAGGAGCAGTGTACAGAACTGAATGCAAGACTCCAGATGGGGTCTAAACAGAGCTTTATATAACTGTAGGATAACATCCACCCCTTTGTATTCCAGCCCCCTTGAGATAAAGGCCAACATTCCATTAGCTTTTTTAATTAGTTTGCTAGCTTTTAGTGATTGCTGTATGGAACCCTAAATCTCTCTGCATATCCACAGTTCCTAGCTTTTCATCACTTCAAAACTATTTATCTTTTTGGGGTCCAAAGGGGATGACTATTAAGATAGACATAGGGATTTATAATGAGAAAAATTGACAGGAAATGTGATGTATTATGTGTAGATAGATACTGGTTCCTTAAAATAGAAGAGTTCCATCTCTCACGTTGTTAAATTTTAATGAAATTGTTGGAGAGTGTACTCTTTTTGATAGGGCACTAAACCAAATGACTGTAAATCAATAAAACTTTAAATAAACCTTAACAAATTAAATTAAAATTTGGTAGCCCGGGGTGACGATGCACTCCAGTCCCCGCGGCGCCCACCGGTCGTGGAAAAACTCAAGCGTGCCGGTGGACACCGCGTGCTCCATCTCCAGGGCCACCCGGGCGCGAACATGGCCGCGGAAGAGAGGCAGGCAATCGGGCCGAACGACCCCCCCTTGTTGGAGAGTGTAACTTTTCCATCACATCTCATTTAAAGCAATTCTTCCCCAACTGTTTTATATTAAAAGTACTGGCAAAGCTGGTTATTGGTGATGCGTGTGTGAATCTTATACAGGATGTAGAGCGGACAGAAAATGTTTGCCAACCATTGAATAATGAAATTCATTACACTAATTCCTCCTTCCCAAATCTGAAATTAAATAAAGTTATACAATAGCGACCAACTTTAATAAACAATTATACAATGGCATTCTTTCAGTGGTAAACAAAAAATGCTGACAATCTCAACTGAAAGAGATCAGTACCTCAAAGCATGCTTGGAAACACGCTCTTGAGCTGTTTCGCAATGAAGGTCTTATGCAAGTCACACCTCCGCGCACTGACATGTTCCCAAACTCTTACTTTCGTATTGAAAGAAACGCTTTATTTTGTTTTGAGTGGGGGAAGGGGGGATCTTGCAACTACAAACAAGACCGCGTTTCAAATTAAAAAGGTTGTCGAATGGAGCAAATTTTCTTTTAAAATCACACACGCGCACAAAGCCAAGGCGCTGCGGGTGGGTAACACCCTCCAGCCCTGGCCAGCTGCCGCCATTCTTTCATGTGATCCCGAAAATGTCGAGTCATTGGCGCCTGACGCTGGCCGCCGCGCTCCAGCCCGTCACGTGACGTCGACGGTTGCCGCTCGAGAGGCAGCGGGCGGGCCTTCAATCCGGGGGAGGTGAAAGGGAGAAAGGGGCGGAGCATTGGATCACGTGACGCCGACGGTTGCCGCTCGAGCGGGGGGGGGGGGGGGAGGTGGAGAGGAAAGGGGGCCGCCCCCCCCCCTTTCACTGGCTCACGTGACGTCAACGGTTGCGCCTCGAGGCAGCGGGTGGGCCTCCAAGCCGGAGGAGGGAGGGGGGGGAAGAAGGAAAAAGGGGGCGGCAGTACTGGGGTCATGTGATGTCGACGGTTGCGGCTCGAGGCAGCGGGTGGTCCTCCAATCCGAGGAGAGAGAGGAAGGAAAAGGGGGCGGGGCATCACTGGGTCACGTGACGAGGGACGGCGGCGCGGCGCAGGATCGCGGCAAAGTTTGCGAGCAGCGCCGCGCAGAGAACTGGGCGGAGTCATTCACTCATTCACTCACTCACTCACACGCACAGAGCTGGGCGGAGTCATTCACTCACACGCACAGAGCGGGCGGAGGGAGCAGCAGCAGCAAGTCTTAGCTGTCACGATCCGTTAGCATCCAGCGGCTTGCGATCCGGGTCAGCCGAGCCGCTCTCCCTTCTCCCGCCGGGGTGGCCGCGGTCCTCGCCGAGCCGGCTGGCCAGCTTTCCGCGCTGCCCGTTCAGCTGCGAGCTCTGCCTACTCTGACCCGGCGATCAGCCTGATCTGGGAAACGCGGTGAGTGCTGCCTGAGGTGTGCGAGTGAGCGCCACGGTCCTCCCGCAGTGTCTGATTGATTGATTGACAATGTTCTCTGTGGATTGACCTTTTTTTCTACATTTTTATTTGTACATACGCGACGGTAATTTTTTTAAAAACTGTTGGTAACCTCTGGGTGTTTCTTTTTCCCCCACTCTCTCTCTCCATCCAGTCGGTAGTTATGGGTCTACTGTCGGAGGGTTCGCCATTGAATTGGGAAGAGACGAAGAAATACGCTGATCACGTTCGCAAGCACGGCATCATCCAGTTCCTCAACATCTACAATAAAGTGAAGGACCGGCAGAAGGACGTGCTGAAATGGGGCGACGAGGTAAGGGCAGAAAACGCGCACTGCAGACTGCTGAAATGTTTCTGTCACCGTATGATAAGATTTGGTGACCGCCTCTGTTGACTTTTGATCTCCCCCCCCCCCCACCCTTGCGTGTGTCGTGCTGTTTTCTCAGATGCTGGATGAGATACTTGCAATCTTGTAAAATTGAAAGAGAAAACGGCAAATGTGGAAATAAAGATGAAACATTCTGAATGTGCACAGCCACTTTACTCAGCACCTTAAGGTGACAACCCCCTGGAACACATTGCACGAACAGCATGAACCCGTCTTTTGCTTTCAGAACCTGACTAATCTTGTACATTCTCCGTAACAGCTTAAAAAATGTGGTGGTTGACCAGAGTAAATGTTACAACTGTTACCAAAGCCACAATTAACTGACATCCTTTATTACAAATGTTACAAAGAATACTTAGAAAAACACAATTCTTTTGTGAAACCCCTGCAAGGGGAGACAGGGTGGGAATGTGGAGTGTGAGGATGATTTGTGGATGAAGTGGTGATCCGACAAGATAGGAATTTTTCTTCATTCAACATCCTCTGAACATTGCTGGTGGGACAAAAGACAGAAAGAGCTTTGATTTATATAGTGCCTTTCACAACCTTGGAGTGTTTTAAAGTGCTTTAGAGCTAATTAAGTCACTGTTGTAATGGAAACATGGCAGCCAACTTGCACAGAGTAAAGTCCAAAAAACAGCAATAAGATGATCTGTTTTAGTGATATTAGTTGACTGATTAAATATTGGTCAGTACACTGGGGAGAATTTAACTGTTGTTCCTTGAATAGTGCAATGGATGTTTTACGTCCACCTGAGAGAGCAAACAGGACCTCGGTTTAGCAACTCATTTGAAAGACGGCAAGTCTGACAGTGCAGCACTCCCTCAGTACTACACTGTCGAGGAGGCGATGGACAACTACTTTGAACGCAACGACCAAGACAGTATTGGTGGTGTTTTCTGCAGCTGCTGAGTCTAAGCAGTTGTGTTTGGTAAACCAACAGGGGTTACTGCATGTGAGAGCTATACATATATTATTGATGGATATATGTTTTCTGGATGCCTTCTTGGCAGTATTTGGTTTGATCCTGTTAACAATAGTGAATTTACTCTACTATCCATCTTGCAAATCTTTGCTTGGAAATTGGTCTGTCTTGGGTTTTGTGACCATATGTGACAAGATAGTTGACATGTCTACCAAAGTGATTTGGTACCCTGTATAAAACACCAGGGTTTTATGGTGCACCATTTAGTATTGAAGAGCTTGGAAGAGAGTAAACCTGTCAACATGACAAGTGGACTTCTCAAACAATTCTTTTCACTGAATAATGTGGCAAGAGTATTGTGTCCAATTCTGGGCACCACACTTTAGGAAGGATGTGAAGGCTTTGGAGAGGGTACAGAAGAGATTTACTAGAATGATTCCATGGATGAGAGAATACAGTTACGTGGATAGACTAGAGAAGCTGGGATTGTTCTCCATGGATCAGGGAAGCCTAAGGGGAGATTTGATAGGGTTTAGATAGATTAAATAAAGAGAAACTTTCCAATGGCTGAAGGGTCGATAACAAGAGTGCACAGATTTAAGGTGATTACGTAAAAAAAGTTTTTCCTCTGGTTCTTTTACCAGTGTGGTTAGGATTTGGGATGCACTGCTTGATAGTGATGGATACAGATTCAGTAGTAGCTTTCAAAAGGGAATTTGATAAATAGTTGAAGGAGAAAAAATGTCAGGGATATGGAGAAAGAGCAGGGATTGGGACTAACTGGATTGCTCTTCGAAGGAGCGCAGACTCGATGGACCAAATGGCATCCTGTGCTGTACTATTCTATGAAATTCTCTGTAGCTAGTCCCGGTGGGTGCAAATGGAGAATCCGAAATGAATCTCCCACGTATAGATATTGTGCTTCAATGATACATAGGTGGCCTGGTGTCAAATTTTGTTTGATCACTCCTGTGAAGCACCTTGAGAGATTGTTCTCGGTCAAAGGTGCTATATAAATGTAAGTTTATTACATTTAGAAAAGCAATTCGATTTAAAAATTCTGTGGCAGTGGAGAACCTGGTGCTGAACACTGTTGTGGAGTTGTTGGTTCTGATCTTCAAGGTTTACTGACAAATTTTCAAGACAGTAAGCGATGTTCAGGTACTGACTGGGGCGGTAGTATCAAGTAATACAGAGCTTTAACCACGACAACAGAAAAACTAAAGTGATATTCATTGTTGTAGAGGTGTCAACCCGAGCAAAAAAAGGCAAGTTTACCAGCCAAGTATGGTGAGCTCAATCCCGGTGGCATTTTAAAAAAAAATATTAACAACTATAATCTGCAAGAATGATCGAACTGGCGAAACAAAGTACTCTAATCTGATGAGAAAACTAAAATTTACACTCAAATTGGAATTACAGAACTCAATATGGAGTCAAGAATGTTATTTCTCTGCCTGCAAAAAACAAACTGCTGCTCAATCAGATAATATGGCCTCTTCCATGCTGTGAAAATGAGGAAAGCATGTGGTTTGACCTCACCCATTGAAGTGTACAGTGTTGCTTGGGTGTGTTGCTATCTTGTGTGGTTTCCCCAGAACAGTTGATAAGCCAGATGATGCTTTATATTCCAAGAATGAATACCCTACAAAGTATGTAATCTTTATTCCCTGTAATCTCACTAGATGTTTGAGAGCAGCTGTTTTAACAAGTTAATACGGCGGGGGGGGGAAGTTGTCAAAAATTGATGTTTTTGCATTTTTTAAGGCCAGACTAAGATTCTGGAAAAGTGCTTTTGAAATTGGTTTGTGAAGTATATTACTGATACTGAGGCTGCTTGAAAACAGCCCATTGAGACAATATTTCTCCTTTAATTCCTGGTCAGGTGTTCTATAAAAGAATTCTGCTGGGAGTGTGGACTTCGATGTATTGGTGAGAGCTCAGACAAGAGAGACTTGCAAAGTTGCACTTTATTTTCCTTGAAGAAAAATAAATTAGAGCGAACATTGTCCCATTATTTTAAATAAGCTAAGCAAGGATGTATGCAGGTTCTTCAATTTGGACTGTGATAATGGGTAATATGAGTAGAAAATTAGTTAACTCGTAGGAAGCAAAGTTTTCTTTTTCCCTCCAACGCCAAGTTAGTAGGTATATGGAATGCATTCCTGTCAAAATATCTTAACGATTTGTCCGGGATCAGGAAACCAACCGGACCAGAGTTGAATAGTGAATGTTAGGGGATGGTTAGATAACCTGGAATTTAGCTCGCTTACTGTTGAGGATCAGAGTACTGTATTATGCATAATTTTGCTGCAGGAGATTACAGGTAGGGCAGAGTCTACTAAAAGGATAGATGCACGTTCTCTATAGAGGAAGCTGTCTAATTAGCTGCTTGTTCCATGTTATCTTCTGTTAACTCCTTTTTTTAAAAGTAACTAGATGAATATTGATTAAAATTATATTTTAAAATCCAGGCGGGAGTATTGATTGCAGTCATATTGGGCGTAATCTGTCTCTAAAACCTTTGAAGATTAGGCATTATGGCTTATGATGAACTGCGTGTAAAAATGCTTAATATCTCCATCGTGCAAACCAAGGTGCATTTGATAGCTACAAGTCTATCATTTAGGAAAATACGAGTTTTTTTTAGGGGTTATGTTCTCTGAGCTCAAACAAAAATGTTGAACATGCAAACCTACATTACAACAGTGACTGCACTCCAAAAGTATTTGGTTACAGAGTGCTTTGGGATGTCCTGAGGTCATGAAAGACACTATAAATACAAGTCTTTTTCCCAAAACTATTTCGACAGTGCTGTTATTCAACTTTGTTGAAAATTGCATTGTGGTCCAGCGACAAAAAGTCACTTCTATATAAGCTAAATCTGTCTTTTGTTTAATTGATTTTTTTTAAATCTCTGGTATGAGCTGAAATTTTGAGATCATATGTTTCCCTTTAACTAGGTATCTGTTTGCCCAAGCCGTATTATTTATTTATAAATAAATTTGTTCATTAAGATTTTGTACACTCCTTGTGTGCTCCATCAATCAAAGATTTTTTTTTTGATCTAGGACAGTATCTTCCAATTTGATAGTAAATACGATGAGTCTTATTAACCCCTTGGGAAATGAATAGCAAGATTCATAAAAGGGTTTATGCTTTGGCACGCAAAGGTTTATCGTTACATCGTACCACTTCTGATAAATTGACCTATTCTTGGACCATATACTTAGAACTGCAGTTATACTACAGATTTTGTTATACAATGCAAAAAAAAAAACTCAATCAGCAGTATTGATATTCCAGCAATGTTATTAATGCAGGTTGAAGTCAACATTTAGGCTATTTTGAATTTTACGTAGTTTTCATTTTATTGTGAAAAGATTGTCAAAGTCCAAAACCATTTCTTTGCAACCCGTGTGTTCACTCCCACCCTGTGTATTCATTCCAATTAATTAAAAGGACATGGATACATAAGATGGAATTTAGAGGAGAGTGGCAAGGGTGATTCTGGAATTTGGGACAATTGAGTTGTAAAGAGACCGTGAATTGAACATCTTTTGGAGAAATTAAGTGGAGAAGCAATAATAATCCGGGTATTGATAACCTAGACGAGCAGATGGCAAAATACAAAATGAACCAGCTTCAAATGTATACATTTAATGTTTGCTGACAACGCTAAGTTAGGTGAAATTGTGTAGATGTGAGCAGAAAGTTGCAAAGGGAGGTTTATAGATTAAGTGAATGGGCAAAACTGTGGCAGATGGTGTTCAATGTTGGAAAGTGTGTGATCATCCACTTTGGACTCAAGGTATATCAGAGTATTTTCTAAATGGCGAAGCTAGGAACTGTGGATGAGCAGAGAGATTTAGGGGTCCAAGTACAGAAATCACTAAAAGCTAATGGATGGGTATAAAACATAATTTTAATTAAAGGGGAATGAAATTTAGTGCCCTTATTTAAGGGAATCAATGGAAATTATAAGACTATTGGTACTGAGGAAAATTGCAGAATCTATTATCACGGATAAGCTGGTTGAATATTTTGAGATGTAAACTATTTGGCAAGTGTGTGTGCCGTAGATAAGTGTAAAATCATGGATAGAACTGAGGCTCCTCTCATTAGAGAGGAGAAAACTTGGGCAAGAGAAATAGTGAAGCTTTTCAAATTGAAGCTCAAGGATGTAGAGGAAATAAAAAGGGGCTTGTTAGATTAGTAGGGGTGTATTACAGTCCTTCAAATTGTGGGAAGGAAATACGCAGTCAGATAGTGAGATTAATAGGAGCCTTTATTATTCTGGGAGATTTTAATTATCCCCTTATTGATTGGAACAGAGGGCGAGTAAATGGAGAAAAGGGAATGGAATTCCTAAAATTTGTGCAGGACTTCTTCCTCAAGTGGTATGTTAGTAAGCTTATAAGAGTGGAGGCATTGCTAGATCTGGCTGTGAATAATGAAAGATTAGGTTGAACTAAATGTAGATGAGCACCCTGGGAGTAGTGATCACATGATAGTATGGTTTAAGATCGAAATAGAAAGGAAAAAAAGTCAGCACAAAAACTAGAGCACCAGATTGGTTTAGGGAAGATTTTGGATGATGGAGCTAGTCGAAGTGAAGGAAGGTGAACTTGACTGTAGAGCAAGAGTGGGATGTTTTTAAGAGATTGTAAAGGTATAGAATAAGTATACTCCATTTAGAATAAAGAAAACTATTTGTCTGATACTATGGATAAATTGAGGTTGAACACCAATTTAAATTAAAGAAGGCCTGTGAGGGCTATTATAATAATAATGAAAAAAAACTTGCATTTAAAAATACTTCGAATCATAGAATAGTTACAGTACAGAAGGAGGCCATTTGGCCCGTCGAGCCTGTGCTGGCTCCCTGCAAGAGCACTTCAGCTAGTCCCCTCCCCTGCCCTTTCACCACAGCTTTGCCAATTCTTTTCCTTCAGGTACTTACCCAATTCCCTTTTGAAAGCCACAATTGAATCTGCCTCCACCACCCTTTCAGGCAGTGCATTCCAAACCCTAACCACTTGCTGCGTAAAAAAGTTTTTCCTCATTTCGCCTTTGGTTCTTCTGCCAATCACCTTAAATCTGTGCCCTCTGGTTCTCGACCCTTCCACCAATGGGAACAGTTTCTCTCTATCGACTCTGTCTGGACCCCCTCATGATTTTGAACACTTCCATCAAATCTCCTCTCAACCTTCTCTGCTCCAAGGAGAACAACCCCAGCTTCTCCAGTCTATCCACGTAACTGAAGTCCCTCATCCCTGGAACCATTCTTGTAAATCTTTTCTGCACCCTCTGTAAGGCCTTCACATCATTCATTTGGCTGTGAAATGCTTTGGGATGTCCTGAGGTCAAGAAAGGTGCTATCGAAATGTAATTCCTTCCTTCCAGTATTCCAAAGGTGAATTCTTAACATTTTAATGAGATGAGGTCATATACAAATCAGTAAACTGCCTGATATTCCACCAACTGGCTTGCCTACTTTTAATACAACTTTTCAGTGCTTGCAGGTTGTGACATTTTTGAAACCTGCTAATTATTTTGCTTTTGAACTCTTGCGCATAACTTAATCCCCAGTCCTTTTCTGTGAAGAAGAAAAATCTAAATTCCTGAAACGTGACAGTTAAATTTTTCGTAACTGCCATTTATTGGATTATCGGCTTAACCATGGACTATTGTAGAGAAATAGCTTTTGTAAATTTTGATGATGTGGGAAGTAATGATCTCCAGCATTTCTTGCATAATCAGTGAGGCATCAGAAACTGCTTGAACCAATTTTAAGTTGCTGATGTTTCGGAACTTTCTTTTAAAGTTCCTGGATTATTGCCTGCTTAGTTTTCTAGTAATCTAACTTTGCCATATCATTAAAATGTTTCGTGTAAGATCAATTCTTGGAAAAACTGAAGGGGGTTATGCAAGTATAACGTGGTGTACTTTTACACATTTGGAGTTAATTGTTAAATATGCTAAATGTATTACAGTAATTTTGACTGACGATCCAAATTTCAGAATTTGGATAGAATCTTGTAGCACATTTGACCCATTATGCATGTGCTGGCTCTTTGCCCTGCTCTTTCCACATAGCTCTGCAAATTTCTCCTTTTCAAGTATATATCTAATTCCCTTTTGAAAGTTACTATTGAGTCTGCTTTCACCACCCTTTCAGGCAATGCATTCCAGATCATCAACTTGCTGCGTAACAAACACTCATCTCTGGTTCTTATCAATTACCTTAAATCTGTTCCCTCCAGTTACTGACCCACCCACTAATGGAAATGGTTTCTCCTTATTAACTCTATCAAAATCCTTCATGATTTAAACACACCTGTTAAATTGTCCCTTAATCTTCTCTGCTCTAAGGAGAACAATCTCCGCTTCTCTAGGTTCTCCACATAGCTGAAGTCCGTCATTCCTAGTATTCTAGTAAATCTCCTTTGCACCTTCTCCCAGGCCTTGACATCCTTCTTAAAGTGTGTTTCCCAGAATTAGACAAATTAGACAAAATACTCTAGCTGAGGCCTAATTAGTGATTTATAAAAGTTTAGCGTAACTTCCTTGTTTTTGAATATGCCTCTATTTATAAAACGAAGGATCCTGTGTTTTTTTTAACAGCTTTAGCAACTTGTCCTGCCACTTTCAATGATTTGTGTATGTGAGCCCCCAGGTCTCTCTGTTCCTGCACCCCCTTTAAAATATTACCATTTAGTTTATATTGCCTCTCTT
Organism: Squalus acanthias; assembly: GCA_030390025.1. NCBI lineage: Eukaryota > Metazoa > Chordata > Chondrichthyes > Squaliformes > Squalidae > Squalus > Squalus acanthias. Next base: position 24,428,921 of record CM059433.1, on the reverse strand, counting down.
CATTCTTTCTCCCAAAATGCATTATTTCATACTTCTCTGCATTAAATTTCATCTGCCTGCCCATTTCACCAGTCTGTCTATTATCATCTTCACTGTTTGCAACATTTCTTTGTGCCCCCGATACCCAATTCCAAGTCATTAATATATAAGAGCACTGGTCCTCATACTGACCCCTGGGGGATACCACTGTCTACTTCAGGTCTGAAAAACAATTGTTCACCACTACTCTGCTTTCTGTTTCTTAGCCATTCTGCCACTGCCCCTTTTATCCAATGGCTGCAATTTTTCTAACAAGTCTATTATGTGGCACTTCATGCCTTTTGAGAAGTCCATATACACATCAACTGGAAATGTAGCAAACAGTGAGGAGGATAATGGACAGACTGGTGAAGTGGGCATCAACCCTCTCTGTAATTTTGATGAATTCAAACTACTGCATAATCAGTTGTTTATACATAGAAGTTACAACACAGAAACAGACCATTATGCCCAACAAGTCCATGTTGGTATTTACCCACTATGTGAACAAATGGTTCTAATCATAAGTACCCACCCTGTTCCCATAATCACCAAGTCTTTTTTTAAATCCACATACCTAATCTGATTTTTGATTGTTGACCGTGTCTGCCTGAACCACTAATGCTGGAAGTGAATTCCAGAGCCTCACAACTTTAAAAAAAAGCCTACCCTGCCTTCTGTACTAAATCTTTTGCATTTAATCTTGTATTTATGCCCCCTCGTTTTTGACCTCCACTATGGGAAACAGTTTGCTTGTATCTACCCTGTGCCAGCCTTTCATAATTTAAACTTCTGTTAAATCGCCCTACAATCTGCATTGTTCGAACTTAAAGACCCAATTTTCCAAGTCTTCGTTTTGCCATCTCATGTGGCCTCGCTACCCCCATTGTGTCAATCACTTCCTTGTATCGCTCTCCACCCACATCCCCTTCCCTCTCCCAACCCCACTCCCCTCTGTGTCTGCCCCTAGAAAAAACTCTTTCCCCCAAGTCATACGTAACTGCACTTACAAATTCCTAACTGTCTAGCCTTTGGCCCGCCATTCACCACAACATTTCTGCAGCTATCGATCAGCTCAGTCACCCCCTCACCTCCACCTTTGCCCTAGTCCCCATTAAAACCATTGCACTCTCTCACCCAGGTCATCCCCTGGGTACAGCCCTCATCTCCGCTCCCTTAAGTCCAAGGGTCGCTGACTTAAATGTTTATGGCGGGCAACTGGTTTACCCATTCATTGCCAGATCTGGCTGGACCACATAAAGCACTATCGGGGGCCTGCTCTCGACTGCCAAAATTGCTCACTATTCCAGGCTCATCCTGGAATGCAAAGATAAACCCCAGCTTCTCTTCACCACAGCAGTCTTCTTACACCCCTCTCCCATGTCTCCTGCACCCTCCCCTCCAACTGTACGTGCGAGGAGCTCATGGACAACTTTGTCACTAAGATTGAAACCATCTGTTCAGCTGCCTCTGCCGCTTTCCTCCCTTCCGCTAGTCCACCGAGCCAAACTTCCCCCAAGGATCCCCCACTGCCCTGAGCTCGCATCTTTCTCTGGTTTCTCTCCTATTTCCCCTCTCAAAGCTCGTCTTGTCCATGAGACCCAGCTCCTGTTCCCTTGAGCCTGTTCCCACTAAACTGCTCACCACCACCTCCCTTCCTGGCTCCTGTGTTAGCTGATCTTGTTAACGGTTCTCTCTCCTCAGGTACTGTCCCCCTCCTTCAAATCTGCCATCATCACCCCTCCCCTCAAACCAACCCTTGACCCCTCTGTCCTTGCAAACTACCGCCCCATCTCCAACCTCCCTTTCCTCTCAAGTCCTTGAATGTATTGTTGCCTCCCAAATCAGTGCCCATCTTTCCTGCAACTCCATGTTTGAATCCCTCCAAGTTTCTGCCCCGGCCACAGTACTGAAATGGCCCTTATCAAAGTCACAGTGTCCTATGTGACGATGGTAAACTATTCCTCTTCGTCCTTCTCGACCTGTCTGCAGCGTATGACACGGTTTGGCCACACCATCCTCCTCCAACGCCGCTCCTCTGTCATCCAGCTGGATGGGACTGTTCTCGCATGGTTCCACTTTTTTCTCTATCCAGTTGCAGCCAGAGAATTGCTTGCAATGGCTTTTCTTCCCATTCCCGTACCGTTACTTCTGGAGTCCCCCCAAGAATCTATCCTTGGCCCCGTCCTATTTCTCATCTACATGTTGCCCCTCGGCGACATCATCCAAAAATGCAACATCAGGTTCCATATGTACGCTGAAGATACCCAGCTCTACCTCGCTACCACCTCTCTTAATCCCTCCACTGTGTCTCTAAATTGTCTGTTGTCCAACATCCAGTACTGGATGAACAGAAATTTCCTCCAAATAAATATTGGCAAGACTGAAGTCATTGTCTTCGGTCCCCACCGCAAACTCCGTTCCCTAGCCAATGACTCCATCTCTCACCCTGGCAACTGTGAGGCTGAACCAGACCGTTCTCAACCTTGGTATCGTATTTGACCCTGAGATGAGATTCCAACCATATCCACTCTCCCCATGAATTTGCCCCTGCCTTAGTTCATCTGCTGCTGAAACCCTCATCCATGCTTTTGATATCTCCGGACTCGACTATTCTGATGCTCTCCAGGCCAGCCTCCCTCCCATCTTCCACCCTCCAAAATCTTAAGCTCATCCAAAACGCTGCTTCTCGTATCCTAACTCACACCAAGTCCCGTTCATCCATCACCCCTGTGCTCGCTGACCTACATTGGCTCCCAGTTAAGCAACACCTCGATTTTAAAATTCTCATCCTTGTTTTCAAATTCCTCCACGGCCTCACCTCTCCTTATCTCTGTAGTCTCATCCAGCCCCACAACCCCCCCGAGATCTGTGCTGCTCTAATTCTGGTCTCTTGAGCATCCCTGATTTTAATCGCTCAACCATTGGTGGCCGTGCCTTCAGCTGCCATGGCCCTAAGCTCTGGAATTCCCTGCCTAAACCCCTCTGCCTCTCTACCTCTCTTTTCTCCTTTAAGACACTCCTTAAAACCTCCCTCTTTGACCAAGCTTTTGGTCATCTGCCCTAATGTGGCTCGGTGTCAAGTTTTGTTAATGCTCCTGTGAAGCGCCTTCGGATGTTTTACTACATTAAAGGTGCTATATAAATGCAAGTTCTTGTTTTTGTATTTCTTCATACCAGGTAGGCATCCATCCTAGTGAATCTGTATTGTGCCCTCTTAAAAGTCCCAATATCCTTTCTGTGATGTGGAGCTCAGTACTGCACACAGTACGCAAACTGAGGTCTTAAGGTTTTATATAGGTTCTTATCTCCTGAGATACAACTTTGAATTCTACTAGCTTTTTTATACCATTATCAACTTGAGATGCTGCCTTTAATGTTCTGTAACCCAAAGTCCCTCTGCTCTTTCACAGGACTGAGCCTACTTCCATTCAAAGTACAATTACTGCTATTTTTGTAAACAAAATGCGTCACCTCCATTGAATTCCATCTGCCACTGTTTAACCTATTCCCCCATCTTATCGATATCTTTCGCAGTTTCCTTTGCTTTTCTAAAGAATTAACTATACCTCCTATTTTGGTATCGTATGCAAATTTTGACACCACTCTTTCTCTAGGCCTATATCTAAATCACTTATCTACACAATGAACAAAATTGAGTTATGTACCATAACCACAAACTTGTATTGCTGTAATTTCTACATTTATCCATTTGATCCAGCTTTAATGATTTCATATGTGACTTTGGTTTTGCAAATGCATTTGCAGAGAATTGGCTGCATAATTGCTGCACCGATTATACAACGTGCTTTTGAAATGTGATTGCTCCCCAATACTTTAAACTGTTCAGCAAAGCATTATTTTTATTGTAAAAGGATTCATGGCATAACATCCAACATTTTCAAATTTAGCTCGAGATACTTGTCTTCTACGAATTGATTCACATTTCAGACACCAAATACCGTATTGGCATATTTGCTCTTTCAGTAAATTATGAAAAGGTTTCATATTAGAATCAAAATTTGGCATCAGTGAGCTCTCTGGCACATAGTGGACCAACATTGTGGGGTACAGAAGTACTGCCTACAGTTGCCTGTGCAGCAAGCTTCTAATTTCAGCTGAGCAACTGGGAGAGGGGAGCACTACACTGATCACTGTGCTGGCTTGTCGGATTCTGCAGCATTTGCCTACTTCTCAAAGGAGTAATGACTTGGAACTCTGATTAATGCAATCTGTGACATTGATTAATGCAATCTGTGACATTGCTGTGCAAGTCCCTTTTTTCCCTCATTTCTCCCTCCACACCACCCCCACCACTGTCCTGATTGAAGTTTTAGCTCTTTGGGATACAGTTCCATGGGTCCTAGTTACACTCTGGTACCTTGACCAAGTGGCCATTACTCATGTGTGAGTAGTACTGTTGGTGTTGGCTAGCTTTTTGACTGGGGGGTGGGGGAAAAGAACAAGAGCTGAACCGGTCCCCTCAACCTATTTCTAACCAGGATGACTAGATGTGGGAACCCGAGTGAATTTTCTCTTTAACCTTAACCAGGGCACCAAATCTAGTGCCCATGCTATTGCTCCAAGTGTCAGCTGTAGCTCAGTGGTAGCGCTCTTGAGTAAGAACATGGAGCAGGAGTCGGCCATTTGGCCCCTCGAGCCTGCTCCGCCATTCAACAAGATCATGGCTGATCTTCTACCTCAACTCCACCTTCCTGCACTATCCCCATATCCCTTAATTCCCCAAAAATTATCGACCTCTGTCTTGAGTATACTCAATGACTCAGTATCCACAGCTCACTGGGGTAGAGAATTCCAAATATTCACAACCCTTTGAGTGAGGAAATTTCTCCTCCTCCTCAGTCTTAAATGGCGGATCCCTTATTCTGAGACACTGACCCCGTGTTCTCGATTTCCCCAGCCAGGGGAAACATTTTCTCAGCATCAACCCTGTCAAGCCCCTTAAGAATTTTATGTTTCAATTAGATCACCTCTCATTCTTTTAAACTAGGGAATATAGGCCTAGTCTACTCAATCTCTCCTCAAAGGGCAATCCCCTCATCCCAGGAACCAGTCTAGTGAACCTTTGTTGCACTCCTTCAAGGCAAGTATGTCTTTCCTTAGGTAAGGAGTCCAGAACTGTGCACAGTACTCTAGTTGTGGCCTCACCAATGCCCTGTATAATTGTAGTAAGACTTCTTTACTCTTGTACTCTAATCCCTTTGTAACAAAAGCTAACACACCATTTGCTTTTCTACTTGCTTGCTATACCTGCATGCTAACTTTCTGTGATTCATGTACAAGGACACCCAGGTCCCTCTGGTTTTATGAAAGAGAAATCATGTTTGACAAATCTGTTAGTTTTTTTGAAGATGTAACTAGTAGGATGGAGAAAGGGGAACCAGTGGATGCAGTGTATTTGGACTTTCAAAAAGCATTCGATAAGGAAACATTTCCCAGTCTCTCCATTCACAAAATATTCTTTTTGGTTTTTCCTACCAAGTGGATAACTTCACACTTCCCCACATTGTATTCCATTTGCCATGTTCTTGCCCACTCAGTCAACCTGTCTATATCTCTATGCAGCCTCTTTGCGTCCTCCTCACAACTTACTTTCCCACCTAACTTTGTATCATCAACAAGCTTAGATACATTACACTCAGTCCCTTCATCTGAGTTATTAATATAGATTGTAAATAGCTGAGGCCCAAGCACTGATCCTTGCGGTACCCCGCTAGTTACAGCCTGCCAACCTGAAAAAGTCCTGTTTATTCCTACTGTTTTCTGTCCATTAACCAATCCTCTATCCACACTAATATATCACCCCCAATCCCATGAGTCCTAATTTTGTGTAATAACCTCTTGTGTGGCACCTTCTCGAATGCTTTTTAAAAGTCAAAATACATTGCATCCACTGGTTCCCCTTTCTCCATCCTACTAGTTTCATCTTCAAAAAAAACTCTATAACAGATTTGACAAACACTCTTTTCTCTTTCATAAAACCATGTTGACTCTGCCTAATCATATTACAATTTTCTAAGTGCCCTGTTACTAATTCCCTAATAATAGATTCTAGCATTTTGCCTACTATTGATGTCAGACTAACTGGCCTGTAGCTCCCTGTTTTTTTTCTCTCCCTCCTTTCTTAAATAGCGGGGTTATGTTTGCTACCTTCCAATCCTAGGATCTAGGGAATTCTGGAAGATTAATACCAGTGCATCCACTATCTCTGCAGCTACCTCTTTTAAAACCCTAGGATGCAGGTCATCAGGTCCAGGGGATTTGTCGCCACTTAAGTCCCATTAATTTCTCCAGTACTATGCCTTTACTTATACTGATTTCTTTAAGTTCCTCATTCTCTCTAGACCCTTGGTTCCCCATTATTTCCAGAATGTTTTTTGTCTTCTACTGTGAAGACAGATACAAAGTATTTGTTTAATATCTCTGCCATTTCCTTATTGCCCATTATAATTTCTCCTGTCTCTGCCTCTAATGGCCCATGTTTACTTTCACTAATCTCTTCCTATTTACATACCTATAGAAACATTTACAATCTGTTTTTATGTCTCTTGCTAATTTACACTCATGTTCTCTTTCTCATCAATTTCTTCGTCCTCCTTTGCTGAATTCTAAAATCCTCCCAATCCTCAGAAGGTCGTGAGTTCAAGTCCCATTCCAGCGACTTCAGCCCATAATCCAGGCTGACACTCCAGTGCAGTACTGCACTGTTAGATGTGTCATCTTTCAGATGAGACATTAAACTGCGGCCTCGTCTGTCCTCGCAGATGGACGTAAAAGATCCCACGGCACTATTTGAAGAGGAGCAGGGAAATTTTACCCGGTGTCCTGGCCCATACTTTTCCCTCAACCAACATAACTAAAACAGATTTATCTGGTCATTTATTTCATTGCTGTTGTGAGACCTTGCTGTGTGCAAAATGGCTATGTTTTCTACATTACAACAGTGACTACACTTCAAAATATAAGTCTTTTTTTCTCTGTCGGCTGGCTAACACCCCAGATTGGGGATTGGATCAGTGTTCCTTCTGGTTTGTATGGCTCAAGGATCACAGGATAAATTTGCTGGGCAATTGGGAAACTGACTATTCTTTTTGATGGACTAATGATTTTACACATGAATGCACTTAAAAAAAAAATGTGAAAATGGTCGGGATTCTATCTGGAAACTTATTGCTGCAGCTGACTGAGCATTTCTCTCCCCACCGTAATCCTCTGCACCAGAAAAAGGGCTATGGCTGCCATGTCCTGTGTAATTATCTAAATGACAATTACAGAATTACTTACCTGCCATATGTTTTATATAGGAAAATTTGACCAAAAACCTTTTAGCAAGTGACTGTGCTGTGAAAAGCTACTAGATATGTAATTAATATAAAACTAGAATGAGAAAGGGAAATTTAGCCCATCAACTCACTTTTTTCCATAAACTCTGTGTACTTTTACTCAATTTAACGCCCAAGGGAAGTGACTGCACTTAAAATTTCCAAGACTAAACTAAGCAAAGTGTCTGATTTGCCTACTCCAAGCTTAACCAGCAAAGCTCCAGTATTGTTTTAAGATTGCAACCTTTTGCAAACAATTTCAGTCATGAGACTTGTTTCAGTGCACCACTTTCAGCTGAGGTCATGATGTGGAGATGCCGGCGTTGGACTGGGGTGGACAAAAATGAGAAGTCGCACAACACCAGGTTATAGTCCAACAGATTTATTTAATTTTACAAGCTTTCGAAGCAGTTCGCTCCTTCGTCAGGTAAGTTAAGGTAAGGGTGAATTAAAGGGGGCGAATTCAATGTCAAATCAGATATAGAAAGATTGGATTAAGAGAAAGAACTCAGACAAAGGAAAAGTAAGATTTTGTTTTAAATTTGACATTTAAAAAAAAAAATCCCTGAAAATTTCAAAACCTGAAGGAATGAGACTCCACACTTCTAATAGTTAATTTTCAGTGCCAGAGAGGTTCATTGGCAGTCACACTCATCATGTCATTAAAAGGGTGCTTACACTTGTAATTACTAGCCCTAAGTATCTGCAGCGGGTTTAGTTCGTATCTACCACACATGACCCAAGTCCAGAACTAAAGCTATACTCTGAAAGGAGAGGTGTGTCATTTAAAGCTGCCATGACCAGTCCAGAACTAAAGCTATACTCTGATCTGGTGTTATTTAAAGGGGTGGGGGGCAGCAAAATTCTGCAGTGATATGATCTGTATTAAGTGGCACACTAGCATCACACACAAACTTCCCGTTGATTTTGAAGATTAATTAACCTACTTTCAATACCTTTATTGAAGCAGCACAAAAAAAACACAATTTCTAACACATTAGTAAATCTCGCATTCAGCATATGCAGAATGACCTGCAAAAAACACCAGTTCAATTACATCAGTTTCAAAACACATGAAGGGTCATGGTTCAGTGTGATCCTGCATATCTAACACCAAAATGGCTCCAAAGATGTTGTATGGGAGGAAGGCAATCCTTGGCTTGACCAGATGCAAGATGGCAACAGTTGCTACATAGATGCTGAGCTTTACTTAAATGATGCCAAATTACATGCTCTGATGAATTTGATTTTTAAGCATTTCTTTGAGTGGGGGATAGTTTCAGCAATCCTGTGACAACTTCATTGCCACTCGTTGTAGCAGATGTATTCATGTGTTGTGCTTTAAGTAGTTCATTAAAAGTTGATCCATTGTTCCTGAGTCTCGCAAATTTTTGTCACTGTTAAGCTTTATGAAAAAATAACAAATTCCAACAGCAGTGACATAAACGCTGAAGTAAAATCAAATCTGTAAGAAGAAATTCCTGAAAATATCGAATTTGAACCCAGTCCCTGTAATCCTAACAGTAGATTTGTTTAAAATGAGTGACTTCCAATGAACTTTTTTTACTTTTGAAATCAACTTCTCTAATTTTTCAAATTGATTAATCTCTGTTTTACAAATGATTTTACATGCTGCCATGCACATTTTGTCCATTAAATAGTCAAAAATATGTTGTACTTCAAATTCAGCACTAAACTTTAGGCCCATCACACACAACTACCCAAGATGACCACAGATTGGGATTAGCACACGGTAGTTTCTTGGTTTTTCTTTCCAACATATAAATGAGCATTCAAATGGAATATAAAATCAAGTTCATATTGTACAAGTATTGTGATAGGATAAAGCAACTTATGGATTCAACTGGACACAACATATTCATTGCTTGTAACTTGGCTTGAGCGCTTCAATTCTCTCACACTTGGAACAAGTGTGGTATCTTCTAGCTCGCTGAATTGTAAATTAGCTGGCAGAATTTGGACAAGGTAGTGACGAGTTAAATATTTAAATGTTATTCAGAGCCGATGCTCCTCCGAGAGGCATTTGGTGGGCTGGTGTGAGCCATTAAAAAGGCTTTTGAAAGACTGATCTGTTGACCTATAGCATTATAACCAAAATATTTGCTTTAATGTGTGCATTCAAACTCCTCGCGTTTTGAAATCAAACAAAGTAAACTGCAATTCAGGTTTTAAATATTGTTTGCTTAATCTGGTGTAATTTGTATTGAAAATTAGATTTAATTTCCTGGTTGAAAACCATCTTTGCACTTGTAACTTCCACTATTGAGATTTTCAATTTCTCATGGAAGAGAACATTTTTATTTGTTCTTAGGATCTGGGCAACGCTGACAGCCTCATTTATTGGCTGTCTCTAGTTGCCCCGAGAAGGTGATCGTGGACCGTCTTTGAACCGCTGCATTCCTTGTGCAGTGGTGTTAGGTAGGGACTTCCAGAATTCTGACCCAGAAATAATGATGGAAGGACAATATGTTTGAGTCAGGATGGATGTGTTACTGGGGAGGAAACTTAGAGGTGGTGATCCCACAACTTTGTAGCTCTTGTTCTTGGTAGAAGTGCAGAGGAGAGATGTAATGTTGAAGTAACCTTGGCCAGTTGTTGCAGTGCATTTTGTAGAATGTAAATGCCACACCTACAAGGTGCTGGTGGTGGAGGGGTTGAATGTTGAGTCCAGGGGCTGTAATAAAGCAAACTGATCTGTGCTTGATCGTGTCAAGCTTCAATGTTATTGCAGGTGCACAGATCCAGGCAATTAGTAAATAATTCCCTAGTACTTGAGCCTTTTAGATGGTGGAGAGGTTTTGAGGGGTCAGGAGGTGAGCCACTTATTGGAGTACACAGCCACTCTCCTGCTCTTGTAGCCATAGTGTTGGGAACTGGACCAATGATGATTCTAGGATGTAGATGTTGGTGGTGCCAAGGAGTGGGGTGGGCTTTCTCTTTGAGATGATCATTACCCACCACGTAACTGGTATAAATGTTACCTGTCAAGAGTCAACCCAAGTCTGGATGTTATCCAGGTGGTGGAGGGAAGGTCATTGAAGCAGCTGAAGATGGTTGAGCTGAGTGTACTTCCTTCAACTCCTACAGTGATGTCCTGGGGCTCTGATTACTGACTTCCAACAACCAGTTATCTTCCTTTGTGTCAGTATGACTGGTTATTGGAGGGTTTTCCCCTTGACCACCTCCTCCATAGACTTCAGTTTTACTAGGACTCCTCGGTGCCTTATTTGATTAAATGCTCTGTTGATGTCAAGGACCATTACACTCGCCTGTCCTTGGGCATTCTTGTGTTCATGTCTGGATCAAGGTTGTGATGAAGTCTGGAGCAGAGTGGTTTTGGTGGAACCTAAACTGAACATGAGTGAGCAATCTGTTGAGGGATAGGTGTTGCTTGATGGCACTATTGATGAATCCTACCATCACTTTACTGATTATTGGGAGGAGGCTGAAGAAGTGGTAATTGGCCAAGTTAGATTTGTCCTTTTTTTTAATGTGAATAGGATATAGGACAATATCCACATGTTTAGGTAGATTTCTACTGTCAAACTGTACTGGAACAGCTTTACATAGAATTAACAGGACAGAAACAGACCATTTGGTCCAACTGGTCTATGCTGGTGTTTGTGCTCCACATGGGCCTCCTTCCACCTTGCTTCATTTAATCCCATCAACATAACCCTCTACCCCTTTCTCCCTCAAGTGTTTACCTAGCTTTCCCTTAAATCCATCTATGCTAGTCGCCTCAACTTATGACCAGGGACTTCTATTCTCTTCTAATCTTGATGGGTTTTATCGCAGCACAATTAATTATCTAATGCCTTGTCTAATAAACCTGCAAATCATCAAACAAAAACCTAACAAATGTGCCCCTTTTTTTTTTAAAGAGGAGCACAGCCATTAAAGAACTTAACCATAAAACAAAGGAAGTAGCTAATTATGTTGCACAGATCTTCACTACAGCAGGATGTTGTCTGATGGCTTTTTCTGTGTCTGAACTCAGATATTTCTTAATGTCACTTGGAGTGAACTGAATTGGTTGGACAGTAGTATCTGTGATGGTGGGGACCTCTACAGGCAGAGTAGAATCCACTCTACTTTTCGCTGAAGATGCTTGCAAACATTTAAGCCTCGTCTGCAGCACTCATGCTGGGATGCACAATGACTGAGGATGGGGAAGTTCATGAAGCTGCCACTTCCTCCTTCTGTTAGTTGCCTGCTTGCCTATCGCCATTCTCGACTGGATGTGATTGGCCTACAGAGCTTCGCCTTGATCTGTTGGTTGTGGGATCACTTTGCTCTGTCTATGGCCTGCTGCTTTTGGTGTTTGGCATGCAGTTATAGCCCTGTGTATTAGCTTTACTAGGTTTGTATCACATTCTAAATTATGCCTGGTGCTGCTCCTGGCACACATTTCTACATTCCCCATTGACCAGGGTTGGTCTCCTAGCTTGATCAGGGAGTGGATAATATGCTGGGCCATGAGGTTACTGATTGTAGTGGTATACTACTGCTGCTGATGGCCCACAGCACCTCTTGGATACCCAGTTTTGGGCTGCTAGATTGGTCCTTAGTCCTACTTAGCATGGTGGTAGTAGTGCCACTTTACACAATGGAGAATGTCCTCTCAGTGGAAACAACCATTCTTGGTGCACTGTTGAAGTCCCTCACCAAAAATGATTCAGTAGTACCACCACTGACACGCTGACCATGTCCTGAAGGACATAGCTGAAAAACTAAGCCTGCATCAAATGGTGAAGGAACCAATATGAGGAAGTAACCTTCATGACCTCATCCTCACTATCCTATCGCAGACATGTTTGCCCACGATAGTACTGGCAGAAGGGACCACCTCGTTTCCACTGAGAACATTCTCCATTTTGTAAAGTGGCACTACCACCACCATGTTAAGTAGGACTAAGGACCGATCTAGCGACCCAAAACTGGGTATCCAAGCGCCCTTGTTCCCCTCAGATTCCTCCCTGTAATGTTCAACATGGAGTACAGATTCACAGTTGAGGTGGTGATCAGGTTTCCTTGGCTCTGTTTGACCTGAAGCCGAAAATGAAGAAGGTCTGCTCGGGCCACTCCCACCTCACAGTACATCATTGTGCCCCCATCTTTAGTCTGAGACATTGAAGAGTGGTTTCTATCCCAGACTGGCCGTATTCATTTTAATGGGGCCATAACTTTAAACTAGTTTAGGGGCTAATCTAAAAGTCTCAATACGTACTACCAGGATAGTGTAAACGGCCATAGAGCATTTTTCCTGGATTGGACGAGTCTGGGCAGACCCAGGAAGTTGTGTTTCCGAGTAGCAGAAACAAGCTTGTTGGAGCACTGTAGGTTAATGATTGAATGGCCACTGATCAACATTGCCATTGTAAGCACTCAGCACAAAAATTCTCAACAGATGCTTATCTCTATTTTCAGTTGACAAAGGAAATTTTGCACATTTAGACAACAACTTGATCAATCTTTTTATTTGGATTGTAGGTTGACTGTAGCACTAGTGTTAATGTTGTCGGTGTTCTACTTTGTCCACTAGGTTGAGTATATGTTGTTGTCATTTGATCATGAACATAAGAAAGTTCAAGTGCTGCTGCAGGGGGAAGCGATTCTTCGCGAACTGCAAAATCAGGGTGAAAAGACAAACCCTAAGTAAGTGAATATTTTGTTCATAAATTGTAACATTCAGGAAGTGGGATTACTTTATTTTTCTATGCCCCAATTTTCTCAGCGTGCTGCAGTTAATTTCCTTCCCTAACCCCAGGGAAAAATCTGCCATGGTTCTCCTATCTATACAGTGACCTCTACTGGATATGCATGTATTGTCACTAGGTGAGGACAAGGTTGGGCTTGGTTGTGATGCTTTCCAGTTGGATAGCCTGCCAATACTAATCAAGACTTGCATGAATAATGATCACTTGGGTGAGGTTCCAAACCTGTGCAATTGTCTCATTGAGAGAGTCAACGCTTTCAGACAGAGACCATTTTTCCTAAGCGGTAAATTACTTGTGCTTTATAATGACAGTACTGTGAAGATTACCTGTGACATTGATGAAAAAACTCAATTAATTTTTCAATTTGAGAGTTGATCAAAATGAACAGACCTAGTTTACTCACTGGTGACATACCCTCTATATTTAAACCATACCCCTCTTCTGAAGGTGGTAACTCATGATAAGGTTTTGGCAATTCATCAGTTCTTCATCCAAGTGGTCATTCTTCATGTATGCACATAGGCATTGCATGTTGGCAGGTCAATTCAATTGGGGGAAAGAGAGAATCTCGGCACGATCTACTCTTCACCTGATGCCTTATGTATACTTTGAGTCTGGCCTTAGGACTTTAGACCAATTGTAGCATCTCCAAATGGTTATGATCTGCTAATTCCACATAAGCCAAGGACCAAGCTTAGAACTGTAAGGGATTTCTGAATCATAGGTGCAGCTAAACTCTATTTAAGAAGATCTACCTCGCTAAGTAACAAATAGTACAGCTAACAGTCTATAATGCAAGAAACATTCATTATACTTGATGTTTTATACAAAGCCATCCCACTCTTTGGAGACCCGAATATGCCAGCTATATGATTGAAGGTACTCCAGGGCAACCATATGGAGGAACTATGGCGGATTTTAACACTGTGGAAGCAAACATGAAGTTACGGCGACAGGAAGTGTTTTCCTTATTGAAAGCGAATGAGACAATCTGCAGCATCACTTCCTTCCCCAGGTTAGTGAGTTTTTTTCTGGGTTCATATAAAGTAGCTTGAGATGAAATACAGTGAACCTAAAGGACTTAACTTATAACCACAGATTGTGTCAGCATTATGTTCTTAGAAGGAGTGAAATGCAAGAGTCAGTGGTTTTATTGGATAGGAGATGTGTGTTTTCATGGAAAAACTTGAAAGGTCGCTTGTATTTCCAATATATTTGTTGACCTATGTCTGATGGTTTCTATGTATACAACAACAACAACTTTTATTTATAAAGCGCCTTTAACGTAGTAAAACGTCCCAAGGCGCTGCACAGGAGTATTAAAAAACAAAAAATTTGACACCGAGCCACATAAGGGGAAATTGGGCAGGTGAACAAAAGCTTAGTCAAAGAGGTAGGATTTAAGGAGCATCTTAAAGGAGGAAAGAGGTAGTGAGGCGGAGAGGTTTAGGCAGGGAATTCCAGAGCTTAGGGCCTAGGCAACAGAAGGCACAGCCACCAATGGTTGAGCGATTATAATCAGGGATGCTCATGAGGGCAGAATTAGTGGTGCAGATATTTTGGGGGGTGGGAGGGGGGTTGTGGGGCTGAAGGAGATTAGAGATAGGAAGGGGTGAGGCCATGGAAGGATTTGAAAACAAGGATGAGAATTTTGAAATCGAGGCGTTGCTTAACCGGGAGCCAATGTAGGTCAGTGAGCACAGGGGTGATGGGTGAACGGGACTTGGTGCGAGTTAGGATACGGGCAGCCGAGTTTTGGATCACCAAGTTTACGAAGGGTAGAATGTGGGAGGCCAGCCAAGAGTGCGTTGGAACAGTCAAGTCTAGAGGTAACAAAGGCGTGGATGAGGGTTTCAGCAGTGGATGAGCTGAGGCAGGGGTGGAGGTTATGGAGGTGGAAATAGGCAGTCTTAATTATGCTGCAGATATGTGGTCGGAAGCTCATTTCAGGGTCAAATATGACACCAAGGTTGCAAACAGTGTAGTTCAGCCTCACAGACATTAGGGAGAGGGGTGGAGTCAGTGACTAGGGAACGGAGTTTGTGACGGGGACCGAAAACAATGGCTTTGGTCTTCCCAATATTTCATTGGAGAAAATTTCTGCTCATCCAGAACTGGATGTCAGACAAGCAGTCTGACAATTTAGAGAGACAGTGGAGGGGTTGAGAGAAGTGGTAGTGAGCTAGAGCTGGGTGTCGTCAGCGTACATGTGGAAACTGACGCTGTGTTTTAGAATGATGTTGCCAAGGAGCATCATGTAGATGAGAAATAGGAGGGGGCCAAGGATAGATCCTTGGGCGACACCAGAGGTAACGATGCGGGAGTGGGAAGAGAAGCAGGTGATTCTCTGGCTACGATTAGATAGATAAGAATGGAACCAGGCGAGTGCAGTCCCACCCAGCTGGATGATGATGGCGAGGCGTTGAAGGATGGAGTGGTTAACCGTGTCAAAGGCTGCAGACAAGTCAAGGAGGACAGGGAAGGATAGTTTACCTTTGTCACAGTCACATAGGATGTCATTTGTGACTTTGAGAGCCGTTTCAGTCCTGTGGCAAGGGCGGAAACCCGATTTGGAGGGATTCAAACATGGAATTGCGGGAAAGATGGGCACTGATTTGGGAGGCGACAGCACGTTCAAGGACTTTGGAGAAGAAAGGGAGGTTGGAGATGGGGCGGTAGTTTGCAAGGATGGAGGGGGTCAAGGGTTGTTTTTTTGGGGAGAGGTGTGATAACTGCGGATTTAAGGGAGAGGGGCACAGTACCTGAGAAGAGAGAACGGTTAACAAGGTCAGCTAAGATGGGAGCCAGAAAAGGAAGTTGGGTGGTCAGCAGTTTGGTGGAAATAAGGTCGAGGGAGCAGGAAGTGGGTCTCATGGACAAGATGAGCGTCGAGAGGTCATGAGGGGAGATCAGAGAGAAACTGGAGTAAGATGTGAGTTCAGGGCTAGGGCAGGGGGGAACCTTGGAGGAAGTTTGGTCCAAAACACAGGTCATAGGCAAAACAAATGACTGTGACAAAGGTAAACTATCCCTCCTTGTCTGCAGCCTTTGACACGGTTGACCATTCCATCCTGCTCCAACGCCTCTCCACTGTCGTCCAGCTGGGTGGGACTGCGCTCGCCTGGTTCCATTCTTGTCTATCTAATACAATAATGGAGGAGATTGAATTGAATATAAAACTTCATTTTATTTTAAAATGTTATTTGATTTGAGGTTACTTGCATAAAATGTGAGTAACATTTGGTGGTCCCTTTAGAGAATGCAATAAATAAATTGCACAAATTTGTTTTTAAATAGTGGAGCTATAGTGCATTCCATAGTTGCTCTACCACTAGGAATAAATTCCGGTCACCAACTGCGAGAATCATGAGTCATACCCATTTATGGTATTTCTGACATCTGGCTGTTGCCTTGTTGACCTTTTTATAATCTATTAATTGTAAAGTGCTTTGAGACAACTGAAAAGAGCTATATAAATGCAAGTATTTTTTTTCCTTCTTGCTTTATATATTGAACATCTCTCCTTGGAAACAGTTTTAATGCCCCCAGCTTGCCAGCTTTGGAAATGCTGAAGCTTGCTTGTGTTGGTCAGGAAATTGTCATTTGTTTTGCCTATGACCTGTGTTTTGAACACTGCCAATGGCCATTTTTACAATTGGACAATAATTTTAGTGCCACTCATCAAACTATGACATGGTTTTCTGCTTCCCCTTTCTCCTGAAGGTCCAGCAGGGTGGTATTAAATGCATGTTAAAGCTCCTCAGGGCATACCATTGAATGGCTATCCTCAGCACAAACTAATATCAATGGTATGGATTACCTGTCGCTGTTTTTTGCTTTGGTCTAACATTTGGTACAAAGATGCTTTTCTTGATGTGGATCATCTGTATGCGGTGATAGTATTTAGGTATCAAAATGTTCCGATTATTATCATGAGCTTTGATGTTTCCTATGTGGTTTGCTGTTCTGAGCCAAGGCTGCAACCGAAAGAATGGGATCTATGTAGGCACTCCAATCCTTGAGGGCTTCCTATAGTAGATCTTCCTTTGTTCTGTTCAACATTTGTTGTATCACCTGCTTATAGTAATTATGGTAGATAATAGTCCTTGACAACAGATTAAAGGGATTTTGAGCATTCTAACCACTGGGGTCTAAGGATCAAATATGGTATGTTGTGTTTGTTTCCTTTTTTTACGATAGTTGTAGGTTAAAGCCAGGTTCAATTAAAGCCATAACTTAGTTTGACTAGTGCAGATCAGTATGTAAACATATATAATGCATTTGTAAGTTGCTGCAGTGAAACAAAAGGCTATCTTAATGTGTTAATGCCTGCT
The DNA here is from genome assembly GCA_030390025.1 of Squalus acanthias. Lineage (NCBI taxonomy): Eukaryota > Metazoa > Chordata > Chondrichthyes > Squaliformes > Squalidae > Squalus > Squalus acanthias. The sequence goes on along the minus strand of CM059433.1, from coordinate 24,411,485 downwards.
CAGTGCAAAGCTCCGTTAGTGTTCCATCCACAAACATTGTTGATACTTATCTGTAGAAGTGGTGTTCTGCTTCATAGATAAACTTCAAAGATTGCAAGTGGGTACATGGTACAGCAAATGTCCTTTGTGTTTGACATCCTGTGCATGTCTGACAGCTTGATGCAATTTAAAAAAAAAAAGGTATTTGCTTCACTGGACAAACTTCAAAGGAGTAGTAGTAATCATAGAAACATAGAATCTAGGAGCAGGAGTCGGCCATTCGGCCCGTCGAGCCTGCTCCACCATTCAATACGATCATGGCTGATCATCCAAGTCCAGTACCCTGTCCCTGCTTTAATCCCCACAGTACACATATCCCACCCTACCCCCGTAACCCCACGTATTTAATTCCCCCTAACATATCCTATCCTATCCCCATAACCCCACATATTTAATCCCCCCCTAACACTAAGGGTCAATTTATCATAGCCAAATCAACCTAACCCGCACATTTTTGGACTGTAGGAGGAAACCGGAGCACCCGGAGGAAACCCACGCAGACACGGGGAGAATGTGCAAACTCCACACAGACAGTCACCCGAGGTCAGATTCGAACCCGGGTCCCTGGCGCTGTGAGGCACCAGTGCTAACCACTATGCCACCGTGTTGCCCATATCGCAGTTCGATTTTCCCCAATTCAAGAATCCTTCTAAAGCTGAGAGGCAGGAGCTCTGGAAAGTTAGCAGCAAACCGCCACGTAAAATTTTCAGACTTTTTCTTAAGTCTCTCCTTGAGGTTTTGCATAGAAGATGTTACTAATTTTATATTATGAGGAGAAATAGTTTTTGTTCTGTGTATGACTGAAAATTTGTGGTTTGTCTTTGGTACTGTTTACTTGTCTAGTAATAAATCTGTTGGCTTACAGCCTGAGGTACGGTCTGGTATGACCTTCAGAAGTCAAGGAGATCAGCTATGGGCAAGTGATGTGTCCAGTAAGCTTAATACAGTAGATTTGCTATCATTATCCAAATATTGGGCATTGAATAGCATGCTCTGTGGAGTTTGATTTGGAGAGAGCGAAGGCTCACTTACAGAAGTAGTTTGTTGTGCTGAGCATGAGGAAAGTGTCTCAAGTAAACGTCCAAAAATGTAACGGGGTGGGGGGCTTTGTTCTGACTTTCCTCTTGTTATCCTGGGTTTGCTCTTCCTGTATTTGAGGAATGAAGACCACCTTACAACCCAGGTATTTTTATGTCAGATGTTGATGCTTACTCCTACCATGGAGATCCAGGCAAACCATATTCTAATGATTCTCCGTTGTATCTGAGTTGAACTTATTAGCAATCATTTATCTATAAATTAGAGTGCGCAGATGCAAGCGTCTTCTGCATACTGTAATTCGACAAGAGGATGGGACGTCCTTGGACCTGGACAGTTTCCTGTTTGTTCTGTAAATTAGCTCCACTCCAGCGGGGAGCTTACCGAGGGTGAGATGGAGCATTGCAGCAAGGAAGATAGAGAAGACCGTTGGTGCGATGACACAGCCTTGCTTGACCCCGGTCCGTACGTGAATTGGGTCTGTGGTGGAGCCGTTGGTCAGGATCACTGCTTGCATGTTGTCGTGAAGCAGGTGGAGGATGGTGACAAACTTTTGAGGGCAGCCGAATTTGAGGAGGACACTCCATAATCCCTCACGATTGACAGTGTCGAAGGCCTTTGTGAGGTCAAAGAAGGCCATGTACAGCGGTTGGTGCTGTTCCCTGCATTTCTCTTGTAATTGGCGCGTGGTGAAGATCATGTCCATTGTGCCCCTTAGTGGGCAGAATCTGCATTGCGACTCTGGGAGGAGCTCTTCAGCCACTGGGAGAAGGCGATTGAGGAGGATTCTTGTGATGACTTTCCTTGTGGCAGACAGCAGGGAAACTCCTCTGTAATTACCGCAATCGGACTTGTCACCTTTCTTGAAGATGGTCACAATTGCGGCGTCTGAGATCCCCTGGCATGCTCTCCTCCTTCCAGATAAGAGAAATTAGTTCATGAATTCGCGCCAGTAGTGCTTCTCCGCCATGCTTTAGTGCCTCGGCAGGGATTTCATCGGCTCCTGAGGCTTTGTTGTTCTTCAGTTGTCGGATGGCCTTTTCAACCTCCTGCCGGGCTGGGGTTGTGCTGAGATGGTGGCGGGTAGCATGCTGCGGGATGGAGTTGAGGACACTCGCATCGAAGACAGAGTCTCGGTTAAGGAGATCTTCGAACTCCAAACCATCGTCAACACCTTCACTGAAGAGTACGAGAGCATGGGCCTTGCACTAAACATCCGTAAGACAAAGGTCCTCTACCAAGGATTAATCAAGGATAGTCAGCATGGCTTTGTCAGGGGGAGATCATGTCTAACCAATTTGATTGAATTTTTCGAGGAGGTGACTAGGTGTGTGGATGAGGGTAGTGCAGTTGATGTAGTCTACATGGACTTCAGTAAGGCTTTTGACAAAGTCCCGCATGGGAGACTGGTCAAGAAGGTAAGAGCCCATGGGATCCAGGGCAATTTGGCACATTGGATCCAAAATTGGATTAGTGGCAGGAGGCAGAGGGTGATGGTCGAAGGTTGTTTTTGTGACTGGAAGCCTGTGTCCAGTGGTGTACCGCAGGGATCGGTGCTGGGTCCTTTGCTGTTTGTAGTGTACATTAATGATTTAAGTGAGAAGTTGCACAACACCAGGTTATAGTCCAACAGTTTTATTTGAAATCACAAGCTTTCTGAGCTGCTGCTCCTTCGTCAGGTGAAGTGAAGTCCAACACCGGCATCTCCGCATCATGGCCATTAATGATTTAGATATGGATGTAGGAGGTATGATCAGTAAGTTCGCAGATGACACGAAAATTGGTGGGGTGGTAAATAGCGAGGAGGGAAGCCTCAGGCTACAGGACGATATAGACGGGTTGGTCAGATGGGCAGAACAGTGGCAAATGGAATTTAACCCTGAAAAGTGTGAGGTGATGCATTTTAGGAGGACTAACAAGGCAAGGGAATACACAATGAATGGTAGGACCCTAGGAAGGACAGAGGGACCTTGGTGTGCATGTACATAGATCCCTGAAGGCAGCAGGACAGGTAGATAAGGTGGTTAAAAAGGCATATGGGATACTTGCCTTCATTAGCCGAGGCATAGAATATAAGAGCAGGGAGGTTATGATGGAGCTGTACAAAACGCTAGTTAGGCCACAGCTGGAATACTGTGTGCAGTACTGGTCGCCATACTATAGGAAGGATGTGATTGCATTGGAGAGGGTGCAGAGGAGATTCACCAGGATGTTACCTGGGCTGGAGCGCTTCAGCTATGAAGAGAGACTGGACAGGCTGGGGTTGATTTCCTTGGAGCAGAGAAGGCAGAGGGGGGATCTGATTGAGGTGTACAAAATTATGAGAGGCATAGATAGGGTAGATAGAAAGAAACTTTTCCCCTTAGTAGAGGGGTCAGTAACCAGGGGGCATAGTTTCAAGATAAGGGGCAGGAGGTTTAGAGGGGATTTGAGGAAAACCTTTTTCACCCAGAGGGTGGTTGGAATCTGGAACTCACTGCCTGAAAGGATGGTAGAGGCAGGAACCCTCAACATTCAAGAAGCATTTAGATGAGCACTTGAAATGCCATAACATACAAGGCTACGGACCAAGTGCTGGAAAATGGGATTAGAATAGACAGGGCTTGATGGCCGGCGTGGACACGATGGGCCGAAGGGCCTCTTTCTGTGCTGTATAACTCTATCACTCTACCAACCCGCCCCCGCCACACAGTACTGCCCCCCCCAATTATCAAAATCCACGACAAGGCCTTGGACAACGTGGACCACTTTCCATACCTCGGGAGCCTACTGTCAAGGGCAGATGTCGATGACTAAGTCCAACACAGCCTTCAGTGTGCCAGCGCAGCCTTCGGTCGCCTGAGGAAGAGAGTGTTTGAAGACCAGGACCTCAAACCTGGCACCAAGCTCATGGTCTAGAGAGCAGTAGTAATACCCGCCCTCCTGTATGCCTCAGAGACATGGAACATGTACAGCAGGCACCTCAAAGCACTGGAGAGGTACTGCCAACGCTGCCTCCACAAGATCCTGCAAATCCATTGGCAGGATAGGCGCACCAATGTCGGTGTTCTCGCTCAGGCCAACATCGAAGCTTTGACCACGCTCGATCAGCTCCGATGGACGAGTCATATCGTCCGCATGCCCGATACGAGACACCCAAAACAAGCGCTCAACTCTGAGCTCCGACACGGCAAGAGAGCCCCAGGTGGGCAGAGGAAACGCTTCAAGGACACCCTCCAAGCCTCCTTGAAAAAGTGCAACATCCCCACCGACAACTGGGAATCCCTGGCTGAAGACCACACAAAGTGGAGGAGAAGCATCCGGGAAGGCGCCGAATACCTGGAGTCTCTTCGCCGGGAGCAAGCGGAAGCCAGTGCAAGGAGTGCACGTCAACCCAAGCACCCCACCCACCGTCTGCCCCACCTGTGACAGAGACTGTAGGTCCCGCATTGGACTCATCAGTCACTTGAGAACTCATTTTTAATGTGGAAGCAAGTCATCCTCTGTTCCGAGGGACTGCCGAAGAAGATGATGATCGGGTTGACTACAGCAACTCACTAAGGTTGCTTCAACAGCATCCTCTGCGATCTCTACCATTGAGAAGGAAAAGAGCAGCAATGTTGTGGGTCCACCAAGTTCCTCTCAAGTCACACACCATCCTGATTTGGACATTACCTTCACTGTGGCTAAGTTAATCAGTGTCCTGGAATTCCCTATCTAACACCATTGTGGGAGCACCATTGCCACCAGAACTGCAGCGGTTCAGGAAGGCTTGTCACCACCTTCTCAAAGCAACTAGGAATGGGCAGTAAAGGCTGCCTTGCCAGTAATGTCCATATCCCGAGAACAATTTATCTAAAACGAGCATTTAATTGCCAAAATGGCCTTGGACATGCTGACTAATCTAAAGCTCCTATCCAGACTCGTGCCACGGTGCTTTGTGTGCCAAAGCTGCTTTTGAATATTTTTCCCTTTTTGTCTACCCAATAAAATTGATTTATTCCGTGGGTAGAAGATATGATGGATCAGCTGCCAAATTCTGGGGACAGAACTCAAGATCCCAGACACCTATCTGCAGACAGTCTGGATTTCGGAGTTGCATCCAAAGGATTTATCCATCTTGTGGATCAATTAGTTTATTCTGCTTCCTTACTGATTTGATAAATGTTATTGCATGTTGTCGTCTGGTTGTAGACGTTGACGTGGTATGAGATACAAGACTTCCTGAAGTTCTAATTCACCGTTTTATTACTGATCTCGCAAGTGCTTACCAATGAAGCATTTGAGATGGTGAGCCTTCCAAGTTCCTTCAGGCTATAGAATCCTAGAATCGTTACAGCACAGTAGGAGGTCATTCGACCCGTCTAGCCCATGCCGGCTCTCTGCAAGAGCACTTCAGCTCGTCCCAATCCCCCGCTCTTTCCCCGTAGCCCTGCAAATTTTTTTCCTTCAGGTACTTCTCTAATTCCCTTTAGAAAGCCACAATTGAATCTGCCTCCACCACCCTGTCAGGCAGTGCATTCCAGATCATAACCACTTGCTGCGTAAAAATGTTTTTCCTCATGTCGCCTTTGGAGCTTCTGCCAATCACCTTAAATCTGTGTCCTCTGGTTCTCGACCCTTCCGCCAATGGGAACAGTTTCTCTCTACTGTCTAGACCCCTCATGATTTTGAACACCTCTATCAAATCTCCTCTCAATCTTCTCTGCTCTAAGGAGAAGAACCCCAGCTTCTTCAGTCTATCCATGTAACTGAAGTCCCTCGTTCCTGGAACCATTCTTGTAAATCTTTTCTGCACCCTCTCTAAAGCCTTCACATCCTTCCTAAAGTGCGGTGCCCAGAATTGGACACAATACTCCAGTTGTGGCCGAGCCAGTGTTTTATAAAGGTTCATCATAACTTCCTTTCTTTTGTACGCTATGCCTCTATTTATAAAGCTCAGGATCCCATATGCTTTAAGTGCTTTCTCAACCTGCCCTGCCACCTTCAATGATTTGTGCGCACATACCCCCAGGTCTCTCTGTTTCTGCACCCCCTTTAGAGTTGTACCCTTTAGCTTATATTGCCTCTCGTTCTTCCTACCAAAATGCATCACTTCACACTTTTCTGTGTTAAACTTCATCTGCCAATTGTCCGCCCATTCCACCAGCCTGTCTGTCCTCTTAAAGTCTATCACTCTCCTCACCACTGTTCACTACACTTCCAAGTTTTGCGTCATCTGCAGATTTTGAAATAGTGCCCTGTACACCTAAGTCCAAATCATTAATGTATATCAACAAAAGCAGTGGTCCTAGTACTGACCACTAGGGAGCACCACTGTATCCCTTCCTCCATTCTGAAAAACAACCGTTCACCACTACTGTTTCCTGTCACTTAGCAATTTCATATCCATGCTGCCACTGTCCCTTTTATACCATGGGCTTCAACTTTGCTGGCAAGCCTATTATGTGGCACTTTATGAAATGCCTTTTGGAAGTCAATGTACACCACATCAACCGCATTGCCATCATCAACCCTCTCTGTTACCTCATCAAAAAATTCAATGAAGTTAGTTAAGCACAATTTGCCTTTAACAAATCCTTGCTGGCTTCCCTTAATGAATCCACACTGACTGGTCTGTAGTTGCTGGGTTTATCCTTACACCTTATTTTGAACAAGGGTGTAACATTTGCAATTTTTCAGTCCTCTGGCACCACCTCCCGTATCCAAGGAGGATTGGAAGATTATGGCCAGTACCTCTGCAATTTCCACTGTTATTTCCCTCAGCATCCTAGAATGCTTCCCATCTGGCCCTGGTGACTTATCTACTTTTTAGTACAGCCAGCCTTTCTCGTACCTCTATCAATTTTTATCCCATCCAATATCTCAACTACCTCCTCTTTCACTATGACTTGGCAGCATCTTCTTCCTTGGTAAAGACAGATGCAAAATACTCATTTAGTACCTCAGCTATGCCCTCTGCCTCCATGCGTAGGCCTCCATTTTGGTCCCTAATTGGCCCTACCCCACCTCTTACTACCTGTTTATTATATGCCTATAGAAGACTTTTGGATTCCCTTTTGTTAGCTGCCAGTCTAGTCTCGTACTCTGTCTTTGCCCCTCTTTATTTCCTTTTTCACTTCCCCTCTGAACTTTTTGTATTCAGCCTGGTTCTCACTTGTATTCTCAACCTGACATCTGCCATACACTCCTTTTTTCTGCTTTATCTTACTCTTGCTCTCTCTTTCGTCATCCAGGGAGCTCTGGCTTAGGTTGCCCTACCTTTCCCCCTGGTGGAAATGTACCTTGACTGTACTTGAACCATCTCCTCTTTAAAGGCAGCCCATTGTTCAATTACACTGTTGCCTGCCAATCTTTGATTCCAATTTACCCGGGCCAGGTCTGCTCTCAACCCACTGAAATTGGCCCTCCTCCAATTAAGAATTTTGATTCTAGATTGCTCTTTGCCCTTTTCCATAGCTAATCTAAACGTTATAATATAATCACTGTTCCCTAAATGTTCCCCTACTGAAACTTGATGCACCTCATTCCCCAGATCCCGATCCAGCAATGCCTCTTCCCTCGTTAAGCTGGAAACGTACTGATGAAGAAAGTTCTCCTGAACACACTTCAGAAATTCTTCCCCCTCTCTGCCCTTTACACTGTTACTATCCCAGTCTATATTGGGATAATTGAAGTCCCTCATTATCACTACTCTATAGTTCTTTCACCTCTCTGTAATTTCCCTGCCAATTTGCTCCTCTAGATCCTTCCCACAAGTAGTTGGCCTATAGAATGCACCTGGTAGTGTAATGGCACCTCTATTGTTTCTTAACTCTAACCAAATAGATTCTGTCCTTGACACCTCCAGGACATCCTCTCTCTAGCACTGTAATATTCTCCTTAATCAATACTGCCACACCACCTCCTATCTTTCCTTCCCTATCTTTCCTGAGCACCTTCTATCCAGGAATATTTAGTACCCAATCCTGCCCTTTTTTGAGCCAGGTCTCTGTTATTGCTGCAACATCATATCATATTCCCATGTGGCTATTTGTGCCTGCAGCTCACCAACCTTATTTACCGTGCTTTGTGTGTTTGCATACATGCACTGTAAACTTATCTTGGATGATCTTGTATTTTCTTAGTACAGTATTGGGTGGGGTCAGACTATCTCTTACTCTAGTGCTATCTGTATCTCCCACTCTTGTGCACCATGTTTCTCCTTTCTAATGCTACATCCTGGTGCCCATCCCCCCATGCCAAATTAGTTTAAACCCTCCCCAACAGCACGAGCAACCCCCCCCCCCCCCCCCCCAGGCGAGGATATTGGTCCCGGCTCTGTTGAGGTGCGACCCGTCCGGCCTGTACGGATCCCACCGACGCCAGAACCGGTCCCAATGTCCCAGGAATCTAAAGCCCTCCCTCCTGCACCATCTCACTAGCCACGCATTCATCTGCTGGATCCTCCTATTTCTCTACTCACTAGCGCGTGGCACTGGGAGTAATCCGGAGATTATTACTTTTTGAGGTCCTGCTTGTTGATCTTGTTCCTAGCTCCCTAAAATCTGCCTGCAGGAACTCATCCCTCTTTCTACCTATGTCGTTGATACCGATATGGACCACGACCTCTTGCTGTTCACTCGCCCCCCCCCCCCCCCCAATGTTCTGCAGCCGCTCTGACATCCTTGACCCTGGCACCAGGGAGGCAACATACCATCCTAAACATAGAAACTAGGAGCACATCTGCAGCCGCAGAAACGCCTGGCTGTTCCCCTGACTATTGAATCCCCTATCACTATTGTTTTCCTGATCTTCCAATTCCTCTCCCCCACCCTGCACAGCTGAGCCACCTATGGTGCCGTGGACTCAGCTCTGGCTGTACTCCCCAGAGGAACCATCGCCCTCACCAGTACTGGTTAGAGAGTGAGATGCACTTGGGGGACTCCTGCACTACCTGCCAGGTCCTCCTTTTCTGCCTGCACACTCTTAAGCTGCGGGGTGACCACCTCCTGAAATGTGCTATCCACGTAGCTCTCAGCCTTACGGATGCACCGCAGTGACGCCAGATGCTGCTCGAGCTCCTCCAGCTGACGACACTTCCTGCACTTGTGGTTGTCCAGGACATTGGAAGTGTCCTGGATTTCCCACATGGCACAAGATGTGCATTCCTCAGGACTGAGGTGCCCTGCCATGCCTCTATTTAATTGGGCACAAGTTACAGCCATCATCCTTGTGTTTAACCTTGGTGATAGATCCTTTGCTAATTTGTTTGAGAGGCACACTATGCCAGCTAGATTATGTCTCGGTGGCACATAGACTCTAAATGAAGGTTGCTTCTTTAGCTACTATCTTTGAGACCTAGTCTGCAGTTGCTGAGTTTATGAACACCGTCATCGTGATCAGTTTTATCAATGAGCAAGGTGAAACTCCAGATTAGTTTTTAGGCGTTGAAAACTACTTAAATGGCATTCTTGTCCCAACAATCACTAACTCAGATACCTGTGCACTCAAGCGAAAGATGTTGCTATCATGAGTGTTAACTGGAATTTGACCCATGGACAGCCTAGAGTCCAGCTCTACAATTGGTTTGTATGTGTTTCCCTCATTCCCCAAGCCCTGCAGAAATTCTAGCTGGAGGGAATATGGATGATTCTGGTGCTTCTGAGCATGATATTGTGGTCTGTATCATTCAATTTGTTTAACTGGTCTCTTCCCCAGACAACTAACTATTGATCCTTTCCAGTTTTAAAAATGCCTTCTACCTTCAATGACATCTAGGAAGACTTCTACCCATTGAGCGGAGTATAACACTGAATGGAAGAAATTTTATTTTATGTACGTAATGGTCAGTCTTTGGAAGGTTTATTGAACTCTTTAGCAGCAGGTTTGTTGGAACCTTGAACAGTGAACATAGACATCTCTTGGTGCTTAACTGGGAGTTAAATTTGATACTGTATAGCTTACCTATTAGTCAAATTCTTGTGCCCTCATTTCTAAACAAGGCTGTTTAGGTTTTGATAGGAAGAGTTGATGGCTATAGTGGGTAAATACCCTCTCCTAATGTAACTGGGATGAAATGTTCAGGGTTGTCATCTTGTTCTTCAATCACACTTTGGGTCAATTTCAAAGATAAATGTTGCTGGCATATTTAAGCTGTTACAGCAAATGCACTGTTTTCTCTTAAAGACATAGACATAGAAGATAGGAGCAGGAGTAGGCCATTCGGCCCCTCGAGCCTGCTCCGCCATTCAATGTGATCATGGCTGATCATCCAAATTCAGAACCCTGTCCCTGCTTTCTCCCCATATCCCTTTAGCCTTAAATATATCCAACTCCTTCTTGAATATATTTAATGAATTGGCCTCTACTGCCTTCTGTGGTAGAGAATTCTACAGGTTCACCACTCTCTGGGTGAAGAAATTCCTCCTCATTTCAGTCCTAAATGGCTTACCCCTTATCCTTAGACTGTGACCCCTGGTTCTGGACTCCCTGACCATCGGGAACATCCTTCCTGCATCTAGTCTGTCCAGTCCTTTCAGAATTTTATAAGCTTCAATGAGATCCCCTCTCATTCTTCTAAACTCCAGCGAGTATAAGCCCAATCGACCTAATCTCTCCTCATACGTCATTCCTGCCATCCCAGGTATCAGTCTGGTGAATTTTCGCTGAACTCCTTCCATGGCAAGAACCTCCTTCCTCAGATAAGGCGACCAAAACTGCACACTATACTCAAGATGTGGTCTCACCAAGGCTCTGTACAACTGCAGCAAGACATCCCTGTTCCTATACTCAAACCCTCTCGCTACGAAGGCCAACATACCATTTGCCTTCTTAACCGTCTGCTGCACCTGCATGCTTACCTTCAGCGACTGGTGCACAAGGACACCCAGGTCTCGTTGCACTTCCCCTTCTCCCAATCTATTGCCATTCAGATAATAATCTGCCTTCCTGTTTTTGACACCAAAGTGGATAACCTTGCATTTATCCACGTTATATTGCATTTGCCATGCTTCTGCCCAGTCACCCAACCTGTCCAAATCATCCTGGAGTTTCTCGGCATCCTCCTCACAGCACACACGCCCACCCAGCTTTGTGTCGTTTGCAAACTTTGAGATATTACATCTAGTTCCCTTGTCTAGATCATTAATATATATATTGTGAATAGCTGGGGTCCAAGGACCGATCCCTGCGGTACCCCACTAGTCACTGCCTGCCACTCGGAAAAAGACCCGTTTATTCCAACTCTTTGTTTTCTGTCTGCCAACCAGTTCTCTATCCAAGTCAATACCTTGCCCCCAATCCCATGTGCCTTAACTTTACATGCTAATCTCTTATGTGGGACCTTATCGAAAGCCTTTTGAAAGTCCAAATACACCACATCCACTGGTTCTCCCTTATCTATTTTACCAGTTACATCCTCAAAAAATTCCAGTAGATTAGTCAAGCACGATTTACCTTTTGTAAATCCATGTTGACTTTGTCTGATCCTGTCACTGTTTTCCAAGTGCTCTGCTATTACATCTTTTATAATGGACTCTAGCATTTTTATTTGGTTAGCAAATATTTTTGTATCACCCATGCAGTTCTTTATACTGATGATCCTGGCTTAATTCTGTGATTATGTTTTTTAAAGAGTTTAAATGAATGGAAATGCTAAGTAGGTGATAACTTTTGCCTTGCCTTTCCCTTCTCGCCCACTGTCAACCTACCCACCAGGCATTCCTGTAGCTTCTGAATATAAGTTGTAGTTCTTTGGCACTCTTTTTTTTAATCCAAGGAGGCAACACAGCCATGTCTGATGTCCCATGAACTTTCCAGCAGTGGTCATAGATAGATAGGGGTCAGGAGTAGTAACCCTGGATTTCCACTGCCCCCCCCCCCCCCTTCTCTCTATTTGGGGGTGATGATGCCAATTTCAGCACCCCAACTGCCACCTAGAAAAGATCAGCTAACAGCACAACTTGGTGGCTGTTGTATATGGTCAGTACATTTATCAACTGTGGCATTGGAGAAGCCTGAAATTTCATTAAATTATAGCTCTTGTTCAAATGGATCTGCAGTGACTGTGATTGCTTCTGCAGTGGTTTCACTTGCTAACACTCTGTGGGCTTTCTCGTGGAGAATGGTTGTTTGGAAAAAGTACCAGAGGGAAACTGCTGCCTGTGGAACTTTGCCTAGCATAAATCAGTACCTTAAATCAGTAATTTTTATATTGTGTGGGGGCAAGAAGTAGAGATCAAAATAGTAGTTTTAAGAGTGTTAATAGAATTATTGTATCCTTACCGAATGAAGAAATGGCTTGATAAGACAGGAAGACATCATTTCAGATGAAATGAGCAGCTAGTTTAGTCTTGTAAGAAAACCTAACCAAGGTAAGGTTATCCATCCTCTTCTAAATCTATCCCCAGCAAGCGAGATGAAATCACCGTGTCGATCTTGTTCTTGTACATCATTTTGGTAGGGTGTTTGGTCAGTCTCGATCCAATTTTTATGTGCACAGGCCCACAGCAAAAAAAAATACTGTTGAACTTGAGCTGGTGGTGTGGGACTTCAACAAATCTACACTCTGCAATAGGGGGTGCTATTCTGAAGTTGAAGTGTATTGTTGGAAAGACTAGAATTAACTTTATTTTGCTTTTGATAATGCTCCTGTGAAGCGCCTTGACGTGCTATAGAAATACAAGATGTTGTACCAGTAATAGAAATTGAAAGGCATTTATCGGATGTCTATACGTGCACACTTCCTGTTGTCACAGTTTGAAATCCTGTATATAAACAGTTGCCTGTGGTAAACAGTGCCGAGGGACTGTCGAAGAAGAGGAGGTAATATAGTTGCAGGCTTTAGCCAGAAGGTGGTACTATGGAGCATGTTTCTGAAGTCTTCCTACTCCACTGCTGTCTGCATATTTAAAAAAAAAAATTGTTTTCAGCTGACCATGGGCAACGCCACAAGAAATTTACTGGTAGAAATAAATCTCCAACCCTTTGTACAAATGTTTACAAAATTCTTTTTTTTAACTTTTTTTGCTGGGGAGATTGTTAAATTGCATAAAAGGTTTAGCTCCCAATGCCAAGTGGTTACGATGGAAATAATACAGTAGGAACTGTAGTCAGATCTTTTGGGGGAGGGGGGTTGGAAGAGGAGGGAGACTAAATGAATGATCTTGTTCTGTACAAATTTGTGTAAATGTTTCTAAATTAATTCATTTGGGGGGGAAATTATTTTCCAGGCTGGGGTGTCATCAATTCACACAACCTGTACATGAGCCTAAACCAATTGAAAGTGGAGCCTCTAAATCGCTGTTCTTTCCCGATGAAGCAATTAACAAACATCCAAGATTTAGGTGAGTTAATGGTGACCTTATGTTGGTAAACAACATTCTGCCTATTGCTGTAAAAGTTAAATGCATATTTTATGTTGGTTTTTAGTACAGTAAGGTGTTGTCAGCACATCTGCTTAGATCATATTGTATCACCGACTAAGTGAATTCTTGGTCAGGTGGCCTTCACTCATCCAAAGAATGGTGCAGCACAGAACACCATTGTATGGATGGGTGAAGCAGACTACTTTTGGCAGTACATCTGTCACCTACATCAGAAATATTTGTTTTATTGCATTTGTTCCATTCAGTCCAGTTTCTTTGCCACTACAAAAATGTGTGGCAAGATCTTGGCATATGATGGAAACAGTTATCACTAAATAATGATGCCAATACTGAGATTGAGCTGGCTCAAGATATGTTTAGTCCTAATGACTTCTTCCTCTCTTTAATGTCCATTCCCAATTTTAAAAAGCTGCATTGTCCATTTCAAATGCCTATCTTCTGTCTTTCCATTTTAGCAACACTTTTCATAATCTGAACTTTGCTCCAGTCTTGTCACAAGGGCTCAGTGTAACCAGCTCTTCACAGCGTCTGTCGGAAGGCTGGATCTTCAAGCTCAAGAGCCGCTTTCCTATTATTGTAAATATTTTTAGTCACTCATGGCTGCTTTTCTGATCTCCGAAGTTGAGGAATAGTGTTTGCCCTTCAAGGGCTCCCTTGTGCAAAAGCTCTTGGGCAACACTATTGCTTGGTTCTTTATTTGATTTCACTTAACAGTATGGGGAGGATGCACAAATAAATACTGAATAACCAACATTTGGTATATGGGGCTCTCTTCCTTTTATGTAAGGGATTCCCTTTCTGTTAATATCTGAAGTTTATTTTTGGGTGTAATTGCTCTGCCCGACTCTTATCTCCAAAGTGAGGGAATTCTGTGCATATGCTCCCTACTATGCATATCAAGGAAGACTGTGGCTTGACGCTATCTTGCCGCGAAAATGCCTTGCACTGTCAAGATTTTAATGACTGTCTATCTTTGTATTTGGAGGATGAACGATATTGTAGAAGGAAAAAGAGCTGTAGAGGGTAGCTAATCTCACTCATCAGCTCGAGCAAATCAGATAATCTTACAGCACAGGAGGAGGCCATTCGGTTCATTGATGCTGTGCTGGCTCTTTGAGCTATCCAATTAGTCTCACTCCCCTGCTTTTTCTCCATAACTCTTCAAATTTTTAGCTTTACAAGCATTTATCCAATTCCTTTTAGAAAGTTACGATTGAATCTGCTTCCACCCCCATTTCTGGCAGTGCATTCTAGATCATCGTAACTCGCTGCGAAAAATAAATAAACTCATCTCGCCTCTGGTTACTGATCCACTCGCCAGTGGAAACGGTTTCTCCTTGCGTACTCTATCAAAACCCCTCATAATTTTGAACACCAAATTAAATCTCCCCTTGACCTTCTCTGCTCTAAGGAGAAACCCAGCTTCTCTAGTCTCCACATAACTGCTTCCATGGAAAAAAAAAGGCACGCACTCGATGGGCCAAATGACCACCTTCTGTGCCGTTATGACACTAACTATCCATTATCCCATGTTTAATTATTGTAAATCTCCTCTGCATCCTCTCCAAGGCGTTAACATCCTTCCTAAAGTCTAGTGCGCAGATTTGGACACAATTCTCTAGCTGAGGCCGAACCAGTGATGTATAAAGTTTTAACATAATTTCCTTGCTTTTATACTCTGCTTCTAGATCTAGATATTACTATCAGTAGTTACACTGGAGCAAAGTTAGAAATCTGCCTGCTTTAAACTAAAATATACACTATTTCAGATATCTTCAAT
This sequence comes from Squalus acanthias, assembly GCA_030390025.1. NCBI lineage: Eukaryota > Metazoa > Chordata > Chondrichthyes > Squaliformes > Squalidae > Squalus > Squalus acanthias. The sequence goes on along the minus strand of CM059433.1, from coordinate 24,396,281 downwards.
GCATTTCATCAGCCTCTGCTGAATCTATAGATTCATAAGAATTAAATATGAATTGGAGTATCTCCAGAGGCACATGATACTGTTGTCCCCCCTCAAAGCCTCCACTTGCAGTGAGTGCTTCAAACTGAGTTCAGTCTCTCGAGTGCACCTTTTGGCTCCCAGATTTCTTTTTCTTGGGCTGTATTGAAGTTTGCCAATTCTTATACTAGTAAGTTTTATAAAATGGGATATTCACATCTGCCTGATTCAAGCTTAAGGGACTTCAGTAAATTTTATAATTTTTCCACAATGCCATCTCAGTTTGTTCTTGTGTTGGATTTCTTTCTTCAGCACTTTGACCAGGAATATTCGGCACCGGCGAGGAGAAAAAATAGCCATTAACGTACCAAGTAAGTAAACATTCTAAATTGACTTTCACAAATCATTCTTTTAAAAATTCTCTTCTCCCTTCCTCTCTTGACTTTCTTCAAAAGCCTCTTCTGGAACTGATTACTCAAGATGTATGGTGCTGGTTCCCTGGGTGCCAACAGCTCTCCAAGAGGAGGACTGATTGAGGTGTTAAGAATTAACCGTTTTGATAAAATAAACGAGGAAAAACTGTTTGCACTAGTTGGTGAGTCTGTATCTAGAGCTTAACATAAAATTAAAATCATAACCGAAACGACTTAAGGAAGAGGTTAGGACAAGTCTTTCTATAACAGAGGGCTGTTGGGACTGGGGATACCCTACCAGAAACAGTGGTGGAAGCCGATCTTATAACATTTACACGGGAAGTGGATACATATTACAAAGAAATTAAAACAGTGTTCCATCTACAGATACTCGCAGTTCCTGTATTTGTCACTGAAATCTTGCCAGGAAATGCCAATGCTTAACTATTAAAGTTTGTAGCACAGCAAAGTGTGTAGGAAATGCATTGATTGGATTGTAACAGACTGGAGATTTGCTGTTTCATTTCATGATACTCTGGGCCTGACCTTCCATGTGGCCATTTGCTGCTGAGCCAGACTTCTGCCTATGGACCCACTCTCGTGCTGACCCCACTATAATTCACAGGGTGAGCTTATTTGCATCCCCACTGGTGTTGGCTGAATGCAACTCCTATGTAACACCTGGGACATTCTGGTCTGGCTGGTTTAGTACCACGTCAGGTCATATGTTTATCCAAGGAGCAATTGGGTGAGTCTTGTCTCCAATCCACAGTCCATGCATTAATACAAGTGAATGTTATTAGGTGAATAATTACACTCAATGTGAAGTACATGCCCTTTTGTGCACCAAACATTTTGTTTTGAACATACTTCTGCTTTTCAAGTCTATAATGCTACCAGCTGTTACCAGGCTTTATAACTTTTTTTTCTCTCTCTTGCAGTTTATAAAGACAAAAATATTTCCTCTCCATTTATTGAAAAATTTCTTAATGACGATGGAGAAGCAGCAAGAGCAACAAAACCTGATCACATCTATATGGATGCTATGGGGTTTGGTATGGGCAATTGCTGTCTTCAGGTGAGCGTCCAGTTGCAAAATTTGAAGGTGATCATTTAATTTCTCATCTACACTCTTACGTACATGCCTCTTTTTGTGATAGGTGACATTCCAAGCATGCAGCATCTCGGAAGCCAGGTATCTATATGACCAGCTCGCCACAATTTGCCCTATTGTGGTAAGTGCAAAGGACTGTTGGTCTTTGTTTTGTGAATTTCATTCTCCTGATGCTGTCACATACAGATTGCGAGTTCAGCTGTGGGTGGGGGTGGTGGGGAAGGGAAGAAAAGGTCGGAGAGGAAAGATAGAGAAGGAAGATAGGGGGTGGGGGGAATGATGATCCTGTCTGCCTTGTCTTTTTCCCATGGTAGAAAATTAGTTGGTATTCATTATTTGTGGATACACTTTATGCGTTATATAGGAGAAGAAAATGTCATGGATCTTCAAGTTCAAACTGAAAATTTCCCATTGTACGAAGTTGATTATGATCATTGCATAAAGTTGATTCAGTAAGAAGGGAGGGAAAGTACATTTTATTTGGTGAACTCCAGGTTATGGTGGGAGAAGACATATACTGAAATCTTGTTTGACTTAATTTTCCTGCCTGCTGGTTAAATATCTCTTGCTGCTAAGTGGCTGTAGGACCCTCACTGATGGGGAATGTCCTGGAGTGACCCCATAAAGTACAAGGAGGAGCAGCCGGGAGATAACCTGCAGCCCCAAACCTTGGCGCATGGTTTCCTGAGTTTGGGAAGTTCTGAATAATCGGCGCTCAAGATTGTTCAAAGTTACAATTGCCATTTAATTAAATGAACACCATTGCAATCAGCAACCCCCCATGCAGCTCTGACTTGGCAAAGGTCAGAACATTGTTTTTCTTTTAAGTCAAACAAGAATTTTTTCTTTAAATATTTGTTTTCTATATAAAATGGGAGAGTGCTTTGGAATTAATACCATCCCTCCAAGAGTTTACTTCCCTTCTTAAATGACTTGTTGGTAGAACTTTTCACGCGAGTTTAAAAATTCTCCATTCTACTTGTCCAATTTTTGTCCTCATTGCCCTGTTGAAAGTTGCAAGATACTGGCATATATCTGTAGGTAGCAGCAACCTCCAGTACCTCAGTCAGGTCTCTATTCTTCACATGTGAGCCTCATCAGTGAGTGTTGGCAGACTGTTTGACTGTGGGCACCTCATCGTCAAGCCTGACCTTGTCTGCTGCAGGAATTTTTATAGCAAGGGATATTGTGTAGTGATCAGGAGCTCTGACCATGATTTGTTTTCCTTGCTTCTCTAGTTGAAGAATGCCAAGACCAATTGTTGTAGTCTCACAGCTGCTCTGGTTGAGATCTAACTTGCTTGTACAAAATAAGAGATTTAACTGGGACATTCCTGGTCTGTTTCTTAGTGCTGCAACAAACTTGTGTATGTACTCTATTTTTGGGGGTGAGAAGAAAATCAAATTCTCTTGCAATCAATTGGTATAGTACATTTAGAACTTATTACCATACTCCTGCTGGGTGGTGGTGCAAAAATTGTTTTTTGTTGTTGCAGTAATTAATTCTCACCACTGGGTGGTAGCATACAATCAAGAGAGAATTTGTAGTTTATATACAGGAAAAACTTTGGTATCCGGCACCGACGGGACCGGCGTGGTGCCGGTTGAATAAAAATTCCGGATGACGGAGAGGGTTATCTACCGAGGCTATTTTTAACGAACAAAAATTTAAAAAATCAAGAAATGTGCAGTATACAGTATTTGGGTACTCACCTACAGAATGTTGTGTTAAATGGATGGTGGAAGATGCTTGATTAAGTACAGTAATGCCAGTTGAGGGTAATCCATAACTCTTTAATTACTTAACAGTAAAACAAAACTTATAAACGACTGTATACAGTACTGTAGTTGACTGTACACTTATTCCAAGTCAGCTGGTTCATCAGGAATATCCATGCCAGCTGGGTCATCAGGATCATGCACCAACAGATTCTTCAGGCACTTCCGCTGCTTCAACTCTTTTGGAAGCTTTCTTAAACATGTCCCGGATGTCTGCTTGCTTAATGGACTCTTGCCTTTTCTGTAAAAAGGTGGAATGCAGAATATGGAGGTACATAACTTCTTGGGCAGAGTAGCAAGGCTGCCTTTCAGCAAATTGGAGGATTGAAGAAAATCCTTCTGCAGCTTTAGCCCAAGAAATCATCATCTTTTCAGAAATCTCATCCTCTTCACTTTTCATCTCACTTTTCTTTCTTTTGGATTCAAAACATTCTCAATTATTTAATCATCACTTAGCATATGCACAACACCAACTTCTCTATCTGCATCAACCCACTGCTCGATATCACTTTCATTGAGGTGACGTCGAGGGTTTGCTGGGCCTACATTTTTCACCATGCCAGCTATTTCCATTATTGTACTCTTCTTGGGACAAACATTGAACCCATGAAATTCCTCCTCTGAAGAAGAACCTTCAGCAAATATTACAGAAGGCCACAATTTGCGCCAGGCTTGCCTCCGAGTTCCAGGAACATGCAACATTATAGATGGCATCTTTAAGATGGTATTCCTTCTGAAATGCGTGAATATTGTCATCTTGGTTTATCAGTTTACGTAGGAAGTCTTTCTTGCAATGACACTTCAGATTTTGGATAATGCCCTGGTCCATGGGTTGTATGAGAGAAGTTACAGTTGGTGGCAAATAAATGGTGAAAATATTTCCCGAAACCAACTCGGATTCATGCAGATGGGCTCTACAATTATCAAGCAATAAAATGCATTTGCTATCTTCAGGTTTCCCTATTTTACGGAAATGTTCCCTCACAGATGGAACAAAAATATGATGGAACCAATACGAAAAGATTTCCATATCCATCCAAGCATTTTTTTGAGCTTTGTACTCAACAGTTAAGTGCCTCACATTTTTAAATGCACGGGGATTTTTATACTTCCCAATAACAAGAAGTTTAACCCGGTGTGATCCAGCAGCGTTCGCACATGTTAGCATGGTTACACGATCTTTATTTTTCTTGTAACCTGAAGCATTAGCCTCACTAGCCCCAGCAAGCGTTGATTCTGGCAAAAACCTCAAACAAGCCAGTTTCATCGGCATTATATATCTGTGCTGGCGACAAATCATGTTGCTGCACAATCCGATTGAAATAATCGCAGTATTCTTCTGCGGCGTCGTGATCAGCTGATTTCTTCTCCCTGGAAATATCGAGTCGTCGTATCCCGTGCCATAACTTGAAGCACGTTAGCCATCCCTCGGAGAAAGCACACTTGTCAGTGAGCTCCATCCTTTCGTAGAAATCCTTCGCTTTCTCGATTTAGCATGGGTCCGGAAAGTGGAACACCCTCTGAACGCTTAAGAGAAAACCACTCAAAAGCACGGTATCCAGCTCTTCAAGCTTAGGCTTACGAAGCGTACGCCGTTTCTCTACACTCTTCGATGTCTCCGAGCTTGAATAAAACTGAAGCAGCTTATCCTTCTGCGATTTGATGTCGTAGATTGTTGACTAACCGATTCTGAATTCATTCATAATGTTGATACGCTTCTCTCCCCTTTCCAGTCGTTGGCATATCTCGATTTTCTGTTTTAAAGTTAACGCCACTCTCTTCCTTTTGCTTGGACCAACTTTTGGGAATTCCATAATGCAAGATGGGGGAGATAATTCACGATAAAGATGGAGAGACACACAGAAAAATGGTGGATCGGAAGAGACTACCAGCAGCGCGGGAGACACACAGTAAAATGGTGGATCAGAAGAGACTACCGGCAGCGTGGGAGAATCAGACTCCTGTTATTGCAGTGTTCGGACTTCCGACAGCGCCAGGAAGCCTAGTAGTGGCACTTTGGAGAACTACCCCCACTGACTAACTCTGCGTTCGCGGGAGACTCGGACTCGGCAACATTGCCAGTTATTGAGGCGTTGTTTTCGGAGTATGAATTTTGCCGGTTAATAGAGAATTCCGGATATTTAGGTGCCGTTTAAACGAGAGTTTCCTGTAGCACCTTTCACCTCCTCCGCTATCCCATAGCGCGTCACAGTAAATGAAGTACTGTACTTGGAAGTGTAGTCACTTGTAATGTTTCTAGATGGGGTAAATTCTAGGTAAAATTGCTGTAGTTGAACCAAGTTTGTCAGGCTAATCAAACTGTTCAAATATAAATATTTGCCTTCCCCACTCATTCTCTTTCTAATTTTAACTTTCTATATTTATAACTAATATACCCTGTTTTATAGAATTTAAAGCACTATTCTTGTTTTGTTTCCTCTGACTCTTCACACTATGTTCTTGTTGAGGTGATACCGAACTAAAAGAATATAGCCTTTTGGGGACGGTTTACAACCAGAGTTCAGTCTTTGAGATTTTAATATCATATAGAAAAGTACAACTGCCAAAACTAAGTTTTTTGAGTGAATTAATAAAGGAACTTAAAATTTGCAGAGATATCCCAGATTTTCTCTGGTGCATTTTAGGGTACACTTCAAGACTGCACTCCTAACGGGAAGTCAGTAGCCAATTTTCTGATCTGCACTCCCATCAAGTGAGGCTCTGAACCAGCCTTGTAATATTTATCCTTTAAAAGTGCCAGTTCAGTTCAGTCAAATGACATCTCCACTAAAGATGACCGTGGTATTGCAAAAACTACTCCGTCTAGATGTTCACATGCAAAATTGTCACTTGGCAATAACATTAAGAAGTTACATTTTGCTTTTCTGATGTGTTTTTTTTAATGGAGTATAGAGTCTTGAGGGGAACAGTAAAATTATTTGATCTGTATGTATGCAAAACTACCTTTCATGAATGCTAGCTTGTTAATATTCTCATCTCTTAAAATTACGGTTTGTAGAAGTCAGTGGCAGTGGCTTGTTAGGCAGACACCATGCTGACGCACTTCTAAATTCTGATGTATGTATAAATTCTTAACCCCTAGAAATTTGACTTTGTGACTTAAAAGTTGTCATTGATTGATCAAAGTTTCTTGTCTGAAAAAGTTGACACAAAGGCCATGTACCAGATACTTCAGTGCTCTTACATATTGATGATTTGATAAGCACCAGGAAATTCTACAGATGATTAACTTGATTGTAATGTTTAACTGTTTGAAGAAAAGTTTTTTAAAATAAGTAACTGATAAAATGGTATCAGAGCATTTTTAATCAATTCTATGTATTAAAGGTAAAATTTATCAAATATTAAACTAGTGAACTGCAAATGCTGGACTTCTTTTTCCTCTGGTGCATTCAAGTACAATTTTCCTTCCAGATGGCTTTGAGTGCTGCTTCACCACTTTATCGAGGTTATGTGTCAGACATTGATTGTCGCTGGGGTGTAATTTCTGCCTCTGTAGATGACCGAACCAGAGAAGAAAGAGGTTTGGAGGTAACTAACGAGAATTCGTTAATATGTTTTGCTTGTCATTATTTTAACCTACACAACATGAACCTTATGCCTGATTTGTTGCTTTTGCAGCCTCGTAAGCACAGTAAGTATAGGATCAGTAAATCCAGGTACGACTCCATCGACAGTTACCTCTCCAAATGTGGTGAAAAATATAATGACCTCGAATTAACAGTTGATGATGAAATCTACAAGCAACTTCGAGAAGGAGGTAATAAAGTATGCATTAAAATAAAAACTGATGCATTTTATAATGTATATCAAACCTCTAATTGCAAGTTGGCTATTGTCGGCATGACTCTGTGCTTGATTGCTATTGAGACCTTGTTTATAAAGTACTAGTATCCGTTTACACTAGTATAACAGTGATGAGGCCCTTAGCCAATACGACATTTGTAGCACAGACCTTCCTGTCTTAAAAGTACAGGCATGTACTTCATTCTACTTTTATACAAACATCTTCCATGAGGAAATGATGCAGTAGTATGCTGATCTGAAGTCCCTTGCCAGCATTTGACAAATACTGCTGATTCACAGATTTAAAAAAAAAAATAACCCAGCGCTTGCAATTTGGCTCTTAAAATGTGAGGTTATTCACTTTGGTAGGAAGAATAGAAAAACAGAATATTTTTTAAATGGTGAGAAACTTTCAAATGTTGGTGTTCAGAGAGATTTGGGTGGCCTCGTGCAAGAAACACAAAGCTAGCATGCAGGTACAGCAAGCAATAAGGAAGGCAAATGGCATGTTGCCCTTTATTGCAAGGGGGTTGGAGTATAAGAGTAAGGAAGTCTTGCTACAATTGTACAGGGCCTTGGTGAGACCACACCTGGAGTACTGTGCACAGTTTTGGTCTCCTTATCTAAGAAAAGATATACTTGCCTTGGAGGCGGTGCAACGAAGGTTCACTAGATTGATTCCTGGGATGAGGGCTGTCCTGTGATGAGATTGTGTAGAATGGGCCTATACTCTCTGGAGTTTAGAAAAATGAGTGGTGATCTCATTGAAACATACAAGATTCTGAAGGGGATTGACAGGGTAGATGCTGAGAGGTTGTTTCCCTTGGCTGGAGTGTCTAGAACTAGGGGACATAGTCTCAGGATAAGGGGGCCATTTAAGTCCGAGATGAGGAGGAATTTCTTCACTGAGGGTTGTGAATCTTTGGAATTCTCTGCCCCAGAGGGCTGTGAATGCTGAGTCTTTGAGAATATTCAAGGCTGAGATAGATAGATTTTTGGTCTCTAGGGGAATCAGGGGATATGGAGATTGGGCAGGAAAGTGGAGTTGAGGTCGATGATCAGCCATGATCTTATTGAATGGCGGAGCAGGCTCGAGGGGCCGTATGGCCTACTCCTGCTCTTATTTCTTATGTTCATATCAGTTGAGATTGTTGAGCAAGACCTGCTTTCAAAGTGTGGTGGTACCCAGCCTCGGAAAGCAAATATCAGTCCTAAAGTTAGTATAAAAGACTTGAGGTACAACAATAAGCTGTTTAGTAGGTTTCTGTTTGTAGACTTGTCACCAGAAAACAGGTTTCTAATTTTATTTATAATATGATTTGAAAAACTCTTAACATCTTCATGCAAATCCTGTCTGTAAAAGTGACTATTGTCACATTTTGTCAACTTTGCGTCCACATTTATAATTGGTTTTGCCTATGTAACCTCGTCACTCAGCACAATCTGGCCACCATGTTCCCACAAATTGCATTGCTCTGCTTTTTGAAAGGTATATTTGGATTGGACAGTCTGAGCAAGTGCAGTTCACCTAATTTCACCGGATGGATCAGTATCATTCAGCTAGTTGTAAGGATGGAATACTTTTCTTGGCTCCTGGCAATTTCTGCTTGAAAGCTTTTTCTTTTTATAAAAAAAAAATTGTGTACACATTTCAGAATATTTATTCAGGTTAAAATAGTATTTTTTTAAACTTTGGGAGAGGGGGTGAATCTGTAAGCGAATGGGAAGACTGATTACATACCTGTTGTCGTTTTTAGTTTGTGCTCTGTAAATTTCAGTGCATTTTCCCTCATTGTAGTTGAGGTTTTTTTTTAGAAAAGTTGAACTTTAAAGCAGAAAGCCTTTAATGATGTCACTTGATTGACCTATGTTGTATTGGCTACAGCACTATCACTGGTGGAAGGATGTAATTACAGCATGACAAGTTTCTATTATTATAAACATGGACATTGGAATTTATAATAGAAATATAAAAATGACAATGGGGTCTGAATTACATCTGCATACTCTGGTCCAATTATCCCTGAGCCTCTAACTCTACTTCACCTAAAGACTACACTTGGCCTGGACTTATGTACAATGCTGCAGGAGACTGACTAGTTATATGCTGTTAAATTTTGTTTTGTGTGCTGTTCCTGTCTATGAAACCTTATTTCTTGTTTACAACTTTCTATTTTAAATTCTTGTGTCCATAATTATAATGGAAGCAGTCTATTTATTCCTCCATCATCAAGACTGCCTGCTTCCACCTTCATAAGTATCACCTTTCATCCATGCCTCAGCCCATCTGCTGAAACCCTCGTCCATGCCTTTGTTACTTCCAGACTCGACTATTCCAATGCACTCCTGGCAAGCTGACCATCTTCCATCCTCCATAAACTTGAGCTCATCCAAAACTGTGTTCCCCATATCCTAACTTGCACCAAGTTCCAGTCATCCATAACCCCTGTGCTTGTTGACCTACATTGGCTCCTGGTCCAGCAACGTCTCAGATTTAAAATTCTCATCCTTGTGTTCAAACCGTTCCATGGCCTCACCCCTGCTTATCTCTAATGTTCTCCAACCCTACAAGCCAGCACAGACACAATGGGCCGAATGGCCTCCTTCTGTGCCATAAATTTCTATTATTCTAATCCTCGGAGAACTCTGCATTACTCCAATTTGGCCTCTTGTGTATCATTGATTTCCTTCACCTCACCATTGACAGCCATGCCATCAGTTGTCTAGGCCCTAAATTCTGGAATTCACTACCTAAACCTCTCCTCCATTCTCCTTTTTAAGATACTCCTTAAAACCTACCTTTTTGGTCAACTGCCCTAATATATCTTCCTCTGGCTGGTGTCAAGTTTTGCCTGATCATGCTCCTGTGAAGCGCCTTGGGACGTTTTACTCCATTCAAGGCACTATATAAATACAAGTTGTAATTACACTCAACAGTAGTGACCATGTAGCGTCTTAGTTTTGTCTCCTAACTACTCAATCTGTACTGCAGAGAAACTGTTCGGCACCAGTCAAGTTCACTTCTCTGCTTTCCAAATTATCCTAACTTTTGCTATTTAACTGTAAATAATATAAGTATTATATCAGAAAGAACAATGTAAAACTTTTAAAATAACTGAATTACCTTTGTGTACCTTGGCTCAATTATCCCGTGCTTTACCTGAAGACTGCACTTGGTCTTGACTCCACAGGAGACGAGACTAGTATACTAAACATATTCGGTATGTGGAGGAACTGGAGAGGTTTTGGTGGATTACCAAATATTCCTGAGGCAAAAAAATCTGTCCACGGATACACAGTATAATAGGTTTTTGCTGTATCCCTTTGTCCTGAAGAAATTTTTTTCCCCTGAGGATATGAAAATCTGTTTTTCAGGTATTGATCATCTCCTGGCGCAACATATAGCTCATCTTTTTATTCGGGATCCTTTGACACTCTACGCAGAACGCATACACATGGATGATGCAAACGAGTCTGATCACTTTGAGGTAATCTACAACATCAACAACAGCAACTTGCATTTATATAGCGCCTTTAACATGTACCAAGGCACTTGCGCTTCACAGGAGTGTAATCTGACAAAAATCGTCACCGAGCCAAAGGAGGCATTGGGGCAGGTGTCAAAGCTTTCAGAGGTAGGTTTTAAGGAGCTTCTTAAAGGAGGAGGATGACGTTTTGTTAGGGAATTCCAGAGCTTGGGGTCTAGCTGGCTGAAGCCACCAATAGTGGGGCGAAGGAATTGGGGATGCACAGGAGACCAGAATTGGAGGAACACCAGAGTTCTCAGAGGCTTGTAGGGCTGGAAGAGGTTGCCAAGATAGGAAAGGGTGAGGCCATGGAGGGATTTGAACACGATGGAAATTTTTAACATGGTGATGGTGGACTAGGAACCAATGTAGGTCAGCGAGCACAGGGGGTGTTGGGTGAGCGGAACTTGGTGCGAGTTGGGATACAGGCAGCAGAGTTTTGGATGAGCTTGAGATTTTGGAGGGTAGAACATGGGAGGCTGGCCAAGAGAGCATTAGAATAGTCGAGTCCGGAGGTTATAAAACATGAATGAGGGTTTCTGCAGCAGATAAGTTGAGACTGGCAATATTACAGGGTGGCAGTAAACTGTCTTGTTGATAAAAAGGATATGGGGTTGCTGAGGGTGTGAACAGTCTGGTTCCGCCTGCACCAGTGGCCAAGGAGGGGGATGGAATCGGCGGTAAGTGAACGGGGTTTGTGGTGGAGGCCAAAGACAATGGCTTCGCTGTTCCCAATGTTGAGTTGTAACTGCACAATAGAATGTTTCAAATGCATTTATATGTGGTATTGGCCAGTGGTGCTAAATTATGCTCAGTTATTTTTTTGGAAAACTGTGTTGGATAAACCTGCCCAGTATCTGAATACTGTTTCAAAGTGAAAGGAATTTCAAATAAGTTCAGTTTGAGATGAAACAAAACCTGTTTGCAGTACAAATGCTTGACTTTTTCTTTTAGAAGTGACTGACTACTTTCATATCTAGTGTAGAACCTATAATTCAAGGAATGTTACTTACTTTTGACTAATCTATGCAAGATTAGGAAAAGTGACTTTTAATCAGATGCTGTTGATGTCTTTCTCCGTAAAGTTAATTTTGTTTTGTTTCAACTTTCGATGGTCATGATTTATATCCAAATACTTTTCTACCTTTGCTAATGTGCATCTCTTGTTCCCACTACGTTAACATTCGCCTGTTATTCTGAAGCTCATTTACTTCATTGATCCAGATCCACTTTATATGTGGCTAGGCTTCCTTACACTATTGATCTGGCAATATTCATATTGCCACTAGGCATATTTGGGGTACTAGCACTTGAGGGAATATTGTACTTGCTGTACTAAGCCAGTACACTTTAATGCTATTTCAATATCTTCATTTCTTGTGTGTTGCTTTTAATTTAACTTCCGTGTTGGCCCCACACCCAGCAGTACTTCACTCTAATTATGGCTCAATTTACTTTCTCCCGTTTGGAAAGAAAAATCTCTAATTATGATGCTAGGTTTTTTCCCCATAGTTCAAGACATGAGTTTTAGATGCCCATCTCTATGCTTTACTAAACCCCAGTAACACTGCATTTCTTGGTGTCAACAGCAAAAGAACAGGCATACCCTCCTCCATATTAGGGTGAACAGTACTTGAGCTTTTCCCTCTAATCACCTGCTTTCTATTGCTAAGCCTATTTATTTATTCCATTTTTTTTAGTTCATTAATTCTATGAGCCTTAATCCTCTGCTACAGGTTTTGCAATTGAATGACCAATTCTAGATTTGCTGCTCTATATACTCCAGTCAAGAGCAAAATTCAACTCTCAGCTCAAATTATTGTATGTAACTTAAGTTTCCATAGTTTTAATGGATTTTTAGGTGTTTGGTTTCTGTTCTGACTATGCAACAACTTTAAAATCTCAATTGCACCTATATTTCAGATTTCTCAGTATTAAAGCACTTAATTTAAACATTGTATTTAAACATTTTTTTTGAAAAGTTTAGTCTAGAAAGGTTCCCTTAACTATTTGTTATATTACAAGGCTGTCCTACTGAAGTCTTTCTTCTATTGTAATGATTCTCATATTATGCAGAAAGAGCTCAACTGGAATGTTGATCAAAGAAGTAATCCATGCTTGTGCACGAAAATGTATTTTGAAAGGTATAACGGGAATTGTGTGGGTTATGAAAACTAGTTAACTAAAATCACTTGTGAAATTGACTACCTATAGAACATACAATCCACGAATTGGCAAACCATGAGATTCAAGCCACCACCCCCAAATTCTGAAATTGGATGGAGAGTTGAATTTCGACCTATGGAGGTAAGTACCGTAACTGGATTAAATGTAATACAAGCCATCAAGCCATTCACTTGTGTTTTATCAGTTTATATAAGTAAACTTCTTGGGATAAAGTTTCCGCTCTGGGTGTAATTGGCGATTCTGGCGCAAATTGCACCTGTTTTGAAGTGTTTCTCTTCTCTCTCTTTCTCTTTCCCCCCCCCCCAACCAAAAACAAGTTTCCGGTCAAACTAATTTGCATATTGCCAAACGCAAAATCTGCCATGAACCAGTGCAATCGGGCAGCATTTTAAAACGTAATTTTTTAAAAAACATTTTGCTTTAAAATATATTCCTTAATATATTGGAGTAGTAACTTGGTAAAGTTTGATTAATACAGCTGAAAATGGGTTTATCACCAAAAAATAAGCATTTTGAATTTGTCAATCCACCACCTGAGAGTAAGCTGATTTTAAATATAAAACTATTTTCTAATTAGATTGGGGTACAGTCGTCAGTTCTTTAATTTAAAAAAAAATTCAAAACATAGCTGTTGGTGTCCTTGTGCCCAAAAAATTGAGCTAAACTTTTGGAGCCTCCTTGAAGGTCTGCAAACAAGCACAATTAGCAGAAACTCCCAATGGTGATTCATTTATCCTGAGGGCAGGGCCTGCTTCTAGTGCGATGTTTTTAAAACTAGCGCAGAAACTCTAGTTGCACTGAACACAATTTGCACTTAAAATTTTGTGATCTTTTGTGCCAATTATGCCGATATCTGCGAATTGTACCAAAAAAGCTAGCGCAGTCGAGCGGAAACTCCAGGCCATTGTGTCTGATGTGTTGCACTTGTCCATGGTGTTTATATTTGTTAAATAATCAACAAGCACTTATTTCACTACCTTCAATTTCATTTTGTTTTTAAAAAATCCCATTCAATCATGAAAGCCTTTTGAGAAGCCATATTCCCCACCACCTGCACTACATAAAGCAAATTTATAAAAGAACACACAAAGTAAACTGTCACCATGTTATGCAACCTTGTGCTCTACTTAAGGCCAGCATTCTGGCTCGGCAGCCACTTACCATCACCTCCTCATTGGCCATAGCGGCTCTCCCCCTCCACCAAGTACTCCCAGGTGTCACAGCGTTTCCCCCCCCCCCCCCCCCCCCCCAAATCTCCAGGTCCCAAATAGCTTCTATATGTGACTGTTCTTGAGGTGGAAGGGATGGTTTGTACTGGGGCTTGGCAAGCCTACATAGAAGCAGTTGATTAGCCAAAAAAAACCTTAATAGCGCTCACAGGGCTGCAATGCTAGCGCATACCAGCATTTCTGGTTCCTTCCCCAACAGATAGTCACCAACCTCAACATGGTTTCTCCCCCCCACCCCCCCCCAAGGCATTTGAAAAACTAAAAGCAAAACATTTTTGAGCAACAAGTTGCAGATTCCGCAGTGAGTGATCAGGAATGCGTTAATGACAGAAGGTACAGATTTTAAGAACTATTTCATAATTCTGATATTTCTACATTGCAAAGAATTTTCGCAAATAATGAGACCAGAAGGGGAATAGCTGCCAGCATTTTTTTTTACCCGGCCCTCCATTTTCTTCACCCAGCAAGCTCAGCTGACACTGGAACAGCTGTATCAGCTTTGACACTCCCACCTGCAACTCTTTCCAAATAACCACCAACACCCCATCAGAGGTGAGTACTAAAGGCCTCTGATCACATCAATAGCCTCTGCAGTACTGATCTCAGCAGAGCTGCTGATTTTAAAATCAGTGGAGAACCTACCTATTTTAAACACTCCCATAAAAGTGACTAAAGTGCCTGTTGATCTGGTGCAGGACTATTTTTAAACAGCTGAGCTCCTGATTTTATTCTTGGCAGTGCAGCTGATTGGTTGGCTATTGGGGATCAATATTGGCTGGTGCTTTCTACTCTGGTTGCCAGAGTTGTAGGAGGGTGAGTGGAAAAACCTCGAGCAGTTAGATCCAGCAGGAGAACAATAGATTACAATCCTACTGGAAAATCTTCTTTTATGTGCTAGTGGTAGCTGAGTGTCTGACATGTGGAAACTTTTCACTATAAGCTATTGAAAAATCCACTCAAGTTTGTACCGACTCACCCATAGTGACTCAATCCAATTAGGTACCCAAGTGCAGTGAGTTTAGGTGCAGATTGACAGAGCCCAGGCTTAATAATCCCAAGTGTGTACATGGATGCATACTGCTGGAGTTTAAGCAGCTAAAACTGCAGTACCTACATGGGAAGGCCTTCCTGCTGCTTTTCTAGTGATGAGCACTCTAGGACATAACCGTATACAGTTAACTGAAACCGAGGGGGAAGAATCCCAGGCCCCACTGATTAGTCTGCCTTGCCCTGTTCATTTAGTGAGACATGATGGCTGGACTGGCCTGGTTTGGGTATCTGGTTACTGAATCTGCCAGAGGACTGACTTGGTTGCAAGCTCCCATTGCCAGGCTTTACATCTTGAAACCACCTTTTACCAAAGAGATCCTGTTTACCCCCTTTTTTTGACATGGGGGTGGGGGGGAAGTGGCTAGTCTTTGGTTAGGAAAATATTTGGCCATTGTGTCTGACCCAGCTCTGCTAGAACAATCCAGAACTCAGTCCTGCTGTCTTCATAGCCCTGTATCTTCCTTAGCTTCCAATATTTATCCACTTTCCCTTGCGATACAATGCCACAGCATGTTCCAACAATCCTCAACAAAATTTCTCCTAACCCTTATCCTAACTCTTGAGTGACCATTTTAAATTGACCAGTTGTTGCTGATTCCCCAAACGGAGGAAATAGTCTTTCCTTATAAACTATCAAAACCCTTCATAGTTTTAAAAACCTCTTGCCTCACCCGTGGCCTTTTCTGCACTAGTGGCAATAGCCCCAGTGTCTCTCCCCATAACTAGTTTCCCATCCCAGGTTAGAGCCCTCCCATGGCAGATAGCAGGTATTGGGCATTCGTCACAAGCATCATCATGACCTGTGCAACTCCGCGTGAAATGTGAGTACATTGCCACCATTCTCACTACAACATGGGCACACACCATACCACATTAGTGATTCCATCAGTTGGAAGTGCTGAGCTTCAGCAGCATCCGCTTCCCTCTGTTCCCCATTGTAGTAGATACTGAACCTTGGAAATACAAGCATGTGTTCTGGTCTCTGGATGAATTCTGCAGGTTTCACTTAATGTGGAGCCTGGAATTCCTTTAAAGAATGAAAGCAGCCAAATCTACATTGGCAAATTCTCTAACCGTAACCCCAGCATATGTAAATTGATTATTAATATGCAATAATGCAGCTATGTGCTATTTGCCTGTTTCTTAAGTCTCATTGAATTAGTGCCCTCAAATTGGAATTGTGTAGAGGAAACTCTCTTTTTTCAAACGTTTTGTTCATAGGTCCAGTTGACAGATTTTGAGAATTCTGCATACGTGGTCTTTGTTGTACTGCTAACCCGAGTGATCCTTTCCTATAAATTGGATTTCCTTATTCCACTCTCAAAAGTAAGTACTTTTTCCACAATATGTTGGTCTGGCAAAAATATTAGTCCTATATTTGGTTACAAAAGTAATTATGAATGTAATAGACATTTGCTAGGACTTGTCAGTTTGCAGCCAGCCAGATGTATGTCATGACATGACTAATAAATGGAGAAAAGTACGGTTATTCTAAAAGAACAAGAAAAGCTTTGTTACAGCAGCTAAGAGATGGAATATTGTACAGTGTTACAAATGCAGATTGACCTAAGCATCTTGCATGTAACTTGTCTTCCTCCTGTGGAGGATTCAATTTCTCTGGGGAAACCGGGATATGTAGATGCTCATTTATTACATTGTGATCACGATAAAAACCATGAGCCTGGACATCAAAGCTTATTTAAATTAAGTACCTCATCAAAATCAGATTGATATTTATCTTTGTAAACTGCATTAGTATTTGCTGCAGCTTACTGACGCTTGCATTGCTTTTACTTAACTCACCTAGGAAGAAATTAGGCTGTGCTGTTTTGATAGCTGTAATATAATTAGTGAGGCTATAATAGAGTATTGCTATCCACTGTCACCATTGGAGAGTTTTGTACATAGCTCTTCCTGTTTCCTTTTCACTGTCTCTCCTTTTGCAGGCCATTATACATTTATGCTTTATCTTCAGCCAGAAAGATGAAATGTTTGATTGGTTTTGAGGGAGGTTACTAGAGGTGAATATGGCAATGCGGCCCCAGTGCCCCGCCCTCTTCTCCCACCCGATTTTATATCAAGAAGTTCCTTACTGATGGAAGGCACTTCAGAACTTGTAAATATGAGGCAAGCAAACTACATCGGGCTGGAATCTGAGCACTCTGCTTGTTCTGCCTCACCACGCATTGTAATTGTGCTTCCTTTTTAACTTCAAAAGCATCTGATCGTGGGCTATAAAATGCATATTGAGAAAATTTTGCTTTCCTTGAAATGTGACTGCCCTCTTTCAAAAAGGGCATTGATGTATTGAAGAGGATTCAGAAAAAAGTGATGTGGATAATTCTCTGAACTGCTCTTTGGAGATAAGATTGAGGGGAGACATGAATCGAGTATTTAGGATGCTTGAGCGGCATGGATAGTATTAAGTAAGTTATTTTAATTTGGACTGAAAGCAGAACTAGAGGTAACAAGTACAAAATTAATGAGTCTCAAAACTGGAGACCAAAAACACATTTTTCCAGAGTACTGGATATGTGGAACTTTCTTCAGCTAACTGGCACCTTCTTGTAAATAAAAGAGCTGGTTAATTGTTTTGAACTCCTTGCTAGATATATTTCTGGTTCAGAACCAAATTGAACGTTGAGTAAGTACAGATAATCAAATACTGTCAGGATCTTGGTGATTCATGAAACTATCACATTATGGAAAGCAAATGGTCAAGAATGACTTGGGTAAATTGTACCGTTAAATATTCAGAAGTTTTCTGCATGTCCCAAAGATAATGGAACAACTTTGGAACCTTTTCAGAAGCTGAAGGACTTTGGGCAGACTCTGGGCTTTTGTTCCGATCAAATTAACTAAATTCTATCATATTTCCGTTATAATTTCTGGGAATGCAATTTCCATGTTCTGTTGGTTAAATCTGAGTTTTCTCAGAAAAGGGCATTTTTGGCAAGTTTTCAACTTGAACATGCCAATCGTACCAAGAAAACAAACGCCTCTGGCTCCACTGATAGTTGTACAGTTTGAGCCGTTTGCAGTCTGTCTCTGCCTTTGGCCTTAAACAGATCTGCAGCTCCAGCTTTTATCTGTTTCTGCATTCATAGCCAACCCAATTGTCAGATGCTACCACACTTGGGATTCAACACTCAAGCTTTCACTCCCTCAAGCTTTCACTAGAATGAGGGGAAAGTTTTGGGGAGATTGTCCTACCGTAATATCCATTGCACAACTGAAAGGGCTTCATAGGTTGTGCCCAACTTGTTATAAACTGCTGGAGCACAGAAGGATGTTGATCTCTGCTCTCGTTACTGTTTTGATTGATTTAGTGTCAGCAGAGCAGTGCTATTTGGTAGAGGATTCTGGCAGATCTCCAACAGAAGCTCATCAAAACCACAGCAAATGGGAACCTGTTGCAACATCTGTCATAACCATCTGCTACCTAAATAGTCGCTAATTTAGGTTCAGAGCAACTATGCCAACTACAACACTCAATCTTGCTGTCGAGAAACCTGTGGTGTTTTCTGCCGAACACGAGATTGAAGCAGTAGGAAAAAATATTTCTGGAACTTTTGTTAGAGCATATAGCTCTGGCCTTATTGGGCAGCTCTCCTAGTGTCTACTTTTGAACAAGTCAGGTGGCTTCAGTCAATGTGTAAACACTGCATAATTAGTGAGCAATCAATTTATTGCAGCACCAATGCAATAATCCCATGTGGAACTGTGTTTTGCAGTGCTGTGCTACTGTCACCTGTTGGATATTATCAAAAGTGACATGAATTTGAAGTATGTTTATTACTGGGCCATTCATTTTATTTAAAAAAACTTTTAACATCACCAGTTTGATTAATTTGAATTATTAGATAATTTGAATATTTTCATGTTTTTTAAAAAACAAATTTGAATTATCGTGAGGAGACTGTATCTTTGACATTGTGCTCAAATAAAGTGGTTGATGCCTTATATACACGCAAACAAAAGTTGGACAGTAGTTGGGTAAATGTTGTCTTCAGGGCTCATTTGACATCCATGCATTCAAACTTGCAGAGAGTGCTATGTAGTGACTAGCAGTGGACAACCAGACTGATTTTCTCCTCCCAAATCTAGGGATACTGAGGTCAATTGTAGCAGCATCCCTATTGCATCCTCAGGGATTGAACCTGAGTTGATCTTTATGGCTGAACCCCTCATTTAAGAACATAAGAAATAGAAGCAGGAGTAGGCCACTTGGCCCTTTGAGCCTGCTCTGCCGTTCAGTAAGATCATGGCTGATCTTCTACCTCAACTCCATCTTCCCGCACTATCCCCATATCCCTTGATTCCCTTAGTATCCAAAAATCTATCAATCTCTGTCTTGAATATACTCAGCGACTGAGCATCCACAGCCCTCTGGGGTAGAGAATTCCAAAGATTCACAACCCTCTGAGTGAAGAAATTTCTCCTCATCTCAGTCCTATATAGCCGACCCTGTATTCTGAGCCTGTGATCCCTAGTTCTGGACTACCTAGCCAGGGAAACATCCTCCCAGTATCTATCCTATCAAGCCCTTTAAGAATTTTGTTTCAGTGAGATCGCCTCATCTAAACTCTAGGGAATATAGGCCTAGTCTACTCAATCTCTCCTCATAGGGCAGTCCCCTCATCCCAGGAGTCAGTCTAGTAAACCTTCATTGCACTCCCTCGAAGGAAAGCATATCCTTCCTTCTGTAAGAAGACCAAAACTGGTCTCGTGCTGAGAAAGGTTGCTGTTTCACCTCTGCTTATGGAACCCTTCCCTCCCTGTCCCAAGGCAGTGATGCTAGGAGTACAGCCTCCAGTATATAAGTTCAAATGCCAAGATAACCAACATTTTCTCATGCAAGCTTGCTGCAGTTACATAACTTGACTTCTAATCCTTCAGTACAAACTTCTTGCTGTTCCTGCAAACCGCCAGGGTCAAATTCATGAGATATATCCTTGTTGCAGTTGTCTCCTTCTACCATCTAATGCATAAGTGTTGCTTAATCTGCACACATGGGTGTAATACTCCTTTGTGCAGATAATGGGGTAGAGTTTCTGCTTTCAAAATTGCACTAGTTGTGTTTTTCTCCCTCCAGTTTCTGCTCAAACTCATTTGCATATCGCCAAACATCAGGGTAGCTTTTTAAAATGTAATTAAAAAAAAAAATCTGCTTTAAAAAAAAAATCTTTATTTAGGAGTAGTGACTTGATGCAGTTTGATTAATACAGCTGAAACTAGTTCATCACAAAAATAAGCATTTTTAATTGGTATCTCGTCCACCACCTGTGAGTAACCTGATTTTAAATAACTGAAAATGACTTTAAAAATCTACACACCCATCTTCTAGTTATATTGGTGTACACTAGTCAGTTTCCTAGTAAATTAAAAAAAAAATCTACAGCTTTTAAAATGAGTCCGTTAGTGTCCTTGCGCCCAAAAGAAAGCTTAATTTTAAGAGCCTCCTCAAAGGCCCGCAGACGGGTGCAATTTAGCGGAACCTCTCAATGGTGATTATTCGGTCGGTGGCCAGCTTTCTGGGCGGGGCCAGCTTCTAGTGCGATGTCTTTTAAATTACCCTGGAAACTTGATTTGTGCTAGACATAATTTGCGCTTAAAATTACGTGATCTTTTGCGCTGATTTCAGGTGAATTGTACTGGGGAAAAAAAACAGTGGAATCTAGCGGAAACTCCAGGCCAATATTTTGAATTGGTGAACCAAAATTGTATGCGGCTCTGTTCTCTTCAGAGCTTTCATGACACATCCACCAAAAGTGTTAGCATTCAGTAAAACTGTCAATGGTTCCTGGACCAGCTAATTTACTTCAAAGTATCTTTTTAATAAAAAAAATGATTGTTTAGCTTTAATAGTTTGGCCTTGTGAAATTGACAAGTAAGCTTTTCTGACGATAACATGTTTTGGCGTGTCCATAATCTTGCAGGTTTGTTTATGCACATACTTGCAGTTATTGATACATTGGTGGAACATGGTGTAGTGGAGATATCATTGCTAGGATAGAAAGTTCCAAGATTCCTACAGTTTTAAAAAGTGGCGTGATATTTTATATCTCATTGACCACGGATATTAGGGTGTGTTGAGGATCAGAAAACTGTTTTAAAATCATTTTTCTTTAAGTAGTACATAAATGTTGAAATCTAATGGATGCATATTTTTACTGGATTAGGTGGATGAGAACTTGATTGTGGCTCAAAAGCGTGATGCTGTACGCCAAGGAATGTTCTACTTTAGGAAAGACATTTACAAAGGTAAAAATTAGGAAACTTCTTAATGGGTTTCAATTCAACAATCAAATACTTTCCAGAAGTCACCCTAAATATTTTGTTGAAGGTTTAATATATTGGAATATACTATCTAAAAGTAAGTTTCTTGCACACTATAAAAGTCAGATTAGTTCCTTTTTAATACAGCTTTTGGCTGATGAGGAAAAAGAAGACAGCAAACCACCAAGCCTATTAAGAACCTGGTCTGTTTCTCATTTCTTTGTTTTATTTTACAAATAAGTTATTAGAAGATAATGTTGTGCATAAATGCCACCTGAAGGGGAAGATTCCTATAAAATTCCATCATAGTCATTTTATCTGAAATGCATAATATGCGAATGGGTGAAAGCAGAACATCTCAGTTGTGACAGGCCTATATAAGTAAAGCGAACTAGTATAAAATAACAGAAAATGCTGGAAATACTCAGCAGGCCAGGCATCCATGGAGAGAGAAACAGTTAACGATTCAGGTCTGGGACCCTTCATCAGTAGATTTGGTAGAATGGATACACTAACTGAGCTACCTGACTGACATAATGGCCCAGAAATTAAACATGGATGGTTCCCGCGGGGGTAAGGATTCCCCGCGATATCGCACTCCGCGCCTACCTTTTTGTTTGGGGCCCACACGAACTTTAGTTTCAGAGCCTCTTGTTGCAACCGTGCAGTGTGTGCGTATCCCAGAGGCGCAATTAGTTCGTGCGAGCTCTGGGATCACGTGATTCAGTTAGAGCCAATGGCAGCACACCATCTTTCATTCATAGTTTTGACAGCAAGAGCTGTCAAAACTATGAATACTACAAACCCCCAAAAGAACAGCTAAACCTCAATTAAATTTTTTTTTAAAAGCCATCACATTAATAAAATAAGTATAGTTAAATAAATTAACCACTTTAAACAAAAAATTAAATTTTTGAAAAAATTTAAATCTTTTTAAAAGTTATAAAAATAAACTTACCTTTCTTTAAAGTCTCTAAAAAAGATAAACCTGTTGAAAAAAATTAAAAATAACACTTAATTAACTACTTACCTTGTTAAAAGGGGGTCCTACGCCTGCTTTCTTTGTGTAAAATCTTCACCACTTACCTGCGCGTTCAAAGCTGAAAAAAAAACTAAGTGCACTGCGTGCGCACAGCCTGTAGCGCGCACGCGGTTCACTTAGGAACCGCCCCCTTTTCAATTCACGAAGTGCCGGTTTCCCGCGCATGCGCAGTGCATGCAGGAAACCGGCAATTCGGGATCTTATACGCGAGAGTACACAGTGCGTACTCTCGCGTATTAGGTTTAATTTTTGAGCCATTATATATCTATTGCACGCAATTTGCTCAAGATGTACGGGATTCTGAGGAAAAGCACCGTACGTAAACCGAGAAACTAAAACATTGAACAAGGAGCTGTTTGTGTGTGGGTGCTTACCTAGTGCTTTCACTAGTATGCTACACTACTTTCTTAAATTTGAACAAAATTTTAACTTCTGTGTAAATCTGTTATAAAGCCATATTTATTTTTCAGTTGAGGCTAATTATGAACCTACTGCATCATTTTTTAATCAATGCTTTGTCATTCTAGCTGGAAACCCAGTTGTTGATGGCTGTGCTTGTGCACAAAATGGCATTGATTTGGATACTGAAGAGTATGCATTAATGAGCATAGACACAATCATTAATGGGAAGGTAGGTGTAAATGGTTCTTGTATCAATCACCTATGACTTGCAGAAATGGTGCCATTGAGAAAGTAATTTAAATATGGCTTTGTGCCCCAGAACCCAAACTACACAGGCTTAGTTTTATCATGTTTTTGTAAACTGACGCAATTAGGTAATTTTCCCCCTTCCCCCTAATCTTCTATGATCTTTTTTAGGCAAGAACTGAGGATCCAGCCCAGAGTATGGTTCTTACTTGCACTGCTTGTATGTGGAGGTTGAAACACAGTCACAAAACAAGAAAACTTAGTAATCTACCATTTGATGCATTCTGTCGGCACAGTTGCCACTGTTTAGCAGAGCATTACTTGAAATCCTTGACTGCCTTTAAGATTTTCTTACAAGGCGAAGGAAATTTCCTTTAACTACTGCAGTCATTTTTTAGTGTGCAGATAAATAAGATCTGGTTTGAAAGGAGCATTGTTGATCATAATTCCCATTCTCTGAACGAACTCTTGAACATTGCATAGGAATACAAATAGGGTGCAGCAACAGAGTGATTACGTAGGAGAGACAGTATTCCAACTCCTCCATTTGAGAAACAATTAACCTAAATTCTGAATGTTTTGTATGCAGTGAGAGCATGCTCCTTTCAGGGAATGAGGGTTTCTACAGTGAATATTTCCTTTTTCTGATGGTGAATTCTGCATATCCCTACAAGCGAATTAGAAATACAGATTCAGCTCAAAGGGTGTGACTTAGTAGCTATTGAAGATGTGGCTAAAAGATGAGCATGAATGGGGCCTTAATATTCCAGGCTATAAGGTCTTTAGAAAGGATAGGGAAAGGAGGAAGAATAGCAATATTGCTAACTGGCAAAGTTCAAAATCAGTAAGGGTGAGCAGACAGTGGAAACAATCTGTACAATTAAGAAACTGCGAAGGTTAGAAGACGCTGGTGGGAGTTATCTACAGACCTCCTGATAGCAGTGAAGTAGTAGCAGGGTGCATAAATACAGAAATCAGAGAAGCATGTAGTAAAGGCAAGGCAGTTATAATGGGATATTTTAATTTTCACAGACTGGGAGATGCAAAACAGCTCAAGTTGTAAAGGCAATGAATTTCTAGAGTGTATCCAGAAGAGTTTCCTGGAGTGTTTTAGAACCGACAAGGGAACAGGCTATACTAGATTTAGTAATGAGTAACGAGCCAGAGGTAATTAATAATCTGACAGTAAGGGAGCATCCTGTAAACAGTGGCCATAATCTGACCAGAGCTTGACATTAAGTTTGAGAACACAAGATTTTAAATTTAAGTAAGGCTGACTTCATTAGACGTAAACTGAACAAGTAAATCTACAGAAAAATGGGAGGTACAATGCAAAACCAATGCATACCCTTTAAAGGGCAAAAGTTTCACTTGTGCAGTCAATTAACCATGGTCAACATATGAGAAAGGATGAGTAAAACTAAAGGCAATGGCTTGCACAAATGCCAAGAAGTGATAATCTAGCAGACTGGGACAAATAATAGAAAACAACTAATGGACACAGAAAATATTAAGAGCTGCAAAAAGGATATACAAAAAGAAAGTAGTAATAGTAACAGCTAGCGGTAAAAGTTTTAAGAAATATATTAAGAATGAGAGTGACTAAGGGAGATGTGGGTCCATTAAAGACAGATGCAGATGATCCTGTAATAGTCAGCAAGGTAATGGCAGATTTATTAAACAAGTATTTTTTATCTGTTCATAGTAGAGGAAAAGGATAAATTACCAGTGATAGAAGGGGAACTGAAAATAAGTCGAGAGGCAGAACTTATTGGATTTAGTTTGAGTAACAAAATGGTAATAGAGAAAATAATGGGACTTAAAATAGATAAATCTCCAGGACCTGATGGATTCCTCCCCAGGGTATTAAAAGAAGTAGGTGAGGGAATTGCAGAAGCATTTGTCATGATCTTTGAAGCGCTCTTGATTTGGGAATTGTGCCGCTGGATTGGAAATTTGCTAATGTCACTCCATTATTTAAGAAGGGTGGGAACCCAGGTAACTAGAGGCCTGTCTGTTTAATGTCCATTGTGGGGAAGCTATTATAATCTCTAATTAGGGTTAGTGACTTGAGCACTTGAACAAATGAGCTGATCAGAGAGAATTAACATGGCTTTGATAAGGGTAAGTAATATCTGACTAATCTAGTTGAATTTTCTGAGGTTACTAAGCTAGATAAGGGAGTGTCTACAGAATTATCTATATGGACTTCCAGAAGACATTCAGTAGGGTTCGACACGAGATTATTGGCAAAAATGAGAGCGCACAGAATTGGAGGTAGCTTTTCGACTTGCATTGGAAATTGGTTGGGGGGTAAAGAGAGTGCGGTTAAAGGGTAGGTACTCTGACAGGCTGTGACGGTGTTCCCCAGGGATTTGTTCTGGGGCCTCAACTTTTCACCATCTTTATCAATGACTTGGATGAAGGAATAGCCAAGTTTGCAGATGACACTAAGTTAGGAGGGACAGTAAGTATTGCAGATTGGAGCAGGAAGTTGCATAGATTAAGTGAGTGGGCAAAACTATGAGAAATGGAGTTCATTTTGGGCAAGAAAGATAAATTGAGTGTATTTTCTAAATGGGTGAGAAATTAGGGACCGTGGAGGAGCAGAGTGATTTGGCAGTCCAAGTACATAACTCAGTAAAAGCCAATAGACAAGTACAAAAAGCAATCAAAAAGGCTAATGGAATATTGGCCTTTATCTCAAGGGGACTGAAATACAAATCTGAGGAAGTTGTGCTTCAGCCTTGGTCAGACACCATCCGGACTACTGCTTTCGATTTTGGGCACTGCATCTCTGGAAGGATATACTGGCTTGGCGGGGATACAGTGCAGATTCACTAGAATGATACCGGGACTTTGAAGCTTAAGTTATGAGGACAGATTGAATAAACTCTGCTTGTATTCCCTTGAGTATAGGAGATTGAGGGATGATCTAACCAAGGTGTTTAAAATGTTAAAAGGATTTGATAGGGTAGCTACAGAGAAACAATTTCCACTGGGGGGTGGGGGGGAATCAAGAACAAGGAGACATAATGAGAATTCGAGCTAGGCCATTCATTAGTGAAATCAGGAAGCACTTTTTCCACACGCAGGGTCGTAGAAATTTGGAACTCTCTTCCCCCAGAAGGCAGTGGATGGTAGGACAATTGGAATTTTCAAGACAGAGATTTTTGTTAGGTAAGAGTATCAAGGGATATGGAGCAAAAATGGGAAAATGGTGTTAAAGTGCAGATTAGTCATGAATTGAATGGCAGAGCAGGCCTACTTTTGTTCCTACTATCTAGCTCATACTGACCTATTAAGGATAATGGGTGATACTTTCTCCTGGCGTGTTTTTTTAGTGCAGAAGTAGACTAGTTTAAATTGATCCATTCTTTAACAGTCACATACTCTTGGTTTGGTTTAAAAATAGCCGACAGTGGTAAAATATCCTACAGTTTTGCAATGTGACAGTTAACTGCTCATCAAATGGATATAGACTGCGTATAAATTATCAACAGTACAAAGCATTTCCAGTATCGCACCAAATCTTTTGCCAAAATGTGTTAACATTTATTTTTTTTTAAACTTGCTTTTATATAGCATCTTTAGAATGTAACTTTCCTTCACAGTTGAATTTGTATTTGAGTGAAATTTTGTTTGACTGCTGGTTATATATTTTCTAACTCCAGTTCTGATTTGTCTTGCAGGAAGGAGTTTTTCCAGGTTTAATCCCAATCATAAACAGCTACCTTGAAAACATGGAAGTAGATGTGGATACACGGTGCAGCATTTTAAACTACCTCAAACTGATCAGAAAGAGAGCGTCAGGTAAAGTTGTAACTTAATTGTTAATTTAACATTTGGTTATTGTATTGGTGTACCATACCTGGAATTGAGGCCATGATCAAAAGGTCCAGTTGCATTTATCTGGACATGTTTGCATGCCTGATTATAGCATTCCCAAAGCAGTCTTCTATGGTGAGCTGCAGTCCACATATCGCAACAGAGGTGGGCAGCTGAAACACTATAAAGGTACACTAAACGCCACCATTAAATCTTGCAACATTAACATCAACACCTGGGAAGACACAGCCAACGACAGACCACGATGGAAGCATATCTCATGGGTTGGTTTGAATGATTTGAGGCTGCCAAGCGCCTGGCACGCAAGACAACGCGTCTGTCCGCCTCATCTGGCTTTCAGTGCGGATGTATATGTGCGTCCAGGATTTCGTTGTTCTCCCATCACAATTGAGACTAGTCTGTCAATTCAGCAGGATACTCCATTATACCAAGTGGCAGAAAGGCAAAATTCTATGGCTGAGGAATTTTGGGTTCTGCTTGCAAGCTCGTGTGTGGCAGAATGGTGCAAGGCATTGGGAGGGAAAGAAAACCTGAAGAGATAGTTGAAATACATAAACCAGAGGGAGACAATTCACTGGAATGCAAAGCCTTACTGCTTCTACGTATTTAGACCACTTTCATATTAAACAATTTGCAAGAAAATTTGATGGATCACAAAACACTTATTTTACAGCAGAATGGCCCACAGAGTAAAAAATCAATACTTGCACTGAAGTTATAAACTGAATAATGTACATATTTGAAAACAAAATTATACTCCTTTTTTGTTGCAGGAGAGCTGATGACTGCAGCATGTTGGTTGAGGAAGTTTGTTGCTAATCATCCCGACTACAAGCAAGATAGTATTGTAACTGAAAAAATCAACTATGACCTAATTATGAAATGTGACCAAATTGCAAAGGGGATGCATGACTGTCCAAAACTAATTGGAGAGCCAGTCAGCAAACCAAAACACTCAGATGGCAAGCACAGCACTGTTTAATATCATGGAATTGTATACTTTGATGTTAATCATACAGATTTTGCATGGTGCAGAGACCAAGAATGTGCACAAACTAATGAACAGGGCCAACCATGTAAATTAAATCTTTATTTTATTGATTGTTTAAATCAATGCAGATTTGTGCATTGCAGTTGTCAGGTGACATGTAAGCTACATGTGTGTATATATATTGTTTTTAGATTAACAATGTATTTTTAATAACACTCTAACATGGGATGTTGCAAAAATTCTGCTGTAGATACAAATGGAGAAATGTACTTTGTATATATAATTTTCTTACCACAAATTCCATTGCTTTTTGTTCATTGACTGTGTAAATGTACTGAATTAAGCTGTTTTGATCATGTAAGAATAAATAATGAATCCTGTAGATGTTTATATTGAATGTTTTGTTGATTGACTGACTAAAAGAAATCTACTAACTTAATGTTCTTGTGTCCACATTGTGTGAAATATTATCTGAAGATGCACTGGTTTACAAAAAAATAGTTTTTGTAAGGGCTTTGACAAAGATTAGTTTAAATGGATTGTGTTTGATTGCATTGTTTTATAAGTGAGGTAGTGCAGTAAATATTTCATGGTTTTCATGGTGAGAAAATGAAACCAATCAAGGAGATGGAATTGTAAGTGTAACCTTAATAAATTTACTCTGGAAATTGAAATTGGACTAAATAACTGTACTGACATACACAACGATATTCATTAGATATTGCTCGGGTGGAGTAAGTTTTACAAACTCTTTCGAGTGCATTTTTCCCCATGAAGATAAGCCACACTTGGCTACAAAGTATGTATAAAGAGACTGTCCCCACCATTCTGGAAGAGCACTTAGTCAGAAATTTTGTTACCTGCTTGCTTCACCCGTATAAGATTTTTGTAAACCACTCGTCGGGACTGATGGTAGTAACGCATTTTGAAAATAAAAATTGTGAAGTCTCTCCTTGTCTGAACACCTGATTCTGTGGTGTTGGTGGCCTTTGAGACTATAGCACAGGTATCAACTTTTGCTGCTTCAAATCTAGCTAGGACTAGTTTTCTTGTCTGAATGATCTGTCCCGATGAACTGATCCAAATTTGAGGTTCTCAATTGTTCTGAGTGGACAAGTATCAATTAAATCCATAGGTTTTCAATTCATGCTCCTATTCCAAATGTGACAACTGCTTTACTGAGGAGTAAGATACCTGATTGAGACTACAATAGGCTAGAAAGTTTTGTTTTTAAACTCGTGGCGTTGGGATGTTCTCCAAGAGTATTTTTCCTGTGCTAAACTATTCTGGAAGGATTTGCTTCGTCTGCAAAATTGGCTTTTCTCGTGGCTGTGTTGGCCTGACTGGAGATGTACTTCAGCTTTTGAGGGCTGCAGTGACCCTCAAGCCTGCTATAAATATATAAATGTAAGTTGTTACTATGCATTATCCAAAAATTTGGAGGTATATTTGTGTTTATATCTTGCGTCTTCAGAATTGAAAGGTGAAGTTTACACTTTTTTCCACTCATTAAATGAGTCCTTGAGAAAATGTAATTTGCTAAGTGAAAAATAGCATCTAATTTGGGTGCATCCAGCCATTCAATTCATTTTAACAAGCTGAATTCAATTCTGGACCTGGTGGGAAATCTGAACTCCTGGGTTTCCATAATTCTCTTGTCCATCATCTGTATCCAATATAAAATTGGGTGGAGAGGGAGTTGTTGGATTTTATCGGCCTCTGTCAGAGATGATAAACTTTAAAACACCCTTGAACAATGAGGAAAAGTCTTTTCCTTGTACAAAAGTCTCCCATACTGAAATGAACCCAAAGCCCCTGACAGTCCATGTAGTTGGGCAAGTTGCAGCATTGGTTTTCTTCATATGAGGATAACTGCAGACCAGGTTTACTTCCCCTGCTCTATCACCTTGTACAGAACACACAGTCTGCTGTTTGACTCAAGTTAGCTAGCATAGGTTGTCTTCTACCACTTTTTTTTAACCTGGCTTCCATAATCCACCTTGTCTTCCTATGGGATTCTATTGGACTACCATTATACTTTGCTAGTTTTACAAGATGACAGCTTTGACGAGATAGGTAAAAGATTATTGTAACACATTTGGGTAAAAGATTATTGTAACACATTTGGGTAAAAGATTATTGTAACACATTTGGGTAGATCTTGACTGTGCGATAGTGTAAAACGGGTGATGACGCGTCTGCAGCCCATTTTACATCCCGATATTTATTTCCATTGACTTTGTTTTACACTCGTACAAAGTCATCATCTAACCCATTGAACGTCAGAGTTTGTAAGATATGTGAGCCCCTCTCTTCCAGGACAGAGTCAGGCATTTAGCATATTGTAGTTTTTTTCTTTTGTGGGGCTGAGCTGTGTCTGAAGAAATGTACAAAACTTGCAATTGACTTTGAAATCGCTGTAAGGGTTTGATTTAAAGCAATGTGAAGAGGATTTAGCAGCCTTTCTCCACCTTTTCATCAGGTGATCTCCATCAACAACTTTTTTAAGCATTGCAGAATGTACCACGCTGAAACCCTTGTAAGGTGACTTTTTGCCCACATAACAATTAATCTTTATCAAGTGAAGGTTAATAGTCTGTAACATTTTGTATAAACGTCCTTGTGCTGATCCATGAAGCATAAAATAATGCATGTAGCAATTGGTTTTTCACAATATGAACTCTGTACATCATTTCATGCATGCAAGATATTTCAAGGAGCAAAGTGTGAACAAAAGTACCAGTTATTAAATCAATTCAAGCTCAAAGCAGTAAGGTTAACCCCCCTCCCCATTTCCCCCCTGATTCTCTACGTGCCTTAAAAACCATTAAATCTCTTCCAGTTCTGCGACCTGCAACATTAGCTCCATTTCTCTCAAATGCTGCCTGACCTCGAGTATTTTCTGTGTTTATTTTAAATATCCAGCATCTGCACTATTTTGCTTTTATAAAAAAAAGTTATTGCTGCATAAGGGTAAAAGCCAAAGGGAGATAAATGAATAATCTAAGGATGGAAATAAAGTCAGAGGGAGGAAAAAGGAAAGTTTTGAAAGAGATCTGGTGCTCTCAAACAGAAGAGGTTGCCCAATTGTTGAGCTTTCCTGCATTAGGTCCTTCTGAGTACATTTGCTTTAAATAGGGAATTACACAATGTCTAGTGCAAAAAGTAAGAAAATTAAACTCAGTTACTGAAATTCAGACCTGCTTCAAGTGCAGAGCTAGCCGATCGCTCACTATTAATTTCTCCAGAATATTTGTTGCTCAACCAACATTACTAAAATCATAATCTGGTCATTATCGCATTGCTGCTTGTGGGACCTTGCTGTGTGCAAATTGGCCGCCACATTTCCTACATTACAACAGTGACTACACTTCAAAAGTACTTCATTGGCTGTAAAGTGCTTTGGGACATTATGAAGTCATGGAAGGTGCTACATAAATGCAATTTTTTTTGCCTTGGATTGCAAGAAACCCCCAGCTCCACTGCAGAGCATCGGATAGCAATGTCTTCAATGGTCCTGACCAAGATCAGAGCTATTTGGGTCAAATTGACCATTGTTGAAACTACCTTCTGAAAGATTAAGGACATTCAGATTGTTAATTATCATTTTAACAATTGAATCCTGTGATCAGGATGACTTTGTGTGCCAGGACACCTTGGAGGACACAGTTTTTGCGACAAAGGAACAAAATGCCCACTGCCAAAAGTAATGACCTAGATAAGATAGATACAACAGCAGAAGGGGATAAGGCTGAAACAATACGGATACAACTGACTAATGATAATGGCTTGCTTTAGAAAATCCTCTGATGGCTTTTCACAATTTTTGGATCCTGGAGGATTGATATGATCCGGTTTATTCAGCTATACCTATAACCTCCTGAATGACAGCGTGCACTGCACCCTAGCTCCATGACCTATAAAGACATATGAATCTATTTTGCCATCGGGCCAATATTTACCTACCAAACAAAAGAGGATTTTCTAAAGCAAGCCATTATCGTTATTCAGTCTATCCATTTTGTTTCAGCCTTATCCCCTTCCGCTGTTATATCCATCCTTTGCTGCTACGTCATTCTGAATCAATAATACAACCCCTTCACCTTTTGTAGGTCTATCTTTGTGAAACATTTTATACCTCCTCAGCTCCGCCTGTTGCCCGTCTGCCATTAGCCAACTTTCTTAGATGGCAAAAATATCCACATTCTCGCTAGTTCTATATTCAATTAACTCCAGTACTTTATTCTGGATGTTCATAGCATTTGTGTAAGACATTTAAGTGTATTCTTTAAACATCCCTTTTCTTACTTGATGTTTCTACTATTGATGTCATTCATTTTCTGGTCCCAAATTTGTTTTGTTCCTACTCTGCTGACAGAAACGTAGAAGGGTCAAACTTGTTGCCCCTGACAGTTGCGACTATAACTCTAGTCCATTTCCTGGGGTCAGGGAGCATTACCATAATTAGGGTGGACACCAAGGCCATTTATAGCTGAGGAGCTTGCCTCAGGTGAGGAGAGAGAAATCACTGCAGTGTCTTGTCACAGCATAAGTTTCCAAAAAATGTTTAAATATGCCCATTTCTCTAATATAATCAACTGTTCTGCATGGAGTTTCTGAGGAACCTGTGGGTCTTGACTTGTTAAATAGGATATGTTCTTGACACTTAGGGAGAGGACGGATTCACTTGTACCCAGCGTTGCTAGGGCACAAATGATTTAAAAAATGCTTTGTATGATGTATTCCCGTCATTTGCCTTTCATTATAATACACCTGTCCATATTTGGGCAGATGTATTCTACATCCAATATCACTTCCAGCCGAAAATGCAAGAAGTGCCGCCAGCGAAATGGCTTCCCGCCCGATTTTCGTCCCCTGTACACACTGGTTAACAAGTGAAGAAATTTGGACCTCCCTGTTTTGGGTCTGTTGTGACTTCTCCCGTGCCTTGCCAGATTAAATCTGTTCATACTGCCCTACTTGCCTCTGTGCAAGGACATTGGTACCAATCTGGTATAGATGAAACCCATTTCATCTGAACAACATGCATCTGTCAAGACTTGTCCCAATATCCGAGGAATCTGAAACTCTTCTTTCTACACCATCTCTCTAGCCATGCAATGGTGCATCTGTTTCTAACAAACTGCTCCAGAATGTGGCTCCAGAGGTGATTCTGAGTTCATTACCTTTCAGATGTTGCTCTTTAATCTTGGACCTAAATCCAAAAACTGCCTGTTCCAGACCGCCATCTAAATCTTTCCTATGTCATTCTTTCCTGTGTGAACCAGGATTTCTGACTATTACCCATTCAGTTTTTCCACCCCCTTCATTACGTCCCTTATCCTGGCACTCGGGAGTCAATGCCATTTTGGACTCCCAAGTTGCGACTGCAAATATTATTGTCTACACCCTAATTACAGAATCCCTCTTACTAACAGCTGCCTGTTTTCATAGATTGTATTACTGCTTCCTCAGAAGTAATTCCTTGTTCCACAGTGCAGTGGTGTTGCTTGTGTTGACTCTCCACTGTGCTTCTATTCTCCTTGTAGGTGTCAAGAATCATACACGTACTCGTATAAATTCAGACCCACAAGTTCCTCTGGTCTCCTCTTGCTTTCTCTTGGTGGTTACCAAGTTACTTCCTTCTGCTTCACTGTTCCTTAATGTCGCATAATCATTTCCTGGAATGTATCTTCCAGAAACCTTTCCTCCCTACTTTTGTTACAGAGTGTAGCCAGCTGGTGTTGAAGTTTAGCATTCCTCAGATCGAACACCACATTTCATGGATCTGCACTCCTCCTGGACACTTTGCACATAGATTGAAACTGCACATAGCACCAGTCTTACTCTTGATCCTTCTATTTCTATACTCCCAATTACTGTGGTACTCACACGTAGTAACTCTAGAACTAATTTTGTCCTCTTTCAGTCTCATATTCAGGGACACCAGATTGTTAGATGCCCTGCCTGGAGGAAACGGCACACACAGAATATGCTATTCCACCATCTTGTGATAGCCAATTCTAGACACATGCATGAGGCTCCAGCTTTCTCTAATGAAGACCAAGCTCTTTGGCTTTAAGATGTTACTCTCTTGAAAATTGCTGGCCATCAGAATAATTATGATTGAGATGGTATAGAGTTTATTATGGACTGGTCTTAATGCTGACACAGATTCTTTGCTGAATATAGTTGCCTGTTTAATTTAGCAGGCTGTGACACTTCTTCTGCTGAATCATTGTTCTCAGATTGCTGATTGAATTTATACATCAGTTCTTTATTGAGCAGAGTAGGCAATATGGATAAAAAGGTGCCCTGGCTTATTTATAATATTGTTGATACCTTTGCTATTAAAAGATAAAATTTCAATTAAAAACAGATCAAGATTTGCTGGGTGTTTTTATATTGCAACTTTTGTTGTCCTAGTGGATCCTCAGTAGTTTATTGTTTGTGGAAAATGTAATCAATATGGTCTAACTGTAGAGTTTATATCAATTGCCTATATGAAGGCTGCAGCCTTTATAAGCATATATCGCTTAATTATGCTCTTAAATGAGGGAAAGGGAGACTATTTATTTTGGGGAAGTTCAATCTACAGGAATAATCCTGAAATAGAAATAGCCATTTAGGATTATAGCTTGAGAAAACAGCAAGCCATGTGCATCAATTGTTATTTTCTTTTTTTCTTTCTCAAGTTGCAACACGCCATTAGGACAGCCAGGAAATTCACTACCAGACAATTTGATTTTCTTTTCTAGTCCTTGCGAGACACCTTGGAATGTTTCACTATGCTAAAGGCTTAATGCAACTGCTGTTGGCCACTGGGTGTGGGGTTCTGGGTCCTTGCATTGCAGGGTACAGCACCCAACAATTTTTTCAGCGTGGCTATGTATTGTCTCCCTTTCACAGCAGTGTTTGGCTTGATTCAATATCCCAGAAATGGCTGGAAAAATAATGGCGAGTTCACGGTGCCCAACATTATTAGTACATAAAAAAAAACAACAATTGTGGCGAAGAAGAGATATGCCACGAATTTGCCACAAATTGCTGGTTTTTTTATATACTAAATCGCTGGACGATTTGCACTGCTCCGTGGTCAGCCTCACCAAAGGAAACAATGAAATTGTAGAGTATCACTCCTGTAAATTGTTTTATTAACTTTTACATGTTCCTTTCTGTCTCTTTTCTCTATCTTAGTCCGCTCTCTTTCTTTCTCTCTCTCTCTTTATTTTTCTTCCTGTAACTAACGACATTTAATTCACCTTACTGTCTTCTCTATTGTTTTCTCTGTTTCTTTATCCTTAAATTTCATGGGTTAAGGAGACAGACCATTGGACCCGACGTTCAGGAGGTCCCAGATGCCCTGTTGCCCTCTTCGTGCCATTATCAATTCATATTTCCAGCAATTTGCAGCACAAAAATAATACAATCTGAAGGGTGAGGTAAAAAAATCTAGTTTACCCCGTTTGCCGACAAATGCCCGCTCCAGCAATTTCTGGGCCTATAATTCATTAAGAGGCTATTTTTAATGAAGCATGTTAAATTATTTCTGTGTGAGGAACTCTTCCACAATATGCCATTGATAGTATAAAGTTATGGTTATATTTATAAAGTTAACTATGGTGGTGGTGGTCTGGGCCCGGTACAGGATGGGCTCTTGCTTGTGGAAAGTGCAACTGCTCTCCTTCAGTGACTATTTTATTTCCTAGGGTCTCATGGGATGTCTTAATATTACCTCCCTGTGTCCAGGGACTTAATTCCCCAACCAAACAACAGAAGGTGTTTGCCTATCTCTGTGGGTAGAGGTATGTATTGCCCCCCAAGCGATGCAGAACGTGAAAAGCAAGGTATGGGTCAGCACCTCTTCCTACTTCTTTCATTCCTCTTTCTAAGAAGCAGGCACTTGCCATCCTAATTCATGAGGATATGCTATTTTTATTTTGCTGAATGAACAGGCTTTGGACTAGTCAGCTGGTACGCCCAGGAACTTTTTATAATGTTTATACCCCAAGCATTTTTCTCTCTGATCTTTTTCTTGTTCTCACTCATGACTCATACAAATATTCATCCTCAGGTAGATAAGTTGCCTAGCAGCTTGACTTCCCACTCTCGTGAGGCTGTAGTCTTGCACCTGGATGTGCGGTGAAGGTGTTACTCAATCTTTTATTCTAAATCGCACAAATCCTTTCCAAGCATTAACTATTTATTCACCCTGGGCGACTAAATTCTGAGGTTAAGGCTTCCAAGATTGGCTCAGACCTTTACTGAAATGATTCAAGCCCTGAAAATGCAACAGTTCCCACTGAGGCTAAACAGAGTAAGGAGTAAGGAGTGTGATGGAAAACTCTCCACTTGCCTGGATGAGTGCAGCTCCAACAACACTCAAGAAGCTCGACACCATCCAGGACAAAGCAAACCGCTTGATTGGCACTCCCTCCACCACCGGCATACCGTGGCTGCAGTGTGTACCATCTACACAATGCACTGCAGCAACTTGCCAAGGCTTTTTCAGCAGCACCTCCCAAACCCGCGACCTCTTCCACCTAGAAGGACAAGGGCAGCAGGCGCATGGGAACACCACCACCTCCAAGTTCCCCTCCAATCACACACCATCCTGACTTAGAGGTATATCACCAATCCTTCATTGTCGCTGGGACAAAATCCTGGAACTCCCTACCTAACAGCACTGTGGGAGTACCTTCACCACATGGACTGCAGCAGTTCAAGAAGGCGGCTCACCACCACCTTCTCAAGGGCAATTAGGGATGGGCAATAAATGCTGGTCTTGCCAGCGATGCCCACATCACAGGAATGAATTTTAAAAAAGATATCTCCGTCCTCAGTGACCCTCAGCTTCTTTCTCTGTTACAAATTCAGGTCTGCCATAGATACCATCTTGGGTCCAGCGGTATGAGTCACTCCTGTAATCAGTTTGAGCATCTTACTTTTATAGCATTTGACTCATACTGCCCAGTATCTACTTGTAACCCTATGTGTGATCTGAAGTGGATATTCGTAAACATACTTCTTCAATCTCTGCAAACGCAGTCCCAGAAAACATTTGGTGAGACGATGCTTCAAATGAATTATTGATCTGCTTTAACTCACAGCATGTGAACATACTGAGCAACAATTATGATGAAATTCACTTATTTCAATCAATACAACTTGTCTTTGCGTAATAATGAAAAATAATAAACGCACTACACTTCCTCACATCACTTAAGCAGAATAACCCCTCTGCATTTTGGTCTTCAGCTCAATGCAGAATCCCCTCTCCCTGCAATCTCCTGTCTTTTCTTCAGCCTGACTACATGATCAGATTTTTAGTCAAACTAACAACTCCCCACCACCCTCCCCGAGCTCAATCCACCAGCCTAACTAAGCAATGGCTCCTGTTGAGTTCAAATGAAATAGTGTTGCAGCAGCATTAAGTATGAATGATCACTAGAATGTCATGGTATTGTTCATTGTCTTCAGCATGCTGGTTCAGACAGCCTATCTGAATTCTAATCTAGATCTCCCAGCCCCGTTGTCCAATGAATTTAACCCTTTGAGAGCTAAGTTTAGCCCAACAATAGCATTTTTAACATATATTACGCCAAGGCCCCCCGATGGCAGGACAGTCATGAATTCCAAAATGTGCCACTCAGCTTCAGGAAAAGTCTGGAATATTGTGGGGAGACAGCCAAGGCAGTGTTCTGCAAGTTTTTTATTACCTCGGCCTCTGATGAAAACTGGTTCTTGAGGGCATGCTGTTTGGAGAATCTTTTTCCTGGTGGATTCCCTTGTTACTTTATTTTTAATTTTTATATATTTGTAGTCTTGCTTGTTTTCCCCTCCCCACCTATTGCTATGTAATTCAAATATACTAAGAATAAAAGTTTAAACAGGTATAAAACTGTCAGGATTTCCAAGGACTTGTTATAATGTAAAATGTTGTACTCTGCACTGCTGGCTAAATAGAAAATCAGCAACAGGTTTGAGAAGTATTAGTTCACAATCCAGTAGTACATATGAGGGAGGTCAAAATTCATCAGCTAATTTAGAACCTGCTATCTTAAAGATGATTTTGCCATTGTAAGCGAGTTAGCATTATGTGTAACATTAATTCAGTGCAGCAAATCTGCTGCCTGATGTGGTTTTAGAACTGACCTTTACATAACTATAGATCTTGAAATACGACGAAAGCTCTTCCTGCCATCTCCTGAACGACTCCGCATAAATCACTGAGAACACCTTTATACTCAGTTATCTCCAATTACTGGGTTTAAAAATGATTATGCGCAGCATTTCGAGTGAAACAGCAAAGCCTTTCTAAATGTTTATTTAAGCTATTAGAATAGTGTCAGAATTAGAAGTGTACAAATGCTCCAAAATTCGTAAAGTATCAGATGATGGATCATTGGCCCAGGCCATACTCAGTACAGGGAAATCATTTCAGATAAACAGCTTGATGTTGAAACTTGTATAAATTCATTCATTCATTCACGGGCTCGACGGGCCGAATGGCCTCCTTCTGTGCTGTAACCATTCTATGATTCTATGATTTTAACTACATATTATGAAATGCACGATACAGTCATGTGTACCATGCTCTGCATGGAATTATGACAGTTATGGGGATTTTAATTTCCCAGGCATTCAATGGTCTAATAGCGAGCCATCTAGCATTGAGAGCAGGTAAGCTGAATGATCTGTAGCTATTATAAATGACTGTTTCCTAATACAACATGCTAATGCGGAAACTAGGGATAATCGGGTACTTTTAGTTTTAGTAGTGATCCTAATATAGAATCAGACCTCCACACGGAAACACCAGGGCAACAGTGACCACAATATTATTAGATTCAACTTGACCAATCAACATAAAGTTGCCAAAAATGCAATGCCAATTCCAGACTTCAAGAGGACTAAATTTGCAAAAATGGCAAAGGACTTGAATGGGGTATATTTGGGGAAATTACCAACAGAGAGGAAAAATGGAATACCTTTACACCATTCTAATACAAAAGGAAGCCATGTATGTCCCTAGAGTCAAAAGAAGGGCACATGGTAGAACAAAGCCATAGTGGATAACTGGTCATGTGCAAGGTCAGATAAGACTTAAGCAAAAGTACTTTACACACTAAAAGAAAATCCCGGAATTTGCGGATGTAATGACCGTGAAACTGTCAGCGTTCGCCGTAATTACAACTGTGAAACTGACAGCAACGTCTGGTGTCCGCACATGCGTTGTTGAATGCGGAAATCCAGAATTTGCTGTCTGTGATTCCCTGCTCCTCTACAACGCGCTGTTGAACTCCCCACAGCCGGCAATCAATTGAAATCACTGAACTGACACGAACTTCAGTTTTAACGCTCTAATATCGCTGTTGAAAACCACCCAAAAAATTAAGCCTTGTTCAATGAGCTATACAGAGTCATAACTACTGCTGAACAACCTCTCTGGCCCTGAAAAACTAATTTTATATTTGTAGAATGTCAAATTTTTCATTATGATAAAAATTCCATGGTTTTTAAAATTATTTTTTAAGTTTGTTTATGATATTTCAGCTTCTATCTTAATCCCATGTGTATGTCCCAATCTTTATTTTGCTTTCTGTAAAATGATTTAAAAAGTGAAGGTTAATCAGTGCATTTTACTTCCTGGTTTGCAGTCTGTGAGAATTCTTCAATGTGATTGGCTGCTTAGCCAGCTTGATGACATCACTGTTGCTGGACACTGGAGAGCCCCTAGACTTGGCACTAGAATCAAATTAACGTCGGCAGAAGTGAAATCCACACCACCAAGATCGCTAGATCTTTGTGGGCAGCTTTCTTCGAGGTCAGCAGCGAGCGCCATCACTTCGCCACTGACCGCACAATCCGGGCCAATAACTCTCAAGAGAACAGGGATAACAACAACAATTTGCAGTTATATAGTGCCTTTAACATAGTAAAATGTCCCAAGCTTCACAGGAGCGTTATCAAACAAAATTTGACACCAAGCCACATAAGGAGATATTAGGGCAGGTGACCAAAAACTTGGTCAAAGAGGTAGGTTTTAAGATGCGACTTAAAGGAGGAAAGCGAGGTAGAGAGGCGGAGAGGTTTAGGGAGGGAATTCCAGAGCTTACGGCCTAGGCAGCTGAAGGCATGGCCGCCAATGATGGAGCGATTAAAATCAGGGATGTGCAAGAGGCCAGAATTGGAAGATAGGTATCAAGGTCAATAAAGGCAACAAAAGCTGCTATCAGAGCAGCTAAAACATCAATGGAAAAGAAGGTAGTGGATAACTGTGGTAGCAATAGTAACATCACTTTTAGCTATGTTAGGAGTCAGAAGGTGATAATAGACATCATAAGACTGTAGAGTTTCGCAATTATCGCGATTCTAATAATGTGAGAGAAACAGGTTCAATTGTACATTTTTATTGAACGAAAGACTGCTTTTAAATAAAAGGGTACAGCAGCCTGTAAAATGGCCACCGAGCATCGTGACAGACGTTTTCCAGAACATAGTGAGCAGACAAGATGGCGCTGAATATACATTCATAATGAAACCATGCACGGTATAGATTGGGAAGGCAGGATGCAACCCATTTGCGTTTTGGACAAAAACAATGATATAAGTGCTTGAATCGTTTCATATGCACGATGAGAATCATTGCTCTGGACAATCGGGGGCCCATCCAGACACATCAATACACAAATACCCCCCCCAGCTCAACAATGGGAGAGACATTGACGGGTGATTGGGCCAGTTTTCAGGGGATCCCGAAACCAGTTGAGGAGACGATTTATACACATCCTGCCTAGCTCAACAATGAAGAAGACATTAACGGATAGTTGGCCAGTTTCGGGTGATCCCGAAACTAGTTAAGAAGACAATTACCCCATACCGGGAGCTTTGGGCGCCAAAATTAAACAAAAGACAGCATCTTGATTTGAGCAGGAGATAAGGCCCGGCCAAACAGTATAACTATAGAGGACAAATGTTCCTCAGGAGTTACGAGTTACAGTTACAGTCAAGTTACGGATTAGTCAGATTGGAAGAGTTACGGAGATTGGAAGAGTCTTAGTCTTGCAGTCTTGTGCGTGTCCTGCCCGCAGTGCTGTGCTGGTCCGGTGTTCGAGTGTTGGGTGGAGTTCGGGTTCGAGTTCGTTGTTCGTGGTCCGTGTTGGCCAGAAACAGAACCTCAGAACGAGCCACCTCGACACGGCAGGCAGTAGGGTACACCATCCCGATCGTCGGTAAACGGTGTCCGGATCCATCAGGGCAACGCAACGGTGTGTTCCCGAGCGACCAGCCGTCGGTAGCGAAGAAGACAAGAATCTCGGCCGAGCGAGGCCCGAGTGACGAGAAGAAATTCCACGTGGGAGGCGCCACGGTCAGTAAAACCCCGACCGCGCCCGAAGATAAACGACGAAGTAGGTTCAAATCCACCTTTTGAATCCTACCGAAAATTTCATGACATCAGGAAGACAGGCTTATCTTCTGGTTATTTGAGCGGGTAGCCTGGGCCATCCATGACGAACGTCCATCGGGGCTGTCTCAAGTGGGTCCATCAGGGCAGCGAGTGTAAACAAGTCGAGCTCAGAAGCCTTTACAGCCACGTGACAGCCAGGCGCTGCAGCGAAAAGCTGCAAGCCTCATTTTAAATTCCGGAGTAACCCGAGTGGTGAGCATGTTTCCCGACCCTACAAATGCAGACGTAGTTTAGGTATTGTAAGGGAGGGTGGTTCCTAAGGTTAATGTGTAATGTGTTCCCCCTTTTACGATGTGTCGTGTGTTCCCCATTTGTATAGACCAAGTTTTATAGACGTGTGTATACTTGTAATTTCTTTGATCTGCGCATATGACATGTATTTCATTATTTTGGACACCGTACAATAAAGGCATTCATTTCGTGCTATTCAACCAGGTCTATTTGAGTTTTTCTCTGCATTACTGCTCCTTTGCATCTAAGTCCAGGTGTCAGAACCGTAAGGGCAAGTGGGTCGAACCACTCACAGGTGATTATTGCAAAAGTCTGGCCGGAGACCAGAGCAAGCAATAGCACAGGCAACGAAAGCCTCACCTCGCCGGCCCCCCCTTACAAGACCGTTAAAGGATTCCTCAGGGCAGATTCAAGACATGGCAGAGGTTTTAAATGACTACTTTGCACCAGTCTCTACTCCAGTAGATGACTGATCTTTCGCTGATCTTTTCCTGTCCGCCATTTTCATATGTTGGTATGTATGTTCATGAAAGATTTTCTACAAATCAAACTCCATTTTCAGTTTATAAAAGTTACACAGTCACCAAGCTGAGTTTACAGAAAATTCCACAGGGTGTTTGTGAGAGTTGACTGTGGATGTAAGAACATAGGAATCTGTGGAACCAGAAAAGACAATATAAGTTCTGAGTTTTGGTGTCATCTTCAAATCTGTCAGATCAAAGCCAAACCTTCACATATACAGATTCAATTGTATCCTTCAAAAGGGAATTGGATAAATACTTGAAGGAGAAAAAAATTGCAGGGCAATGGGGAAAGAGCGGGGGAGTGGGACTGACTGGATTGCTCTTTGAAAGAGCCAGCACAGACTGGATGGACCGGATGGCCTCCTTCTGTGTTGTACTATTCTATGATGCTATGGGCGCGATCTTGCCAGCCCTGGGGAGGCGGGTTTGGAGGCGGGACTGCTGGGAAAATGGCAGAATCTGGGGGCGGGTACCCAACCCGCCCCCAACCCGCCTCCGTGCCATCTTGCCAGGAGGTGGGTAGCCAACCCACACTGGGTCCCATCTCCTTGGAGGCAGGAAGGGAATTAGTGCCACTTATCTGCCTGTTAACAGGTAGTTAACAAGTAGATAAGAGGATTATTCCCATTTTACCCACACGAGTGCGGGCTTCCTGAAGGCTCCGAACCCCGCCAGGGTCACCGAGGCGAGCAGTGGGTCTGCGGGGGTCGGAGGGGTGCAAAAGTGCGCTGTGAAGGTAAGTGATGGGTGCAAGTGTGGCGAGGTGAGTATGTGAGATAAGTGGAAAGTGATAGAAAAAGTTTACTTACCTTTGTTTCTTCCTGCAGGCTTCAAGAGTTGGGGATGCGGAGAGTCTCGTACCTCCGCGGCAGAGATGACAGATGGCCGCTGCATTCTCCAATGCAACAACCATCTAATTTCTGCAAAAGAAAGAGATTTGATGAGTCTTGAATTCAAGAACTCATCAAACTACAGAGAATGTCAGTGTTTGACAGCTTCACAGAGCTGTCAAACGATGACAATTCATCTGTCAAAACTTTTTGACAGATGAAACGTCATACGCTGATGTTCTCTGTAACCGGCTTCCCCTTAATTGGCCTGCTAAGCCCGCTGGGCGGGCTTAACAAGGTCAATCAAGGGAAAATAGCGTGGGTTGGCCAGAAGTTGATGGAGGCGGGACTGAAACCCGACAAGTGGGAGTCCCGCCTCCAAAAGCTCCCCATTGGCAAAATCCAGCCCTATGATTCTATAGCTATGTGAATTGGAGGTCCATGAAGTTTGATAGCCATCAAGAAAGATACATAGCTGACTAGCAGCACAGAGTGTGTCGGGGTGATAATTAAATAGACGTGGTTAAAGCTATGCTTGCATTCAGCCATAGAACAAGATATCAATTTTGACAGTTACTAAATGGCACAAGTTCCTTGGAGCAATTATTTGAAATCACAATGTGCATTTTTATCATTTCTGGAACAAGTTTAAATCTTTTACACAGGGAAAGGTAATCCGATTATAGCACAGTTATCTTGGCAATAAGAAAAGTGTACTCTACTTGATGTGTCCTGTCCCCTGTGGTTTTCTTGTCATGTGCCGCAACTGTAGCAAATAATTCAGCTCTCATGAG
Source organism: Squalus acanthias (assembly GCA_030390025.1). Taxonomy (NCBI): domain Eukaryota; kingdom Metazoa; phylum Chordata; class Chondrichthyes; order Squaliformes; family Squalidae; genus Squalus; species Squalus acanthias. The sequence continues at coordinate 24,352,499 of CM059433.1, read as the reverse complement.
CTTTAACGAACTGGAAAGAAACTGCTGCTGGTTGAAGCTCGCTCACTATAGACTAAAGGGATACTTCGCAGTTAACTTTCTTGGGCTGCAACATTCGCTTGCAGTGTCCTTGTGTCTGGTTTCTTCATAGTCTCTATGATTGACATTATGGCCTAGAAATCCAATCGTGCCTGAAAACGGGGCGAAGCATGCACTGCATGCGCCTGTTAGTATTGACACGCAGCACGTAATTTTTGTGCTGCCTGCTGCTTATAATCACGCAGACATGCAGCCAGCGCTACCATTCATTGGCTGCACACCAGAGAGGACAGATATCAGGTGTCTATGATGCCACTTAAAGGCAGCCAGCACCTCTTAATGGTGGTGTGCAATCTGGCTGCAGAGAAAAAAGAAGCTAGAGCTGCAAACAATGGTTTAAGTAGATGTTGAGCGGGATTCAAGGTTCTCTGATGCTGCACTGGAAGCCCTTGTGCAGACAATAGAGAGGAGGAGGGACACCCTCTTCCCCTTGGGATGGGGGAGGTGGCAGGAAGCCCTCCAGGCATCTTCCTTGCCAGAGCAAACAACAACAAAAGCAATTTGTATTTATATAGCGCCTTTAACGTAGTAAAACGTCCCACGGCACTTCACAGGAGTGTTATAAAACAAAAGTTGGTCAAAGAGGTAGGTTTTAAGGAGCGTCTTAAAGGAGGAATGAGAGGTAGCGAGGCGGAGAGGTTTAGGGAGGGAATTCCAGAGCTTAGGGCCGAGGCAGCTTAATCACTTTCCCAAAGAACAGCTGGAATCAGCAGGAGAGGGCCCTGGGTTTTGCCCAGATTGCAGGATTCCAAAATCCAGGGCATTATAGATTTCACACGTGTTGCTCTGTTTGCTCCTGCCCATAATAGTGGGGCCTTCACGAACCATCAATGTGTAGCTAATATGCAACCACCTGCACAGAATCATGCAGGTCAATACTCGCTTTCCAGGAAGCACATGATGCCTTTATTTTTCAGCAATTGTCTGTTCAGCCATTGTTTGGCCTGGAAAAAAAGTGCAAGGCTGGCTCCTTGGAACACTGCAGCTCTGGCTTGTGACACCTGTGTGATGTTCATGTACGTAAGCCCAGAGTATCGGTAGAATTAGCAGTTGACCCATTAGACTTATTGCCCCTTGATGAACAGTCCTCTGCACTTCCACATCAGGCAGTTCTCCAGAAGGAATGCTTTTCAAAAGAGGATGTCTCCGTCTCAGATCCAAGTTACACCAGAAACCTTGCTGGTTCATCTGAGCAAGAAACAACTGCTGTGATCCACAGTGTTGATTGATTATGCTTGGTGTTTACTTTCCAACTTAATGTGGTGGCCCTCTATGCGCCTGCTGGACAAGCAAAACTGCTTTCATGCTAATGGTGGAATGGATCCAATTCGCACCATCTCCAGAGATATCAGGAAGGAGCCACTGAACTGTAATGATATCCACTAGACTGTTTAAGTAGCCAATACAAACTGATCCTCATTAGACACTCAGTCATTATAGCAATGTGTTAAAGCAAACATTTCTGAAACCTTTCTGTAATGAAGGCTCATGATTTTTTTAAATTCCACGAACACAATGCAGAGTCTGAACACAAACTTGAAAGGGAAGAGGATAAAGGCCTGTCCAATCAAGAATCCAAGTATGAATTGTTTTGGTAACATTAAACCCAAGTATTCAATTTTGCTGAATTCAGCATTAGTGGTTGAATCCATCAAAAGATTATTCATAAAGGCCAGCTAGGGGAAGGAACAGGATACTGTAAACGCTCTGCCTGATCGCAATATTGTATTTGTTTTTTGGAAGCTGGATATATTTCAAAGAAAGGCCGAACCTACATTAGATAATTGTCCAATAAAAACAGAAAATGGTGGAAATACGCAGCAGGTCAGGCAGCATCTGCGGAGAGAGAAACCGAGTTAACGTTTCGGTTCGATGAGCTTTCTGACTTGAAACGTTAACTCTATTTCTCTCTCCACAGATGCTGCCTAACCTGCTGAGTATTTGCAGCCTTTTCTGTTTTTATTTCAGATCTCCAGCATCCGCAGTATTTTGCTTTTGTATTAGATAATTGTCCATTTCATTATAATGGGATACATGGCAATGACTATGCAAAATTAATGTAAATAATATAGGGCTGAATAACAAGAACAGGCTACCTAACCCACTGATCTCACAACATCCATTTGGAAATGTTAATAGTGTTACACCTAGTCATCACTAAGTCCTAACTTCCTAGCAACTCTCTGATTATGCCTGCGACCTTCCATACCCTGTAAAACTTGAATGAAATAATTAGCAATATTAATTGCATTGGGTGGCAGATGGTTCCACATGCCCATTACTTGCCATAAATACGTTTTCTGTTATCTCAAGCTTTTGAACCCACATCTTCTTCTCCTGTTTACAAGCAATCTGTTATTGACATCAGTTCTCTTCATCTCCTTAAAGAACTAAACCATATCATTGCTTAATCTTATTTTCTCTAATCGGTATAATCCAAGTTATTTAAATGTACCTTTATAACAAAGTGCTTTGAATGCAAGAATCATACATAGAGCTTTCCTTTGTATAGTGTTGCTCTTTTGGAGCGAACAAGACCAATATTCCAATTATTGTTATAACAACTTGCTTGGAATAACTATGAATGTATCCAATTACCTTGTTTGGGTTTTGCATCAGCAACTTTTACTGTCGGGATATTTTTAACAATCAATGGAAAATAAGTCTTCATCTCCTTCACACACTTCAGTGTTTGATCTTTTCCTTTATCACCCACCCCGTCCCCCCGACCATTATTCCCTCAGATAGTGCCATGCTACAACAAAATAATAAACATAACTATTTCAGAAGACTTCTATGTGCACATTGCATACATACACAATTTTTAAAAATTGACTTTACCATGTCAAGGGAACAATGCTGGAAGGCCAAATTGGTGACAGGAGGGAGGAGGGAAATCTGCCTGTCAAATTATAGAGGCATACTCCCATCTGAATCCCTGTCATTGACCTCATTCAACCTGCTGCCAGCTGTGACCCAGCAAATTGACCCTGTTCATAATACCAGAAGTAGCTTGAATCTCTCATTACTGTAAATGTGATACAATATTACTCAGGGATAATTTATCTTTATCTTCATCTCCCTACGCTCCAGCATTTCTAATATGCCTGACTGGAGCACAACTCAACAGGACAAATTTCCAAGGTTAGGATCATAGAATCACAGAATAATATAACACATAAGGAGGCCAATTGGCTTATTCTCACCTGGGCTGGCTCTTTGCTCGAGCTATCCAATTAGTCCCACTCCCCGGCTCTGTCCCCAGAGCGCTGTATTGTTTTTCTCTTCAAGTACTTATCCAATTCCCTTTTGAAAGTTACTGTTTAATCTGCTTCCACCACCCTTTCAGGCAATGCATTTCAGATCATAACAACTCGATGTGTAACAAAAAAAATCCTCATGTCGCCTCTGGTTCTTTTGCTAATCACCTTAAATCTGTGTCCTCTGGTTACCGACCCTTCTGCCACCGGAAACAATTTCTCCTTATTTACTCTATCAAAACCATTCATGATTTTGAACACCTCTATCAAATCTCCTCTTAACCTTCTCTGCTCTAAAGAGAACAACCTCAGCTTCTCCAGTCTCTCCACATAACTGAAGTCCCTCATCCCTGGTACCATTCTAGTAAATCTCTTCTGCACCCTCTTTAAGGCCTTGACATCCTTCCTAAAGTGTGGTGCCCAGAATTGAACATAATACTTCAGCTGAGGCCTAACCAGTGTTTTATAAAGGTTTAGCATAACTTCCTTGCTTTTGCACTCTATGGCCGCGATTTTATCAGCGGTGTCGGGATGGTGGTGGGAGAGCTGGTTTCCGGGTTCCAGTCACGATCCTGGCTGCAGCCGCTCTGTCAAAGGGATTTTCCCTTGATTGGCCTTGTTAAGCCTGTCCTGTGGGCTTCCCGGCCAATTAACAGGAAGAGGGTCTGATGACGTCATTTGATGAAGCGTCATCAGCCGGTTTCCTTAAAGGGACCATGGCCACATTGAGTTTGACAGTTGTTCTGTCAGTGTTTGACAGCATTGAGGTGCGGCAAACACTGACAAGCACTGCACAAAAGTGGATGCTTGCACCCAGGCTTTCCAATGACTTCCTCCATATGCTTATGGAGGGAGTCACAGCACGCAGGGAGGTTCTCTTCCCTTCCAAGGGTGGAAGAGACCTCCCAGGACACCAACGCAGCCTGGTTGCACATTGCACAGGAGGGCAAAAGCAGGGATGTTGTCAGGGCTCCCTGGCTGAAGTGGCGCCAACCTTTCAATGATCTCAGTGGATCACGAAACGTTACTGCAAAGCCACACTCAACCTCACCCTGCTGTGCCACTCAACACATCCCCATCACTCTGCCTCCATACCCTTCTCCTGCACATCCTTATTCTCACCAACTTACCTTGCACCTCCACCCAACCCTCTCTATCTACATTATCACTTCCCCATCTCACTAGCCACCCCTCACACTCACCCTCATTCGACTGCAAGCATACCAACTAACAACACACAAGGGTAGGCACTTGAAAGGCTTAGCCAATGTCCATGTGAAGTTTCTGGTAATGTGTTGTCATACAGTGAAATCTATTTTTCCAACACTGCCCTTTTTAGACAGATCTGAGCGCACCTTGAGAAGTATCTTACTGAGTTCCAGTGAATGTTGAGACATAATTCTCTGCTGCCCCCCCACCCCAGCTATAGTGACGAGTGTGCATGGAATGGCTTGGACATTAAAGGGATGCTTCACAGTGCTGGTGTGGGATGGTGTCAACCTGGCACATCATGTGGCAGCCAGGGTTAACAGCGTCAAGTGAAGTAAATCTGGCCATGGTGATGCCATCGCTGGCCTCCCAGGCAGCAATGTTGTCAGGGGCTGATGACCTGTGTCCTGTGCAGCATCAGGTGATGGCGGAGAAGGTTGGTGATGTTGGTGTGCCTGGTGATGTTGGTGTTGGGGCTGATCGTGGAAGGATTCAGAGGACCAAGGTCTGATTTTTTCAAGGGCACTGATGTTGCTGCAATAGATGGCAGCTACAGGTGAGATGACTGAAGCGATCTGTCTGTGGTGAGAGAGGTTGTTCCAATGAGGTGGCACTGGACATACAGTTGCCTCTAAACACTTGCAAGCTAAAGAAGTCTCCATATGTATTACAAATGCAGTAACCAACAGTTTCTGCTCTCTGAAACTGACCATCTGCAACATGGCATCCTTTACACCACTTCTGCAGCTGTCAGCATTTCAGAAACATCAGAGCAGACTCAACTCACGCCAGGGTGAGCTGGCGTGTTCCCCGAGCAGCGGGTAACCCGTGGGGGAGAACGTAAAATGGGAAGGAAGCCTCAAAATACTATTAAGTTGGCTCTTAACAAGCCATTTAATGAGCTCAATTGTATCCCCCACTGCTTGGTGTTGGGTCAGTTCTCTGTCGGGTCAGTCGTTGCTGTCAAAAAAAAAGGGCCAGGTGGCCTCCAGCCCTGCTGTCCCTCCTTGCTGACCTAAACGAAGGTCAAACATACCTGGCTCCAGGTCTGAAGAGATTGCTGGCTGCCTCTTCTCATATCATCCACTTGAAGGGGCTGGCCGCTATCTCTAATACCCACTTTCTCTGGCGATCCTCCTTTTGAGCAACTACCAGATGGTAACCCAGGATAATGACAGGGGAGGTGTTTTGATGTCACCCTGTCATTAACACACAATTTTAAATGTGGTTAAAGTGGCTTCTACCTGTCCACGCTGGAGGATGCACCAGGAAATGTGTATCAAGCAGAAAGGAGTGGAGACCTCACATAATGGATCTTGGCACATGTCGGCACAAGAAATAATCTCTGACAACGTTCCATCAATTGAGGTGTTCCCTGCTCTATGTTAATTTCTTAGGAATTAAAATGACTCCGAATTCTAAATGGTTTTCCTTGTAGCCTGTTTCATCCAATTTTACATTAACCTGTCAGCCTGTGCACCTTGATTGGGCAGTTTATTAAGGTTTCCTATAACTAAATTGCACCCTTTTTCATTCAAATTGATTCTGCCAGTTTATCTTTAATGTATTACACCTGGTCTTCAAATATCATATCATCCTTGACTAGCAGTGTTATTCTAGACATGTTAAAAAGAAAGATTTGCATTTATATAGTGCCTTCCATGACCTCAGGACGCCCCAAAGTGCTTCACAACCAATGAAGTACTTTTGAAGTGTAGTCACTGTTGTAATGTAGGAAATGCGGCAGCCAATTTGCGCACAGAAAGATCCCACAAACAGCAATGTGATAATGTCCAGATAATCTGTTTTAGGTGTTGAATGAGGGATAAATTTTGGCCAGGACACCGCGGATAACTCCCCTGCGAATAGTGCCATGGGATCTTTTACATCCACCTGAGAGAGCAGACAAAGCCTCGGTTTAACATCTCATCCAAAAGACAGTACCTCCAACAGTGCAGCACTCCACTGGCGTGTCAGCCTAGATTTTTGTGCTCAAGTCTCTGGAGTGGGACTTGAACCCACAACCTTCTGACTCAGAGGCAAGAGTGCTACCCACTGAGCCACAGCTAACATTGAAACCTGAAGCTTCTGGTTTTGAATGGACCTTCAACTATTCCCAGTGCACATATCAATCGCGGTTCAATAATTAATTAGTTTAAGCAGCGACCAGTGATGTAACTCAGTTTCCATCCTTTAATTCCTTCCTCTCCTGAAGGCGCAGACTCCTGCTAGGGTAGAATTTTGTGGATCCCTACAGCTCTCCGATACCAAATACCCATTCTTAATGTGTGAGCCTAGACCAGTGGTGGGCAAAATACGGCCCACGGGCCGTATCCGGCCCACCAAGTCATTCTACCCAGCCCACTGGACGGGACAGAAATAGAACGCGAGCCAGAACTTGAACTGCACATTAGTCTATCCACTTTTACTTCTTGTGGGTCAGAGTGAGTCACGAACTACAGCCAGGGAACACACAGTAATACTTAATTTAGTTTATCAATTCGCAATAGCGATTCTCCCCTGCCTGATCTTAAAAGGATCCGTTCCACGATTCTGGGCCCCAATGGCAGACGTTCATACCCAAAAGGCACTGCATACTCGAATATGCCCTATCCATTTTAGAGTCAAGTCATGGCTGCTCATCTCGTTGACTCCTTCATCGAAGGAAGAGTCCGGCGCTACGTCGTTCCTCTCCCGGTACCCAGAGTACGCTGGCGGGGGGGTTCTCATCGCCGTCTTAGACACGGCAATGGATCTCGGAGCACAAGGACTCCAGGTAATGACACGCGATTGTGTGTTTCTTGCACGAGGACACCCAAATCTCTCTCAACACCAACATTTGAAAGTTTCTCACCATTTAAAAAATATTCTGTTTTTCTATTCTTCCTACCAAAGTGAATAACCTCACATTTCCCTACATTATACTCCATCTGCCACCTTACTGCCCACTCACTTAATCTATCTATATCCCTTTGCAGACTCTTTGTGTTCTCCTCACAGTTTACTGTCCCACCTAGCTTTGTATCATCAGCAAACTTGGATACATTACACTCGGTCCCTTCATCTAGGTCATTAATATAGATTGTAAATAGCTGAGGCCCCAACACTGATCCTTGCGGCACCCCACTAGTTAAAGCCCGCCAACCTGAAAAAGATCCGTTTATCCCTACTCTCTGTTTTCTGTCCGTTAACCAATCCTCTATCCATGCTACTATATTACCCCCAACCCCATGAGCCCTAATCTTGTGTAATAACCTTTTATGTGGCACCTTATCGAATGACTTTTGGAAATCCAAATATACTACATCCACTGGTTCCCCTTTATCTACCCTGCTAGTTACATCCTCAAAAAAACTCTAATAAATTTGTCAAACACGATTTCCCTTTCATAAATCCATGTTGACTCTGCCTAACCATGTTATGATTTTCTAAGTGCCCTGATACCACTTCCTTAACAATGGATTCCAGCATTTTCCCGATAACTGATGTCAGGCTAACTGGCCTGTAGTTCCCTGTTTTTTCTCTCCCTCCTTTCTTGAATATTGGTGTTACATTTACGACCTTCCAATCCATTGGGACCGTTCTAGAATCTAGGGAATTTTGGAAGATCAAAACCAATGCATCCACTATCTCTTCAGCCACCTCTTTTAGAACCCTACGATGTAGGCCATCAGGTCAGGGGATTTGTCGGCTTTTAGTCCCATTAGTTTCTCTAGTACTTTTTCTCTACTTATATTAATTATGTTAAGTTCCTCACCCTCATTAGACCCTTGTTCCCCACCATTTTTGGTATGCTTTTTGTGTCTTCTACTGTGAAGACAGATACAAAATATTTGTTTAATGTTTCTGCCATTCCCTTATTCCGCATAATAATTTCTCCTGTCTCAGCCTTTAAGGGACCAACGTTTACTTTTGCTACTCTCTTCCTTTTTACATACTTGTAGAAGCTCTTACAATCTGCTTTTATATTTCTTGCTAGTTTTCACTCATATTCTATTTTTTCCCTTTTTATCAATTTTGTGGTCATCCTTTGCTGGTTTCTGAAACTCTCCCAATCCTCAGGCTTACTATCATTCTTTGCAACATTATAAGCTTCTTCTTTCAATCTAATGCTATCCTTAACTTCTTCAGTTAGCCACAGTTGGATCACTTTTCCCGTGGAGTTTTGATTTCTCAATGGAATGTATTTTTGTTGAGAATTATGAAGTATTTCTTTAAATGCTAGCCACTGCTTATCTACCGCCAAACCTTTTAATCTATTTTTCCAATCTACCTGAGCCAATTCGCCCCTCATACCTATGTAATTGGCTTTATTTAAGTTTAAGGGGGAAAAATTGAGTCGCGCCCCCTTTGGAGTGTTAACTTCGTCGGGGCGCTAACCCGAAAAAATTAGCGCCCCTGCGGCCAAAATTCATTGGTAGCGCCCCAAAAGGGAAGCGGGGCGCTACTGGAAGTGCCCCGCCTCCCACTTGGGGCGCTGTGAGGGAATATCGCGGCGCTACATGCCGCAGTACTGCAGGCCTTCCTCCCCTTCTTAAAGGGGAGGAGCCTAGCGCAGCACGACCCGGGGCCCAGCTGGGCCACCAGGGATTGGAGTGCCGGCAAAAGAGCCCGGCACTCAAGAGAAGTGCCAGGCTCACGGAGCACAGCCGGCACTCTGCGGGGGGGCTGCTCAGGAGGCCGGGGACGGCAACGGGGGCAGGTGCTGGCAGGCAGCCAGCAACAAAAATGGCCGCCCGGCACCTCGCCTTTAATTAGCGCTGCCCCGGCCGCAGGTAGGCCCCCTGACCCCGTCGGACATAGCGTCTAGCGGTAAGTCAGGGGGCACTACCGAAGATCACGGCCGGGGCGCGAACGGGGCGCTGCGCATGGCAATGACATCATCGCCGGCGGCGCAGCACCACGGGGCACTAACGGTTACTGCTGCCGCTAACCTCCCACTGAATTTCACGGGCGGTGCTGGCGGCGCCGCGCCCAGGCGCTAGTTGATTTGCGCCCCATTAGCGCCCTCTTAGGGCGCTAACGGGAGGCGCAAAGCAACTGAATTTTTCCCCCTAAGACTCTAGTTTTGGACTTAGGCAAGTCACTCTCAAAATTAATGTGAAATTCTATCATATTATGATCACTCTGCCCCGGAGGATCCTTTACTATGAGATTACTAATTAACCCTGTCTCATTACACAGTACAAGATCTAAAATAGGCTGTTCCCTGGTTGGTTCCATGACATATTGTTCTAGGAAACTGTCCCGAATGCATTCCATGAACTCGTCCTCCAGACTACCTTTGCCAATTTGATTTGTCCAGTCTATATGAAAATTAAAGTCCCCCACGATTATTGCATTACCTTTGTTGCAAGCTCCTACTATTTCTTGATTAATATTCTGTCCAACGGTATAGCTACTGTTAGGGGGCCTATATACTATTGCTACCAGTGTTTTCTGCCCCTTGTTATTCCTTATCTCCACCCATACTGATTCTACTTCCTGATCTTCTGAGCCGAGATCCTTTCTCTCTACTGTCCTTATGTCATCCTTTATTATCAGGGCTACTCCCCCTCCTTTTCCATTCTGCCTGTCTTTCCGAAACGTCAAGTACCCTGGAACATTCAGTTCCCAACCTTGGCCACCTTGCAACCACGTCTCTGTAATGGCTATTAGATCAAACCCATTTATCTCTATTTGTGCCACTAGTTCGTCTATCTTGTTACGAATGCTTGTGCATTCAGATAAATAGCCTTTAATTTAAATTTTTTACTGTGGCGGATCACCACCTAAACGGGCGCAATCCACTTTTCCGTCCGTGGACAATAAATCGGGCACCTTGCCTTTAAGGCGCATGCTGCCTTTAAGGCATGAAAAAAGGAGTGGCCGTGGCCTCAGGGTTTTGCAGAAAAATGTTAGCAGCCATTTTGCCAAGGAGATGTATTAAAAAGCCATGTGTTCCACAAATTGACTCGGCCTCAATTCATGCTTCGCGGCAGCCACAACATTGGTGACCCCGACGCTCAGAACGTATTCCGAGCACTGCAATGGCGGACACGAACGCAGTTTCCGTGAAACTGCCGGAGTTTTGGGAAAACCAGCCCGAAGCCTGGTTCTTCTAAGCCGAGTCCCGATTCCGGCTGCGACACATCACCACAGATGGGACGAAGTACGACTACCTCGTCACATCACTCGGTAGCTCCACAGTTATGAAGGTCTGGACAGCGCTGCAGAACCCACCAGAGGAGGGCAAGTATGCACATCTTAAGGCCGCGCTCCTTAAAAAATTTACGGCCTCGACATTCCAGCGAAACTGCAACATCCTCGACCTTCCAGGCCTCGGTGATGCCTCACCTGTCAGACCTCCTCTCCCACATGCTCTCCCTCACCGACGAGAGCCCACCCGGATCCCTCTTCCGCACGCTGTTCATCCACCAGCTACCTCTTAGCATCCGCCCAGCGATTGTGGCGTCCGGCCTCACGGACCTGGAAGCCCTGGCCGATGAGGCTGACAAGCTGCTGTCCGCTCACTCCAGCCGCGACGTCACTCCGGACCTTGCAGCTAATGCCTGGGTGCGCCCCTCACCGGCCAGCACGCGGCCACAAGGCCCAGCCACCGGGCTCACGGGGCCTTCGCGCCCCACTAACCCGGGCCACTGTTACTACCACGCACGGTTCGGCGCCAGGGCAAAACGGTGCACACTTCCCTGCTCTTTCAAGTCCGCCCCCGTACCAGCCCCCGCAATGGCCGTGGGCCACGCGGGCTCTCTGCTGTATGTCACGGATGACAAAACCGGTCGCCGCTTCCTGTGCGACACTGGAGCTCAGCACAGCATCATCCTGGCCTCCGCCCTCGACATCGAAAAGGGCAAACGAGGACCGGCGCTGGCTGCTGCTAACGGCTCGGACATCCGGACGTACGGCACCCGCACAGTCACCCTCGACCTCGCTGGTCGCCGCTACTGATGGGAGTTCATCACTGCTCTCCCCTCTCATCAGCGCAGATTTCCTGTGCGCCCACGGCCTACTGGTAGACATCTCTCGACACCGCCTCGTGGACATGAACACCATGTCCCCCATCCTGGGCACCATGGCCCCCCGTCAACCCGCCGACATGGCGTCACAGTGCCATGCCCGGGCCATGGATGACTACTCGGCACTTCTGGCCGAATTCCTGGCCCTTACCAATCCGACTTTCTCCGCGGAGGCCGCCAAACACGGGGTGGAGCACTTCATCCCCACCACAGGCCCCCCAGTGTACGCCCACGCCCGCAGGCTGGACCCGGCCAAACTGGAGATCGCGCGGACCGAGTTTGCCACCATGGAACAGCTCGGCATCATCCACCGCTCCAACAGTCCCTGGGCCGCCCCACTCCACATCGCCCCCAAACCAGGCGGGGGTTGGCGCCCCTGCGGGGATTACCGCCGCCTCAACGACGCCACCACCCCTGATCGGTACCCCGTGCCGCACATCCAGGACTTCTCGGCTAGACTGGCCGGCCGCTCAGTCTTTTCCAAGGTCGACCTGGTGCGCGGCTACCACCAAGTCCCCGTCCACCCCGCGGACGTCCCCAAGACGGCCGTAATCACCCCCTTCGGCCTTTTCAAGTTCCTGCGGATGCCCTTCGGCCTCAAAAACGCGGCCCAGGCATTCCAACGGCTCATGGACTCGGTCCTTCGGGACCTGAAGTTCCTGTTCGTCTACCTGGACGACATCCTGGTAGCCAGTTCCTCCAAGCAGGAACACCTCGAACACCTTCGCATCTTTGTTCGGGCGCCTCAGCGACCACGGGCTCATCCTCAGCCCAGCCAAATGCCAGTTCGGCCTGGACAAGATCGACTTCCTCGGCCACCACATCACCCATGCTGGGGCCATTGCCCTGCCCACCAAGGTGCAGGCCGTCCAACAATTTCCCCGCCCCACCACCATCAAAGGCCACCAGGAGTTCCTCGGGATGGTGAATTTCTACAACCGCTTCATCCCCAAAGCGGCGTCCCTCATGAGGCCCCTGTATGAAGCCCTCCGGGGCAGGAGCGGCAAGATGGCGGTCGAATGGACGGCAGACGCGTCAGTCGCCTTCGACTCCACCAAGACCCCACTCGCCAACGCCACCCTGCTCGCGCACCCACGGCCCAATGCCAGGGTAGCGCTCACCACGGACACCTCCGACCACGCGGTCGGCACCGTGTATGAGCAGTGGGTCGACGGCGCCTGGCTACCACTTGCCTTCTTCAGCCGCCAACTACGCCCCCCGGAGGTCAAGTACAGCACCTTCGACCACGAGCTCCTCGCGCTGTTCCTGGCGGTCCGCCATTTTCGGTTTTTGCTGGAGGGCCACCCCTTCACTGCGTTTGTCGACCACAAACCCCTGACATTCGCAATGGCAAAGACAACTGACCCCTGGTCCGCCAGGCAGCAGCGCCAGCTCGCGGCAGTGTCCGAGTTCACCACGGACATCCAACACGTCTCCGGCCGAGACAATGTGGTAGCCGACTGCCTCTCCCGCCCCGCCATCCACGCCGCACACCTGGCAGTCGACTAGCGCTCAACTCGCAGCAGACCAGATCACCGACCCTGATCTGCTCTCCGCACCGACCAACCTACCAGGGCTATGCCTGGCCGACGTCGCCTGTGGCCCGACCGCAGTCATGGTCAAGTGCGACATATCCCTATGTCAACCTCGGCCCGTCGTCCCAGCGTCCTGGCGCCGCCGGGTATTCGAGATTCTCCACAACCTCTCCCACCCCGCCGCCCGCGCATCCATCAAATTGGTAGCCAACCGCTTTGTCTGGCGCGGCCTTCGCAAGGATGTGCGTACTTGGGCCAACTCCTGCCTAGTCTGCCAACGGGCCAAGGTGCAGCAACACACAAAAGCACCCCTCGAGGAGTTTACCGTCCCTTCGCGTAGATTCGACCACAGCCACGTGGACATCGTCGGGCCCCTGCCGCCGTCGCAAGGCCACACGCACTTGCTGACGATCGTTGACCGCACCACGCGCTGGCCCGAGGCAATTCCACTGACCTCTACCACCACCGCCGACATCGCCAGAGCCTTCATCAGCACTTGGGTCGCACGGTTCGGAGTCCCCTCCGACATGACGTCGGGCAGAGGTCCGCAATTTACCTCTGAACTCTGGACCGCCGTCGCACGCAATCTCGGGATGACCATTCACCGCACCACAGCGTACCACCCCCAAGCCAACGGACTGTGTGAGCGGTTCCACAGATCCTTGAAGGCATCTCTTCGAGCCAGCCTCCAGGACGGCGCCTGGACCGACCGACTCCTGTGGGTCCTCCTCGGCCTGCGCACCGCGATTAAAGAAGACCTCCACGCATCGGCAGCAGAGCTCGTGTACGGTCAGCCGCTGCGCGTACCTGGCGAGTTCCTGCCCACCGCCACGACACCCTGGTCAGCCGACCAGCAACGCCACGACTTCGCCTCACCGGCGCTACAGTTCGCCCCGGTGCCCATTGCCCGACACGGCGAATCCACCTCACACGTCCCACTAAGCCTGCACCAGGCACGGTTCGTTTTCGTCCAGCACGACGCCCACCGCGGACTCCTTCAACCCCCGTACGACGGGCCCTACAAGGTGCTACAGGCTGGGGACAAATTTTTCACCCTGCAAGTGGGCGACAGGACCGAAAAAGTGTCGGTTGACCGACTCAAGCCAGCACACTCAGAGCCCGGTGAGCAGGTCCCTGTAGCTCGTCCACCGCCACGCGGCCGACCTGCCCTCAAGCCGGTTCACCCGGCTGCTCCACGCCCGGCCGTTCCATGTCCACCGGCGTCCTACAAGAGCCACTCCGGCCGGCCCATCAGACCGCCGCACCGTCTCGTCCACACCTCCTAAGCGGATTCTGGGGGGAGCTGTGTGGCGGATCGCCACCTAAACGGGCGCAATCCACTTTTCCGTCCGTGGACAATAAATCGGGCACCTTGCCTTTAAGGCGCATGCTGCCTTTAAGGCATGAAAAAAGGAGTGGGCGTGGCCTCAGGGTTTTGCAGAAAAATGTTAGCAGCCATTTTGCCAAAGAGATGTATTAAAAAGCCATGTGTTCCACATATTGACTCGGCCTCAATTTGTGCTTCGCGACAGCCACAACATTACCATTATTCCCTGCTTTGACCTTATTCTCTGCTGCACTGCTACCATTAAACTCTCTGTCCCTTCCTGTCACACTCTGCTTATTTTTACCCAAATCGCTACACTGCTCTATTGCCTTGACCTTTCTCTTTAGATTTCTAAATTTCCCCTCACCTGACCCCTCCCCCCCTTGACTGTAATAAGCAGAACTATGTTTAACATGTGCACCTCTGTTTAGGAACATAGGAACAGGAGGAGGCAATTCAGCTCCTCGAGCCTGCTCCGCCATTCAATGAGATCATGGCTGATCTGTGACCTAACTCCATATACCTGCTTTTGGCCCATATCCATGAATACCTTTAGTTAACAAAAAGCTATCAATCTCCGATTTAAAATTAACAATTGATCTAGCATCAATTGATGTTTGCGGTAGAGAGTTGCAAACTTCTCCCACCCTTTGTGTCTAGAAGTGTTTCCTAATTTCACTCCTGAAAGGTCTGGCTCTAATTTTTAGACTATGCCCCTATTCTAGAATCCCCAACCAGTAGAAATAGTTTCTCTCTATCTACCCTATCTGTTCCCCTTAATATCTGGAAAACTTCGATCAGATCTAAATTCTAGGGAATACAATCCTAATTTGTGTAATCTCTCCTCGTAATTTAACCCTTGAAGTCTGGGTATCATTCTGGTAAACCTACGCTGCACTCCCTCCAAGGCCAAGATATCCTTCCTAAGGTGTGGTGCCCAGAACTGCTCACAGTGCTCCAGGTGTGGTCTAACCAGGGCTTTGTATAGCTGCAGCATAACTTTTATCCCCATGTATTCTAGCCCTCTAGATATAAAGGCCAGCATTCCATTAGCCTTTTTGATTATTTTCTATAACCTGTTCATGACATTTTAATGTTCTATGTACCTGGATCCCCAAGTCTCTTTGGACCTCCACTGTTTTTAGCTTTTCACCATTTAGAAAGTACCCTATTCTATCACAGAAACATAAAAACATAGAAAAATAGAGCAGGAGTAGGCCATTCGGCCCTTCAAGCCTGCTCCGCCATTCAATATGATCATGGCTGATCCTCTATCTCAATAACATATTCCCGCTCTCTCCCCATACCCCTTGATGCCTTTTGTGCCTAGAAATCTATCTATCTCCTTCGTAAATATATTCAGTGACTTGGCCTCCACAGCCTTCTGTGGTAGAGAATTCCACAGGTTCACCACCCTCTGAGTGAAGAAATTTCTCCTCATCTCAGTCCTAAATGTCCTACCCCGTATCCTGAGACTGTGACCCCTCGTTCTAGACCCCCCAGCCAGGGGAAACATCCTCCCTGCATTCACTCTGTCTAGCCCTGTCAGAATTTTATACGTTTCAATGAGATCCCCTCTCATTCTTCTAAACTCTAGTGGATATAGGCCTAGTCAACCTATTCTCTCCTCATATGACAGTCCTGCCATCCCAGGAATCAGTCTGGTGAACCTTCGCTGCACTCCCTCTATGGCAAGTATATCCTTTCTTAGGTAAGGAGACTAAAACTGCACACAGTACTCCAGGTGTGGTCTCACCAAGGCCCTGTACATCCTTGCTCCTGTACTCAAATCCTCTTGCAATGAAGGCCAACATACCATTAGCCTTCCTAACTGCTTGCTGCACCTGCATGTTTGCTTTCAGTGACTGGTGTACAAGGACACCCAGGTCCCTTTGTACATCAACATTTAAATAATACTCTACCTTTCTGTTTTTCCTACTGAAGTGGATAACTTCACATTTATCCACATTATACTGTATCTGCCATGTTTTTGCCCACTCACTCAACTTGTCTAAATCGCCTTGAAGCCTCTTTGCATCCTCCTCACAACTCACAATCCCACCTAGTTTCGTGTCGTAAGCAAACTTGGAAATATTACATTTGGTTCCCTCATCCAAATCATTGATATATATTGTGAATAGCTGGGGCCCAAGCACTGATCCCTGCGGTACCCCTCTAGTCACCGCCTGCCACCCCGAAAAAGACCCATTTATTCCTACTCTCTGTTTCCTGTCTGTTAACCAATTTTGAATCCATGCCAGTATATTACCCCCAATCCCATGTGCTTTAATTTTGCACACTAACCTCTTATGTAGGACTTTATCAAAGGCCTTCTGAAAATCCAAATACACCACATCCACTGGTTCTCCCTTATCTATTCTACCAGTTACATCCTCAAAAAACTCCAGTAGGTTTGTCAAACACGATTTCCCGTTCATAAATCCATGTTGACTTTGTCTAATCCCGTTGATATTTTCTAAGTGTCCTGTTATCACCTCCTTTATAATAGACTTTAGCATTTTCCCTGCTACAGATGTTAGGCTAACCGATCTGTAGTTCCCTGTTTTCTCTCTCCCTCCTTTTTTAAATAGTGGGTTTATATTTTCCACCCTCCAATCTGCAGGAACTGTTCCATAATCTATAGAATTTTGGAAGATGACAACCAATGCATCCACTATTTCCATGGCTACCTCTTTTAGTACTCTGGGATGCAGGTTATCAGGCCCTGGTGATTTATCAGCTTTCAGCCCCATTAATTTCTCCAGCACTATTTTTTTATCCTTTTTAGGTCCAAAGTGGATGACCACACATTTGCTTACATTGAAATCCATTAGCCACAGTTTTGCCCATTCACTTAATCTATCAATATCCCTTTGTAATTTTATGCTTTCATCTACACTGCCTACAATGCCACCTATCTTTGTGTCATCGGCAAATTTGAATATATGACTTTCTATTCCCTATGTACCTGCTTTTTCTGATTAACACTTTATTCTTATGTTCTGTTGTTGTTTACAATAGAGAACTGGGTTTTGTACAGTTTGACAAAGTATGCTCACTAGAACTGTTCCTATCTTTTCTCTTTTTAGATGTTGATGGGCCTTCTGTGTATTTCGAACATTTTAAACGTTTATTTACAATTTCCAGCATTTGTAGCTTTTATAATTTTTCTCTGCGCTGTGTTTTTACAGTAGCGTTGTTACTCTCATGAAAATAAAGCCAATCTGAAATCTAGATGATATTTTAATTTAATTTTGTCACCTGAAACATTTAAATGAAAAGATCATCTCGATTTCAGATTGGCTTTAATGACCAACTACCGTTTGTCACCTGATGCATGTAGCTGGTATTTACAGCTCGATTCAGTTGGATGTTTATTGTTTTCAAAAAAGTAAAACATCATGGAAACTCTAAATTCTAATTATGTGCACCCAACTCTCTTAGGAGTCACACCGTCAGAGGAATTAAGCTGGAACAAAACCTCGACAAATACTCATTGTGTGGACACAAGTAATGAACTGTAACACAGCTTTGCCACATCGCTTTTTGCAAGTCTTTATACATTGGACGCATTGGATTTGCATAGTGCAGCTAAAAAATTTGAGCGTGTACTCAGCAACAACAAAGATGAGTAATTGAAGACTTCTCGTTTCACTGATTATAATCAATGCTCCAGTGAACTGAGGTATGTTCCATTGGTGTTTGCTTCTTTCACTGCCTGGCAAACCTTTCATTTGCAGGATCAATATATCACTGCAAGCCTTCCGGAAACTGTGGAGATCTAGAATTCATTCCAAGTGTCAGTACCAGCTGAAATAACCCCGTACTTTGCATCCTTTTTAAAACATGCATGTTTCTGATCACTTGGTGGTTACAGACTGTTGCGGCATTAACACACGGCATGATGAAGCTAGCGGATAAGAGTTCATACCTGTGATTCCTTCACGCAGGATCTTGTGCTTCATGGTTCTGACCAGGAGGCAGAGAATAGAAGTGAGGCACTAACGGCGGAGACAGGTGGCAATTAAGAGGGCAAATCGTGTGTCACTATCGCTAAGCTTCTGGTAACTAGGTATAAGCGACGGTCTGGCAGCATGCATTTTGCCTTCTTGCCATCTCAGATGGGAAATGCTAAGTGACATGAAGCAATGCATAACTGTCATAGTCACAGAGGATGTAACTGGAGACTTTGACTAGGACAGTCTTGGTATAATGTTTGTGGCAGAAGCCAGATTGAAGAATTCCTAAAGGGATTTTAGAAACATAGAAACATAGAAACTAGGAGCAGGAGTAGGCCATTCGGCCCATCGAGCCTGCTCCACCATTCAATACGATCATGGCTGATCATCCAAATCCAGTACCCTGTCCCTGCTTTCTCACACAGAATCCCCATCGAGCCTGCACCGACACATATCCCACCCTATCCCCGTAACCCCACGTATTTAATTCCCCCTAACATATCCCATCCTATCCCCGTAACCCCACATATTTAATCCCCCCCTAACACTAAGGGTCAATTTATCATAGCCAAATCAACCTAACCCGCACATTTTTGGACTGTGGGAGGAAACCGGAGCACCCGGAGGAAACCCACGCAGACACGGGGAGAATGTGCAAACTCCACACAGACAGTCACCCGAGGCCAGATTCGAACCCGGGTCTCTGGCGCTGTGAGGCAACAGTGCTAACCACTATGCCACCGTGACGCCCTTTTGGGAGAGGTTAGCACAGAGTTGGGTGGCAATGATGCATTTAAGGAACTTGGAGAGGAAACAGAGGTTAGGCATCGAATGGCAGTTGGAGAGGACAGAGGGATTGAGTTTTTTGGAGGAGGGGATTGATGACAGCAGATTTGAAGAGGAGAGAAACAGTGCCTGTGCTAAGGGAGCTGTTTATAATGTCAGTGATGACTGGGGCAAGAAGGAGTAGTTGAGTGGTCAGGAGTTGGGTAGGGAGAGTTTTGAACAAAAAGAAGATATTTCTCTTAGGGGAAATGAGCTTGGTGAGCAACTTGCAGGATGGAATAAAACAGAATCAGAGCCCAAAAATATTTTTGCAAACATTTCTGCATGTACATGAAGAAAATCTGCCTGAGAATAGTTATAACAAAATGAAAAAGAGGAAGACGTATCTCTGTAGTTTTGGAACATTTTGTAGTTCAGGATGGGGACAGGTGCTTGTAAAGGTACAGGATAGGGGTCTGAAGTCAACAGTGGTTAGGCTTCAGGTCACAGGCAGGAGTAAAACTTTTGGAAACAGTTTTGATTGGGTGATTTGGTGGGGTAGGGGAGGCTTGTAGTGATAAGATGGAGATGAAAAGGTTCAATCTCATTGGTGAATAAATTGAGTGCAACTTTGTTTAGGAGAATGAAACTGGGATTGAGTAATCAATCAAATTTGGGGCAGGATAGAGCAATGACCTCATGGCCTTGGAATAATGGTCGTAAGATGGAAATGGAGGACTGTAGAATGCAGGTAAGTTTACCACTCCATACTGTAATTTGTGGTGCTATGGGAGCTGTATTATATCAGTGACAAAACACTATGGCCCAGATATTCCGATCCCTACGGGTGGGTACGCGCTGTGTACCCACCCGTAGGGACATCAGAAATGCCGGTTTCAGGCATGCACAGCGCATGCGCTGAAAACCGGCATTTCCGATCTGTCAAGAATGGTCTTGACAGATCCTCCGGCTGCCCTGGAGAAGGGCCTCTGCAGGCGGATAGTTCTGCTTTTTGGAGACCCTCCGCCTGCAGAAAACCCTTACAATTCTTACACCTGGTAAAGGCAGGTGTAAGGCCTACTTTTACCAGGATAAGAGTTGAAAAAAAGTTTTAAAAAAATTTCACTGATGTATCATTTAAAAGTACTTTAAAAAAATGTAAGTTTATTTTTAGCCCTGTAAAAAACTTTAATTATTTTTTTCAAAAAATTAAATTTTTGTTTAAAATACTTAATTTATTGTAATTTCAAGTCATTTTAAAAATGTGATTAAAAAAAATGTATTTAAAGTTTTACTATATATTTACAAACACAATGGATGTGTTTACCTTATGTAGGCAGCAGTGGATCTAAATCTGAATTTGTTCCAACAGGAATACCACTTCAGCCACTGAAATGTAATATTATCTCTCTGGTGATTTTAAATGTGCAAATGTACGCTGGGCAGTTGTACTGACTTGTGGCTGTTGTTGTGTATGTCACTGGGGAAAATATTAGAAAAGTAGCAGGTGGTATTTCCAATATGAGGTAAGGGAGTTGCATTTGCATGCACATCTTACCTTAATGTTAGGAGAGGAGCAGGACGTAAAGTTATACTTGGGGTGTTAATACTGGTGATGGCGTTAATATTTCTGATGCTATTGAACTACCTTGGTTTGCTTTTGATGCCCTCATCCCTCCAAGCCACTCATAGCACCCCCACCATTCTCCTGGTACAAGCTTCATCTCTGGACCCTCAACTCCAAGCACTGCATTTGATTCATAACCAACGTGGTCGCTCATCACCAGATCTGTCTTGACCATGTTAAGCAATAATACATCTATCTCTCAATGCCCAAATCTTCTTACGACTCTAGCATTTGCCTTAAGGGGAAGGCAAATCCCAGACTCCTTTTTCTCAACAACCAAGTGCTTCCTCCATCCTCACCTCTGATGCCAAGTGTCCATCATTATGCCCTCCAGCTTCTTCTCCACCTAAATGCCAATTCCATATCATTCTTCACCTTCTCACCAAGTTCATTTACCCCAAGAGAGCTATCTTCTGTTCCTTCAAAACTCTCCCTACCAACTCCTGACCACTCAACTACTCCATCTTGCCCCAGTCATCACTGACATCATAAACAGCTCCCTTAGCACAGGCACTGTTTCTCTCCTCTTCAAATCTGCTGTCATCAATCCCCTCCTCCAAAACATTACCCTCAATCCCTTTGTCCTCTCCAACTGCTGTTACATGCCTAACCTCTGTTTCCTTAAATGCATCATTGCCACCCAACTCTGTGCTAACCTCTCCCAAAGTCCCGTTCAGAATTAGTCAATCTGGCTTCTGCCACAATCCTTATACCAAGACTGTCCTAGTCAAAGTCTCTGGTTGCATCCTCTGTGACTATGTGAGTTGTGCATTATCCATCTTGCTCCTCCTCGACCTCTCCAGTACATTCGACACAATCGACTATTCCACCTTCCACCACTGCCTTGCCTCCCTGGTCTACTTCCTTGAGATTGCCCTCTCTTAGTTCCACTCTCACCTATCTCGGCATAGTCAGTGCATCTCCAGCAATAGTTTCTCCTCCTAGCCTCGCATAGTGACCTCTGGTGTACCCTGAGGTTCGATCCTTGGCTCTCCACTTTTCCTTATTTACATGCTAATCCTCAGAGACATTGGCCAGAATTTTGCCTCCCTGGGCAGATCCGGTGCGGGCGGTGTCCGTGGCGGGTCGGGACCCCGCTGCTGGTTCCATCCCGCTGTTGAAAATGAACTTACCTTAATGGGAACTATTAAGCCCGCCCAGCACATTACCGTGCCCAATGAGATGGTCTGGTGACGTTATTCATAACGCGTTTTCAGCCAGGATCTTTAAAGGACCATGGCCACATTACATTTGACGTTTAATCTAACAAAGTGGATGTTGAATCTTTACTCTACACCAATATAATAAAAGATATATATGAGTGACAAAGAAATATTTAAATAATATTATCATTAAGCAATACGACGCCATCTACAAATACGATCAAGAACATAATTAAAAAAGTACATTAATTGGGAAGTTATTGGTGCTTTAGTCACAAATCTATAGACTTATGTATCAGTAACTGGTACAAATAAAAGATGTGTGTGTGTGTATAGGTAATAAATAAAATTAAGTAGATTTTAAATGTAATTGAAAAGGGGTGGATTTACAATCTTATGCAAGTTCAGCAGAAGAGCTGCGGAAGCCCTGACAAACAGTGTAAGTGGTGCTTACAATGGCCCAGATATTCCGATCGCAGGCCTCCCGCGGGAGGCCTGCGATCTGTAAAAATCTGCGCTTGGACCGGAGGGCTCCCGGGAGGAGCACAGTTCCGCTGCTAGGCCTCTCCAAACTGCCAGTGTGCAGGGCCCACGTATCCCAGAGGCGCAGGTAGTTCGCAGCGTCCCTGGGATCACGTGGGCCATGGGGAGCCAATCAGAGAAGGGAATCTCCCTTCATACATTTGACAGGAAGACCTGTCAAATATATGAATAGAGATCACCCCCAAAACATGGTAAAACTTTAAATAAATTTTTTTTAAAATCACATTTTTTAAATGACTTGAAATTACATAAATTAAGTATTTTAAACAAAAATTAAAATTTTTGAAAAAAAGAATTAAAGTTTTTAACAGGGCTAAAAATAAACTTACCTTTCTCTAAAGTATTTTTAAATGATAAATCAGTGGAAATTTAAAAAAAAAACTTTTTTCAACTCTTATCCTGGTAAAAGCAGGCCTTACGCCTGCTTTTACCAGGCACAAGAATTGTAAGTGTTTTCTGCAGGCGGAGGGTCTCCAAATAGCGGAACTCTCCACCTGCAGAGGCCCTGCTCCAGGGCAGGCGGAGGATCTGTCAAGAGCTTTCTTGACAGATCAGAAATGCCGGTTTCCAGCGCATGCGCAGTGCATGCCTAAAACCGGCATTTCCAATGTCCCTACGGGTGGGTACACAGTGCGTACCCACCCGTAGGAATCGTAATATCTGGCCCAATGTGTTTCTGAGATTTCTGCAGCTCTTCCATTGAAGTTAACAATGGACAAGTGAGAGAACCTCCGCAGAAATTCACCCCCAAAGTCTCAGACTGAAAAATTAAGTTAGTCATATTCAGGGACTGAAAGTAAATTGAACCAGTGAAACGAGTGATGAGAATGAAATTGTTATGGTTGATGACTTGATTTAATCTGTAACTGGACAATCACAGTGTACTGTGAGAAAAACCTGACCAGAAACAACACAAAAATTTATTTAAATGGTATATGTCATTTTTTATAGTGCAGATCAATTCACTGCAATTACTGTTGAGTTGGAAGGCAACAGCCGAGTATGGCCAGTGAAAAATGTATTTCCCTCACCATCCAGGGTAGGATGGGAGCCTTCAGCACTCACATCCCTTCAGGAATTTCTGAATTAACATTTACCATTAGCTTTTCAAGTAGAACAGAATCTCCATCAATCTGTTAGCTGATGTAATCAACATGTTTTTATTTTGGTTTGTTTTTCATGCTGTCAAGTCATCAGCTGGAGCAATGGCCACGGAACTCCTGCCTCAGGTTGACAGACGTGGTTCCCGAGCTGCATAAATCCCGTGGCCATGCAGGGAAATTTAAAATTAGGGGGAAAAAGGCTCTTAAGTCCTTGTAAACGACCTGATAATTGTCTCAATTGGGTCGCCCGCCGCTGCCGCTCAGGTCGGCTCCGCAATGACAGACACACCTGTGGGAAAGGCGTGTGGGAGCGAGATGACAGCGGGTTTCCGACCCGCTGTCAAAAATAACAACTTTCCCACCCGACCCGCCACGATCGCGCCCACTACCACCCCTGAAAATTCAGCCCAATATCTACAGGCATCGAGTCAGCTTAATGTCACCCAGCTTTACCTTCCTACCACCACTATCGACCCATAACCATCTCTGTGTTGTCAATCTGCCTATCTTGTATTAAGTCATGGATAAAGCAGAACCCTTGGGGAGGGTTTTAACTAATTTAGCAGGGGGAGGGGGACCAAAAAATAGCAGAAATGAGATCAGAGGACAGAGAGATATAAACAGCAATAAAATTAGAAATATCCTAAAAATTCCAGAGATCAGATTGAGGAAAATAGCAAAAGTGATGAAGGAGGTATTAAAGTGTATGTACGTCAATGTCCATAGTGTAACTAATAAGGTTGGTGAGCTGCAGGCACAAATTGCTATGGGATTATGACGTGGTTGCATTAACAGAGACATGGCTCAAACAAGGCCAGGAATGGGTTCTTAATACTTCTGGTTACCGAGTATACAGGAATGATAGAGAAGGAAAAATAGGAGGGGGTGTGGCAGTATTGATTAAGGATGATGTTACAGTTCTAAATAGAAAGGATATACTCGATGGTTCTAGGCGTGAATCTATTTGGCTTGAGTTGAGGAACTGAGGGGGAGCTGTTACATTGTTATAGAGCTCCAAACAGTGAGAAGGAGATAGATGAGCAAATTTGTTGGCATATTTCAATGGCGTGTAACAAAAATAGAGTTGTAATATTAGGAGACTTTAATTAACCTAATATAGACTGGGAAAAACATAATGTTAAGGGTAGGGAAGGAGAGGAATTTCTGATATGGGAACGGTAGCGTAGTGGTAATGTCACTGGGCTAGTAATCTAGCAGGCCTGGACTAATGATCCGTGAGTTCAAATCCCACCATGGCAGCTGGGGAATTTAAATTCAGTTAATTAAATAAATCTGGAATTAAAAAGCTAGTATCAGTAATGGTAACCATGAAACTATTGGATTGTCGTAAAAACCCATCTGGTTCACTAATGTCCTTTAGGGAAGGAAATCTGCCGTCCTTACCTGGTCTGGCCTATATGTGACTCCAGACCCACAGCAATGTGGTTGACTCTTAACTGCCCTCTGAAATGGCCTAGCAAGTCACTCAGTTGTAACTAACTGCTACGAAACAAAATAATAAGAATGAAACCGGACGGACCACCCAGCATCGACCTTGGCACCAGCTACGGACACGGCAACGGCACACCCAGCCCAGTTGACCCTGCAAAGTCCTCCTCACCAACATCTGGGGACTTGTGCCAAAATTGGGAGAGCTGTCCCACAGACTAGTCAAGCAACAGCCTGACATAGTCAGAATCATACCTTTCAGCCAATGTCCCGAACTCCTCCATCACCATCCCTGGGTATCTCCTGTCCCACCGGCAGGACAGACCCACCAGGGGTGGTGGCACAGTGGTTTACAGTTGGGAAGGAGTGGCCCTGGGAGTCCTCAACATTGACTCCGGGACTCATGGCTTCAGGTCAAGCATGGGCAAGGAAACCTCCTGCTGATTACCACCTACCGCCCTCCCTCAGCTGATGAATCAGTACTCCTCCACGTTGAACACCACTTGGAAGAAACACTGAGAGTAGCAAGGGCACAGAATGTACTCTGGGGGACTTCAATGTCCATCACCAAGAGTGGCTCGGTAGCACCAGTACTGGCCGAGTCCTGAAGGACATAACTGCCAGTCTGGGCCTGCGACAGGTGGTGAGTGAACCAACAAGCGGGAAAAACCTACTTGACCTCCTCCTCACCAATCTACCTGTTGCAGATGCATCTGAGCATTGGCAGCAGTGACCACCGCACAGTCATTGCGGAGATGAAGTCCCATCTTCACACTGAGAACACCCTCCATCGTGTTGTGTGGCACTACCACCGTGTTAAATGGGATAGATTTAGAACAGATCTAGCAGCTCAAAACTGAGGTGCTGTGGGCCATCAGCAGCAGCAGAATTGTATTCCACCACAATCTGTAACCTCATGGCCCGGCACATCCTCACTCTACCATTACCACCAAGCCAGGGGACCAACACTGGTTCAATAAGGAGTGTAGAAGAGCATGCCAGGAGCAGCACTAGGCGTACCTAAAAATGAGGTGCCAACCTGGGGAAGCTGCAACACAGGACTACATGCATGCTAAAAAGCGGAAGCAGCATGCTATAGACAGGGCTAAGCGATCCCACAATCAACGGATCAGATCAAAGCTCTGCAGTCCTGCCACATCCAGTCGTGAATGGTGGTGGACCATTAAACAACTAACGGGGGGAGGAGGAGGCTCCAAGAATATTCCCATCCTCAATGATGGTGGAGCCCAGCACGTGAGTGCAAAAGACAAGGCTGAAGCGTTTGCAACCAACTTCAGCCAGAAGTGCCGAGTGGATGATCCATATCGGCCTACTCCCGAGGTCCCCAAAATCACAGAAGCCATTCTTCAGCCAATTTGATTCACTCCACGTGAAATCAAGAAACGGCTGAGCGCACTGGATACAGCAAAGGCTATGGGCCCCGACAACATCCCGGCTATTGTGTTGAAGACTTGTACTCCAGAACTAGCCAAGCTGTTCCAGTACAGTTACAACACTGGCATCTACCCGACAATGTGGAAAACTGCCCAGGTATGTCCTGTCCACAAAAAGCAGGACAAATCCAACCCGGCCAATTACCGCCCCATCAGTCTACTCTCAATCATCAGCAAAGTGATGGAAGGTGTCATCGACAGTGCTATCAAGCGGCACCTGCTCACTAATGCCCAGTTTGGGTTCCACCAGGACCACTCAGCCCCAGACCTCATTACAGCCTTGGTCCAAACATGGACAAAGGAGCTGAATTCCAGAGGTGAGGTGAGAGTGACTGCCCTTGACAACAAGGCAGCATTTGACCGAGTGTGGCATCAAGGAGCCCTAGTAAAACTGAAGTCAATGGGAATCAGGGGGAAAACGCTCCACTGGCTGGAGTCATACCTAGCACAAAGGAAGGTGGTTGAAGGTCAATCATCACAGCCCCAGGATATCGCTGCAGGAGTTCCTCAGGGCAGTGTCCTAGGCCCAACCATCTTCAGCTGCTTCATCAATGACCTTCCCTCCAACATAAGGTCAGAAATGGGGATGTTCGCTGATGACTGCACAGTGTTCAGCGCCATTCACAACTCCACAGATAATGAAGCAGTCCATGCTCGCATGCAACAAGACCTGGACGACGTTCAGGCTTGGGTTGATAAGTGGCAGGTAACATTCACGCTACAAAAGTGCCAGGCAATGACTATCTCCAACAAGTGAGAGTCTAACCACCTCCCCTTGACATTCAGTGGCATTACCATCGCTGAATCCCTCACTATCAACATCCTGGGGGTCACCATTAATCAGAAACTTAACTGGACCAGCCACATAAATACTGTGGCAACAAGAGCAGGTCAGAGGCTAGGTATTCTGCGGCGAGTGTCTCACCTCCTGACTCCCCAAAGCCTTTCCACCATCTACAAGGCACAAGTAAGGAGTGTGATGGAATACTCTCCACTTGCCTGGATGAGTGCAGCTCCAACAACACTCAAGACGCTCGACACCATCCAGGACAAAGCAGCCCGCTTGATTGGCACCCCATCCACCACCTTAAACATTCACTCCCTCCACCACTGGCGTACCATGGCTGCAGTGTGTACCATCTACAGGATGCACTGCAGCAACTCGCCAAGGCTTCTTCGGCAGCACCTCCCAAACCCGCGACCTCTTCCACCTAGAAGGGCAGCAGGCGCATGGGAACACCACCACCTCCAAGTTCCCCTCCAAGTCACACACCATCCTGACTTAGAAGTATATCGCCGATCCTTCATCGTCGCTGGGTCAAAATCCTGGATCTCCCTACCTAACAGCTCTGTGGGAGTACCATCACCACACGGACTGCAAGCGGTTCAAGAAGGCCGCTCACCACCACCTTCTCAAGGGAAACTAGGGATGGGCAATAAATGCTGGCATTGTCAGCGATGCCCTAATCCCACAAATGAATTAAATAAAAGGAGAACTTTCTCAATCAATATATCTCCAGTCCAACAAAGAAGGAAGCAGTGTTGGATCTGGTTCTGGAAAATGAAGTAGGACAAGTGGAGTGTGTTACAGTAGGAGATCATCTAGCTAATTCACAATTCAGTTTAAAGAAATTATGGAAACAGACCATAAAATATCGAAGGTAAAAATGCTCAATTGGGGAAGAGCTAATTTCAGTGATTTAAGAAGGGACCCAGCACAGGTAGATTGGAAAAGGCGATTGCAGGGTAAAGCAGTAATGGAGCAATGGTCAGCATTCAGGGAAGAGATAGTTCAGGTACAAACTAGACAAATTCCTTTGAAGGAAAAAGGTAGAGAATCCAAAGGCCAATGCGTCCTGGATGACAAAGGAAATAAAAGTTAAAATACGACAGAAAAAGGACACTTATGACAAATGTCAGGAACAAGATCCAGTTAGTAACCAGGAAGATTATGGAAAGTACAGGAAGGAATTGAAAAAGTTAATATGGGAGGCAAAGAGAGGTTACAAGAAAAGATGAGCAGGCAACATTAAATTGAGCCCTAAAACATTTATAAACATATAGGCTAAAAATTCGAGGTATTACCGTTGGTTGTTAAGGCCCGTTTTGGGGAAGAAAATGGTGGCTGCTGTACTTTCGCCCGCCACTGGCAGGTCCCGTGGCGGCCGCCATTTTCGGCAGGTCAGCAGCGCTGTCATTGCCTGCGTTTGGTGTGCAATGCCAAGTTGACGCGCGCTCATTTATTTTAGATATTGCTGCTCCTCTTGCTGCTCTCTCCAAAGCACGCTCATGCGTGCAGTCGATAAAAGCGCTCCAGCAACGTAATTAACCATGAGGACTCTTCAAGTGACAAATGTAAGACAGCCAGGACTATTATCTCCACGTAGCAGTGTTTATATTAATCGCAAGCCTAGGTCTTGAGAGGTAACCCTTGAGATTTTTGTTTATCGGTGGTTTGCTTATTTGAAACTATCCTGCCTGCAATTATAATACTGAATGTGTAACAAATGGGAAGATGCAGAATATAGCAGGTGATTACTTCTGAGTGACTAGAAGAGTAAGCTTGAGGTTTGGATTAGGAATCACCTATAGATGTTCAGTGTTTCGATCTCTGAAATCTGAAGTGTGAATTCAAATTCTTTAAGTTATCAGATATGAGTACACTGTCCTCAGCATGGAATAGTAAAAAGCCCTCAGCTGTCAGACCCTTCTAAGCCGGTGACTAAAGTGTCCTCAGCATATCAATGAAATTGTGACTACATTATAATGATTTCAAAAACTAAAAAGCGCTGGATTTGATTGTTCCTGTCTGACATCTTTTTCTTCCTGCTACATGAAAATTTAATCAAGCGTTTAAAATAAACAGCTTGGCTTAGTCTCTGTTCCTTTAGAATGAGATGTGTGGTAAAGTGATAGGGGAGAGTCCTTGAAAGCATTAAATGGGCCATCGTGGCTCAATGTCAAAAGAAAAAATGAACTGTGTTCCCTTTCAACAACTCTGAATGCTGCGTGCCTTCTTCAGCACTGTAAGAGGTACAGACTTCCAAGAATTAATTTGTCTTACGATAGCAAAATACTGCAGATGCTGGAAATCCGAAATAACAACAGAAAACGCTGGAAAAACTCAGCAGGCGAGGCAGCATCCGTGGAGAGAGAAACAGAGTTAACGTTTCAGGTCGAGACCTTTCATCAGAACTGTTAATTCGCCTTGTTGTACACCCACAAACTCCCCCCTTCTCCTCCGATCCCATAAAACCCAAAGTCCGATCAAAGCACAGACTTCCCCGGGGCAGTTGACAGACTCCCCACAAACGCATAAACAATTTGCCTGTAACGTTGATTGCTAAGCAGGTGGCATGTAATGTTGTTGTCACAAATAGACGCGACCTTTGGCCTCCTGCTGAGCTTAGCGCTGGAAAGAGCGCGTTATACCACAAATTCTCCACACCGCTGATGTTAATTAGCAGGCAGTACCAAAATACCGGTCGGTGCTGCCTGCGCTCTCACAGGCGGGCGGCCGTTAGCCTTGGCTGGCACTGTTACCGGCAGGTTTCTGGCGTACTGGAATTTCTAGGCCATAAAGTGTAAACGGTTAGCTAAGGATAAAATGTTGGGCCTATTAAGGACCCAAAGGAGCTCTTCATGTAGAGGCAGAGGGCGTGGCAAAAGTATTGAACGAGTACTTTGAAGCGGATGATGTGAAGGTTACACTAAAAGAGGAGAGGGAAGTTATGGACAGGATAGTAATAGATAGAGAAGATGTACTTAGAAGATTAGCATTACCGAAAGTTGGTAAATCACCTGGTCTGGATGGAATGCACAGATTATCTGGTCATTATCACATTGCTGTTTGTGGGAGTTTGCTGTGTGCAAATTGGCTGCCGCGTTTCCCACAGTACAACAGTGACTACACTCTAAAAGTACCTAATTGGCTGTGAGATGTCCGGTGGTCGTGAAAGGCGCTATATAAATGCAAGTCTTTCTTTCTTTCTAGGTTTCTGAAAAAAGCAAAGATAGAAATAGCAGAGACACCTTTCAATCCTTATTGGATACAGGAGTACTGCCGGAGGCCAGAGGGTTGCTAATGTTATACCACAATTCAAGAAAGGGGAGAGGGATAAACCAGGAAACTACAGGCCAGTCAGCCTAACAGTGGCGGTGGGAAGTTATTGAAAACCATTATCAAAAACAAAATAAACTTTCATTTGGAAAGACATGGGTTAATCAAGGAGAGCCAGCACAGATTTATTAAAGGCAAATTGTGTCTGACTAACTTGATTGAATTCTTTAATGAGGTAACAGAGAAGGTTGATCGAGGTAGTGCAGTAGATGTTGTATATATGGACTTTCAGAAGGCATTCGACAAAGTGCCACACGGGAGGCTTATTAAGAAGATGGAAGCCTATGGAATTAAGGGGAAAGCGGCAGTATTGGTACAGTGACAGGAAGCAAAGGGTGGGGGTGGATGGGTGTTTTTCAGACTGGGAGGTGGTTTGCAGTGTTGTTCCCCAATGGTCAGTTTTGGGTCCATTACTCTTTTCAATATTTATAAACAACCTAGA
The DNA here is from genome assembly GCA_030390025.1 of Squalus acanthias. Lineage (NCBI taxonomy): Eukaryota > Metazoa > Chordata > Chondrichthyes > Squaliformes > Squalidae > Squalus > Squalus acanthias. Next base: position 24,321,449 of record CM059433.1, on the reverse strand, counting down.
CTCGGGTGTAGAAAGCAGCATTATAAAGTTTGCAGCTGATACAAAACTTGGCAAAGTAGTAGATAGTGATGAGGATAGTTGTAGACTTCAGGATGACAGAGACAGGATAGTGAAATGGGCAGAAGCATGGCAGATGGAGTTCAATGCGGAGAAGTATGAAGTGATGCACTTTGGGGGGACTAATATGGAAAGAAGTTTACTATAAATGGCACAATTTTGAAAAGTGTAGATGAGCAGAGAAACCTTGGTGTCCATACATACAAATCCTTATAGGTGGCAGGGCAAGTTGATAAGGTGGTTAAAAAAGCATATGGGTTACTTGGGTTTCTAAATAGAGAGATAGAACATAAAAGCAAAGAGATCATGCTAGAACTTTATAAATCACTGGTTAGGCCACAGCTGGAGTATTGCGGACAATTCTGGGCACCACACCAGGAAAGATATAAAGGCCTTAGAAACGGTACAGAGGAGGTTTACCAGGATATTACCAGGGATGTTATCAGCAAAGTGATGGAAGGTGTTGTCAACAGTGCTGTCAAGCGGCACTTACTTGCCAATAACCTGCTCACCAATGCTTAGTTTGGGTTCCGCCAGGCCCACTCGGCTCCAGACCTCATTACAGCCTTGGTCCAAACATGGACAAAAGTGCTGAATTCCAAAGTGAGGTGAGAGTGACTGCCCTAACATCAAGGCAGCATTTGACTGAGTGTGGCATCAAGGAGCCCTAGTAAAATTGAAATCAATGTGAATCGGGGGAAAGACTCTCCACTGGCTGGAGTTGTATCTAGCAGAAAGGAAGATGTTGTGGTTGTTGAAGGCCAATCATCTCAGCCCCAGGACATCGCTGCACGAGTTCCTTGGGGCAGTGTCCTATGCCCAACCGTCTTCAGCTGCTTCATCAATGACCTTCCCTCTATCATAAGGTCAGAAGTGGGGATGTTTGCTGATGATTGAACAGTGTTCAGTTCCATTCGCAACTCCTCAGATAATGAAGCAGTCCATGCCCTCATGCAGCAAGACCTGGATGACATTGAGGCTTGGGCTCATAAGTGGCAAGTAACATTCACGCCACATAAGTGCCAGGCAATGCCTATCTCCAACAAGCGAGAGTCTAACCACCGCCCCTTGGTATTCAACGGCATTACCATCGCCGAATGCCCCACCATCCTGGGGATCACCATTGACCAGAAACTTAACTGGATAAATACTGTGGCTAGGAGTGTGATGGAATACTCTCCACTTGCCTGGATGAGTGCAGCTCCAACAACATTCAAGAAGCTCGACACCATCTAGGACAAAGCAGACTGCTTGATTGGCACCCCATCCATCACTCCCTCCACCACCGGCGTACCACCTCCCAAACCCGTGACCTCTACCACTTAGAAGGACAAGGGCATCAGACGCATGGGAAAACCATCTCCTCCAAGTCACACACCATCCTGACCTGGAAATATATCGGCGTTCCTTCATCGTCGCTGGGTCAAAATCCTGGAACTTCCTCCCTAACAGCACAATGGGAGTACTTTCACCACATGGACTGCAGCGGTTCAAGAAGGTGGCTCACCCCCACCTTCTCAAGGGCAATTAGGGGTGGGCAATAAATGCTGGTCTTGCCAGCGATGCTTACATCCCAGGTATGAATAAAAAAGGTTAATTTCACCCATTATCGCTACCCTCCACAAACTCCACTGCCTCCACACCCTCTAACCCACTGAATTAAAATTGTTATCCTTGTTTGTAAATTTCTTCATGGCCTCGACCCAGCTCCCTTGTACAACCTCCTCCAGTCCTATGTCCTTTGCCCCTCTGATTCTCTCCTCCAGTGCATCCCCCCTCTGATTGCTGTGTGCAAGTTGCTGCTGCGCTTGCCTACAAAGCAACTGTGACTACACTTCAAAAGTAATTAATTAGTTGTGAAGCAATTCGGGATGTTCGGAGGATGTGAGAATGCAAGTTCTTTTTTTACTGCAAAATCCAGAACGGTTGAGAGACATGTACTTGCTTTCTCCTGCCTTCTTTCTCTCTCCACCTGGATGGAAATCTCATTTGCTAGTTCGATTATAGGTATTCAGCACTCTTCCACCTCACTTTCCAGTAAGAGAAAGCAAGGGAATGCTATTTGATGGTTAGAGCAATCCTATGATCTCTATTGTGATTGAAAAAGCTTGACAAGCATAATTGACATAGAGGTCAGGATAGTCCTACTTTTGGTTTGTATTCTCTTGCTTTCTTTTACTGTCGAACAAATAGACAGAATAGTATTGAATCCTCGGCCTCGATTTTAACTGCCCCCGCCTGCCGGAAACCGGGCCGGAGTGGGGTGCAGGGGGAGGAATAGGGAAGAGTTATAATAAAGCCAATCACTTGCCCCCTGTAAACCCGCTGCCTTCCCGCTGTGTCCCGATCTTAACCGGCTCTTTTGAGCAGGCAAGCAGGACACCCGCAGGAAGGAAGCGGGGTCCATCTTTAAATATGCAGATCAGGTCCGATGATCTCAAGGGGAGGGGCCTTGCGCAGCGTGACCCAGGGCCCAGCTGGGCCACCAGGAATCGGAGTGCTGGCAAAAGAGCCCAGCACTCAAGAGAAGTGCCGGGCTCACGGAGCACAGCCGGCACTCCGCGGGGGGCCTGCAGAGGAGGTCGGGGACGGCAATGGGGGCTGGTGCTGGCAGGCGGCCAGCAACAAAAATGGCCGCCCGGTACCTCGCCTTTAATTAGCGCCGCCCCGGCCGCAGGTAGGCCCCCCCGACCCCGTCGGACATAGTGTCCGGCGGTAAGTCAGGGGGCTCTACTGAAGATCGCGGCCAGGGCGCGAGCAGGGCACTGCGCACGGCGATGACGTCATTGCCGGCGGCGTAGCGCCATGGGGCGCTAACGATTACCTCCGTCGCTAACCTCCCGCTGAATTTCGCAGGAGGTGTTGGCGGCTCCGCGCCCGGGTGCTAGTTGCTTAGCGCCCCATTACCACCCTCTTAGGGCGCTAACGGGAGGTGCAAAGCAACCAAATTTTTCCCCCTTAAAATTTTAAAATATGACATTTTTAATATCTCTGTATACAATTTAAAACCTGAAGGAATGAGACTACACACTGGTAATAGTTATTTTTCGGTGCCAGAGAGGTTAATTGGCAGTCATTAATACTTATCACATCGTTAAAAGGGTGCTTACACTTGTAATTACTAGCCCTGTATATCTACCACACAAATACAGCAACTTCGTGACATTCAATGCATGTCAACGGTGAGCCAGACAGCCAGATGCTGTTTTTGCGAAGCTAACGGTGGAGCGGTGCAGCTTGGACAGCAACTTCTGGATATTCGCATTTAACCGCGCGTCTGCTCCTCGCCTGAAGTTACTGTATCATTTGCGCATAAATTACGGCAAACGCCATTAGCTTCACCGTTATTTTGTCAGCAAAACCTGGCCGAATGTTTTTAAAGTGGCCGCGTGCTCAGAAAGGGGCCACCAAGGTGAGTTCCATTGCACTCTTGCCAATAACTCTCCACATAGGGGACTTTTGATCTTGGACATGCTGTCATATGGTGGCAGAAGGCTTTTTCATACTGTGGCAGAAGAATAATTTAAATGCGTATTGCTCTTATACATTCGGAGCACTTGGTAGTCTGTTCAAGAGTAGCATCGGTGGAGATCCTATTTTGTATAGGGCAGTGGGACCTCTCAATTAGGGGCGTGATGATTTGGTACTGGAGAGAATTTTAAATGGGTAGGGGGGAACAGAAAATAACCACATAAGGAAACATTTAAAAAGTGCACAAGATTTTATGTAAACAGTATAAATGACAGTTTAATATTTTTTGTCCCTGAAAGAGCCTTGAGACCAAGCTGGAACAGAGCACAGTACAGTATTTACATTTGCTCTTCCCAGCTGGTCCCTGTGATCTAGCACTGCTCCTGCTGCTCGTTCAACACTCCTCCCTCTTGGTGCAGGTTTACCGAGTCCTGATTGGCGCCAGGAGCCGCCAGATGAGTGGCGTGAGCAGGGCTGAGCTCTGGAGAGGAGAGGGGAGGAGAGAGGAGCATTGGACTGACAGTAACTATCCACCAGAGCTCAGTGTGCAGCAGCTTTGTGTGTGTGTGTACATTGAGGGAATATATATATATACATTAAACACCAGAAGCAAAACATACGATCATACAAAACTCTGCAATCGCTCCATACATTCGTGGGATTTATCTTCAGTTATTTTGAGGCTGGGTCTGCAACACAAAAAAATTGTTTCCCTGGTAACAACTGAGTTGCAATGGCAATGGTGGGATAAATCAGGCCGTGCACCGTGCTGTTGGAGCGGCTGCATTTAACATTTATGACATTCGAAACATTGAATGATAACAGATTTATCCAACTATCTGGTGTAAAGGTTGCGGGGCGCCGGCTCCCTCGGCGGCCGGGAGGTGTCTACAGTCCCCCCGCCAGGCTCGGCTTTGAGGCGCTCTCTGCCCCTTCTCCAAGTGACTCAAGCCGGCCAGGCGGAGGGTCAATAGGTCTGACCAGAGAGAGAGGGAGTGAGAGAGAGAGGGAGGAGAGAGGGAGGGGGGGGGGAGAGAGAGGGAGGGGGGGGGGAGAGAGGAGGGAGGGGGGGGGGGAGAGAGGAGGGGGGGGGGGAGAGAGGGAGGGGAGGGAGAGAGGGAGGGAGGGAGAGAGGGGGGGGGGGAGAGAGAGAGGGAGAGAGGGGGGGGGAGAGAGAGAGGGAGGGAGGGGGGGGAGAGAGAGAGGGAGGGAGGGGGGGGAGAGAGAGAGGGAGGGAGGGGGGGGGAGAGAGAGAGGGAGGGAGGGGGGGAGAGAGAGAGGGGAGGGAGGGGGGGAGAGAGAGAGGGAGGGAGGGGGGGGGAGAGAGAGAGGAGGGAGGGGGGGGGGGAGAGAGAGAGGGGAGGGAGGGGGGGAGAGAGAGAGGGAGGGAGGGGGGAGAGAGAGAGGGAGGGGAGGGGGGAGAGAGAGAGGGGAGGGAGGGGGGAGAGAGAGAGGGAGGGAGGGGGGGAGAGAGAGGAGGGAGGGGAGGGGGGGAAGAGAGAGGGAGTGGAGGGGAGAGGCGAGGGAGGAGGGGGGAGAGGGAGGGAGGAGGGGGGAGAGAGGAGGGAGGGAGGGGGGAAGGGAGGGAGGGAGGGGGGGAGAGGAGAGGGAGGGAGGGGGGAGAGAGAGGAGGAGGGGGAGAGAGAGGGAGGGAGGGGGAGGGAGAGGAGGAGGGGGGAGGGAGAGAAAGAGGTAAGAGAGGGAGAGAAAGAGGTAGAGAGAGGGAGAGAAAGAGGGGAGAGAGAGAGAGAAAGGAGAGAGTGGGAGAGAAAGAGGGGGAAGATAGGAAAAGATAGGGAAGAGAGAGAGAGGAGAGAGGAGAGAGAGGGAGAGAAGGGAGGGAGAGTGAGGGAGGGAGGGGAGAAGAGGAGGGAGGGTGAGAGAGGAGGGAGGGGGAGAGAGAGGTGAGGAGGGGAGAGAGAGGGAGGGAGGGAGGAGAGAGAGGGAGGGAGGGGGAAGAGAGAGGGAGGGAAGGGGAAGAGAGAGGTGAGGAGGGGGAGAGAGAGGGAGGGAGAGCGGGGAGAGACGAGGAGGAGGGGGGGAGAGAGAGGGAGGGATGGGAGAGAGAGGGAGGGAGAGGGAGAGAGAGAGGGAGGAGGGGCGAGGGAGGAGGGAGGGGGAGGATGGGAGGGAGGGGGAGGGAGGAGGGAGGGGGAAGAGAGGGAGGAGAGGCGGGACAGAGAGAGGGAGAGGAGGATGAGAAAGAAGGTAGAGAGAGGGAGAGAAGAGGGGCGAGATGAGAGAGAGAAAGAGGTAGAGAGAGGGAGAGAAAGAGGGGGAGAGAGAGGAAAAGACGGAGGGAGAGAGAGTGAGGGAGGGAGGGAGAGAGAGAGGGAGGGAGAGGGAGGGAGGGGGAGGGAGGGGAGGGAGAGGGAGGGAGGGAGGGAGAGGGAGGGAGGGGGAGGGAGGGAGGGAGAGGGAGGGAGGGGGGAGGGAGGAGAGGGGAGGGAGGGAGGGGGAGGGGGGGAGGGAGGGGGAGGGGGGGAGGGAGAGAGGGAGGGAGAGAGAGGGAGGGAGGGGGGGAGAGGGGAGGGAGGGGGGGGAGAGAGGGAGGGAGGGGGGAGAGAGAGGGAGGGAGGGGGGGAGAGAGGGAGGGAGGGGGGGGGAGAGAGAGGGAGAGGGAGGGGGGGGGAGAGAGAGGGAGGGAGGGGGGGGAGAGAGGGAGGGAGGGGGGAGAGAGAGGGAGGGGAGGAGGGGGGGAGAGAGAGGGAGGGAGGGAGAGAGGGGTGGAGGGTGAGAGGGAGGGAGGGAGGGAGGGAGAGAGGGAGGGGGGGAGAGAGGGAGGGGGGGAGGGAGAGGGAGAGAGGGAGGGGAGGGGGAGAGAGGGAGGGGGGAGAGAGGGAGAGAGGGAGGGGAGAGAGAGGGAGGGGGGAGGAGAGAGAGAGGGAGGGAGAGAAAGAGGGAGAGAAAGAGGGGGAGAGAGAGAGAGAAAGAGGTAGAGAGAGGGAGAGAAAGAGGGGGAGAGAGGAAAAGACAGAGAGAGAGGGAGGGAGGGAGGGAGAGAGAGAGGGAGGGAGGGAGAGAGAGAGGGAGGGAGGGAGAGAGAGAGGGAGGGAGGGAGGGAGGGAGAGAGAGAGGGAGGGAGGGTGAGAGAGAGAGGGACGGAGGGCGACAGAGAGAGGGAGGGAGGGTGAGAGAGAGAGGGAGGGTGAGAGAGAGGGGGAGGGAGGGAGGGAGAGAGGGGGGAGGGAGGGAGGGAGAGAGGGGGAGGGAGGGAGAGGGAGAGGGAGGGAGAGAGAGAGGGGGAGGGAGGGAGAGAGGGGAGAGAGAGAGGAGGGAGGGAGAGAGAGGGGGAGGGAGGGAGAGAGGGGGGAGAGAGAGAGAGGGGGAGGGAGAGAGAGGGAGGGAGAGAGGGAGGGAGAGAGGGAGGGAGGGAGGAAAAGAGAGGGAGGGAGGGAAAGAGAGGGAGGGAGGGAGGAAAGAGAGGGAGGGAGGGAGGAGAAAGAGAGGGAGGGAGGGAGAGAAAGAGAGGGAGGGAGGGAAAGAGAGGGAGGGAGGGAGGGAGGGAGGGAGGGAAGAGAGAGGAGGGAGGAGGAGGGAGGGAGGGAAAGAGAGGGAGGGAGGGAGGGAAAGAGAGGGAGGGAGGGAGGGAAAGAGAGGGAGGGAGGGAGGGAAGGGAGGGAAAGAGAGGGAGGGAGGGAGGGAGGGAAAGAGAGGGAGGGAGGGAGGAGGGAAAGAGAGGGAGGGAGGGAGAGGGAGGGAGGGAAAGAGAGGGAGGGAGGGAGGGAGGGAAAGAGAGGGAGGGAGGGAGGGAGGAGAGAAAGAGAGGGAGGGAGGGAGGGAGGGAGGGAAAGAGAGGGAGGGAGGGAGGAAAGAGAGGGAGGGAGGGAGGGAGGGAGGGAAAGAGAGGGAGGGAAAGAGAGGGAGGGAGGGAGGAAAGAGAGGGAGGGAGGGAAAAAGGGAGGGAAAGAGAGGGAGGGGGGAGAGAAAGAGAGGGAGGGAGGGAGGGAAAGAGAGGGAGGGAAAGAGAGGGAGGGAGGGAAGAGAGAGGGAGGGAGGGAGGGGAGGGAGAGGAAAGAGGGAGGGGAGGGCGAGAGAGGGGGGGGGTGAGTGGGAGGAGAGGGGGGAGGGAGTGCGAGAGAGGGGGGAGGGGGAGGGCGAGAGAGGGGGAGGGAGAGGGGGGAGGAGGGAGAGAGGGAGGGAGAGGGAGGGAAGGAGGCGAGAGAGAGGGAAGAGAGGGAGGAGAGAGAAGAGAGAGGAGGGACGAGAGAGGGAGGGAGGGAGAGGGGAGCGAGAGAGGGAGGGAGGGCGAGAGAGGGAGGGAGGGCGAGAGAGGGGGGGAGGGAGGGAGAGGGTGGGAGGGAAAAGAGGGAGGGAGGGAGGGCGAGAGAGGGAGGGAGTGAGGGGCGAGAGGAGGGAGGGAGAGGGAGGGAAGGAGGGCGAGAGAGGGAGGGAAGGAGGGCAAGAGAGGGAGGGAGGAGAGAGGGAGGGAGGGCAAGACAGAGGGAGGGAGAGAGGGCGAGAGACAGGGAGGGTGAGAGAGAGGAAGTGAGGGAGTGCGAGAGGGAGGGAGAGGGTAGGAGGGAGCAAGAGGGAGGGAGAGAGAGAGAGAGGGAGAGAGAGAGGGAGAGTGAGAGGGAGGGAGCGAGAGGGAGGGAGAGGGAGGGAGGGAGAGGGTAGGAGGGAGCAAGAGGGAGGGAGAGGGAGCGAGAGGGAGGGAGAGGGAGGGAGGGAGAGGGTAGGAGGGAGCAAGAGGGAGGGAGAGGGAGCGAGAGGGAGGGAGAGGGAGGGAGGGAGCAAGAGGGAGGGAGGGAGGAAAGGAGAGAGGGAGAGGGTAGGAGGGAGCAAGAGGGAGGGAGAGAGAAAGAGGGAGGGAGAGAGAGGGTGAGAGAAGGAGGGAGAGAGAGAGGGAGGTGAGAGAGAGAGAGAGGAGGGAGGGAGAAGGGTAAGACGGGCACTATCTGTGGTTAGTTGCGAGGTGTGATGTGACGTTGCTAGGACTATAAAGCAGAAACTCAATCACATGTTGCTCCTTTCCCTGTGCCCTGGTCCTGTCATCTCTCTCTCTCTCTCTCTCCTTTCTGCAGTGGGTTGTCAGGCTGAGAGAGGGAGCTGAAGTCCAGTCTCTGGGCGCCGCTTCTCTCTGAGAGGAGGAGCGTTTCTTTTTTTTTTCACTTCTGCTGTCAGGATTTTTATTTTTCGCGAGGTGAGTGAGGCATTGCTACATTAAGGTTCTTGTGAGTTCAGCTACTTAATATATATATATTTATATGTGTATAAAATGTTATTTTGTGTTGTTCCACAAGAAGGTGACTCAGTGGGAGTGATGTTAAATGCAGTTTGGCGGTGACTGGTCCGGGTTGTAGCACGGACCGTGTGTGCAACAATTCCGGGCAGCGTGCAATCTCCAGCACTCTCTATATATGCTTTATATAATTTGCATTTCAATCGTAGAGACAAGTATATGTGTTTTTTGGATTTGCGCTTTGTTTTCCGCCTGATGTCCAGAGAGGCTTTATAAAAAGCCTTCTTTGCACTGATTGTACACAAAGCAGTGCTTCTGCAATATATTTGCCTTTGTTACTCTGGCGGAGAAAAGCATTTTGCACCTTTTCTCTCTCTCTCGGGGCTTGCTCTCACCCCCCCACCCCGCGCCCCCCATTTTAACCTGATTCATTCGCAATCATTTTGATGACCTTCTAGTTTATGTTGCGATTTAATATTTAAGTGGCACCTAAACGTTAATCTGGCAACGTTTAGTGTTTCTGAGATATGGATATAACTATACACGATTTGAGATGCTGCAAAATTAGTAAAAAAAAATAAGGCAACATTTGAAGAGTTTTTAAAAATTGCAGTAGTGTGTGGTGTGCAAAGTTTTTCATGTTATATGAAGGTACAATAGTAGCAAACTTTCAACCCTTCTCAAGGATACTGCTAGAACTGACATTCCTCCCACTATGACGAGACAACATTTTCCATCCAAATACTGTACATAGTCAAGATAACTTTCTGACTGTAGGTGAAACATTTTGTGCCAAGGTTGGTATGAACCAGGGATAAAGCTTTGTTTTGGCACAGGCACAGTGTATTTAAAAAAAATCAATGTTGGCTTCTATTAGAGGGGGCAAAACTGGTCTGATCCAGGGTTCAAGGTTATTAAGGAAATTTAGGGATGGTCCCGGAACATCCGAGACAGTTAGGATCTGTGGTCGTACTGCAGCAAATACCCAAATGTCAAAAAGTTTTAGTTCTGGCAACTGGTTGAATAGGAATAGTAAACTACTAGTCCTGAGTTCAGTTACGATAATGATACAAGTTAGGGGCAGTTTTTCTTCTGGTAGTTTTCTGGATATTTGTGTGTGCCCCCCACCCCCCCCACCCCCGCCAAAATAATCCCTTTTTTATTAAATTCCTAAGTATTCCAAATTTAATTCTGTGCTCCTCTTCCAGTTCAATTTTCAGTCGATATCTTTGCATCAGTATTCTGGCACAAATTAGTTAGAATAATAAATATTTCTAAGCAGAATAGTTCATGTAGTTGGAAACCTGTATAGTTCTCCCCTGGTACTTAGGATCAGTGAAGTAATATTTTCTGCTGGTCCTGATCAAAAATGATCAGATCATTGAACCAGTGAAAATTTTGATTTTTCAGTTTCGTATTCTTTATCCAAAGAGTAATTACAAATGCATTTAAGAGCTTTTGGAATATGCAGTGTGCTTTTAGTATAGATTTTGATCATCTGGAGCACTGCTTACAGTTTTGGGCACCGAACCTCAGGAAGGATTTTTTTTAAATTCATTCCTGGGATGTGGGCATCGCTGGCAAGACAAGCATTTATTGCCCATCCCTAATTGCCCTTGAGAAGGTGGTGGTGAGCCGCCTTCTTGAACTGCTGCAGTCCTTGTGGTGAAGGTACTCCGACAGTGCTGTTAGGGAGGGTGTTCCAGAATTTTGACCCAGTGACGATGAAGGAACAGCGATATATTTCCAAGTCAGGATGGTGTGTAACTTGGAGGGGAACTTGCAGTTGATGGTGTTCCCATGCGCCTGCTGCCCTTGTCCTTCTAGGTGGTAGAGGTCGCGGGTTTGGGAGGTGCTGCCGAAGAAGCATTGGTAGAGATGGTACACATTGCAGACACATTGCGCCGGTGGTGGAGGGAGTGAATGTTTAAGGTGGTAGAGGGGGTGCCAATCAAGCGGGCTGCTTTGTCCTGGATGGTGTCGAACTTCTTGAGTGTTGTTGGAGCTGCACTCATCCAGGCAAGTGGAGAGTATTCCATCACACTCCTAACGTGTGCCTTGTAGATGGTAGAAAAACTTTGGGGAGTCAGGAGGTGAGACACTCGCCGCAGAATACCTAGCCTCTGACCTGCTCTTGTAGCCACAGTATTTATGTGGCTGGTCCAGTTAAGTTTCTGGTCAATGGTGACCCCCCAGGATGTTGATAGTGGGGGATTCGGCGATGGTAATGCCGTTGAATGTCAAGGGGAGGTGGTTAGACTGTCGCTTGTTGGAGATAGTCATTGCCTGGCACTTGTGTGGCGTGAATGTTACTTGCCACTCATGAGCCCAAGCCTGAATGTCATCCAGGTCTTGCTGCATTCGGGCATGGACTGCTTCATTATCTGAGGAGTTGTGAACTGAACACTGTGCAATCATCAGCGAACATCCCCACTTCTGACCTTATGATGGAGGGAAAGTCATTGATGAAGCAGCTGAAGATGGTTGGGCCCAGGACACTGCCCTGAGGAACTCCTGCAGCGATGTTCTGGGGCTGAGATGATTGACCTCCAACAACTACAACCATCTTCCTTTGTGCTAGGTATGACTCCAGCCAGTGGAGAGTTTTCCCCCTGATTCCCATTGACTTCAATTTTACTAGGGCTCCTTGATGCCACACTCGGTCAAATGATGCCTTGATGTCAAGGGCAGTCACTCTCGCCTCACCTCTGGACTTCAGCTCTTTTGTCCATGTTTGGACCAAAGCTGTAATGAGGTCTGGAGCTGAGTGGTCCTGGCGGAACCCAAACTGAGCATCGTTGAGCAGGTTATTGGTGAGTAAGTTCTGCTTGATAGCACTGTCGATGACACCTTCCATCACTTTGCAGATGATTGAGAGTAGACTTATGGGGCGGTAATTGGCCGGATTGGATATGTCCTGCTTTTTGTGGACAGGACATACCTGGGCAGTTTTCCACATTGTTGGGTAGATGCCAGTGTTGTAGCTGCACTGGAACAGCTTGGCTAGAGGCGCGGCTAGTTCTGGAGCACAAGTCATATATTGGCCATGGAGGCGGTACAGTGCAGATTCAATAGACCTATCAGTTTAACATCAGTTGTGGAGAAGTTACTGGAATCTATCATCAGGGACAGGATGACTGAACACTTAGACAAGTATGAGCTGATCGAAACGAATCAGCAAGAATTTGTGAAGGGTAGGTCATGTTGGACAAACCTAGTTGAATCCTTTGAGGAGGTCTCAAACATGGTGGATAGGGAAGTGTCTATGGATGTTTTCTATATGGACTTTCAGAAGGCATTTGATAATGTTCTGCACAAGAGATTATTCGCAAGACTAAAAGCACATGGAATTGGAGGTAACTTTGTGACCTGGGTTAATAATTGGTTGGGAGGTAGGAGACAGAGAGTCAGGATAAAGGGAATGTACTCTGATTGGCGAAATGTGACAAATGGTCTTCCCCAGGGATCTGTATTGGGGCCTCAATTTTTCACCATATATATCAATGACTTGGATGCAGGAGTAGAGAGTTACATATCCAAGTTTGCAGATGACACTAAGTTAGGAGTCACAGTAAGTTGTGTAGATGGGAGTAGGAAGTTACAAAGGGATAGTTTTAATTAGTGGGAAAAACTGTGGCAGATGTAGTTCAATATGGGGAAGTGTGAGTTCATCCACTTTGGATCCAAGAAAGACAAATCAGAATATTTTCTTAATGGCGAGAGACTAGGTAATGCGGAGGGGCAAATAGATTTGTTTGTCCAGGTACACAAATCACTAAAAAGCGTGGACAGTTACAAAAAGTAATCAGGGAAACTAAGTTAATGAAATGTTGGTCTTTATCTCAAGGAGGCTGGAATACAAAAGGTTGGAAATTATACTTCAGTTGTACAGAGCCTTGGTCAGATCCCAGCTGGAATAGTGCATTCAGTTTTGGAATGACGTACCTCAGGAAGGATATACTGGTCATGGAGGTGGTGCAGCATAGATTCACTAGAATGATACTGGGCTGAAGGAGTTAAATTATGAGGACAGGTTGCATAAACGTGGCTTGTATTCCCTTGAGTTTAGAAGGTTGAGGGGTGATCTAATCGAGGTGTTTAAAATTATCAAAGGATTTGATAGGGTAAATACAGAGAAAGGGGAAATTCAAAACAAGGGGGCACAATTTTAAAATTAAAGCTAGATCATGTAGGAGTGAAATCAGGAAGCATTTTTTTTACACAGTAGTAGAAATCTGGAACTCTCTCGTCCAAAAGTGCATAGATGCTGGATCAATTGAAATTTCAAGACTGTTCGATAGGATTTTGTTAGGTAAGGGCATCCAGGGATATGGAGCAAAGGTGGATAACTGGAGTTGAGATACAGATCAACCATGAATTTCAGAACAGGCTCAAGGGGCTAAATGGTCTACCCTTGTTCTATCTTTCTATGTCAGCAGCATGTACATCAAGTCTGAGCCCTGTTTTGCCAACAAATAAGTTGGTATAGTAATATTTGAAACTACGATAGCTCGTTCACCATTGAACATCATTTTGTATGGATTCATTGGCCAACCTTAGATTGGTTAAAGAAAAGACTTAAATAGGCCATGGCAATGCAGAGTTCTGTACTCGACCTTTCTTCCCCATCCTGATTCGCCTTCTATACTCTGTATACTATATGTAGTGTACCAAATTTCTCAGCATACCAGTTTTAATGTAGAGTTTCGTTGATCCCTTGGTACTGGTTCAAATTGCTGTCACTTTGATGATCGTTGTAATTCTATGTTTATTTTGGCATCAAGTCTTTGATCAACATTGAAAGTATCAGATCACCAATAAAATGGAACACTTTTATTTTACCCAGTACTTTAATAAATGCATAGACATACACTGAGATCTGGTGATTTTTGCACCAAATTTACTAATCATTTGCACCTAGCATATAGTTGAGGAAAGAAAGTTCTCGTAACACTTCCACTGGAGTCTTAGCTCTCTGTCTCTGCTAACACTGCGTAAATTCTTCCTCGTTAGGTCATTCACAATATTACAGATTGTTGGTTGTGTGACTGCTTGCCCAAACATTAAAATACAGATATTGTTGATGGATTCTTCCACTCGCCCATATAGTTTATGTTCAGAAAATGTCTGTCGTAATTGTGTTTCGTTGACATGAAAATAAAATATTTGAGATTCATTATGTAGAAAAGTGTTGCCGACACAAGTTTTTAAACGTGCAACACTACAGAGAAAACCTTTGTAGTGTTGGAATACAGTACTTGGGAAATCTTCTTTGTTATTTAGTTCCAGTTGTGAGATCAGGAAGTGTGAGCTAATTCTTGTTTTATGGCGCAGCTACCCACTAGCTAAGTAGTGTTCAATTGCGCTGAGGTGAAGGTTTGCTTCATTTATCTATCGATGGGAGGCGGTTTGTTTCTGCTTGCTCATACACTTTGTTGTGTGAAACTGTTTTGCTATCCTGGAACATTTAATCACCAGTGCCTATTTGGCAAAAGGTAATGATCCTCAGCAGCATTTGATGCAGTTGACCACTCCATCCTCCTCCACCACCTCTGCTTCATGATCCACCTTCGTGACGCCACTCTTGCTTGGTTCGATTCCTACCTGTCCCAACGTATACAGCACATCTCTTGCAATGGCTCCTCCTCCCTCCCAACACAGTCACCTTAAGAGTGCCTCAAAGGCTACATTTGCCCCTCCTATTATTTATCTACATTCATCCGTAGATGTGGGTTCAGTTTCTACATGTATGCACCCAGCTTTACCAGCATCCACGACTCCATACTATCAATATACGGTCAGACTCTTTATCCAACATAAAGTGACAGATGAACCAGAGAGCTTTCTTCAACTTCATATTGCCATTATGAAAACCATCCTACTCGATCCCTGCCAATAACCCTAGCCTCCAATCCCATGCACTCCTCTAGCTGCTCATTCAGACTGAACCTTGGTGTCCTGTTCTGGCTGAGCTGAGCTTAAAAGCCCATTTCCTATCCATTATCAAGAGTACCTATTTCCAGCTCTGTAATCTCACCCACCTCCACCCTTACCTCAACCCCTCCACTGGTGAAACCCTCATGCGCACCATTATCTTCTTGCTGACCTTCCAAGCTCACCCTACATAAACCCCAACTCATCCTAAACACTCTTGACCACATCCTATTATGCACCTGTCGCCCTGTCTTCACTGACCTCCAGTGGTTCTCCATTCCCCAGTGCATTGAATTCAACATCCTCATCTTTGTTTAGAAATTCCCCCACGACTTCGTCCTTCCCTTCCTTTGCAATCTCCTCCAGCCCTATGTCTCTCCCCTTTTCCAGCCTCCTGTGCATCCATCCCTTGCTTTGTTCCATCATTGGTTCCAGATGAGTTGATCCTACATTTTGAATTTTTCTCCTTTAAACCTTTTGCTTTGCTACCACTTTCAAAAGCCTCCTCAAAATCTGTCTTTCTGAACGTGCCTTTGGGCTCTTCTATTACTACTGCTTCGTGACTGTTTCTTCTCCTCTGTAAAGTGCATTGGGGCATTCCCTATCTTAAAAGTGTTGTACAAATGCATATTGTTAACTGTTGATTTGTCTGTACGTCTATCTTTTTCAGTCTGTTTGTGCCTCTTTGCCTCTGTTTATGTGTCATTCTGTCCATGCCATAGGATTTCAATCAGGGGACCATGTGGAGATCCCATGAGGTCATCAGATTTTTGCCTCAGACAAATGCATTGGCCCCAAAGATGCCATCAGAGAAGCCTGAAAAATGCCAGGCCAAAAGAGGAGTGGTACTAACTGTAAAAGATGTCTTTTATAATTAGCAGTGCTGCTCCCTGGGCTCCGGATTAGGGAAAACCTTCACCCATCCTTCTTGATAGCCAGCACCTGTGGCACCCTAACCTCTGTCCAACCCATAGCAGAGGAAATACAAGAATCAGAGCAAACTTGGATTGCCTGGGTCGCAGCCCAAAGGCGCAGTTGACATGTGGGGCCCAAAAGTACCCTCAGAGCTGCTGTAAAATCCCAGAACTGCGGAGAAGTGCTGTTGACTGTAAAAGGGCATTTTTACAGCCGGCAGGGTAAATGTTCAGAGACCTTCTGGTGCAGAGTAATGCTCAGCGGGAGTGCAGATCCTAGAAGTGTGTGTTGAGGTCAGCCTGCCCACTTTTGAGCCACTGCCAATTTTTCCGACATCCATTCCGGCTCCTGTCGAATGAGACTCGAGGCTGGTGGTGGAGTCTCTGTAAAATTTACCTCAGTATCTTTAGCGGCTGACATTGTGCTTGGTCTTCAGCTCTCGGTTCCACCTGTCTCCTCACATACAACGCCTCCTGCACCAACACACGAGGAGTAAAGAATCATCGTGAGAGACATAAAAATGGAGAAACAAGAAACAGGGAGAGAGAGCACAAGACCCCAGGGGTATACAAAGCCATCCGATTTCTGTCATCTGAGGCCGCCCATTCCCTGTGCCACAAGCACTGTGTCCCAAGAATGATATATTCTGTACTTTCTTCTGTATTTGTTGACTCACTAATGCAGTGTTTATGTAGTTGTAGATTGACAAAAAAAAACTTCTACAGTAATAGTACTGTTTTCCTTTGGGTATCTAATAATGTCTTTCAGGAGTTAGGACTGAGGGGGGCCTAGAAATTTGTTTGTGCTCGGATTCAGGAACGAACCCAGCGATGGCAAAACCACGCCGCAACTGATACACAGGAGGACCACGCAAAATATGGTCTCTTGCGTCATCGGTAAGCGACCGGTGGTGCTGGTGGCGAAGAGGAGGAAAGTTGTTTGGTCGGGATGCTGGCACCGGGCCTACAGTAAGTCGTTGCGGGGGGGGGGGTTGGCGATCGGGAAGGGGAGAGCGGTGGCAGGCAGCAGGCCGCAGTTTCAATGTTGAGCCAGGAGGAGCACTCCCGCTTCACCTGGCTCCACATTCAGGCCAGTAAAATATTTTTGCTGCCAGCCTCCGGCGGTCCCATTAAGGACCTCTGCTTTTGCTGCTTTAGGTCTGAGAATACTGATGTGCACGGCGCACGCTGCGGTCAGTCCCCATCCAGATTTGCAATGGGACCTGAAATGGGCGTTAGGCCCTCCATAAAATAGGCAATGGGCCGAACACTAGTTTCAGACGGTCGCCCTCGACAACTCCAGTTGGGCCTAACCAATTTGACATGCAGTGATCTCCCAGTGAGGATTGAGTGCCCGCACACACCGCACACCATTGGATCACCCAGTGAGGATTGAGTGCACACACACCGCACACCATTGGATCACCCAGTGAGGATTGAGTGCACACACACCGCACACCATTTGATCTCCCAGTGAGGATTGAGTGCACACACACCGCACACCATTTGATCTCCCAGTGAGGATGGAGTGCACACACACCGCACACCATTGGATCACCCAGTGAGGATTGAGTGCACACACACCGCACACCATTGGATGACCCAGTGAGGATTGAGTGCACACACACCGCACACCATTTGATCTCCCAGTGAGGATTGAGTGCACACACACCGCACACCATTTGATCTCCCAGTGAGGATTGAGTGCACACACACACCACACACCATTTGATCTCCCAGTGAGGATTGAGTGCACACACACCGCACACCATTTGATCTCCCAGTGAGGATGGAGTGCACACACACCGCACACCATTTGATCTCCCAGTGAGGATTGAGTGCACACACACCGCACACCATTTGATCTCCCAGTGAGGATGGAGTGCACACACACCGCACACCATTGGATCTCCCAGTGAGGATTGAGTGCACACACACCGCACACCATTGGATGACCCAGTGAGGATTGAGTGCACACACACCACACACCATTTGATGACCCAGTGAGGATTGAGTGCACACACACCGCACACCATTGGATGACCCAGTGAGGATTGAGTGCACACACACCGCACACCATTTGATCACCCAGTGAATGATTGAGTGCACACACACCGCACACCATTGGATCTCCCAGTGAGGATTGAGTGCACACACACCGCACACCATTGGATGACCCAGTGAGGATTGAGTGCACACACACCACACACCATTGGATGACCCAGTGAGGATTGAGTGCACACACACCGCACACCATTTGATCTCCCAGTGAGGATTGAGTGCACACACACCGCACACCATTTGATCTCCCAGTGAGGATTGAGTGCACACACACACCACACACCATTGGATCACCCAGTGAGGATGGAGTGCACACACCACACACCATTTGATCTCCCAGTGAGGATTGAGTGCACACACACTGCACACCATTTGATCACCCAGTGAGGATTGAGTGCACAGACACCGCACACCATTTGATCTCCCAGTGCGTGAGTGCGCGCACACCGTTTGAACCTTTACTGCCTGTTTTTCTAGGCCCTGGGAGTGTGTCAATATTTTCAGAAGTCCCCACAAAGAAAGCTTGAAAATCATTTGTCTTTGTGCACCAGTCTGCTTTTGCGTGCGTGTATCTTTATTGTCTCTCCCTTTTTATCTAAGAGCAAACTTTTTTCTCTTGTTTCCTTTTTTGCGCCATCCTTTTTCTTCATCTCTCTTTTTCTCTCTCTATTTTGTCTATTTTGTTCACTTTTTGTCCTTGTTCATATCCTTCTAATCTTTCTCCCTCTGCTTTGTCTCTTTTTCTGTCCTTATCTCACATTTTGTCTTTATTTTCTGTTACTATCTCACACTATTCATTTTTCACATTCTTCCTGTCTCTTGCATCTCCAACTCTGACTCTTTGCCTTTTCCATGTGCTTTCCAGCTCCTTTTCTCACATTTCTCTCTCCTTGTTTGTCACTCGTTAATACCAGCCTCTTGCTCTTTTTCACCTTTTTCTCTCTGTCACACTTTATCTTATACCCATTATCACTTGTTTATCAAACTTTTTTCCTTTCTCTGTTTTCTTCCTCTCCCTACTTAAAATCATAGAATGGTTACAGCACAGAAGGAGGCCATTCAGCCCGTCGAGCCCGTGCCGGCTCTCTGCAAGAACACTTCAGCTAGTCCCACTACCCCGCCCTTTCCCTGTAGCCCTGCAAAATTTATTTCTTTCAGGTACTTATCCAATTCCCTTTTGAAAGACACGATTGAAACTGCCTCCACCACCCTTTCAGGCAGTGCATTCCAGATCCTAACCACTCGCTATGTAAAAAAAAGTTTTTCCATCTCAAGCTTTCTTTCTCTCTACCTCGGTGTTTCTTTAGATCTCTTTCTGCTTTTTTCTCTTTCACCGTTCTCTTTTTTTCTATCTCTATATTTCTTTCACTGTCTTCTCTTTGTCTCCCGCTATCTGTTTCACTGTCTCCTCTATCTCACACTTCTTCCTTCAGCCTCCATATTCTTCTTTCTCTCTTGCTGTCTTATCCCTTATTTTGCACGCAATAATGCAAGCTATCACTTTCTCTTTCTGTGTTCCTAAATTAGGGGCCTTCTACTTTCCCCCCTGTACCAAGATTGGATCTTTGGGTTTGATATTTTCGATCTTAACTGCAACTGATGTGAATGGAAAATCAATTTGTGTTGTAGTAGTCAAGCAGCTTTAAACAAAAGGGAGTTTTCTGCCTGTGGAAAGATTATACTTCTGTATTGACCAGGATTACTGGAACGTGATTTAGGCTATGGCTATTCACTGAATCGCACTGTCAGCTCCCAGTACAAATTTATTTGTGGTTACATGCTTTCAGCAATGGTAATGGCCAGATTTGTGAGACATCAATCTTTGTAGTAGTTGTATCTGGCCTTGTTGTTTGGCATCGAACAACAACAACAACTTGTATTTATCTATTGCCTTTAACATAGTAAAATGTCCCAAAGCGCTTCACAGGTACGTTATCAAACAAAATTTGACTCTGAGCCACATAAGGAGACATTTGGGCACGTGGGGTCAAAGAGGTAGGTTTTAAGTAGCGTCTTAAAGGAAGAGAGAGAGGTAGAGAGGCAGAGAGGTTTAGGGAGGGAATTCCAGAGCTTAGGGCTTAGGCAGCTGAAAGCACGGCCGCCAATGCTGGAGCGATTAAAATCAGGGATGGGCAAGAGGCCAGAATTGGAGGAGCGCAGGTATCTCGGAGGGTTGTGGGGCTGGAGGAGGTTACAGAGATCGGGAGGGGTGAGGCCACGGGGGGATTTGAAAACAAGGATGAGACTGGGGTAGTTTGTTTTGGTTTGATGAATAATACCATTAATTGGGCTTAATTGAGGATTTTTCAGATGTGTTGCAATCGTCACTCCACAGAAAGTTCAGTCTGTCAGTGATCTAATGACCCTGATGTTTGGTATAAGGGTCTCTCTCCCTAGGCTCCAAATTCAAGGAAAGACCTCTAAGGCTGAGCTATGAACTTGCCTCAATTTAAAGCTGAGTTGTGGGCTTGTCTCAATCTGCTACTTTAATCATTATTTTTACAGAATTCTTTGTTCTTTTCTTCTCCCCTCAGGGTGTGTCCCAAAATCTAGTGTCTGGTTTAGGTATGTAAATTTGGAAGTTACCTGGACTGGAGGGCATATATCCAAGATTCTTCAAAGAAACGAGAGGTTGTGATTAGTATTTTCCAGCATTTCCATAGATACAGAGGATAAGCACGTTAGAAATATTATCCCAAGACTTTTAAAAAAGGGATGAAGCACAAACCCAGGAATTAAAGATCCAGGAATTACAGACCAGCTAGCCTAATGTAAGTGCCGGAGCATATGATTGAGAGCACTTTAAGGAACGCTATCATTAATCAGTGAAAGAAAGCAGAGGCCACAAGGAGTCGTCACCATGGATTTACAGAATAATTGGGTGCTTAACAAATCTAGAAAATTTTTGAGGAGTTAATTAACTAGGTTAGCGAACAGCCCAACAACATATAAAGTAAAGAACTTGCATTTATGTAACGCCTTTCACAGCATCCCAAAACGCTTCATAACCAATGAAATACTTCTGAAGTATAGTCACCGTTGTAATGTAGGTAAATACAGTAGCCATTTTGTGCACCGCAAGGTCCTGCAAACAGCAGTGAGATAAATGACTAGATAATCTGTTTTATTGAGGTTGGTTGAGGGATAAATGTTGGCCAGGACACTGGGAGAACTTCCTGCTCTTCTTTGGACAGTTGCATGGAATCTTTTACGTCCACCTGAGAGGGCGGACGGGACTTTGTTTTAAGCACCTCAAGTGAATAAGACCATATAAAAGCTAATGAAATACTGCGTTTTGTCACGAGGTATAGAATATAAAAATTGAGATGTAATGGGGAATCTACGTAAAACCTTAGCAAGACCACCGTTGGTCGACACTTTGCCGTTTTGGGCTCTATACTATAGAGCAAAACTGCAAACAGTACTCCAAATGTTGAGGCAATAGAGAGGGTACAGCACAGATTCACTAGGATGCTAAAAGAAAATACTGCAGATGCTGGAAATCTGAAATAAAAACAGAAAATGCTGGAGATACTCAGCAGGTCAGGCTGCATCTGTGAAGAGAGAAACAGAGTTAACGTTTCAGGTCGATGACCTTCAGAAAGAGAGTATCTCCAGCATTTTCTGTTTTTATTTCACTAGGATGCTGCCTGGTAGGAGGAAATACATGTATGAAGAAAAATTGGGCCCGTTTTTATTAGAACAGTGGAAATTACAGGGTGATTTGATAGAGGTGTTTAAAATTACGAAGGGATGAGTCAGAGTAGAGAGAATAGACTCTTTCCGGAAGGGACATAGATATAAGATTAAAACTAAGAGATTTAGGACATAGCAGGAGAAATGTTTTGACATAGAGGGCTATAAGGCTGTGGAATGCACTACTGGAGTTAGGAATTGAAACAGAGACCATGTCAACATTTAATAGATTAGATAGTTGGTTGAAGGAAAGGGGGGATAAAGGGATATGGGAATAGGGTGGGCTCATGGGATTAGGACTACTGCTCGTGTAGTGGCATGGACTGATTGGGTTGAACGGCGTGTTTCCCTGTCGTAAATTTTAAGTAATTCCGTAACATCTCATCAGAAAGACGGCACCTCTGACAGTGCCGCACTCCCTCAGTACTGCACTGAAATGTCAGCCAGATTATGTGCTCGAGTCTCTGGAGTGGTGCTTGAACCCATGTCCTTCTGAAAGCCACCACAAAGCCAAGGCTGACACTTATAAGGGTAAATTTGCAATCCTGCACTCCCAGTGGAGAGCATCACTCGAAGGGCAGGTTGGAGAATCAGCGTTACGATGTTGCAGTCTTATCTCCGACTTGCGAACTAGCAACACAGGATTGCTGAAATTATCAATAATCCACTTGAATTTTTGGAAGGTATTTCATAACATTTCACTTACAAATAATGTGGAGTAGGATATCTCTTGTAACATTATAATATTATAACATTTGCTATGTGGCTAGATGTGTATGAGATATTGATAGCATTCAAGTCCCACTCCAGAGACTTGAACACCAAAAAATCTAGGCTGACACTCCAGTGCAGTGCTGAGGGAGTGCTGCACTGTCGGAGGTGCCGTCTTTCGGATGAGACATTAAACCAAGGCCCCGCCTGCTCTCTCAGGTGGATGTAAAAGATCCCATGGCACTATTTCGAAGAAGAGCAGGGGGAGTTATCCCCGGTGTCCTGGCCAATATTTATCCCTCAATCAACATAACAAAAAAACAGATTATCTGGTCATTATCACATTGCTGTTTGTGGGATCTTGCTGTGCGCAAATTGGCTGCCGCGTTTCCTACATTACAACAGTGACTACACTTCAAAAAGTACTTCATTGGCTGTAAAGCGCTTTGGGACGTCCGGTGGTCGTGAAAGGCGCTATATAAATGCAAGTTTTTCTTTTTATTTAAAGAGATCTGGGCCAATTAGATGGATAGGATAAGGAATGACAGATTTTGATGCAGTGAAATATTCTATGCATTGCAACATGGAATGTGAAACATGGCCATAATAAACGTGTGCATCAGCAAAGATGGGAAATGAAATGGGTAAGATAATTGGCCATTCACCAAAAGCATTCAGTCAATGTGAAATTGTTATAAAGGAGATTAATCATGTACCAGGATGGACCTCAAGAACATGTGTTTGTAGGTGAAACAAGTTATTCTAATCTTGTCCAAGGAGAGTGAACCATTCTATTGAGCTGTACAAAGAAATGTGATTTTATTTCATTCATTTATACATTTGTCATGACGTGTGTTCTGTTTAGGCACATGACCTTCAAGAGACTAATACATTGTAGAGAGGTCAGGGAAGATTTAGGATTCTAATTTGTGAGCAGAGATTCTTAGAACGGAGACAAAAAATTCAGAGAAGGCATAACCCAGGTTTTTAAAAGGCATAGAGTTGGATAATGTTACCTAATTTGCTGCTTCCACTCTGCTGTCTTAACGTTGCCGGAGGTGTGGTGGAAACCCCATTTATAAGAAAAGAAAGACTTGCATTTATATAGCTCCTTTCACGACCACCGGACGTCTCAAAGCGCTTTACAGCCAATGAAGTACTTTTGGAGTGTAGTCACTGTTGTGATGTAGGAAACGTTGCAGCCAATTTGCGCACAGCAAGCTCCCACAAACAGCAATGTGATGATGACCAGATAATCTGTTTTTTTTTTAGTGATGTTGGTTGAGGGATAAATATTGGCCAGGATACTGGGGAGAACGCCCCTGCTCTTTTTCAAATAGTGCCATGGGAGCTTTTGCTCCCACCTGAGAGGGCAGATGGGGCCTCGGTTTAACGTCTCATCCGAAAGACGATATCTCCGACAGTGCAGCACTCCCTCAATACTGCACTGGTGTGTCAGTCAAGTTTTTGTGTTCAAGTCTCTGGAGTGGGACTTGAACCCACAACTTTCTGACTCAGACGCGAGAGTGCTACCCGCTGAGCCACGGCTGGCTTGAACGTAAACAGGGTTTTCGCTACATTTCTGGTGAAGTGTGGGTGATAGAGCGGAAGCAGCTCCGAGGATTTCCCAACCTATGAGGCCAATCAACGCGCACCCTGTCCATTCGATGGTGCACCCTTTCACTATGGGTGTCTTCCCAAGTCAGTTTTGGTGCAATCTCTAGTTTGTATAACAGATCCAGTCACAGAAGGAAGGATAGTGCCATCATTAAGTGAGGAGGAGGGCAGGCTCTGCTCCTTACAAGGCCAAGCGGGTAATCCCAATTCAGGTCGTGATACAGCGTATCTGTGTCTTGGCCTTTGGCCTTCTGCTTGACTCCTGCTGGAGTAAGGGTAAGGGTCTGGCGGAATTGCTGAGGAAATTCAGCTGCCTTATGTTCAGATTGCCCAGACAAGTGCCTAAACTAACAAAAAGCAAATCATTAGAGTTTCTAAGAACAGGAAAAGGCCGTTAGGCCTAACAAGCCATTTGTTTCTGACTGCTCTTAATGTCAACTACATGCCTTCTTCCCTTCTCTTTCACTCCCTGTTCTCTGTTGCAGCACATTAAGTGTCTGCTTGCTTCAGTTGCCACTGAGTCATAACATTCTGGATTGGAACGTCACTCAGGACTTGAGCACATAATCTAGGCTGATATTCCAGTGTAGTACTAAGGGAATACAACATTGTCAGAGGTGCTGTTTTTTCGATTGGGCATTCAACCAAGGCCCTATCTACCTATTCAGGTGAACATAAATGATCATATGGTACTATTCGAATTGCAGGGTGATGTCCTAGCTAACATTCCTCCCTCAACCAAATACAGATTAACTGGTCATTCATCTCATTTGTATTTTGGGATCTTGGTGTATGCAAATTAACTGCCATCTTTGCCTACTTAACAACAATGACTATTTGGGACATAGGAGCAGGAGGAGGCCATTCTGTCCCCCGAGCCTGTTTCGCCATTCAGTTAGATCATGGCTGATCTGTACCTCAACTCCATTTACCCATCTTTGTTCCCTATCCCTTGATATCCTTACCCAACGAAAATCTATCGATCTCAGTCTTGAAAATTTCAATTGACCCTCAGCATTCACAGCCTTTTGAGGGAGCAAGTTCCAGATTTTCACGACACTTTGTATGAAAAAGTGCTTTCTGATTTCACTCCTGAATGACCTAGCTCTAATTTTACAATTATGCTTGCTTGTTTTGGATTCCCCCACCAGTGGAAATAGTTTCTCTGTATCTACCCTATTGAATCCATTTATTATTTTGAAAACCTCCATTCTCAATATGTGATTAGCACTAAATAAATGCCTTTTTTTAAATTCTAGTTGCTGTTGGAATCCAGTTACAATCACTGATTCTTGATTTATTTTGTGTTTACTCCTACTTAATTGGCCTTCCCTGCTAACCAGGCCTACGTACCCTTCAGCATTTGCTGGAGGTCTCACAGGGTAGATTGTGACCTCCTGCCTTACTTTGGGGGTTGCAGTCTTGCATGTTGTTACAACTTTCATGGGTCTACAGTGGATATTCTCTGGGGCTTAGTGTCACCAGTCACTCCTGTAATGCAACCTTGCATCCCCTGACAGACGACGTGAGATTGCTAAAAAGACAGGACCATTTTAGCATTCATATTGTTAATGAAAGCTATTTAATGGAACTATAGGATCTATGTTTGCAAATCCGACAAACAGGTGTCTGAAGAGAAATGCAGAGAAAGAAGATGGAGGAGGAGAATACATTAATACCATTGAGGGATCCTGATAGCCTATGTGACAGTCACAGCTTGCTGCTTTTAAGTATGCTTGATGTATTTGGCACAACTGGATGTATGGATTTGTTGTTCTGAGAAACCTTTCACCCTGTTTGCAGGAGCATTATTAACAGAAGCTGTTTTGGCCTCTTACTTCATCTTTACCAAAAATGTTGAGCGAATGTTAAAAAAACAATAGCAAATTAAGCCCCATTAAATGTGCATTTCTTCCTAAATAGCTTCTGAGATCAGTATTGCAACAATTCCAAATCTGATGCCTGATTCACAGTCACCTGTACTGGGTGCTATATTTCTCATTTCATTTCAGCCAAAATTGTAAAGCTGCTAGCTTCTTGTTGACAAGTCACTTTGAATATGACAGTGCATGTGCTGCCGTAGCTGTTCATGCACGGATGTCATCTCGTGATACTTGATGCAAGAGCAGAAGAATATGTAGGAATCAGGGTAGAAAAGGACATTTCGCCCAACAAATTTGACCCTTTACGATTGATTTGAACCCTCACCTGCCGTTACTATAGTAACGGAGGATGGTTCCAGCCTTCAAGCCACCTCTGGCTCCAGTTGGAAATGATGCAAGGTTTCAGAATGTGTGGCTTGAGTATAGTTCACAGCTGCTGGATATTCAGAGGAGGCTGCTTCCGTTATTCTGTCCTGTCTTTTGGAGGAAATTCCTATATGGAGCAACTTATCTCAAGGGCCATTTCTTTCTCTTTTTCTTTCCCTCTCCCTACTCAAAGTATTTTTATTTTTGGTAAAGACATAAGTTCACTCTTTTAGTGACAATTTTAAATTGATCCACAACTCAAAAGGGTAGGTGGTGATTTGCCGTTATATTTAAATCTGGCGACTAGGTGATGTGCTTGGACAACCCCGGTTGATTCATCCTCTGATCTTCCTTGCTGCCCTGTGGGAAGTACCTCACCTCTTCTCAGCGCCTCCCCCACAGTGATATATCTGAGATCGGTGTTCCAACTTGTGGGAGAATGACAAATATAAATCCCTGGGCTGGTGCTAATTTGCTGTGCCTTTCAGAATTCTTCAAGAACAAGGCCCAAATGGATGGATGTGGCCTCCAACATCCTTGACACTGGGATAATCCCATAAATCTGGCACCATTCCAAAGTCATTGCCACCCTAAAGCCAGGAAAACCACCAACGATCCCAAAAGCTACCGCGCCATTGTCCTTCTGTCTATGGCTTATAAGGTGGTCAAATGGCTCATCCTTAACCAGATAAAACCGGCTTTAGAAGCTGCCCTCTCAAACGAGCATGTGGGCTTCAGAGAGGGAAGAAGCTGCACTGACCAGGTCCTTGCACTCACGACCAACACTGAGACAGGGTTCCAGAAACAGCTGAAGACTGGAGCTGCCTTCATAGACTTGTCATCGACAAACGACACTGTCTGGCGCGAAGGCCTGCTACTGAAGCTTTCAATAATCATCCAATGCCGCAAGACTCTCAGGCTTATCAACACCCTAGTGAGCAACCGGAAGTTCCGCGTCTATCTTGGTGACAAGACCAGCCGAACACGGACGCTCAACAACGGTCTGCCACAGGGGTCAGTGCTCGCACTGGCCTTTTTCAACATCTACATGGCAGACATGCCCTTTACCAAATCCTGGAAGTTCGCCTCTGCCGATGACGCAGGTGTCAACACTGGAGGAAGCAAGTAGGACGCTCACAAGCGACCTGGATCAGCTGGAATACTACAGCCTGACCCGGCACCTCCGCCTCAATCCAGAGAAGACAGTTGTGCCGGCGTTCCATCTGAACAACAACGCCGCTGGGAAAGAACTCAACGTTTCCTTCTGCGAAAGGCCACTTACCCATGAACCGCACTCAAAATACCTGGGGGTCGCCCTGGACAAGACTCTTACCTATCGGCTTCAACTCACCAACACCGGCCAAAAATAAAAACCAGGGTGAACCTGGTCCGGAAACTCGCTGGAACATGATGGGGGAGCACAGCCAGAAATCTTCACACCGCAATAGTGGCCCTCGTCTACTCTGCTGCTGAATACTGCTCTGCCTCATGGTCCTGCAGCCGCCACACAAAGATCATGGACGTGCAGCTAAACACCGCCATGAGGACGGTGTCAGGGACGCTCAAGTCCATTCCAACTGAGTGGCTTCTGGTGCTGTCCCACATTGCCCCGCCTGCCATTCGCCATAACGCCACCGTGCACCATGAGATGGGAAATATCATGAACAACATCGACCTTCCCATTCACGAAGACTTGAAAAACCCACCACGAAAATGCTTAAAATCGCGCCGGCCTTTCTGGGAAACAGCAGCCAATAGTCATGCAGCTGGTATCGACCCACTATCCAGATGGGCGGAATCGTGGGATGCATGCAACATAAAGAACCAACACCTCATCACTGAACCAACAGCAGAGGTCCCTGGCTTCAACCTCCCTCGAATATAGTGGACAGCGCTCAACCCAATCCACACGCCTGCTCCACAAGTGCACGATGAAGGACGACCCGAAGTGCAAGTATGGCCATGAGTACCAGACCATGGAACACATCACACTAAGATCTGTTGCGGGAGGCACCTCATTTCTCCACTCGGTATCTCAGGAGGCCATCGAATGGATAGACAAACTAGACATCCCATTGTAAGCTTTTCCCGCCATACGAAAGTAGTAGTACTGTGCCTTTTATTTCCACCTCCTCCCCAGATTTTCCTACTCAGTCTCTATATCGTCCCCTTGTAAAATGATCTCCCTTTTACATATGGAGCTGGTTATAATGCATGTTCTTTGTTGTTGCTGAGCAGACATACTCAGACCAGGAATTAGCATCTATATCACTTGCTAACCCCACCAAAACTGCAGTGGACCTTTTAACCAGTTGTGCCAGCTTGATTGCAATGTAGTGCAGATACTGTGTCAGAAAGCAAAATTCATGATGTATTCAAAAGGATAATTATGCAGATGTTACCTTGTGTTGTGCATACAGTGTCTTGCAATTAAGTAACTTGGTGTGTGTGTCTTTGCTGTTTTGTACAAGAAGATAGGAAAGTAATTATGAATAGACTCTTTTTTATTCTGTTCATGAGCAGTGCTGTATAATCTTTCAGATGCATTCCACATGTAACGTTTTACTATAAATTTCTATGTCCTTCAAAATGCATTCGGCAACATCTGTTGATAAGAGTATTGTTGGTGTGTCTTTATTTTTATATTACATATTAGGAACTGATAGGAAAAAAATGAAAAGTAAGTAGTTTATAGGGTGAAGTAGGTTATAGTTTTTTTTTTAGTTAAGGTTCCTGGCAGGAGATAGTCTGTGACGCTGTATGTTACCATACTAATCACCTGTTGAGATTAGAACTTGGGCTTGAACCCCCAATTTCCAATACAGAACATTTCCGATCTCAGCCTAACTGGTCGAAGCAGCAAGTCAACAGGTCCCCATAGGAATGGAGGAAAATTTGAAGGTCATTTACCCTGGGTCACTTCCGTGCTCCTGTTTTTGTGTCTAGTATCTTTTTGATGATGCATGACAAGGGAGAAAGTTACTGTTATAAAAATGGGAGTTGAACAAAAGAAAAGTCAGCAGTTGGCTAGGGCAGTTAATAGCTGAGCCATTCAGAACAGGAGGGTTGCAGGCTCCATCCTTGCTCTTGCTGAGGGGCAGTGATAAGGGCGATTAACATTGGCCTCAGCGTTCCTGGGTTAGGGAAGGGCAAATCACCAAAGGGTGCTGCTCCTAATACCTGCTGAAGGTACGCATTTGTGGGCATCGGATGACGACTGGGAATTGAGCTTGGCGCTGATGCCCTCTGCAGTAGAATTGACCTCTGACACTCACTGTCTAGGGTCACACATGACCACTTGATCGAGGTGTGGGGGAACTCTGGTGGACCCAGCAAGGAGTCGGGGCTTTCAGGAGGCCAAGAGAGAAAAGTAGCTGTAACTTTGTCGGAAGTGCAGCGGAGAGTCTGTTTGCACGCAAAAACAGGGCTTCCGATGCACTTCCGACAAAGTTATGGCAGCGCAGCGGCAGAAATTCAAGGCCATGATCCGTAATGCAGTAAACTGCTTTCTTAAAAAAACAGTGCGGTTCAAAGATGAAACATTTGAGGATCAGGCATGAATTTAATTCCTACCCAATCCCTTGATGTGCGGTTTCTATTTGAGCGGGATTGTGAAAGGCAGTTCTTCTGAGAAAGAAAAGAACTCTTGTACTGGTAAACAGTCAGTTTTGCAAAGGATGAAAGAAAAAACTACTTTCTGTCTATATTCTATTCCCAGTATTATATTAGATAAAGAGGAAATCTAGTATCTCAGAAACTTTGTTTGGCCCAAACAGTCAGCTCCCACCAGACCTGACTGCTGGAGAGTGAGATTGATTGTTACATTACTTATTTTTAAAAGTATGCACATTAAAAGATAAGTTTTGACCCACCTTTTCTGTCTATTCTCCCATTGTATGTTTCACCCACACCCAAAACCCCCATCACTTCCAAAAGCCTTTTGATAACCAGTCTCTTCATCTGCGCTTTTGGTTCCCCCTTTAATTGTTTCTGTTATCTGCTCAGCGTCTTCTTCTCCCACTTTATCAAATGCTCCGACACGTTCTACGTGAGTGGCATTATACAAGTGCAAGATGATGTTGTTAAGCTGTGAAGAGAAATTTAGAATATTAGCAAAGTGCTAGCTGGATGGTGCAGTGTTGCACTATTAGCCTGCTGAGAAGCTATAATACATAGGGCCACATGTTCTTGGTGAAGCCAAGCAAGCTATTGGCAGACAAGTTTGACTAGCATCCAAGTGCAAAAAGCTGACTTTCTGCTCGAGTACAGGGGATTGACAAGTGAGTATTAATAAGGGATTGGAGCATATTTTGCAGTAAGTGCCAGTAAGATCAGATATGTGAAACGTTTCTCCAGCAAATTACAATGGACAAATGGTTTTTATCTTATCACATTTCAAGCCTCACTCCGTTGCCTGGGCTATGACCCAATAGAGACAGAAGTCTGCTGCCAGCTTTAGACTTTCGTGACTGTCAAACAAAATCATAGAATCATAGAATAATACAGCACAGAAGGAGGCCATTTGGCCCATCGAATCTGCGCCAGCTCTTTCGAAGAGTGATCTGGTTAGTCCCACTCCCCCGCTCTTTCCCCATATCCCTGCAATATTTTCTCCCATCAAGTATTTATACAATTCCCTTTTGAAGGCTGCTATTGAATCTATATCCACCATCCTATCAGGCAGTGCATTCCAAATCCTAACCACTCGTTGCGTAAAAAGGCTTTTCCTCAAGTCGCCTCTGGTTCTTTTGTCAATCACCTTAAATCTGTGCTCTCTGGTTCTCGAACCTTCAGCCATTGGAAACAGTTTGTCTTTATTTACTCTATCTAAACCCTTCATGATTTTAAGCACCTCTATCAAATCTCCTCTCAGCCTTCTCTGCTCCAAGGAGAACAATCCCAGCTTCTCCGGTCTGTCCACGTAACTGTAATCCCTCATCCCTGGAACCATTCTAGTAAATCTCTTCTGTATCCTCTCCAAAGCCGTCATGTCCTTCCTAAAGTGTAGTGTCCCAGAATTGGACACAATACTCCAGCTGGGGCTGAATCAGTGTTTTATACAGGTTTAGCATAACTTCCTGGCTTTTGTACTCTATGGCCGCGATTTTCCTTACCTCGGTGGGTCCGGGGTGGGCGACGTCGGTGGCGGGTCCCGACCCTACTGCTGGCTACATCCCGCTGTCTGAAATTAGTTTCCCCTGATTGGGCTTGTTAAGCCTGCCTGGCATGTTTGCCGGCCAATTAGAGGAAACAAGTCTGATGAAGTCATTTGATGATGCGTCATCAGCCGGTTTCCTTAAAGGGACCATGGCCAAATTTATTTTGACATTTGTGCTGTCTGTGTTCTACAACATTGAGGTGCTGCAAACACTGACAAGCACTGCACAAAGGCACAGGGCTGCACCCAGGCTCTCCCATGACTCCCTCCATATGCTTATGGAGGGAGTCAGAGCACGCAGGGAGGTCCTCTTCCCTTCCCATGGGCAGAAGAGACCTCCCCAGGAGATCAACACAGCCTGGTTGCACATTGCAGAGGAGGGCACAAGCAGGGATGTGGCCAGGAGGACCTGGGTGCAGTGCCGCAAACATTTCAATGATCTCAGTAGATCACGAAACGTTAGTAGAAAGCCACATTCAACCTCATCCTGCTGTGCCTCTCATCACATCCCCATCACTCTGCCTTCCCTACCCTACTCCTGCACATCCTTACTCACACCAACTTACCTTGCATCTCCACCCATCCCTCTCTATCTATATTATCACATCCCCATCTCACTCGACACCCCTCACACTCGCCCTCATCCTAGTGCAATCATACCAACTAACAACACACACG
Organism: Squalus acanthias; assembly: GCA_030390025.1. Lineage (NCBI taxonomy): Eukaryota > Metazoa > Chordata > Chondrichthyes > Squaliformes > Squalidae > Squalus > Squalus acanthias. The sequence continues at coordinate 24,289,718 of CM059433.1, read as the reverse complement.
GGTAGGCACTTGGGTGTTTTATCCAATGTTCATGCAAAGTTTCTGTTAATGTGCTGTCAAACATTGAAACCTTTATTTTCAACACTTTGTGTTCTTCGACAGATTTGTGTGTACCTTTTGGAAGTGGCTTAGTGAGTTGCAGTGAATGGTGAGACATAACGGTAACCCCCCCCGCAATAGTGATGAGTGTGAAAAGAATGGCTTGGGCATTGTAGGGATGCTTTATGGTGTTGGTGTGGGGTGGTGCCAACCTGGCGCATCATGTGGCAGCCAGGGTGTACAGCGTCAAGTGAAGTAAATCTGGCCATGGTGAGGCCATCCCTGGCCTCCCGGGCAGCAATGTGGTCGGGTGCTGATGCCCTGTGTCCTGTGCAGCATCAGTTGATTGCGGAGAAGGTTGGTGTTGTTGTTGGTGCTGCTGGTGTGCCCGGTGATGCTGGTGTTGGGGCTGATTGTGGTCGGATTCTGAGGACCAATGTGAGAGAGTATAAAGGGCACTCATGCTGTTGGAATAGATGGCAGCTGAAGGAGAGATGACAGAAGCGATCTGTGAATGGTGAGAGAGATAGTGAGGTCAGACTGGATGGAGACTTGTGTAAAGACTTGCAGCATGGTGAATCTGTTGTGGAAATGCAGTGGCTGAGGGAAGATATCTCTGTAAGGTGGGAGCTTTTACTTGACATTTGAAGCTGTCAACTCATCAGCTGATTCAATGGCCATTGACCTGCCACCTCAGCTTTACAGATGTGGTCTAGCAACAGCGTGAAACCCGTGGGCGAGCTGTCAAATTCAAAAGGTCAGTTTAAAACCATTGTTAAGTGGCTATAAACAAGCCACTAATCATTTAAATTGTCTCCCCCGCCGCTGCCTGTTGGGTCTGCTCAGCGCTGGCAGACCCGACATCGGGAAAGGCAAGTGTGCGCGATTTAACAGCGGGTTCCCGACCCGCTGTCAATCAATTGACATTTAACTGCCAACCTGCCACTGATCCCGCTCGCTGAGCACCGGCAAAACCCGGCCAAAGTCTCTGTTTATAAAGCCCAGCATCCCATAGGCTTTATGAACTGCTTTGTTCACCTGTCCTGCCACCGTTGGAGATTTGTGCACAAGCTCCCCCAGGTCTCTCTCTTCTTTCACCCCCTTTAAAATTGAACCATTTAGCTTGTATTGTCTCTCCTCATTCTTCCTCCCAAAATGTATCACCTCACACTTTTCTGCATTGAATTTCATCTGCCATGTGTCCGCCCATTCCACCAGCCTGTCAATGTCCTCTTGAAGTCTTGTTAAAATCATATAGGGACAATTTGAGACTTTTTTTTTCAAAATAATTTGATCCCAGCTGCAAGTTAAAAAAAATGATGTGCTAGCAAAAAGGCCATCATTCTTCTTTTCTGTATAAAATCATTACATGTGTTCGCTATTAAAAGAAAAATACATTCCAAATGTCTATATGCCCATGGAACAAAAATATGTGTGGGGATTGTGGCTAGTCGTGGGGAACTGAAACTTATGTACCTAAGACAGATGGCACATTACATCATCTTTATTCAGTCGATTTTGTTTTGGCTGGAGAACATTTGTAATCTGCTAGATTAACGTTTTGTCGACATTAGTGCAAAGGTTGAAACTGACATTTTTATGGTGAAACTTCATTGAAACTGTTCCAGTTTACCTGCTGGGCAACATCAGCTGCAGTACAAAATTGTGTTTCAAGTCTCATGTAGCTTATTTAAATTTATTCAAATTACATTTTTAAGCGCAGATTTGATCGGTAACTCCACGATGTACCTGGACGCCTTGCTGTTAAAGTGACCTTTTTACCAGGCGAGAATGGTGCCTCTTTAATCTGGGTCTACACAATGATCAATCTGAGGTTGCTGTTGTACCACAGATGCTGGTCTCAGTCTGGTATCTGTATAGTGTGATGTGCAGTCAGCAGGCTCGAGTTACGCTGCTGCTGCTGCTGCGGATCGGGCTGAGATAAGCGATAAAAGAACACTTGCACATGCATACATAGATGTGTGCACCGAGCTCTCTCCTCCAGATGCTCTCGTAACATAGCATCATAGACTTTTATAGCGCCGAATTTTATTTTATGACTGTGCCTGCTCTCTGGAAAAAATCCATCCATTTATTCCATGTCGCACATTTTGGGTCTGCCCTAGATATTCTCTTGGATTCAGTGCCAACACTGCCTCCCGTAAGCAAACCCCTGCATCTGGGGAGTCCCTTTATTACCCAATATCTAGACATGCGATAGTGTGACCCGGAGCCATAACAGTAAAACCCCTCGAGGTGTGTGCTGGATTCTGTGATTGCACATGTGTCCCATGTGTGTTTCTCCTAACTTCTGGAAGGCGGACTGATGATCAGTATAGTGAGGCGAGGCCAATTGTTGGCCAACATACTGATTTATTTTACCTGTAATACAGGATTGAACAGAGTACAGTTTTCAGTGAAATTAAATCTTATTTCCTGTCGCTCCTTATAACATCAAAAATAGCAAATGGCGCAATTATGTAAACTTAGTCCATGATATGAGTCTAACTTAAGCTGCAGTGTGCAGCAGCAAGTGCACAGACAGTCCCAATTTCACCAGTCATTTGCCATTCCCTGAACATAAAGCCTCATTAATTGTACTCGCGTCATTGCTAGTGCACCTGCAGGCCTTTCTTCCCATTTATCAACAGAACAGCTTACTTCCCCCTCAACATTCAGATGTTTTGCAACCACCAGCAAAAAAATTCTGCCAGCGAACACACATTTTCTGGGCTGCGCTCACCGTGCACACATCTTGAGGGAATCAACGATATCATAGTTGTTGGGTAACTTGAATGGGGAAAGACCGAATGCATGAGTTCCCTACTCCACACTGGCAGATTACACCTCCTGTAGAATCCCCACACCAATGTTCCCTCTAATTTTTATTTTGGGTGCGCTGTCCCTTTAAATTTGCTGCGCGGTATCTTTTCCAGCGTTGCAGCTGGTGCGTGGCCTGCGTGGGACCTCCTGATCACTGCGCGGCCGGGCAGCTTAGGGGGGGAACGTTGTCCCACACCACATAATGTTATTTAATATAATGGAAATAACAACAGAAAAATGCTGGAAATATTCATCAGGTCAGGCAGCATCTGTGGAGAGAGAAACAAAGTTAACGTTTCAGGTCGATGACCTTTCATCAGAGCTGGAAAAAGTTATCCTGAGACTATGCCCCCTAGTCGTAGACTCTCCAGCCACGGGAAACAACCTCTTAGAATCTACCCTGTCAATCCCCCTCAGAATCTTATATGTTTCAATGAGGTCACCTCTCATTCTAAACTCCAGAGAGGTTTTAAGCCAGTATAGAGGCAATGAAAGGGGGGAGGGGAGAAAAGGTCTGTGATAGGGCGGAAGGCAGGAGAGATTAAATGACAAAAGGGATGATGGTGCAAGGCAAAAGGCGATGGTAATGAGGCAAGTAAAGAAACAAAAGATGGGTTTAGAAGAGGTGTAAATGGCAATAAAATCATTACCAGTTACTGCTGTCCAAAAAAAATGCGCGCAGGGTTGACCTTTCGTCAGAACCTTGGGTCTGAAAGGTCAGCGACCTGAAACATTAACTCTGTTTCTCTCTCCACAGATGCTGCCTGGCCTGCTGAGTGTTTCCAGCATTTTCTGTTTTTATTTCAGATTTCCAGCATCCGCATTATTTTGCTCTAATATAATAGATGTTATTTCTGATGTTTTGACTACTCTAATGGTGTCTTGCAATTTAAGCTGAGTGACGCACAATATTACTATTGAAAAAGCAACGCTTGCAGACGAAGAGCTGGAGGAAGGAAGGCTCCAGGCTGGGGATTAGGGGATCTCTTGCAGCCTACCAGCCAGTGCCCCGAGTGGGACAGATGTGACAGACATTGATTAACGTTTTTGTTTTCCTCTGAGGCCTGTAACACTGGTCCATTCTTCAAACAGAACAGAATGCAAAACTTAGTACATACATCTTAACTAAAATTGCCTGGTGGATTTTCTTTGGGACACAAAGCCAAGCGCTGGTTCAGTACTCGCCCTTACTGGAATTATACAGATGAGTCCCAACCATTAACAACAACAACAACAACAACAACTTGTATTTATATAGCGCCTTGACCGTAGTAAAACGTCCCAAGGTGCTGCACAGGATTATTATAAGACAAAAAATTTAACACCGAGCCACCTCAGGAGAAATTAGGGCAGGTGACCAAACGCTTGGTCAAAGAGGTAGGTTTTAAGGAGCGTCTTAAAGGAGGAATCTATCCTTGGCCCCCTCCTATTTCTCATCCACATGTTGCCCCTTGGCGACATCATCCGAAAACACAGCGTCAGTTTCCACATGTACGCTGACGACACCCAGCTCTACTTCACGACCTCTTCTCTCGACCCCTCCACGGTCTCTAAATTGTCAGACTGCTTGTCCGGCATCCAGTTCTGGATGAGCAGAAATTTTCTCCAATTAAATATTGGGAAGACCGAAGCCATTGTTTTCGGTCTCCGCCACAAACTCTGTTCCCTAGCCACTGACTCCATCCCTCTCCCTAACATCTGTCTGAGGCTGAACCAGACTGTTCGCAACCTTTAGTCATATTTGACCCTGAAATGAGATTCCGACCACGTATCCATGGCATAACTAAGACCAACTATTTCCACCTCCGTAACAGCGTCCGTCTCCGCCATTGCCTCAGCTCATCCGCTGCTGAAACCCTCATCCATGCCTTTGTTACCTCTAGACTTGACTATTCCAACGCACTCCTGGCTGGCCTCCCACATTCTACCCTACGTAAACTTGAGGTCATCCAAAACTCGGCTGCCTGTGTCCTAACTCTCACCAAGTCCCGTTCACCAATCACCCCTGTGCTCGCTGACCTATATTGGCTCCGGTTAAGCAACGCCTCGATTTCAAAATTCTCATCCTTGTTTTCAAATCCCTCCATGGCCTTGCCCGTCCCTATCTCTGTAATCTCCTCCAGCCCCACAACCCCCTGAGATATCTGCGCTCCTCTAATTCAGCCCTCTTGAGCATCCCTGATTATAATCGCTCAACCTTTGGTGGCCGTGCCTAGACCCTAAGCTCTGGAATTCCCTGCCTAAACCTGTCTGGCTCTCTACCTCTCTTTCCTCCTTTAAGACGCTCCTTAAAACCTACCTCTTTGACCAAGCTTTTGGTCACCTGCCCTAATTTCTCCTTATGTGGCTTGGTGTCAAATCTTTTGTCTTATAATACTCCTGTGAAGCACTTGGGGACGTTTTACTACGTTAAAGGCGCTATATAAATACAAGTTGTTGTTGTTGCAGAATAGCTTGCATTGTATTGCGCAGCGAGGAAAGTTACTTAATCTTCTTGTGAAAGATCCTCCATAAGTGGCCCTTCGAGGCCAGAATCATGAATTGATTCAGCTGGACCTGTGTTCACGCTGCATCTTCACACACAGACAGCCCTCCTTCATCCACCTCTGTTGCCCCTTCCTCACCTGCGATCAGTGACTCACCCTTGGTTGCTTCATCAAGCTCACCGAATTGTTTGTGGTTGGGCTGGCATTTGCTTCAAGTGACTTGAGTGTGAATATGTGTGTTCGTTGGCCACAGTACTGATTTCCTTATCCTGGGATTGTTAACCTTCCTGTAAGAAAAGGATGGCCAGGTCATTGGTATTATTGACATTGTTATTACAGTGACAGTACTTTTTATGTTTCACAGCAGGGCAGAATCTAATTAAAGCAAAAATCATTGCCACAGTGAGCGTTTACAATTATCATCACAGAAGCCAGGAACATTGTTGCTGCAAAGTTCAGCACTCTGTGCGTTTAAGGCAGCCTAGCCTATAACATCCATAATTGCCTGCTTGCAGTGGGTACGGAGTTTTATTTGTAGTGTGTCACCACCAGTCCCACTAGGGTGTGACTGCGATGCTCTGTAAAGAATATGGATTGTTTGAGACGTAATTTTGTAATGAGATACAAAGCCTGTACAATAGCGTACATATTTCCAGGTCTGATAAAGTTGTGCCAGCTGAAACTGGAAAAGTGAGTGCTTTTGCGTAGTCGGTTCTATCTCTGCTCTCTGCTTAAAGCTAGTTTGTGAGTAATCTTTCTCATTTATTGGTAAACAGTTTGAGAAACTTAGCCTGTTGTAATGATTGAGAAACATCTTCATTACCTCACTCTTGTGTTACAGTTTCAGCAAAGTACAGTACATGGCTAAATTCAGGTTAACAATATTCCTATGTGAAACTGTTCAGGTAAATAAATGTAGCTGACTCTTGTGACTTGCTTTGATAGCTACTTCAACTAGTGTGAAATAGCTGACATGAACACTCGTGTAGAAATGTAAGATCATAAGGTCAGTTACAGTTGTACCCATAAAATTGCAGTGCCACAGAATTAAGTGTTGTTTTGCTTAACTTGGCTCTTTTTTTGAAATTGGACACCTTCTTCCACATGTCTCTCCAAATAAGGCGGCTTGTGGAGACTGCATTGATCTCCCATGTGATTTCCTCCTACGTTGCTGGACTCTGTGTGTGTGTGTGTGATGGCGGATTGTCTTTCTCCATTTGCTCATGCTGTCCACAATAATGCTAAGGACCTATTCAGTAAAAGGGATCTTTCTATGCCTTACACCCACTTTTTAGTGCTCCAAATGGCATGCTCCACAGCTGGACTGATGCACTGAGCGTTATTTATACCATTATTTGCTTCTATTAAAAGGCTTCACAGGTGATTTCAGCACCATTATTGCAGGTTTTTCTAATTAGTTGCTCAGCTATGCATGACTTGCAACACTCCCTAGCTGCAAGAATATATTCCCTCTTGTTGGAACCCTGAAAACCATATCTAACACCTTTCCTTGTGCTCCACGACTTACTGCCCACCCTGCCGATATCGGACCTGATTAGGTTTCTCTGGTGCCGCATTCGTATTGAATCTCTCCACACAATAGCTGTTGCCTTGCTTTAAACTGTTGATTAGCTTAATCTTGTCTCAGGTGTTTGACTGTTATGATCTTGTACTGAAATTTGTTATTGTTGCAATATTGCTTTCCAGCTGTCTGTAGTGTGATGCTGACCTCTTTCTTTATCTTTTTTGCTGGGTTTTTGCTCATGCATGTTGCAGCTATTGCTGTGTAAGACACAATTCCAAAAGCAAAATTTTTTTAAAAATTAGCAAATTAGAAATAAGGAGGGAAGACACGTGGAAGGTTCTAACCCAAAGGGTGATACAGTTGTGAAATAAATTACAAGGGAAGGTCACTAAAGCAGATAGTATGAAAGGATTCAAAACACTTGTAGAGAACCATGGTTATACCACACAACTGCGCACAGTTCTGATCTCCATATTATAAAAAGGATACAGAGGCACTGGAGAAGGTGATTTTTTTTTACAAGGATGATACCAGAATTGAGAGGTTACACCTATCAGGAAAGTTTGAACATGCTGGCTCTCTTCTCTAGTAAAGGGAGGGCTAAGAGGTGACCTAATAGAGGACTTTAAAATTATGAAGAGGTTTAATAGTGTAGATGTAGAGAAAATGTTTCCACTTGTGGGGGAGTCGAAAACTAGGGGTTATAAATATAAGATAGTCACTAATAAATCCAGTCAGGAATTCAGGAGAAACCTTTTTACCCAGAGAGTGGTTAGAATGTGGAACTCGCTACCACAAGGAGTAGTTGAGGCGAATAGCATAGATGCATTTAAGGGGAAGCTAGATAAGCAAGTGTTCGGGCCCACCGCCACCCCTGGCCTGGTACTCCCGCCCGCTCGTTTCGGCATCGGCAATTGGAACCAAATTCGAGTGCTCCCCAAGGCTACCCCTTCGATCCCCTCTCCTCTCCCCCTCCCTTCGATCCCCTCTCCTCCCTCCCCACTTCGATCTCCTCTCCTCTCCCCCTCCCTTCAATCCCCTCTCCTCTTCCCCCCCGCCCCCCATCCGATTCTCTGACCTGCGCATGGAGCCCGAGGAAAACGTGGCGGTGCAGGCCGCAGCTGCTGCATTGTTGGATACTGCGCATGCGCGACTGGATCGAGTGCGCATGCGTGGTACCAAACGGGCGAGCATGCGCAGAAAGAGTCAAAAATGCGGTGCAAATAATCACTTTCTTTATAGACAATTGCATTCAATGGTTTGTACCAGATGGTTAATTTTCCAAGTGTTCGCTCCCAGTGTGGAGCCTTTGTCTCCGGGAGCATATATTGGGGAAATTGCATTTGTGCAGCCCATAACTTGCTGTCTATTAACTTTAATAGCTGGAAAATCATGGACTGCATACTCACAATTTCCTGATACGTGCTGCCCCTGATGGGCAAGGCTCTGTGCTGGGAGCATGCAATCAAGAAACATACTTTCAAGATTTTTTTTTAACAGTTAAGTTATACAAAATGTCAATGCTTTTTTGGGTGATGATACACTAGACAACATGGCGTTCCATCCACGTGTGGAGGGCCAGATACATTTCAGTACTTGCGTGGTATCGCTCACTGACAAGGTTGAAGCCATTCCCTAGTAGCAGGCCTAAGTTGAGCAAGTAGAACAGGGACTAGGTTTGGATGACACATGGTCCCTGTGGGAAGGATATTAAGAACCTTCCATTCATTCGGTGGTCACAGGCTCCCCTGTAGTGGGGCTCGGAAGTTAAGTAGAATGCACTTACAGGAAAAGGCCCACATTGCCCTGTTAATTTCCCAGCTGCAAGTGGAAGAGTTTTTATTTACATATAAAATATATAATCCTGAGAATCTGTAACACGTTGTTCTATCATTCAGCAGATTGACACTTTCCATTCTTTGAAGCCTAAGGAAGATATTTGGAAATCAATAAGAGGAACCTTTATTTGTCCTAAATGCTCAGTTGGTTGTTGTAACAATCAATACTTACAGCAGTAATGCAGTGGCATTTAAGCGTGGGCATTAAAAGGACCAAAATAGAATTGAAAATGATCAGAGATAATGCTTAGATTAATTTTGTTTCCTGCTCATTTTTGTGATTTTTTTTTCTTCTCATTTGCAAAGTGCTCAATGGCAGCAACCTAGAAATTACTGCAAGTGAGCAGCATTCCTCAGTCCCCTGTTTTCATGGAGGGTGTTAACCCTTTTTAAAATAAATGGGTTAATGCTGACATCGACATGGGAGAATGGACATGCCACCAGCAGGAATTTCTACATTCCTGCGTCTCCTGATTTAAACAAAGTCTGAACTGTAGATTTCATTGCCACTTCATGAATATCTGGCGAATGGTTCATTTCCAATCGGGACAATTGAATGATAGCAAGGTGGCGTTCATCTCTTCCCGAGATAGATTACCTTGCTTCCATGTGACATTTTATCTAATGATCCAGCCAAGAACTAATGGAGTGCAGCGGGTGTGTATGAGTCACAGTTGGCCCTGCAGCTTGAAGCCACTCGACCTCTGGTTGAAAACCAAGCACTGAGCTGCTTACACGACTGGACTGCAACCATCATTTGCGAATTGTCATTTTGGGTTTCCTTTCCTTTATATAGGAATAGTTTTAACAGCCTACCTGCTATTTGGTGTAGAAACAGAAGGGTACATTTTTGTCTTTGGCTGATCTGGCGGAGTGGACTGCCCGCCTCCTATCGAAGCCGCCCAACTTTCATTGCTTTGAAATCAGTGGGATGAAAATGAGGCGGTTTGTATAATGCGCGGCCGATACACTCCGCCAGACTACTGCCCATGTGACAAGGATCAACATTTATTCCAGAAATTGGTAGAAACCTGCAGAGCAGTTAGCATCTGAAAGAGAAAAGTTCAAGGCTCCCACCTACATACCTTAACCAATCTTTCGCTTTCGGATTCTGACTCATATAGTTGGTTGTATTTTCTATTTTTATTTGATGTTCCCACATTCACAGTTTTATTTTCATGTCTACATATTATTTGCTTTTCAGTTGGGGAAAAGCATAGTTATAGTTAAAAGGTCTTTCAGTCACAGATTATTGTAGTTCTTCTACTGTTGCCATCTGATTACTCCACGCAAACAATTGTAGGCTTCATGAGTATAAAATCTGTTGAATGCTCACGTGATTAAATACCAGGAAGCCCTTAACTCACACTGTATAAAAGGTTATTCTGTCCGGTTTGTATACAGATCTGAAGGGCAATTTGTTAACCATCTTGAAGCTTAAAAAAGAACATACGTACATACGAACATACGAATTAGGAGCAGGAGTAGGGCACTCGGCCCCTCGAGCCTGCTCCGCCATTCAATAAGATCATGGCTGATCCGATTACTCCACATTCCCGCCTACCCCCGATAACCTTTCACCCCCTTGCTGATCAAGAATCTATCTACCTCTGCCTTAAAAATATTCAAAGACTCTGCTTCCACCGCCCTCTGAGGAAGAGAGTTCAAAGACTCACGACCCTCTGTGAAAAAATTTCTCCTCATCTCTGTCTTAAATGGGCGACCCCTTATTTTTAAACAGTGACCCCTAGTTCTAGATTCTCCCACAAGAGGAAACATCCTCTCCACGTCCACCCTGTCCAGACCCCTCAGGATCTTATATGTTTCAATCAAGTCACCTCTTACTCTTCTAAACTCCAGCAGATACAAGCCTAGCCTGTCCAACCTTTCCTCATAAGACAACCCGCCCATTCCAGGTATTAGTCTAGTAAACCTTCTCTGAACTGCTTCCAACGCATTTACATCTTTCCTTAAATAAGGAGACCAATACTGTACACAGTACTCCAGATGTGGTCTCACCAATGCCCTGTATAACTGAAGCATAACCTCCCTACTTTTGTATTCAATTCTCCTCGCAATAAACGATAACATTCTATTAGCTTTCCTAATTACTTGCTGTACCTGCACAGTAACCTTTTGCGATTCATGCACTAGGACACCCAGATCCCTCTGCATCTCAGAGCTCTGCAATCTCTCACCATTTAGATAATATGCTTCTTTTTTATTCTTCCTGCCAAAATGGACAACTTCATTTTCCCACATTATACTCCATTTGCCAGATCTTTGCCCACTCACTTAACCTATCTATATCCCTTTGTAGCCTCCTTATGTCCTCTTCACAATTTACTTTCCTACCTATCTTTGTGTCATCAGCAAATTTAGCAACCATACCTTCGGTCTCTTCATCCAAGTTATTTATATAAATTGTAAAAAGTTGAGGCCCCAGCACTGATCCCTGTGGCACACCACTCGTTACATCTTGCCAATCAGAAAATGACCCATTTATGCCTATTCTCTCTTTCCTGTTAGCTAGCCAATCTTCTATCCATGCCAATATGTTACCCCCACACCATGAGCTTTTATTTTCCGCAATAACCTTTGATGTGGCACCTTATCAAATGCCTTCTGGAAATCTAAGTACAGTACATCCACCGGTTCCCCTTTATCTACAGCACATGTTACTTCCTCAATGAACTCCAATAAATTGGTTAAACATGATTTCCCTTGCACAAAACTATGTTGACTCTGCTTGATTACTTTGAACTTTTCTAAGTGCCCTGCTATAACTTCTTTAATAATAGCTTCTAACATCTTCCCTATGACAAATGTTAAGCTAACTGGCCTGTAGTTTCCTGCTTTTCTGTCTCCCTCAAAGAGATTTTGATATAATTATTCATCATTCATTGGAAGTGTGAAACTATTATTAACCATGGTCCTCAAATACTAGATCTTAAGGTGTTTGAGTATAAACTGTTTTCTAACATTGCATAGATGATTGATGTGACCATGTTTGAAATATTAAGAGCAATTCCATGATCCAGCAGGTCCCAGCTCCCTGCAGTGCTCGCAGGAAGCAGATTTTCCTGCCACTTTTACTGGGTGCCTAGGCTGTCTTGATACTGGGGCAGATGCCCACCAAAAATATGAAAATTGCCTCATCCTGGGAAGGCTGATTGGGTCAGGAACGCAATGAAAGTACCACTACACCCATAGTTATGGCAGAAGAGAGGGATCTCGGGTTTTCGGGACCTATGTCTCACTATATGGCAACAAGTATACAATAAAGTCCCTTCTATCATAAAAACAGAAAATGCTGGAAATACTCAGCAGGTCAGGCAGCATCTGTAGAGAGAGAAACAGAGTTAATGTTTCAGGTCGATGACCCTTCGTCAGAACTGGAAAAAGTTGGAGATGTAACAGATTTTTAAGCAAGTGCAGGGGCAGGGAGAGGGGGGAGGGGAGGAAAGAACAAAAGGAAGGTCTGTGATAGGATGGAAGGCAGGAGAGATTAAAAGACAAAAGGGATGATGGTGCAAGGCAAAAGGAGATGATAATGGGACAAGTTAAGAAACAAAAGATGAGTCTAGATGAAGTGTAAATGGCAATGGCAGAATCATCAACAGCTGCCATGTGAAAGAGAGAGAAAAAAGAAATTAGGGCCGAGGTTATGGTCTGAAATTGTTGAACTCGATGTTGAGTCCAGAAGGCTGTAAAGTGCCTAATCGAAAGATGAGGTGCTGTTCCTCGAGCTTACGTTGAGCTTCGTTGGAACAGTGTAAGAGGCCGAGGACGGAGAGGTCAGAGTGGGAGTGGAGCGGTGAATTAAAGTGACAGGCGACCAGAAGCTCGGGGGTCACCCTTACGGACTGAACGGAGGTATTCCGCAAAGCGGTCACCCAATCTGCGTTTGGTCTCCCCAATGTAGAGGAGACCGCATCGTGAGCAGCGAATGCAGTATACTAAATTGCAAGAAGTACAAGTAAATCGCTGTTTTACCTGGAAGGAGTGTTTGGGGCCCTGGACAGTGGAAAGGGAGGAGGTAAAAGGGCAGGTGTTGCATCTCCTGCGCTTGCACAGGAAGGTGCCGTGGGAAGGGAAAGTCCCTTCTATGTCCATCCTGAATAGAAGTTCCAATAATACAGGTAGGAGAGAGGGGAGAGGACTTATTATTATATCATAAAGTCATATGAAAACCAACTGATCACAAATGCTATCAGTTTATTTGATTCTTTATTCTAGTTAAAAATAAGTATTTGCACAAATGAACAAATATGTGAAAACCTTGTATCAATGCTCTTTGGACATCTAATGGTTACTGTTACTTCACTTATTCAGCTACTTTTCAAAAGCTGATTCGCGGGTTAGTTTAACTGCCGAGGAAATGTACTCTGTGTGGTGAAAACATGTACCATTCCAAACCTAAATGAAAAGTAGAGCGATCTGAACTCTGGGGGATGACATCCTGAGCAGTAGGTGTAGAGTTCTTAAACTCATTATTGATATTACAGTTTCGGTACATCAAGCACACAGAGGAAATCTCTTCCTCCTCCTTCCCAGATGCTCAAATTTGGAGACCATGAATGTAATTCAGTGTAAAAAATGTGCATTTCATTTGAAAGACATGCTTCTCTTTGTTGGGCAACCTAGATGGAGGGCTAAAACTCCTAACAGTATCGCTGTTCTTAAACTGCAGTATCCTCCATTTAAAACTTCAGAATATAATTTCTAACATCATGCACGGTCAGGATATGATGTAGAAAATGAGGAATTATATTGAATATACTGACAGTCATTGAAACATCACCAAATTGTCTCGTCCGTTGCATTCTATTTACTCTGTTATTTTGCTTAATTACCGCAGACTTTAAAAATGGAAGCTGTGGACCAGACGCTAAATTACTATTTTGTTTCATGGTTTGGACCAAGAGGTAAGTAGGAATTTTGATATGATGCATATATAGGTTATTTTGTAATGTAAGTGATTCAACAGGAGTGCGATTAATATTTCACTGTACATTACAAGATGTATAACGTCATTATGTGAGCATTAATCGAGCTGGTGGCACAGTTGGTGACAGTAATGTACATCTTATTATGAGTGCAGTTATTTTAATGGGTGGCCCTTCAGCTGTCCAGTCATTTGGCTGTACTAAATTTGAAACTCAAATAATTAACAAACAGTGGCTGGGAAGAACTATACTGGGCATACTAATTGGCATGACCCTATGAACTTTTTTTTAATATGGCCAGAAATTCCAAGCAAGTTTTTTATTAAGGTGGATAACATTACAATATTGTAATTGTCCAATTTGTCTAAAACTATTTTGCACATGCTTTTTATTTGCAGATAACAGTGTTAGCTGTCCATGGAACTGTGGGCAACATCTTCAGTGGAGGTGCCCTCTCATTAACCCCAAAATGAAGTAGTTTATAAGCCATAGTACCATGGGATAATGCCCTGTCATTCCGCTCAATGTGACCTGCAGATGACTTTATGGGCATCTGAATGGCAGAATCTGAGGGTGGTACAAATGGGAACTGCTGGATTGGCATAAATGTGTGCAGCATATCAACACGAGGGATGAGCTGTGCCCAGCAGTACTGTGAAACATTCTACAGTGTATGCATGCCCCTGTGCAGGTGGTGGAGTTCATTTTGCACATCCTCCACAAGCTTATCTAATCTCTGATGTATGAGGCTAAATATTCCCTCTTGAGAATGATGAGATTGTGACGGGAGACACTAAAGGGGCAGCACCGAGGAGTTCTTGCTGCCGCTTGCTTTCCACACAAGAGATGTCTTGAGGAGCTATCCCTGCATAGACTTCATTGTTGGTCTTGGGTCTCAGCTCTGATGCTTACCTTGGAGTATGCAGAAAGTTACCACCGTACCATATTAAGACAGTTTTGAACATCAAACGAGACTGTGTTGAGTTTTATATAAGAAAAAGCAAATGATCCTGGACTAAGAACAAGTGCTTGATGAGACATTTGTGTTATATATTACTGCCATATATATTAGGGGCCATGATGCGGAGATGCCGGTGTTGGACTGGGGTGGACAAAAATGAGAAGTCGCACAACACCAGGTTATAGTCCAACAGTTTTATTTAAAATTACGAGCTTTCGGAGCTCTGCTCCTTCGTCAGGTACCTTTTGTACCTTTACCTGACGAAGGGGGCAACAGCTCCGAAAGCTCGTAATTTTAAATAAAACTGTTGGACTATAACCTGGTGTTGTGCGACTTCTCATATATATATTAGGGGATGAAGACAGTCTTAGCTTTTATCATTCAAGAACAAAGCAATAGAGGATGGTTTGATAAACTAACATAACTGTCACCAGTATCAGTACAGGTGCTGGGCCTCTGTTCCACAAGGTGGATTGTCGAAGCCCGTTTCCTCTGCCCATATTATTTTTCTTCTTTGGCACCTTGTGTCTTCCATTGTTGCTATTTTATTGTGCTGTTAAATGCATTCTTTTTCTGTAGCGACATAGCAGATTGTTCATACAATTTCAACAGTCCTCAGCTGTACATGAAACTTCTGAAACCATTGTTTTTGTTGTTGCGTTAGCAATAACTTGCCAACCATTTTAATTGGCCTGTATGGTAGGAATTTCATTTGTGGTGTCTTAAAAATAAATGTTGTAATTTAAGATTTGTTCTACAAGAGTTTTTAGAACCATTGCGGAGAATATAGGTTTCACTCATGTGCGTGTGTTTCATTTTCTGTTGTTTTACCACCTTTGTCGAACGGGAAAAAAGTCATGTGCATTGATCAGGTGCTGTAACTCTGCAGTGCTGAGGTGATCATTTAAAATAATTACAACAGGGTTCTGATGGGATATCTTATTTTCCCACCAGCAGAAAACAAATTTCCACCACCAGAATCTTCAGTCTCCTCAAATAATACAGCAGAGAATGCTGAACGGATTCTTTAAAGCCTAAGTTGTCTTGAAACTCTGTCCAAAGTGCCTTCTTGTCTGCCTGGACTACGTTTTCCAGATTCTCTGTCTGCAGATCAGCTTTTTATTATTTTGGTGGTTTTCCTGTAAACGCTTGTGTGTAAGTCCACCAAGAGAATTAAAAGAACCATTGATCTGATAACATTCAAGGTTACGTAAGAACATAAGAAATAGGAGCAGGAGTAGGCCATTCGGCCCTTCGAGCCTGCTCCGCCATCCAATAAGATCATGGCTGATCTTCTACCTCAACTCCGCCTTCCCGCACTATCCCCATATCCCTCGATTCCACTAGAGTCCAAATCTATCATGTGTCGTGAATATACTCAACGACTGAGGTTTGTAAATACTGTAAAATTATGAAGAAAGTGTACAGGACTTTTTTCAATAATGTTTTTACATGATACCATATTTTTGCTTTTGATTCTGTGTGTTTGCTTTTTGCTTGTTCTCTTTTGTTTTTCAGATTCTGTTTTGATTTTTCCTGCTCTTTGTTTTCTTTGATTTTTTTTTTAACCACTCCCATTGTCTTTTACTTTGCTGTCATTCTTCTTTATGCCCTAAATGAAGTGCAATTAAAGATTGCCTGTTTATAATAACTTATGCCAGTCCCAGGAAAAAATGTCTAGATAAGAGAGTCAGAGTGTCCATCTTTATTAAAACCACTTGAAATCTCAGAAAGCTTCATCCCATTGTGGGATTTTAATTTTTTAAGTGGTAGGAGGAGAGTTATAAAAAAATGGTTTCCAATTCAATATAAATCGGATGAAAATCCACTAATGTAAACAAAATTGCACTAAATTGGCTGCTTAACCTAACAAAAAAGTGGTATTTTGGGATTGAGAGGATGGCACTTAAGTAGGTAGTAAATTCTGTATAATATCATAATAACTGCTGATGCACTGCGTACATTGCAAAGCCCACAGTAGTAGCTTCGATTTATTTTTATTTGGGACCATTGCTTTCTTCAAGTGTTACTGCCATGAATGAGATTGATTGCCAATGCTGCTTGTGTGTGTTATTGCTACTGTTTCGGTAGTTGGCATTCCTGTCCCATCCTTGTATTTTCTAGATAAAAATAAAACTACAAATGCTGGAGATGCAAAATATAAATATACAGCCGGTCCATTAGCATCTGAAAAGAGAAAAGACAGCTTAACTTTGCAGCTCTATAGCCAAAATGTTATCTGGCGTTCCTCGTTTCAGATGCTATGTACTTGAAGGATTTTCTATTTTTATTTCCTTCTCTCGTCCAGCCATTTTTGCTTCGGTCTTCCTCTTTGTCTTTAGCTTTTCATTTCTCCCAGCATGATCGCCTTGCCTAGGTGGTCTCCAACCCCTTGGGCTCTATGTCCAAAGGACTGGAATTTCCTATTCTAGATCCTGTTAGGCATTGTTCTCATGGATCTTAGTCTTTCAGGTATCCATTCATTTGTCGTCTGTGGGACTCTTAAGGATCTCTGTACATCCTCACATCTCAAAGATTTGTAGCTTTTTGTGTCTCAATTTTTTAGTGCCCACGTTTCACATCCACATTCTCATACTCATTCGGTAAGACATGCCCCCATCCTTCCAATTCTTGTTCTATCTTCCAATCGCCTTTCTTACCCTGGGTAGTCTAGTTTTTACCTCTTCTGAGCACCATCACCCAGCATCCCTACCGGTGGAATTGTTCAAACCTCTCTCTCTCTATGTTTATTTGAGTGTCCACTTCTGTTCATCCCTTGCAATACTCGTTTTTGTGGATTCACTCTGGCTTCAAAAGAGCTGCTTATGGAGGGTAGTCTAAGATCTTTCTCCTGTTTTCTGATAAGAGTATAGTGTTAGTTCCAAATCTCAGATTATTAGACTCTCTGGGCTGAATCTTAACCCCCAAAAACCGGGTGGGTTGGGGTCAGGTGAGATGTGAAAACTAAAAATCTCAAACCTGCCCACCGAGTTTAATAGAGGTCCGATCTTGTCTTGATAGAGTTGATAGAGGCAGGACAAGGGGCAGGCAGTCAACCTGCTGACAGGAGGCGGGTTAGCCAATAAAATATTTTAATGAGGCCAGCAGGCTCTGGTTTAACTTGCTTTGCAGGTTTAATCTGTGGAATTCTCTGCCCCAGAGAGCCGTGGAGGCTGGGTCATTAAATACATTTAAGGTGGAGATAGACAGATTTTTACAAGATAAGGGAGTGAAGGGTTATGGGGAGCGGGAAGGGAAGTGGCTTTGAGCCCAAGATCAGACATGATCTTATTGAATGGCGGAGCAGGCTCGAGGGGCCAAGTGGCCTATTCCTGCTCCTATTTCTTATGTTCTAACCCTAGCCGGCCAGATTTCCCAGGGAAACCCGGCAGATGAAGGGAGGCGAAGACAGTGCCTGGGAGAAGGTAAGTGCTTCCCCCCAGCATCCCCAGCTCCCCCTCCATCAGACACCGCCCCCACCCCAAGATGCACCCGCCAGGTCCAGAAATGGACCCCCCGTGGGGTCGGGGATCACCCCCCCCCTCCCGCTCCCACTAGCAGCAGCAGGCGACTTACCTGAGGCTGCGGCCTCCTCTGGAGTGCTCCCCACCCGACTGGAAGCCACGGCTGTCAATCAGGCTGACTTACAGGTGGGGAACCTGTAAAAGCAAAACTGTACACGCTGTGGAGTCAAAACTCCGCGGCATGCAGGGAAACACGAACTTCCAGGTCTCCCGACAGAAACTCTCCCCCGCCTACGCAAGATTGGGGCCTCTGTTTCCAACTTTTGTGTCTCCTTGAGGTCTGCCGTTGTAATTTATTTCTCAGTAATTTTCACCTTCGCTGTTTTGGGCAGTAAATTGGTGTAATAGAGCGACCGCCCATTATAGAACTCGCCCGAAATGAAAATCGTGAGGGTTCTACTACAGGTGGGTGATCCACTTCACCATTTTACCGCCCAAGCAGCGAAGGTGAAAATTACCCCGCATATCTCTATTCCTCCCTCTTCTATCTATCTCTTTCTGGATCACACACATGTTTGGTGTGGGGGAAAAATGGCACTTTCTGGACTTCTTATTGGATTTGGAGCAATTGGAAGAATTGAATGAAAGCTTGGACTATTGATTATAAGTCCTAAGCAGGCATTGTTACTGCTTTCCTGTAGGCCGGAGAATCTTTAATGCAATTCAGTTTCTTCTAAATTTATTAAATGGCTGTTTAAGAAATACAATATCGGCTTAGTTTTGTCAACTTCATGTTAAAACATTGTTTTTGAAACCAGAATGATTTATATATTGGCACAAAGAAATGATGCTGACTTACAGAAGCTTTTATAGTTTGCGTTTCCCTGTCTCGTGTGTCAGTACAAAGCCAAAATTGGCTCAACGATAAACAAGGGGGTAAAAATTGAGTCGCGCCCCATTTGGGGCGCTAACCTCGCCGGGGCGCGACTTTTAGCGCCCCGAAAAAATTAGCGGCCCCGCGCCGGAACTTCAGTGGTTGCGCCCCAAGAGGGAAGCGGGGCGCAACTGGAAGCAGCCCGCATCCCTCTTGGGGCGCTGCGAGTGAATATCCTGGCGCTACGTGCCGCAGCGCCATGCGCTGCGGCACGTCGCGCCGCGGTATTGCAGGCCTTCCTCCCCTTCTTAAAGGGGAGGGACCCTGCGCAGCGCGAACCGGGTCCCAGCTGGGCCCCCAGGGATCGGGAGTGCCGGCAAAAGAGCCCGGCACTCAAGAGAAGTGCCGGGCTCTTGGAGCGCAGCCAGCACTTCACGGTGGGGGGGCTTCACGGGGGCCGGGGGCAGGTGCTGGCAGGCGGCCAGCAACAAAAATGGTCGCCTGCCACCTCCGCTTTAAATATCGCCGCCCCGGCCGCACGTACGCCTCCCTGAACCCGTCGGACATAGCGTCTGGCGGTAAATCAGGGGGCGCGACTGAAGATCACGGCCGGGGCGCGAGCGGGGTGCTGCGCACGACGATGACGTCATCGCCGGCAGCGCAGCGCCACAGGGCGCTACCGGCTGCCGCCGCCGCTAACCTCCCACTAAATTTTTCGGGAGGCGTGGGCGGCGCTGCGCCCGGGCGTTAGCTGCTTTACGCCCCATTAGCGCCCTCTTAAGGCGCTAACGGGAGGCGCAAGCAGCTGAATTTTTCCCCCAAGGAGTATTAAGGGCTGAGCTGATTCCAAGTTAAGTGGAGTGGGAGTCTCGCTCCTCTTTGTTCTGGTGTCAGGTTGGGCCTTGACCTATAATCCACAGGGCAGGTTTTCAAATAATCTTTCCAACTGCTCCAGGTCCAGTAACAACTTGCATTTCTCTAGCACCGTTAATGCAGAAAAATGTCACAAGGCGCTTCACAGAACAAGGACGCCGAGTCAAATAAGGAGGAATTAGGAGGGGTGAGCTTGATCAAAGTGGCGGGTTTTAAAGAGGGTCTTAAAGGAGGGTGGGGATATGTAGAAATGGAGGGGTTTAGGGAGGGAATTCCAGAGCGTGGGGCCCGGGCGGCTGAAAGTAGGGCCACCAATAGAGGTGCGAAGGATGGGGTGGGGTTTAAGCACAAGAGGCCAGAGTCAGAGGAATGGCGAGTTCGGGAGGGAGGCTGTTGGGCTAGAGGAGTTTACAGAGATAGGGAAGGGAAAGGCCACGAAGGAATCATAGAATTTAAACACATTGATGAGAATTTTAAATTTGAGGTACTAGGGGACCGAGAGTCAATGTAGGTCAAGAAGGACAGTGGTGATGAGTGAATGGGACTTGGTGCGGGACAGGATAAGGGCAGCAGAGTTTTGGATGAGTTGACGTTTACAGTATGGCGGCTGGGGTGCCAGCAAGGAGAGCATTGGAGTAGTTGAGTCTGGAGGTGCCGAAGACATGGATGAGAACTTCAGCAGCAGATGGGCTGAGGTAGGAGCGAAGGCAGGTGATGTTATGGAGATGGCAGTACGTGGTTTTTGTGATGGCAAAGATATGAGGCCAGAAGCTCAGCTTGGGCCAAGTATAGGACTCTTATAACAACAGCAAGTGGCAATTTTCTCACCAAACCTACAAATTCAGGCTGTGTTTAAACTAACTGCAGGATTGGTGCAAAGGCAAAGCCGCCATGCACTGATACTACAGTTATAACGTGAATGCTTTTACGTTACATTTATAATTGAACAATGAAATTCAAAGAAGATATTTATTAACTAAAGCAAAATACTGCGGATGCTGGAAATCTGAAATAAAAACAGATAATGATGGAAATACTCAGCAGATCAGGTAGCATCTGTGGAGAGAGATGCAGAGTAAATGTTTCAGGTTGATGACCTTTTGTCAGAACTTATTAACTAGATGGGTTTCATTTTAAAACTAAATATAACTCATATAACTCCTGATCTGTTTTTTTTTTTGTTGACGTTCTGAATTCTGGCCTTGTCCAGATGTTGGGATTCACTTCATGACTCAGGACTATAACCACCATGATCTCAGTATTAAACTTTTGGAAAGAAATAGGATAAACCTCATACATATAAGAGGATTTGCTGTTTTTCGCCCGTATATGTACTCCCAATACACATGCAGTTATTTATTAAAGGGATGAATTTGCAAGCCAGTGCTCTCAGTGGATAGCGGTGCTTGCAGTGGGCGCATGATGGACAACTGCCAGTGTGCAGCTCGTGATTTCCCGTGCATTCCTTTTAATGATCAGAGGATTGCAGGCTGCATGCCGATAATTTCCTGTGACGCACTCCCTGCGAGTGCAGCTCCCTTCTGGGAGCAGCAGACCACAGAATCATCCCTTCATAAATTAATCCTCCGGTGGTCCTTTGAGAGGTTATTGCTCCACCTGGGGTTTATGTTTAAGTTTATGCCTCCAGGAAAAGAAAAGGCCATCCGGCCTATACATCATTCCCGCCCCCCCCCCAACCATCTTTTAGCTGCACCAACCATTCCCTTTCCCCATCTCCTGACAGGGTTTTAAAAAACTGTTAAGAAATATCCTCCTGATCCCCTATAGTCAATCAAGCAAGCCCCAGAAGATCCCAGACCCACCGGCTATTTTTCAGAACCATTTACTGTTACCTTCCATATGGTGTGATCACCCATTTTTCCAGAAATCCATCTAAGATCTTCTTGAAGGACTGTAGGGAATCAGTATTCGCTACCTCCTCCTGAATCCTGTTCCACAAGACTACCATCTGGGAAAAGTAAAATTTCCAGTCTCACCCCTCCTTCCTCAGTTTGAATGGCCCTTATTTTTTCCTGACCTCATCACCTCATAAGCGGTATGTACTTACATAGGGGGAGAAATTCAGTATCGCCCCATTTGGCGCGCTTATATCGGCTGGGCGCAAAGATTAACGCCTGGCGCTAATTATCGCCACCGACTGCAAACTTGACTTTTATCGCCCCTGGAGGTGATTGGAGCGCTAAATCAGGCGCTTTACACCTGTCTTAAGGCGCAAAGGCGAAGGAGCGAGGCGCTACCTCAGAGCGCTGGCGAAGCTCATGTGATGTCAGTCAGCAATGGAACACACACACAATGGCGCGGGCCAGTTCTTAAAGGGGAGGGTTGATCTTGCTTTCCATCCACATCCTGCTCATTGCAGCCTTGAATCTCGGCCTGGAGAGACCTGCACATCAAATCTGCTGGAAAGAACAATGGAGAGTACCAGGGAAAGAGCTCAGAGTGCAGCCCCCACAATCTCTTCTAAATCGATACAAGGAAGGGCAAATCAAAATGAACCTGCAAATTGCTGCTCAGTACCCAAAACTCCTTCACACAGCGTTGAATCTCTCCAGAAGTCTCTCTCTCTCTCAGAATGCGTGGTTCAAAAATGTCACCAACAATAAAAGGCAGGAAGCGGTCGCCTTTAAATAGCGCTCCCCCAGTCCCTTCCTGACTGCAAAACGCTCCCCTCAACCTGTCGTTGCTAGCGGCAGGCGGTAAGGCAGGGGGCGCCACTCAATATCCGCTCTGGGGCGACACCCGGGCGTTGCGCACGCGACTGACGTCACGATCTGCCGGCGCAGGAGATCGTGGCGGTAGTGTTTAGCGCCGCCGCAAAATGTCTAGTTAATTTTGCGAGCGGCGCAAACATCGCCGCGCCCGGGCGCTAGATGCATTGCGCCCCATTAGCGCCCTCTTAAGGCGCTAACGGGAGGCGCAACCAACTGAATTTTTCCCCCATAATATCCATGCCTGTAGTAATCTTAAACAGCTGGATGACAGCCCCTCTAAGTCTTCTCTCCAACAGGCCAATATCCAGGGCCTCAAGTTTGTCTTCATAGTTCAATGATCTCAGAACATAAATGACTCTTGTCCTTCTCTGTACCTTCTCCAGAGTCACAATAAGAACATAAGACGTAGGAGCAGGAGTGGGTCATTTGGCCCCTCGAGCCTGCTCCGCCATTCAATAAGATCATAGCTGATCTGATCTTGGCCTCAACTCCACTTCCCTGCCCGCTCCCCATAACCCTTGACTCCCTTACCATTCAAAAATCTGTCTATCTCCACCTTAAATATATTCAATGACCCAGCCTCCACAGCTCTCTGGGGAAGAGAATTCCAAAGATTCACGACCCTCTGAGAGAAGAAATTCCTCCTCATTTCCGTTTTAAATGGGTGCCCCCATATTCTGAAATTATGCTCCCTAGTTCTAGATTCCCCCATGAGGGGAAACATCCTCTCTGCATCTACCCTGTCAAGCCCTTTCAGAATCTTATATGTTTCAATAAGATCCCCTCTCATTCTTCTAAACTCCAATGAGTATAGGCCCAACCTGCTCAACCTTTCTTCATAAGACAACCCTTTCATCTCCGGAATCAACCTCATGAACCTTCTCTGAATTGCCTCCAATGCAAGTATATCCTTCCTTAAATAAGGAGACCAAAACTGTACGCAGTACTCCAGGTGTGGTCTCACCAACTTCCTGTAAAGCTGTAACAGGACTTCCCTACTTTTATACTCATTCCCTTTGCAATAAAGGCCAACACTCCATTTGCCTTCCTAATTACTTGCTGTACCTGCATGCTAACTTTTTGTGATTCATGTGCAAGGACCCCCAGATCCCTCTACCTCCCTGAGTTGGAGGACCAGTTCTAGACATAGTACTCCAAATGAGGTTGTACCGAATCCTTATATAGCCCTATTATTGTGGTCTAGTTTTTGAATTGTTTGGGCAATGTAGACCAGAGCCCCGTTTCCTTTGGCTGCAGCTGCTTGACACTGAGCTTGAATCTTGAGGGAGTGGGCAATAATCATTCCCAAATCTTTTCCCTCTTATTTATATTTACTCCAACACCCACTCAATGTATTCCATGTCCTTATTATGAGTACCTATGTGTATAACTGCACACTTGTCTATATTAAAGGACATTTACCAGTCTTGGGCTACTTCTCCAATCTACCCAAATCCATCTGCAATCTATTTCCCCTTTCTAGGTTACTGACTCTGACATGATTTGGTATCATCTGCAAAGTTACTAACTGTGTTGCGTAAGGCCACCTCCAGATCATTAATGAATATAATAAACAGGTGGGGACCCAGCACTGAACCCTGGGGCACCCCACTCATAACCAGACCCCACTGGGATGCAAACTCATTTAAAGTCTCCCTTTGCTTATGGTTCCTTAACCCTGTTCTCTGATCTCGGGCACTGAGGCATGACAATTGGTCACATTGTTCCTGGAGTAGGGAGGGGTAAAACCAAGCTAGCTCTACGTTCCTGCTTGTTATTCAGTGACCTCCCATGTGGAAAGTGCACTTGTGTGGTTGCTGAGGAGTTTGGCATCAGGTTCAGCTGTGATTTCCATCCCACAATCTACCTGTTGATGACACTCACTGCAGGTTCATATGTAAAGTATGGCCATTTGGATGATGTATCATAAGAACATCAGAAATAGGAGCAGGAATAGGCCACTTGGCCCCTCGAGCCTGCTCCGCCATTCAATAAGATCATGGCTGATCTTGGGCTCAAAGCCACTTCCCTGCCCGCTCCCCATAACCCTTCACTCCCTTATCTTGCAAAAATCTGTCTATCTCCAACTTAAATGTATTTAATGACCCAGCCTCCACGGCTCTCTGGGGCAGAGAATTCCACAGATTTACGACCCTCTGAGAGAAGAAATTCCTCCTCATCTCAGTTCTAAAAGGGCGGCCCTTTATTCTAAAATTGTGCCCCCGAGATCTAGAATTCCCCACGAGGAGAAACATCCTCTCTGCATCTACCTTGTCGAGTATCGGAGGTATGTCGCCCAACAGAGTCACTGCTTTCGGGACAAGAGAGATTTTTGTTTTGGTGGGGAGCTATATAACTTCTCACAGATCTGGAAACACTGTTCTTGATACCATGATGTGAGGCTATATACTCAGCTATCTTCTGTATTGCCCTTTCACCTATATTAGAGATTCACCCTCATTTAAAGTTTTATGAGATCAAGTCATGCTTTGTAGCTGATACCAGTGACATACTGATTAGCATGTAAGCCACTATAGAAGAGAAATGTCTAACCTTATTAGTGCCTATTATAGGCTGCCGTGTAACTTCAGGTTGCAAGTCCCAGTCGGCTTCAATACTTATCCAAGGGACGCAGACTTGAACGTGGACAACTGGTTTAGCCATTCATCGCCAGATCTGGCTGGACCACATTAAGCACTATCAGGTCCTGCTCTCCTCGGCTAAAACTGCTCACTGCATTTCAGGATCATCCTGGAATAAAGATAACACCCGGCTTTTTTTCTTTACTGCAAACCATCTTCTTAAACCCCTCTCCCCTGTCTCCTCCACCTCCAATAACAAGTGCGAGGAGCTCATTGACTACTTTGTCACTAAGATTGAGACCATCCGATCAGCTGCCTCTGCCACTTCCCTTCCTTCCCTAGCCTACTGGGCCAGACTTCCTCTAAGGTTCCCCCCACCCTAGCCCTGAACTTACATCTTTCTCTGGTTTCTCTCCTATCTCCTCTCACGCTTCCTCCGAGCTCATCTTGTCCATGAGACCCACCTCCTGTTCCCGCGACCCTATTCCCACTAAACTGCTGACCACCCAACTTCCTTTCCTGGCCCCCATGTTAGCTGATATTGTTAACGGTTCTCCCTCCTCAGGTACTGCCTCCCTCTTCTTCAAATATGCCGTCATCACCCCTCTCCTCAAAAACCAACTCTTGACCCCTCTGTCCTTGCAAACTGTCACCCCATCTCCAACCTCCCTTTCCTCTCCAAAGTCCTGGAACATGCTGTCGCCTCCCAAATCCATGCCTATCTTTCCCAGAACTCCATGTTTGAAACCCTCCAATTAGGTTTCTCCCCCTGCCACAGTACCGATATGGCTCTTATCAAAGTCACAAATGACATCCTTTGTGACTGTGACAAAGGTAAACTATCCTTCCTTGTCCTTCTTGACCTGTCTCACGGTTGACCACACCATCCTCCTCCAACGCCTCTCTGCTGTCGTCCAGCTGGGTGGGCCTGCCCTCGCCTGGTTCCATTCCTATCTATCCAGTCGTAGCCAGAGAATCACTTCCAATGGCTTCTCTTCCCGCTCCCGCACCGTTATCTCTGCTGTCTCCAACATCTATCCTTGGCTCCCTCATGTTTCTCATCTACATGCTGCCCCTCGACGACATCATCCAAAAACACAGCGTCAGGTTCCACAGGTACGCTGACAACACCCAACCTCACCACCACCTCTCTCGACCCCTCCACTGTCTTGTCCAACATCCAGTACTGGATGAGCAGAAATTTCCTCCAACTAAATATTGGGAAGACCGAAGCCATTGTCTTCGGTCTCCACCACAATCTCCGTTCCCTAGCCACCGACTCCATCCCTCTCCCTGGCAAGTGTCTGAGGCTGAACCACACTGTTCGCAACCTTGGTGTCATATTTGACCCCGAGATGAGCTTCTGACCACATATCCCGCCATCACTAAGACCGCCTATTTCCACCTCTGGAACATCGCCCGACTCCGCCTCTGCCTTAGCTCATCTGCTGCTGAGACCCTCATCCATGCCTTTGTTACCTCTAGACTTGACTATTCCAACGCTCTCCTGGCCAGCCTCCCATCTTCCAGCCTACATCAACTGTTAAATTATATTTCCAAAGAATATACTTGTGCTTTAAAATGATTACGCTTTGGGTATAGTTTTTTTGATTCATGACTGGGTGTTTTGTTCGGCAGGCATGTGCCGAATAAGCTAAAAGGGCTAAAAACTGCAGAGCAAGTGTAAAGAAAGAAACATTTGTGTTTAGTTACCAGAGTGTAACAGCTGTGCAAATTGGCTGAAACCACAGATTTAAGAGCTGAATAGTTGCAGTATATATCATGCTGGAACACATGACCTCGAAGCTATCTATGTCTTAACCTAGACAATACTCATTGTCTTAGGGGTTTTTTTAAATGAAAAAACTTTAGGTGAAAATATAAATACTTTAGTGAAACCTTACAAAGACAGCAGTTTAAGAGGTCAGAGAGCAGTGTTACCTATTGTAGTGTTGGAAAGCAGGCTCTGCAGTGAAATATGCTTACACAATTTACAATAATCCTGCTGTAATATAAACACTGGCTTCTTTATACCACTATCTCCATTTATGGAAACGTTACTTCAATGTTACATTTTGCTTTACAGGATGACTTTTTCTGTCCTGTACTCCCTCACATGCAGGAAATTATACAAGTATAACTGTGAAACCAAAATATAAGACAGAATGAAATTTCAACCCTTTTTTGCTCCTGTTACTGTTTCTATCGATTCATGTTTAAAAAATTAAAACCGTTCATTTACTCTATATTACTTTCGATGTATTTTTACTGAGTTAATTGTCTCAATCTGGTTTTCTGAATGCTGAGTGAAACCCACACTGCCGCTGCCTTCTCACATGACTGTGCTAGCAGCTGGCTTTGCTCAGTGTTGTGCCAGTTTACATTTTCCATTGATACTGGTTGTTCCCCCGTGTGCTGTTCAGCACTGTACTCTGGAGATAAACAACCTTTATCTGTTTGCTGCCTGCTTATTTAAATGTTTTATAATGTACTTGGGAAACAATAAAGGTCTTTGACATTCAATCAGTGGTGGTGCTCTGCCATGCACAAAGTCCCATTGCCCCCCATAAAGGAATTCAAAGTCCACTAACCCAACGTCTAAATGAAGAAAGTTGGAACGAGTGACTATTTACATCCTTTGATGAGTAAAATTGATGTAAATTAGTGACCAACTATTGTGACGTGCAATGATTATGCAGAAATAAGGAAGGGAGCAGGTAGCCTAGCGTATTCATACCCATAATGCAGTCATGGGGCCAACTCCCCCTCACCTGTGGTCCTAAAGAGACCAGGTGTCACCTGGCTTCCATTTATAGCTTGCCAGCAAGGGGCGGAGGTGGGATATATATCAGCCTTTGACAAAGAGTTAGTGAGAATTCCCGAACTAATGCTTTCAGTCCGCTAGTTCCAACAAACCGCCTGCATATTCTTTCACTATAGCCAATTAGAAATAAATAATTGATCTCCTGTGACATTGCTCATAGATAAAAATAACCCTCTTTCTGTAACTGTTTCTTTGCTTGTCTCTCACTCTGTCATTTTTTTATGTTTCCTCTTGGTCTCTCTGTTCGTTTTCCACTCTTTCCATCTCCCTCCTTTTTCCATCTGTTTGCCTATATATGTCTATATCTCATACACGTTCATTGTCTTATACTTCTGTCTTTCTACCTCTTTTCTCTTTCTTTTTCAGTCTGTCTGTAAGTCTCTCCTTCCCTCTGTCTCCTCATTCTTCTGTATGTCTCCCAATTGCTCTGTATGCCCCTCGTACATAGCTAGTTATAAGTAACCTAGGCTTCTATGCTTCTGTGGTGCACAATACATGGAACTCTAACTTGATGGTCAAATTGGGTTTTAATTCAACCACTGACTAGCTCATTAAATCATTTAGGAAAGTACAGGAACGGAAAAGACTCTGTAGTCCATCTGGTCTGTCCCAGAAACTAATACCTCTCAATCGCCCACACCCTCAAGTATCTATCCAATTCTTCCTTAAATGTTTCCATGCTATCTGTCTCCCTAGTGGGTTCATTCCACACGTTCACCACCCTTTGCATAAAGTTGTTAAATCTAACTGTCTCCGCACTTTTCCTAAGCTTAAGCCTGGATTCCCCAAGTACCAGAGTTCATAAGAACATAAGAAATAACAGCAGGAGTAGGCCATACGGCCCCTCGAGCCTGTTCCGCCATTCAATAAGATGATGGCTGATCATCGACCTCAACTCCACTTTCCCGCCCGATCTCCATATCCCTTGATGCCCCTAGAGTCCAAAAATCTATCTTATCGTGACAACCTCAAACATATCCGGGTTCAATTTATCCATTCCCTTAAGAATACTTGAATAATATGTGCCCTGAACCTTCTCTTCTCCAGAGTAAACAATCCCAAGCTCTTAAATGCTCCTCGTCGCTCAGATGCCTTAAGCTAGCTATCAGTTTGGTTGCCCATTTTGCACTGCCTCCACTTTCTGAATATCCTTACTGTACAGCAACCAGAATTGTACACAGTACTCCAGGTGTGGCCATACAAGTGACTTGCGCAGATTCATGATCACCTCCTGGGATTTGTGCTCTATCCCTCTGGTTATATCTCCCAAGATCGCAGAGTGTAGAGTTGAACCCATGCATCACAATTTGCCAATCGCTCTGTGCCCCTTTGATGGTGGTTTCTGAAATTGCACATTCCCTCATTCCTCATAACTGCCGTTTCTCCCCCCCCCCCCACCCCCCCTGCCCTAATTGCCTGGTAAAGAACAGAAACTTTTCACTATATTCTTCACTAAAGCTTTCTGTTACTACATCCACAAAATTCAGCAGCACCAGCATTTCATTAGGATTCTATCCACCTTTCAGAATGGATCCCTTGGGTAGATACCATTTGTTAGTTACTGATATAGATTTATTTTCTGCTATTCTAGAGGTTCAGCCAAAGCCCAGTTCAAGAGGGGTGGCTACTTTGTAGATTGATTTGAGATAATTTGTCAAATAGCTTGGATAGTGACTCCTAGTGAGAAAGCATGAGCCAAATGCTCCTGTTTGACCAACATTTTGGTACAAAATCCATCCTGGTTTTAACACGAGTCCAGCACCAAGTTGTAGTATAACAGGAAGGTACTTAGGATGTACAGTCATCACTGTTTCCCACCTTGCATCCTCTATAACTAAGGGTCTGAGTACACTTTCATGTAGTGTTAGCTCTAGTACGATCTTATTACCAGCATGAGTCCAAAAGAGACACCCCAACGTGTTTGACTCAACACTAACAACTTGCATTTATATAGCGCCTTTAACGTAATAAAACGTCCAAAGGCACTTCACGGGAGTGTTAGCAAACAGAACTTGACACTGAGCCAGATACGGAGATATTAGGACAGGTGATGAGGTAGATATTTTTTACATAGAGATTTTATAAGGAGCGCCTTAAAGGAGGAGAGAGAGATAGAAAGGCAAAGAGGCTTAGGGAGGGAATTCCAGAGCTTAGGCCCCAGACAGCTGAAGGCACGGCCGCCAGTGGTGGAGCAATGAAAATTGGGGATGCGCAAGAGGCCAGAATTGGAGGAGCGCCGAGATCTCAGAGGGCTGCAGGGATGGAGGAGGTTACAAAGATAGGGAGGGGTGAGGCCATGGAGGGATTTGAAAACAAGGATGAGAATTTTAAAATTGAGGCGTTGCCGGACCGGGAGCCAATGTAGGTCAGCAAGCACAAGGATGAAACCTTTAGAGACAATAATTAGGGACCAAATTAATTGTCATTTGGAAAAATATGGGTTAATAAATGACAGCCAGCATGGATTTGTTAAAGGCAAATTGTGTTTGAATAACACGATTGAGTTCTTTGATGAAGTAACAGAGAAGGTTGATGAAGGTAGTGAGGTTGATGTGTATATGAACTTTCAAAAAGCATTTGATGAAGTACCACGTAATAGACATGTTAGCAAAATGAAGCCCATGGGATTAAAGGGGCAGTGGCAGCATGGATATGAAATTGGCTAAGAGACAGAAAGCAGGGAGTAGTGGTGAACAGTTGTTTTTCAGACTTGAGGGAAGTATACAGTGGTATACAGTGGAAGTATACAGTTCCCCAGGGGTCAGCATTAAGACCACTGCTCTTTTTGATATATATATTAATGACCTGGACTTGGGTATACAGGGCATAATTTCAAAATTTGCAGATGACACGAAACTCAGAAAAGTAGTAAATGGTGAGGAGGATAGTAACAGACTTCAGGAAGACATAGACAGACTGGTGAAATGGACACACACATAGCAGATGACATTTAACGCAGAGAAGTGTGAAGTGATGCATTTTAGTAGGAAGAATGAAGAGAGGCAATATAAACTAAATAGTACAATTTTAAATGGGGTGCAGGAATAGAGAGACCTGGGGCTGGATTTTGATACTGGGGCGGGTTGGGGTCGTGTCATCCACATTTCGTGTTATCCACCCGCCTGCAATTGGATGTGGGAGATTGATGCAATTTTCACTTAATTGGGCAATTGAGTTCCAGCATGTGGGAACCCATGAACCAATTAGTGGTTTCAGTCTGAAAGTCGCCTCTGATGATGTCATCATTGCAGGTCAGAGACTGCCTGGTCTCAGAGATTGCCTGGCCTTTGCTGTGAGAGGACCTGGATGCAAAATGAGCAGCATCTCAGAGAGAGAGAGAGAGAGAGAGAGAGAGAGAATTTTTGCAACCAAGTCCTCCCAGGCAGTCTCTGAAGACATTCAATGCAGCAGCATCAGAGGCGACTTTCAGACCTAATACTACTACATCACAATACTACTACTACCTTCATCACATCTCCATTGTAATAGTGGACCTGCAGCTGATAGTCAGCTATCCACTTGTGCTCCCGCCAGGTTTCACTGGCGTGTTTCACATCAGGCGTACTTCACGTCGGAAAAGGGTTAAACTAGCTAAAACATTTCAAAATGGCATTACAGAGCCAATTTAGGGCTTGTTAAGGGCTTTAATGGCCTCTCCCGCCTCCTGGAGGCGGGACGGAGTCGGGAACCCCGCGACCGATTTTGTCAAAATTGCATGGAGGCGGAATGGAGTCGGGATGGGGTCGGGACCCCCGAATCTGCAACTTTTACCCCCCACACGCCTCCAAACCCGACTCCACGGGTCATTGAAAATCCAGCCCCTGATCTTTGAAGGTGGCAGGACAAGTTGAGAAGGCTGTTAAAAATCATATGGGATCCTTGGCTTTATAAACAGAGGCATAGAGTACAAAAGCAAGGAAATTATGCTAATCCTTTATAACTCACTGGTTAGGCCCCAGCTGGAGTATTGTGTCCAATTCTGGGCACCACACTTTAGGAAGGATGTCAGGGCCTTCGAGAGGGTGCACAGGAGATTTACTAGAATGGTACCAGGGATGCAGGACTTCAGTTATTTGGATAGACTGGAGAAGCTGGGATTGTTCTCCTTAGAGCAGAGAAGGTTAAGGGGAGATTGAATAGAGGTGTTCAAAATCATGAAGGGTTTTGATAGAGTAAATAAGGAGAAACTGTTTCCAGTGGCAGGAGGGTCGGAAACCAGAGGACAGAGATTTAAGGTAATTGGCAAAAGAACCAGAGGCGAGATGAGGAGAATTCTGTTTGCGCAGCGAGTTGTTATGATCTGGAATGCACTGCCTGAAAGGAGGCAGATTCACTAATAACTTTCGAAAGGGAATTGAATATATACTAGAAGAGGAAGAATTTACATGGCTATGGGGAAAGGACAAGGGAATGGTACTAATCGGATAGCCCATTCAAAGAGCTGGTACAGGCACGATGGGCTGAATGGCCTCCTTCTGTGCTGTATCATTCTATGATTCTATGATTTCAAATGCTGGAATTGCACCGATGCTCACAACTCTTTATACTTGAGCATGCTTCTGCTGGCTGTGTCATTTACATGAGTCAAAAATGTTAGGGTGTCACTTTTGGACTCATACTGGTAATTTAATTGCCTATTTCTCTGGTGTTATATAGTATGGTTTCCGGCCCTGCTGTCACAGTCTCTGAATAGTTTTAAGCGTGCATACCCTCTACTGAGTCTTATAATACACAGGCCAATGGCGCACCATGGCCGTGGGCTTTTTTAAAGTAGGGCACAACTGATAAATCCAACATTATTGAAGTGACAAAAGGCAACTGACTATAAAAAAGGAATTACCATTAAGTTGTAATAAAATGGGGAGGAAGGGTAGAGGCACATAACCAGGTGCTTAGGACATTAATATACAATCCTACGAGTGTACGTGCAAAGAGGGAATAAGGTAAGAAAAGATTACTTGGCAGTAACTCTCATTCTTCCAAATAATGGCTTTTTTACATTTTACTCCCTCCTTATCCTCTATTCACTCATTCTATTTTATTGGACACATTTTGTATGTTTCAAAAATTGCATAGGCTAGGATTGTTAGTGACATTTTATTGTGGTCCAATTATTTAAGCATCTTAATAGCAGTTAAAGACTTAAATTGCAGTCCAGTTTCCCTCATTAGGACTGGGTGGTAACTGCAGAAGCCTGACTGTGTAGAGAAAGCATTGTACTTTTTCCGCCGCATCCAGTAAGGTATCTTCGCCACCGATTTGAAATGAGGGCTCACTTTGCAACCTTAACAATTATTTAAACCTTCTCTTTGACCATAAAATGCAATGTGATGTGCAAGAATTAGAAAATGACCCACTCATAGGGAGAAAAAGACAGATTGTTCCCAATCTGATAATCTGAATGGCTTCATCCAGTCTTGCCACTAAAGTGCATAGTTTATGTTGGAATCTTTTGGGTGATTGAAGACAGTTTATCAGAAAATGTTGCCTAATCGTTTCTTCACTTCCTCACTTATTTGAGATAGTCTTATCAATGTGGCATTCTCTCCCTATCTGAAAGCTTCCTCTTCAGCTGGCTGTGCGGTGCATGTGAACAACTTGTTGCCTAGCTGTGCTTTGCAGTGCATTGAACCGAAACAATTTGCTTAATGCTGGGGAATTAAGGTTTATTCAGTTTGTAGCTTAGATAATGACTATTTTTCAGTCCATTAAGAGTATAATACAAAAAGTGATTTCAAAAATGTAATTTCATTCGAGATGCTTTCATTCACAGTGTGCCATTTTTTGTAATGCAATCAGCATTTATTTTGGAGTAAAACATTTTTATTAATTTGGTTTGTACATTTTTCCACATGGTTTCACAATTCTTGGGCAGGATAATGATGTGTCATAACTTATTTTCTACATGTCATGAAACCTGCCTGATTTATACTGTATCATGCATCATCTCAAAACTGACTAGAGGTTAAGCACTATTTCTGGAATACTCATTTATTATTTACTATATATAGTTGCAGATTGAAAGCATTTTTGTTCTTGAAGAGCTGTTCTCACATTCATTTTTCTCTTATTCCAGATCCCAGAGTTGAGGGTTTTTTCCTTCTAGATAAGTATCCCCCTACTTTTATACTTAGTCTCCTGTACCTCTTTGTGGTCTGGGCTGGACCAAAGTACATGCAGAACAAGGCACCTTTATCTTCTAGGGGAGTACTAGTGGTCTATAACATTGGATTAACTCTCCTTTCCTTATACATGTTTTGTGAGGTGAGAAGTATGAATATTTTTGTCAGTTTTAATGAATGAATGAATTTTTTTCCACAGTTTTGTTATGTATTGCTCTCTCTCTACCTTGTAGTCTAGCAGTTTCTCATTACAGTTTGTGCTCAGTAAGAACAGTTTGGAGGCAAATGCGCCAATTGGCTTGGTGCTGAGCCATATGGGCCAGGAGGACCCGGGTTCAATCCCTGCTTTGTGCTGGGTCTCTGAGCCAGTGAGAGAAACAAAAATCAGCTAGGATTCTCATTCCTCGTCACTATCCAGTAACCCAGCTGGAAAGTGCAAATGTGGGCATCAGATAAGTTCAAGATTAGCCCAGCTGTGATGCCCCTCTGGTAGATTTGCCCATTGGTACTCAGTGTTCAGGGTCTCCTATGAAGAATGACCACCCAAACAAGGTATTAGTAATGTGCTGGTGTGTGTTACTGCCTTCAGGAATGAAGCAGTAAGGAGAGGAAATTGAAAAAATGCAATCACCTAAAGTATATATAATCTTATTATACAGCATTTCTCTGTGCTTATGTATATTATATAGATGTGAAATGTAATTGTGCTTTAATCGTGTCCTGATTATAATTATAGTCATATTATACAGAGAAGTGTACAGAGAACTAGTAATGTTTACACTGAGCCATTTCCTTGTTGTCCTACTTCAACGTGTCAAGTAAACAATTTCCAGATTAATTTTGCTTTAATTCTTTGTGTAGATGCAAAGAATTTTTAGTTCCCCGCCTCATCCAGTCTGATCCATCAGTCTGTGTCTGTGTATGCGTGTATGCGTTTATACTACACTGCAGCACCTCGCCAAGACTTCTTCGACAGCACCTCCCTAACCCGCGACCTCTACCACTTAGAAGGACAAGGGCAGCAGGCACGTGGGAACACCACTACCTGCAAGATCCCCTCCAAGTCACACACCATCCTGACTTGGAAATATATCGCCGTTCCTTCATCGTTGCTGGGTCCCTCCCTCCCTAACAGCACTGTGGGAGTACCTTCATCTCACGGACTGCAGCGGTTCAAGAAGGAGGCTCACCACCACCTTCTCAAGGGCAATTAGGGATGGGCAATAAATGCTGGCCTGGCCAGCGATGTCTATATCCCGCGAATGAATTTAAAAAAAACATTTGGCTAAAAGAGTACTGAACACCTGCAATGCAATACCTGAGCACTGCCATTTTAAAAACCTATATTTATTAATTTTAATTTCATTGTTGCATCAATATATACTCTCTATTAAGCTGCTGAAGAAATGATTGAACTTAGTGTACAGAGAGAGAATACAAGAAAAGGTTGTTTCCACCAAGCCTGTCTTTGCAGACTGTGTACTAAAAAAAAAAACCCTTGCATTTATATAGTGGCTTTTCATGTCTCTCAAAAATATCTCAAAGCGCTTCGCATGCATTGAATCACTTTGAAGGGAGCGTTGACTGTTATTTTGTAGGCAGATGTGGTAGCCATTTTGCATGCAACAAGATCCCACAAACAACAATGAACTGAATGACCAGCTGATGGTTTTTTGGTGGTGTTGGATTAAGAAAGAATGTTAGTCAGGACACCAGGAACACAACCGGTTCTGTTTTGAGTAGTGCCATAGGAATTTTAACATCTACCAGAGCAGGTAGTTGAGGCTATAGTTTCACTTCTCATTCTGACGATGCAGCTTGGTACTTTACACTGCAGAGTTAGTCTAGATTGTGCTCAAATTCTGGATTGGGGCTTGAACCCACAGTCTTTTGACTCAACCAAGACGATACAATTTTAACCTAATACGGATTTATTTAAACAAAAGCAAAATACTGCGGATGCTGAAAATCGGAAATAAAAACCGAAAATGCTGGAAATGCTCAGCAGGTCAGGCAGCATCTGTGGAGAGAGAAACAGAGTTAACGTTTCAGGTCGATGACCTTGCATCAGAACAATGCTGACGAATGGTCATCGGCCTGAAATGTTAACTCTTCTCTCTCTCTCCACAGATGCTGCCTGACCTGCTGAGCATTTCCAGCATTTTCTGTTTTTATTATGGATTTATTTAATCTCCTCACAGAAGGTTCTTCAAAGTTTTTCCTCGCCCCTCCCCCAGCAAAGTAATCAAGAAACGCTCCCAAGATATCTAGCTAACCTTCCAACTCTTCCGCACATTAATTTCCTTTTGAAGGGAGGGTTTCCTAAATGTCTACAGGTGGTCTCACAGTGAATGGAAAAATGATTTGATTCAAACAATCAAATGCCCCCTTGAGATGCATTTCAGTACCTGATTAATAAGGACTTTTAAAATCAGTTTTTATTGACGATTTAAAACCCGGGTTTTTTCGGTGTTTTTCAGTATTTATTTTTAGCATCAAACACCAGGAGAAAATCAGGGGAATGAAAAAGAGCCCAAAGAAAACGGTAAATTCAGAGAAAATCAGTGAAAATCCACTTTTATTTTGAGCATCACTAAAGCTAAAGAAAGCAAGCAAGGAAATAACAAGGCACCATTAAGCTAAATGTAATCCACAATTATTTACACGGTTCACAGACACTGCTTCTATGGGCCACAACAATGCTCAACTTAAAATTTACAATTAGGCAAAAATTCAGGGCATAAATAAGTTTTGCATTTTGGCCCATTCTGTCCTGACTAGTCAATCCCTTGAAGCAATATGACCAGCAGTGTCAGCAAGTGAACTTACCTAAGGTGCATTCACCTCCAGAATTCGGCACTGAAAGACAGTCCCGGGATGGGCACGCATTGCACCAGTGATGTCACCGCGCGCATCGCACCAGTGATGTCACCGCGCGCATCGCACCAGTGATGTCACCGCGCGCATCGCACCAGTGATTTCACCGCGTGCATCGCACCAGTGATGTCACCGCGTGCATCGCACCAGTGATGTCACCGCGCGCATCGCACCAGTGATGTCACCGCGCGCATCGCACCAGTGATGTCACCGCGTGCATCGCACCAGTGATGTCATCGCGTGCATCGCACCAGTGATGTCACCGCACGCATCGCACCAGTGATTTCACCGCGTGCATCGCACCAGTGATGTCACCGCGCGCATCGCACCAGTGATGTCACCGCGTGCATCGCACCAGTGATGTCATCGCATGCATCACTTGATGATGTCACCAGCGTGTATGCTTCTTGGGATCCACTAGGACCAGGGTGCTTATGAAAAGTCAAAATCGGGTAAAAATCGATTTTTACTAATCCACCAATCTGAAACAATCTGGGAATTTATTGGTGAAAATCAGTAAAAAAACACAATTTTAAAGGTCTCTGATGGTTAGCCTTGATGATCCAGCTTCATATTGACTAGACACTCCAGTGAATGACCTGTAAGCACACTCAGTAATCATGACAGACCTGAGTCACCCTAACGATTCTGCACTGAAGAGCACCCTGGCAGCCAAGTGCTGGTTAAATGCTGACCCATTTGCTCTCTCTACCAATCGTCTCTGTTTCCTGATCATTCGATATTTGGGCATCCGCAAACATGGATGCCCAAAAAAACAGGGTTTGGGGCTTGTGCCAGGACCCCCGCGGACTGGAGTGCCTGCAGGGATTCCAGGGACAGCCCGAAGAAGACAGGCAGATAGATTCACTTTGGGACCTCGCCAGCAATAAAGAAATGAGGCCGGCGGACCAATTTCCCGTGGTGCCAGCGGCCTTTTTAGGCGCGTACAGAATGCGCGATCCAATTTCTAGGCGGCAAAGAGTAGCAGTTCAGCACCACCTTCTTCTCGCAGACAACTTTTTTCAAATTTGCATCATCAAGGGAATGTCAAAATGTTCTAAATCGTATTTGAACATTTGAATGACCTTAAATTGATGTCATTCAGATTAATGTATTGTGAAACAGACATGAGCAATTTCAACTTGCAATCTACGGTGGGCAGACACATGAAAGATGATTGGTTAATCTAATCTTGTCTGGGAACGTAATGATTTTTGTGTTTGAGTACTGTCTAGGTGATGATACTTTATTATTTAATAGTTGATCATTACCAAAAATGGATTTGTTTAATTAACATGGCTTACGTAAAAGTAGATTTGTACAGTAGAGATTTTGAAATTCCTTGG
The DNA here is from genome assembly GCA_030390025.1 of Squalus acanthias. Lineage (NCBI taxonomy): Eukaryota > Metazoa > Chordata > Chondrichthyes > Squaliformes > Squalidae > Squalus > Squalus acanthias. The sequence continues at coordinate 24,251,403 of CM059433.1, read as the reverse complement.
CTTTATTTGCACCTATGGCCAGTATTAGTGGAAATCTCTTTTGAACTTTGGTAAATTCTGCACAGAGTTGGAGGTAAAGTGAGGGCAAATTTCTCCTGACATGAGTGTGTTGTCACAATAATTAAAAAAATTACCAATAATGTAAATCATGGCAAGACATTAAAACAAACGGTAGACTCATTTGTAAAACATATTTATGAATTCTCAAATTTAAATATGAAATAAAATGAAGTGGTGGGGGGATTGGGTGGAACCAAAATCTAACCCCAAGGTGACTGGAATAGGACAATTTGGATTAGGTCAGATTCTTTTTTAAAAAAAGAATCCAATGCACAGCTGTGAATGTTGTTCTGTGCTTGTGCAGTGTCATTGTGCAAATCTTATCACTACTTACCCTCTGCCATGAAGGGCGGTGGAGGGATGGTGACTTTCTACTCATTCTGCCCATAACTAGAAATATAAAATCTACTGACATGCCTCTCACCGTTGGAAGTGCCAAATTGTAGAATGACCCCTTACATATACTTGCTAAGGTTCTTGTTTCTTGAATGTTTTGTTGCCTCCTAGCTCTGTGCCCATCTCTCTCAAAGCTCCCTGTTTCAATCTCTCCAGTCCAGTTTATGCACTGTTTACATCACCACCGTCACAAAGTCCAAAGTCACCAATTGCATGCTCTGTTACTGTGACCATGGTGTGCCATCCCTCCTTGTCCACCTCCACCTCTCTGCAGCCTTTCATACGGTGGACCATGCCATCGCCTCACCTCCTTTGTCCAACTCTCTGAGGCTGCCCTTGTGCGGTTCCATCCTATTTTCCATCCACAGCCATGCAGCCATACGGGATCCTGGGCTTCATCAATAGAGGCATAGAGTACAAAAGCAAGGACGTTATGATGAACCTTTATAATTATGAGATGCAGAGGGATCTAGGTGTCCTACTGCATGAGTCACAAAAGGTTACTCTGCAGGTAAAGCAAGTAATTAGGAAAGCTAATAGAATGTTATCGTTTATTGCGAGGGGAATTGAATACAAAAGTAGGGAGGTTATGCTTCAGTTATACAGGGCATTGGTGAGACCACATCTGGAGTACTGTGTACAGTATTGGTCTCCTTATTTAAGGAAGGATGTAAATGCATTGGAAGCAGTTCAGAGAAGGTTTACTAGACTAATACCTGGAATGGGCGGGTTGTCTTATGAGGAAAGGTTGGACAGGCTAGGCTTGTATCCGCTGGAGTTTAGAAGAGTAAGAGGTGACTTGATTGAAACATATAAGATCCTGAGGGGTCTGGACAGGGTGGATGTGGAGAGGATGTTTCCTCTTGTGGGAGAATCTAGAACTAGGGGTCACTGTTTAAAAATAAGGGGTCGCCCATTTAAGACAGAGATGAGGAGAAATTTTTTCACACAGAGGGTCGTGAGTCTTTGGAACTCTCTTCCTCAGAGGGCGGTGGAAGCAGAGTCTTTGAATATTTTTAAGGCAGAGGTAGATAGATTCTTGGTAAGCAAGGGGGTGAAAAGTTATCAGGGGTAGGCGGGAATGTGGAGTAATCGGCTCAGCCATGAATGGCAGAGCAGGCTCGAAGGGCCGAGTGGCCTACTCCTGCTCCTAATTCGTATGTTCGTATAAAACACTGGTTCGGCCTCAACCGGAGTATTGTGTCCAATTCTGGGCACCGCACTTTAGGAAGGATGTGAAGGCCTTAGAGAGGGTGCAGAAAAGATTTACAAGAATGGTTCCAGGGATGAGGGACTTCAGTTACATGGATAGACTAGAGAAGCTGGGGTTGTTCTCCTTAGAGCAGAGAAGGTTGAGAGGAGATTTGATAGAGGTATTCAAAATCATGAGGGGTCGAGACAGAGTAGATAGAGAGAAACTGTTCCCATTGGCGAAAGGGTCGAGAACCAGCGGACACAGATTCAAGATGATTAACAAAAGAACCAAAGGTGACAAGAGGAAAAACTTGTTTACGCAGCGAGTGGTTATGATCTGGAATGCACTGCCTGAGAGGGTGGTGGAGGCAGACTCAATCGTGGCTTTCAAAAGGGAGTTGGATAAATACCTGAGGGGGAAAAATTTGCAGGGCGACAGGGAAAGGGCGGGAAGTGCGAATAGCTGAAGTGGGACTAGCTGAAGTATTGTTGTAGAGAGCCGGCACGGGCTCGACAGGCCGAATGGCCGCCTTCTGTGCTGTAACCATTCTCCAGTGACGGCTTGTCTTCCCACCCCACTGCCGCCCGGCACTTCCCCCGCACTCTCATCTCCGGAGATCCTAAAGATTTTACCCGTGGTCCCCTTTTCTTCATCATCCAAATGTTACCCTTTGCCGACATCATCTGCCTCCACATGTACACCGAGCACATCCAGCTGTACCTCTCGAGGGATGAGGTGTTTCAGTTATCAGGAGACACTAGAGAAGCTGGGACGGTTATCCTAACAACAACAACTTGTATTTATATAGTGCTTTTAATGTAGTAAAATGTCCCAAGGCGCTTCACAGGAGCGTTATAAAACAAAATTTGACACCGATCCACATAAGGAGAAATTACGGCACATCAACAAAAGCTTGGTCAAAGAGATAGGTTTTAAGGAGCGTCTTAAAGGAGGAAAGAGAGGTAGAGAGGCGGAGAGGTTTAAGGAGGGAATTCCAGAGCTTAGGGCCTTGGCAGCTGAAAGCACGGCCACCAATAAAATCGGGGATGCTCAAGAGGCCAGAATTAGAGGAGCGCAGATATCTCGGGGGTTGTGGGGCTGGAGGAGATTACAGAGATAGGGAGAGGCGAGGCCATGGAGGGATTTGAAAACAAGGATGAGAATTTTAAAATCGAGGCGTTGCTTAACCGGGAGCCAATGTAGGTCAGCGAGCACAGGGGTGATGGGTGACATGGACTTGGTGCGAGTTAGGACACGGGCAGCTGAGTTTTGGATGACCTCAAGTTTACGTAGATTAGAACATGGGAGGCCAGCCAGGAGTGTGTTGGAATAGTCAAGTCTAGAGGTAACAAAGGCATAGATGAGGATTTAACGACAACCAACACCTTGGCTGCCCGTGCTTGCAAACATCGCACCACCGCACCTACACCACGAATATGCAGTCTCCAGAGAATACAACCGCTACACCACCAAAGACATGCCGATCCAGGATGACTTGAACAACCTACCACCAACCCGTCTCAAATCTAGAAGGTCATGTTGGACAGTCGCCAAAGCCCTTCAGTGATCTCCCCTCAGCCTTGATGACCGATGGCGAAATGCTTGGAAGAACTGTGACATACGGAATGGATTCCTTACAGAGGACCCCACTGTACAACCTGAAGGATCAAACCTTCCTCGCAAACAGTGGACAATCATCAGCCACCTCAGAATCGGTCATGGTGGATGCTGCCACCTTCTCCATAGATGGAAGATTAAAGCATCCCCATCATGCGACTGTGGAGCTCCTGATCAGACTCTGGAGCACATCATTGAGCACTGCCCTCAGAGGAAATTCACAGGCAGCCTACGAGATATCCACACTGTTACACCGGAAGCTTTGGCCTGGATATCTGACTTAGATATTGACATTTGATTTGCTTTGCTACTACCATATGAAAGAAGAAGAAGAAGAACGGTTTCAGCAAGAGATGGGCTGAGGCAGGGGCGGAGTCTGGCGATGTTACGGAGGTGGAAATAGACGGTCTTAGTTATGGCGCGGATATGTGGTCGGAATCTCATTTCAGGGTCAAATATGACACCAAGGTTGCAAACAGTGTGGTTCAGCCTCAGACAGATGCTAGGGAGAGGGATGGAGTCAGTGGCTAGGGAACGGAGTTTGTGGCGGGGACCGAAGACAATGGCTTCGGTCTTCCCAATATTTAGTTGGAGGAATTTTCTGCTCATCCTGTACAGGATGTCGGACAAGCAGTCTGACAATTTAGAGACAGTGGAGGGGTCGAGAGAAGTGGTGGTGAGGTAGAGCTGGGTGTTGTCAGCATAACTGTGGAAACTGACGCTGTGTTTTTGGATGATGTCGCTGAGGGGCAGCATGTAGGTGAGAAATAGGAGGGGGCCAAGAATAGGTCCTTGGGGAACACCAGAGGTAACGATGCGGGAGAAGGAAGAGAAGCCATTGCAGGTGATTCTCTGGCTACGATTAGATAGATAAGAATGGAACCAGGCGAGTGCAGAGAAGGTTATGGGGAGATTTAATAGAGGTGTTCAAACTTACGAGTGGTTTTGATAGAGTAGATTGGGAGACACAGATTTAAAGTAATTGGCAAAAAAGCCAGGGGGAGATGAGAAGAATATTTTTTACGCACCGAGTTGTTATGATCTGGAATGCACTGCCTGAAAGGGTGGTAGAAGCAGATTCAATAGTAACTTTCAAAAGGGAATTGGATCTCTATGTAAAAAGGAAAAATTTGCATGGCTATGGGGAAAGAGCAGGGGAATGGGATTAATTGGATAGCTTTTTCAGAGAGGCAGCACAGGCATGATGGGACAAATGACCTCCTTCTGTGCTGTATGATTCTATGACCCCAAGACCCCCTCAGTGCTGTAAGAATGCCTGTCCAACATCAAGTCATGGATGATCGCAGCTTCTTCCAACTTAACTTCATGAAGACTGAAGCCATCAGCCCCCACTATAAATTCCACTCCCTTGCCGCTGATTCCATCTCCCTCACAGACACTGGCTCAGACTGAACCCGATGATACTCGACCTTCAACCCCTGTTTGACCCTGAGCTGAGCTTGAAACTTTAACCCGAAGCCATCTTTTCAACCAAGCTTTTTACCCCTCCTAATCGGTTCCTCCATGGCTTATTGTCCCGTTTCCTGTGTATTTTCATTTGTGAAGCCCCTTGGGATGTTTTTACACTGAAGGTTTCTTTAAGTGCAAGTGTTGCTCTGTCAAACCGGGAGGGGAAGAAGAGAAGGCTCTCTAAGATAAGTCAAAAATGTTCCTTAGTGCGGCCAAGAGGAGCAGAAGTGCTCCTCGTAGCCCCACATGGAAAGTCTGTGCCTCGGCTGGCCCCCGGTCCCCTCACGGATGAAACGGCCCCGATCTCCCCCCACATCCTGCAACTTACCTTGGGGCCGGCGGCCGACCTCTGGGCCCCATGATTTTGCTGTGCCCGAACCCGGCCAGCTGTCTCCTAACTCCTGTTTTGGGCGGGCAGTCGGCTGGCAGGGATGCAAATGAGGCCCGGGAGTTAAAATGGCCCGGGCCACAAACGCTTGATCCGTCTGCCCAAAACCCACTCCCCACCCCGTCCTGTCTAGATTAACTTGGCGTGACATTGCCATTTCCTTTTCTGGATACATTTGGATCATGTTGCTTGGCATGGCTGCGCCAATCCTAAATTAATCCAGTGTGCAAAGCTCTGGGTGTGTTCATATTGTCTGCATTTGTTTTTTGAGGATGACAGTATTTGACAGTGGATTAGGAGGGAAATAACTGACCCTAGGGTGGAGAATGCCATGACTGGGACATTGTGTACCAGATCAAAAGTAACGCAAGATAAATGATTTTGTCTGGCATGATTAGTTGTCTAGCACAAGCTTCAAATCTTCATTCATCACTTTCCATGTACAAATAAGATTTTATATCATCTTCACAGGGGAAAACAGCCTAGGAATGCTTCTCCATAAAGAACTTTACATCACCTCCCCAGGTACCCCCTCTCCCACTCGGCCATAGATAAAGAACTCACTCTGGTAACATCCTCAGTTCTTTTTCTCCTGTAGTTGGCCGTAGTTTTGTTGTTTTTTTAAGCAAATCACAAAAAAGTCTTCGTCACGCGTTCAGTAACTCACACACAATGCTCCTTGCTGTTCCACACTTCCTTGCTTCGCCAAGATTTCAAGATTTGCTTTGAATGTTATGGAGAAACTTTAACCATTCGCCAGGAAATGAAATTAGTTGGGTAGAATCCATGCCGGATTGGATTGCCTGTGATCTGTGAAGAGACAAGCTTGCTGGAACAAATTTCCTTTTCTTGTTAATGTGGTTCTCTTGCATATGTTGGGTGGATAGGATTTTTCCTTATAATCGTTTGAAAACGACCTTTTCTTTGTTAATTTTTTCAGATAAACTACCAATAATTACAAAATAAGTCTATTTATTTCCTCAGCTGTTGAGAGGTGTTTGGGCTGGAGGATACAGTATTTTCTGTCAGGACACTCATAATGCTGGTGAAGCCGATTTGAAGGTAAAATTGCATACATTTGTGCTGTACAAGTACGGAATTGGTGCTGGAATGACGACTTGGTAAAATCCTGAGGCTAATACTGTGGCAGTGCTTGCTGCTTTTTTGAGGTTTTCTTTTTTTACCTTTCAAATTTTCCACAAAAACTTCCAAATATCTTTTGTACTTAACAGTGCTGTGCGAAAAAGTTCCAGTACGTTCGCAGGTATTTTTTTCAGTACTTTTTTGTTTTCTTGCTGTTCCGTGACAAAATAACTGGATGCTCTTGAAACTTGTCCCTATTCACCTGATAACCAGATGATCACAAATGCGCCCAGAGTCTCGCCCAGGATTGTATAACCTTGTGAAAGGATGTTTGTGTCTCCATTTTGTAATCTCTGTGAGAGTGGGATTCCGTTGAAGCCCTTGGGGGCTATCATGTGAAGAGCATAACTACCTGTGGAGATAGCATAAGCAGTTACTGTTCTTTATTATGATCGGCAAATTACGAAATGGCTTCTCCGCTTACGGTTGCATGTTAGTAGAGAAGGTAAAAGGCATGAATTTAATCTAAAACTGATAAGGAAGTTATGATGAAATGTTATCTTTTTCATTTTCTTTTCACACTCATACGTTCTCAGTATGAAAGTGTAATTTTCATCTTTGCCGACCAGAATCTAACGCCTTCAAATTGAATTCCCCACCTTTCAATTTAGCAGTGGATTCCTCTTTTTTTTTTGTTTGTTGCAAAAACCACATCCCTGCTAGAAAAATAAATCACCATAAAAGATACTTTGCTTTACATACCCCGCCATTTTAGAAAAATGCACCCAGTAGATTTGATTAGTTGAAAGGAGAAATAAACATTATTGTAAAATGTGATGTTTTTTTTTGGATTTGTTCAGTTATTCATTTGAATTTCCACTAAAGCCTAGAAATTACTCTAGTCGTTAAGCTTATCACGTGCGTTAATTGTCTGTCGCCGCAGAGAAGTTTCAGTAATACAGTATTACACTGATTTCCCCCCCACCCCCCCTGGTTTTATTGCTGCTCCCAAACATCCTCCCAGTATGGAATCGGTGTTCCGCTTTATAACAGAACTTCTGCACATAAGTATTCTTCAGCTTGCTAAATTGGTGATAATTGCCTTTTGAAGGCACCTCAAACACTATTCCCTACTTCGTAGGTGTGATGCTCCGAGATTACGCATTTATGCTCCTGTGAACATTTCTGTATTATATCATTTTTATATGACTTTAAATGAACAGAGTAATTAGAAGTTGATTTTAGTTTGTTGATACTATGATGCTGCATTGATATATATATTGGCCGCTGGCTCCCTGCATAATGGGACACTGAAGCCTCAGGCCTGCTCACTGCCCCTTTCGCCAGGCATGCATTGAAAATGCCCCAATACTCTCGGCTTATTATGATGCTGACTTTAATGTAGTTTATAGATCCTCCCCATATTGCAGCTGGAGCCCCTCGGCAGCACCCCAGACGCTCAGGGCCCAATTTGAACGGATGCTTTAGGGGAGGCCATTCTTTAAAAATTGCTTTGCTTCCTCCGGGTGGGCTTCGCCTTCCTGTACAGCCATCCTTAGTTTCTGGCCCTCACTTCTTTGGCCGCCAAAGGCCAATGTGTTGAAGAGGTCATTCTGACCCAAACCAGGAGCTCATCATCTGCCTCACAAGTTCTTTGTTTATGTGGCTCAAAGGGTCGGCAATACACCAACCTCTTTTAATCCAGCTGACTTTCAATAAGAGTCATCTGTCCTTGTTGGTTTCTTTTGATGTTGTTGCCTGTAAACACAGTTAATTGCTTCAGAGGTTAGTTGATGTCTGGCTCAACCTGAGTTCAACAATTTCAGACTAACCTCGGCCCCTATGTTTTCTTTTCTCTCTCACCTGGCAGCTGTTGATGATTCTGCCATTGTCATTTACACCTCATCTAGACTCATCTTTTGTTTCTTAACTTGTCCCATTACCATCTCCTTTTGCCTTGCACCATCATCCCTTTTGTCTTTTAATCTCTCCTGCCTTCCATCCTATCACAGACCTTCCCTTTGTTCTTTCCTCCCCTCCTCCCTTTCCCTGCCCCTGCACTTGCTTAAAAATGTGTTACTTCTCCAACTTTTTCCAGTTCTGACTAAGGGTCATCGACCTGAAACGTTAACTCTGTTTCTCTCTGCTGCCTGACCTGCTGAGTGTTTCCAGCATTTTCTGCTGTTGTTTCAGATTTCCAGCATCCGCAGTATTTTGCAATTGTGTCTGGGTCAACCTCCTTGGATATGTTAATCTATGAATGTTTGCAGACCAGGGCAACAGTTGAAAGTCATCCTATCTGAATTGAACCCTGAGTTGTCCATTGTTCAAAAAGCATTGACAAGTATAGGGGAACTAGAAATGGCTAAGATCTCAATTGCCTGACTATTGAGAAGAATCAGTCAACTTATGGAAGCTCCCTTTTTATTGTGAGCATGTTCAAAGCGTTGGGCGAGAGCCTGCACTGTAACAGCCTCTATAGTTTTGAACATTCATAAGAGGTGCTCCCACTGTGCTTAAGACCTTTATCACTAAAGTCTCCACTGCAATCGCCACTTGTGTTGCTATTCTTCTATGGCAGACTGCAGTCTAGACAACCGCTTGTCCATAACAGAGCTGATTTGAGTGGTTGACTCTTCCTCAGAGCTGGCAGCATGTGTTCCATGGACAATAGTGACTTGATGGACGATCCTCCTGAGATAGTAATCTCTATTTATAAGCAGGTGTTGTGAGATCTGAATCCACAGTTGCTGCGGCAGGACCAGTAATAGTTTGGGACCTCTGCCCAGCGGGTGCCTAACCTTGTGTACTCAACACCACATGCTCTTACATAGCATTACTTACCTTGCAGTGCAGACCTCCCAAGAGTAGGTGGCACTGTTGCCCTTTTCTGTATCTCCCAGCTGTGTCTCTTAATGTCTCTTCATCTCCTCCTTTGTTCCTTTATCCCCTCCCCCTTTTCCCAGCTTTACCCTGACCTTAAATCTATTTGATTTCCAGCTCTTCCCAGTTCTGATGAAAGGTCATCGACCTGAAACGTCAACTCTCTTTCTCTCTCCACGGATGCTGCCTGGCCTGCTGAGTTTTTCCAGCGTTTTCTGTTGTTATTCCACATGCTCTTCATTGGCCATGCACTATGAGTCACCTTCTGCTTGTATAACTTGGTGGTTCTAGCTCAGGATTCTGTAGTGTGTGGCGCACTCTTTTCCTTTGTTGCCGTGAATAAAGAAGGCAAATCTTCAGGTTTAATCAATCAGAATACAGCAGCACTATCACTGCTTGCTATCCTGTGTGGTGTTGATTGTATACCAATGAGGCAGCATTATACAATGAACATTATAATATAACCATGATCTCACGTACATCCTCCAGCTTAGCGTCCACCACTCCATCTCTGTTCTCACTACCAGTCATTTCTGATATGATGTCTGGAAGAGGATAATGAATTTGTCCTGGCTGGTATTGCTGTCAGTGTCTCTTCATACACTGAGAATATGTAGAGCACAGAGAATATCAAGAGCAGTATTGCCTGTGTGACATACTGGGTCTTTAAAGGGAATTGGATGCATCTTGCTAAGTTCAATTACTATCCAAAATGACTTTCTGAATTCATGCTGTGTACATAGGTTTCTATGAACTTGATACAATAATCTACTTGTCCCCTTCAGGACCACCTCTTTCCTGTACTTGGGCCTAGAAATTGGAACCTTTAGCGCCGGCTGTTAAGGTTGGTTTTGAAGAAAAAATGGCGGCCGCCTCGCTTTTGCCCACTTCCGGCATGGAACGCAGCGGCCGCCATATTGGGCAGGTCGGCAGTACTGCCGTGGCCTGCCCTCACCTCAAATATTTTAATGATCAAGAGCGTGATGTCAATCGGCGTGCAACACCGAATTGACGCACGCTGACCAATTTTAGACAGCGCCGCTCCTTTTAACGCCCTCACCAAAGCACGCCTGTGTGTGCAGCCGTTGCCAGCGTGTAGACCCGGGAGAAAGTGGCAGAGATCTATAGATCACTGAGAATAACTTCAATAACTATGCAAGGTATGTGCAGCCCTACCGAACCTGTGACAGGTTTGCATTCCTCACTGATCACTGTTTCAAATAATTTTGACATTGTTTGCACTAGATGGTGTAATCAGAAATTTTATGACACATGTAGCATGAGTTTTTACAACTTCAAATATTTGGAACCTCAAACTGCTAAAATGATTCCACCCGAATTGCAGTCATTTAATCAGTTCATGATGACTTTTTTTGATTAATAATTGTACTTGACAAATTAGCCGGCTAAATATTTGAACAGTTGAATTAAACATAGAATTCAGCTAAACTGCAGGTTGCACTCTTTAAAATCTGACAGATTAGTGTATTTTTAGGCTTTCATTTATTTTGCATACCCTCTCTGTCAATCTACGATCACAACCGGGTAACATTGCACTTCATTTCCTGATAACGCCGCACCGATACTTTAGACCCGACCTACGGCCTCCTGCTGATCTTACTGCCTGAAAGAGTGCGGGTTGCATGGGATGTTCTGCGCGGCACTCATTTAAATTAGTAGGCAGCCGTTAACCTTGGCCCGCAGTGGTACTGCCCGTTTTCGGGCTTTATCGAATTTCCAGGCCTTATTCTTCACGTTCATCTCATTGTTTCCCTTGGTTATCTCATCAGACCAATGCACTTGTTAACTTCCTCATAATGTTTTTCATGGATAAGCAGCTCAGCATAATCAGTTTGTCAAGGCTGAGTTCTTTTCATTCCCATCTATGACAAGTGCACATCAATTTTTTTGGCAGGTGCCTCTCCTGCATATTAATTACCTTTGTAGACTATCTTCACGTCTGACAGCTTCTTGCAGACATCCTCCCAGGTTTAGCAGGTTTGCCACACAGTATTTACTCTCCGGCTATTTCCTGTCTTGCATGATCAGCCTCCTCTTTGGGGAGGGGTGGGAGCGATGGTGGCTCACATACTGTCAGGCCTTCTACCAGATACTCAAAAGGCCTGAAAGTTAAATTGGCATTTCTTTCATTGCCCACGCTCTGCTGCCACACCCAAAATGCTCTCCGAACAGCTGGATTCTTCTCATCTGCACAGTTTGAAAGGCTAGTTTGTGCTGTGAGCATATGCTGGCCAGGATTATTGGAACTCTGATGTGATTAGCTCCTCCGTCATGCAGGAGTCACATTGCACAATATGACATGTTCATGAGTGAGCTTTATTGCCCAGATAAACATAAATGATGCTAAATAACAACAGAAAACGCTGGAAAAACTCAGCAGGCCAGGCAGCATCCGTGGAGAGAGAAACAGAGTTAACGTTTCAGGTCGAAGACCTTTCTATGGATTTCTGTTACTGCCAATAAAGTAATTTCTAGGCTTCAATTAATTTATAGTAAACTGTGCTAAACTTCCTGTGTTGTGATACAGGGCCTGGTTTTATTACTGGAAAATCTTACAAGTTGTTTTAGTTTTTAATTCCATTTAAATGTAATGGAATGACCCGTATGTTAGTGCAATAGTATAATACGAGCTCTGCGGTAAATACTTGTAATCACGCAAAATTACGCCCTCACATGAAATGATTTAAATGCTAGTTTTTGGTTTGATGCCGAGTGCCACAAAAGCCTCTTGCGAATTTTTGGACAAGGCTGTCGGCAGCACCGGGAGGCATTAGTACGCCATACACCTGGTAGGTAGCGCAGCCATTTTTACCTCAAAAATCTGAAGCCGCCAAAGTGAAATGGGCAGTTAGTCCCTTTTTGTTTCTTCAAACTATAAGTCCTCTGTTTGTGATTTGGTTTTAGTCAAAAAATTTCACTCGAACCTCTTGTGCGGTCAAACTGACACATCCTGGAACCACTGCTGAAGACTTCCCTTTAGTGTCCTCAGTAAAGCACAGTATTTGCCAAATGGCACAAAGAATAATAACATTTGTCCCCTGATGTTTTGCGACCCACTTCATCAAATGATTTGCCTTTAGCCAACAGATAAATTGATGCACTTATAGACCTTGTGCGAGCTATTAAGCAGATAGTTTTTATGGTGATGCATCCATGATAAACTACATTTAAGCTTTATTCCCTCTTTTTCACAGATTATCCGTGTCCTATGGTGGTACTACTTCTCTAAAGTCATTGAGTTCATGGACACTTTTTTCTTCATTTTACGAAAGAACTACCATCAGATCACTGTCCTGCATGTCTATCACCATGCCACCATGTTCAACATCTGGTGGTTTGTTATGAACTGGGTGCCCTGTGGTCACTGTAAGAGAGATAACGGTCTTTCCTTTGTTAGGAGATTTATTTTAATTTTCAACGGGCAACTAAACCTAAACATGTTTGTATTTTTAATTTTAATTTTCTGCTCAGTGCATTATTTTGAAACTTTGGCCCTGAATTTCTTTGAAACTTCTTGCCACTGCAGCACGTAACTTTGCCAGCAGTGCGACGATAACCTTGTTTACGTGCGTAAGCAGCAGCAAAATGTCCAAGGATATTCAGGGGCTTTAATATTTTGCCTGCATTTATTGGGATGGTTTACTAGGACAGTGCCTCTTTACAGGGGGGTATGGATGCTTATGTTATTTATGTGTGGTGCACCATTTGGGTACTGGTCAAGGCAACCTGTACATCCCCTACTGTGTGGCCTCTACTGCGATTGGCTCGGATCTGAATTATTGTGTCCATGTTCAGTATTAAACACCAGGCAGTGACTCTGCCTGTCAAGTGTGCTGTCTAAATGCAAGCCATTCCTAAGTCACGAATGCTGCAGAGGAACTGGAAAAATTTTTTTTAATGCTGAGTTATTTTGGGTTTAGTTGCTCTTCAAAGCTTCCTTTTCAAATTGACAGCTTTGTCAATTTTACAAATTTAACAACCAGGCATCTGTCCTTTTCAAGGCCTAGTATTTTGAAATAGTTTATTTGAAAATTACTGTTTGATTAAATTTTAATTTTCTTTGAATTGAAAAACAGTCCTGCTTGAAAAGGGATAAAGCATCCTTTTAAACATAAAATACTATTCACGATTACTTTTGCTTAATTCATGGATCAAATGGAAGTTGTTAAATTTTTATTGCCTCTTTATGTAATTGAGGTATCTCTTGATAAATGAATAATGTCCTTTAGCCCACGTGGTTAGGATGAGCAATGAACTAAATTGACTCGGATTTGGCCCAATTCTGACCAGTTTAGATTTAGATGTACATAGCCCTTTAAAAAAGAACAGTAGTGTACAAAAGCAGAAGCACAAAACATCCTGCACGTGCATTATTTAACGTTTGCTGTTCAGTCATTGCTAATTGTAAATGAAAAGTCATTTTTCATACCTTGTCACATTGTCTGTTAATTGAGAGGAGTTTCAAATCGCCCTGGTAGTGTGGTGGGGCCTGTCAGATTCTTCGCAATCTGCTGGTAAAATATTCATTTGATGCTTGTGATCCAGTGATGGGTGCTAATTTATGCTTCTGCCATGTCGGCAATCCAGTTGGTGGTAGATATATGTCTGCCCCAGGGAAATTAAAAAGAGGCTTGAAGAGTGGTCCCTGTGACAAAGCTGAATCTGAAGGCTCGTCCCTAGCATTTGGCCTATGGTGTTTTCTGCTATGTACTTATAAAATTTAAATTCCAGTTTAGTAATCCATGTATCTATATATCTGATGCAGAATGTGCTGTGTTTGATCACCAAACTCTATACAAGTTTCTTATTTGAGAGCCCATTTAGAGGGAAACCCATTGGAACTATGTAACTTCCTGACTGTGTAATTGTGCTTTTATTGTGTTGCTAGAGATTAATGCCTTCGAAAATTTTGTAATATGACTTCCTAAATGTAATCTCTACCCTTTTAGAGTTGTGCATATGTGGCTCTTATCTACAGAACTCAGGAGGATGAGTATGCAGATTGGATCCCTTGAATAGAATTACTACATAGACTGCTTTTCAAGACCAGTGTTTTTGGTTTTCATATTTTCCAGATTTTAGCGATAATGTATTTTCTTGTCTGTATCTCCATTGTGTTCAACTGACACGCCCATGTTTGTTTGCAGCCTTCTTTGGGGCCACACTTAACAGTTTCATTCACATGCTGATGTATTCCTATTATGGCCTTTCTGCTATCCCAGCCATGCGACCTTATCTTTGGTGGAAGAAATACATTACTCAAGGGCAGTTGGTAAGTGAAACCTGTCATTTTACTCAGATACCCGGAAACGTGTGCGCAAAGACCAAATTTCCAGCATTGCTATATTTTGTCTTGTGCATGGTTTTTGATGGGTATCTGTCAATAGCGGAGAGCTGATGTTGAAGTTGTCATTTTGCACTGGAATACAAAGTCTGCAGTTTTTTTTATTTTGTGCAAATATTTAAATGTAACTTTCTTCCTCCTCCTCCTCCATGTCTGATTTCCCTGCTGGTATGCCACACAGCACACTTTCCAATTGGTAATTAATATGATTTTGTATGGTCTTTACAACTTCTGGATGGTGAGCAAATGTTAATTATCAATGTACTGGCCTGTGATAAGATGGCAGTGCCATAACTTAGAAAATGTCTGTGGGAAAGAGGGAAAACGGAGGGTTCTGTCAGTGCGTTACAAAAATCCTGAAAAGGAACGTAGTGAGGGGGGGGGAAAAAATCAGTCAGGCTCAGCAGGTTCATGGGTAGAAAAGGATTTGGACCCTATCCAGGGTAAGGGAGAATTGTGACATGAGGAACACTTTGATTCCCAAAATTGAGAAGTGAGTCGGTGAAGTTGGATATGATCTTTCAGGGAAGAGAATGTAAAGTGGTGGTCGTGGAGTCTGGACTTTACTGGAATGTGTAGATGACCTTTTGTTAATTATTGAGAAAGCTCAGTGAAGGGCCACCGTCCACAGTGTAGGACACCAAGAAGGTTGAAGAAAGTAGGAGAGATGATGCTTTCCTTTTAAAAGTCTGTAGATTGTAGGAGGGACTGACGACAAAGCGGGGTGACAAGGTTAGCATTTAGAATGACATATTTGGCGTTTAGGTGAAACAAGAGAGGAATGTCCAGAGGAGCAATAATCATATCAATATTGGCAAAATAGGGAGACAGGCTACAATGGAGAGAAGAAGATTGGAGGTGAGAGAAAGATTGCTTATCCAACGACAAACTTTATCTTGTATTGTGTCCAGAAGTATGAGAGAGGTGATAGAAAAACCTCCCCAGATATAGATGTATTCAAGTCTTGGGGTTTATGGAGACTTGAGATTTATTGAAGAAGAAAGAAGTGTTTGGCAAAAAAGGGAAACTAAATTTCTTTGAAAAAAAATTTGAAGAGATTGAAAGTTCAATTCCAAATCAGTGAAGATTGTGAACCTGAGCATGCCGATCGATGAATGACTAAGGGTGGGGCCATCAAAGATAAGAGGTGAAGGATTTGCAAAAGCAAATGTGTCTTTGAAGAATTGAAAGAAAACAAGATTTTCATTGCTCTACCAAAGAGCACGGAGGAGATCAACATGGAGGGATTCTGCTGTTGCACCATAAAAAGGATGAAGGCTTTGTGCACTGTGGGCATGCAGTCTGAAGAAAGCTGATAAATGTAGAGTGGAATCATCAGTAGAGGTAGGGATAGGCTTGGATGATGAGCGGGAGAAGATCTTCTGCAGAGAAAGCAGGGGCAACACGGTGGCATAGTGGTTAGCACTGTTGCCTCACAGCGCCAGGGACCCGGATTCGAATCCGGCCTCGGGTGACTGTCTGTGTGAAATTTGCACATTCTCCCCGTGTCTGCGTGGGTTTCCTCCGGGTGCTCCGGTTTCCTCCCACAGTCCAAAGATGTGCGGGTTAGGTTGATTTGGCTATGATAAATTGACCCTTAGTGTTAGGGGGATTAAATACGTGGGGTTACGGGGATAGGGTGGGATATGTGTCGGTGCAGGCTCGATGGGCCGAAATGGCCTCTATCTGCATTGTGGGGATTCTGTGAAAGAGCAGAATGGGCAAGAGCACAGAGCCCCAGGGAACCCATGAGTTAATGCAGAAAGAGTCAAATGATGAGACAACTGCAGCGCAAATAAGGATATGAAAGGAAACAGGATAGCCATGAGCATAGCTTAGGAAGAAGTCCACATTGTCGGAATGCAAATAGTGTAAATGAGTGGTTAAAGAGGTGGTATGGAGGGAAAAGGTTTAACTTCATTAATGCTCGAGATCCTTTTGGGGTAAGGTTTTTGTAATAAAGATTGAAATAAATAAACAAATGCAAGAAAACTAGCGAAATGTATTAAACATAATGAAGAAAGATTTAAAGAAGGTACAAATGGGTAAGGATGGTCACGTGGAAGAAATACATATTGGAGCCTGGAAAGAAAGACCTAATGTAAAGCAGGGTAAAGTAAATTACAGTCAAGCAAGCAGATGGATGACAATGGATTTTGCGTTGAGAATAACAGCGAGGCTAACAGCGCTCACCGTTATTATGGAGTAAATCGGACAGCAACTTCCGCAGTACGCACACGTGCAGTAAAACGCGGAAATCCGGAAGTTGCAGTCCGAGTTACCCTGCTCCTCCATAGGCTGTGCTATAACAGTACCTCGCCGATAGACTTTGCATCGAAATCAATGTAAGGGCATGAAGTTGCGGTATTTACCCACTAGTTACTCACTAAACTCTCCAGAAAAAGTAAGGGCTGGTGCATTCAGGTGTAAGTGAATTTTTAACAACATGCTAAGTCATAATTACTGCCAAACAACCTCTTTGGCCCTGAAAATTAAAATTTTACAAGTTTGGAGTCTCATTCCTTCAGAGTTTAATAAGTGTAGGAATTTCAATTTTTTTTTTATTTTTAAAAAAACTTTTTCTGTCTTTCTCTTTTAACGCTCTCTCTCTCTCTCTCTCTTAAACCTATCTTTCTTTCCTAATCTTTATTTCACCTTTTGTACATGATGTAAATCTAATTTATAATTCCTGGCTTATACTTCCTGGTTTAAACTTTGCGTGTCTCAGTGAGGATACTTCAATCTGATTGGTTGAAGAGCTGCACTGTTTCTTTCTCTGCTCACGCAGGCCACAGATCCCCTGTAGAGGGCGCCGCGCTAGATCAGATGCTCGATGGCAGCACGTCTTCGCTCAAAAGCCCGCGAAAAGTCTGTGGGCTGCTGCCAGCGTAGTGAACGGCAAGCGCCGTTCTTTTGCCGCTGACCGCAAAATCCGGGCCAGTACTGTTTCAAACCAGATATTATTTGGGGTGGGAAGAGAAAGAGTCAAAGTAAGCAGTTTTTATACCAATTGTTGGAATAGATAAAATGGTGGGACTAAAGTATTCAACGTGAAGTAAGATTTGGATATAATTGGAATTTTAGATACATGGTTCAAATTTCCAAAAGAGTGACACACTGTAGAATATGAGATGCTTTAAGGAAGGCAGAAACAGTGGGGGTGGGGAAGAGATGAGGGGGTAATTTTTAATTTCTCCACCTGGGGGTAGTCTGCTGGAACGGATCGCTTGCCCGTTGTAGAACCTGCCTGATTTTCATCTCATTCAAATGCATGGGCCAGTGATCTGCTCCGAGAGATTACCGCCCAAGCAGAGAAGTGGAAAATTACCCCAAAAGTTTCACTTTATTTCAGAAGGATGTGATTTTTGAAAAGGATCTACTTATTGAAGTGGGATAAATTAGAGTTAAAATTGGGGGTGGGGCGAGAGATGTCCTATGGTTGCTATGTGTTAACCACATCATAAGCATAGTTGGGAACATGTTATCTGATTGCTATTTCCAGCAAATTGTAAACACGTTCTAAAAGAATGCATTTTCAATTTAACTAGAAATAGCGATCAAAGAAAATCTTCCACCCTATTTACAACATTGGTAACACACTGTAGCCTATGGAATTCTCCCTTCACCCTCTCATGGCCAAGTATGGGCAGTAGATAAAGAGATATTGCATTGTATGGTTCAGTGAAAGATCTAGTATCGGATATTTAAACAAGAAATACATTGGGAATCTAGATCTGTGTTAAAGTAGGAATTTGAATTGTAGCGCTGGCACTGGGCTTAATGTAGATACTCAAAAACAGATAAAATTGCAGTTTGGCATTTGGTGTGTGAAAATAGTGGAAGAAGTTGTCAACAGTGCCAACAAGCAGCGCTTACTCACCAATAACCTACGGCCAGAACTTTGCCGGAAGTGCAGTGGAAACTCCGTTAACACGTGTAAATGAGTTGCGCAGTGAGAAGCTCCAAGAAAATTTCCTCCCCAAGAACTCCAGCTTTAATTATCAAGCTGGTCCCCCAATACTGCACATGCACATCCATTATTGTCAAATTCATCGAAGGGACCAAAACCTCTGTATTAATGTGGTAAGTTGAAAAAATAAATTAGAATAGTTTTAGGATGATATTCCATATCTGGTATTTTACTTTGGCCCAGAAATTGAGCTACTTACCGCCATCCGTTTGCGCCGCAATCCTGGACAAAATGGCGGCCACCACTCTAACGCCTGCCTCTGGCACAGGACTTGGCGGCTGCCATTTTGGTTAGGGTCTTAGCGCTGCTGATAGCAACGCTGGTCCTGGAGATGCAAATATGGAGAGCGTGACGTCACACGCCGACTTAACGTCACGCTCTGCGAACTTGGACCTTTGTGCTCAGGTTAGCGCTGGGTCCTAAGCTCGCTCTGAAAAGCGAATGTGCAGCAGACTAACAGAGACGGTCAGCACTTCTTAGAGGAACACACATCGTTCAGGTAAGTTTGCATTTAAGCTTTTGGACTAGATTTTTAATATTTTACTGAAGTAGTGGCTTGGTGCAATACATGGTAAAAGTTTTGAAAGTGTGCAGGGAGTGCTGCTGGATGCTTGCTAGGCCTCGAATGGTAAAAGATGGTCTCTGAGAAGAAAGAAAATGCTGGAAATGCTCAGCAGGTCAGGCAGCACCCGTGGAGAGAGAAACAGAGTTAACGTTTCAGGTCGAGATGCTGCCTGACCTGCTGAGTATTTCCAGCATTTTATGAATTTATTTCAGATTTACGGCATCCGTTCGCAGAGGGAAGAGGAAGACGCAGAAGAGGAAGACTCAGAAGAGGAGGAAGCAGAAGGAAAGATGCAAACCAGACAGCCCCTTTCTGGCCAGGATATCCGGGATGGAATCATCCGCCTGCGGTACCAGTGACCACAACCCCAATTCCCCTTTCAACATTTGTCTCACACTTTACCTTCCCTCTGTTACTGACCATCACAACGTCCTCTTGGCCAAAATGCTGAAATAAAAGCCATCACAAAGCAAACTTTCCAATCCAACTTTATACATCTATCCATCCAATATGACATCAAGAAATCAACTAATTACCCGTATGCATTCCCTTAGCGACTGTCTTGTGTGTGCCTTTGCCTATCCTGCTAATGTCACGCAGTGCTACCCCAGTGGCTGCAGCATGGCTGGTGGAAGGCTGCTGACTTTCAGTGGGGGACACTGCAAATGGCCTTGCTGGTCAACCTTGAGGATCTGGTGGCTGGGAGTGTGAAATCGAGTGACAGTGTTTCTTCTTCTCACTCTCCTCTCCCTCTTCTTGGTCAACCACTGGCTTGCCAGGCTGCATTTCTTGGGTGTCTGAAATGAGAAAGGCACAATGGTGGAGTTGTGGTGAGGGGAGGGCGGGAAAACAAGAGGTGCATGCGAGAAGAAGGATAACATATGAGGATACCAGCATCTTGTATCCTTTCAGCCATGCCCCTGCCAAGAATGGCCAGCACCGTCTTCTCCAGGGGGGTGAGATGAAGCTAGGAATGGGAGGTGTGCCTCATGTTTGGTACAGATTGTTGGTTGGTGAGTTATTGGGGGAGGTGGGGGAGTGTGTGAAGCTAGTGGTGCAATTGGTAGGAGATGGCTCTTGAGGATGCATTCACTGGTCTGAGGTCATGAAGCTTCTTTGGGCACTGGAGCCAGGTCGTGGGGGAGACACTGCTGGCAGTGACGGCCTCGGTGATCTGGTCCCACATCTTTATTTCTGGAGGGCCTCCTGACCCCTGTGGGTAGAGAGCCTCTCTTCCAGTGTTGACCCCCTGCACAAAGCTGGAGTGCTGCGTCCGAGACCCTGGGTGCCCCTTCCCTGGATTGCTGAGTCATTTGTGTTAGCGCTGAAGCACTTTTCCCATTTTTTTTTAGGTGTGGAAGGGAATTCAGCTTTAAGAGCTGAAGACTCCCATTTGGGAATTCTTTTTAATGTTAATTTTTTTCAGAAGGCAGTTGAGTTAAAAACTGCCTATTTTTACATGATTTTAATTTTTTTAATTTTAGAAGGCAGTTCCCCTTTAATGAAATGACAGTCTTGCTTTAAGAGAAGGCTGTTCGTGCTGTAATGATACTGCGGCCACGCTACATTGGGCCTCCTGCCGGGACTACCGCCACGAAAATGGCCTTTCATGATAAGTTTAGCGCTGGGCTAATGTTAATTAGCCACCAGCACCAATACCCCGGTCCTGCCAGCGCCATCAATTTTGGCGGCCGTTATCACAGGTCCGCAGTGGCACCGGCAGGTTTTTAGTGATCTCGAATTTCTAGGCCTTTGTCTTTGCTTATAAGTTGTTCAGATACAGATCCTAAATTTCTCCAATGTTTTCAGCTCCAGTTTGTTCTGACGATAATTCAGACTAGTTTTGGTGTTTTCTGGCCGTGTGGATTCCCAAGTGGCTGGCTGTATTTCCAGATTGGCTACATGATCTCTCTGATTATCCTCTTCACTAATTTTTATATTCAGGTAAGTGGTAGCATTAGGCAGCTGTTTAAATAATCTGGTCTCATTGCTTCGTTTTTGTGCATTCCGTATAACATTTAGTACTTTCAATTTTATTTGAAAATCCCTGTGTAGGGTATGTGTATGGAAGCACAGCTTTCAAGGGTTTGTGAATATGTGTATTTTTTTTAATCGAAGCGGCCTATTATCTAGGTGCTTGACAGATATTGGGCTATTTTGGGGACATAGTCTGCATAGTTTTCCTCCACTGTGTCTCCCACCATTACCACATTCTAATCTGCACCAACTGAGAAATAGGTTGCTAGTCAGTTCTATTTCTTCCAACTTATCACCTTAATTAGTGTAAATAAGCCACTTAGCAAAATCACCAAATAATTAAGGATAAGGAAAGCTATTTGACCCATTGTAGAGAGGCCCTGAGGTCCCCGTTGCAGCATCCAATTGTTTCAGAAATGATTCCGGGGTTTCCGCCCCTAATACTCACTTCAGTCTATTCCATGCGTTGATCAGTCTTTGTGTCAAGAAGAACACTCTGATATCGATCCTAAATTTGCCTTTTACTAGTTTGAACCTGTGCTTCCTTGTGCTACTCTCACAATGTAATTTAAAGTAATTTTCTGGATTTACCTTTTCCATTCTGTTAACCGTTGTATAAACACCTCTGTAAGATCAACTCTCAGGCACATTCTTTTTGATGTTGAAAAGCCCAAGTTGCTCCAATCTTTTCTCATAACTCAGATATTTGACGCTAGAGATCAACTTTCTGGCTCTTTCCTGCAGTGCCTCCAACCATTGAAGGACATCCTGATATCAGTCCTTTGTGTCTTGGTGCACATTGTGCTCAAGCTATGGTCTGACGAACGCACGGCGCGGTTTGAGCATGGCTTCCTCTGACTGCTGTTCTGGCTATATACATTCCATTGGTTTTGCTGTTTGCTGCTCTGCATCGATTGAACATTTTGAGCATCAAGTCTACTAAACAACTTTAGCTTTAACTTCGTTCATGGAGTACTTGTGCCGACCATTATTCTTTCTTATGAGCAGTGCTTTACAGTTGTTTGCATTAAACTCCATCGGCCATTGTTCTCTCCACTTAAATATTTTGTGCAACGTATTTATTTAATTTCTGATCATAGAATAGAACCATAGAAATTTACGGCACAGAAGGAGGCCATTCGGCCAATCGTGTCTGTGCCGGCCGAAAAAGAGCTACCCAGCCTAATCCCACTTTCCAGCTCTTGGTCCGTAGCCTTGCAGGTTATGGCACTTCAAGTACATATGCAAGTACTTTTTAAAATGCGATGAGGGTTCCGACCCCCACCACCCTCTGGGTGAAAAAAGCTCTCCTGAACTCGACTCTAATCCTTCTACCAATTACTTTAAATTTATGCCCCCTGGTTATTGACACCTCTGCTAGGGGAAATAGGTCCTTCCTATCCACTCTATCTAGGCCCCTCATGATTTTATACACCTTAATCAAGTCTCCCCTCAGCCTCCTCCATTCCAAAGAAAACTACCCCAGCCTATCCAATCTTTCCTCATAGCACCTTTGATTCCACTGCCCTTCCTACTTTGGTATCATCTGCAAATTTGACCAATTTTTATTGGGTTTACGAATCTATATCAGTGTTGTAAATTAGAGACTGTAGTAATCCCAGTACTGAGCCCTGGGGCACTCCACTTAGTACTCCCCTTCCACCCTGACATTAACAACAAGTACTTGTTTTCTGCTCTTACGCCAATTTCTTAACCATTCCAAAGATTTACCCTGAATCTTCACAGCCTTGAGCTTAACTAACAGCCTTTCATCCAGAACGTTGTCAAAGGCTTTTTTGGAAGTCGAGGGACATCATGTCCTAGGCAATGTTCCCTCTAATTTTTTTTTTGGTGCACGGTCCCTTTAAATTTGCTGCGCAGCCGTATCTTTTCCAGCGACAGCAGCTGGTGAGCGGCCTGCGCAGGACCTCCTGATTGGTGCGCGATTGTGCAACTTAGGGGGGAACATTGGTCAGGGGGCTTCTCAGCCCACTTGGGATGGCACTTCATCAGAAAAGTCAGAGAGGTGGGCAATGCAGAATCTTCCCCTTTAGAATCCATCCAAGAGAATTTCCCCCCCACTTCACGCAGGCAGTAAACAGCAGAAAATGGCATCAAGACATACTGCAGAAACACAATGGCTTCAAAGCTTCATGTCAAATCATTTTGGAAATTGCAGTATTTACTTGTAGGCAATGTTCTCGTTAAGCCACGCGGCTGTGCCGCTACCTGGAGGTCCCGCACAGGCCGCTTGCCGGCTTCACAATGGAAAAACCGCGCATGCGCGGAAATTTGATTGGGCTGCGCAGCCTCTTAAAGGGGCCGTGCAGCCAAAAAAAAAATTAGAGGGAACATTGCTTCTAGGTCCTAAAAAATAAATGTCTACCATACAGGCCCATTGATAAGGCAAATGATTGGTTAAAAAGTCACACAAGTGCAGGTCATGATTATTAAAAACACATCGGCCCTGAACTTCTGTGGGAGTTCTCCCAGTCATCCACCGTAACTCTGAAAGCCCCAAAAAACGCAGCGTAGCCCAGTTATGCTGGCCCCTATCGCTTTTTTGGCAGTTAAGCCGGTGTTACGGCAGGAGAGCAGAAGATCCCCTGAACAATTTCACAGCCATAACGGCATGCAATGTATAGCCTGGCAAAGAATCACTGCCATTAAAATAAAGAAGTTGTATTTTTACTTAGTGCCTTACCACATCCCAGGTAATCTCAGAGTATGTCACATCCACATTGTGAGGGAAGGTTCCAGATTACCAGGTCTGTTTTCAGACCTAGGTCGGAAAAAAATGCCCTTCTTTCTCTTTTTTAATATAGTTTAGGCACTTTGAAGTGGAGGTCTTGATGGAGAGGGGCGCTCTCATAGCTTTTATATAGATAGCGAGTCAGGCCCACTTGCTTGCTACTCCGACTTACCCATAAAATACACACAAGCAGGATTAACTGCTGTGGTATAATATTTGTGCTCCTGCTATTTCCTGCTTATTCACTTGCTGTCCAAGTGAGAGAGAGTTAGGCCCCGATTTTAACTGCTTGGCGGAAACCAGGCAGTGGCGGGGGGGGAGTGGGGGGGCAGTTAAAATAAGGCCAGTCACTTACCCTCTCTGATCCCTCTGCCTTCCCACCCTGTCCAGATCTTAACCTTCCTCTTTTGAGCAGGCAAGCGGGACACCCGCAGGAAGAAAGCGGGATCCGTCTTTAAATATGCAGATTGGGTCCGATTATGTCACCAGGACCCGATCTGCAATTTCAGTTGAAGGTCTGAGCGGGGGGTGGGGGGGGGGTCAGTGACGGCTTCCCAGTAAGGCAACCCTGTAGGGAGCCAGTTCCAGGGCCAGAAGAGGTCCAGGAGGTAAGTTTTAAAGTGTTATTTTAGGTTTACTTGTGGGCCAGAAGGGGCAGGAGTGGTCCTCTGGAGTGCACACGGAAGTCTTGGGCCTCCCTTGCTACCCCCTCCCGATCATGCCCAGAGCCTTCCCCCCCTCCACTGACTGCTGGGGACCGTTCCCACGGTGGCCTCCTGCCGCCAGGTGCCCACCTCCACCCGCTGGTCAGGTAGTCAATCTGGCCAGGTGTCGGGCAGAACTTTGCAGAGATTTATTCAAATGAGGCACTGCCGTTAAGCACCCTTCCCTGGTAAACTCGAGGCCTTAGATTCACTGTGGAATGCTCTACTTACCCCTGGTCCTGAGCCTGTCTATATATATATATATATATATATATATATATATATATATATATATACCACTATATAAAATACAAGAAACCGGGGGAGGGACAGAGTTGTTCTTTGTGTGTTACTGGATTGCATACAAATACACCTTTATCCAAGGCTTTAAGAATTGCCTGTATACAAGGTACTCATTCATTAGAATTGCCTACAAGTGGGCTCACTGTGCTATGCTCTGCAAAAGAACCCACATTCATTTCTTTTCTCTTTTGTGTTTGGACAATTTCAGACCTACAAGAAAAAGAGCGCTTTCAAAAGGAAAGACTGTCTAAATGGATCAACAATAGCTGCGAATGGACACACAAATGGCCTCTCTACACAGATGGACCACTATTCAGCAAAGAAAACCCACTAAGATTCCAGGGCTAGAACCGCGTTTTGTCAGCACACTAAGATTTTTTGTGATGTTCTAAGGCAATTTCAAAAGTTACCAATGTGTTAACTATGTCCAGTCCTGCGTTATCTAGCCATATAGGGTAGGAATTTGGAACTGAATATTGTTGTGATCAATAGGGAAAATAAATTTAGAGAAACTTCCTTATACAAAAAAGTTCCTAAGTCTTAGAAAGGTAGGGAAAATCATATCAGCCCTATATAGTTTTAAAAATGTTAGATTATTTTCTGAACTAGTGCAATGGACCCCAGTGTGAATCAGGTAAAATGTGGTTGATTTTAGTTTACAACACTGTTGTTGCCTTACTGCTTATTTGTGTGTTAGGTACTGTCTTGTATTCACTTTAATCTTAAACCATATTTATATGTTTCAACTGAAATGTAATTTGGCACAGGGTGTTGACCCACATGCCTTAGCTCTATCTAAAGTTGCAATGCTGCATAATTTTATGTTTTAAATGTTTCAAGAATCCTATACCTCTTTCTTGATTATAAATACTTGGCTTGCTGGTTTTAATAAAATATGATATGGCTGTGTTGGAACCACAGTGTAGAAGCAGATGATTGAGTGCGTCATAGATGTGTTTCACACAGTCAATTCCTCTTTAGTGCAAATGACTATCCAACAATAACAGCCTGCTCAGCCTATCCATCCTCTTCCTTCTACTGATTATGTCCAGTTTGACTGGTCAACAATGGTCAACAATCATACACAAATCTTCTGTTTCCACTTTTGCTCGCGGACGCAGTTCCAGATTAGTCCCTCTTCATCCTGTGTACCTTGTACTTGCCCAAAACTCCAATCGCTCTTCTCAGGAATTTCCATAATTGTTGTTTGTCAAAGGCTTGATGCATTGAGATAGTTTGCTCTGTTACCACAGACTTTAAGCTGTAGTTTATCAGGTACCTGGACCACCTACATTTGAGGAGGAGCTGATAGCTGTGGCCCTATGCGGTGTTGAGGTAAAATCAGAAAATGCTGGAAATACACAGTAGCCCAGTGAGGATCTGAAAGAGAAAGGACAGTTCCTGTTTCAGGTGCTGACTGACCTGCTTTGTATCTTCAACATTTTCTGTCTTTATTTCAGATTTCCAGCATTCATGGTTTTAAAAAAAATCTGTGCGGTTGAGTTAAGCCGGCACACACATCTGCTTATGTTACAGGGGTACTCACCTATTTTGAAGTGTTGGTTGTGTGCCTATTTGTGGCGCACAGTACGAAAAAAAAGGATATGAGGTAACTTAGTCTGTTGTTACCTGTCTTGTGTGAGTGAGGTGAATTAAATAATTGTACCTTAGTTGCTGTGGCCAGGTTATGCAGAGTACACATAGTGCTGGTCCCATTACTTCCAAAATGCAAATCATTACTGCGCATATGCAGATGCTTATGTGGTGCATTGTGTATGTGCGGCGGCACTGCTAGTTTATGAGGGAGCCAAGCCCCCGAAAGTGTGACCTGATTGCACGCGCGTTGAAATTATGAGCTGGCGTGAGTCCTTCAGCCTTTGTGTGGGGGTGGAACTTACATTGGTAAGTAGATAGGGAGCTTTCAGTGCAGGGCAACGTCGTGATGTGCATTGGATTCCGGGGCAGCCCGTCGGCTTTTTAATTTAATGTTGCGGGTGGGTAGCGAAGAGAAGAGGAAAGTGTTCTACACCTGCCGGAGGTGGACTCTGCTCCAAGTGTAGCAGCCCATACTTGTAGCACACGTTGGAAAGCTGACTTTGCCGTCTAAGTTATTTTATTTTATAATTGCAGTGAGAATTGGTATTTATTAAGATAACTTAATGTTTCGATGAGGTATCCAGTGATTTTAAAGTATAACTGTTATGCAGCAGCGTCGCTTTAAATAACTCGTGCAGTTACACGTATGCCTTAAAAAATAAATTGCAGGGTCCGAAGCTTTGCTGCAGGGTTACCCGATGTGTTGGTGAACTCTGTGCAAAGAAAGAAAAAGTTCATGCAGTTTCTAATTTGCATTAATCAGCAGTGTGATGACCCTAATTCTCTCTTCCATATTTGAATTAAATGTTTGTTAATAACTAGCAAGTCTCAAATGCTTTAACATTACATTAACAGGTACTGTGATATACTTTTAAGCAAACGGCATATTGTCCTTTATTACTAATGAGACAGTGTCATACCTAATGAAATATTATCCCTAACTATTATTTAAAAAAAAATCCCTGCTCTCTTTAAGTGGACGCATTATTTTTGGTGGTGTTGTAAACTGTGAGTAATTCAGTGACTCTACCTGCGAATATCTCACTGTAATTACTGCTCTTTGGCCAACCCATACAGAGAATGCATTTGGTTGATGGGGAGCATCATCCAGTTTCCTTGCCCCTCCCCATGGAACAGGGTTTACATACCCCACCTAAGGCATGCCAGCATGTAAACATCAGTTAAGACTGGAAGTCGCACCTTGTCATTTAATACCCAAAATGAAGCACGATAGCTACGATTCCGTGTAAATTAATAGTGGACTTGAAAATTCAGTCAAAAAAGACACAAAGAACCCAATATGCATTAATGAAGCTGCAATCTTTTTTAATAAAGTTGAGTTCGTAGAAAGGTATAATCAACATTTGTACCTGAATTTTAATCATTTGGATATAAGGTACTGAAACTGTACTTGAAAATCCCAATATTTATCCCACAATCAACATCACTGAAACAGGTTATCTGGTCATTATCACATTGCTGTTTGTGGGAGCTTGCTGTGCGCAAATTGGCTGCCGCGTTTCCTACATTACAACAGTGACTACACTTCAAAAAGTACTTCATTGACCGTGAAGTGCTTTGAGACGTCCGGTGGTCATGAAAGGCGCTATAGAAATGCAAGTCTTTCTTTTCTTCATAGTCAATCAACCTATTCACTTTGTGGAAAAATCCTGAAAAGTACTTGCTTGATCAGGTGACAATACCTTTCACTGGCCTTACAGCAGGAGAGTAGCCAATGTACATTTTCCAACTCCACTTTTAAAGTTTATAATGGGAGCAAAATGTTTGAATATAGTTATCAAAGTTAGAATTGCAAAACAACCAGGTTCTCCTACAAATGTAGGGGTTGTGATTGTTTTAACTGCTGCAAAAACAAGAGCAGAATCCTGACTGTGAATGTTTACACAGTGCAGTGCTGAACAAGAAAGCACAGACAAACAAATTGAAACAGGAAATATCAAAGAACAGTATCTTTAGCTGAGCCAGAATATGTGACCATAGTGGAGACTTGCTAGAACTACTGGAGAGTAAATGCCAAGGGTTCTTCAAAACTTTACATTGGTTTCCCTAACTTCTCTCAAAACAAAAGTGAACACTTGGTTTGTGGGATTTAATCGAAGGCTACAAATTCTAAGCAAAGCTGTTCTGATCGTCTTAATTAAGTGTGACAAACTGTATCCTTTTTTCTCATACAGGCACTGAATTTTTCAGTTAATGCTGCTCTCAAATGTCAAATCACATTTTTTCCGTTAAACTTTAATCATGAGTGTGCTGGTTTAACCTGTGTCTGAGTAACTTGTACATTCATCAGTTGTAACATCTGCAGATGGACTCGAAATTCACAGAATTAAAATCTTTACTAAACTTATACCGTTGTCCTTGTCTATTTATAATTCAGCGATATGCACAACACACATTCAAGGATGGTTTACTCCCACTTAAATGTGATTCTGTTAACACATACTGAAACAGATAGTATTTATTTACTGGCCTCTTATCGTACTGCTGCTGATAGCAGTCCTGACTTCAGTGAGAGTGCTGTACAATAAATAAGGTTCTTCCAGAGACACTGAGAGCCAAGTCAAAGGATAGTTTTCTGTATCACTTCCAGAGGCAGCACGGCTGCCAGAAGCAAAGATAATCTGGCTGCTATTTTTTCTGGCCAAAGTGGTTCTTCTTCAGCTATTGGGGAGATCTGGCAACCAGAAAAAAAATATCAAATCACAACTTTCAGACAGCTGTTAATGTGAAGGTTTCCATTAGAATGGCTACTACTGGTGTGTGTAAAAGTTGAGAATAACGCAGGATGCTGGCTTACTGAGCACCAATAGCTGTGGAGTCAAACTGTTCTTCCAGGTCTGCAAAACAGAATAGGAACACATGCGTTTAGTACTGGCTCCAGGAAAGATCTTCAAGCACTGCTGGCTTTGCAATATACTGGCAAGATGCTTCAGTGGTTTAATGCAGTTTATCAGTGGAAAGAAAACCAAAACATGGTGAATAGGGAGAGGCGAGTTTGGAGCGGTGGGGGGAATGGGGGAATTCTGGATGGGAAATCCAGAACTACGGCCTTCCTGGACGTCCTGCAGATATTAACTGCGGGATGTCTTTTACATTTTTTTCTGCAGGTTACCCACCCGACAGTCAGTCTGATTGACAGGCTGCTTGCCTATCGGGCGGGAAAGCCTGCGACACAAGGCTGCAGCCGAGGAGAAGAGAGCAGGTAGGGGAGGAGATCGCAGGGGAGGAGATCGTGGTCTGGGAGGTGGTCTTGTGGTCGGGGGGAAAGATCGCAGTGTGGGAGATTGTGGGCGGGGGGGGTGGTCAGATGGTGGGGAGAGCGTAGAGGTGGGGGGAGATCGTGGGTTGGAAATCGGGGGGAGTTGGCGATCATGGAGCGAGAAGCAGGTAGGCTTGGTGGGCCTGAAGGAAACACTCTTCCTCCTGGCCCACAAACAGCGCTGTCAAGGCACTTGCCTGATGGATCCGGCCCTTCACGCCTCCTTTTACCTGCCGGGTTTCCTGAGACCTGGGAAATCGGGCTGAAATGGGTTAAAAATAAAAATCATGTAAAAATGGAGGCACGCTGCCTCCTTAAAAGCTTTTACCGACCGACCGCTTCCTGATTTGTTGCCATCCCACCTCCGTTAAAACTAGAAGCGCGCGGGTTCGATGCAGGTTGGGGCCGGGTTTACAATTTTGAAAATTTTAACTTCTCACCCACCCATTCTTAGGAGTTACAATTACCTACTTTGCCTTCACCCTCCCCTACTCCCTCGATGCTGTCATAGTTACTGATGTCCAGGGTGATCTCAAAGGGAATCAAGGGCTTGTCATTGCCAGGCTCTTTTCTACTTCAGATCTGTTCCCTTTTCTCATGTTCCAACCTGTCCTACAAGCAGAGGAGTTGACTTGAATGCCTAGAAATCCGATGGCTCAGACACCTGTTTTTCACGCACTAAATGGGCGCCAAAGCCTCCAATATGGCGGGCATGTGTGCTCATTACAAGCTGGAAGTGCGCTGCCCGCCATATTGGTATAGGCAAACATAGGCTTCCAGGGCCCGTGCCTCAAACAGGCATCAGGCCCTTTTTTTTTTACAAATAAGGGGCCTTGTTGGGTTTCAGGATAATCCTTATACCTCCCTTATGTTACAGGCGTGTGGATTCAAGAGATAGATATATGATTAATTATCTCTATTAATGAACAAACTAATGAACCCATTACATGCGGTGCTCATCAGACCTGTACCATCATTACTCACGAACAAAGAACTCATTGGAACCTGTAAGTGATATCGCCTTGACTGCTCACGCTATCCCTATACAAGACTAGTTAAAGTTCCTAAAGTGCAGTACCTTTTATAGGGTTAACTACGCCACTTAATATGTAAACGCTTTCTGACTGCGTGCGGTTAGTATGTTCAGCTGATACAGCATCACGTTGCCCAATGCAACTCTTCCGCATGCTCACCAGTTCTACTATCTGGTTATTGTTCTCCGAACATTCTCCATCCATGAGTGATGTAGAATTCGCAAAATTATCACGATTTTATAAAATAAGAAGGAGACATAAAGTTTCGTACAAACAGCTTTATTTCAGCAGAATGCTGTCAGGTTTTCAAAGTGGACACAAACAGCCTGTAAAATAGCCGCCACGCCTCGTGGCAGAACGTTCTAGACTTTTCAATGAGCAGACAAGATGGCATTCCAATAAACATTTGTGCGAGATCGGACAAGACTCAGCACATTTGAGATAATTGACAAGACATAATGGGTTTGCATTTTATGCATAAATACTGGAATCGGTCTCCCAGGTGCGAATAAGGGCTATTGTACCGAGCGATCAAGAACCCATCCAAAGACATTAATATGCAAAATCCCCACGACTCTACGATGAGAGAGCCGTTTGCGGGTAGTTACAGAAAGCATTTGGCAGCCCCAAAACCCCTCCAGGGAGAATACTGACCGGTTCCACAATGGGAGAAGTATTAACGGGTACTCAGACAGTTACCAGTATCACCGAAACCCATTAAACGGAGATCACCCTATACAAGAAGTTTGAGCGCCAAAACCCTGACAAAAGAAAGACATTAAGATTGGGCGGGAAAAGAGGAATTACAGCACTATAACTGTAAGGTACAACCGTCCATCTGTCTCTTGCTCTTGCCTCTTGACTCCTTGCCGCTTGCCTCGTGCCTCTGCCTCTTGCAGCTCTTGCTGTTTGACTTGCTGGAAGACTATTGAACTTTCTGATCCGCCAGGATCAACCTCGTGGCTTGCCGCGAAGATCTGTGAAGAACTGGGCTGTGAGGCCTTGAAACGGGCACACCATCCCGAGAAGTCGGTAAACGGTGTTGGAACCGAAGGCCCGAGATGAGATGAGATGAGATGAGAAGAGAAGAAGACGACAATACGTATCGCCACGATCAGTAAGCTCCGACCGCGCCTGCAAGTCGAATAAACACTTTCCTTGCCCAGGAAGACCATTCTTTGGGGTAAAAATTCAGTTGGTTGCGCCTCCCGTTAGCGCCTTAAGAGGGCGCTAATGGGGCGCAAAGCCGCTAGCGCCCGGGCGCAGCGATGTTTGCGCCGCTCGGGAACTTAACGAGACATTGTGCGGCGGCGCTAAACCTTACCGCTGCGACCACCTGCGCGTGCAGATTGTGACGTCATTCCATGGTGCAACGCCCTTGTGGCGCCCCGGAGCGGAAATTGAGTGGCGCCCCCTGCCTTACCGCCTGGCGCATCCAACGACCGGAAGACTGGAATGCTATCAATCGCTGTGGGGCTGGGGGGGGCGCTATTTAAAGGGGGCCTCTTCCTGTCTTTTTCTGTGGTTGACATTTTTGCACCACTCGTTCTGAGAGAGTGAGAGAGATTCGGAGAGAGAGAAAGAGAGACTTCTGCATTGAGTCAACGCTTTGTGAGGTAGTTTTGCCTACTGATCCTAACTTCGCTGGTACTTTGGTTGCTGTCCTTCATAACTTTGCTTGTAAAGAGACTATGGGGGCTGCACTGAATGGGGGCGTCGTCCTGCTCCAGCTGAATCGGAGGACACAGAGACGCAGAGAGAGAGCGGCAATGATGGCCAGACGGAGGAGGGCCAACAGGCGTATGTACAGGAGAGCTTACCCTCCCAGGGTATATCGTGAACAGCTCTCCTACATTCATATGTCTGAGGAGCTGTATTTGCGAAGGCTGCGATTCAGCAAGGAGGTGGTCACTGAGCTCTGCCACCTGCTGCAGCCAGATCTGCAGCCTCAACTGAGGTCCAGGACGTCTCTGTCGGTGGCAGTGAAGGTCACAGTGGCTCTCAACTTCTATGCTACTGGCTCATTTCAAGCTGCTGCTGGGGACCTCGCCAATATCTCCCAGTTCGCGGTGCATTGCTGCATCCGGCAGGTCACAAATGCCCTCTTTAAAAGGAGACGAGAGTTCATCTCTTTCCCCATGACCCTAGACAAGCAGCGTGACCGCGCTCTGGGCTTTGCGAGGATAGCGGGCTTCCCCATGGTGCAGGGCGCCATTGACTGCACGCATGTGGCTTTGCGTGCTCCACATGAGAATGCCGAGGATTTCCGGAACAGAAAGGGGTTCCATTCCTTGAATGTTCAGTTTGTCTGTGACCACAGACAGCTGATACTCGCTGTCAATGCCCACTATCCTGGCAGCTGCCACGATGCTTTCATCCTGCGACAGACTACTGTGGCAGAACTTTTCGAGGCACCGCATCAGCCAGTTGGTTGGCTTCTCAGGGACAAGGGGTATCCATTGAGCACCTGGCTGATGACACCGCTCCGTACGCCCAACACCCCTGCTGAGCTGCGGTACAACGAGAGCCATCAAGCTACCAGGAACATCATTGAGCGCACAATCGGCGTGCTGAAGCAACGGTTCCACTGTCTCGACCATTCTGGAGGAGCCCTGCAGTACTCGCCTGAGCGAGTATCCAACTTCGTAGTTCTGTGCTGCATGTTGCATAACATGGCAATCGTCAGGACCCAGCCAATGCCACCAGGCCTTAGAGCACCACCAGAGGTGGAGGAGGAAGAGTAGGAAGAGGACGAGGAGGATGATCATCAGCAGCACCAAGGCGGGAGGGCGGCCCACAATGGTGAAACTGCAAGGGCCGTCCGTCAACGGCTGATAGCAAACCGCTTCTAGGGCCCCTGCTGTGGAAATGGCTTCTGCCGTTGCTAACAACATCAATGAACCCAGCACGCAACCCCTAAGCCGGCCAAGGCACCAATGATTCCAAACACCAAACATGTATATTTTGAATACAAAAAATTATTTATTTTACAAACTCTGTGTGTGTCATTTCCTCATGACAAACTCATAGAAATAAACACAAAAAAACAGTCATTAACATAACTGGTTCTCACAACCTGGAGTCCAAAACACTAGACAAAAGTTGGACCACGAACCTCGGCCTTTAATAAAAAAATGACCAGCATTTTGTCACACCTCCTACTTTTTGCCCTTCGAGGGTGATCTCCTTCCCTTGCGCACTTCCCCCCTTCTAACCCTACTGCTCCTCCGTAATGGGACCTCAGTGGCTGCAGCAAGGCTGGTGGAAGGCTGCTGATCGTCAGACCCTGACACTGCAGATGCCCCTGAAGGACGGCCTCGACCAGTTCTGGGCCTGGAGGGCCCGGCTGCAGACTGCACCAACTCTGCATGGGCGGCAGCAGTCTGTCCTACAGGCGGTGGCAAGTGCAGTGGAGAAGTGACAGTGTTGGCAGCAGGAATGCTGTCATCGTGAGAGAGGACAGCAACTCCCTGCTCGCCCGACACACTGGCACTCCCACGGGGCAGCACTTCAGCATCCGGAGCAATCTGCTGGAGCACAGATTGCTGGCCTGCTGCGGTGCGGTGAGAGCCCCGGGGACATGTGAACGAACCATCGAGGTTGGCAGCAGTCAGTGCTCGCGTGGCCTCAATCTGAGTCTGCATGAGAGCAGTCAGAGATGGGATCACGGCAGTCAGTGACTGAATTGCAGCACTAAGCGTTAGTGTGGCATCCGCCTGTGCTACAGCAAAGTGCTCCACACTCTTTGCCAGTGACTCAATGCATTCGGGCACCCTTCCCACTGCACCCATGAGCTCAGTGTGCATGCCCACCGCCTGGGTGTTCATTTCTGCGATCAGCCGCTCCTCCTCTGCGTCCATTGCAGTAGGAGTCGCTGGCATACTCTCCCTCTGGGGAGAAGGCCCCCGTTCTTCCCTAACCCCATGGCGTTGCTGCAGCCCACTGGGTCCTGGAGCTTCACCCTCATCAGACCCTTCCCCCCTGCTCCCCTCCAGGGAAGGCGTGTTCCCAGTGTGGGCATGGGCTTCCTCGGGAGAGGGTGGCACTGATGCTTCGGCTTCCTCTTCCTCCTCGGCTGCAGCTTCACTCCCACTGGCAGCTTCAGGGCCCATCTCCTCAGCTGGTGAATCACCATCTGAAAGCAGGGAGGTACAAGAGTGGCTTTAGCGTGAGGACAGGGTGGCAGTAAGGGAGGAATAAGTGCAGCGAGTTAGCAAGTTGGATTGAAAGTGTCAAAGGCTGGTGTTGTGAGTGACAAGTGGAAGGACAGAGGACAAAAAGGTGATGACCTTACCATTGCTGTCCAGAACTGGGTCGGCGTCTCCAGTGGCGACGGGACCGATCACCCGGCTTGCCACAATCCTGTGGACGCGCTCCTCAAGATCGCTGAGGGGTTGCAGCTGAGGCCGCCCTCCACCTGTCCGTTGCTGCTGTCTCCTATTATGCGCCAGCTTGGCCTGCAAGAAAAAGGACAGCATCTGAGTAAATATACAGCCATGGTCTTGCCTGATGTGCCTCCCATAGGTGAATCGCCCTTACTGTATACAGCCATGGTCTTGCCTGATGTGCCTCCCATAGGTGAATAGCCCTTACTGTATACAGCCATGGTCTTGCCTGATGTGCCTCCCATAGGTGAATAGCCCTTACTGTATGCAAAGTGTGGAATGTGTGTGTGTGTTTCATGAAAGGGCCATAGGTGTTGGATGAGTGTTGTGCATTGGGGTTTTAAGACCGTCTGGCCATAGAGTGAGGTTGAGATGGAGGGATGGAGAGGTATTGAGAAAAAGCCACTCACCCTGACGACCTGAGTGAGGTCGTTGAACTTTTTGCGGCATTGAACATGGGTCCTGGGCACCATGCTCCTGGAGGAGACGCTCTGAGCCACCTCCCTCCACACTCTTCTGTACTCGCGTGGCAAAGGCCTCCTGCCACTCTCAGGGAAGAGTATACATCTTCTGCGCTCCACCGCGCCAACCAGAGCATCCAAGGCCCGCTCGGTGAAGCGCTGAGCTCGTTCTCTCACCCTCTCCATCCTTGGCAGCAAAATGGATTCACAGGTCTCTCCAGGCCGAGATTCAAGGCTGCAATGAGCAGGGTGTGGCTGGGGAGCAAGTTGCCCCCCCCGCTTTAAGAACTGGCCGGCGCCAGTGTGTCTGTGTTCCCTCGCTAACTGGCAGCACCTGCGCTGCGCTCACGCGCTGAGTTAGCGCCTCACTGCTTGGCCTTTGCGCCAAAAGACAGGTGTGCAGCGCCTGATTTAGCGCCCCACTCACCTCCCGGGGCGGTAAAAGTGAAGTTTCCAGTCAGTGGCAATAATTAGCGCCAGGCGCTAATATTTGCGTCCAGACGATATTTGCGCCCCAAACGGGGCGCGACCTAATTTTTCCCCCTTTGAGTTTTACAAACTGGTGAGGGCACAGGAAGACTCTTTTTTGAGTAGTGTCGGAACTCCGAGGACAACACAGATCTTCATGACAGCAGACGGTCCAGCCTGCTAGCCGGAGCAGAAACGAGTAAACAAGTGGGGTACAGAGACCCCTGATCAACACGTGGGTGGTCAGGTGCTGCAGGAAAAACATCCGAGCAGAGTTTCGGAATTCTCCGAGTTATCACGAGTGGTGAGCATGAGTCTCGATCCTACAAATCTAGTTTAGGACAGGTATTGATAGGGGAGGGTTTAAGTTTTAAGGATAATTGTAATGTGTGCCCCCTTTTACGATGTGTCGTGCGCTCCTCGTTTCCCAAAAATTAGTTACATAACTGCGTGTAAGATTGTACTGTCATTAATCTGTGCTTATGACATGTATTTCGTAATCTTGAATAATATGCAATAAAGATTTTCCATTTCGCACTATTCAACCGGGTCTACCTGAGTTTTCTCTGCATTATTGCTCTCGCACCTAAGTCCAGTGTCAGAACCGTAAGGGCGAGTGGGTCGAACCACTCACAGGTGTCTAGTGTTACCAGGCTGGCTGGAGACCAGAACAGGCAACAAGGCCTAACCTCGCACTAGCACCCAGGCTAAGCACAGAGCCACAGGTCTCACCCCTTACAGTGACCACATCTATTTATAATGGCATTTACACCCTTATCTCTCTCAGATATTTATTACATAAAGAAGTACAGAGACTCATTATTCCATCACACTCCTGTTCTCCAGACACACTGGCACCAATCCACTTATCAAGATTCCTTTTTTTGCATCTTCTCACGCCACAGTGCTGGTCTCTGCAGCTCTTTATGTTCAGAGACTGATTTAATTGCATTAACTCTTACTACTACTATAATCCTGCCTAATATGGTGCTGGCTATTCTATCCAGTATACCTACTCTTACAGGCCTAATGCCTGTTTGAGGCTCCCTGTGCAAAATTGGATTGCCCTAACTTGTTTTACATGCAGCCTGACCAGCGGATCCTAAAAGGAGCCAGCAAAACGGTATTTAAAAAAAAATTATGTACCTGAATATGGGGGTCCACTACAGACAGCCCCCACTCCCCCCCCCCCCCGCCCTAGACCGTTGCCAACCCCCAGTCGTCTTCACCCCCGATCGATTTCCCTTCCCGTTTAAGCTGGCGACACAGTGGCCCAAAATTCCAGGTCCCTTCGCCAGCGAGCTGCCTGGGTGGGGATGCCTAGCAGGTGTCCGTTAAATGAGGCTCAAGACTCGAAACTCAATACGATAGCAAAATACTGCGGATGCTGGAAATCCGAAATAACAACAGAAAACGCTGGAAAAACTCAGCAGGCCAGGCAGCATCCGTGGAGAGAGAAAGAGAGTTAACGTTTCAGGTCGATGACCTTTCATCAGAACTGGGAAGAGCCGGAAATCAAATAGATTTAAGGCCAGGGTAAAGCTGGGAAAAGGGGGAGGGGATAAAGGAACAAAGGGGGAGATGAAGAGACATTAAGAGATATGCAAGGCTAGAGGTGGTGTTAATGTGACAGATTAAGGCTCGAAACTCAATATTGGGTGTGCCTCAGGCCTACCCATTCAGGCGCAGAGATCGTTCCCTGCTCCCAGTTCCTGCCAGCAGGCTTTTGAGAATGAAGTTCTAGGCTGCAACGTTACACATACAGTGGCACACATTTGCCTAACCTGCGGCCCATCCTTGTGTTATTGAATAAACATGCAGCTAGCCTGCATTTGAAGAATTTACGATATGAGGCCTCTACAATTTCAGTGTGCCAAAGATTTCAGTTCTAAGTTTGTATTTATGCATGGGAAGTTGGCTGTTTATCTCCTGGCAGTACTACCTAGATTATAGTTGTATGAATGTATTGGATGGGGCAGTGGTAAGAGGTTATGAGAAAACGCTTTGTGCTGGCATGCATTTTTTGGAGCCTAGAAAGCTGTTTCAGAACCTTACCGTGGCAGCTTTCTTGTCCTGGGTGTTGTAGACAGTATTCGCCTGGTCGGCTACCTCTTGCAAGGTTTTTCTGTGGAAGGCACTCTTCTGTGCCATAGAGAACTGCCTCCTTTCCCTCACTTCCTGGATCATCAGCTCCAACATTGCATCATCAAATCTAGTAGTGTGAATGGGAAACCTCCATTTTGCAGGAATTTAGCAAACCCCTTCCCTGCTATCTCAGGCTACAACACAGCTGTTTAAATCGCCGCTCAAGTCATTTAGTGCTCCTCGGCTGTTTAAATAGGGAACGTGCTCTATTGGCCAGCCTACTGTGTGGGTAGGAGCTCAAGTGACAAATGGACGCCATCAAAT
Source organism: Squalus acanthias (assembly GCA_030390025.1). Classification (NCBI taxonomy): domain Eukaryota; kingdom Metazoa; phylum Chordata; class Chondrichthyes; order Squaliformes; family Squalidae; genus Squalus; species Squalus acanthias. Next base: position 24,213,042 of record CM059433.1, on the reverse strand, counting down.
GCTAGATATCAGAGATAAATGGTCTAATTCTGTCTTCCTTATTAGTGTACTCTCGACAACTTTCTGAAGGGCCTCTTGAAACACGATGGCAAATTGGACTAGATTCTGCCAGTGGTGCAGAGCCTTGATGGTGTCAGATACAGGACAGAAAAAGTTCAGTTGTCCTCTAAAAGTCAGCAGCTACCCTTTACGAGCTGCTGCCTGGCTGTATTTTCACCCCTCAACCAATAGCATTTATGACCACGTTCCCGGCACACGTTTCCAACATGTAGAGAGCCTATTTAAATGTAGGGGAGGAACAGGACTGAGAAAAATCCGCGAGGCCAGCACCCCCTGCTGCTAGCATGCTGCACCTGCAGCACAAGCAAGCGTAGCCTCAATTTTGCCAGTCTTACAAAATGGGAGCTTTCTATGTGCCACGCCACCTGCTGGCTTGGCCACCTCCCAGTAAGTTTGAGAGACAATCACTAGCTTGGAAATGCATATTTGCATCCAGTTATCCTGATTGATTTTGGGTGATGACCTGTTTCCCTTTACAATATTTCTGCATTTTACTACCCAACACGAGCTAGACTCCAGGGTCCAGATTCTCAGTATCGTTCCTCTCAGCTGTTCTTTCTGTCTGTCTTTTTAAGGCCCTTCCACTCCTTCCTATTTCTTCAGAGTCCTGTGCCATTCATTAGTTCTGGTCAACCTGTTCCCAGAGTACTTCCAAAGTCGACCTGAAAGCAGGAGGAGTGCCAGAGAGTCATGGGGTGACTTTTCCTTTTTAGTCTCCCTCACTCCAAATAGAGAAGAGCTCGGCCACTGCTTGACACCGCGACACTGTAGTACTTGCTGAAATGAAGGAACTTAGCAAGTGGGATGTGGCAGTCCCAAGCCCACATCCTTCCTATTGCGGCGCAGTGTTTTGGAGCTTCAATGCATTGTACTGTCATGCTGCATGTGCCTCTGGGGTTTTAGTTTCTTTAAAATTACAGTATTTGCCAAATTTCAGTACTCTTCCATAAGGACAGGAGTAGGTCATTCAGCCCCTCGAGCATGTCCTGCCATTAGATCATGGCTGATCAGTATCTTAACTCCATCTGCCCACCTTGGTTCCGTAACCCTTAATACCCTTCCCAATTCTCAATCAACTACGTAATACTTCACTAACCCTACTTATTTCTAAGGTCTACACTGCTGTTCCATGTCTGAATTTAGACCTACAGGAGTACACTTTCCGAGTAAGCAGGCGACAGTGAGGTACCTCGGCCACCTCCAGTGCATGTTGGGTACATGAAACAAGAAACAGCATTTAGTCAATCAGTCTCATTCCTTCCACTGGCCATGTGCAATGATCTCTATAAATTACTCAACCCAATATCATCTAATGAAAGATTTTGAAAAGTTTGTCTCTGACCCTACCTCCAATAATAAAGGCAAAACAAATGAAACTCCAAAATACCTATCTGAATTTCTCACTGTATTTAAAAAAAATCACGGGCAATATGCCTGCAATTTTCTGATATGTGCTGACAGCAGAAAATTACCCAGTATTATTTAATTTACTTGCAATTAAGTAGTGTCATAGTATCAAAGTATGTTTCTGGCCCAATGAGGAAGGAGGCATTGCTGGATCCGGTTCTGGGGAATGAGGTGCATCAGGTGGATCAAGTTTCAGTAGGGGAACATTTAGGGAACAGTGATCATAGTATCATAAGGTTTAGGTTAGCTATGAAAAAGGACAAAGAGCAATCTAGAGTCAAAATTCTTAATTGGAGGAGGGCCAATTTCAGTGGGTCGAGAACAGACCTGGCCCGGGTAAATTGGAATCAAAGATTGGCAGGCAACAGTGTAATTGAACAATGTGCTGCCTTTAAAGAGGAGGTGGTTCAGGTATAGTCAAGGTACATTCCCACGAGGGGGAAAGGTAGGGCAACCAAAGCCAGAGCTCCCGGGATGACGAAAGAGATAGAGAGTACGATAAAGCAGAAAAAAGGGGCGTATGACAGATGTCAGGTTGAGAGTACAAGTGAGAACCAGGCTGAATACAGAAAGTTCAGAGGGGAAGTGAAAAAGGAAATAAGAGGGACAAAGAGAGAGTATGAGAATAGACTGGCAGCTAACATAAAAGGGAATCCAAAAGTCTTCTATAGGCAGTTAAGTAGTAAACAGTTAGTAAGAGGAGGGGTGGGGCTGATTAGGGATCAAAAAGGAGACCTACGCATGGAGGTAGAGGGCATAGCTGAGGTACTAAATGAGTACTTTGCATCTGTCTTTACCAAGGAAGAAGATGCTGCCAAAGTCATAGTGAAAGAAGAGATATTAGATGGGATAAAAATTGATAAACGGGAGGTACTAGAAAGGATTGCTGTACTTAAAGTAAATAAGTCACCAGGGCCAGATGGGAGGCATCGAAGGATGTTGAGGGAAGTAAAGGTGGAAATTGCTGAGGTACTGGCCATAATCTTCCAATCCTCCTTAGATACGGGGATGGTGCCAGAGGACTGGAGAATTGCAAATGTTACACCCTTGTTCAAAAAAGTGTATAAGGATAAACCCAGCAACTACAGGCCAGTCAGCTTAACCTCGGTGGTGGGAAGCTTTTAGAAACGATAATCTGGGACAAAATTAACAGTCACTTGGACAAGTGTGGATTAATTAAGGAAAGGCAGTACGGATTTGTTAAAGGCAAATCGTGTTTAATTCACTTCATTGAATTTTTTGATGAGGTAACTGAGAGGGTTGATGAGGGCAATGCGGTTGACGTGGTGTACAGGGACTTCCAAAAAGGCGTTTGATAAAGTGCCACATAATAGGCTTGCCAACAAAGTTGAAGCCCATGGTATAAAAGGGACAGTGGCAGCATTGATATAAAATTGGCTAAGTGACAGGAAACAGAGAGTAGTGGTGAACGGTTGTTTTTCGGACTGGAGGAAAGTATACAGTGGTGTTCCCCAGGGGTCGGTACTAGGACCACTGCTTTTCTTGATATATATTAATGATTTGGACTTAGGTGTACAGGGCACAATTTCAAAATTTGCGGATGATACAAATCTTGGAAGTATAGTGAACAGTGAGGAGAATAGTGATAGACTTCAAGAGGACATAGACAGGCTGGTGGAATGGGCGGACACGTGGCAGATGAAGTTTAACGCAGAAAAGTACGAAGTGTTACATTTTGGTAGGAAGAACAAGGAGAGGCAATATAAACTAAAGGGTACAATTCTAAAGGGGGTACATGAGCAGAGAGACCTGGGGGTAGATGTGCAAAAAACGTTGAAGGTGGCAGGGCAGGTTGAGAAAGCGATTAAAAAAGAATATGGGATCCTGGCCTTTATAAATAGAGACTTGTACAAAAGCAAGGAAGTTATGATGAACCTTTATAAAACACTGGCTCGGCCACAACTGGAGTATTGTCTCCAATTCTGGGCACCGCACTTTAGGAAGGATGTGAAGGCTTCAGAGAGGGTGCAGAAAAGATTTACAAGAATGGTTCCAGGGATGAGGGACTTCAGTTACATGGATAGACTGAAGAAGCTGGGGTTGTTCTTCTTAGGTGTCAGCTGTGGCTCAGTTGGTAGCACACATGCCTCTGAGTCCAAAGGTTGTGGGTTCAAGTCCCACTCCAAGGACTTGAGCACATCTTCTCTTCTTCTTAGGCAGTCCCTCTGAACCGAAGATGACTTGCTTCCACATTAAAAATGAGTTCTCAGGTGACTGATGAGTCCAATGCAGGACCTACAGTCTCTGTCACAGGTGGGGCAGACGGTGGTTGAATGGGTGGGTGGGGTGCTTGGGTTGACGTGCACTCCTTGCGCTGTTTGCGCTTGGCTTCCGCTTGCTTCTGGCGAAGAGACTTGAAGTATTCGGCGCCTTCCCGGATGCTTCTCCTCCACTTCGTACGGTCTTGGGCCAGGGATTCCCAGGTGTCAGTGGGGATGTTGCACTTTTTCAAGGAGGCTTTGAGGGTGTCCTTGAAGCGTTTCCTCTGCCCACCTGGGGCCCTCTTGCCATGTCGGAGCTCCGAGTAGAGCACTTGTTTTGGGAGTCTCGTATCGGGCATGCGGACGATGTGACCCATCCATCGGAGCTGATCGAGTGTGGTCAAAGCTTTGATGCTGGGGATGTTGGCCTGAGCAAGAACACTGACGTTGGTGTGCCTATCCTGCCAATGGATTTGCAGGATCTTGCGGAGGCAGCGTTGCTGGTACCTCTCCAGTGCTTTGAGGTGCCTGCTGTACATGGTCCATGTCTCTGAGGCATACAGGAGGGCGGGTATTACTACTGAGAGACCATGAGCTTGGTGCCAGGTTTGAGGTCCTGGTCTTCAAACACTCTCTTCCTCAGGTGACCGAAGGCTGCACTGGCACACTGAAGGCGGTGTTGGACTTCGTCATCGCCATCTGCCCTTGTTGACAGTAGGCTCCCAAGGTATGGAAAGTGGTCCACGTTGTCCAAGGCCTTGTCATGGATTTTGATAATTGGGGGGCAGTACTGTGTGGCGGGGGCAGGTTGGTAGAGGACCTTTATCTTACAGATGTTTAGTGTAAGGCCCATGCTCTCGTACGCTTCGGTGAAGGTGTTAATGATGGTTTGGAGTTCGACCTCTGAGTGTGCGCAGACGCAAGCGTCGTCTGCATACTGTAATTCGACGACAGAGGAAGGGATGACCTTGGATCTGGACTGGAGGCGATGGAGGTTGAACAGTTTCCCGTTTGTTCTGTAAATTAGCTCCACTCCAGCGGGGAGCTTACTGAGGGTGAGATGGAACATTGCCGCAAGGAAGATCGAGAAGAGCGTTGGTGCAATGACACAGCCTTGCTTGACCCCGGTCCGTACATGAATTGGGTCTGTGGTGGAACCGTTGGTCAGGATCACGGCTTGCATGTCGTCGTGAAGCAGGCGGAGGATGGTGACAAACTTTTGAGGGCAGCCGAATTTGAGGAGGACACTTGAGCACATAAAGCTAGGCTGACACTCCAGTACAGTGCTGAGGGAGTGCTGTACTGTCGGAGGTGCCGTCTTTCAGATGAGACGTTAAACCAAGGCTCCGTCTGCTCTCTCAGGTGGACGTAAAAGATCCCATGGCAGAAGAGCAGGGGAGTTATCCCTGGTGTCCTGGCCAATATTTATCCCTCAACCAACATCACAAAAACAGATTATCTGGTCATTATCACATTGCTGTTTGTGGGAGCTTGCTGTGCACAAATTGTTTGCCGCGTTTCCCACATTACAACAGTGACTCCACTTCAATAAGTACTTCAGTGACTGTAAAGCGCTTTGAGACGTCCGGTGGCCTTTCTTTCTTTAGAGCAGAGAAGATTGAGAGGAGATTTGATAGAGGTGTTCAAAAGGTGGTGGAGGCAGATTCAATCGTGGCTTTCAAAAGGGAGCTAGATAAGTCCCTGAAGGAAAAAAAAAGTGCAGGGCTACGGGGAAAGGGAGGGGGATTGGGACGAGCTGAAGTACTCTTGCAGAGAGCCAGCACGGGCTCGACGGGCCGAATGGCCTCCTACTGTGCTCTAACGATGTTACAATTCTCCGAAAGTACCGCAAAGCATTTCACCCAATCAAGCTGATTTTAACTGGCTGAAATCGGCGTTAAAAGGCAGGTACTGGCCACAAAATGGGTTTGATAGACTTACAGCCCCATTAACGCTGACCCTCTGGCTGCCACGATTTTGAAAGGGGCCTTCCCTTGGGTGGCTGGAGCTGCCATCTGTTTCAGGCAGTAGTCATCTTGATTATTCCAATCAGAGTCCTGTGACAAGTTAGGACCCCGATTTAACACAGAGCAGCGTTTACCCTGGAGTTGAGCGACCTAAGCAGCAGTCCTTAAAGGGCCCCAAAACCTTTTCCGCTTTCTATTTTCTGTGGAGCCAGGAGGAGCAGGAATGGTCCTCCCAGTTCCACAAAAATACTGTGAGCCACTGCTGGGCCTGGTTCAGCTCCCCCTACCTCGCCTCCCCACCTACCCAGGACTTAGCTGTGGGCCAGCTTGGAGTAGGAGCCCGCCAAGATTCCTCAGGCCCCAAAACCGACGAGCCGCCCATTTGGTGCCCGCAACTCGCCATTGAAATGAGGCCTGGGCCTCAAAATAGCTCCGGCCTCTTCACTCCCAGAACGGGCGGCCGGCTAACTCGGTCGGCCAGCCAAAAGTTGAAGTCTCCCCGAATGAAGTGCTTTTGCAGTGACTGTTGTTATGTAGGCAAATAAAGCAGCCATTCTGCACCAGCAGTGTCCTTCAAACAGCAATGAGCTGAAAAGCCAGTTAATCTATTTTTATGGTGTTAAAATCTTATGAAAGGAAAATAAATGTTCTCGACTGGCTGTTTTGATTGGCCTATATCCACGGTCTCAGTGGCTCAAGACCATCGTGTTTCACATAGTATTTGATTATAGAAACATAGAATCTAGGAGCAGGAGTAGGCCATTCGGCCCGTCGAGCCTGCTCCGCCATTCAATACGATCATGGCTGATCATCCAAATCCAGTACCCTGTCCCTGCTTTAATCCCCACAGTACACATATCCCACCCTACCCCCGTAACCCCACGTATTTAATTCCCCCTAACATATCCCATCCTATCCCCATAACCCCACATATTTAATCCCCCCTAACACTAAGGTCAATTTATCATAGCCAAATCAACCTAACCCACACATTTTTGGACTGTGGGAGGAAACCGGAGCACCCGGAGGAAACCCACGCAGACACGGGGAGAATGTGCAAACTCCACACAGACAGTCACCCGAGGTCAGATTCGAACCCGGGTCTCTGGCGCTGTGAGGCACCAGTGCTAACCACTATGCCACCGTGTTGCATTATCTCTATCTGTAATTATCCTTACAACCCTTAATCCTCTTCCTAACCAGCTATTCATTTAGCTCTTTTCTAAAGGTTATAATTGACACAACATTAACTGCTTTAGTTGGCAGTCTATTGTGTATATTCACTGCTTGTGGAGAAAAATGGCACTGGTTAATTTAATGTTAATTTTATGCTCATCTTCTCTAGTTCTGTGCGCACAGCCTACATTTTCTCTGCAGCCCAGAAACCGAGAAGATGGCTGCTCACGATATTATTATTTGCAATAAAAACGAGTTGGCCCAGAATTTCCTAATGAGGCCTTTTTGGGGGGTGGATCTTGGGCAGAGCAGAACATCCGCTCACCTACCAGCTGTGCCACTGGCCCGTGGCCACTTTACATCAGGCAGATGCCCAATCCATTAATGCCAGATTTGGGGTGCCTGGCTCAGGAAAGCTGCTGGTGAGGCAGGAGGGGAAAGCTGGCTGCAGCATTAGTGGGTCGGCCTGTAGACTTCCAAATAAATATTTAGTCTGTTTCTCTGGATTCCGTACCGCAGCACCGTGCTATGCATCGTCTGTGGAGCTCCTGCATGTCCATGGCAACATGGCGCTGAAATTAATTTCACTGGCAAAGGAAGTTAGACGGAGTGTAAAACGGGCTGCCGATTCGCTATCGCTCATTTTGCGCTGCTGCGCAATTTCCACCCGCATTTCTCTACCAGTGTTTAACGGGCCTTTTAGTTCATCAGGGTGACATTTTCATTTCATGATCTTTCGATGAGAAATTGCCCAATTAGAAGTGAATTTTATGCTAAAGCCTCAACTGAGAGCAAGTGAAGTGATTTCACTTCGGACCCTGACGAGCCATCCAGGTAACAAAACTCGTCCAATCTGTCCAGGCGTTCAAAACCTGGCCAAAGAGCTCCAAGTACAGGTCCGAATCCTCCTCTACCAGGCATTCAAGTTTAATTTTTGAGAACTCCCACAGTTTGTTCTCTTAAATTGTGTCAGCTATGGCTCAGTGGGTAGCACCCTTATCTCTGAGTCAGAATGGTTGTGGGTTCAAGTCCCACTCCAGGAACTTGAGCACAATAAATCTAGGCTGACACTCCAGTGTAGTGTTGAGGGAGTGCTGCACTGTCAGAAGGTGCCGTCTTTCAGATGAGATGTTAAACTGAGGCCCTGTCTGCTCTCTCAGGTGGATGTAAAAGATCTCATGGCACTATTTCGAAGAAGAGCAGGGGAGGGTGTCCTGGCCAATATTTATCCCTCAACCAACATAACAAAAACAGATTATCTGGTCATTATCACATTGCTTTTTGTGGGAGCTTGCTGTGTGCAATTGGCTGCTGTGTTTCTCACATTACAACAGTGACTACACTCCAAAAACTACTTCATTGGCTGTAAAGTGCTTTGAGATGTCCAGTGGTCATGAAAGAAGATGTAGGTGGGGTTTTAAATGAATATTTTGCATTTGTGTTCACTATGGAGAAGGACGATGTAGGCATAGAAATCAGGCAGGGGGATTGTGATATACTTGAACAAATTAGTATTGAGAGGGAGGAGGTACTCGCGGTTTTAGCAGGCTTAAAAGTGGATAAATCCCCAGGCCCAGACGAGATGTATCCCAGGCTGCTGTGTGAGGGAAGGGAGGAGATTGCAGGGGCTCTGACACAAATTTTCAGAACCTCTCTGGCCACAGGGGAGGTGCCAGAGGACTGGAGAACAGCTAACATAGTGCCATTATTCAAGAAGGGTAGTAGGGATAAACCAGGGAATTACAGGCCAGTGAGCCTAACATCAGTGGTAGGGAAATTATTGGAAAAAATTCTGAGGGACAGAATTAGTCTCCACTTGGAGAGGCAAGGATTAATCAAGGATAGTCAGCATGGCTTTGTCAGGGGGAGATCATGTCTGACCAATTTGATTGAATTTTTTGAGGGGGTGACTAGGTGTGTGGATGAGGGTAGTGCAGTTGATGTGGTCTACATGGACTTCAGTAAGGCTTTTGACAAAGTCCCGCATGGGAGACTGGTCAAGAAGGTAAATGCCCATGGGATCCAGGGCAACTTGGCACATTGGATCCAAAATTGGCTTAGTGGCAGGAGGCAGAGGGTGATGGTCGAAGGTTGTTTTTGTGACTGGAAGCCTGTGTCCAGTGGTGTACCGCAGGGATTGGTGCTGGGTCCTTTGCTGTTTGTAGTGTACATTAATGATTTAGATATGAATGTAGGAGGTATGATCAGTAAGTTTGCAGATGACACGAAAATTGGTGGGGTGGTAAATAGCGAGGAGGGAAGCCTCAGGCTACAGGATGGTATAGACGGGTTGGTCAGATGGGCAGAACAGTGGCAAATGGAATTTAACCCTGAAAAGTGTGAGGTGATGCATTTTGGGAGGACTAACAAGGTAAGGGAATACACAATGAATGGTAGGACCCTAGGAAGGACAGAGGATCAGAGGGACCTTGGCGTGCATGTACATAGATCCCTGAAGGCAGCGGGACAGGTAGATAAGGTGGTTAAAAAGACATATGGGATACTTGCCTTCATTAGCCGAGGCATAGAATATAAGAGCAGGGAGGTTATGATGGAGCTGTACAAAACGCTAGTTAGGCCACAGCTGGAATACTGTGTGCAGTTCTGGTCGCTGTGATTGCATTGGAGAGGGTGCAGAGGAGATTCACCAGGATGTTACCTGGGCTGGAGTACTTCAGCTATGAAGAGAGACTGGACAGGTTGGGGTTGTTTTCCTTAGAGCAGAGAAGGCTGAGGGGGGACCTGATTGAGGTGTACAAAATTATGAGGGGCATAGATAGGGTAGATAGAAGGGAACTTTTCCCCTTAGTAGAGGGGTCAATAACCAGGGGGCATAGTTTCAAGGTAAGGGGCAGGAGGTTTAGAGGGGATTTGAGGAAAAACTTTTTCACCCAGAGGGTGGTAGAGACAGGAACCCTCACAACATTCAAGAAGCATTTAGATGAGCACTTGAAACGCCATAGCATACAAGGCTACGGACCAAGTGCTGGAAAATGGGATTAAAATAGACAGGGCTTGATGGCTGGCGCGGACACGATGGGCCGAAGGGCCTCTTTCTGTGCTCTATGACTCTATCACTCTATAAATGCAAGTCTTTCTTTCTCTTAAATGTTTTAGTGGTATAGTGTTATTTTCTGAAAATCTTCACTGAGTAGTCAGATGTAGGAGGCAAGTTCAAAAATACAGAGCATTGCGAATGTTGTAGGAAAATTAGGTGGAGCTATCAACTGTAGTTTGACGGATACTTATAATAAAGATAATGACCTTCAAGGTTCAAGGTACGTACTGTACTTCCACTATGTATCATATCACTTCCACCACCAATTTTTGTAACAATCAACATGTTCTTTTGAAACATTTTTGCACGGCAAAGCTTCAGCTTATCATATTGCCTGAATGCACTGAGATTGCATATCTTGTTAGATAAAAAAAATCTGTGAATCCTGGAAATCTGAAACAAAAAGATGCTGAAAAAAATATACAGTAGATTGGTCCACATGTGAAAAATATCTCGGTTAATATTTGGGGTTGTGCTGTGCAGTTTGTCATGCTATTTGTTTAAAAAAAAGGACATTTTAAATTATTCCACTTGATTTCTAATAGAACCTCACTGAAATGGTGCATTTGTTGGCCATTGTGCTGTTTCCTCCCCTCCCCCTTTTTGGGTCTTCCTGCACTTCAAACCATCCACAGTAGAGAGGGCCTGTGATCTGCTCCTGGCCCTATTATCGATGCCGCTCTTAAATCAACTGATGGTAGTTGTGGGACTGTGGATGAAAATTTTCCACTCTCACCGTCAGGAAATATCTGGCAAGGCTGAGATAAGGAACTCAATATGCAGATGACTGCAGGGACAATGCTGGCCAGCTGCACTCTCCCTTGAAGCATCTTTTGTAAGTAGTGCTGAGCTCTGTTTTGGTTCGGTTTGGTTCCCCACCCGGCTTTGTTCATTTTTTTGTTTCCGGTTCCTCCTTGTTGCACAATATCTCCATGAACAAAACTGTGCGTTTTTTGCGAAAAAAAAATACTATGAAATCAAGGCCCGAAGTTGAAATTCCAGTTGTGGGGAGCAGCACAATTCCAGCTGTGGGGCTACAATGTCGGGCGGAAATCAGATCCACTTGGTTTACCTCAATTCTAATCTCCCCAGTGCTCTGAGGGCTTCTTAAGACTGCCCTTATTACGACACAATTGAATTTTTGGGGGTGTTTATGGGCATTCCTCGGTTACCCTAGGAATTGTACCCAGCTTGTCCCAGCAGAGCAGAGGGATCAATTACCTTTATAAAGCTGACCCTATGCTCCCTGATAAATCTTTTTTAACAACTACTCTTTGGCCTGTTGCAGGCCTGGCGTTCCCCCTTTCAGAGGGACAGGGATCCGCTCCGACATCTGCCTCTTCAGCAGGGCAGGTGCCTCTGATCCGTAGCTACACACATGGGTGTCCAGATAGAATATTTAAAAAACCTGACCTGGGGAATTGAGGCAGGCACCACAGTGAGCTGGAATCCCACCCGGATCCACAGCGAGCTGGAATCCCACCCGGATCCACAGTGAGCTGGAATCCCACCCGGATCCACAGCGAGCTGGAATCCCACCCGGATCCACAGCGAGCTGGAATCCCACCCGGATCCACAGCGAGCTGGAATCCCACCCGGATCCACAGCGAGCTGGAATCCCACCCGGATCCACAGCGAGCTGGAATCCCACCCGGATCCACAGCGAGCTGGAATCCCACCCGGATCCACAGCGAGCTGGAATCCCAGCCGGATCCACAGCGAGCTGGAATCTCACCCGGATCCACAGCGAGCTGGAATCCCACCCGGATCCACAGCGAGCTGGAATCCCACCCGGATCCACAGCGAGCTGGAATCCCACCCGGATCCACAGCGAGCTGGAATCCCACCCGGATCCACAGCGAGCTGGAATCCCACCCGGATCCACAGCGAGCTGGAATCCCACCCGGATCCACAGCGAGCTGGAATCCCACCCGGATCCACAGCGAGCTGGAATCCCACCCGGATCCACAGCGAGCTGGAATCCCACCCGGATCCACAGCGTGCTGGAATCCCACCCGGATCCACAGCGAGCTGGAATCCACCCGGATCCACAGCAGGCAGGAATCCACCCGGATCCACAGCGGGCAGGAATCCACCCGGATCCACAGCGGGCAGGAATCCCACCCGGATCCACAGTGAGGTGGAATCCACCCGGATCCACAGCAGGCAGGAATCCACCCGGATCCACAGCGGGCAGGAATCCACCCGGATCCACAGCGGGCAGGAATCCCACCCGGATCCACAGCGAGCTGGAATCTCACCCGGATCCACAGCGAGCTGGAATCTCACCCGGATCCACAGCGGGCAGGAATCCACTTGGATCCACAGTGGGCAGGAATCCACCCGGATCCACAGTGGGCAGGAATCCACTTGGATCCACAGCGGGCAGGAATCCACCCGGATCCACAGTGGGCAGGAATCCACTTGGATCCACAGCGGGCAGGAATCCACCCGGATCCACAGTGGGCAGGAATCCACTTGGATCCACAGTGGGCAGGAATCCACTTGGATCCACAGTGAGTTGGAATCCCACCCGGATCCACAGCGGGCAGGAATCCCACCCGGATCCACAGCGGGCAGGAATCCACTTGGATCCACAGTGGGCAGGAATCCACCCGGATCCACAGTGAGCTGGAATCCACTTGGATCCACAGTGGGCAGGAATCCACCCGGATCCACAGTGAGCTGGAATCCACTTGGATCCACAGTGAGCTGGAATCCCACCCGATCCACAGCGGGCAGGAATCCACCCAGATCGACAGCAAGCTGGAATCCACCCGGATCCACAGCGAGCAGGAATCCACTTGGATCCACAGCGAGCTGGAATCCCACCCGGATCCACAGCGAGCAGGAATCCACTTGGATCCACAGCGGGCAGGAATCCACTTGGATCCACTGCGGGTACAACTTAAAAACAGAACTGCTCTGAATTCCACACAGCAAGTATTCAGTTATTTATTAAAAGATGGAAATGTGTTTCTCAGCCTCAAAAGAGAACAGAAAGGTTCGAGGTCAAGTTAAAATACGGGTGAACTCTCGAACTGCAAAGCGGTAAGGATTAAAAAGCCTCTTTCACTTTAGTGACACAAGAATGAGAACCTTTTTTTTGTAATGACACGCTTTCTGTGCTGTGCAGCACGTATTTTCTTTCCTGCATTTTGGACGGGAAGGACCTCTGGCCGAGTGCAGCTGCAGCTCCAGCCACGTTTGTCACTGCTTCCCCCTGCAGCCCTGCTTAAACTTTTCTGCACTAAGAGTGTCCTTTGTTTGGTGAATGCGTTCGCTTGACAACCTTGGCTTTATCTCTACTGATAGCACCAGTGCATGCGAAACATTGTTTTAATGTGGTTTGAAACAGATTATTTTCTAGTTCTTCTTCCTAATCCTGCGCAGTGGCTCCCAGTCAGTTTCTCTGGTATAATACTTCCCACTTCCTCTTTTTAATTTTCATGCATTACATTTTGTCAGTTTAGTGGTGGAACGGTGGAACTTTATCAAAAATAACCTGTCGTCCAAGCTTTGGTCTGGTTTAAAATAGACCGTTACACTTCGCCGTTGATTATCCTCTGTAATTAGCTTTCAGTTTGAAGGCTGGAACTGTGGGACTTTTACCTTCAGTAAATTTTTATTCATGTGAGTGGCCACATTTTTCATGAAACTAACTTTTTATTGGTTCTTACAGGTCATTGTCCCTTTGTCAGACACCTGGTCAAAGATCTGTTGAAATAATGTACACCATTTCTTCTTTTATTTTTCACTTCTGTGTCATTTACAGTTTACATTCACATACATACTTTATGAACCTTTGTAGGGCTGATTTTCCTCTGGCGAGCATCTGGAGAACGTTTAATCCCTGAGCACAAAGGAGAAGAAAAAGGGGCGGAGAGTCCGGAGACCTGAGATGGTAGGCCTCTGCCCCCTTTACATTGTCAGGGAACTTCTGTGGGGTTTTCCTGAGGGAACGGCGGACGCTCACACCTACAACAGGTGCAAGCATTGAAATAATATGGCAATTAGGCAGGGGTGACATCATCACGCCTCGCACATCATTTTCCTGAGGCTCCGCTTGGTCGACCCCCAGTGTAGCATCGCCCACCAGCAGTGGGCCTTATTCCTTGTGCCCAGCCAGCTCAGATCCTCCAACATGAGTACAGACTGGATGCAAATTATTGGCCCCAGCCAGAAAGTAAGTTCTTTCTTTCCACATGGCCAACTTAGAAGGTGAAGGCCTTCTGGCTGCTCTCAGACTTGTAGCGCAGGGAGAGATGTGGGAGCCAGTCCTGTGCCCTTTTACAAACATGAACACACACACGCACACACACGTACACACACAAGCGCACATGCACACACGCACAAACATGTGTACAGGCGTGCAAACACTCACGCACACATGCACACGCACATACACACAAACACACGCACACATGCACAAACACACATACACACAAACATACAAACACACATACACACAAACACACTAGGGTTTCCAACTCTGGCTGAATGTATTCCTGGGGGCTTCATCACAAGACTTCCCCTCTCCAACGGCTCTGCACAGCCAAACATCTTTAGTTTCCATTTCCAATATTTCTATAACTAATAACAGAAGTGTTCAAAAATAATGAAAAAAACAATAATTTTATTGTAATGCCGCTATGATTTTTCTCCCGGGTTGTGTCCAGGAGTTTACTCTTCAATTCCAGGAAACTTCAGGGAAGTCCTGGAGGATTGGCAAATAACCCCTTATTTAAGGAGGGATATACTTGCATTGGAGGCAGTTCAGGGAAGGTTCACTAGGTTGATTCCTGGGATGAAGGGGTTGTCTTATGAGGAAAGGTTGAGCAGGTTGAGCCTATACTAATTGGAGTTTAGAAGAATGAGAGGTGATCTTATTGAAACATAAGATTCTGAGGGGGTTGGACAGGGTAGATACTGAGAGGATGTTTCCCCTCGTGGGGGAATCTAGAACTAGGGGGCATAGTCTCAGAATAAGGTGTCGCCCATTTAAGACGGAGATGAGGAGGAATTTCTTCTCTCAGAGGGTCGTGAATCTTTGGAATTCTTTACCCCAGAGTTAGCTGAGTCATTAAATATATTCAAGGCTGAGATAGATAGGTTTTTGAGCAACAGGGGAAGTCAAGGGTTATGGGGAGCGGGCAGGAAAGTGGAGTTGAGGCCAAAATCGGATCAGCCATGATCTCATTAAATGGCGGAGCAGGCTCGCGGGGCCGAATGACCTGCTCCTGCTCCTATTTCTTATGTTCTAACCTGAATACACACACACATATTTACACACCCACAAATATTTACACACCCACGCATATTTACACACCCACACACACATACACACACACACGCACATGATGTAAGGCGGGTGGAAGGCAGCTCAGAAGCAGAAACAAACCGGCAACAATTTGGCAGTGAGTGAGTCACTGAGCGTTCAAGAGGTTCCTGTTTTCCAGGTTCCCACATGAACAGCTGTGCTCCAAAAGTGGACAATTGGGCACAAAGCATATGTGAGACCTTTGGATTTTGAGGTTTCACAGAAAAATAAACTGAATTGCAGAATCTAATTCCACAGTGCAAAAAAAATATCCTGAAATCCAATGTAATATAAAGGGATTTAACTTACAGTATTTAGTTGTCTTGAAGCAGGCACCTTGGTTAGAGGCCTTTACCCTGGACCGTTTTTCAATTGTATGCTATTTTTTGAAGCTGTTATCAGCTTCCCCTCATTTGCAACTTGGCGTATATGCAGTTATCTGGTAGGGAGGGGTGACATTTCTGGAACTTGTATGGGGTGCAGTGTGTTCTGTGTATGATCTGGAGTTGGCCCTCGTGCCTTTTATGACGCATAGTGACACTGAAGATCTGCCTCTGTATCAATATTGGCGTAACTTTATATCCATAGTCAGTACAGGACGTCCCTTACTGTTCCCTCTGACTTGGAGGTGTTTGTATGATTAACAGTGGCATTCACCAGAATGATACCGGGGCTAAAAGGCTTTAAATGATGAGGACGGGTTGCATAGACTAGGCTTGAATTCCCTTGAATATAGACAAAGAGAAACTATTTCCTCTGGTGGCGGGAGTCCAGAATTAGAGCTAGGCTGTTTAGGGGTGATGTCAGGAAGCACTTCTTCACACAAAGGGTAGTGGAAATCTGGAAGTCTCTCCCGCAAAAAGCTGTTGAGGCTGGGGGGGGGGGGGTCAATTGGAAATTTCAAAACTGAGATTGATAGATTTTTGTTAGGCAAGGGTTTTAAGGATTATGGAACCAAGGCGGATACATGGAGTTAAGATACAGATCATCCATGATCTCATTGAATGGCTGAACAGGCTCGAGGGGCTGACTGGCCTCCTCCTGTTCCTATGTAGTTTAATTGAAATGGCTGATCAATAAAGAGCACGCTTTTAAGCCCTGAAGTCTTTTCTTATTTGTTATCAACCTTACTTAATGACAAATGCCCCGTGATCAGAATTGGAAGTAATTAGCTCTGAATCTACCAGAATATTACAAAAAAAAAGAGATACAGAAGGAAAGAATTAGAACATCTGAAACCAGAAAATCCAGCTGCTTACGTCCCCATGTGCTCTTCAGCTAGTCCATCTTGTGTGGTAGTGCAAGTGGGACTGCATTGGCCACCTGTTATACTCCCCATTGACATCAATAGAGCTGGATATCAAGTGGAGCGTATAATGGGCGGCCCGTGTGATACTGCCTGTTTAGCATCCCCGCCCAATTCGAAATTCACCCCCAATTGCTCTAAACTGGTCAGATACGTTAACTCTTTTTCTCTCTCTCCACAGATGCTGCCTGACCTGCTGAGTATTTCCACCGTTTTCTGCTTTAATTTCAGATTTCCAGCATCCGCAGTATTTTGCTTTGGTCAGATACCATTTGTGTTTGGCTGTATCTTGCTCTATGAAACTGTAAACAGCCATAACAGTCAAGACACAAATGTAATTGTTAGTCGTTGGGCATGCAGCCACCGTACAGTTCTGTGAATCTGTTATTCTGCCATTTTCAGCACAACTAGAGAAGGTTTGGGAGAATTTGGATCATTGATGAGAATACATCAGCCATTAAACAACCAAAACATGTCAGAACTGCTACGCTAATGACCAGAAAGGACAGAGAATACTTGCTGGTTTTTAGTTTTTTCTCAGCAGCGAAGAACAATTTTGTGTTGGAAAAATGAACAAATGCCATATATATTCAACGGTCAAGGTCGAATCCTGATCAAGCAAAGGTGGTATGTAGTGAATCTCCACACCTAAACCTCTGGAGCCCCAGACTTTGATATTTATTGTGACACAGATCAATGGCACGAGGACGAAGCCTTCACAAGAACCAAAACAGAAAATGGAAACTTGCTCCGACATATGTAAAGCTAGTAAATCGACAGCAACGCAGCTGAAGCAGTTTCAATTGGCTAGTAGAACTAAAGGTACTGAGAATCTGCAACTCGTTCCAGATTTCAGAAGAGCAAACTTCACCAAAATGGCAGATGATTTGAAACGTGTAAATTGGCTAACCCTACTGGGTGGTGATGAGTCGGATGTAGAGTACAAATGGAAAGTTTTTAAGAACAAGATAAAAAATGTGGAAAACAAATATGTACCCAAAGTCAAAAGAAGGAAGTGTGGTAAGAAAAAGCCAAGGTGGCTGACTAGTTATGTACAAAGACAAATAAGATGCAAACAGAAATGTTTCTATAAATTAAAGACATTTAATACTCAACTAAACAGAGTTGAGTACAAGGAACAACTAAAGAAAACGTAGGCTGCTTTTAGATCAGCAAAAAGGCTAATGGAAAAAAGGATCATAGACAACTGTGGAAGTAATGGGAAAAGCTTTTTCAGTTATGTGAAGAGTCAGAGAACTGTCAAAGACTGTATTGGGCCATTGAAGAATGTTCAAGGACAGGTTACAAAGGACTTCAATGGTTATGG
Source organism: Squalus acanthias (assembly GCA_030390025.1). NCBI lineage: Eukaryota > Metazoa > Chordata > Chondrichthyes > Squaliformes > Squalidae > Squalus > Squalus acanthias. Next base: position 24,195,199 of record CM059433.1, on the reverse strand, counting down.
CGGAAATATTAAATGAATACTTTGCATCGGTCTCCAGCATTGGAGATGATGCTCAACTATTAGAATTTAATAAGGTTACTAACAAAACTAGTAATATTAACATAGATGAACATATTGTTTTAGAAAGAATTAAGAACTTGAAAAAAGATAGAGCAGCCGGGCCAGATGATATCTAGCCGAGGGTCCTCAGGGAGATGGGACATGTGCTGTGTGAGCCCCTAGCCTGTATTTTTAATAGCTCACTGCACTCTGGAATGGTTCCTATAGACTGGAAAGAGGCTAATGTAGTTCCCATCTTTAAAAAAGGTGACAAGACAGACCCGCGTAACTATTGGTCCATTAGTTTAACATCAGTAATAGGTAAGATGCTTGAAGGAATCATTAGAGATGCAATACATGAATGCTTGGATAGAGAGGGACAGATTAGGGACACCCAACATGGCTTCATAAACAGGTCATGTTTTACAAATCTAATTGTATTTTTTGAAGAAGTTACAAAGTTGGTGGATGAAGGAAGTCCAGTCGGCATTGTCCATTTAGATATCCAAAAAGCTTTGATAAGGTACCGCACAAGAGGCTTCTCTATAACTTCGAAGCCTCTGGTATTAGTGGTAATATATTGAGCTGGACTGAGAACTGGCTGGCAGGATGTAGGCAAAAAGTAGTTATAGATGGATTTGGATCTGTTTGGAGACCAGTCACCAGTGGTGTCCCGCAGGGATCAGTGTTAGGACCGTTACACTTTACTATTTTTATTACTGATCTGGATGTAGGTGTTGGGGGCACAATTTGCAAATTTGCAGATGATACCAAGATCTGTGCGAGTATTAGGACTGTAGATGATGCAGGTCTGCTTCAGGCAGATCTTAATGTGTTGGGAGATTAGAAACATAGAAACATAGAACAGTACAGCACAGTACAGGCCCTTCGGCCCTCGATGTTGTGCCGAGCATTGTCCGAGACCAAGATCAAGCTATCACACTCCCTATCACTCTGGTGTGCTCCATGTGCTTATCCAATAACCGCTTGAAAGTTCCTAAAGTGTCCGACTCCACTATCACAGCAGGCAGTCCATTCCACACCCCAACCACTCTCTGAGTAAAGAATCTACCTCGGACATCCCTTCTATATCTCCCCCCATGCACCTTATAGTTATGCCCCCTTGTAACAGCTGCCTCTACCCGAGGAAATAGTCTCTGAACATCCACTCTATCTATCCCCCTCATCATCTTATAAACCTCTATTAAGTCGCCTCTCATCCTCCTCCGCTCTAAAGAGAAAAGCCCCAACTCCCTCAATCTTTCCTCATAAGACCTCCCCCCCAAACCAGGCAGCATCCTGGTAAATCTCCTTTGCACTCTTTCCAATGCTTCCACGTCCTTCCTATAGTGAGGTGACCAGAACTGCACACAATATTCCAAATGTGGTCTCACCAAGGTCCTGTACAGTTGCAGCATAACCTCACGGTTCTTAAACTCAAACCCTCTGTTAATAAACGCCAACACACCATAGGCCTTCTTTACTGCTCTATCCACTTGAGTGGCAACTTTCAGAGATCTGTGGATATGAACCCCCAAATCCCTCTGCTCCTCCACGTTCCTCAGAACCCTGACGTTGACCCTGTAATCCTTATTCAAATTTGCCCTCCCAAAATGAATCACCTCGCACTTATCAGGGTTAAATTCCATCTGCCATTTTTCGGCCCAGCTCTGCATCCTATCAATGTCTCTTTGCAGCCGACAACAGCCCTCCACCTCATCCACTGCTCCACCAATCTTGGTGTCATCAGCAAATTTACTGATCCACCCTTCAGTCCCCTCCTCCAAGTCATTGATAAAAATCACAAACAGCAGAGGACCCAGCACCGACCCCTGTGGCACACCGCTGGTAACTGGTCTCCAGTCCGAAAATGTTCCATCCACCACCACCCTCTGCCTTCTATGAGATAGCCAGTTACTTATCCAATCGGCCAAATTTCCCTCTATCCCACAACTCCTTACTTTCTTCATGAGCCGACCATGGGGAACCTTATCAAACGCCTTACTAAAATCCATGTATACGACATCAACTGCTCTACCTTCATCTACACACTTAGTTACCTCCTCAAAGAATTCAATCAAATTTGTTAGGCAAGACTTACCCTTCACGAATCCGTGTTGACTATCCCTGATTAAGTTGCCCCTTTCCAAATGGTCATAAATCCTATCCCTCAGGACCTTTTCCATTATCTTACCAACCACCGAAGTAAGACTAACCGGCCTATAATTACCAGGGTCATTCCTATTTCCTTTCTTGAAGAGAGGAACAACATTCGCCACTCTCCAGTCCTCTGGCACCATTCCCGTGGACAGTGAGGACCCAAAGATCAAAGCCAGAGGCTCTGCAATCTCCTCCCTTGCCTCCCAAAGAATCCTAGGACATATCCCATCTGGCCCAGGGGACTTATCGACCCTCAGGTTCTTCAAAATTGCTAAAACATCTTCCCTCAGAACATCTACCACCTCCAGCCTATCCACCTTTATCACACTCTCATCCTCAAGAACATGGCCCCTCTCCTCGGTGAACACTGACGAAAAGTATTCATTCATCACCTCTCCTATTTCTTCTGACTCCATGCACAAGTTCCCACTACTGTCCTTGACCGGCCCTACCCTCACCCTGGTCATTCTTTTATTTCTCACATAAGAGTAAAAGGCCTTGGGGTTTTTCTTGATCCGACCCGCCAAGGACTTCTCATGCCCCCTCCTAGCTCTCCTAAGCTCTTTTTTTAGCTCATTCCTTGCTACCTTGTACCCCTCAATCGACCCAACTGAACCTTGTTTTCTCATCCTTACATACGCTTCCTCATGATTGGAAAATTATGTATAACTTAGATAAGTGCAGTGTTATGCATGTGGGCAGGGCAAATGCTCAATATTCATACACCCTTCAGGAAAAGGAAGGTGGAGATAGAATGAGATTTGGGCATTCTAGTGCATACATCTTTAAAGGCACATGAGCAATGTCGTGAAGCGATAGCTAGAACAAGTAGGGTGTTGGGGTATATCCATAGGACAATTGAGTATAAGACGAGGCATACTATTTTGTCCTTGTACAAGCCCTTGGTCAGGCCACACTTGAAATACTGTGTCCAGTTTTGGTCTCCTCACATGGTGGGTGATATTGAGGCTTTGGAGAGGGTGCAGAGGAGAGCCACAAGACTAATTCCCAGTCTAAAGCACCTTAGTTATCAAGGTAGGCTAAAAGAGTTATGACTCTACACTTTAGAGAAGTGTAGACTTAGAGGTGATCTGTTTGAGGTTTATAAGATAATGAAGGGAATATTTTGTATTCCAGTTGACAGTTTAATTCCATTAAATAGGTTAGGCAGGACCAGGGTCACAAATTGAAGTTGTATAAGGCTAGATCTAGGTTAGATATCAGGAGGTGGTTCTTTTCCCAGAAAATAGTGGACCTCTGGAACAGGTGCCAGCTAATGCGGTGAACGCTGATTCACTAAATTCCTTCAAGCGAGAGCTGGACCTGTTTCTGGCTGGGGCGGAGATCACCTCTTACAGAAGGTAGGTACTGCAGGGAATTCAGGGCCGAAGTGATCTCCTGGGCTAGTTTCAATCGCCTAGATGGGTCGGAGAGGAATTTCCCAGATTTTTTCCCCCAAATTGGCCTGGGTTTTAATCTGTTTTTTTTTGCCTCTCCCAGGAGATCACATGGTTTTGGATGGGGTAGAGTGTATACGTTGTGGTACACAAGGTATCGCAATTTTGTGGGACAGGCTTGATGGACCAGAGGGTCTTTACCTGTCTGTCATTGTTCATATGTTCATAACTCTTCCTCCACTGCCCACAGTTGGTTTTCACCTGGTGATTCACACTTCATAAGTGAGCAAGAGCAGCGATGGTGGCAGGGACAGCAGTGGAGAGACTGCGCTGGAGGGCGCAGCCCTCTCCAAGCCCTACTCAGCTGGACACAGATGCTGTACCCCATGATTCAGTGGGTAGCACTCCTACCTGTGAGTTATGAAGACTCCAGAGACTTGAGCACAAAAACCTAGGCTGACACTCCAGTGCAGTACTGAATGAGTGCTGCACTGTCGGAGGTGCTGTCTTTTGGATGAGGTGTTAAACCGAGGCCCTGTCTGCTCTCTCAGGTGGACGTAAAAGATCCCATGGCACTATTTTGAAGAACAGCAGGGGAGTTATCCCCAGTGTCCTGGCCAATATTTATCCCTCAATCAACATAACAAAAACAGATTATCTGGTCAGTGTCACATTGCTGTTTGTGGGAGCTTGCTGTGCGCAAATTGGCTGCCGCGTTTCCTACATTACAACAGTGACTACACTCCAAAAGTACTTCATTGGCTGCAAAGCACTTTGGAACGTCCGGTGGTCGTGAAAGGTGCTATATAAATGCAAGTCTTTCTTTATTACCAAAAGTTAAAATACAACTCCATATAAAGGAACATTTAATTGAAACCCACGCTTTATCAATTTCTTTTTAATAAGCTGATTTCCTTACAAAAGTACAATTTTTATTCCATTAAATGAGACTTTTAATTAGAAATCATTTCCATTCAGCACCAGCTTGAGGCTGTCAGCGTTCGCCGTTATTACAGGGTAAAACTGACAGCAACTTCTGGAGTCTGCACATGTGCAGTTAAATGCGGAAATCCGGAAGGTGCTGTCAGTGATACCCTGCTCCTCCACAGGCTGCGCTGTTGGAGTCTTTGCCGATGGAATCTGCACAGAAATAACTGTAATGGCGTGAACTTTGGGTAATTACCCACTAGTCTTTCGCTATATAAATACAAGTTGTTGTTGTGAAGACAGATGAAAAGGTTAGGGCTTGTTCAATCAGGAGTAACTGAGTTTTTAATGGTGTAATAAATGGTAATTACTGCTGAACAACCTCTCTGGCCCTGAAAAATTAATTTTACAAGTGTGGAGTCTCATTCCCTCAGAAGAAAATTAATGTTGCAGATTTAAAATAAAAATTACAATATATTTTTTCTGTTTTTCTCTTTTATGTCTCTCCATTAATCCTATGTGTATGTCCCAATTTTTTATTTTGCTACCCGTACAATGATTTAAATGTAATTAATATTTCTTGTTCTTTTAATTCCTGCTTTGCAGTCTGTGTGTCTCAGTGAGTATTCTTTAATCTGATTGCTTGAAGAGCCTCGTGTGCTCACAGATCCACCATTGAGGGCACCACGCTGGATCAGACACCCAAAAACTAGGAATCTCCACCGACAGGCCCGCAAAAAGTCTCGGGGCAACTGTACGCGAAAGCTGTTCCTTCGCTGCTCACAGCAAAATCCGTGCGATTAATTACCCAGATGTTTTTCTTTTGCAGGACTAATTGTTGTCCTTGCACCCATATCATTGATTACAATCTCCCTGAAACTTGGGAGCCACAACGCAATGGCATGTCTTAATTTCTGGACAATCACCCACGTTTTTAAAGAGCTACAATTAATTTAGTTATTTGGTTTGCTGGAATATTTTGTTATTAAACAGAATAAGTAGAGTTTGTGACAGTCCAAACAGCTTCTGGGGCCTAAAACAGCCCCTGAATCTCATGCCAATTTGGCTACACTTGGCTGAGTCTTCACATTCATAAAAAAATTCCTCTCTGCTTAACTGGCAGTAAACATTTAGGGAGTCATAGGTTTTGAATCTTTATCACTTCATTTAGCTTTGTAATGGTAACAGTGTCCCCATAAACATTTCCTCTCTCTGGCAATAAAACCTATGGTCTTGAGTCTCCAGCATTGCATTTAGCTTTACAATGGTAACGGAGTGTAGTGACTTTTGTTGGGTAAATTAGTCATTGCAAAACTGAAAATGAAAACCTGTTGCAACTAGCAACAGAGTGTAGATTTGTTTTATTTTATTTTTTTAACAGTTTTAATCAGCTAGTGTTGGATTACTCAATTTGTAGCTATCTTGTTACGCGGTTATATCTCATTTGTCAAAATGGTAAAACCATCACTGCAATACTTTCTTTGTTTTTGTCTTACGAATAATTACATAGCTTCCCAGCATTCAATGTGCAAACAATTGTTCTCTTTTAGTTTTTGAGATGACGTGATCATCGAAATTAAAATTAAACGTATGTGACAAAATTAGTATATGAAAAATGCATTCATATAAAATAATATAACCCACCTCAACATAAAAAAGGTTAGTATTTAGAGGGATTATATAAACGCTCGGCTAATTTCTTACTGTGGCTGGTCTGAAGCGAGTGGGTTATCAATGATTGAAAACCCTGTACTTATGATTTCACATGTTCCTTCCTACTGCTGAACTTGATTGCTCCCTTTTCTTAAAACAGACGGTATTGTCCTAGTTCTGACACCATTAAGGAAATATTTTGATCTTATTTATTTGAAATGTTTGCACTGTTTCTAATTTCCTTATGTATAATAGGCACAAACATGGCAGAAAGCCAATCACGAGTTGCAATGTTCACTCCTCTTAATTCAAAGTGTAGCATCTGTTCTCATCAGCCCTGTGTCACAGTCTGGCAGGAAGATCTCTGATAGTCTCATGCTACTCAGGTCGCCTGTGTATGGGAGAGGAAGGTGGGCCGCTGCTTATCTCAGCCTGGACCAGAAGAAGGCCTGCGATAGGATATCACATATTACATGATGGACATGCTCCATGCTCTCCAAAATGGGGTTTGGAGAAGGAATCCACAATTGGCTCACACTGCTCTACACCGACACCTTAGCAGATTTAAACAACGGGTTGGAATCGGAAACCTTTCTGATCAGATCCAGAGTCAGGCAGGGCTGTCCGCTCTCTCCTCTGTCACGTTTGTGTTGTGAGTTTCTGAGCTTGAGGAGCGGCTGGAATCAATGCAGTGCATCCGGGAGTCTGAGAGTTTCCTCAAACGTACGTTCCAGGAGGTGGTCACCCCACAGCTACAGAAGGTGCAGGAGGTGAGGGAATGGGTGACCACCAGACAGGGTAGGAGTAAGACACAGGTAGTGCAAGAATTCCCCAAGCCACTAACACTCGCTAACCAGTTTTCAGTTTTGAATACCGGGGAGGGTGACGACTCCTTTGAGGAATGCAGTAAGAATCAAACCCCGGCACCACGGGAAATTTGACTGCACGTAGTGGAAAAAGTAAGTGTAGAAATGCAGTAATCATAGGGGATTTGATAGTTAGGGGCACAGACAAGCGTTCCTGTAACCGCAAACGTGATTCCTGAATGGTATGTTGCCTCCCTGGTGCCAGGGTAAAAGATATTGTTCAAGAAAGGGTGTAAGGACAATCCTAGTAACTACAGGCCGGTCAGTTTAACATCAGTGGTGGGTAAAGTTTTAGAAACAATAATCAAGGAAAAAATTACCGGGCACTTGGAGAGGTTTAAGCTAATTAAGGAGAGCCAACACGGATTTGTAAAGGGCAGATCGTGTTTGACTAAACTAATTGAATTTTTTGATGAAGTAACAGGGAGAATTGATGAAGGGAATGCAATGGATGTTGTCTACATAGATTTTAGGAAGGCATTTGACAAAGTACCACAGAGAAGGCTGGTTAACAAAATTGAGGCTCATGGAATAGGTGGGTCAGTGGCAGCTTGGATAAGGAATTGGCTTAAGGACAGAAAACAGCGAGTTGTGGTAAATGGCAGTTTTTCAGACTGGAGGATGGTAGACAGTGGTGTTCCCCAAGGCTCAGTGCTGGGACCACTGCTTTTTTTGATATATATATATAAATGACCTGGATATTGGAATACAGAGTAGAATTTCTAAATTTGCCGATGACACCAAACTTGGGGGTGTGGCATACAGTGATGATGATATCAATCGACTGCAACAGGACATAGATAGGCTAGCAGAATGGGCAGACAAGTGGCAGATGGAATTTAATACAGAGAAGTGTGAGGTGATGCAGTTTGGCAGAAGGAACAGAGAGAGGCAATATACACTTAATGGCACAGTTTTAAAGAGTGTGCAGGACAGAGGGACCTGGGAGTTAATGTGCATAGGTCCCTGACGGTGGCAGGACATATTGAGAGAGTGGTTAGCAAAGCATAAAAGCATATGGCACCTTGGGCTTCATAAATAGAGATATTGAGTACAAAAGCAGAGAAGTTATGCTGTACCTTTATAAAGCGCTGGTTAGGCCACAACTGGAGTATTGCATCCAGTTCTGGTCACCTCACTTTAGGAAGGATGTGAAGGCCCTTGAGAGGGTGCAGAGGAGATTTACCAGAATGGTTCTGGGGATGGGAGATCTTAGCTACGAGGACAGGTTGGAGAAGCTGGATTTGTTTTCATCAGAGCAAAGGAGGTTGAGGGGTGATTTGATAGAGGTGTACAAGATTATGACGGGTTTGGATAGGCTAGGCGGGGAAAGGCTGTTCCCACTAGTTGATGGTACAAGGACTAGGGGACACAGATTTAAGGTTTTGGGCAAGAGATACAGGGGGGATGTGAGGAAATAAAATTTTATGCAGCGAGTGGTGAGGACCTGGAACTCGCTGCCAACGGAAGTGGTGGAAGCGGAGACAATCAATGTTTTCAAGGGGAGACTGGATAGGCACTTGATTGAAATAAACTTGCAGGGCTACGGGGATAGAGCGTGGGAATGGGACTGACTGGATTGCTCTGCAGTGAGCCGGCGCGGACTCGATGGGCCGAATGGCCTCCTTCTGTGCTGTTATGACTCTATGGGCTGGATTTTGAATGACCCATGGAGTCGGGTTTGGAGGCGTGTGGGGGGTTAAATTTGCGGGGTCGGGGGTCCCGACCCCATCCCGACTCCATCCCGCCTCCACGCAATTTTGACAAAATCAGTCGCGGGGTTCCCGACTCTGTCCCACCTCCAAGAGGCGGGAGAGGCCTTTAAAGCCCTTAACAAGCCCTAAATTGGCTCTGTAATGCCATTTTGAAACGTTTTAGCTAGTTTAACCCTTTTCCGACGTGAAGTACGCCTGATGTGAAACACTCCAGTGAAACCTGGCGGGAGCACAAGTGGATAGCTGACTATCAGCTGCAGGTCCACTATTACAACGGAGATGTGATGAAGGTAGTAGTAGTATTAGGTGTGAAAGTCGCCTCTGATGCTGCTGCATTGAATGTCTTCAGAGACTGCATGGCCTTTGGGAGAGGACTTGGATGCAAAATCTCTCTCTCAATCTCTCTCTCTCAATCTCTCTCTCTCTCTCTCTCTCTCTCTCGCTCTCGCTCTCTCCTTTTCACATTTTGTATCCAGGTCCACTCACATCAGAAGCCAGGAAGATCCTCTCTCAGCAATACCCAGACAGTCTCTGAGACCAGGCAGGCAGTCTCTGACCTGCAATGCAGCAGCAATGATGACATCATCAGAGGCGACTTTCAGACTCAAACTACTAATTAGTTCATGGGTTCCCACATGCTGGAACTCAATTGCCCAATTAAGTGAAAATTGCATCATTCATCCACATTAATCTGGAGTCGGGGGGGGGGGGGCAACACGAAATGCGGATGACATGACCCCAACCCGACCCTAAGACAAAATCCAGCCCTATGACTCTATGGCCGCGATTTTATCGATAGGAGCAGGAGTAGGCCAATCGGCCCCTCGAGCCTGCTCCGCCATTCAAAAAGATCATGGCTGATCCAATCTTGGCCTCAACACCACTTTCCCGCTCCCTCCCCATACCCCTTGACTCCCTTGTAGTTCAAATGTCTGTCAATCTCCGCCTTGAATATATTCAGTGACTCCGCCTCCACAGCTCTCTGGGGTAGAGAATTCCAAGGATTCATGACCCTCTGAGAGAAGAAATTCCTCCTCATCTCCGTCTTAAATGGGTGACCCCTTATTCTGAAACTATGCCCCCTAGTTCTAGATACCCCCACTAGGGGAAACATCCTCTCAGCATCCACCCTGTCAATCCCCCTCAGAATCTATTATGTTTCAATAAGATCACCTCTCATTCTTCTAAACACCAATGAGTATAAGCCCAACCTGCTCAACCTTTCGTCATACGTCAACCCCTTCATCCCAGGAATCAACCTAGTGAACCTTCTCTGCACTGCCTCCAATGCAAGTATATCCTTCCTTAAATATGGAGACCAAAACTGTATGCAGTACTCCAGGTGCGGTCTCACCAGCACCCTGTAAAGTTGCATCAAAACTTCCCTACTTTTATACACTATCCCTCTTGCAATAAAGGCCAACATTTCATTAGCCTTCCTAATTACTTGCTGTACCTGCATGCTAACTTTTTGTGTTTCATGTACTAGGACCCCAGATCCCTTTTTACCGCAGCATTTTGTAATCTCACTCCATTTAAATAATAATTTGCTTTTTCATTCTTCCTTCCAAAGTGGATAACCTCACCTTTTCCCACATTATACTCCATCTGCCAAATGTTTGCCCGCTCACTTAGCCTGTCTATATCCCTTTGCAGGCTCTTTGTGTCCTCCTCACAACTTGCTAACCCACCTGTCTTTGTATCATCAGCAAATTTGGCTACAGTACACTCGGTCCCTTCATCCAAGTCATTAATATAGATTGTAAATAGTTGAGGCCCCAGCACTGATCCCTGTGGTACCCCACTAGTTACAGTTTGCCAACCTGAAAATGACCCATTTATCCCGACTCTGTTTTCTGTTAGTTAGCCAATCCCCTATCCATGCCAATATATTACCCCCAACCCTGTGCGCGCTTATCTTGTGCAGTAACCTTTTATGTGGCACCTTATCGAATGCCTTCTGGAAATCCAAATACACTACATCTACTGGTTCCCCTTTATTCACCCTGCTTGTTACATCCTCAAAAAACTCTATAGCAAATTTGTCAAACAAGATTTCCCTTTCATAAAACCATGTTGACTCTGCTTGATAGTCTTATGATTTTCTAAATGTCCTGCTATTACCTCCTTAATAATGGATTCCAGCATTTTCCCAATGACAGATGTTAGGCTGACTGGCCTATAGTTTCCTGCTTTCTGTCTCCCTCCTTTCTTGAATAGTGGCGTTACATTTGCGGTTTTCCAATCCGCTGGGACCACTCCAGAATCCAGAGAATTTTGGTAGATTACAACCAACGCAGCCACTATCTCTGCAGCCACTTCTTTTAAGACCCTAGGATGAGGGCCATCAGGTCCAGGGGACTTGTCGGCCTTTAGCCCCATTAGTTTGCCTAGTACTTTTTCTCTAGTGATAGAGATTGTTTTAAGTTCCTCCCTCCCTATAGCCCCTTGATTATCTATTATTATTGGGATGTTTTTAGTGTCTTCTACCATGAAGACCGATCCAAAATAATTGTTTAGAGTCCCTGCCATTTCTCTATTTCCCATTATTAATTCCCCAGTCTCATCCTCTAAGGGACCAACATTTACTTTAGCTACTTTCTTCCTTTTTATATACCTGTAGAAGCTCTGTCTGTTTTTAAATTGATTGGAGGCGGGTTGACAGTGGGTTTCCTGCCCTCTGTCAATCTTTGCGATTTTGCCAGATGTCCCGCCTCCAAACCCGCCCCCTGAGTGCCGGCAAAATTCCGGCCATCGACTGGGGCAGGTATGGCAGCTCAACATTCCTGGTTACAGGATTTTCAGATGGGATAGAGAGGGAGGTGAAAAGGGAGGGGGAGTCACGGTATTGATTAAAGAAACTATTACAGCTGTGAGGAGGGATGATATGTTGGAGGGATCATCAAACGAGGCCATATGGGTCGAATTGAAAAACAAAAAAGGGGTGATCACACTGCTGGGAGTGTACTACAGACACCCAAACAGTGAGCGGGGGATAGAAGAACAAATATGTGGACAAATTTCTGAGAAGTGCAAAAACTATAGGGCAGTAATAGTAGGGGATTTCAACTACCCCAATATTAACTGGGATAAAATTAGTGTGAAGGGTATAGAGGGTGCGGAATTCCTAAAATGCATCCAGGAGAACCTTTTTAGCCAGTATGTAGCAAGCCCAACAAGGGAGGAGGCGGTCTGGACTTAGTTTTAGGGAATGAAGCTGGGCAGGTAGAAGGCATATCAGTGGGGGAGCATTTTGGTGCTAGTGACCATAATTCTGTTAGATTTAAGGTAGTTATGGAAAAGGACAAGGATAGACCAGGAATAAAAATTCTAAATTGGGGAAAAGCAAATTTTGCTAAGCTCAGAGGGGATTTAGCCATAGTGGACTGGAAACAGCTACTTGAAGGTAAATCAGTCTCAGAGCAGTGGAAGGCATTCAAGGAGGAGATCCGGAGGGTTCAGACCAAATATGTGCCCTTAAAGAAAAAAGGTGGGACTATCAAATCTAGAGCCCCCTGGATGTCTAGGGACATACAGGGTAGGATAAAGAAAAAAAGGGAGGCTTATGACAGATACCGAGGGCTAAATACTGCAGAATCTTTAGAGGAGTACAGAAAGTGCAGGGATGCAATTAAAAAGGATATTAGGAAAGCAAAGAGAGAACATGAAAAATTCTTGCCAAGTAAAATCAGGGAAAACCCAAAGATGTTTTATAAATATATTAAGAGTAAGAGGATAACTAAAGAAAGGGTAGGGCCTATTAGAGATCATGAGGGTAATCTGTGTGTGGAGGCGGGAGACGTCAGTAGGGTTCTTAATGAATACTTTGCGTCTGCTTTCACAAAGAAGAGGGGCGAAGCAGATATTGCTATCAGGGAGGTGGAGTGTGAAATATTAGATGAAATAAACATAGTGAGAGAGGAAGTATTAAGGGGTTTAGCAGCTTTAAAAGTGGATAAATCCCCAGGCACGGATGAAATGTATCCTAGGCTGTTAAGCGAAGCAAAAGAGGAAATAGCAGAGGCCCTGACCATCATTTTCCCATCCTCTCTGGCTTCAGGTGTGGTGCCGGAGGACTGGAGGACTGCTAATGTGGAACCCTTGTTTAAAAAGGGAGAAAAGGATAGACCGAGTAATTACAGGCCAGTCAGCCTAACCTCGGTGGTGGGAAAATTATTGGAAAGAATTCTGAAGGACAGGATAAATCTGCATTTAGAAAGACACGGATTAATCAAGGATAGTCAGCATGGATTTGTTAAGGGAAGGTTGTGTCTGACAAACTTGATTGAATTTTTTGAGGAGGTAACAAGGAGGGTAGATGAGGGTAGTGCATTTGATGTAGTGTATATGGACTTTAGCAAGGCTTTTGATAAGGTTCCACATGGCAGACGGGTCACGAAGTTAAAAGCCCATGGGATCCAGGGCAAAGTGTCAAGTTGGATTCAAAACTGGCTCGGAGGCAGGAAGCAGAGGGTAATGGTTGATGGGTGTTTTTGTGACTGGAAGGCTGTTTCCAGTGGGGTTCCGCAGGGCTCAGTACTAGGTCCCTTGCTTTTTGTGGTATATATCAATGATCTAGACTTGAATATAGGGGGTATGATTAAGAAGTTTGCAGATGATACTAAAATCGGCTGTGTGGTTGATACTGAAGAAGGAAGCTGTAGACTGCAGGAAGATATCAATAAATTGGTCAGGTGGGCAGAACAGTGGCAAATGGACTTCAATCCGGAGAAGTGTGAGGTAATGCATTTGGGGAGGGCTAACAAGGAAAGGGAATACACATTAAATGGTAGGACACTGAGTAGTGTAGAGGAACAAAGGGACCTTGGAGTGCATGTCCACAGATCCCCGAAGGTAGCAGGCCAGGTAGATAAGGTGGTTAAGAAGGCATACGGAATGCTTGCCTTTATTAGCCGTGGCATAGAATACAAGAGCAGGGGGGTTATGCTTCAACTGTATAAAACACTAGTTAGGCCTCAGCAAGAGTACTTCATGCAGTTCTGGTCATCACATTACAGGAAAGATGTGATTGCACTAGAGAGGGTACAGAGGAGATTTACAAGGATGTTGCTGGGAGTAGAGAATCTTAGCTATGAGGAAAGACTGGATAGGCTGGGTTTGTTTTCCTTGGAACAGAGGAGGCTGAGGGGAGACCTTATTGAGGTGTATAAAATTATGAGGGGCCTAGATAAAGTGGATAGAAAGGACCTATTTCCCTTAGCAGAGGGGTCAAAAACCAAGGGGCACAGATTTAAAGTAATTGGTGGAAGGTTTAGAGGGGATTTGAGCGGAAATTTCTTCACCCAGAGGGTTGTGGGGGTCTGGAACTCACTGCCTGAAAGGGTGGTAGAGGCAGAAACCCGAACCACATTTAAAAAGTACTTGGATGTGCACTTGAGATGCTGTAACCTGCAGGGCTACGGACCAAGAGCTGGGAAGTGGGATTAGGCTGGTAAGCTCTTTGTTGGCCGGTGCAGACACGATGGGCTGAAATGGCCTCCTTCCGTGCTGTAACTTTCTATGATTCTATGACTGTATATCACCAAGCGGGTGCAGGGCATTCTGCGAGGGGAAGGGGAACAGCCAGAAGTCGTGGTCCATGTTGGAACCAATGACATAGGCAGAAAAGTGTTGAGGTCCTTCAGGCAGAGTTTCAGGAGCTAGGAAAGAGATTAAAAAACAGGAATTCAAAGGTAGTAATCTCAGGATTACTCCCAGTGCCACGTGTTAGTGAGTATAGAAACAGGAAAATAGTGCAGGTAAATGTGTGGCTGTAGAAGTGGTGCAGGAGGGAGGGTTTCAGATTCTTGGGGCATTGGGACCAGTTCTGGGGGAAGGGGCACCTGTACAGGATGGACGGGTTGCACCTGAACAAAGCCGGGACCAATGTTCTCGCTGAGAGGTTAACTAGTACTGTTAGTGAGGGTTTAAACTAATTTGCCAGGAGGAGGGGAACCAGAAAATAGCAGAAAGGAGCAGAAATGAGATCAGAGGACAGAGAGATATAAACAACAGCAAAATTAGAAATATCCTAAAAATTGCAGAGACCAGATTGAGGAAAATAGCAAAAGTGATGAAGAAGGTATTAAATTGTATGTACGTCAATGTCCATAGTGTAACAAATAAGGTTGGTGAGCTGCAGGCACAAATTCCTATGGGATTATGATGTGGTTGCATTAACAGTGTCATGACTCAAACAAGGCCAGGAATAGGTTCTTAATATTCCTGGTTACCAAGTATTCAGGAATGATAGAGAAGGAAAAAGAGGAGGGGCGTGTCAGTAATGATTAAGGATGATGTTATAGTTCTAAATAGAAAGGATATACTAGATGATTATGGACTGAATCTATTTGGCTTGAGTTGAGGAACAGGGGAGGAGCTGTTACATTGCTGGGAGTTTTTTTTAATGGAGCTCCAAACAGGGAGAAGGAGATAGATGAAAAGATTTGTCAGCAAATTTCAAAGGTGTGCAACAAAAATAGAGTAGTAATATTAGGAGACTTTAATTACCCTAACATAGACTGGGAAAAACATAGTGCTAAGGGTAGGGAAGGAGAGGAATATCTGATGTGTGTGCAGAAAAACAGTAGTTGTAATGTAGGGCAGAGTATAAATCAGGAAATTAGAGGTGCATGTAACAAGGGTAATACAGTGATCATGGGGGACTTTAATCTACATATAGACTGGGCAAACCAAATTTGCAGTAATAGTGTGGAGGACGAATTCATGGAATGTATGCAAGATAGTTTTCTGGATCAGTGTGTTGAGGAACCAACTAGGGAACAGGCTATTTTAGATCTAGTATTGTGCAATGAGAAAGGGTTAATTAATAATCTTGTAGTAAAGGAACCTTTAGGGAAGAGTGACCATAATATAATAGAATTTTATATTGAGTTTTAAAGTGACTTAGTTAAATCCAAAACTAGGGTCTTAAATCTAAACAAAGCAAACTACGTAGGTATGAAGGGCGAGTTGGCTGCGGTAGATTGGGAAACTACATTAAAAGGTATGGCAGTCTTCTTCTTAGGCAGTCCCTCGGAACTGAGGATGACTTGCTTCCACATTAAAAATGAGTTCTCAGGTGACTGATGAGTCCAATGCAGGACCTACAGTCTCTGTCACAGGTGCGGCAGAAGGTGGTTGAAGGGGTGGGTGGGTGGGGTGCTTGGGTTGACGTGCACTCCTTGCGCTGCTTGTGCTTGGCTTCCGCTTGCTCCCAGCGAAGAGACTCAAGGTGTTCGGCGCCTTCCCGGATGCTTCTCCTCCACTTTGTGCGGTCTTGGGCCAGGGATTCCCAGGTGTCAGTGGGGATGTTGCACTTTTTCAAGGAGGCTTGGAGGGTGTCCTTGAAGCGTTTCCTCTGCCCACCTGGGGCTCTCTTGCCGTGCCGGAGCTCCGAGTAGAGCGCTTGTTTTGGGAGTCTATCGGGCATGCGGACGATGTGACCCGTCCATCGGAGCTGATCGAGCGTGGTCAAAGCTTCGATGCTGGGGATGTTGGCCTGAGCAAGAACACTGACGTTGGTGTGCCTATCCTGCCAATGGATTTGCAGGATCTTGCGGAGGCAGCGTTGGTGGTACCTCTCCAGTGCTTTGAGGTGCCTGCTGTACATGGTCCATGTCTCTGAGGCATACAGGAGGGCGGGTATCACTGCTGCTCTGTAGACTATGAGCTTAGTGCCAGGTTTGAGGTCCTGGTCTTCAAACACTCTCTTCCTCAGGCGACCGAAGGCTGCACTGGCACACTGAAGGCGGTGTTGGACTTCGTCATCGCCATCTGCCCTTGTTGACAGTAGGCTCCCGAGGTATGGAAAGTGGCCCACGTTGTCCAAGGCCTTGTCGTGGATTTTGATAATCAGGGGGGCAGTACTGTGTGGCGGGGGCAGGTTGGTAGAGGACCTTTATCTTACGGATGTTTAGTGTAAGGCCCACGCTCTCGTACGCTTCGGTGAAGGTATTGACGATGGTTTGGAGTTTGACCTCCGAGTGAGCGCAGACGCAAGCGTCGTCTGCATACTGTAATTCGACGACAGAGGATGGGACGACCTTGGATCTGGACTGGAGGTGATGGAGGTTGAACAGTTTCCCGTTTGTTATGTAAATTAGCCTTGCTTGACCCCGGTCCGTACGTGAATTGGGTCTGTGGTGGAACCGTTGGTCAGGATCACGGCTTGCATGTCGTCGTGAAGCAGGTGGAGGATGGTGACAAACTTTTGAGGGATGAGCAATGGCTAGCATTTAAAGAATTAATACATAATTTACAACAAATATACATTCCTTTAAGGCACAAAAACCCCACAGGAAAAGTGGTCCAACCGTGGCTAACAAGAGAAGTTAAAGATAGTATTAGATCAAAGGAAGAGGCTTATAGTGCTGCCAAAAAGGGTAGTAAGCCTGAGGACTGGGAGGATTTTAGAATTCAGCAAAGGAGGACCAAGAAATTGATAAAGAAAGGGAAAATAGAATATGAGAGTAAACTAGCGAGAGACATAAAAACAGACTATAAAAGCTTCTATAGGTATGTAAAAAGGAAAATATTAGCGAAAGTAAATATGGGTCCCTTACAGGCTGAGACAGGAGAAATTATAATGGGGAATAAGGAAATGGCAGAGAAAGTAAGCAAATACTTTGGCCGCGATTTTGCCATAGGAGGCAGGTTGGAGTCGGGTTGGCGGGTTCCGATCCTGCTGCCAGTTTCAGCCGCTCCGTAATAACAATTTTCATGCAACTGGGTTCATTAAGCCCGCCGTGCGCGTAACCGGCCCAATCAGTGGGTGCAGGTCTGCTGCTTGCCTCTGCTGACGTCTTTGATTCAGGAGCTTTTAAGGGGCCCATGTAGCCTTTGGATTTCATTTCCTTTCTGCTGCTCCTGAAAACGGGCAATTGTAACATGACTGTTGCAAGATGTAAGGCTGCTCCTCGTTTTGATGATGACTCCCTCCATGCTCTTGTGGAGGGAGTAAGAGGGCGCAGTGAAGCTCTGTTCCCTCCCAATGGCCGGAGGAAGCTTCTTCAGCACACAAAGGCAGCCTGGCTGCAAATTGCTGAGAGCTAAGTGCAAGGTCCTTGTGCTAACGCACCTGGGTGCAGTGCCGAAAAAGGTTCAATGATCTGCTACGCTCAGCAAAAGTGAGTATCACATCACACTTACCTTCATTCTGCCTCCCATCTCTTCTCATCACCAGCACTCGGCATTGTCAACCTACTCCTCCAAATCCCAACTTACCCCTACTTCCCTTGCACCATTGACTATCCCTCTCTCCATGTACAGAATTACTTCACCATCCTACTATGCACCCCTCACACTCGCTCTCACTGTTATGGCAATGGCAACAACTAACAACGCACAGGGAGGCACCTTGGTATTGGCACCTCACTCATCTTTCTCTCCCTCTAAGCTTCTATGTTATGGATTCTTTAAACTCACTCCATCAATCTTGCTGAAACTCCACTTGTGTCCCTCATTGCAGGAAAAGAGAGCCCACAATAAGAGGAAGAGAGGGAGGACAGGAGAAGTCCCACCATCCCTGGCGACTTTAACAAATGCTGAGGAGGCTGCTCTTGACATCATCGGAGGTACAGAGGAGCTGGAAGTGGGGGACGGAGAGATGGGCGCAGTAGAGCAAGCTGGTGACAAAATAGATTTGCAATCCTCTCATTTAGATTTCATGAGTGACTGATATGGCATCTGATGTTCATAGAGATTGAGTTCTGATCATCTGCGCAATAGGATGTGTCTGCTACCTAAATATCACATGTCTAACTCATGCCTTTACTCCCTCACAGGACCATCGAGAGCCCCCCTCCCCACTGTCCTGGAGGAAGAGCCGGACAACTCCTCAGAGGAACCTGCAGCCTCTGAGGGAGCAGCATCACCAGAAATCAGCGCACCCAGCTCCAGCGCAGATACGCACACCTCGGTGGGTCCTTCGCGACATAGAGTAGTGTTGTCACCTGGTGTATCACAGCTCACAAGTGAGCATCAGCAGATGGTGGAGACAACGACAGCAGTGGAGACTCCTCGCCGGAGGTCACAGGACGCTCCTAGCTCTGCTCAGCTGCATGTAGACGCTGTGCCTCTGGGGTCATCCAGAAAGAGAGCGGTGCTGGAACTTCAGGAACAAGTGCAGGAGTCTCTGACAGGGTTTGTATCCACGGTAACTGCGAGTGTGCAGAGAATGGAGGAGTCCATCTCAAATATGAGCAATGCCGTGGTGCACTCAATGGCGAATGTAGGTGCTGCCATGGAAAGGGTGGCAACCTCCATGGAGGACATAAATCGCCAGACTCAAATGAGCATGGTGACTCTTCTAAATAGATGGTCTGCTATGGAGGATAGATGATAACGTTTGTCATCCTGATTTTAAAAGTATTAAAGAAAAGTGATGGCAAAGATTCAAAGATCTGGCCTATGTGTGCTCAGAAATGGAAGTTGCACAGTGAGGGGTCAGGGCGCCTTTCATCTGTAATGCTGGTGGTGAGAGTGATAGGAAACCACAGTTTATTGTACAGATGATGTATGGTGTGTTAAGAAGGTCGGCCAGACATTCATTTCCATGTGCCAGCCACATGTGGTTGATGCGTAAACTTACACGAATCTGGCATGGATGAGTGCATCCCTTGCCTCACGGCCAGCAATTTGGTCGCCTGCTGGTGGAATTGGCACATCTGCCCCCGCAAGGTGTCCCTCATCTGGTGCCTCCTCCTCCACCTCCACCTCATCCTCCTCCTTCTCCTCATCATCCTCCTCATCCTCCTCTTCCGAGGAGGCTGTGCACTGAGCCACTTGTTCCTCAGGCAGCGCTAAGCCATGCTGCTGTGCGATGTTGTGCAGGGCACAGCAGACCACGATGATTCTGGAGACCCTGGCTGGTGCATATTGTAGGGCTCCACCAGATCTGTCGAGGCATCAGAATCGCATTTTGAGCAAGCCGATGGTTTGCTCGATGATGCTTCTGGTGGAAATGTGGCTCGCATTGTAGCGCTCCTCAGCTTCGTTTGATGGCCTCCTCATCGGTGTCATGAGCCACTTTTTCAGGGGATAGCCCTTGTCTCCAAGTAGCCATCCGGAAAGTTGGGTTGGCGGATTGAAGAGCTGAGGCACAGTAGACTGCCGCAGGATGAATGAGTCATGGCAACTGCCAGGGAACTTGCCGCAAACATGCATAATGTTCTGACGAAAGGTCTTCGACCTGAAACGTTAACTCTGTTTCTCTCTCCACGGATGCTGCCTGGCCTGCTGAGTTTTTCCAGCGTTTTCTGTCGTTATTTTGCATAATGTTCTTCCTGAGGTTACACACCAGCTGGACATTAAGGGAGTGGAAGCCCTTGCGGTTCACAAAAACAGCTGGGTTGTGATGGGGTGCCCTAATGGCCACATGTGTGCAGTCTACGACGCCCTGCACCCTTGGGAAGTCTGCCATATTTGCAAAGCCAACTGCATGCCCGGTTACACTTGCTTCATCCGTGGAGAAGTGGATGTAATTGTGCGACTTTGCAAAGAGGGCATTGGTAACCTGAGTGATGCAAGTGTGTGCGGCCGACTGGGAGATGCCGCTGATGTCTGCTGATGATCCCTGGAAGGACCCTGAAGCAAAGAAGTTGAGTGCGGTGGTGACTTTGACAGCCATTGGTAAGGAGTGTCCACCCGCGCCTCTGGGCTCCAGGTCTTGGTGCAGCATTGTGCAGATGTCAGCGACTACCTCTCGCGAAAGTCTCAGCCTCCTTTGGCACTGCTTCTCACTCATGTTGTGGAAGCTCATCCTCTGCCTGTAAACCCTGTGTTGGGGGTATCTCCTGCGGCACGGTGCAGCCCTGCGCTGACGCCCTCTGCCCTGTGCAGCATCACGTGGCTGAGGAGAAGGTTGGCGCTCCTGTTGTTGCTGCTGCTGTTGTGCCTGATTCTGCTGCTGCGGCTGCTCTTCCTCTAATTCTGAGGACCAGGATAAGAGGGTATAAATGGTTCCCATCACGCTGGTATATATCTCAGTTGAGGAAGAGATATTACAAGCGCTCAGTCAATGTGGCCAGAGGGCATTCCAAGGAGGTCACAATGCATATGGATCTCAGCTTAAACACTCACAAGCTCAGTAGACCTGCAAAATCTGTTCCAAAACCTCAAAGCACAAAGTTCTGGCATCTGAATGTCAGCCACGTTGCAGGTCCGCTTTTATGCTGCAGGAGCAGCTGTCAACAATTCAGCTGCTTGCTGAACCCGGCACAATCAGCTGGCGTGTTTGTCGCACGACGGGCAACACACTGAAAAAGTAGGAAAATGGGAATTGCCAGGAGAAATGGGATTATCTAGGTAGATAACAAGCGGTTAACTTTCTTCAGTGCCTCTCTTGTTGTTTGGTGTTGGGTCTGATCGTGACTCGCAGACCCGACACTTTGCAAAGTTGCATGGAGGCGGGATGGCGGTGGGTTCACAATCCGCCATCAGTCATTTGGATTTTAACTCCTGACCCGCCTCCAAACCCGCCCTCTGAGCGCCGGCAAAATCGCGGCATTTGTGTCTGTCTTCACGGAAGAAGATGCAAAAATCTTCCCGGAAATAGTGGAGGACCAAGGGTCTAGCAAGAATGAGGAACTGAAAGAAATTAGTATTAGTAAAGAAGTAGTACTGGAGAAATTAATGGGACTGAAAGCCGATAAATCCCCTGGACCTGATGGCCTACATCCTAGGATTTTGAAAGAGGTAGCTATAGAGATAGTGGATGCATTGGTTGTCATTTTCCAAAATTCCATAGATTCTAGAACGGTTCCCGCGGATTGGAAGGTAGCAAATGTAACCCCACTATTTAAGAGAGAAGGGAAAGAGAAAATGGGGAACCAAAGACCAGTTAGCCTGACATCAGTAGTAGGGAAAATGCTAGAATCTATTATTAAGGACATGGTAACAGGGCACTTAGAAAAGAATGATAGGATTGGGCAGAGTCAACACGGATTAATGAAAGGGAAATCGTGTTTGACAAATCTGTTAGAATTTTTTGAGGTTGTAACTAGCAGAATAGATAAGGGGGAACCAGTGGATGTGGTGTATTTGGATTTTCAGAAGACATTCGATAAGGTGCCACACAAGAGGTTATTAAACAAAATTAGGGCTCATGGGATTAGGAGTAATATACTAGCATGGATTGAGGATTGGTTAACGGACAGAAAACAGAGAGTAGGAATAAACGGGTCATTTTCAGGTTGGCAGGCTGTAACTAGTGGGGTACCGCAAGGATCAGTGCTTGGGCCTCAGCTATTCACAATCTACATCAATGATTTGGATGAGGGGACCAAATGTAATATATCCAAGTTTGCTGATGATACAAAGCTGGGTGGGAATGTAAGTTGTGAGGAGGATGCAAGGAGGCTTCAAGGGATATAGACAGGTTAAGTGAGTGGGCAAGAACATGGCAAATGGAATATAATGTGGAGAAATGTGAAGTTATCCACTTTGGTAGGAAAAATAGAAAAGCAAAGTATTTTTTAAATGGTGAGAGATTGGGAAATGTTGGTGTTCAGAGGAACCTGGATGTGCTTGTACACGAATCACTGAAAGTTAACATGCAGGTACAACAAGCAATTAGGAAAGCAAATGGTATGTTGGCCTTTATTACAAGAAGATTTGAGTATAAGAGTAAAGACGTCGTACTGCAATTATATAGGGCCCTGGTGAGACCACACCTGGAGTATTGTGTACAGTTTTGGTCTCCTTACCTAAGGAAGGATATACTTGCCATAGAGGGAGTGCAACGAAGGTTCACCAGACTGGTTCCTGGGATGGGGGGGATTATCCTATGAGGACAGATTGAGTAGACTAGGCCTATATCATAGAATCATAGAATCATAGAAGATAGGAGCAGGAGTAGGCCATTCGGCCCCTCTAGCCTGCTCCGCCATTCAATGCGATCATGGCTGATCATCCAAATTCAGTACCCTGTCCCTGCTTTCTCCCCATATCCCTTGATCCCTTTAGCCTTAAGAAATATATCCAACTCCTTCTTGAATCTATTTAATGAATTGGCCTCTACTGCCTTCTGTGGCAGAGAATTCCACAGGTTCACCACCCTCTGGGTGAAGAAATTCCTCCTAATTTCTGTCTTAAATGGCTTACCCCTTATCCTTAGACTGTGACCCCTGGTTCTGGACTCCCCGACCATCGGGAACATCCTTCCTGCATCTAGTTTGTCCTGTCCTATCAGAATTTTATAAGTTTCAATGAGATCCCCTCTCATTGTTCTAAACTCCAGCGAGTATAAGCCCAATCGACCCAATCTCTGGTATCAGCCTTGTGAATCTTCGCTGAACTCCTTCCATGGCAAGAACATCCTTCCTCAGATAAGGCGACCAAAACTGCACACAGTACTCAAGGTGTGGTCTCACCAAGGCCCTGTACAACTGCAGCAAGACATCCTTGTTCCTGTACTCAAACCCTCTCGCTATGAAGGCCAACATACCATTTGCCTTCTTAACCGCCTGCTGCATCTGCATGCTTACCTTCAGCGACTGGTGCACAAGGACACCCAGGTCTCGTTGCACTTCCCCTTCTCCCAATCTATTGCCATTCAGATAATAATCTGCCTTTCTGTTTTTGACACCAAAGTGGATAACCTCGCATTTATCCACGTTATATTGCATCTGCCACGCTTCTGCCCAATCACCCAACCTGTCCAAATCATCCTGGAGTTTCTCGGCATCCTCCTCGCAGCACACACGCCTACCCAGTTTTGTGTCGTCTGCAAACTTGGAGATATTACATCTAGTTCCCTCGTCTAGATCATTAATATATATTGTGAATAGCTGGGGTCCAAGGACCGATCCCTGCAGTACCCCACTAGTCACAGCCTGCCACTCAGAAAAAGACCCGTTTATTCCAACGCTTTGCTTTCTGTCTGCCAACCAGTTCTCTATCCAAGTCAATACCTTGCCCCCAATCCCATGTGCCTTAACTTTACACGCTAATCTCTTATGCGGGACCTTATTGAAAGCCTTTTGGAAGTCCAAATACACCACATCCACTGGTTCTCCCTTATCTATTCTACCAGTTACATCCTCAAAAATTCTCTAGAGTTTAGAAGAATGAGAGGTAATCTCATTGAAACATACAAAATTCTTACAGGGCTTGACAGGGTAGATGCAGGGAGGATGTTTCCCCTAGCTGGGATCAGCCATGATCTTATTGAATGGTTGAGCAGGCTCGAAGGGCCAAATGGCCTACTCCTGCTCCTATTTCTTTTGTTCTTATGTTCTATGTAAATCAATCCAATTTTCCCCCTATAAAGTGTAGCTAGGGAAAAAGTTGGGCTTATTAAGGACCCAAAGCAAAATCTTCATGTAGAGGCAGAGGATATGCATAAAGTATTAAATGAGTACTTTGCATCTGTCTTCACAAAGGAAGCGTGAAGGTTACACTAAAAGAGGAGAGGGAAGTTATGGACAGGATAGTAATAGATAGAGAAGACGTACTAAAAAAAAGTAGCATTACTGAAAGTTGGTAAGTCATCTGGTCCAAATGGAATACATCCTCGGTTGCTGAAAGAGGCAAAGATAGAAATAGCAGAGGCATTGGCGACAATCTTTCAATCCTCATTGGATACAGGAGTAGTGCCGTAGGACTGGAGGCTTGATAATGATATCCCACTATTCAAGAAAGGGGCGAGGGATAAACCAGGAAACCAGTCAGCCTAATATCAGTGGTGGGGAAGTTATTGGAAACCATTATCAAAAACAAAATAAACTTTCAGTTGGAAAGGCATGGGTTAATCAAGGAGAGCCAGGGGGCATGGATTTTTTAAAGGCAAATCATGTCTGACTAACTTGATTGAATTCTTTGATGAGGTAACAGAAAAGGTTGATCAAGGTAGTGCAGTAGATGTTGTATATATGTACTTTCGGAATGCATTCGACAAAGTGCCACACAGGAGGCTTGTTAAGAATATGGAGGCCCATGGAATTAAGGGGAAAGTGGTGGTATGGATACAAAATTGGCTCACTGACAGGAAGCAGAGGGTAGTGGTTGATGGATCTTTTTCAGACTGGGAGGTGGTTTGCAGTGGTGTTCCCAAAGGTGAGTTTTGGGTCCATTAATCTTTGCAATTTTTATAACTGACCTAGACTCAGGTGTAGATAGCAGCAGTATAAAGTTTGTAGATGATACAAAACTTGGCAAAGTAGTAGAGAGTGATGAGGATAGTTATAGGCTTCAGGATGACAGACAGGATGGTGAAATGGGCAGAAGCATGGCAGATGGAGTTCAATGAGGAGAAGTGTGAATTGATGCATTTGGGAGGACTAATATGGAAAGACATTATACTATAAATGGCACAATTTTGAAAAGTAGATGAGCAGAGAGAACTTGGTGTCCCTATACACAAATCCTTAAAAGTGGTAGGGCAAGTTGATAAGATAGTTATAAAGCACATACTTGGGTTTATAAATAGAGGAATTGAATATAAAAGCAAAGAGATTATGCTAGAACTTTATAAATCACTGGTTAGGCCTCAGTTGGAGTATTGTGGACAATTCTGGGCACCACACTTCAGGAAAGATGGAAAGGCCTTAGAAAGGGTACAGAGGAGGTTTACCAGGATGTTACCAGAGATAGGGGAACTTCAGCTATGAGGAGAGGTTAAAAATTTAGGACTATTCTCCTTGGAACAGGGAAGGTAAAGAGGTGACCTAATAGAGGTTTTCAAGATGATGAGAGGTTTTGATAGAGTAGATAGAGAAAAACTATTCCCTCTGGCGAGTGAGTCAATAACCAAAGGTCATAGATTCAAAACCATTGGCAAAAGATCTAGAGGGGAGATGAGGAGAAATGTTTTCACTCAGAGTTGTCGGGATCTGGAACACTCTACCTGAAAAATGGTGGAAGCTGATTCCATAAATAATTTTAAAAGGGAGTTGGACAGGTACTCGAGGATGAGAAACTAACAGGGTTACGGACAAAAAGCGGGGATGTGGGACTAAGCATGACTGCTCTTTCAAAGAGCCAGCACAGGCACGACGGGCCGAATGGTCTCCTTCTGTGCTATAAGATTCTATAAATGTATTATTCAATGATTTACTCTGAACAATATTTAATTCACGTTACTCATTTGAAAATGTCCCTGGCATCTTGAAAATTACTGAGGCCATAAAGGAGGAACATTGTCCTACAGTAATAACAACAGAAAATGCTGGAAATACTCAGCAGGTCAGGCAGCATCTGTAGAAAGAGAAACAGAGTTAACGTTTCAGGTTGAAGACCTTTCGTCAGAACTGAAACAAGTTTGGGGTCACGCTTGCGGACTGAACAGAGATGTTCTGCAAAGCGGTCACCCAATCTGCGTTTGGTCCCCCCATTGGAGAGGAGAGCAGCGAATACAGTATACTAAATTGCAAGAAGTACAAGTAAATCACTGTTTCACCTGGAAGGAGAGTTTGGGGCCCTGGACAGTGGGAAGGGAGGAGGTAAAAGGGCAGGTGTTGCATCTCCTGCACTTGCACGGGATGGTGCCGTGGGAAGGAGAGTGGGTGTTGGGGGTGATAGAGGAGTAGACCAGGGATAAGCTTTGCGGAACACCTCCGTTCAGTCTGGGAGCGTGATCCCGAGCTTCCGGTCGCTTGTCGTTTTAATTCTCCACTCCACTCCCTCTCTGTCTTTGGCCTCCTACACAGTTCCAATGAAGCTCAACGTAAGCTCGAGGAACAGCACCTCATCTTTCGATTAGGCACTTTACAGCCTTCCGGACTCAACATCAAGTTCAACAATTTCAGATCTTAACCTCTGCCCTCATTTTTTCGGAAAGCAGCTGTTGATGATTCTGCCATTCCCATTTACACCTCCTCTAGACTCATCTTCTGTTTCTTTACTTGTCCCATTACCATCTCCTTTTGCCTTGCACCATCATCCCTTTTGTCATTTAACTACTCCTGCCTTCCACCCTGTCACAGCCCGTCCCTTTTGTTCTTTCCTCCCCTGCCCCCTCTCCCTGCCCCTACACTTGCTTAAAACCTGTTCTAGCTCTAACTTTTTCCAGTTCTGACGAAGAGTCATCGACCTGAAACGTTAACTCTGTTTCTCTCTCCACAGATGCTGCCTGATCTGCTGAGTTTTTCCAGCATTTTCGTTTTTATTTCCGATTTCCAGCATCCGCAGTATTTTGCTATTGTCATACAGTAACTGTACAGAATTTTCATTAACAAGATGTTATCAAATAAACATGTCAGAGGTGAAAACAACCGAGTAAAATGGTTGCGTTTATAACTATTACATTGGTCTGAATAATAACAGCAGAAGGATGTGCAAATGTGTTCGATGTAATGACATTTTTCAGAGAAGCTGTGTACCCAATTACCATGACGTGACTTTTGCTCTTGTCATTACTTTTTTTATTCATTCTTGGGATACGGGCATCGCTAGCAAGGCTAGCATTAACTGCCCATCCATAGTTTCCCTTGAGAAAGTGGTGGTGAGCCTTTGTATCTCAATACAAAGGTCATGAAAGGAGCTCATGGCAATCAGCCTCGCAGCGTTATTTGTGATTGTGGTGACCTCTGCTGTTTAAAGCCTGGAACTACAATGTACAGTGTTAAAGCTGTAATACTTTCTCCCACCACCATGCAGCGACAAAATGCAAGTTTGCTTCATTTAAAAATTAGATAGATGTAATCCGCAACTTTGATTTACTTAGTTGTGGCTATCTTTTTTATTGTAAAAAGCAGTTAAAAAAATCTCAGTTCAATGTTTAACTGACTGTTTTAAATAACTTAATAATGAAATTAGTTCTCAGAGTCTAATGTGAACTAAACATGTCATCGACCTGAAACGTTAACTCTCTTTCTCTCTCCACGGATGCTGCCTGGCCTGCTGAGTTTTTCCAGCGTTTTCTGTTGTTATTAAACATGTAACTAGTTAGTTTATTTTTACTTCTGTTTTAATCTCAAGTCGTTTTTAATTATTTATGTGACCAACTAATAAAGCCAAATAATAGGGGAAATCATTATAATAAAACAATCCCTCCTCACTACTGTAACAGTTCTAGCATTTGGAGTTCAGTAGTTACTGTAATCCCGGCTGGTCTGATAAAATCACTGACATTGTGGAAGAATTTGACTGCTGCTGTTCAGTTTCTTTTGGTTTTGCCTTTTTAGGCAATTTTGGTAAAAGCTGATACGACCAATTTCACAGGTTTGAAAACGTTCAGTATGTTCATCCAGTGTGCAGCCATTGAACACACTTTGGCAGGTCACTGTATGTTGATTTGGTGTCATCAATGCACAAATGTTTGAATGCCACAGTCTGCTTACTTGTCTGCTAATTTACAACCTACAGTGAGGTTAGCAATCCAGTGGATTGTAAAGTGTAAACATGCAAATTAAATAATTAGAGAGGTCCCACTTGCAGAGCTATCAACAATGGGCAAATCTTAGTGAGATTTTCAATTGTTATTCAATGATGACTAAAGGCATGGCCTCAAACGAAATAAGTGAGCACTCTGTATCTCCCAACAATTATGCCCAGGGCTGGGAACATTTTATAGTGATGTTTAGGAAGTACTTCAAAAGTACTTCATTGGCTGTAAAGCGCTTTGGAACTATGGGCTAGAAATTTGTGTGGTTTGCGCCACACATTAGCGCCACAAGATGGCGCTTATATGCCGTTGACAGCTGTAACGACAGCTGATGCTGGTTCCAGCGCTGCACGCCATATCGGTGGTGCCGGTAGCGCTGTCGGTAAACTCGATCACCAGGGACCTCGCCATCATGGAGATCGTGACGTCAGTCCGTGTGCAACGCTCACTGGACGTCCAATCTCCCAACTTCGTTATAGCCACTTACCTTAACTGCAGCGCAGAACAACGACAGGGAGAGCTGGCGTCTACCAGCAGGAAGCAGGCTGAAGCAGCGATATTTAAAGGCACCATCCCCAATCAGCTGCAACTAACATGGTTCTGCAGTTTCAGTGGCTGCTTGCTACTTCCTGCAACTGAAACAGCTTTCTTTAGTTATTTCAAGTTTTTTTGGTGACATGGAGTGTTGATTCAAGTGCAGAAGTCACTTATTATTTGTTAAAGGTTTCTGCTCACAACACTTCCTCATAGTCATAGGGGCTGCGGGATTGCGGGATTACCTCAGGAGGCTGACAAGGCAGAGGAGGATGAGGAGGAAGAGGAAGAGGAGGAGGAGGAGGAGGACAAGGAGGACGAGGAGGAGGAGGACGAAGAGGAGGAGGACGAAGAGGAGGAGGACGAAGAGGAGGAGGACGAAGAGGAGGAGGACGAGGAGGAGGAGGATGAGGAGGAAGAGGACGAGGAGGAGGAGGATGAAGAGGAGGAGGATGAAGAGGAGGAGGACGAAGAGGAGGAGGATGAGGAGGAAGAGGATGAGGAGGAGGAGGACGAGGAGGAGCAGGACGAGGAAGAGGAGGACCAGGACGAGGAGGAGGAGGATGAGGAGGAAGAGGACGAGGAGGAGGAGGACGAGGAGGAGCAGGACGAGGAGGAGGAGGACCAGGACGAGGAGGAGGAGGATGAGGAGGAAGAGGATGAGGAGGAGGAGGATGAGGAGGAGCAGGACAAGGAGGATGAGGAGGAAGAGGAGGAGGACGAGGAGGAGGAGGACGAAGAGGAGGAGGATGAGGAGGAAGAGGACGAGGAGGAGGAGGAACAGGAGGGAGGGCGAGGCAGAAAGACAATCGGCCTTCTGGACGGGCTGTCCGTGACCGGCTCATCAGACTCCGATTCACATGAGTGAAACCCCAGATCCCCGTAGCTCACCACATCCCCATCATACAATCCCTGTCTCATGGCGTATCACAGTGTCCTCCTGGATGTAAAGGTGAAATGAGAGAGACCACAAAATATTCCAAACACACTTAATACATTTATCTATAAACATATCACACATATGACATGAATTTTAATAACTAATGACACTTGTGCCTGCCATAGTTTAATAGCGGTCATTGTGTACAAGGTGTGAGATGTGGGTGTGAGTGTTGCTAGGTAGAGATTGTTGGTGGGTGAGTGCTGGGGGTGTGGTGTATTGAGCAGTGTGTGAAGCTTGTGGTACAGATGGTGGTATGTAGCATTTGTTGAAGCATTCACTCATCCTGGCCACCCGTGTGAGGTCATTAAATTTCCTCCTGCACTGGGTGTGGGTCCTGGAGACCACAGTGCTGCCTGTGATGTGGTGTGCCACCTCCCTCCACATAGTCCGGCAGACTTGTGGCGAGGGCCTCCTGCCAGTTGAAGAGTACAGGACCGCCCACCTTCTCTCCACCGCTAAAACCAATGCCTCCAAAGCTTCATCCAAAAACCTCCGGGCTCTCTCCCTGGGGCGGCGATCTGCCATCAGGATTTGTAAAAAGTGCTCCTTCTCCTTGTACTTCTTCTTATGGTTGTTGAGGCAGCTGCACACCCAACAATGCTGAGAATGAGGTGCTGCAGCATCAATGAATCTCCCCTTTAAGTAATGAAAAAAGCCGGTGGCAATCATTACTTGAGTTTAGACTGCCCCCGATATTGGTCCATCTTTTCAGTGTAACGCCAATGAGCTTGGGTTTTTAGACGAGAATCATGACTGCAATAATTTTACTGAGGAGTGAGGATGAATTTTGCGTGCTTTCTAGATGATTTTCAGGTGGCGCTACTTAATCATTTTTAGTCTAAACACTGCCCATTTCTTGGCTATAACGAATTTCTAGCCCTATGTTTATTTTTGAGTGACATACATCAAAATAGGTTAAACTGTCAAATTAAAAGGAGTGATTGTCACTTCAAATGAATGGTACTTACTGGGTCTGAGTTTAATAATTTATAAAGAGTGCACACCAAAACTTCCAAAAACTAAACCATGTGATGCTTAGTGTGGAATGATGGGCCTGATGTTTTGTTCTCACCTGTTTGTATGTAACTGCTGTGTGCCATCGGAAATATTGGGCCAGAAATTCGGGTCCCCACGGGTGAGTACGCGCTGTTTACTCACCCATAGGGCCACCGGAAGTGCTGGTTTCCTGCATGCACTGCGCATGCGCGGGAAACCGGCACTTCCGGTCTCTTGAAGGTAGGGGTTCCCGGGTCAAGCGCGTGCACGGGAGAGGCAGCGCGCAGACCTGGAACTACTGGTTTTTTTACAGGTTTCTCCGTGAGGGTAAGTCCCTGGCAGCTGCGCCTGTAAAAAGCAGGCGCAAGGGCCTGCTTTTAACAAGGCAAGTGGTGAATTAAGTAATATTTAAACATTTTTTTCCACAGTTTTATCATTTTTAAATACTTTAAAGAAAGGTAAGTTTATTTTTAGCCCCGTTAAAAACTTGAATTAATTTTTTCAAAAATTTAAATTTTTGTTTAAAATAGTTAATTTATGTAATTTATAGTTATTTTAAAAATGTGATTTAAAAAAAATTTATTTGAAGTTTTAGTGAGGTTTTGGGGCCGATCTCTATTCATAGATTTGACAGGTCTTCCTGTCAAATCTATGAATGGAGATTCCCTGCTCCGATTGGCTCCCCATGGCCCACGTGATCCCAGGGGACGCTTCGAACTAACTGCGCCCCTGGGACATGCAAGCACTGCGCGCCGGCAGCTGGAGGAGGCCCCGGACCGGAATCCCATGCGGGCCCACAGCACAACGGCAGGCGCGCTATCTAAGGGCAGTTCGGGGACTTGCACCCGCGGGAAGCCTCCGACCTGAATTTCTGGCCCATTGGGGTTCACATTTGTTCCCGTTCCTACATTACAGCAGTGACTACACTTCAAAAGTACTTCATTGGCTGTAAAGCCCTTTAGGATGTCCTGGGGTCACAAAAGGCACTATATAAATGCAGGCCCTTTCCTTTTCTTTACTTGGGTTCCCAATAACAAGCGCAACTGAGATGTGTTTTGAGGAAATGAAATGAGCATTTTATTAATTTAATAGTGTAAAAGTGAACATATAATATAAAGATATGATGAAAGGCTGAGACGAGGTAGATGGAATAGGAGGAGACTCGAAAAGTTTGCAACTTTTCAATGACCATGTGAAACATTTTAAAATAGGTTGAATATATTTATTTTGAGTTGCTGTAGCAGTTTACCTTAATGAATGAATTAACTTTCATTAACTCAGTGGTTCTAGGTCAAGTCAATGAAATAATACTTGTGAAATCACAACTGTGAATAAGCATTACAAACAGACAACTGATATTCCCGAATAAAGAAACCTGTCTTAAAGTTTTATTTTTCCTAGTTTTCATTTATTCACTTTGTTCTTTCCTCTTCCTATCATTGTTTTGCAAAAAAATTCCATGAATTCTTTTTTCCTCCTATTTTTCCTTTTATATATTTTCTATTGATTAATAGTTTTTTTTCCTCTCTTCCTCTTTTCCTATTTCTTCTTGTTGCAAAACAAGCTGAAGGAGATCCAGGAGGACAGGGGGAAAGCACAAACACCAAGATCGTGTAGAGCGGACAGAGGTAGAATGAAGGCAGCAGAGGAGTCACTGAGATAGTTTAGGATAAAATGGAGGTGATTCCTGAGCTGTGGAATTACACAGAGTCTGGGATAGCAAGGGAACCAGATAATATCCTGGGCTACATAAATACAAACTTCACATTGGCCTAAGGGCTTATGATCACCTAATGCCATAAAAGCAGAGATTTAACTGCTCTCTGGAAAGGGTGTAGACTTTGCTTGGGGTGGAAGGTGCATTCAGCACACTATGGCCGCGATTTCGCCTACCGAGGCAGGCTAAGTGCGGCCGAGGTAGGTGCCGGACGGTGACCCCGCTCCTGGTTCCATCCCGCTGTGTGAGAAGGACTTTCCGTTGATTGGGCTTGTTAAACCCACCCTGCGAGGTTCCCGGCCAATTAAAAGGAAGCAGGTCTGATGACGTCATTTGATGACGTCATCAGCCGGTTTCCTTAAAGGGGCCGTGTCCACATTCATTTGACAGTTGTTCTGTCAGTGTTCTACAGCATTGAGGTGCTGCAAACAGTGACAAGCACTGCACAAAAGACACCTCCCCAGGAGAGCAACGCAGCCTGGTTGCACATTGCACAGGAGGGCACAAGCAGGGATGTCGTCAGGAGGACCAGGCTGCAGTGACGCAAACCTTTCAATGGTCTCAGTAGATCATGAAACTGCCAAGCCACACTCAACCTCATCCTGCTGTGCCATTCATCACATCCCCATCACTCTGCCTTCCCTAACCTACTCCTGCACATCTTTACTCACACCAACTTACCTTGCACCTCCACCAATCTCTCTCTATCTACATTATCACAGCCCCATCTCACTCGCCACCCCTCACACTCAGCCTCATCCTACTGCAAGCATACCAACTAACAACACACAAGGGTAGGCACTTGTGTGTTTTAGCCAATGTTCATGTAAAGTTTCTGGTAATGTGCTGTCAAACATTGAAATCTTTCTTTTCAACACTTTGCGTTCTTGGACAGATTTGTGTGCACCTTTGGAAGTGGCTTAGTGAGTTGCAGTGAATGGTCAGATATAAGGGTACCCCCTCACCAAACCCCCTACCCCCAACCCCCCCCCCCCCCCCCACCCCCTGCAATTGTGATGAGTGTGAAAGAAATGACTTGGGCATTGTAGGGATGCTTTATGGTGCTGGTGTGCGGTTATGCCAACCTGGTGCATCATGTGGCAGCCAGGGTGTACAGCATCACGTGAAGTAAATCTGGCCATCCCAGGGCTTCCGGGCAGCAATGTGGTCGGGTGCTGATGCCCTGTGCCCTGTGCAGCATCAGGTGATGGCGGAGATGGTTGATGTTGTTGTTGGTGATGCTGGTGTGCCTGGTGATGTTGGTGTTGGGGCTGATCGTGGTGGGATTCTGAGGACCAAGGTGAGATTTTTTCAAGGGCACCGATGTTGCTGGAATAGATGGCAGCTGAAGTTGAGATGACAGAAGCGATCTGTCAACGGTGAGAGAGGTTGCTCCAAGGAGGTGACAGTGGATAGAGAGTTTGCTCTAAACACTTCCAAACTGCATAAAGCTCAAAAGTGGGTTCCAAATCCTGAAGGCTCAAGCTTCTGACATTGGAAAGTGAACAGCTGTGAAATGGTAGCTTTTATACCACTTTTGCAGCTGTCACCTATTCACAGCAATGGAGAGTCATAGAGAACCCGACACACTTACCTGTTGTGATCCCCGAGCGCCGGGAACCTCGTAGAAAAGTTGGAAAAATGGCTAGAAGGTGGTAAAATGCTGTTCAACTACCTTTAAAGACCCTCTTAACTATCTCAATTGGCTGACCCGCCGCTTAGTGCCGGATCTGCAAAGCGCAGGCAGACCCCGCACTCGGGAAACTGACACGGAGGCGGGTTCAGAGCGGGATCCCGACCTGCTGTCAATCTTTAAGATTTTGACAGCGGACCCGCCTCTGAACCCACCCTCTGAGCGCCGGCAAATTTCCGGCCATATCGCTACAGCTTGGATGCACAGGGCCCTGAATTTCCATATGGCTTTTCCTGATCTCCTGCCATAACTTCGGCGGGAGATCAGCAGAATCCCCCAGGGAAACGGTGTAAACTGCAATCCTCATGGGAATTGGGGGCCACACGTGTAAGCTAGAGCTCCATGGTATACTAGAAAGACAAGAACTGTTGCCAGCTGCACCTCAATATTCTGTATCGATCCAAAATGTCCACATGGAATGCCAGCGATGAAGTACCAATGGTAAAGCTTCACTTCTCCTCTCGTGGAATTCTTTTCCAGACAGTGTTGTCCCCGGTCACTTTGTCCCTTGTTTGCAGAAGCCCAAACGCAGTTGACTGACACTTGACGAACCAGGTTGCAGTATACATTAGCCTATGGAACTCTCTGGCTTGCTTTCGGGCCCCATTTACTCCATTTATACTGTGCCATCTGATGTACAAAAATAAAGCTGCTCTCGTATCATTTTTAATAAAGATTTTAATTTTTTTTAAAATAATGATACAAATACTATTTGAAGTAAGAAATGAGCTGATACTGAACCTGCCACAGTCAGAAAAGGGAAGATGTAAACAGGCTCCTTCCTCAATGCCAATTGAACCCACATCGACGAATTGAATTGAAATTGTTGGATCAGAAATAGTAATGCAATCTGCTTGAACAATCAAGTGAACGCTTGTCTCATAGTCATAAATCAAGCTATCCTCCATTGTTTCAGATCCAGGCTGGGAACAGAAATCACATAGGCAGCGAACTGTGATTCTGCCGAATGATAAAAACTAAATTGGCTTCAGTTAAAAAAAGTAATGATCTTCCTATTTCTGACCTGTGGCAGATGTTTGAAGTGTACACTAGGTGATGAAAGAGATAAGCTACTGTGATACCACAGCAGGATACAGCTGTTAAGTGTTTCATGTAAACAACTCAGGAAGGTGTTTTCAGCCATGCATAGATAGCAGTGATGCTTTAAGACCTTACTTTTGAATCGTACAGCAAGAAAATGGTCACCTGGCATCACAAGCATTTGAACAACACTAAGCTGTCATGTTGATAAAGAATACTATTACTTTGGCTGTCATCAAGTACGAGACTTGTGCAGTTAAACCATTAATTTTATAAAGCAAACACAGATACAGATGAGAGGTAAACTGTCTCTTGTTGTGCTGGTTACCAATGTTTTGTGACAAATGCGTTTAAAACCAGGGACTCAAAACTTCACTGGTCTGGGATTCAATACTGGCTCAGTTACGGAATGGATTAGTTCATAGAAGCAGCCGTAAGTCTAATAGACTTGTGTTAAAATTATCCACCATCCCATTTAATGATGGTTTTCAACAAACACTTCTGAGGCAAATGGAAAGGGTTGACCTTTATCAGGAGTTTCTGGTACCGGTAGGCACTGGGCAGCCTTCAAGACTGAACCTTTTCTACTTGTTGCTTCATGTGGTGGGTGCCTTTGAAACAGACAGGGGAACACTGTTGAGATGGGGGTGGGAACTAATAAGTGAGTATAAGGAAGGGACAGACATGAAAATGGGAAAATGAATGGTAGAAATTGACAGCAATGTTAAATCACAACAAAATGTAAAACAGTGTGATAAAGAAGTAGTGGTGGGAGGAAAAATCTCACATTTTTACAGCAGTTTATTGCCAATAAAATAACATTCATACTCTACTGGAACTCTCTCTTTTATTTTAAAACGACTTCTACATTGACTCAACGCTTTGTGAGGTAGTTTTGCCTAGTTCATCCTAACTTTGCTGCTACTTTCGTTGCTGTACCTCCTTACTTTTCTGGCAAAGAGAAGATGGGGGCTGCAATGATTGGGGGCGTCGTCCTGCTCCAGCTCAATCGGAGCAGAGTGAGACGCAGACAGAGAGTGGCAATGATGGCCAGACGGAGGAGGCCCATCAGGCGCATGTACAGGAGAGCTTACCCTCCCAGGGTATATCGTGAACAGCTCTCCTACATCCACATGTCCGAGGAGCTGTGTTTGCGAAGGCTGCGATTCAGCAAGGAGGTGGTCACTGAGCTCTGCCACCTGCTGCAGCCAGATCTGCAGCCTCAGCTGAGGTCCAGGACGTCTCTGTCGGTGGCAGTGAAGGTCACAGTGGCCTTGAACTTCTACGCCACTGGCTCATTCCAAGCTGCTGTTGGGGACCTCGCCAATATCTCCCAGTTTGCGGTGCATCGCTGCATCCGGCAGGTCACCAATGCCCTCTTCACAAGGAGACGAGACTTCATCTCCTTCCCTATGACCCCAGACAAGCAGCATGACCGTGCTATGGGCTTTGCGAGGGTAGCGGGCTTCCCCATGGTGCAGGGCGCCATTGACTGCACGCATGTGGCTTTGCGTGCTCCGCGAGAGAATGCAGAGGAGTTCCGGAACAGAAAAGGGTTCCATTCCTTGAATGTGCAGTTGGTCTGTGACCACAGACAGGTGATTCTCGCTGTCAATGCCCACTATCCGGGCAGCTGCCACGATGCTTTCATCCTGCGCCAGAGTACTGTGGTAGAAATTTTCGAGGCACCGCATCAGCCAGTCGGTTGGCTTCTGGGGGACAAGGGGTACGCATTGAGCACCTGGCTGATGACACCGCTCCGTGCGCCAAACACCCCTGCTGAGCTGCGGTACCAGGAAAGCCAACAAGCAACGAGGAACATTATTGAGCGCACAATCGGCGTGCTCAAACAACGATTCCGCTGTCTGGACCATTCCGGAGGAGCCCTGCAGTACTCGCCTGAGCAAGTTTCCAAATTCGTAGTGGTGTGCTGCATGTTGCACAACATGGCAATCCTCAGGACGCAGCCAATGCCACCAGGCCTTGCAGCACCACAAGAGGAGGAGGAGGAAGAGGAGGAACTGGCCGAGGACGATGATCAGCAGCAGCACCAAGGCAGGAGGGCGGCCCACAATGGTCAAACTGCAAGGGCCGTCCGTCAACGACTAATAGCAAGCCGCTTCTAGGGCCCCTGCCAGTGCTACAAACACGAATCAACCCAGCACGCAACCCCTAAGCCGGCCAAGGCACCAATAATTCCAACCACCAGCCATGTATATTTTGAATACAGAAACTTATTTATTGTACAAACTCTGTGTGTGTCAATTCCTCATGACAAACTCATAGAAATAAACACAAAAAAACAGTCAATAACATAACTGGTTCTCACAACCTGGAGATAATGTCCAAAACACTAAACAAAAGTTGGGCCATGAACCTCGGCCTTTAATAAAAAAATGACCAGCATTTTGGCACACCTCCTACTTTTTGCCCTTCGAGGGTGATCTCCTTCCCTTGCGCACTTCCCCCCTTCTAACCCTACTGCTCCTCCGTAATGGGACCTCAGTGGCTGCAGCAAGGCTGGTGGAAGGCTGCTGCTTGTCAGACCCTGACACTGCAGATGCCCCTGAAGGACGGCCTCGACCACTTCTGGGCCTGGAGGGCCCGGCTGCAGACTGCACCAACTCTGCATGGGCGGCAGCAGTCTGTCCTACAGGCGGTGGCAAGTGCAGTGGAGAAGTGACAGTGTTGGCAGCAGGAATGCTGTCATCGTGAGAGAGGACAGCAACTCCCTGCTCGCCCGACACACTGGCACTCCCACGGGGCAGCACTTCAGCATCCGGAGCAATTTGCCTGAGAACAGATTGCTGGCCTGCTGCGGCGCGGTGACAGCCCCGGGGACATGTGCACGAACCATCGAGGATGGCAGCAGTCAGTGCTCGCGTGGCCTCAATCTGAGTCTGCATGAGAGCAGGCTCAGATGGGTTCCTGGCAGCCAGTGACTGAATTGCAGCAGTAAGCTTTAGTGTGGCATCCGCCTGTGCTACAGCGAAGTGCTCCACACTCCTTGCCAGTGCCTCAATGCATTCGGGCACCCTTCCCACTGCACCCATGAGCTCAGTGTGCATGACCACCGCCTGGCTGTTCATTTCTGCAATCAGCCGCTCCTCCTCTGCGTCCATTGCATTAGGAGTGTCTGGCATACTCTCCCTCTGGGGAGAAGGCTCCCGTTCTTCCCTCCCCCCCCCATGGCGTTGCTGCAGCCCGCTGGGTCCTGGAACTTCACCATCATCAGCCCCTTCCCCCCTGCTCCCCCGTTCTTCCCTCCCCCCCCCATGGCGTTGCTGCAGCCCGCTGGGTCCTGGAACTTCACCATCATCAGCCCCTTCCCCCCTGCTCCCCTCCGGGGAAGGCGTGTTCCCAGTGTGGCCATGGGCTTCCTCGGGAGAGGGTGGCACTGATGCTCCGGCTTCCTCTTCCTCCTCAGCTGCAGCATCACTCCCAGTGGCAGCTTCAGGGACCATCTCCTCAGCTGGTGAATCACCATCTGAAAGCAGGGAGGTACAAGAGTGGCTTTAGCGTGAGGACAGGGTGGCAGTAAGGGAGGAATAAGTGCAGCGAGTTAGCAAGTTGGATTGAAAGTGTCAAAGGCTGGTATTGTGAGGGACAAGTGGAAGGACAGAGGACAAAAAGGTGATGACCTTACCATTGCTGTCCACAACGGGGTCGGCGTCTCCAGTGGCGACGGGACCGATCACCCGGCTTGCCACAATCCTGTGGACGCGCTCCTCCAGATCGCTGAGGGGTTGCAGCTGAAGCCGCCCTCCACCCGTCCGTTGCTGCTGTCTCCGATTATGAGCCAGCTTAGCCTGCAAGAAAAAGGACAGCATCTGAGTCAATATACAGCCATGGTCTTGCCTGATGTGCCTCCCATAGGTGAATAGCCCTTACAATATACAGCCATGGTCTTGCCTGATGTGCCTCCCATAGGTGAATAGCCCTTACTGTATGCAAAGTGTGGAATGTGTGTGTGTGTTTGATGAAAGGGCCATAGGTGTTGGATGAGTGTTGTGCATTGGGGTTTTAAGACCCTCTGGCCATAGAGTGAGGTTGAGATGGAGGGATGGAGAGGTATTGAGAAAAAGCCACTCACCCTGACGACCCGAGTGAGGTCGTTGAACTTTTTGCGGCACTGGACATGGGTCCTGGGCACCATGCTCCTGGAGGAGACGCTCTGAGCCACCTCCCTCCACACTCTTCTGAACTCGCGTGGCAAAGGCCTCCTGCCACTCTCTGGGAACAGCATGCATCGTCTGCGCTCCACTGCGTCAACCAGAGCATCCAAGGCCCGCTCGGTGAAGCGATGAGCGCGTTCTCTCACCCTCTCCATGCTTGGCAGCAAAATGGATTACAGGTCTCTCCAGGCTGAGATTCAAGGCTGCAATGAGCAGGGTGTGGCTGGGGAGCAAGTGGCCCCCCCCGCTTTAAGAAGTGTCCGGCGCCAGTGTGTCTGTGTTCCCTCGCTAACTGGCAGCAGCTGCGCTGCGCTCGTGCGCTGAGTTAGCGCCTCACTCCTAGGCCTTTGCGCCTTAAGAGAGGTGTGCAGCGCCTAATTTAGCGCTCCACTCACCTCCCGGGGCGGTAAAAGTGAAGTTTCCTGTCAGTGCCGATAATTAGCGCCAGGCGCTAATATTTGCGCGCGGACGATATTTGCGCCCCAAATGGGGCGCGACCTAATTTCTACCCCTTGATTTTTAATCTTTGTTATTACACTGAAAAGTTTAAGATCTTGGTCTCAACTTCTTGTCTTTGTACAGGGCCCAAAGAAAACTGGTTTGATAACCTTAAAGTGGACACCAGAAATATCAACGGCAGGATCCCTATGACCAAAACCAACAACCAGAACTTCATTGCTTTCCTCAGTGAACAACAAGAACTTGCATTTATATAGCGTAATTAACATAGTAAAACGTCCTAAGGCGCGTCACAGGAGCGTTACCAAACAACATTTGACACTGAGCCACATAAGGAGATATTAGAACAAGTGACCAAAAGCTTGGTCAAAGAGGTAAGGTTTTAAGGAGCATCTTAAAGGAGGCTAGCGAGGTGGAGAGGTTTAGGAAGGGAATTCCAGAGCTTAGGGCCTAGGCAGTTAAAGGCGTGGCCGCTAATGGTGAGGCGAAAGAAATTGGGGATGCTCAAGAGGCCAGAATTGGAGGAACGCAGAGATCTCAGAGGCTTGTAGGGCTGGAGCAGGTTACAGATATACGGCGGGGCGAATCCATGGAGGAATTTGAACAGGAGGATGAGAATATTAAAATCGAGGCATTGCCTGACCGGGAGTCAATGTCGGTCGCAAGCACAGGGTGATGGGTGGATGGGACTTGATGTGAGTTAGGATTCAGGCAGCACAGTATTGGATGAGCTCAAGTTTACGGAGGGTGGAAGATGGGAGGCTAGGCAGGAGAGGATTGGAATAGGCGAGTCTGGAAATAACAAAGCATGGATGAGGGTTTCAGCAGCAGATGGGCTGAGGCAGGGGCGGAGTCGGGCGATGTTACGGAGGTGGAAGTAGGTGGTCTTGGTGATGGTGAGGATATGGATCGGAAGCTCAGCTCAGGGTCAAATAGGACGCCGAGGTTTCGAACAGTCTGGTTCACCCTCAGACAGTGGCCAGGGAAAGGGATGGAATTGGTGGCTAGGGAACGGAGTTTGTGGCGGAGGCCGAAGACAATGGCTTTGGTATTCCCAATGTTTATTGTAGATTCTGACATGTTTTTGGATGATGTTGCCGAGGGGCAACATGTAGATGAGAAATAGGAGGGGACCAAGGATGGATCCTTGGGGGACTCCAGCGGTTGTGCTGCAGGAGCAGGAAGAGAAGCCATTGCAGGAGATTCTTTGGCCACGACTGGATAGGTAAGAATGGAACCAGACGAGGGCAGCC
The DNA here is from genome assembly GCA_030390025.1 of Squalus acanthias. Taxonomy (NCBI): domain Eukaryota; kingdom Metazoa; phylum Chordata; class Chondrichthyes; order Squaliformes; family Squalidae; genus Squalus; species Squalus acanthias. The sequence goes on along the minus strand of CM059433.1, from coordinate 24,154,307 downwards.
CCACTCAGCTGAACAACAGAGGAGAGGCATTGGAGGAGGATGGTGTGGTCAACTGTGTCAAAGGCTGCAGACAGGTCGAGAAGGATGAGGAGCAATATTGCACAAGTTTCACAGTCATATAGGATTTCCTTTGTGACTTTAATAAGGTCATGATGCGGAGATGCCTGGCGTTGGACTGGGGTGGACAAAAATGAGAAGGGCCATTAATAAGGGCCATTTCAGTGCTTTGGCAGGGGCGGTAACCAGATTGGAGGGGTTCAAACATGGAGCTGTGGGAAAGATGGGAACGGATTTGGGACAGGACAACACATTCTGAGACTTTGGAGAGGAAGGGGAGGTTGGAGATGGGGCGGTAGTTTGCAAGGAAAGAACAGTCAAAGGAGTGTTTTTTGAGGAAGGATTGATGATGGCAGATTTGCAGGGGAGGGGGACAGTAAGGGAACCATTTACAATATCAGCTAGCACGGGAGCCAGGAAGGGAAGTTGGGTGGTCAGCAGTTCAGTGGGAATAGGGTCGAGGGAGCAGGAGGTGGGTCTCATGGACAAAATGAGCTTGGAGAGGGGAAATAGGAGAGAAACTAGAGAAATATATGAGTTCAGGGCTAGGGCAGGGTGAAACCTTGGCTGAAGTTTGACTCGGTGGGCTAGGGGAAGGGAGGGAAGTGGCAGAGCCAGCTGAATGGATGGTCTCAATCTTAGTGACAAAGAAATCCATGAGCTCCACACACTTGTTGTTAGAGGTGAGGGTGGAGGAGGCAGGGGAGAGGGGTTTAAGACGACATTTGGTAGTGGAGAAGAGAAACCAGGGTTTATCTTTGCATTCCAGGATGATCGTGGGGTAGTGAACAGTTTTGGCAGAGGAGAGCAGGACCCGATCGCGCTTTATGTGGTCCAGATGTGGCAAGGAATGCCTAAACCAGTTGTCTGACATAAAGGTTCAAGCCTGCGCCCCTTGGACTTAAGGGAGTGGAGATGGGGGCCGTACCAGGGGGTATGACCAGGGTGTTAGAGAGTAAGGGTTTTCCTGGGGACAAGGGCATCAAAGGTAGAGGTGAGAGTATGATTGAGCAGATAGATAGCTGCAGAAATGTCATGGTGAATGGAAGACCAAAGCCTAGACAGTTGGGAATTTGAAAGTGACTTGGGGAGAGTTTTATCCAGGGGCGGACACAGAAGGAAGTGGGGTTGGAAGGGGGAAGGAGGATGTGAGTGGAGAGTGATGCAAGAAAGTGATCAGAGATGGCCTTATCTGTGACTGACACGATGGGAGTAGAGAGGCACGTGAAATGGTAAGTTTGAGTCAGTAGCCGTGAATATGGGTAGACAAGGTTATATGTAGGGAGAGTTTAAGGGAGGACAGCAGGGCGGTGAACTCAGAGGAGAGAGGGCAAGATGAGTTGAGATGGAGGTTGAAATCTCTGAGAATGAGAAGTTGTTCAACGCAGTGACTGAGGGAAGGAATGTGAGAAGTCGCACAACACCAGGTTATAGTCCAACAGCTTTATTTGAAATCACAAGCTTTCGGAGCTGCTGCTCCTGAGTCAGGTGAACGAAGGAGCAGCGCTCCGAAAGCTTGTGATTTCAAATAAAGCTGTTGGACTATAACCTGGTGTTGTGCGACTTCTCACATTTGTCCACCCCAGTCCAACACCGGCATCTCCACATCATGAGGGAAGGAAAGCAGTGAAGATATCTCAGTGAGAAAGTTAACGTGGTGCTTGGGTGGGCGGAAGCGAATGGGCATTTTAAAGGAGAGGAGGGATGGGTGGAACAAGGTGAGGTGTTCAAAGGAGGAGAAGGTGCCAGAGGACTAGGGGGGCAGACCAAGGTGAGTTTTGGTGTTAAGGGTCACACCGCCAATGTGGCGGTTTGGATGGGGCAGGTGGTGGAAGGTATAGCCATTAAGGGGGAAAGTGTCATCACCTGTCAGCCAAGTTTCCGTCAAGGCCATGATGTCGATGCAATCATCCACAATAAGGTTATGGAAGGCAAGGGCTTTGGTTCACAAGTGAAAGGACATTCTGTAGGAAGATGCAGAGAGGGGCGGTGATAGCTGATCTGCTGGCAGAGTCCACAGGGTCAGTTGTGGGTGGGGGAAGGGAAGAAGTTAGAAAAGATTAGTCTCAGCAGGCACACTGGCGGGAAGGTCATTGAGAGAGTGGGATGGGGCAGTTGGGGTTGCTGCTCGGAAGGCGGCAGCGACGAGTGCCTCGATGGGACCTTCAGAGGATGCCGAGAGAGGCACAGAGGGAAGCTGTAGGCTTATTCAAGAGGGAGTCAAGCCTGGGATGGTGGCAGGAAATTCAAGCATCTCCTAAAAACAAAATTGGTGACTTTTTATAGTTGTCAAGATGAGGATTGCCATTGCATCAAACTCTTCCCGGTTTGGTATAACTTGCCTTCCGTGATTATCCACAGTATTTCACTAAGTCACTCATGCTATGCTCAACTGTTGAGTTCTTGTTTTGTGTCTATTATTTTTACCAGTGAAATTTTTCTCCTTTTTCTTACACCAACCATCATCATGGATTTACTGCCAATTTATACTAAAGGCTAACAACTATGGGCTAGAAATTCATTCGAGCCAAGAAAAGGGCAGTGGTTAGACTAAAAATGGTTAAGTAGCGCCAGTTGAAAATCATCTAGGACGCAAAATTCATCCTCACTCCTCATTAAAATGATTGCAGTCATGATTCTGGTCTAAAAACCCAAGTTCATTGGCGTTACACTGAAAAGGTGGACCAATATCGGGGGCAGTCTAAACTCAAGTAATGACTGCCACCGGCTTTTTTCACTACTTAAAGGGGAGATTCATTGATGCTGCAGCACCTCATTCTCAGCATTGTTGGGTGTGCAGCTGCCTCAACAACCCTAAGAAGAAGGACAACGAGAAGGAGCACTTATTTACAAATCCTGATGGCAGATTGTCGCCCCAGGGAGAGAGCCCAGAGGTTTTCCGATGTAGCTTTGGAGGCATTGATTTTAGCGGTGGAGAGAAGGTGGGCGGTCCTGTACCACCCAACTGGCAGGAGGCCCTCATCACAAGTCTGCTGGACTATGTGGAGGGAGGTGGCACACCACGTCATGGGCAGCATTGTGGTCCCCAGGTCCCACACCCAGTGCAGGAAGAAGTTTAATGATCTCACACGGGGCCAGGGTGAGTGAACGCTTCAACAAATGCTACATACCACCATCTGTACCACAAGCTTCACACACTGCTCAATACACCGCACCCCCAGCACTCACCCACCAACAATCTCTACCTAGCAACACTAACACCCACATCTCACACCTTGCACACAATGACAGCTATTCAACTATGGCAGGCACAAGTGTCATTAGTTATTAGAATTCATGTCATATGTGTGATATGTTTATAGATAAAGTTATTAATTGTGTTTAGAATATTTTGTGGTCTCTCTCATTTCACCTTTGTGCCCAGGAGGACGCTGTGATATGGCGTGAGACAAGGATTGTATGATGGGGATGTGGTGAGTGACGGGGATCTGGGGTTTCATTCATGCGAATCGGAGTCTGATGAGCCGGTCACGGACAGCCCTTCCAGAAAGCCGATTGTCTCACTGCCTCCTGTCCCTCCGCCGTAGATCCTGGAGGGCGAGGTCTACTAACCAGGACAGCCCCCATGACTTTTAGCAAGTGTTGTAGGTTGGAGCTTTTCAGAAATAATTCTGGAGTTTTGTACTTGCCACAACACTCCCTGATACCAAAGAACCTTGAAATGAATAAAGAAAACTCTTCCAGTAGCAGGAAGTAGCACACAGCCACTCAAACTTCAAAAACCTGTCAGGTCTGAGTGATTGGTGATGATCCCTTTAAATAGCGTTGCTGGAGCCGGCTTCCTGCTGCTGCATGCCACCTGAGCTGTCGTTGTTTTCTCCAGCTGGTAAGTTCATTGGCTGTAACGAAGTTGGGAGATCGGGCGTCAAGTGAACGTTGCACACTCACTGACGTCACCGGCGATCGCGTTCAGCGGCAGCGCTACCGGCAATACCGATTTGGTGTGCAGCGCTGGAACCGGCATCAGGTGGTGTTAAAGCTCTCAATGCTGTTTTAGCGCCATCTCGTGGTGCTAACGGGTGGCGCAAACCATACGAATTTCTCCCCCTTTGTTGCTGTGGATTGTGCCCATTAGATTAGGCTGAGAGTGTCCAAACACATTCCACTTATAATTCTTACAGTCAGCAGAGAAAGGGAACGTTTTGTACCTGTCTTATTAACAGTTTGATGTTAGAGTGTCTGTTTGAATGGCAGTGTGAAGTTGGATTGTCTGTAATAATAAATGGAGCTGTAGTGTGTTGTTGAAGTGTTTGCTGTTAATGGAAGTTTGACCTTTGCAAGCACAAATGGCAGTGTGAATTTGGAGTGCCTATATTAATAGCTATCTTAATCTTTCGGTTCCTTATATCCGTACTAATTATTTGACAGTAATCCACATTGAACATAGGAACATAAGAATTAAGAGCAGGAATAGGCCATACGGTCCCTCGAGCCTGCTCCACCATTCAATAAGATCATGGCTGATCTTCGACTTCAACTCCAATTTCCCACCCGATCTCCATACCCCTTGATTCCCCTAGAGTCCAAAAATCTATCTATCTCAGCCTTGAATATACTCAACGACTCAGCATCCACAGCCCTTTGGGGTAGAGAATTCCAAAGACTCACAACCCTCTGAGTGAAGAAATTCCTCCTCATCTCAGTCTTAAATGGCCGATCCCTTAACCTGAGACTATGCCCCCTAGTTCTAGACTCTCCAGCCAGGGGAAACAACCTCTCAGCATCTACTTTGTCAATCCCCCTCAGAATCTTATATGTTTCAATGAGATCACCTCTCATTCTTCTAAACTCCACAGAATATAGGCCCAATCTACTCAATGCCTCCTGATAGGACAACGCTTTCATCCCAGGGATCAATCTAGTGAACCTTCATTGCATCGCCTCTAAGGTATGTATGTCCTTTCACAGATAAGGAGACCAAAACTGTGCACAGTACTCCAGGTGTTGTCTTACCAAATCCCTGTACTATTGCAGTAAGACTTCTTTACACTTGTACTCCAACCCCTTGCAATAAAGTCCAATATATCATTTGCCTTCTAATTGCTTGCTGTACCTGCATGCTAACTTTCTGTGTTTCTTGTACTAGGACACCTAAATCTCTCTGAACACCAACATTTGAAAGTTTCTCACCATTTAAAAAATATTCTCTTTTTCTATTCTTCCTACCAAAGTGAATAACCTCACATTTCCTCACATTATACACCATCTGCCACCTTATTGCCCACTCACTTAACCTGTCTATATCCCTTTGCAGGCTCTTTGTGCCCTCCTCACAGCTTACTTTCCCACCTAGCTTTGTATCGTCAGCAAACTTGGATACATTGCACCAGGTCCCTTCATCTAAGTCATGAATATACATTGTAAATAGCTGAGGCCCAAGCACTGATCCTTGCGGAACCCCACTAGTTACAGCCTGCCAACCGGAAAATGACCCGTTTATCCTTACTCTCTGTTTTCTGTATGTTAACCAATCCTCTATCCATGCTAATATATTACCCCGAACCCCATGAGCCCTAATTTTGCATAGCAACATTTTATGCGGCAGCTTATCGAATACCTTTTGGTATACCACATCCACTGGTTCCCCTTTATCTACCGTGCTAGTTACATCCTTCTCTTCCATAAAACCATGTTGACTCTGCCTAATCATATTATGTGAGAAGTCGCACAACACCAGGTTATAGTCCAACAGCTTTATTTGACACCTGACGAAGGAGCAGCGCTCCGAAAGCTTGTGATTTCAAATAAAGCTGTTGGACTATAACCTGGTGTTGTGCGACTTCTCACATTTGTCCACCTCAGTCCAACACCGGCATCTCCGCATCATTCTATCATATTATGATTTTCTAAGTGCCCTGTTACCACTTCCTTAATAATGGATTCCAGCATTTTCCCGACGACTGAGGTCAGGCTAACTGGTCTGTAGTTCCCTGATTTCTCTCTCCCTCCTTTCTTAAATAGCGGGGTTATATTTGCTACCTTCCAATCCACTGGGACCGTTCTAGAATCTAGGGAATTTTGGAAGATCACAACCAATGCATCCACTATCTCTGCAGCCACCTCTTTTAGAACCCAAGGATGTAGGCCATCAGGTCCAGGGGATTTGTAGGCTTTTAGTCCATAGGAGCAGGAGTAAGCCATTCAGTCCCTCGAGGCTGTTCTGCCATTCAATACCTCAACTCCATTTACCTGGTTTTGTTCCATATCCCTTGGTATCCTTACCTAATAAAAATCTATCGGTCTTAGTCTTGAAAATTTCAATTGATCCAGCATCCATAGCCTTTTGTGGGGCAAGTTCCAGATTTCCACTACCCTTTGTTTGAAAAAGTGCTTCCTGATTTCACTCCTAAATAGCCTAGCACTAATTTTAAGATTATGCCCATCGGAGGAAATAGTTTCTCTGTATCTACCCAATCAAATTCCTGAATCATTTTAAATACCTCGATTAGATCACACCTTAACGCTCTAAACTCAATCATGTCATAGAAAGTCAGATATCCAAATTTGCCGATGACATAAAGATAGGTGGAATTGTAGGCAGTGTAGATGGAAGTATAAAATTACAAAGGGATATCGACAGATTAAGTGAATGAGCAAAACTGTGGCAAATGGATTTCAATGTAGGCAAATGTGAGGTCATCCACTTTGGACTTAAAAAGGATAGAACAGGGTACTTTCTAAATGGTGAAAGGCTAAAAACAGTGGCGGTCCAAAGAGATTTGGGGGTCCAGGTACATAGATCATTAAAATGTCATGAACAGGTACAGAAAATAATCAAAAAGGCAAATGGAATACTGGCCTTTATATTTAGAGGACTAGAATACAAGAGGGTAGAAGTTATGCTGCAGCTATACAAAATCCTGGTTAGACTACACCTGGAGTACAGTGAGCAGTTCTGGGCACCACACCTTAGGAAGGATATGTTGGCCTTGGAGGGAGTGCAGCGTAGGTTTACCAGAATTATACCAGATTCCAAGTGTTCAATTACGAGGAGAGATTACACAAATTAGGGTTTTATTCCTTAGAATTTAGAAGGTTAAGGGGTGATCTGATCGAAGTTTTCAAGATATTAAGGGGAACAGATAGGGTAGATAGAGAGAAACTATTTCTGCTGGTTGGGGAGTCTAGGACTAGGGGGCATAGTCTAAAAATTAGAGCCAGACCTTTCAGGAGTGAAATTAGGAAACACTTCTACACACAAAGGGTGGTAGATGTTTGGAACTCTCTTCTGCAAACGGCAATTGCTGCTAGATCAATTGGTAATCTTAAATTGGAGATTGATAGCTTTCTGTTAACCAAAGGTATTAAGGGATATGAGCCAAAGGCGGGTATATGAGTTAGGTTGCAGATCAACCATGATCTCATTGAATGGCGGAGCAGGCTTGAGGCTTACTCCTGTTCCTATGTTCCTGACTTCCTCCTCAAGGGAATACAACCCAAGTTTATGGAACCTCCACTCATAATTTAACCCTTTAAGCCCCAGTATCATGCTGGTGAATCTGTGCTGTACCCCTTCCAAAGCCATCTTTCCTGAGGTTTGGTTCCCAAAACTGAACGCAGTTCTCCAGATAACTCCCACTTACATAAGAACATAAGAAATAGGAGCAGGAGTTGGCTATTTGGCCCTTCGAGCCTGCTCCGCCATTCAATAAGATCATGGCTGATCTTCTACCTCATCTCCACTTTCTTGCACTATCCCCATATCCCTTGATTCCCTTAATATTCAAAAATCTATCGATCTCTGTCTTGAATATACTCAATGACTGAGCCTCCACAGCCCTCTGTGGTAGAGAATTCCAAAGATTCACCACCCTCTGAGTGAAGAAATTTCTCCTCATCTCAGTCCTAAATGGCCGACCCCTTATTCTGAGACTGTGTCCCCTGGTTCGAGACTCCCCAGCCTGGGGAAACATCCTCCCTGCATCTACCCTGTCAAGCCCTGTAAGAATTTTGTATGTTTCAGTGAGATCACCTCTCATTCTTCTAAACTCTAGAGAATATAGGCCTAGTCTACTCAATCTCTTCTCATAGGACATAGAATATAAGAGCAGGGAGGTTATGATGGAGCTGTACAAAACGCTAGTTAGGCCACAGCTGGAATACTGTATGCAGTTCTGGTCGCCACACTATAGGAGGATGTGATTGCATTGGAGAGGGTGCAGAGGAGATTCACCAGGATGTTACCTGTGCTGGAGCGCTTCAGCTATGAGAGAGACTGGACAGGCTGAGGTTGTTTTCCTTAGAGCAGAGAAGGCTGAGGGGGAACCTGATTGAGGTGTACAAAATTATGAGGGGCATAGATAGGGTAGATAGAAAGGAACTTTACCCTTAGTAGAGGGGTCAATAACCAGGGGGCATAGTTTCAAGGTAAGGGGCAGGAGGTTTAGAGGGGATTTGAGGAAAAACTTTTTCACCCAGAGGGTGGTTGGAATCTGGAACTCACTGCCTGAAAGGGTGGTAGAGGCAGGAACCCTCACAACATTCAAGAAGCATTTAGATGAGCACTTGAAACGTCATAGCATACAAGGCTACGGACCAAGTGCTGGAAAATGGGATTAGAATAGTTAGGGCTTGATGGCCGGCGTGGACACGATGGGCCGAAGAGCCTCTTTCTGTGCTGTATAACTCTATGACTATGACAATTCCCCATCCCAGAAACCAGTCTGGTGAACCTTCGTTGCACTCCCTCTATGGCAAGTATATCCTTCCTTAGGTAGGGAGACCAAAACTGTACACAATACTCCACAGGTGTGGTCTCACCAGGGCCCTATATAATTGCAGTAAGATGTCTTTACTCTTATACTCAAATCCTCTTGTAATAAAGGCCAACATATCATTTGCTTTCCTAATTGCTTGCTATACCTGCATGTTAACTTTCAGTGATTCATGTACAAGGACACCCAGGTCCCTCTGAACACCAACATTTCCCAATCTCTCACCATTTAAAAAATACTCTGCTTTGCTATTTTTCCTACCAAAGTGGATAACTTCACATTTCTCCACATTATATTCCATTTGCCATATTCTTGCCCACTCACTTAGCCTGTCTATATCCCCTTGAAGCCTCCTTGCATCCTCCTCACAACTTACATTCCCACCCATTTATATCATCAGCAAACTTGGATATATTACATTTAGTCCCCTCATCCAAATCATTGATGTAGATTGTGAATAGCTGAGGCCCAAGCACTAATCCTTGCGGTACCCCCACTAGTTACAGCCTGCCAACCTGAAAATGGCCCGCTTATTCCTACTCTCTGTTTTCTGTCTGTTAACCAATCCTCAATCCATGCTAGTATGTTACCCCCAATCCCATGAGCCCTAATTTTGTTTAATAACCTCTTGTGTGGCACCTTATCGAATGCCTTCTGAAAATCCAAATAGACCACATCCACTGGTTCCCCCTTATCTATTCTGTTAGTTACAACCTCAAAAAATTCTAACAGATTTGTCAAACACGATTTCCCTTTCATAAATCCATGTTGACTCTGCCCAATCCTATTATTATTTTCGAAGTGCCCTGTTACCACGCCCTTAATAATAGATTTTAGCATTTTCCCTACTACTGATGTCAGGCTAACTGGTCTGTAGTTCCCCGTTTTCTCTCTCCCTCCTTTCTTAAATAGTGGGGTTACATTTGTTACCTTCCAATCTGCGGGAACCATTCCAGAATCTATGGAATTTTGGAAAATGACAACCAATGCATCCACTATCTGTATAGCCACCTCTTTCAAATCCCTAGGATGTAGGCCATCAGGTCCAGGGGATTTATTGGCTTTCAGTCCCATTAGTTTCTCCAGTACTATTATTTTACTAATACTAATTTCTTTCAGTTCCTCATTCTCGCTAGATCCTTGGTTTTCCACTATTTCCGGGAAGTTTTTTGCGTCTTCTTCCGTGAAGACACACACAAAGTATTTGTTTAATTTCTCTGCCATTTCCTTATTCCCCATTATAATTTCTCCTGTCTCAGCCTGTAAGGGACCCACATTTACTTTCGCTAATCTTTTCCTTTTTACATACCTATAGAAGCTTTTACAATCTGTTTTTATGTCTCTCGCTAGTTACTCTCATATTCTATTTTCCCTTTCTTTATCAATTTCTTGGTCCTCCTTTGCTGAATTCTAAAATTCTCCCAATCCTCAGGCTTACTACTCTTTTTGGCAACATTATAAGCCTCTTCCTTTGATCTAATACTATCCTTAAATTCTCTTGTTAGCCATGGTTGGACCACTTTTCCTGTGGGGTTTTTGTGCCTTAAAGGAATGTATATTTGTTGTAAATTATGTATTAATTCTTTAAATGCTAGCCATTACTTGTCTACCATCACACCATTTAATGTAGTTTCCCAATCTACCAAAGCCAACTCGCCCCCTCATACCATGTAGTTTGCTTTGTTTAGATTTAAGACCCTAGTTTTGGATTTAACTAAATCACTTTCAAACTCAATATAAAATTCTATCATGTTATGGTCACTCTTCCCTAAATGCCCCTTTACTGCAAGGTTATTAATTAACCCTTTCTCATTGCACAATACTAGATCTAAAATAGCCTGTTCCCTAGTTGGTTCCTTAACATACTGATCTAGAAAACTATCTTGCATACATTCTTGAATTCATCCCCCACACTATTACTGCAAATTTGGTTTGCCCAGTCTACATAGGATATACGGCACAGAAACAGGCCATTCGGCCCAACCAGTCCATGCTGGCATTATGCTCCACATGAACCTCCTCCCAACTTTTCTCATCTAAATCTTTCAGCAGAACCCTCTATTCCCTTCTCCCTCATATGCTTGTCTAGACTCCCCTTAAATGCTTCTCACATTCTCACCACTCTTTGGGTAAAGAAGTTTCTTCTGAATTCCCTATTGTATTTCTTGGTGACTATCTTATGTTGATGGCCTCTAGTTATGCTCTTCCCCACAAGTGGAAACATTCTCTTTGTATCCACTCTATCAAAATTTTTCTTCATTTTATAGACCTCAATTAGGTCACCCCTCAGCCTTCTTTTTTCAAGAGAAAAGAGACCCAGCCTGTTCATCCTTTCCTGTGTATACCCTCGCATTTCTGGTGTCATCCTTGTAAATCTTCTCTGCACCCTCTCCAGTGCCTGTATATCCTTTTTATAATTTGGTGACCAAAACTGTACGCAGTACTCTAAGTGTGGTCTAACCAAGGTTCGATACAGGTTTAGCAGAACTTCCCTACTTTTCAATTATATCCCTCTAGAAATAAACCCTAGTGCTTGGTTTGCTTTTTTTATGGCCTTGCTAACCTATGTCACAACTTTTAGTGATTTGTGTATTTGTACTCCTAGATCCCTTTGTTCCACTACCCCACCTAGACTTGCACCCTCCAAGTGATAAGTGACCTCCCTATCCTTCCTACCAAAATGTAATACCTCACATTTATCTGTGTTGAACTTCATTTGCCAATTATATGCCCATTCTGCAAGTTTATTGATGTCCTCCTGTAACTTGTTGCAGTCCTTCTCGGTATTGACTATCACCCCCAATTTGGTGTCGTCCGCAAATTTAGAAATTGTGTTTTTGATTCCTAAGTCTAAATCGTTAATGTAAATTGTGAACAGCAGTGGACCCAGTACTGATCCTTGTGGAACACCACTACCCACCTTCTGCCACTGTGAATAGCTACCCTTTACTCCTACTCTCTGCTTTCTGTCCTGAAGCTAGCCAGCAATCCATTCTGCTACTTGTCCCCTGACTCCGCATTCTCACCTTGTTCATCAGACTATTATGGGGTACCTTATCGAAGGCCTTTTGAAAATCCAGTTAAATTACATACAGGAAACTTTCGTTTATCCGGCATCGACGGGACCGGCGTGGTGCCGGTTTATCGAAAGTACCGGATAACGGAGAGTTATATCTACCGAGGCTATTTTTAACATAAAAAAATCAAGAAATGTGCAGTATACAGTATTTGGGTACTCACCTACAGAATGTTGTGTTAAATGGATAGTGGAAGATGCTTGATTAAGTACAGTACTGCCAGTTGAGGGTAATCCATAACTCTTTAATTACTTAACAGTAAAACAAAACTTATAAACGACTGTCTACAGTACTGTAATTGACTGTACACTTATTCCGAGTCATCTGGTTCATCAGAAATATCCGTATCCGTGCCAGCTGGGTCATCAGGATCACGCAGTTCCACCGATGCCACAGATTCTTCAGGCACTTCCGCTGCTGCGACTCTTTTGGAAGCTTTCTTAAACATGTTGCGGATGTCGGTTTGCTTAGTGGACTCTTGCCTTTTCTGTAGAAAGGTGGAATGCAGAATATGGAGTTGCATAACTTCTTGTGCAGAGTAGCAATTCTGCCTTTCAGTAAATTTGAGGATTGTAGAAAATCCTTCTGCAGCTTTAGCCCAAGAAATCTTCTCTTCTTCAGAAATCTCATCCTCTTCACTTTCCATCTCGCTTTCCTTTTCTTTCTTTGGATTCAAAACATTCTGAATTATTTCATCATCACTTAGCATATGCACAACACCAACTTCTCTATCTGCATCAACCCACTGCTCGATATCACTTTCACTGAGGTGACGTAGAGGGTTTGCTGGGCCTGCATTTTTCACCATTCCAGCCATTTCCATTATTGTACTCTTCTTGGGACGAACACTGAACCCATGAAATTCCTCCTCTGAAGAAGAACCTTCAGCAAACATTACAGAAGGCCACAATTTGCGCCAGGCTTGCCTCAGAGTGTGACCTTTCACCAATTTCCAGGAACATGCAACATTATAGATGGCATCTTTAATATTGTATTCCTTCTGCAAATCTTGAATATTCTCATCTTGGCTTAGCAGTTTACGTAGGAAGTCTTTCTTGTAATGACACTTCAGATTTTGGATAACGCCCTGGTCCATGGGTTGGATGAGAGAAGTTACATTTGGTGGCAAATAAATGGTGAAAATATTTCCCAAAACCAACTGGGATTCATGCGGATGGGCTCTGCAATTATCAAGCAATAAAATGCATTTGCTATCTTCAGGTTTCCCTATTCTGCGGAAATGTTCCTTCACAGATGGAACAAAAATATGATGGAACCAATCGGAGAAGATTTCCTTATCCATCCAAGCATTTTTTTGAGCTTTGTACTCAACAGGTAAGTGCCTCACATTTTTAAATGCACGGGGATTTTTATACTTCCCGATAACAAGAAGTTTAACCCGGTGTGATCCAGCGGCGTTCGCACATGTTAGCACGGTTACACGATCTTTATTTTTCTTGTAACCTGAAGCATTAGCCTCACTAGCCCCAGCAAGCGTTGATTCTGGCAAAAACCTCCAAAACCAGCCAGTTTCATCGGCATTGTAGATCTGTGCTGGCGACAAATCATGTTGCTGCACAATCCGACTGAAATAATCGCAGTATTCTTCTGCGGCTTCGTGATCAGCTGATTTCTTCTCCCCGGAAATATCGAGTCGTCGTATCCCGTGCCGTAACTTGAAGCACGTTAGCCATCCATCGGAGAAAGCACACTTGTGAGTGAGCTCCATCCTTTCGTAGAAATCCTTTGCTTTCTCGATTAGCATGGGTCCGGAAATTGGAACACCCTCTGAACGCTTAAGAGAAAACCATTCATAAAGCACGGTATCCAGCTCTTCAAGCTTAGGCTTACGAAGCGTACGCCGTTTCTCTACACTCTTGCATGTCTCCGAGCTTGAATAAAACTTGAGCAGCTTATCCTTCTGCGATTTGATGTCGTAGATTGTTGACGAACCGATTTTGAATTCATTCATAATGTTGATACGCTTCTCTCCCCTTTCTAGTCGTTGGCATATCTCGATTTTCTGTTTTAAAGTTAAGACCACTCTCTTCCTTTTGCTTGGACCAGCTTTTGGGAATTCCATAATGCAAGATGGAGGAGATAATTGCCAATGAAGATGGAAAGACACACAGAACAATGGTGGCTAGGAAGAGACTACCAGCAGCGTGGCAGACACACAGCAAAATGGTGTATCAGAAGAGACTACAGTACCAGCAGCGTGGGAGACACACAGCAAAATGGTGTATCAGAAGAGACTACAGTACCAGCAGCGTGGGAGACACACAGCAAAATGGATGATCAGAAGAGACTACCAGCATCGTGGGAGAATCTACTCCTGCTACTGCAATGTTTCGGACTTGCGACAGCGCCAGGAGGCCGAGTAGTGGCACTTTTGAAAAGTACCCCTACTGACTAAATCGGCGTTCGCGGACTCGGACTCGGACACGGGATCGGCAACATTGCCGGTTATTTGAGAGGAGTTTTCGGAGCACTCGGCGTTCGCGGAGACTCGACTGCGACTCGGCAACATTGCCGGTTATTTGAGAGGAGTTTTCGGAGGATGATTTTTGCCGGTTAAGCGAGAATTCCGGATATTTGGGTGCCGGATAAACGAAAGTTTCCTGTATACTGCATTTCCATTGTCTACTCTCTCTGTTACCTCTTCAAAAAGTGCAATAAGATTTGTCAAGCAAGACTTTCCCTTTTGAAATCCATGTTGACTATTCATTAATATATTTTTGGTTTCTAGATGTTCTTCTATTTTTTCCTTCAGTAGGGTTTGCCCAGTCTATATGTAGATTAAAGTCCCCCATGATCACTGTATTACCCTTGTTGCATGCACCTCTAATTTCCTGATTTATACTCTGCCCTACATTACAACTACTGTTTGGGGGCCTATAAACGACTCCCACCAATGTTTCCTGTCCCTTGCTGTTTCTTAGCTCCACCCAAACTGATTCTATTTCTTTATTTTCGGAGCTAAGATCCTTTCTCTCTACTGTCTTTATCCCATCCTTTATTACCATGGCTACCCCTCCTCCTTTTCCATTTTGCCTATCTCTTCTAAAAGTTATGTATCCTGAAATATTTAGTTCCCAACCATGGCCACTTTACAACCACATCTTCGTTATGGCTATTAGATCAAACCTGTTAATTTCTATCTGCACTATTAATTCATCTATTTTGTTGTGAATGTTTCGTGCATTCAGATATAGTGCCTTTAGCTTTGACTTATTTTTCCCTGATGTCATCTTAGTCACTGATGCCTTATTACCTTTGTTACTCTCTCTGTCCCTTCCTGACCCACTTTGTTTATTTTTACCCAAAACTCTACTCTGCTCTAGAGCCTTGACATTTCCCTTGCTGCGTTTAAATTTACTTTTTCCTGAATCCTCCCACCCTCCCTTCATTAGTTTAAAGCCCTGTCTACTGCCCTAGTTATTCGGTTCGCCAGGACACTGGTCCCAGCCCAGTTTAAGTGGAGCCCGTCCCAATGGAACAGCTCCCTCTTTCCCCAGCACTGGTGCCAGTGCCCCATGAACTGAAACCCCTTCCTCCCACATCACTCGTTGAGCCACGCATTTAAACCTTTAATCTGTTTGTCCCTATGCCAATTTGTGCGTGGCCACTAAAACATCCAAATGTCATGTTTTGGGCTCCATTGTTCCTCATTATTTCTTCTCCTCCTCTTTATCTTTCTTACTTAAGATATCCTTATCCAAATCATTTACATACACAATAGAAATATATCTCAAATATGTGTGTATAAATGTCAAGGGGGAGAAATTCGTGTGGTTTGCGCCACACGTTAGTGCCACAAGATGGCGCTAAAATGCCGTTGACAGCTGTCACGACAGCTGATGCTGGTTCCAGCGCTGCACGCCATATCGGTGGTGCTGGTAGCGCTGTCAGTAAACTCGATCACCAGGGATCTCGCCATCATGGAGATTGTGACGTCAGTGCGTGTGCAACGCTCACTGGACGTCCAATCTCCCAACTTCGTTATAGCCACTTACCTTAATGGCAGCGCAGAACAACGACAGAGAGAGCTGGTGTCTACCAGCAGGAAGCAGGCTGAAGCAGCGATATTTAAAGGCACCATCCCCAATCAGCTCCAACTAACATGGTTCTGCAGTTTCAGTGGCTGTTTGCTACTTCCTGCAACTGAAACAGCTTTCTTTAGTTATTTCATGTTTTTTTGGTGACATGGAGTGTTGATTCAAGTGCAGAAGTCACTTATCATTTGTTAAAGGTTTCTGCTCACAACATTTCCTCACAGTCATAGGGTCTGCGGGATTGCGGGATTACCTCAGGAGGACGATGAGGCAGAGGAGGATGAGGAGGAAGAGGTGGAGGCAGAGGAGGATGAGGAGGAGGACGAACAGGAGGGAGGGAGGAGGCTGTGAGACAATTAGCCTTCTGGATGGGCTGTCCGTGACCGGCTCATCAGACTCCGATTCACATGAGTGAAACCCCAGATCCCCGTAGCTCACCACATCCCCATCATACAATCCCTGTCTGATGGCATATCACAGTGTCCTCCTGGATGCAAAGGTGAAATGAGAGAGACCACAAAATATTCCAAACACACTTAATAAATGTATCTATAAACATATCACACATATCATATGAATTCTAATAAGTAATGACCCTTGTGCCTGAATAGCTGTCATTGTGTGCAAGGTGTGAGATGTGGGTGTGAGTGTTGCTAGGTAGAGATTGTTGGTGGGTGAGTGCTGGGGGGGTGTGGTGCATTGAGCAGTGTGTGAAGCTTGTGGTACAGATGGTGGTATGTAGCATTTGTTGAAGCATTCACTCATCCTGACCACCCGTGTGAGGTCGTTAAACTTCCTCCTGCACTGGGTGTGGGTCCTGGGGAACACAGTGCTGCCCATGACATGGTGTGCCACCTCCCTCCACATAGTCCGGCAGACTTGTGGCGAGGGCCTCCTGCCAGTTGAAGGGTACAGGACCACCCGCCTTCTCTCCACCGCTAAAATCAATGCCTCCAAAGCTTCATCCAAAAACCTCCGGGCTCTCTCCCTGGGGCGGCAATCTGCCATCAGGATTTGTAAATAAGTGCTCCTTCTCATTGTCCTTCTTCTTATGGTTGTTGAGGCAACTGCACACCCAACAATGCTGACAATGAAGTGCTGCAGCATCAATGAACCTCCCCTCTAAGTAGTGAAAAAAGCCTGTGGCGATCATTACTTGCGTTTAGACTACCCCCAATATTGGTCCATCTTTTCAATGTAGCACCAATGAGCTTGGGTTTTTAGACGAGAATCATGACTGCAATCATTTTAATGAGGAG
The DNA here is from genome assembly GCA_030390025.1 of Squalus acanthias. NCBI lineage: Eukaryota > Metazoa > Chordata > Chondrichthyes > Squaliformes > Squalidae > Squalus > Squalus acanthias. Next base: position 24,137,124 of record CM059433.1, on the reverse strand, counting down.
GAGGGCGAATTTTGCGTGCAGGCTAGACGATTTTCAACTGGCGCTAATTAACCATTTTTGTCTAAACATTGCCCTTTTCTTGGCTATAACGAATTTCTAGCCCCAAGAGTCTCAAGACCAACCTTTGGGGTATCCACTTATAACCTCTTTCTAACCTTAAAGATGGTTATTTATGGCAAATGTCTTGTGTTTTTAAGCCAATTATCTATTCATGCTATATTTCAATTACTATTCTGTGCATATTTAGCATAGCTATTAGTGGCTCTCACAATTCAGAATTTTTCTTTTTACCTTATTTCCCGTGAAAGGATTTGGAAAATAGTTACATTTAAGTGCTGGGTTTAAAAAAAGCAAATTCACACACATTTAAAAATAGAGGTAATAGGCTGCAGGCATTGGAAAATTGTGTTTAAAAGCCTGACATTGATACTGTTACCCGTGACAATTGGGGATGATAAGGGGTGGTTATTTCATCTCTGGGGCTCCCAGCAAACATTCATACTGTAGGGTTTAGAACGTCCCTTCTTGTGGTGCCATCCTAAAAGTATGAAACAAGCTACAAAGGGAGGGTGGTGTGTAGCAGGTTTGATTAGCAGCTTGTGCAGCCAACCCTGGAACAAGGGAGTGGTCAGGTACTAAGCTCCAATTTCCTGTTGGGATAGGAAAGCGGGGGAACAAGGACTGACTTGGTCAGTCAGGTTTTTAATGAAAAGCTGTGAGGGTTTTTACCAAGAAACACTAGAAGACAGTTAGAAGCCATTCTGTTTAAGTCAAGTAAGATGGCTGAATGTTGTGGAAAAACATGTTTATTTTGTATTATTACTCAAAGATAAGTTGTATTGATTGATTTAATTGAGTCTGATCATAGCGGTTCATCTTACTGTGAAATAAAGCAGCTTGTTGATTTTATATCAGGTATCTTCTTACTAAGTGTTTCTCAGTCTGCCTTCAGAAAGATTGCACAGGCCTGTGCGAGCATGTGCGAAAGGCATAACTATCTGGTTATGGTCACAAAGGGGTATTATTGTTACACACCTGGGTTACACTCTCATTCAAGTAGATATAGGACAGTGTGAGTCAATTGCCATATGAGTAAGAGCTGTGGGTGCGACTGAACGCAAGAAGGTCTGTACGGCGGAGCAGGCATTGTAACAGTTGTCAATGTGGAATCTTGTCACAAGCTTTCTGAAAATCCAGTAATACCTTTGGAAAAGTCCAGCATATTAGTTAAGCATGACCTCCCCATCCTAAATCCATCCTGACTGTCATAGAATCATCGAAACTTACAGCGTAGGAGGCCATTCGGTCCGTCGTGCCTGTGCTGGCTCTTTGAAAGAGCAGTCATGCTTAGTCCCACATCCCCGCTTTTTGTCCGTAACCCTTTAAAACGACTAGCTTTTCCAAGTGTTCACTCACAGAGATCTGACTATGATCGGGGGAGGGGGGTCTGGCTATGATCGGGGGAGGGGGTCTGGCTATGATCGGGGGAGGGGGTCTGGCTATGATTGGGGGAGGGGGTCTGGCTATGATCGGGGGAGGGGGTCTGGCTATGATCGGGGGAGGGGGTCTGGCTATGATCGGGGGATGTGGTCTGGCTATCATTGGGGGAGGGGGTCTGGCTATGATTGGGGGAGGGGGTCTGGCTATGATTGGGGAGGGGGGTCTGGCTATGATTGGGGGAGGGGGTCTGGCTATGATTGGGGGAGGGGGTCTGGCTATGATTGGGAGAGGGGGGTCTGGATACGATCGTGGGAGGAGGTCTGGCTACAATCAGGGGGGAGGGGGTCTGGCTACGATCGGGGCGAGGGGAGTTTGGTTATGATTGGGGAGGGGGTCTGGATACGATCGTGGGAGGAGGTCTGGCTACAATCAGGGGGGAGGGGGTCTGGCTACGATCGGGGGAGGGGAGTTTGGCTATGATTGGGGAGGGGGGTCTGGATACGATCGTGGGAGGAGGTCTGGCTACAATCAGGGGGGAGGGGGTCTGGCTACGATTGGGGGGAGAGGAGTTTGGCTATGATCGGGGGGGAGGGGAGTTTGGCTACGATCGGGGGGGGGAGGGGAGTTTGGCTACGATCGGGGGGGAGGGGAGTTTGGCTACGATCGGGGGGAGGGGAGTTTGGCTACGATCGGGGGGGAGGGGAGTTTGGCTACGATCGGGGGAGGGGAGTTTGGCTACGATCGGGGGGGAGGGGAGTTTGGCTACGATCGGGGGAGGGGAGTTTGGCTACGATCGGGGGGGAGGGGAGTTTGGCTACGATCGGGGGAGGGGAGTTTGGCTACGATCGGGGGGGAGGGGAGTTTGGCTACGATTGGGGGGGAGGGGAGTTTGGCTATGATTGGAGGGAGGGGGGTCTGGCTACGATCGGGGGAGGGGAGGTCTGGCTACGATGGGGGGGAGGGGAGTTTGGCTATGATTGGAGGGAGGGGGGTCTGGCTACGATTGGGGGGGAAGAAGGGTGGCTTCCTTCCTGCGGGTGTCCTGCTCTTCTGCTCAAAAGAGCAGGTTAATAGGAGGACACGGCAGAAGGAAAAATAAAACCACATGCAGCTTGGCATTGGCCGAATGACCTCATTCTATGCCGTAAATCACTCCATGGCCTCGCCCCTCCCTATCTCTGTAATCTCCTCCAGCCCCACCCCCCTGAGATATCTGCGCTCCTCCAATTCTGGCCTCTTGAGCATCCCTGATTTTAATCGCTCCACCATTGGTGGCCGTGCCTTCAGCTGCCAAGGCCCTAAGCTCTGGAATTCCCTCCCTAAACCTCTATGCCTCTCTACCTCTCTCCTCCTTTAAGACGCTCCTTAAAACCTACTGCTTTGACCAACCTTTTGGTCATCTGCCCGAATTTCTCCTTATGTGGCTCGGTGTCAAATTTTGTTTTATAACACTCCTGTGAAGCGCCTTGAGACGTTTTACTACGTTAAAGGTGCTATTATAAATACAAGTTGTTGTTGTAATTGTCTATGATTCTATTGGCCAACACTTCATCCTTTTGGGATATTCATTGACACATAAATAGAAATTGACAATTCATGTGTACTACACTTTGGCAACAACAAAATGTTTTCAAAAAAAAATCCCGTAGAGTTTATAAGAAGTTAAATTGATATGGTTTGCTGTATCGATTGTTATCTGTTTTGTCTTGTAACTTCACAGTGGAAAGGAAATTCTTCAGCAAAGCCAGGAGGCGTGTGGCTTGGAGATGTGGAAGATATTGAAACATGTCTGGGCTGGTATACAATTAATCATCAGGTTCCATCACTATGACCCTACCTTGCTGTTAACTAGAGGCCACCGTAATAAGTCCAAAAATTACAAGGGATTTTCTGTACTATTGAATGCTTGTTGTTGGTTTAGTGAGAAATCATGAAGGGTTCAATTGATTCAACTGTTATTCCTGAGGCCTGGGAGGTTTACATCAGCAGTCATGTTTATAGCAAGGAAACTGCCACTGTGGTTGAGTTTTGTTTGGGAATGATAGATGGACCAGCACCCGAGACCAATATTTTTTTTTTTGTACAGTGCTGTCTACAGGAATGAACGCACAACTTGTAATTATATAGCGCCTTCAGGACCTCAGATCCAAAATCTCTTTACGGCCAATGAAGTACTTTTGAAGGGTAGTCACTGTTGTAATGTTGGAAACTCAGCAGCCAATTTGCGCACAGCAAGCTCCCACTAACAGTAATATGATAATGACCAGATAATGGCCCAGATTTTGCGTTGATAATAACGTTGAGGCTAACAGCGCTCACCATTATTAAGGAGTAAATTGGACAGCAACCTCTGGTGTCCACACATGTGCATTTAAATGAGGAAATCCAGAAGTTTCTGTCAGAGATACCCCGCTCCTCCACAGGGTGCACTGTAACAGTATCTCGCCGATTGCTTCGGCATTGAAATCAATGTAATGGTGTGAAGTTGCGGTGTTTACCCACTAGTTCCCCATTAAACATGCCAGAAAAAGTTAGGGCTGGTGCATTCAAGAGTAAGTGAATTTTTAACGACGTGATAAGTGATAATTACTGCCAAACCACCTCTCTGGCCCTGAAAATGTAATTTTACAAGTGTGGAGTCTCCTTTCTTCAGAATTTAATTATTGTTGGATATTTGAAAAAAAATCTTTTAAACATTTTTTGCGTGTCTCTTTTATCTCTCTCTCTTAATCCCATCTGTCTTTCCCAATCTTTATTTCGCTTTCTGTACATGATTTAAATCTAATTTATAATTCCTGGCTTAGACGTGTCTCAGTGAGGATTCTTCAATTTGATTAGTTGAAGAGCCACGATGTTTCTTTCTCTGCTCACACACATCATAGATCCCCTGTAGAGGGCGCTACGCTGGATCAGACGCCTGATGGGAGCAATTCTCCACTCAAAAGCCTGTGAAATCTCTGTGGGCAGTTGTCAGCGTAGTGAACGGCAAGTTCCGTTACTTCGCCGCTGACCACAAAATCCGGGCCATTCTGTTTTAGGTATTGGTTGAGCAATAAATATTGGCCAGGACACTGAGGCAAACTCCCCTGCTCTTCTTCCAATAATGCAGGAGAGCTTTTATGTCATAAGTACACACTAATGAGATGCTGTCAATGTGTGACTGATCTTATCTGCCCGAACAATTTTTAACTCTAACTTATAAATGGCCTTTACAGAAGTTCTTACTGCAGTGGACGTACATCTGCTGTTGCATGGACTTGGTCTGGGGATGGTCATTACAGATATGAAAAGGAAGAAGTATAAATGCTGGAAATCTGAAATGATGGCAGAGAATGCACAGGACATCAGTCAGTGCCTGAAAGAGAAAGGTAGGGTTACATTTCACTTAGGTGGCTCTGATGAAGGGTCCCACCCAAAACATTAATCTATCTTTCACTTGTGGATGCTGACAAAGCATCCTGTACATTCCCAGCATTCTCTTATGTGGCAAACTTTCAGCTGAATTCTTGACTGACTTAGGAACTTAACCTTTCCAAAAAAATACAATGTAACAACCGTACCACATTAAAAGATAGACTTGCATTTTATAACGCCTTTCATAACTTCAGGATGTCCAGAAGTGCTTTACAGCCAATGAAGTACTTTTGAAAAAAGAAGGAAATACTTGCATTTATATAGCGCCTTTCATGACCACCGGATGTCTCAAAGCGCTTTACAGCCAATTAAGTACTTTTGAAGTGGAGTCATTGTTGTAATGGCAGCCAAATTGCGCATAGCAAGGTCCCACAAACAGCAATGTGATAATGACCAGATAATCTGTTTTTGTTATGTTGGTTGAAGGATAAATATTGGCCAGGACACCGGGGATAACTCCCCTGCTCTTCTTCAAAATAGTGCCATGGGATCTTTAACATCCACCTGAGAGAGCAGATGGGGCCTCGGTTTAACGTCACATCCGAAAGACAGCACCTCCAACAGTGCAGGACTCCGAGAAGACCACTTGCTCACAGTCTTGGGGGGCACATGGAGATGAAGCAGAGGCAGCAAAGAGGACAAGCTGCCCGCAGATGGAAGAGGAAGAAGCCGAAGAGGAAGAAGCAGACGGAAGGAGGCAACCCAGACAGCGCCTTTCTGGCCAGGATATCCGGGATTGAAACATCCACCTGCGGTACCAGTGAACACAACCCCAATTCCCCTTTCAACATTTGTCCCACACCTTACCTTCCCTCTGTTACTGACCATCACAGCGTCCTCTTGGCCACAATGCTGAAAAAAAGCCATCACAAAGCAAACTTTCCAATCCAACTTTATCCATATATGCATCCAATATTACATCAAAAAATCAAATAATCACCCTTGTGCGTTCCCTTAGTGACTGTCTTGCGTGTGCCTTTGCCGATCCTACTGATGTCACGCCGTGCTACCCCAGTGGCTGCAGCATCGCTGGTTGAAGGCTGCTGACTTTCAGTGGGGGACACTGCAGATGGCCTTGCAGGATGATGATGATCTTCTTCATCAACTGCTGGCTGGGCAGGCTGAATATCTTGGGTGTCTGAAATGAGGAAGGCACAAGTGTAGGGTTGTAGTGATGAGAGGGCGGGAAAGCAAGAGCTGCAAGCTGACACCATGAGCAGCTTGTACATCAGAAGAGATTGTGGGATGAGGGGGAAATGTGATGTGAGAAGGAGGATAATGTATGAGGATACCAGCATCTTGTATTCTTTCAGCCCCACCACTGGCCATGGGCTCAACCATGCCCCTGCCAAGCATGGCCAGCACTGTCTCCTCCAAGGGGGTGAGTTGAAGCTAGGAATGGGAGGTGTGTCTCATGTTTGGTAGAGATTGTTGGTAAGTGAGTGATAGGGGGGCAGGGGTCGTGCATTGAGCAGTGTGTGAGGCTCGTGGTGCAGTCGGTAGGAGATGGCTTTTGACGACCTTGACCACTCTTGAGGTCATGAAACTTCTTTGGGCACTGGAGCCAGGTCCTAGGGGTGACACTGCTGGCAGTAAACACCTCGGCGATCAGGTCCCACATCCTTCTTTCTGCAGGGCCTCCTGACCCTGAAATAGAGCCATGGGGTCTTTTATGTCCACCTGAGAGAGCAGACGGGGCCTCGGTTTAACATCTCATCCGAAAGACGGCACCTCCGACAGTGCAGCACTCCCTCAGCACTGCCCTGGAGTGTCAGCTTAGCTTTATATGTGCTCAAGTCCCTGGAGTGGGACTCGAACCCACAACCTTCTGACTCAGAGGCGAGTGTGCTACCAACTGAGCCACAGCTGACACACATATGAGAAAAGAGCAGGGGAGTGGGACTATTTGGATAGCTCTTTCAAAGAGCCGGCACAGACACAATGAGCTGAATGGCCTCCTTCTGTACTGTAAGATTCTATGATTCTTGGGGGAGAAATTTGTGTTCGCCAGGAAAGTTGCAGGTGACACCAGCAACTGGAGTTAACAGCCACTGAAAATGGCCGCAACGCTAACAAGACAAAATTCGTCTGGGGGGCTGGAGATTGGTGGTGCAGCGCTTACCTTCCATGCACGCTGTCTTGGTGGTGTTATTGGAGGCATCCGACCCGAAGTTTCTGTCCAGGTCCGGCATTGCAGCTTCCCACAGCCTCTGGAAGCGAGGCTGTGGAGCTCGCAAGGAATTGTGGGCAATGAAAAGGCCTGTGAATTAAAGGGGCCATTCACTCAGAAGTAATACAAATTAAAATGCAGTGAAACGATGCAGTTTTCAGCTCTTTCTGCCTTTCAAAAAAAATTAACATTAAAAAGTCCCAAATGTGAATATTCAACTCTTAAAGCTGAATTCCCTTCCTAAACTCAAAAAATGGGAAAAGTGCTTCAGCACTAACAGCAAGCCAGGAAGGGGCACCCAGGGTCTCGCACGCAGCACTCCAGCTTTGTGCAGGGGGTCAACACTGCAAGACAGGCCCTCTACCCACAGGGGCCAGGAGGCCCTCCAGAAAGAAGGATGTGGGACTACATCACCGAGGTCGTCACTGCCGCCCCCACCACCTGGGGCCAGTGCCCAAAGAAGCTTCACGAACTCAGACCACTGGCCAAGGTCAGTGAATGCATCTTCAAAAGCCGTCTCCTACCAACTGCCCCACTAGCCTCACACACTGCTCAATGCATGACCCCCAATCACTGACTTACCAATAATCTGCAACAATGACGAGGCACATCTCCCATTCCTAGCCTCACCTCACCCCCTTGGATGAGACGGTGCAGGCCATTCTTGGCAGGGGCATGGTTGAGCCTTTGGCCAGCGGCGGGGCTGAAAGGATACAAGATGCTGTTATCCTCCTTCTGGCATACACCTCATGCTCCCCCGCCCTCCCCTCACCACAACTCCAACCTTGTGCCTTCCTCATTTCACACACCCAAGAAATGCAGCCTGCCCAGCCAGTGGGTCAACAAGAAGAGGGAGAGGAGAGTGAAGAAGAAGAAGATTGATTTGACACTCCCAGCCACCAGCTCCTCAAGGTCAACCAGCAAGGACATTTGCAATGTCCCCCATTGAAAGTCAGCAGCCTTCCACCAGCCATGCTGCAGCCACTGGGGTAGCACTGCATGATATCAGTAGAGTAGGCAAAGGCACACACAAGACAGTCACTAAGAGAATGCATACGGGTGATGAGTTGATTTCTTGATGTCACATTGGATGGATTGATGTATAAAGTTGGATTAGAAAGTTTGCTTTGTGGTGCCTTTTATTTCAGCATTGTGGCCAAGAGGACATTGTGATGGTCAGTAACAGATGGAAGGTAAGGTGTGGGGCTAATGTTGAAAGGGGAATTGGGGTTGTGGTCACTGGGACCGCAGGTGGATGATTCCATGCCGGATATTCCAGCCACAGAGGGTCTGTCTGGGGTGCATCCTTCTGTCTGATTCCTCTTTTCTGCTTCTTCCTCTTCGGCTTCCTGCTCTTCTGTGTCTTCATCTTCCCTCTGTGAGCGGATGCTGTAAAGAGAGACATTCAATCGCTGGGAGCAGAGCAGAGAAGACCCACAAGGAGAACTCTCATGTTAGGGGCCTGAGTTGAGGAAAGACTGGAGAAATTTGGGTATTTTAGTCTGAAAGGAGGCATCAGAGAACTGATTTTAGAGATGTATATAACAACAACTTGTATTTATATAGTGCCTTTAACATAGTAAAACGTCCCAAGGCGCTTCACAGGGGCGTTATAAAACAAAATTTGACACCGAGTCACGTAAGGAGATATTAAGGTAAATGACCAAAAGCTTAGTCAGAGAGGGAGGTTTTAAGGAGGATCTTAAAGGAGGAAAGAGAGGTGGAGAGGCGGAGGGGTTTAGAGAGGGAATTCCAGAGCTATGGGCCTTGGCAGCTGAAGGCACAGCCACCAATGGTGGAGCGATTAAAATTGGGGATGCTCAAGAGGCCAGAATTAGAAGATAGTAAATGGTATGGAAAAGGTTAATCCAGAATACTACTTTAAATCAGACGGCAGGAGTAGGACAAGGGGACACATGTTTGTACCAGTAAAAGGGAACTTTAGGACCAATATCTGGAGATTCTTCTTCAGGCAGAGAGTGATCAACACTTGGAATAGATCTCCAGGCAGAGATGAAAACCCCAGAATCACTTATGATGAACAACCAGATGCAGCAATAGGGTCGTGCAGGGTTGTTCTGGATAAACGTATTAAGATTTATCGAATGACCTTACTCACCTGCAATTATCTAGCGATCTTGCCTGATCTTGTGATCAGCAGTATTTATAATTTGCATGTTTAGGCAGTGTTCACAATGTGGTGGTGACTAATACTTCAAAAGTAACCATTTAAAAAAATGTTTTTTTGATTGAAGCAAATGGACAGAAATAATGAAGTTCTTTCAGGCCTCAGTAAAATCATAGAATTTTTTTTTTTAAACTCTCACACACTTTCCATATTTTCATTGAAATATTATCATTTCAAAAGGCAGAAATAATTAGTGAAAAAACACAACTTGTTACGCGGAGCACTTCAAGTATTTAATTTACCAGAACGTTCTCATAGGTGGAAGTGTGATTGCAATGTAATTATCTTAATGATGGTAAAGTACCCAAAGTGTGTGAGGTTCATGTGCTGATCAGAACGATTGATTTAAGCACACATCGATGGGGCAGCACAATTATAGACATTATTATAACTTAAATTACTTTAGATGTCAGGAGGTGGCTCTTTTCCCAGAGAATAGTGGACCTCTGGAACAGGCTGCCAGCTCGTGCAGTGGACGCTGATTTGATAAATTCCTTCAAGCGAGAGCTGGACCTGTTTCTGGCTGGGGCGGAGATCACCTCCTTCAGAAGGTAGGTACTGCAGGGAATTCAGGGCCGGAGTGATCTCCTGGGCTAGTTTCGATCGCCTAGATGGGTTGGAGAGAAATTTCCCAGATTTTTCCCCCGAATTGGCCAGGGGTTTTTAATCTGGTTTCTTGCCTCTCCCAGGCGATCACATGGTTTCGGGTGGGGTGGAGTACACAAGGTACCGCAATTGTGTGGGACATTGCTGGATGGACCAGAGGGACTTTACCTGTCCATCGATGTTCAGATGTTTGTACTAATAAACATTCTCAGAGCACTTCGTAGCACGTTTAGTTTGGTGCGATGGGATTATGAAAAAATTTCTAATCAAAGTCTCACGACGTTTCTGTCAAGATACATTCAATAGGTGGCGCTGTTCCCACAGACAGTTAAGCAGGAAGCTGGATTTTAAAGAGATGTTTAAAATAAACACATTGATGTTATGGTGCTGTAGTGCAGCGGTGCATGACTGAGATAGTTAGAAATCTGTGAGTAAGATGGTCACACCCCTGCACAGCAGGGTACACTCCATATCAGTCTGGGAAACTTTTTTAACATACTGTTGACCCCTGTTAGTCATGATCAAAGATTAGGCTGTGAAGGAAACAGGTTATGGTTGTTCATTGATTGTAATAGCCCATTACAGTATTTATAAAATTCATAACCTTGATAAGTTTTAAGCTTCGTTCATTGATAAAAATGGCTTATCTGCTAGTCAACATCCTCATCACAATTGATCTGCTGCAGTTGTTAACTTTCAATTTTAGATAAGTTAGTTAAACTAAAGGAACACAAAGCATCAGGGCCCAACGGCATACATCCTCGGATCCTCACTAGCAGTGCTGCGAGGTAGAACCGATTGAATGGAGGTGAAAGGGCTTGCAAGGGAGAATCATGAGACTGTGACTGTTCCTCCTGGCCCACAAGCTGTGCTCTACCTACTGGATCCGGAAGCTCCCGCCTCCCTTTGGCTGCCGGGTTTCTCGAGCCCTGGGAAACCTGGCCGGCTAGCGTTAAATTCAAATGACTGCCGAAATCTGAGGAACTTTTTTGGATTTCAAATTGTTGTTTTCACCTTTTATCTTTTACATCTTCCAGATTCTTGTTAATATGTTTCCTTGTTCCCTTTTCAGGATGATAAAGAGAGCGGCAGTCTGGGTGGGATTTGGGTTAACAAGAAGGACGGACAAGCAGTTTGAGAGTGATGGGATAAGAGGATGAATGTTGGCAATGAATAAAACTACATATGAATTTAAAATAATGTTTGCAGTACTTTACAATCTGACACTGCCCATTTTCTTGTTAGCAGAGAATGAGCTGCCTACCTTGGCTGGTTGGAGGGTGCAAGCTGACCTATCTCTTTTCAGCATAGTGGTGTTGTGCATTATTTGGCCTTGTCCCTCCAGATAAAAAGAAAGGCTTGCATTTATATCGCACCTTTCAACACCTCAGGATGTCCCAAAGCGCTTCACAGCCAATGAAGTACCTTTGAAGTGTAGTCACTGTTGTAATGTGGGAAACGCATAATGTAGGAAAGTCTGTCAGCTGTGGCTCAGTTGGTAATACTTTTGTCTCTGAGTCAGAAGGTTGTGGGTTCACAGTCCCACTCCAGAGACTTCAGCACAAAAATCTAGGCTGACACTCCAGTGCAGTACTGAGGGAGTGCTGCACTGTCAGAGGTGCTGTCTTTTGGGTGTGATGTTAAACCTAGGGCCCGTCTGCTCCCTCAGGTGGACGTAAAATATCCTATGGCACTATATCAAAGAAGAGTAGGGGAGTTATCCCTGGTGTCTTGGCTAATATTTATCCCTCAATCAACATCGCTAAATCAGATTATCTGGTCATTATCACATTGCTGTTTGTGGGAGCTTGCTGCGTGCAAATTGGCTGCCGCGTTTCCTACATTACAACAGACAGTGACTACACTTCAAAAGTACTTCATTGGCTGTGAAGCACTTTGGGATGTCCTGGGGTTGTGAAAGGTGCTATATAAATGCAAGTCTTTCTTTCTTTTTACCTGGAGGCACAAGGCCCAATAATGCACAACACCACTATGCTGAAAAAAGTAGGAAAGAAGACCGAGTAAATCAAAAAGTAGTGACACCAAGGTTGGCTTTTAAACACCTATTGACGGAGAAAGAGAAGACTGAGGGAGGTAAGCAGTTCCTGAGTCCTGAGGTCCTGGGAAAGAATGAGCTTGGAAATGGTGTAATGAGTCTTGCTTTTAACACAGCGAGGATGCAGGAGGAGGAAAAGCATGTAGTACGGCGTATCTGAAGCTTACAAAGAGCCAGTAAGGAAAGTTCAGAGTAACAAAGACTATAACGGTATCAATAAAATGGAGACGGGTAACTTTCAGTCATCAACCCAGTTTATAGATTAACTGTATACATTTAACAGACCAATGCTAATAAGATTAAAATGGGATGAGTGGTATCTAGACATCAGCTCTTGCTACTTTAAGTGCATCTTTCTGAAGTAGAATGTTTTTATCCTTAAAGAGTGTCCCCAATCACAGGTTCAAGTGCCAAAGTACACTTGAAACAATTCAGGAGATATTTTACTAAATACCAAAGGACTGACAGACCGAGGAAATAACTTTTCCTTTTAAAAGCTGATGAAAAGCTGTATAAAAGCTAAAAGAATAAAGAACAAAGCATTGAGTCATGTCATGTACTGCTGTGTAGGGTCACGACTTAACCTGCTGATGTTTTTAAGCGTTTGTATGTAAGTCACTCATGACCCCAACCTACAAGGAGCTCTCAGCCATGTTATTTTAGAACTTGCTGACAGCCAGGGCTTAAAAGCTGTAAAACTTGGTAGGTGTGGCCTCTCATCAGGTCACCTTCATGCTGCAGAGCTGCCGTCACTACCGATGCGCTGAGACATTCCTTGAACTGCTGGTGGTTGAAGAATGCTAATTGAAATAACGATAAACACAAGAAAGATTACGCCGATTTCGAATCAGCAAAAAGTCGTGCGCTGTTAGTAAGGATTTAATTCCTACTGAGGGTCACTTAGTGTCATAAATATGAGAACCCTTTCTTTCACTGTCCGTATATGTAGCTATCATTTGAAGATTGCTGTCATTTAGCATGAAAAAATAAAACGGTGGCTTTTGAATTTTTTTAAAATCCTATGGTTCCATTCCATGTGCATCTCTGATTTGGCTTTTTATAGTATTCACCATTAGACAATTGTGGAGAAACATTTTTCAGCTGCACTACATACAGAACAATGGAAGTTACAAGTGAGTGAGGTAGGATAGCACACGGGTTATAGGAAAAATGTAGGTGTCACCAAACAGTAATCCCATTGAGGGATTCAGATTAGGGAATAAGGTCAAGTGTGAAGCTCAAGCACTTTGTGAACATGATCGGAACTTTGAAATGTGCTGCTGCCTCAAAGCCTATATGTTATTCAATGATATATTATAGCTGGGTTTACAGAGGTATACAGTAGTTTGAACATGTGTAGCAGTGTAAGATCCTAGAATTAATGTGACAAACTGCATTGATCAAAAACAGGAACATAAGGCCAGTTTTAACTTGGTAGCGGCCCTAAAATTGGAGTGCTGCACCGAGCGCCCCGTTCCCGCTCTGAGCCCACCTGCCAACATTGTGCCCAACCTCCCTCAGCCCCCGAGATCCCCAACTTCCAGCCCCTGATCCCTCGGGCTGCTGCCGGCTGTTGTTAACCCACCCCCACCACCAATCACACACCCCGAGACCTGCTCTCGCCCACCTGAGCCCCATGATCCTCCCATCGGCCCGCAAAGCCCCCGAGGCCCACTATCACCCCACCCCACCCCCTGGCCACCGATCACTTACCTGTGGGCCGGCCTGAACTTCCAGCACTTACCTGTGTGGCCTCCTGCTGCATTGGTGTTAATATGTGACTGAGATCCGAGGCCCAATATCAGGGGCTACTTGGACCCTACCACTCGTGTGCTTCTGAATTTCTAGACCTATCTCTTGTTTTAGTTCTTTTTAAAGGACTATGGGAACCTTTCCTGTTAAATGTACAGAGATTACAGGAATCTGTAGTTAGATTTTTGAAGCCTATTTTTCAGAGATTAGTGTGCACAAATGCAACTTTGCCTTTTTGTACTTTTAGTCAAAATGGCTATTTTCATTTTCATTGCATTGCCATGGAAACTGTTGCATCGGTGTTTTAAATTAATACTGAAGCCAAGTGATAATGAAGGGAATGGTACAAAAGTGTTCCTGCCACACAATCAAGTACTGTGATTTATATAAAAGCAAAATACTGCGGATGCTGGAAATCTGAAATAAAAACTGAGAATGCTGGAAATACTCAGCAGGTCAGGCAGCATCTGTGGAGAGAGAAACAGAGTTAACGTTTCAGGTCGATGACTGTGACTTATATAATGGTTGGAAATCATTAACAATGGCCCTGTTTCAATCACAGAAGAGGCTTCATTGTTTGTAAAAATCCTCTGATCTTTGTTGGCAAAATGTCTTTTTTCAGGCTGCTTCCAAATATTTTAAGTAGCTTAAATACATCAGGAATTTCATTTTAGTCTGGTATAATCACAACTTTTGGCTTACGTCTAACAGAAAATTAAAGTTTGTGCCGACATAAAAATTCTGCAAAAATTAGTGGAACAGAGTTAGGGTATTAAAGCCTACTTCAAATTTGACTTTTGCTGATCAGTTTTATCAAAACTAAACTGCGGAAATATTATTTTAACTCACAAAAACGGGTGGGGTGGGGTTGGGCAGAGGTTAAAATTCACAAAATCTGAAACAGGAGCCCAACCCGCCTCGAACCCGCCCACTTTCGGTTTTAACAGAGGCGGGACGATGGGTGGGCGACCAATCCGCTCGCAGGAGGCTGGTTGGTCATTTAAATATTATAATGAGGCTGCGTGCCTTCATTTTAAAAGTCATTCTATTTTTAACTCATGTCGGTCGGGTTTCCCAGCCACCCCGACCACCTTCTGCCCCCTCGACCACCATCGAAACCCCACCCCGACTCCCGCGATCGGAAACGCCCCTGAACACCATCGGAAACCCCCCCCCCAACGTGATCAGACCCCCCCACCCCCGCAATCGGACATCCCGCGATCAGAACCCCCCCGCCCCGTGATCAGAACACTCCCATGATCTCTCCCCTTCCCCCCCCCCCCCCCACTAGACCTACCTGCTCGCAGCCCAGCTCAGCTGCAGCCTTGTGCTGTAGGATTTCCCGCCCGACAGGCCTCTAGCTGGCTGTGGGAGGGAAACCTACAGAAAAAAAATTAAATGCAGGACGTTTGGGAAACCTCTACTTCCAGGTTTCCTAACCTCAAAACACCACTCCCGCATGGAATATTCCTCCGAGCTAAAATCCAGGCCATTATTTCAGTGAGCAGGTGGTAAATATAAAGAACAGGCTCCCTAGGGAGATGGTGGGAGCTGTTAGTATTGATTCATTCAAATTTCTTTCAGAAAATAAAACATTTGAATATAGTATATGAGTAATTTGTGATCTGACATCTGATAAGTGTAGCATAATGGAGAGGAGCAGGTGACTTTGAACCTGTGGTTCCCAAAGCTTTTCAGCACTGTTTCCTTACCTCATATCTGCATGTCTCATCCCTCCATGGCCTCGGCCCCTCCCTATCTCTGTAACCTCCTCCAACCCTCCAGTAACTGCGTACCTCCAATTCTGGCCTCTTGTGCATCCCCGACTTCCTTCACCGCACCGTTGGCGGCCGGCCCTAAGCTCTGGAGTTCTCTTGCTAAACCTCTCCACCTCTCTCTCCTCCTAAACTTAAGATGCTCCTTAAAACTTATCTCTGACCAAGCTTTTGGGCACCTGTCGTAATGTCTCCTTCTTTGGCTCGGTGTCAAATCTTTTGTCTGATAACACTCCTGGGAAGCGCCTTGGGATATTCTGCTATGTTAAAGGCGCTATATGAATGCAAGTTGTTGTTATTGTCTGGGTCTGTTGTAGACTAATTGATAGAGATTGATTGCTATTAATAGTCAACAACTCCATTATCGTTGTAGCCTGAGATTACCAGGATGGTAGAAGGCGAACTAGATGGACCGTGGTCTTTTTTCATCTAGCAATTCATATGTTCCTATAAAAGAGAGTAATTCCAGGCTTATTTGTTCGAATGAGATCTGTCCCCTGATAAATGGCTTAATTAGTGTTTTGCTACACTGGCTTAGTTAATTAAAGTTGTGTTCAGTTTTAATTCTTCTTCTTTTGTATGGTAGTAGCCAAGCAAATCAAATGTCACTATCTAAGTCGGATATCCAGGCTAAAGCTTCCGGTCTAACAGCGTGGATATCTTGTGGGCTGCCTGCAAACTTCCTCTGAGGGCAGTGCTCAATGATGCACTCCAGGGTCTGATCAGGAGCTCCACAGTCGCATGATGGGAAAGTTTTAATTGAAGCAATCCTTCAATGGTAGAGTAACTTACTTAAAATCATATTATCAATCACAGGCAAAACATCCTGTTCTCACTAAAAAAAAGTTGTTCCAAGATTACAATACAAATATTTTTAACGATATTGTTTCTAGATCATGCCAGACTTTTCTTGTTTCAATGTAAAACGTGTAAGCAAAGGTTGTGAACAGAGGTCCAATATTACTCAGCACCAGGTTACCCAGTTGAATAGGATTAAAACTGAGACTTGTACCTAAGAGTAAGCTGGATGTGAAGTGCACTTTGCAAACCATCAGGGAATATTTAAAGGCCTGTTTTTAAAAATTCATTCCTGGGATGTGGGCGTCGCCGGCAAGGCCAGCATTTATTGCCCATCCCTAGTTGCCCTTGAGAAGGTGGTGGTGAGCCGCCTTCTTGAACCGCTGCAGTCCGTGTGGTGAAGGTACTCCCACAATGCTGTTAGGGAGGGAGTGCCAGGATTTTGACCCAGCGATGATGAAGGATCGGCGATATACTTCCAAGTCAGGATGGTGTGTGACTTGGAGGTGGTGGTGTTCCCATGAGTCTGCAGATCTTGTCCTTCTAGGTGGAAGAGGTCGCGGGTTTGGGAGGTGCTGCCGAAGAAGCCTTGGCGAGTTGCTGCAGTGCATCTTATAGATGGTATACACTGCAGCCATGGTGCGCCGGTGGTGGAGGGAGTGAATGTTTAAGGTGGTGGATGGGGTGCCAATCAAGCGGGCTGCTTTGTCCTGGATGGTGTTGAGCTTCTTGAGTGTTGTTGGAGCTGCACTCATCCAGGCAAGTGGAGAGTATTCCATCGCACTCCTTACTTGTGCCTTGCAGATGGTAGAAAGGCTTTGGGGAGTCAGGAGGTGAGACACTCGCCGCAGAATACCTAGCCTCTGATTTGCTCTTGTTGCCACAGTATTTATGTGGCTGGTCCAGTTAAGTTTCTGGTCAATGGTGACCCCCAGGATGTTGATGGTGGGGGATTCGGCAATGGTAATGCCATTGAATGTGAAGGGGTGGTGGTTAGACTCTCGCTTGTTGGAGATAGTCATTGCCTGGCACTTCTGTGGCGCGAATGTTACCTGCCACTTATCAGCCCAAGCCTGAACGTTTTGATAACCGATGCAGAAGCAAACTTTAAATATTTCACCTGCCAAGTCACACTGTATTAGTGTTGATAATCCCTCCATGAATAGACGGCTAACCCGAACAAAAGACCTACTTGATAAACCCTTTTTGTGATCTGCATGAGAGCCCACATGCGCTGCTATAAGAAGCCCACCATGCAGCTGGCATGATAAAGATGCTGATCAAAAGTTGGAGTCTGATCATCTAAGCACAGATTAAACTTGAAAGTTCACCCTTCACAACCTGACAGTCTATTCCCAACACCGAACTACCTTATGATGTTATCCACGACATCAAGTTACAATTTCAGTAATCGCATGTTGCCTTGCAATCCACTTTATAAGTAAAATAAGGATGGCCTCGAAACGACTACCTTATAAACACTTAATGTGTTCATGAGCAATTTGTTTGTCGAGTATTTTAAAATAAACAGGTTAGAATTGCAGAATTTCAAGACTCATATGCGCAATCCTTGATTATATCTGACCCAGCAATGTTACGTGTTTTAATTTAAGCCTTTGAAAAAATAAAGGCACACTACAAAGGTTTGTACTGTACGGGAATGCTACTAATCTTAGCACCTTACCGCAAAGCAGAAATGTATAGTTTTGATAATAAGGGTACTTTTAGTAGTGGCACTCTGCAAGTTCTGTGCCATATTTTCCACAAGAATTACTAATATAACATTAAATACACCAACTTAGCCAATTATTACAGATTAGATCCAATTATTTTAAGTAATACTACATATTCCAATATTTTAAACTCTTGTACCATTAGCACCATTGTCACATTTATAATAAACCATCAGGCTTTATTACACCAAAAGCTTTAAGGCAATATGCTTACTATTATTTTTGAATCTCCAATGTAAAATTTGTGTTAAATCCTATTAATGTATAACATTACTGGATAACTCAAATTGTGCAGCGTACCTATTTACATTACGTTAGATAAACATCTTCTGAATGGAAACAGAAAATGCTGGAAATACTCAGCAGGTCAGGCAGCATCTGTGGAGAGAGAAACAGAGTTAACGCTTCAGGTCGATGACCCGTCGTCAGAACTGGAAAAAGTTGGAGATGTAACAGGTTTTAAGCAAGTGTAGGGGCAGGGAGAGGGGGAGGGGAGGAAAGTGATAGGATGGAAGGCAGGAGTGATTCTGCTATTCCCATTTACACCTCATCTGGAGTCATCTTTTGTTTCTTAACTTGTCCCATTACCATCTCCTTTTGCCTTGCACCATGATCCCTTTTGTCTTTTAATCTTTCCTTCCTTCCATCCAATCACAGACCTTCCCTTTTGTTCTTTCCTCCCCTCCCCGCTCTCCCTGCCCCTACAGTTGCTTAAAAATCTGTTACATCTCCAACTTTTTCCAGTTCTGACGAAGGGTCATCGACCTGAAACGTTAACTCTGTTTCTCTCTCCACAGATGCTGCCTGACCTGCTGAGTATTTCCAGCATTTTCTGTTTTTATTTCAGATTTCCAGCATCTGCAGTATTTGCTTTTGTTCTTCTGAATGGACACTGAGGAAGTGTGGAGGAACCAGTTTCGATGTTTCAGCTGTTATAGACCAAGATATCTTCTATATAAATACCTTTACAAAAGTAGGACCCAGAAAATAAAAGAATACCAAATGTGACAGAACAGCCTTTAAACAAGGATGGCGAACAAGCAATCAATTTGTATATGAAATAGGAAAGAAGAACTAACAGAAAGAAGAAAAGGCGGCACGGGACATGAAGTGCAAAGAAAGTTTTTTTATAAACTATATAAAATTTCACAGACAACTAAAAAATCTTCTGTAAAATGTTTATGTATAATTAACCTCATTACAAAATGTTATGAAATAGGATAAATATAAACATTAAGTGTAAACAGTATTTGAAATTAAGAAGTAGATTTGTTCACGACTTTAAAAACTAATGAATAACTTGCTCTTGTTCCCTGGGGTTCAGTTGGGTCAAGCAGTAGAGGGGTCCTGCCTGCTAATGGGGACAACCATGCCAAAAACCTCCTAGCATCAATGTACTCCTCTTGCAAGCAATGCACAAGGGCTTCATAAAATATATATGTGAATGCAAACTCTTGAGAATCAAGTTAAAATAAAAACAAGTCAAAGAAATGTTGAAAGAATGGGATTGTAACAATATTTTGTTCTGAAACTATGTACATTTGCTCTATTTTTCAGATTCTATGGAAGACTCAATGCCAAGCTTTGGAAGGACTCATCCCTCAAATTTGATGATACATCAACCACAGAAGAACTTGATTCTGGCTTCACAAATGCTGCAGAATGGACTTCAGAGGACTCGAAGGAGCTTCAATGATTTCATCCTAGAGTTATGAGGAAGTTGATTGCTTTTTCTGCCCTTTGTGATGAAGAGATTTTTTTTTGTCTTAAAATACTCCTGTGAAGCGCCTTGGGACGTTTTACTACGTTAAAGGCGCTATATAAATACTAGTTGTTGAGATTAATTCTAGAACCATTTTTCTGCCCCAATGTGCCCACCTTAATTGCATAATGTTATGTAGCATGTTATGGATCCCAGCTGAGCTTTACTTCTGCTGCTTAAAGTATGGCCTTATCCGTTTTGGGAATTCCCTCGCCCCAGTTTTCATGGGCCGTGTTCAGGGTGGACAGAGATTCCCCACGAGCAGCCCCCAACAGAAACTTGTGTCCTGTCCTGGGACTGTCATATCTGGGAACATATTGAATGCTCTGCCTGCTTCAGCATATTCTAGATGTGATCGGATTTTGTAGTGCAGGCATACATCAACTGTGGTTAATCTGTACCCTTGTCTTTTGCATTGGAATTTTTTGGCTTTTTTAACACAATTCAGGGCCCTGTGAAGGATCCTGCCAAAGATCTGATGCCATTCTGCTCTTCAACAGTACAGCATAGGGTCTAGGCTCCGGCACTGTGGTGTGTTCTTTCTGATTAGATGTTTCATTGCTGCGCTCATCATCTTTACTCTTTTTCCCCTCTGGGTATGAATCCGAGGAACTGGATGCAAAAGAAACATTTATGGAGATATGAAGAAATACTTTAATTAATTGAGTTTAGATTGTACATGAGCTGCACACTTGTATGACTGTAACAGAAGATAGAGAACCAACAGTTTCTATAGTTCAAATACAGTAACAAGCCAATGGCCCTCAATTTCCATGGGCCCTAGCAGTGCACTCTAGGTATAAATTGGCCAAGAGTGTACTGCAGGGAGTGAAAAATTATCCAGGACCCCCAGATATGACAGGTCTCAGGACAGGACACACATTTATGTTGGGGTCTGCTCGTGGTGAATCTCTGTCCACTCCGGCCCATGAAAACTGGGACAAGGGAATTCCCAAAACGGATAAGGCCATACTTTAAACAGCAGAAGTAAAGCTCACCTGGGCTCCAGGCCTGAGTCCTGGATGCTTGTAAAAATACTGGCTCAATTACTGATATTGCTCCCTTATAAAGGAGGCCGATTGGGCATCTTAAAATAAATTTTTGCCGGCAGTGTCGGCAGATTAACAAGCCGCTTGCCAGTTCTGCTTCTCCCATCCTCCCTTCCTCTGGCAGGTGCCCAAGATGCACCCACTGAGGTGCAGGAGCCCACCGGCTCCATTCACATTAGGTGACCTTACCTGACCCTAGATACTCTGGCAGGGTCAGGAGTGGAGGTGCCTGACACCCACTAAACTCCAGTTCAGCATAGCAGAGCCATGGATGTTTGGTCCCTTTATAAGTATGATTTGCAAATCATTACTGAATATTATTAGCAAGGTTATTACAAAGGACTGTGCAAACATTGCTATGATAGTATAATTTCTTAATTAACTGTCAAAAGTCTTCGCAGAATTGGAATTTCCTAAGATGTGCTGTCTTGTGACAAAAGCATTTATGTCTCTGATGGATTATTCGTTGGATTCTTTCTTACTGGTCACAGCACACACAGGGTTAACTTCAATTAATCCCACCTCTTTAAGCAAACTACATAGATTAAGAGCAATGTGAAACAGACGGTAGCAGATTGTCCGCTCATTATACATCTGCCCAATTAATGGAAAGTCGGGTAGGTTGTATAAGGAGGAGCCGATCTGCTTTCACCTGTTTCATTCCCTCATTAAAGTTGATCTTTCCACCTTATAAGTTACAGTCTGGCCAATATTCATACTGATTATATGTTACAGTCTGGCCAATATTCATATTGATTATATGTTACAGTCTGGCCAATATTCATATTGATTATATGTTACAGTCTGGCCAATATTCATATTGATTATATGTTACAGTCTGGCCAATATTCATACTGATTACATGTTCAAGTCTGGCCAATATTCATACCTCAGTCCAAGACATACATAGTACAGGAAGGCTTTGATATTTATGGTTTGACTGCTGTCATTGTACGTGGATGGAGATTTGTCTAACAGGTCAGCTTGGCACAGATCAGTGAGTCAAGCTATTCCATTCAATTGAAAACCTGTGAACGGTTGAATAGCTAATAGAGTTATGAGAGAAATAGATCAATTTGAAAGCCTTTGACAAGGTGCCACACAGGAGGCTATTGGAGAAGATTAAGGGATATGAAATTAGGGGCAAGGTAGCTAATTGGATTAAAAACTGGCTAGAAGGAAGAAAACAGAGAGCAGAAGTTGTTTGTCAGAGTGGTAGGATGTGTGTAGTCGTGGTCCACAGGGTTCTGTTCTTGGACTGTTTCTGTTCACTGTGTGCAACAATGATTTGGATATAGGACTAGAGGGAGTAGCGTCCAAATTTTGCAGGTAATAGTAAATAATTCTGAAGGACCAAAGGAAGCTGTAAGGAGATATTGATAATATGGTAATATGTCCTGGCCAATATTTATCCCTCAACCAACATCACTAAAACAGATTATTTGGTCATCATCACATTGCTGTTTGTGGGAACTTGCTGTGCGCAAATTGGCTGCCGCGTTTCCCACATTACAACAGTGACTCCACTTCAAAAGTACTTCATTGGCTGTAAAGCGCTTTGAGACGTGCGGTGGTCGTGAAAGGCGCTATATAAATGCAAGTCTTTCTTTCTTTCTAAAATTGGCAAAAAGTGGCAGATGGAATTCAATGCCAGTAAACATGAGATGTTACATTTTGATTAAAAAAAGTAATTTTTTTTTTCTAAATGGGAAGGTTTGGGTGATGTGGAAGAGCAGAAAGATTTCACAAGACATTAAAAGCAGCACCTCAATGGATAAGGCCATAAAAAAGCTAATGGCAATCTATGTTTCATGGCAAGAGGTATAGAATATAAAAATTGAGATGTAATAGGTTAAAGTCAGGACTTTGGTATATTTTTAATGTCTTTATTATTCTACAAACCTTATTTCCAGTACAGTATAATGTTTCTCAGTGAGAGTTCAAGGAGATAACTGAAGAATTTTCAAAAATATCTTGAGCAAATTGACGGGCTGTAGTTCGACTCCTTGAAGTTTGGGGTGGAAGAAATGGGTCAATGTTGTCACCTGAGGGGGGTGAGGGGGCAACATGGGGCAGGATGGGGAAATGCCACCTCAAGGACTGGAGGAGGGAAAAACCAGCTTGGGGCAACAGGAAAGGCAAGGAGAGGCAGTAGTGGTACTATCAGCTGACAAATCTGATTTTAATAGGCCAGAAGAAATGACACTGTGGAGATGGAACTGGGGCGAACAGGTTTGTGCCATTTAATCTAGCTCTGGTCAGATGGTTCGCCACTTTGATCAGCTGCAACCATTCCACAAATGTTGGGACATCATAGGCAGGACAATTGTTCTCATATCAATAAATTGTCTATGGTGGTGTTGGCTTTGGGAGCTCCATAGAAGACATTGCGCCCTGTGCAGAGATTTTTTCAAAGCATTCCTTGCCTCCTTAGCAGGAACAGTGGCACCCCGTGAGAAGCATGAGAATTTCGGATAGTAAAACATCAAAATATGCACAATACAGGCAGACATTCAAGTCTTTGTAAATAAACCATTTTTCACTTAATGCTGTGTTTGCTTCGTTAATTGATAACGTTTTGAGTTAGTGAAAGGTAGAGCCACAACATTTTGAATGAAAATAAATATATTTATCAGACATTGATTCATTCTACATTATGGTCATGGTGACATGATTATAAGCCTGTGTGGCTGTTTTATGTAAGTATAGGTGCAAATATAAAAACATAGAAAAATAGGAGCAGGAGTAGGCCATTTGGCCCTTCGAGCCTGCTCCGCCATTCAATATGATCATGGCTGATCCTCTATCTCAATACCATATTCCCGCTCTCTCCCCATACCCCATGATGCCTTTTGTTGCTAGAAATCTATCTATCTACTTCTTAAATATATTCAGTGACTTGGCCTCCACAGCCTGCTGTGATAGAGAATTCCACAGGTTCACCACCCTCTGAGTGAAGAAATTTCTCCTCATCTCAGTCCTAAATGTCCTACCCCGTATCCTGAGACTGTGACCCCTCGTTCTAGACCCCCTCAGCCAGGGGAAACATCCTCCCTGTATCCAGTCTGTCTAGCCCTGTCAGAATTTTATATGTTTCAATGAGATCCCCTCTCATTCGTCTAAACTCTAGTGAATATGTACAACCAAAGCATGTTGGCAGTAGTGTGTAGTATGTGATGTGACATTTCTACTATTGAATGAAACAGAAAATATGGTTAACTGAGGTTTTTGCCAAAAAGGGATTTCATCTGATGAAGTGAGATTCTATGATTTTGTTAGAAACATTTTTTGCCACTACTTGGGCATTAATCCTGGTATAGCTTTTGGAGTTCCTCTGTTCCTAGCCAGTGCATGGATCTGTTAAACTGAAATTATGCTGGAATCTCTTCTGAATAGAGATGTTACATAGTGTGCAGCACACCACAAACAGCTGGCAAACTTTGGGTCGTCCTGCAAGGCACCACCAGAACAATCAATGCACCCAGAAGTCTGTCGCGTAATGGAGCACATAGGTCTGTGTGTCCAGTTGCAGTTATGTTCTGCTGGTGTTTTGGGACTGGTGTAAAGGGATAATGATTCATGGTGTCAAGTTATGTCCACAGTCCCATATAGCCAGTCTTGCAGTCAGCATTTCCATGAAATTAAGGATAAATGGGAGAGAAATTCGGTATCTGAGCACCTCTAGTTAGTGCCTGGCAGGGGCGCTAACGGGGTACTAAGGCAGTAGTGCCACGGCGAGGCGAACTCAGTGACCCACGCCAAATCCGGCACCCCCTGTAATGCTGCCGCTACGAGATAGCGCCAGGGACTTCAGCGCCAGGCAGATCATGACATCAGTGAGCGTGCAACGCTCACTGGGCACCTGATCTGCAAAATTGATTATGGCCCCGTGCCTTAGCGCCTCGCCCCGATAGCAACAGGGAGAGGAGACGTGAAGCAGTCAGTAGCTGGCTCCAGGGGCGCTTCATCCTGCACCAGACCGGTGTGCCAGCACTCTTCCAGCCACCACATCAAGCTTGCGGCTGGCTGATCGGAGATAAGGGCTATCCACTCTCCACCTGGCTCATGACTCCCCTCCGCAACCCCAACACTCCTGCACAGCGCTCATATAATGAGAGCCATGCCTCCACTAGGAACATCATCGAGCAGACCATCGGGGTACTCAAGCAACGGTTCTGCTGCCTTGACCACTTGGGAGGAGCCCTCCAGTACTCGACTGAGTGGGTGTCCCATTTCGTTGTTGTGTGCTGTATGCTCCACAATTTGGCCATCATGACGGCCAAGCCCTTGCCACCAGGGATTGCAGGACCACCTCAGGAGGAGGAAGAGGGAGAGGAGGAGAACGAGGAGGAAGAGGAAGATGAGGAGGATGAGGACGAGGGGGACAAGGACGAGGAGGACGAGGAGGAGAGGAGGAGGACGAGGAGGAACAGGATCGAGGGAGGAGGCAGCCACTCAATCGGCCTTCCGGAAGAGCGGTCTGTGACTGCCTCATCAGACTGTGGTTCTAATAAATTAAACCCCAGATCCCTGTTGCTCACCACATCACCATCATTCTATCCCTATCCCAGGCCATTTCACAGCACAAAGCTGAAATGATACACACCACAAAATATTCCAAACTGAATTAATACATTTATCAATAATCAGTTAACACATATTTACAACATCAATATTTACTATTCACCCTTGTGCAATCCCTTAATGCCTCTCGTTACTGTGCCTTTGCCTACTCTAGTGCTCCTACGAAGTGTTGGCCCAGTGGCTGCAGCACGGCTGGTGGAAGGCTGCTGAGTGTCTGTGCAGGAGACTTCAGATGGCCTTGCAGGACACCCTCGACCAGCTCTGGTCCTGGAAGGCCCGGTTGTACACTGCACCACCTCAGCATGGGCGGCAGCAGTCTGGGCTGGCTGGATGACAGGCAGCGACAAGGGCAATGGCGGAGTGCCAGCAGTGGAAGCAGGAATGCTGTCATCCTGAGAGAGGACAGCAGGTTCCTGCTCCACTGACCCACTGCCACTCCCCCAGGGCAGCACCTCAGCATCACTACCAATCTGCTGGAGCACAGATTGCTGGCCTGCTGCAACACCGTGAAAGCCCCGGTCGACAGTGGTAGTCCCAGCCATGATGGCAGCAGTCAGAGCTTGCGTGGCATCAAGCTGAGACTGCATGAGAGCAGTCTGAGATTGAATGGCACCAACCATAGACTGCATTACAGCACTAAGACGTTGCGTCGCTTCCACCTGTGCTGCAATGGAAGCTGCCAGATCGCCCATCACACGTGGCCTCAGGTCTGGGCCGCCACGGTCTCTCTGGGAGACTACCATCCTTTCCAGACTGGAGATGATGGGCTCCATGGTGTGCACAGAGCTTTGTGCAATGTTGGAGGCGGACTCCTCCACGCTCCTTACCATTGCCGACAGGCTCTTGGGCACCCTTGCCATTGCACCTATCATCTCCGTGTGCATGCCCATCACCCTTCTTCTAAACGCCTCCCCATCGAGGTCCTCATCTGAGTCCTGTGCAGCAGAACTCGTGCGCAAACTCGCCCTCCGGGGAGCTGGCTCCCGAGCTACCCTTTCCCCTGGCCTTGCTGCAGCCCGCTCGTTCCCGGTGCATCACCCTGTGCAGATCCCGCTACTATACTAACCTCTAAAGAACGCGTAGTGCCAGTATCTGAGCTGGTACCTGCAGGTGAGACATGCAGTGACACGGTGTGTTCTTCCTCCTCCTCTTCTTCAAGCTCGCTCTCAACGGTGCCCTCCGGGATGGCTGCTCAGCTGCTTGCTCATGAAAGCATAAAGGCACAAGAGATGGGTTAAGGTGAGGGGAGGGGGGCAGGAAGGGAGATATGCATGCATACAGCATGATTAGCTGGAAAGTGCAAAAGGCTTGTGGGGTGAGGGGGAAGTGAGATGTGAGAAGAAGGAGTAGGGATGAACAGACCGTCGTTGTCCCCAAGGGGGTCAACGTCGCCGGTGGCCACGGCGCCCACCATCTGGCACCCAATAATCTGCAGCACTCTATTTTCCAGCGCAGACAGTGGTTGGGTGTCGGCTTGTCCCTCGCCTGTGTGCTCGTGCTCCCTCCTGTTGTGAGCCACCTTGGCCTACTGGAGAAAGGAGTGTGTGTGAGTGAGTGTGGAGCAATGTGTTTGGGTGATATGCCTGCCATAGTTGAATAGCTGTCATTGTGTGCAAGGTGTGAGATTTGGGTGTGAGTGTTGGTCGATAGAGTTTGTTGGTGGGTGAGCGCTGGGGGTGTGGTGATTTGGGCAGTGTGTGAAGACTGTGGTTCGGATGGTGGTATGTAGCATTTGTTGAGGCCCTGACTCACCCTGACCACCTGAGTGAGGCCATTAAATTTCTTCCTGCACTGTGTGTGGGTCCTGGGGACCACCGTGCTGCCCGAGACCTGCTGGGCAACCTCCCTCCACATGGCACGGAAGACTTGCGGCAAGGGCTCTACCTAAAAAAGGTAGTGGAAGCTGATTCCATAAATAATTTTAAAAGGGAGTTGGACAGGTACTTGAGGATGAGGAACTTACAGAGTTACTGACAAAAAACAGGGGGATACGGGACTAAGCATGACCTGCTCTTTCAAAGAGCCAGCACAGGCACAATGGGCTGAATGGTCTCCTTCTGTGCTGTAAGTTTCTATGATTCTATCCAATGAAATAAATGGACCTACCAGAGCTCTAGAATAGTGCATCTGTCACATCCTGAATGCAGAACAGTGCCTTAGCCAATACACCATAATCTGCCTCAGATATCTGGAAAGAAACGCTAACAAAAAAGAAAATGTTGCTACAACTTTTACAGTCGGAATCATTGTGACACCCTCCAATTGCAGAGGCAGCATTGAGATTTTTCAGTATTTTATGGGTTAGCTTATATTTCCTTATACACAGCTTTTACCTACGCAATCTATAATTCCCCTTAGTCCCCTCCTTCTCTGTGTTTGCACCTCCCTTCTTCTTGCTCCTCCTGTGAATGAACAATGACTGCTTCTGTAACAAAGAAGGACATTATAGGAATGACTGATAATACTGTTGGCACAGTAAGGAAACCTGATTCAATTATGACTTCAGCACTGGTAATGCAAGTAAAAGCTTTAAAGTTCTGAACGTGGCAAAGTAACTGAAGTTAATGGAAGCCATGCCGCTAATAATTTGCTTTGCATTGGCCAATGGTAGCCATTCACCGCTGTGTTAAACCTCTGAATATGCCACAGTGGTAATACCACTATAGGTGCAATTGTGGCCAGTGTTAATTACCAACACTCCCTGTTTGGAGTTCCTATTGATTTTTGGTGCCTGTAACAAAGTGCAAAAATATTTTTAGGATTTTTAAAAATGGATTGTATTTTATTAGATGCATACTGTTTTAACATTCCGTACTGGTTATTGGGTGTGATACTACAAATAGCTATGGTTGGCAGACCTCATGTCTTTCAGCCACATTGGTTGTTAATAGCTGATAACCTGGATAATTCTTCCAAAGTGTTAACATTGCCCAAATGTCCGTGTCACGGATTAAATCAGGAATTAACAAAAACTGAAAAACAGCAACAAACAGTTGCTTCGACAAGCTGCATCAACCGCAGCTACAGAATTGCAGTGAATCTTCAAATTAGACAGATTACGATCTCTCACTTCTGTTCAGACTAAAAAAGCCTTTAATGTTACCTGTCACATTTATGCTGAAACATCTCCAGACATAACCTGGGCAAATATGACGAATATGTAAACAAGATACGAGCTGTGCCTCAGAACACCATAGTTTACGCACGTCTGTTCCATAGTTTATCTGACCATCGCATCTTAAAACAACAAAATATTTCCTCAGCTCTTAAACTGACTGGTGTATAAAATCAAGCCTTTTAACACTATTAGATCTGGAGTCTGTGGTTGGACCGGGATTTTGTAAACACCCCAGAAAAATTGGCATATGAAGATATCTCTCTTCCTGCTGCAAAGGTCATTCAGAAGTGAGTGAAGTAGAGAAGGGAAGGGCAGAAGAGAAAAAGAAAGCAGTTAAACCACTTCACTATCATTTAAAAAGAATAAATGGCAATCATTTCTTCTGCACTATTAAGTAAGTTTTACACTTCTATTGAGAAAGACATGGATAAATAAATAGCTTTTTTATTCCACACCCAGAGATGATTTTTTTTGTTGCATTTTTAGAGAGGCTGTTTTATATGTTCTTTGTTGGTAAGGAAGCAATCTGGGTTTAATATCAGAGGTGTAATTTGTACAACAAATGGAGTTGGATTTTCATAAAGGCAACGGAACGAATACTTGATTTCCAAAAGAAATTTAGCTTCACGGATATTTTTGGATTTTGTCCTTTAAAGTTGCTTGTTGCTTTTTAGCTCTAATCCTATTGGCTACCTGCCGATAGAAGATTTATCATGTGGTCTATTGACAATGCCAGAGGAGTGTGGATAAATAGGGCCACAGAACATAGACAAGGATGAAGAAGGCCATTTGACCTATCCTTGCTCATCAATCCAGGATATCCTCCATCGCCGCCTCCAACTGTTTCTTAAACAATAAGAACATAAGAATTAGGAGCAGGAGGAGGCCATACGGCCCTTTCGAGTCTGCTCCACCATTCAATGAGATCATGGCGGAGCAGGCTCGAAGGGCCGTCTGGCCTACTCCTGCTCCTAATTCTTATGTTCTGGTGAGGAAAGCATGCCAGCTTAAACCAGGGCAATGTCTCCACTACCCCACCCAAAAGTCCTTTCTGTGTGTTGGTCACTCTTTCATACATACCAACCTAGAGAACTAGCCAAAACCAAACAGTTTCATAAAAAGCTGACACCGCCCGCAAAGAAATGACAATACAACAACAGCCCTGATGTGAAAACAAGTAGTGATGCGGACTTTGCAATTAAGCACCAGATATGCACAACATTCCTCACTTGTACTGGTGGAAAAAAATAGAAGTACATGAAAGTATGAAGGGGAAATTCAAATGTAGAAAGCACACAATTGGTGGTGGTGCATTCCTAGGGAAGTCTGGTGGCATGTTCCCCCAGAGAAGTTTGAACTTTTACATAAAAATAATGCATTCTTGTTCACAATATTACTTTGCAATTAATAGACTTTTCACCGAAAAAACCCAAAGTGACATTTGGATTTTCAGCAGACCAACCGAATCATTACTTTCCCAAAAGTAACCTCAACAGACACTCTCCCACGTCCAGCTCTCCTGACCCCAGTTCACAAAGGTATTCTAGCCTCCCAAGACCCAATTCAGAAACTGTATGCC
Organism: Squalus acanthias; assembly: GCA_030390025.1. Lineage (NCBI taxonomy): Eukaryota > Metazoa > Chordata > Chondrichthyes > Squaliformes > Squalidae > Squalus > Squalus acanthias. Next base: position 24,107,100 of record CM059433.1, on the reverse strand, counting down.
ATGCAACTCCCCAACCTTTTATAGAGATACTCTCTTCTCTTCTGACCTTTCCAAGTCATATTGGAACCCTTCTCTGTCCCTCAATTCAACCTAGCATTCTACTCTACTCCAGTCCCTAAACCCCCTTTTGCCCCCCTCTCCCAATTCAACTACCCTGGTGTCCTGGCCAATATTTATCCCTCAACCAACACAACAAAAACAGATTATCTGGTCATTATCGCAGTGCTGTTTGTGGGATCTTGCTGTGCGCAAATTGGCTGCCGCGTTTCCCACATCACAACAGTGACTCCACTTCAAAAGTTCTTCATTGGCTGCAAAGCGCTTTGAGACGTCCGGTGGTCGTGAAAGGCGCTATATAAATGCAAGTCTTTCTTTCTTCCTCCAACTTAATCTAGCATTCTTTGTCCATTCCCCCCGGTTTAAGCAGGCTTTCCTCACCCAGAGATCATGCTGAGATCCTTTATCCCCACTCCCGCTGTTATTGCTAGCACTCTCTCTAGTCCCAAACCTAAAGTGCTGCACCCAGCTTCTCTCCTCTTCCCTCAAACCCCATTCCCAGCTTCCGCCGACTTAACTCTCCTCATCATTACCATTCCACTCCCCCCTTTCATTGTCAGCCGTTTGTTTCTTTCAATAGCCATCCATGCCTCCCCACCCTGCTCAGTTCTGCTCCTACTTGAGACCAGCTGCTAATGCACTGAGGCAGGCCCGTCTCTACCCTCAATACCACTGCTCGCACTACTGACAGGAATTATGGCCTCTGTACACCGTAGGCAGGAACCCCTGTTCTCAGGTCCATAGTGGATGACCTCACACTTACCCACATCGAACTCTATCTGACACAGTTTTTTCCACTCACTTAGTCTATCAATGTCCCCTTTGCAACTTTCTGCTCCCGTTTACACTATTTACTGTGTCAGTTTGGATTATGTGCTTAAGTCTCTGGAGTGGAGCTTAAACCACTCAGAAATGAGAGTATTACCACTGAGCCAAGGCTGACATCTAAATTAGCATGAATGGTATGAAACTTGAGCAGATTCTACAAAGGATGGGCGATCCACTCCATCAGATTATTGCCCAGGTGGTGAAGACGAGAAACTACTGCCAGAAGTGCTAAAAACATAATTATTAATCTGTTTTTATTTCAAATTTCCAGCACCCACAGTATCTTACTTTTATTATTTACTAATCAATTATTGTATGATAAAGATTTATATATACGCTATAAATATTGACTACTTTGTCTATGACAGGAAATATGATTACAGGAAGAAATCTATATAATCCTAAAAAAATCCATAACAAGCTAAAGTTTGCAGTGATCACCATACTTAATAAGAACTTAAAAAAAATTAGCCTAGGATTTGGCTCCTCAGAATAGATTGAAGGTATAGTGTGGAGCGTGACATGAACGGATGATCACAATTTAAAGTGTGTCTGCGTGCAGGTACAAATGGGGAGATGCCACATGAAAGGAATCTTAAAAATAAATGCTCAGGGTAAAGGACTTAAAGGAAATGCCACAGGTAAGGAATATATACAATATAAAAATGCCTGGGATAAGAAATATTAAAAATAATGTGCAGCATAAGGAATTTAAAAAGAATGTTCGGGATAAGGAATAAAACTAAAAGCAATTTGGCAACAGTAATGGTTGATAACAGACCAGAGGTTGGTAGGGCTGTGGAGTAACAAAGGTCACGCAGCGGAATGTCAATCAGTGGGGGTGTAGTTCAACAGCACCTGAGAACAGAGCGAGAAGCACTGGCATGGAGCAGCATTGGGAGAGAGTGAGCAAGACGCTGATGAGGATGCCTGTGGAGCTTGTGCTGGGAGCACTGTGGGAGTTGAAGGGGCCAAAGGCGAATGGGGATCGTGACAAACTGGGGAAGGGAGCATGGAGAGGCAGAGATGGGGTCATGGGAGTCTCAGCAGTCAGGTGACAACATGTGAGGGGAAATAACAAGCAGGATACTACCTACAGTGGGCCACAAAAATTAATTTAACAAAGACCCTCCAATTTATTACCTAGAACGGGAGTAAAAATTAGTGAGAAAGTGAGGCTTCAAAATTGAACTTTTTTTTTCCAGCACTTGAATGTTTTGAATTGCACGGTACCTTCTACGCTACAGCAACACAAAACATATGAAAACAAAGGACAGGAAATGACAAACTGATAAATCGAGCCTGCCCCACGCTGTCATGGTGCAGCTTTGCCAACTCCCTTAACAACCAGCCACACAAAGGGAAAGGGAAAAAAAGAGAATCATTTAGGAAAAAGAACTCATGGAAATTCCCTCTCTGACCCCGGAGTCAATCAAACAAGTTCTAGGAGACCATGGTGACTGGGAGACATGTCCCCAATACCTCACTTACCTTCTGTATGTAGTGATATCGCCCACGCTCAGCAACCCATCCAGCTCCCTTAATGTTTGCAGTGAATCCACACTCACTGCATGAGCCAGTACTTGTTCTATAGGTCAACAACTCGGTGTACAGAAATACCTCCTGACATCCAACCTAGTCCTATTCTTACGTAACTTATACTCATGCCCCCTGGTCCTCCCAAACCTATCTAACTCAAATAGCCTATCCACATGGACCAAATCTATTTCTTCCATTATTTGAAATATCTCAATCAAGTCTCCTTGTTTCCTTGAAGTCGACACTTTTATAGAGAAAAAATGTCCAGATCTCTAAGTCAACCATGATTATTAAGGGCCTTTAAGTTGGATATCAATCTAGTGGCCTTCCTCTGAACCTTATCCAGGGCCTCGAATATTACCACCAGGTGATTAGACCAAAACTGGACACAGTTGTCTGGAATTTCATTGGAGCTGCTCTTGCTCCTGCTCTGCCACTATAAGTACGCCAGAAGTGTAGCAGAAATGTAAATGAGGTTTTCAACGCACTTCTGGTGAAGTTAAGGCAATGGAGCAGACAAAGCTCCAAGGAAATCCACAGCTAGTATTCTAAATGAGACTTAGCTAAGATCTTGTATTTAAAAAAATAGTATTTTTTGTTTTGTATTTAATCATCCTGGCAATACATCCTAACACTCTATTTGCTTTTGCAATAGCCTCATGGCACTGGTCGTGAACCTTCAGAGATTCATGTACTGTAACACTCAGTTCTTTCGCCTGCTCAACAGCCTTAAGCTCGCAACCCTGCATGGTGTAAGCATGCTTGATGTTGGCCTTACCCCCGTGCATAACACTGCATTTAGCTATATTGGCCCGAAAATTAGACCTAATACGCGAGAGTACGCACTGTGTACTCTCACGTTTTAGGTCTCCAATTGCCGGTTTCCAGCATGCACTGCGCATGCGCGGGAAACCGGCACTTCGTGAACTCAAAAGGGGGCGGTTCCTAAGTGAACCGCGTGCGCGCTACAGGCTGCGCGCACGCAGTGCACTTAGTGCTTTGAACGCGCAGGTAAGCATGGAAGATTTTACACATAAAGAAAGGAGGCGTAAGACCCTCTTTTAACAAGGTAAGTAGTTAATTAAGTATTATTTTAAATTTTTTTCAACAGGTTTATCTTTTTTAGAGACTTTAAAGAAAGGTAAGTTTATTTTTATAACTTTTAAAAAGATTTTAAATTTTTTCAAAAATTTAAATTTTTGTTTAAAGTGGTTAATTTATTTAACTATACTTATTTTATTAATGCGGTGTGTTTTTTGTTAAATTTAATTGAGGTTTAGCTGTTCTTTTGGGGGTAAGTTGTATTCATAGCTTTGACAGTTCTCCTGTCAAAACTATGAATGAAAGATGGTGTGCTGCCATTGGCTCTAACTGAATCACGTGATCCCAGAGCTCGCACGAACTAACTGCGTCTGTGGGTCACGCAAGCACTGCACAGCTGCAGCCTTGAAACTAAAGTTCGTGTGGGCCCGGAGGGAAAAGGTAGGCGCGCAGTGAGATATCGCGGGGAAGCCTTACCCCCGCAGGAACGCTCAGTGTTTAATTTCTGGGCCATTAAATGAAATCTGCCAGATGCAGGCCCCTTCCTCTAATGGTTCAAGTCCCACTCCAGGGACTTGAGCACATAAAGCTAGGCTGACACTCCAGTGCTGTGCTGAGGGAGTGCTGCACTGTCGGAGGTGCTGTCTTTCGGATGAGACATTAAACCGAGGCCCCGTATGCTCTCTCATCTGGACGTAAAAGATCCCATGACACTATTTCGAAGAAGAGCAGGGGAGTTATCCCTGGCCAATATTTATCCCTCAATCAGCATAACAAAAACAGATTATCTGGTCATTATTACATTGCTGTTTATGGGAGCTTGCTGTGTGCAAATTGGCTGCTACATTTCCCACATTACAACAGTGACTACACTCCAAAAAGTACTGCATTGGCTGTAAAACGCTTTGAGACGTCCGGTGGTCGTGAAAGGTGCTGTATAAATGCAAGTCTTTCTTTTTATTGCATCCAGATTGTCCTGTAATCTATTTTTCTTATCTAAACTCCTAACACTTGAACAAATTCTTGTATCATCCACAAACTTGTAGACAGTTCACCGGACGCCTTCATCCAAATCATTAATATAGATAGTGAAGAGCAATGGCCTGAACACCGATCCCTGCAGGACTCCAATAGTAACTGGTCCCCACTCAGAACCATTACCATTAATGACAACCTTCTGTCTACAAGAATCCAACCAATTCCTTATTAAACCCAAAACCTGCCCGCTAATCCCACAGGACTTTATTTTATTAAGTAAACTATTGTGTGCCAGTTTATCAAAGGTTTTTCATAATCAAGGTGTACAATGTCAACCAAGCTACCGACATCAATCAACCTGGTAACCTCCTCAAAAAAATTCAACCAGCTTGACGAAGTATGACCTTCTTTTCCAGAAACTATGCTGAGCATCTCTAATATTTATCAATATTTATCCCTCAATCAAAATCACTAAAAAACAGATTATCTGGTCATTATCACATTGCTGTTGTGGGAGCTTGCTGTGTGCAAATTAGCTGCCACGTTTCCTACACTACAACAGTGACCACACATCAAAAGTACGTAAGTGGTTGTAAAGCCCTTTGGGACGTCCTGAGGTTGTGAAAGGCTCTATATAAATGCAGTGCATTGAGGTGCCTGCTGTACACTCAAAGCACTGCAAAGCACTGGAGAGGTACCACGAACGCTGCCTCCGCAAGATCCTGCAAATCCATTGGCAGGATAGGCGCACCAACGTCAGTGTTCTCGCTCAGGCCAATATCCCCAGTATCGAAGCTTTGACCACGCTCAATCAGCTCTGATGGATGGGTCACATCGTCCGCATGCCCGATACGAGACTCCCAAAACAAGCGCTCTACTCGGAGCTCTGACACGGCAAGAGAGCCCCAGGTGGGCAGAGGAAACGCTTCAAGGACACCCTCAGAGCCTCCTTGAAAAAGTACAACATCCCCACCGACACCTGGGAATCCCTGGCCCAAGACCGTACAAAGTGGAGGAGAAGCATCCGGGAAGGCGTCGAATACCTTAAGTCTCTTTGCTGGGAACAAGCGGAAGCCAAGCGCAAACAGCGGAAGGAGCGCACGTCAACCCAAGCACCCCACCCACCCGCCCCTTCAACCACCGTCTTCCCTACCTGTGACAGAGACTGTAGGTCCCGCATTGGACTCATCAGTCACCTGAGAACTAATTTTTAATGTGGAAGCAAGTCATCCTCGGTTCCGAGGGACTGCCGAAGAAGGAGAAGAAGATATAAATGCAAGTCTTTCTTTTTTGTTTAATAACTCATCCTCTGTCAAGATGGTCATACGGTAAATCTCTAATAATCCTTTCCATCAACTTACCTACGATAAAAGTCACGTTTAAAGGCCTGTAATTTCCAAGTTTTGACTTACTGTCCTTTTTAAAATATTGGCACCACTGTATGTCCGATCCTCATTTCAAGATACGCAGTTAGAGCACTTACTCTGTGAGATGTCCACTGAGCTTTGACTCCTGACTCTCCTTATATTGCATTTTATGTAATGTTCTGAAGCATTCACTAATGCCAATACTTCAATATAATGTACTTCACTCCTGAAGGGTCATGTTGTAATGAAGGTCGAGTGTTTTTTAAAGCACAAGTGCGTAGAATCCAAGAGTTTGAAATGCTCAAAACTGATGTTTATCCAGTTTGCTCGTCATAAATGTCACATTGCGTATTAGATGGACTGGATAAAGCCCCTCTATGTCACTCAATGAAGTGCAGCGTAATGTTTAGTGTCAGAGTAAGGATACCGAGCAGAGGAGGTACCATAAGGTCATCGTTAGTCAAGCGACAGAAAATAAAAGCTCGTCCATTTCTTATTAACACTGATCTGAGATGGATAACTGATGTCATATTTAAACCTAAGAGATGTCTCCTGCTTATTAACATGAAACAACTGTAAGTGTAAGGTAGTTTTGTTGGGCACATTCCCAGTGATAGTCTTTGTCCACAATGAAAGTTTAATTTACCTTTACTATATTAAATTTCTCAAATTTAATTTAGCTCAAACTATCACAGAGCTGTGATTTCCTTTCCATGGTTTCTCACTGATATAGCTGAAACTTTCTAAAAAGGATGTTTCCTGATTTTCAGAGCAAATGAAATTGGTTGGGAAATTCAAGTCTAGCTAAGACTTCAGATAATTTATTATGCACAGTGGCACTTCATTGCTGCAAACCTCACTCGATTGAGATCAAGGCTATTGTCACTGTTTCCTAATGTAACTTATTTTATTCCCCAGGACCTGCAAACTTCGGTCCTCATTAAACCCCAGTCTACTACTTCATAGAATCATATAATTCTATGATCCAGCACAGAAGGAGGCCATTCAACCTATTATGTCTGTGTTGGCTCTTTGAAAGAGCTATGCAATTAATCTCACCACCCTGCTCTTTCCCCATAGCTCTGCAAATTTTTCCTTTTCAAGTACTTATCCAATTCCCTTTTGAAAGTTAGTACTGAATTTGCTTCCACCACCCTTTCAGGCAGTGCGTTCCAGATCATAACAACTCGCTGCATATAACAATTTCTCCTCGTCTTCCTTTTTTTGTCCTAAAATATACACGCTTGTAAAACCTAAGCTTGGCATCACCAAATAAATATTTTGTGATTTGGGTCATCTTTAACCTTGGTGGTGGGCTGGACTATGGGACTTGGTCTTTCACTCAAATTCCTGAATTTAAAAAAACCTTTTGATAGCAAAGTATTTATCCGAGTTAGGCACTATTATAGTAAGTGAAGTAATGAAGCCTGAATAAAGTAATGTAACAAGAACTCATTGTAGTAATGAAGTTTGATTTAATATGCATTTCCATCCTGATCAGCATTAAGTAAATATGGAGAATAAAAATGTCCAAATTTTCTCATTCCTCCCACTTATCCATCGTCTCCACCATGTGGATGGAAACCATCTCTAATGTCATAAGATCGATGCTCCCTAATCATGGGTATTTTGAAGATTGTGTCCTGAAATCTGGGACCCAAGGTTCCTCAGCCTAGGGCAATAATGTCTCCCTGCTCTGTAGACGAATGGCACTCGCCCTCCCTTCCACTCCCAGGTCCCCATTCTCACTAGTGCTTGATGACTTGCCTGGTGACAACCCTTATGACTGTCTAACTAATTCCTCACGAGTGGGTGTCTCCCTGCTGGTGATGGTGCAGGTAAGATCCAAGGACAAAATTGGTGAGGACATGGCAGCTGCTGTGGACCTGGAACTGTCCAGGCAGTCATTGGAGGACCTAGAGATGGCCTGATATTCAAATGATGGCCGGCACGCCTGCTGAGATAAGGCATACCGGTGGCCACCACTCTAGTTAAAGTGGGGCCTGCCTTAGGGTCCAGACCTGAATAGTATGCTGCTCCCCCTCTCCCCACTAATGACGGATAGGCACAATTTTCGTTTCTTATTTCCTTTTATTGGTCCCCTCACAAAATGATTATAAAATTATCTTGGTGGGGGAGGGGGAGGATACATTCCCCTTGGATAGCAGTCAATGACCAATTTTCCAAACTGTGTGAGAACACGCCAATCTTTTGTTGGCGGCTACTGCTTAGGCCTCAGCAGAGAAGATCAGGGCTGGCTTCTGCTCTGTTTATCGGTATCTAATTTGGTAGAGGGAGCCTAAACAGATGTTAAGCTCCTTATTTATATAGTTAAGGGGCCTATCGCCTGTTTTAGGCAGGCGCTATGGATGCCTGAAAAATGGCCTGACCTAGTATCAAGTTGGACATCTTACAGGCGTCCTTTGGGCACGGGGCATAGGGCCCCAAAATTGGCCCTCATGGCGCCCGTTTTACACCCGAGGCCCGATTTCTATCCCAACGAGCTTTAATAGATTTTAAAGAAACTCAACATAAGAACGAAAGCCGGTTTCTTCAGATCTTGATGCTGGCTGGAGATTTACAAGCACCTGTGACTCTCTCATCAAATGTAACTCACCTTAGTATGTGCTTATTTGCAGCAATTAGACTTTGTGGCTTTAAGGAGACGGATCAAGTTCAACACAACTCCATGTTAGCAGCAGAATAACGCATAACATGGTAACTGTGTTATATGGTATGATGCTCATGTCATAAAAGAGCATATCCTCTGGCTAAGCATGAGTTATGCCACGTTACATCCATTAGTATTACATAATTATACATTGTGGGTTGCATCTTCCAATACTCCTGCTGTAAAACAATGTTAAAATATTATCTGGTCATTTATCTCTTTGCTGTTGTGAGACCTTCAGTATATTGGTTGCCATGTTTGCCTACATAACAACAAGCTTCAACAAGAAGTATTTCATTGGCTTTGAAAGCACTTTGGGACGTCCTGGGGACGTGAAAGGCACTACATAAATGCAAGTTCTTTCTTTAGCATCTCCTCTGACTCTCCTTGAGGATCTCAACAGGAGATCTGCCATTGTAACGAAACTACTTAACTGCTAAAAACTGATCATTTCTCATTGATGGCTTTTTTAAAGAAATGAAAGTTTTCTCGCTGCCCTAAACTAATTTGCATTTTAAAGGATCATCGAACCAAGTGCACCATAAAACGAGGAAATGCGAGCAATGCTACTCATCGCCTGAAAGAGAAAGATAGGTCAATATTTTGGATCGGACTCTCTGTCACAACGTTACCTTTGTCTTTCAAATGCTGCTTGACCTGCAGTGCATTTCCAGCAATTTCTGTTGTTCTCCCGGCATTTCCAGCTTGTATTTTTACCTCCACTGTTTGCAATATGTTGGGCTTAGCCGGGTCCACTGGGCAAGCTCCAGACTGCAGATCATAACAAAGTTGCAAATGTTTTTGCGCAAAAATACAGGTTAGGTGACCTACAGGAAAGATGAACCTCTGTACTAGAGTTTCAACAGGTGCAAGCTGTAACAGTATACCCTAAAGAATTATTAATTGAATAGGTTAATATGAAGAATGTAACCAAAAACCAGTCATTAGGCTATTTAAATGTTTGAAATTTTAGGAAAGTGTAAATTCTGTTACATGTAACCTGAAGAAGGGTTGTTGTTACGAGCATATTGTTTTCTATCAATCAATGGAAAGGTTTTCACTTCCACAAATGGCAATTGGAATCATGCTGATGGACTATAGGATGTTTTCAAGGAGGTTTAAAGAGAGGCTGTCAGATCAGTGACAAACTACAGCTTGCACACCTGCTCTTTCACTTTGTGAATCAATAAATGCCTGTAGAAAGATAATGTTCAATTAGTTTATCTGTAATAAATCATATTACTATAAAAACAGGAGTCACAAATAAAAAGAAATGTTTAATAAAAATCCGGACAACAAGGAAAGGGGAGAAATGCTAAACCTTTGAACCCTGCACAGCAAAGGTTCTATCTGAATGGTAAAATTCCAATAGTTTCACCAAAATAACCATCAGCAAAACAATCAAATCTGTTTATTCACCATAATTGAAAAAGTATAAAGGCAGTGGTATGAGGCATTAGTGAATGAACATTTTTACTTTTATGTCAACTTATTATTAGCATTGTTGTAATTCAACTTAACTTGCTGTTCTGTTAAGTATTTGCCAATAAAGCGCTGGTGGTGTAAGCCCTCTCAGAGTATAAGCAATATCCAACAGTATAAATTATATCCAACAGTACAAACTATATCCAACAGTATCAGATATATCTAACAGTATAAGCTATATCCAATAGTATAAGCAATATCCAACAGTATAAGCTATTACAACAGTGCAAACTATATCGATATGTGTAAACTATATCCAACAGAATAAACTATATCCAACAGAATAAATTATATCCAAAAGTATGAACTATATCTAACAATATAAATTATATCCAACAGAATAAACTAAATCGAACATTATAAACTATATCCAACAGTATAAATTATATCCAACATTATAAACTATATCCAACAGTACAACCTATATCCAACAGAATAAAATATATCCAACTGAATAAACTATATCCAACAGCAGAAACTATATCCAACAGTATAAACTATATCCAACAGTATAACCTATATCCAACAGAATAGACTATATCCAACAATATAAACTATATCCAACAGAATAAACTATATCCAACAGAATAAACTATATCCAACAGAATAAACTATATCCAACAGAATAAACTATATCCAACAGAATAAACTAAATTGAACAGTATAAACTATATCCAACAGAATAAACTATATCCAACAGTATAAATTATATCCAACAGTATAAACTATATCCAACAGTATAAACTATATCCAACAGTATAAATTATATCCAACAGTATAAATTATATCCAACAGTATAAACTATATCCAACAGTATTGTAAGGGTTTTGACACGCCTGAGGCTCTGTGCGTAGCCTGGGTGCTAGTGCGAGGTTAGGCCTTGTTGCCTGTTCTGGTCTCCAGCCAGCCTGGTAGCACTAGACACCGGTGAGTGGTTCGACCCACTCGCCCTTACGGTTCTGACACTGGACTTAGATGCGAGAGCAATAATGCAGAGAAAACTCAGGTAGACCCGGTTGAATAGTGCGAAATGGAAAATCTTTATTGCATATTATTCAAGATTACGAAATACATGTCATAAGCACAGATTAATGACAGTACAATCTTACACGCAGTTATGTAACTAATTTTAGGGAAACGAGGAGCGCACGACACATCGTAAAAGGGGGCACACATTACAATTATCCTTAAAACTTAAACCCTCCCCTATCAACACCTGGCCTAAACTAGATTTGTAGGATCGAGACTCATGCTCACCACTCGTGATAACTCGGAGAATTCCGAAACTCTGCTCGGATGTTTTTACCGCAGCACCTGACCACCCATGTGTTGATCAGGGGTCTCTGTACCCCACTTGTTTACTCGTTTCTGCTCCGGCTAGCAGGCTGGACCGTCTGCTGTCATGAAGATCTGTGTTGTCCTCGGAGTTCCGACACTACTCAAAAAAGAGTCTTCCTGTGCCCTCAGACCGATGCGATAAAATTCGAAGAATGGTCTTCCGATGCCAGTTTGTAAAATTCAAAGAATAATCTTCCTGGGCAAGGAAAGTGTTTATTCGACCTACAGGCGCGGTCGGGGCTTACTGACCGTGGCGATACGTATGGTCGTCTTCATCTCATCTCATCTCATCTCATCTCATCTCGGGCCTTCGGTTCCAACACCGTTTACCGACTTCTCGGGATGGTGTGCCCGTTTCAAGGCTTCACAGCCCAGTTCCACACAGATCTTCGCGGCAAGCCACGAGGTTGATCCTGGCGGATCAGAAAGTTCAATAGTCTTCCAGCAAGTCGAGCGGCAAGGAGTCAAGATCAAGCTCAAGAGCAAGCGGCAAGAGTCAAAGAGGCAAGAGAAAGATGGACGGTTGTACCTTTACAGTTATAGTGCTGTAATTCCTCTTTTCCCGCCCAATCTTAATGTCTTTTCTTTTGTCAGAGTTTTGGCGCTCAAACTTCTTGTATAGGGTGATCTCCGTTTAATGGGTTTCGGTGATACTTGTAACTGCCTGAGTACCCGTTAATACTTCTCCCATTGTGTAACCGGTCAGTATTCTCCCTGGAGGGTTTTTTGGGGCTTCCAAATGTTTCTGTAACTACCCGCAAACGGCTCTCTCATCGTAGAGTCGTGGGGATTTTGCATATTAATGTCTTTGGATGGGTTCTTGATCGCTCTGTACAATAGCCCTTATTCGCACCTGGGAGACCGATTCCAGTATTTATGTGTAAAATGCAAACCCATTATGTCTTGTGATCTATCTCAAATGTGCTGAGTCTTGTACGATCTCACACAAATGTTTATTGGAACGCCATCTTGTCTGCTTATCGAAAAGTCTAGAATGTTCTGCCATGAGGCGTGGCGGCCATTTTACAGGCTGCTTGTGTCCACTTTGAAAACCTGACAGCATTCTGCTGAAATAAAGCTGTTTGTACGAAACTATGTGTCTCCTCCTTATTTATAAAATCGCGATAATATTGCGAATTCTACAGTATAAACTATATCCAACAGAATAAACTATATCCAACAGAATAAATTATATCCAACAGTATAAACTATATCCAACAGAATAAACTATATCCAACAGAATAAACTATATCCAACAGAATAAACTATATCCAACAGAATAAACTATATCCAACAGAATAAACTATATCCAACAGTATCAACTATATCCAACAGAATAAATTATATCCAACAGAATAAACTATATTCAACAGAATAAATTATATCCAACAGAATAAACTATATCCAACAGTATCAACTATATCCAACAGAATAAACTATATCCAACAGTATAAACTATATCCTACAGAATAAACTATATCCAACAGAATAAACTATATCCAACAGAGTAAACTATATCCAGCTGTATCAACTATATCCAACATTATAAAGAACATAAGAACATAAGAAATAGGAGCAGGAGTAGGCCAATCGGCCCCTCGAGCCTGCTCCGCCATTCAATAAGATCATGGCTGATCTGATCCTAACCGCCAATCTACTATCTACTATCACAGAACCATCTCCTGCATCTAACAGAATTGCACACACGAAATAGGAGCAGAATCAGGCTACACGGTCCCTGGGCCCGCTCCACTACCCACAGGGCCATGACCGATCCAAACCTAGACTCATGTCCAAATTCCTGCCTGCTCCCCGTAACCCTTAATGCCCTTTACTTCTAGGAAACTGTCTATTTCTGTTTTAAATTTATATAAAATATATGCAACAGTATAAAGTATATCCTACAGTATAAACTATATCAAACTGAATAAAATATATCCAACAGTATAAAGTATATCTTGTAATGGAATAGCCATTTTTCAGAAAAATACATCATCCTTTAAACAGATTTGATAATATTAAAACATGACAAACTGGGGTTAAAATCTAAAAGCCTCGGCGACACAGGCCATAAAACAGAAATACAGGCTTATGATATAAGATGGTTTGTTAACACAAAGCTTTGAACACAAGCTTTGAAATGGGAATTGGTTTGTAAATACAGAGACAAAGCCCCTATTGAAGCAAACCATTGGTGCTTCCAGAATGTCTGAACATTGGAACCAAAACAATGGAATGACGAAAGTAAAGTGTTATAATCTAACATGTCGAACAGGTGCACAGAACATTAAAAAAAACAAGTGCCTTTGAAAAAATGGCATCAAGTAAAATAGTTTTATGTTAAACTTAGAAACAGGAAACATGATTAAATATGCAACCAATTGAGATAGCAAGAAAACAAGTAAACACCCTAAGAGAAGTGTTTTCAGTTTACAAGTTGTAAAATATACCTACAGAAAGGCTTTGAAAATATTACTTCAATGGATGCATCAAGCAATTACATTGTGTTTGTATTGAAAATGGAATAGTTAGGAGACACGACGTCTGGCTTACAAGTAGTTAAGTGATATTAGAAATTCAATAGAAAGACTTCCTAAGAATCACATCAAATAAATACTACTGTCATATTGTTTTTTATGATGATTTTGGAAACACCTAAACAGGAGACAAGTCTAAAAGCTAACAGCTGATATGACAATAAAGAATAGAACAAAGTCAGCAAAGAATGACTGAAAACAATTATCTTACATCAGCAGAACACTTCAAGGGATAGACCACAAAAAATAAAATAAAAATAAGAGCTTTGCAAATGGAAAGTCAGAAGTCACTGGGAAGACAAGCGTTTCTCAACTTCACAGACATGCTCTGTAAGTTTTTAACTTTGAGTCTCGGGAAATCAAGGTATTTGATTTTGGTGGATATTCTGGATTAAGAAATAAGTAGAAGTGTGGAAATGTAACGAAGTTAAGATTTGAGAATAAGGATCTCTGATAAGAAATGTAAGCTATTTGTATTTTGAACGGTTAATGTTGCGATTGCCATAATAAATGTTAACTGAATGTCGGTTCCTTAATAAATCTATATATTTTTAGAATTGTCTCAAAGAGTATTTCTGTATAAACTCGCGAACTCAATTTCTGTACACTCTTCACAAAGGAGTTGCAGAATTCTGGGGGGTATTCCGGACCCTCATAATATCCGGAAGGTTACAGTCTAGTTAAACTTATTAAAAGTACTGTCCGGAGGACGGTAACATCTTTAGACCATTTCTTTCCTTTAGGGAGCGGTAGACTGACCTTTAGAACCAATTAAGCATCTTATAGGATCCGGCTACCAATAACGTTAGTTGAAGGTAAACGTCTGGGGAATACGCCTGATCTGGGGTAGTCCGAAAAGGCTAGGACTTGTAATTATCCCTTCAATTTAACAGTATACACTATATGCAACAGTACAAACTATATGCAACAGTATAAACAATATCCAACAGTATAAATTATATCCAACAGAATAAACTATATCCAACAGTATAAACTTTAGCCAACAGTATAAATTATATCCAACAGAATAAACTATATCCAACAGTATAAACTTTAGCCAACAGTATAAACTATATCCAGCAGAATAAACTATATCCAACAGTATAAAATATATCCAACAATATAAACTATATCCAACAGAATAAACTATATCCAACAGAATAAACTATATCCAACAGTATAAGCTATTGCAACAGTATGAGCTATTCCAACAGTATAAACTATATCCAACAGTATAAATTATATCCAACAATATAAACTATATCCAACAGAATAAACTATATCCAACAGTATGAACTATATCCAACAGTATGAACTATAACCAACGGTGTAAACTATATCCAACAGTATAAACCATATAAAACAATATAAACTATATCCAACAGTATAAACTATATCAAACTGAATAAAATATATTCAGCAGTATAAACTATATCCAACAGTATAAACAATATCCAACATATAAATTATATCCAACAGAATAAACTATATCCAACAGTATTAACAATATGCAGCAGTATAAATTATATCCAACAATATAAACTATATCCAACAGAATAGACTATAACGAACAGTACAAACTATATAAAACAGTATAAACCATATCCAACTGTATAAACTATATCCAACAGTATAACCTATTCCAACAGGATAAACTATATCCAACAGTAGAAACTATATCCAACAGTAGAAACTATATCCAACAGAACAAACTATATCCAACAGTATAAACTATATCAAACTGAATAAAATATATCCAGCAGTATAAAGCATATCCAACAATATAAAGTATATGCAACCGCATAACTGTATCCAACAGTATAAACTGTATCAAACAGTATAAACTATATCGAACAGTATAAACAATATCCAACATATTGTTGAGGCTGCCGCGAAACACGAATTAAGACTGAATCCATGTGTGGAAAAACAGAGGCTTTTTAATACAACTGCAAGGTCCAAAAATGGCTGAACAGACTGCTCCCAGAATTCTCTGGAAAAATCCTGAGGCCCCGCCCCTTTTCTCCTGCCTTAAAGGCAAGGTGCTCGATATATTGTCCACTGACGGAAGAGTGGATTATGCCCGTTTAGGTGGCGATCCGCCACACAGCTCCCCCCAGAATCCGCTTAGGAGGTGTGCACGAGACGGTGCGGCGGTCTGATGGGCCGGCCGGAGCGGCTCTTGTAGGACGCCGGTGGACGTGTAACGGCCGGGCGTGGAGCTGCCGGGTGAACCGACTTGAGGGCAGGTCGGCCGCGTGGCGGTGGACGAGCTACAGGGACCTGCTCACCGGGCTCCGAGTGTGCTGGCTTGAGTCGGTCAACCGATACTTTTTCGGTCCTGTCGCCCACTTGCAGGGTGAAAAATTTGTCCCCAGCCTGTAGCACCTTGTAGGGCCCGTCGTACGGGGGTTGAAGGGGTCCGCGGTGGGCGTCGTGCCGGACGAAAACGAACCGTGCCTGGTGCAGGCTTAGTGGGACGTGTGAGGTGGATTTGCCGTGTCGGGCAATGGGCACCGGGGCGAACTGCAGCGCCGGTGAGGCGAAGTCGTGGCGTTGCTGGTCGGCTGACCAGGGTGTCGTGGCGGTGGGCAGGAACTCGCCGGGTACGCGCAGCGGCTGACCGTGCACGAGCTCTGCTGCCGATGCGTGGAGGTCTTCTTTAACCGCGGTGCGCAGGCCGAGGAGGACCCACGGAAGTCGGTCGGTCCAGGCGCCGTCCTGGAGGCTGGCTCGAAGAGATGCCTTCAAGGATCTGTGGAACCGCTCACACAGTCCGTTGGCTTGGGGGTGGTACGCTGTGGTGCGGTGAATGGTCACCCCGAGATTGTGTGCGACGGCGGTCCAGAGTTCAGAGGTAAATTGCGGTCCTCTGTCCGACGTCATGTCGGAGGGGAGGCCGAACCGTGCGACCCAGGTGCTGACGAAGGCTCTGGCGATGTCGGCGGTGGTGGTAGAGGTCAGTGGAATTGCCTCGGGCCAGCGCGTGGTGCGGTCAACGATCGTCAGCAAGTGCGTGTGGCCTTGCGACGGCGGCAGGGGCCCGACGATGTCCACATGGATGTGGTCGAATCTCCGCGAGGGGACGGTAAACTCCTCGAGGGGTGCTTTCGTGTGTTGCTGTACCTTGGCCCGTTGGCAGGCTAGGCAGGAGTTGGCCCAAGTATGCACATCCTTGCGAAGGCCGCGCCAGACAAAGTGGTTGGCTACCAATTTGATGGATGCGCGGGCACCGGGGTGGGAGAGGTTGTGGAGAATGTCGAATATCCGGCGGCGCCAGGACACTGGGACGACGGGCCGAGGTTGACATAGGGATATGTCACACTTGACCGTGACTGCGGTCGGGCCACAGGCGACGTCGGCCAGGCGTAGCCCTGGTAGGTTGGTAGGTGCGGAGAGCAGATCAGGGTCGGTGATCTGGTCTGCTGCGAGTTGAGCGTAGTCGACTGCCAGGTGTGCGGCGTGGATGGCGGGGCGGGAGAGGCAGTCGGCTACCACATTGTCTCGGCCGGAGACGTGTTGGATGTCCGTGGTGAACTCGGACACTGCCGCGAGCTGGCGCTGCTGCCTGGCGGACCAGGGGTCGGTTGTCTTTGCCATTGCGAATGTCAGGGGCTTGTGGTCGACAAACGTAGTGAAGGGGTGGCCATCAAGCAAAAACCGAAAATGGCGGACCGCCAGGAACAGCGCGAGGAGCTCGCGGTCGAAGGTGCTGTACTTGACCTCCGGGGGGCGTAGTTGGTGGCTGAAGAAGGCAAGTGGTTGCCAGGCGCCGTCGACCCACTGCTCATACACAGCGCCAACCGCGTGGTCGGAGGCGTCCGTGGTGAGCGCTACCCTGACATTGGGCCGTGGGTGCGCGAGCAGGGTGGCGTTGGCGAGCGCGGTCTTGGTGGAGTCGAAGGCGGCGGATGCGTCTGCCGTCCATTCGACCGCCATCTTGTCGCTCCTGCCCCGGAGGGCTTCATACAGGGGCCTCATGAGGGACGCCGCTTTGGGGATGAAGCGGTTATAGAAATTCACCATCCCGAGGAACTCCTGGAGGCCTTTGATGGTGGTGGGGCGGGGAAATTGTTGGACGGCCTGCACCTTGGTGGGCAGGGGAATGGCCCCAGCATGGGTGATGTGGTGGCCGAGGAAGTCGCTCTTGTCCAGGCCGAACTGGCATTTGGCTGGGCTGAGGATGAGCCCGTGGTTGCTGAGGCGCCCGAACAGGATGCGAAGGTGGTCGAGGTGTTCCTGCTTGGAGGAACTGGCTACTAGGATGTCGTCCAGGTAGACGAACAGGAACTTCAGGTCCCGAAGGACCGAGTCCATGAGCCGTTGGAATGCCTGGGCCGCGTTTTTGAGGCCGAAGGGCATCCGCAGGAACTCGAACAGGCCAAAGGGGGTGATTACGGCTGTCTTGGGGACGTCCGCGGGGTGGACGGGGACTTGGTGGTAGCCGCGCACCAGGTCGACCTTGGAAAAGACTGAGCGGCCGGCCAGTCTAGCCGAGAAGTCCTGGATGTGCGGCACGGGGTACCGATCAGGGGTGGTGGCGTCGTTGGGGCGGCGGTAATCCCCGCAGGGGCGCCAACCCCCGCCTGGTTTGGGGGCGATGTGGAGTGGGGCGGCCCAGGGACTGTTGGAGCGGCGGATGATGCCGAGCTGTTCCATGGTGGCAAACTCGGTCCGCGCGATCTCCAGTTTGGCTGGGTCCAGCCTGCGGGCGTGGGCGTACACTGGGGGGCTTGTGGTGGGGATGAAGTGTTCCACCCCGTGTTTGGCGGCCTCCGCGGAGAAGGTCGGATTGGGAAGGGCCGGGAATTCGGCCAGGAGTGCCGAGTAGTCATCCGTGGCCCGGGCGTGGCACTGTGACGCCATGTCGGCGGGTTGACGGGGGGCCATGGCGCCCAGGATGGGGGACATGGTGTTCATGTCTACTAGGCGGTGACGAGGGATGTCTACCAGTAGGCCGTGGGCGCACAGGAAATCTGCGCCGATGAGAGGGGAGAGCACCTTGGCAGTGATGAACTCCCATCGGTAGCGGCGACCAGCGAAGTCTAGGGTGACTGTCTGGGTGCTGTACGTCCGGATTTCCGAGCCATTAGCAGCAGCCAGCGCCGGTCCTCGTTCGCCCTTTTGGATGTCGAGGGAGGAGGCCGGGATGATGCTGTGCTGAGCTCCAGTGTCGCACAGGAACCGGCGGCCGGTTTTGTTATCCGTGACATACAGCAGGGAGCCCGCGTGGCCCACGGCCATCGCGGGGGCTGGTATGGGGGCGGAATTGAAAGAGCAGGGAGGTGTGCACCGTTCTGCCCTGGCGCCGAACCGTGCGTGGTAGTAACAGTGGCCCAGGTTAGTGGGGCGCGAAGGCCCCGTGGGCCTGGTGGCTGGTCCTTGTGGCCGCGTGGTGGCCGGTGAGGGGCGCGCCCAGGCATTGGCTGCCAGGTCCGGAGTGACATCGCGGCTGGAGTGAGCGGACAGCAGCTTGTCGGCCTCATCGGCCAGGGCTTCCAGGTTCGTGAGGCCGGACGCCACGATCGCTGGGCGGATGCTGAGAGGGAGCTGGCGGATGAACAGCGTGCGGAAGAGGGATCTGGGTGGGCTCTCGTCGGTGAGGGAGAGCATGTGGGAGAGGAGGTCTGACGGTGAGGCATCACCGAGGCCTGGAAGGTCGAGGAGGTGGCAGTTTCGCCGATATGCCGAGGCCGTAAATTTTTAAGGAGCGCTGCCTTGAGATGTGCATACTTGCCTTCCTCTGGTGGGTTCTCCAGCGCTGTCCAAACCTTCGAAACTGTGGCGCTACCGAGTGATGTGACGAGGTAGTCGTACTGCGTCCCATCTGTGGTGATGTTTCGCAGCCGGTAGCGAGATTCAGCTTGGAGAAACCAGGCTTCGAGCTGGTTTTCCCAAAACTCCGGCAGTTTCACGGAAACTGCGTTCGTGTCCGCCATTGCAGTGCTCGGAATACGTTCTGAGCGTTGGGTTCACCAATGTTGAGGCTGCAGCGAAACACGAATTAAGACTGAATCCATGTGTGGAAAAACAGAGGCTTTTTAATACAACTGCATGGTCCAAAAATGGCTGAACAGACTTCTCCCAGAATTCCCTGGAAAAATCCTGAGGCCCCGCCCACTCCTTTTCTGCTGCCTTAAACGCAAGGTGCTCGATATATTGTCCACGGATGGAAAAGTGGATGATGCCCGTTTAGGTGGCGATCCGCCACAATATAAACTATATCCAACAGTATAAACTATATCCAACTGTATAAAATATATCCAACAGTATAAAATATATTCAACATTATAAAATATATCCAACAGAATAAATTATAGCCAACAGTTTAAACTTTATCCAAAAGTATAAACTATTTCCAAAATTGTAAGCTTTATCCAACAGTAGAAAGTATATCCAACAGTATAAACTATTCCAACAGGATAAACTATATCCAACAGTATAAACTATATCCAACAGTATAAATTATATCCAACAGTATAAATTATATCCAACAGAACAAACTATATCCAACAGTATAAACTATATCAAACTGAATAAAATATATCCAGCAGTATAAACTGTATCCAACAGAATAAACTATATCCAACAGTATTAACAATATGCAACAGTATAAATTGTATCCAAAAGAATAAACTATATCGAACAGAGTAGACTATAACGAACAGTATAAACTATATCGAACAGGATAAACTAAATTGAACAGTATTAACTATATCCAACAGAATAAACTATATCCAACAGTATAAACTATATCCAACAGAATAAACTATATCCAACATTATAAAATATATCCAACAGAAAAAACTATATCCAACATTATAAAATATATCCAAAAGAATAAATGATATCCAACATTATAAAATATATCCAACAGAATAAACTATATCCAACATTATAAACTATATCGAACAGTATAAACTAAATCGAACAGTATAAACTATATCCAACAGAATAAACTATATCCAACAGTATAAACTATATCCAACAGAATAAACTATATCCAACAGTATAAAATATATTCAACATTATAAACTATATGCAACAGAATAAACTATATCCAACAGTTTAAACTTTATCCAAAAGTATAAACTATTTCCAAAATTATAAGCTTTATCCAACAGTAGAAAGTTTATCCAACAGTATAAACTATATTCAACAGTATAAACTATATCCAACAGAATAAACTATATCCCACAGTATAAAATATATTCAACATTATAAATTATATCCAACAGAATAAACTATATCCAACAGTTTAAACATATCCAACAGAATAAACTATATGCAACAGTATAAACTATATCCAACAGATTAAACTATATCGAACATTATAAACTATATCCAACAGAATAAACTATATGCAACAGTATAAACTATATCCAACAGTATCAACTTTATCCAACAGAATAAACTATATCCAACAGTATAAACTATATCCAACAGAATAAACTATATCGAACAGTATGAACTATATACAACAGTATAAACTATATCCAACAGTATACACTATATCTAAAAGAATAAACTATATCCAACAGTATAAACTATATCCAACAGAATAAAGTATATCCAACAGAATAAACTATATCCAACATTATAAAATATATCCAACAGAATAAACTATATCCAACATTATTAAATATATCCAACAGAATAAACGATATCCAACATTATTAAATATATCCAACAGAATAAACGATATCCAACATTATAAAATATATCCAACAGAATAAACTATATCCAACATTGTAAACTATATCCAACAGAATAAAATATATCCAACAGTATAAACTATATCCAACAGAATAAACTATATCTAACAGTATGAACTATATGCAACAGTATAAACTATATACAACAGTAAAAACTATATCCAACAGTATGAAATATATCCAGCAGTATAACATATATCCAACAGAATAAACTATATCCAACAGTTTAAACTTTAACCAAAAGTACAAACTATTTCCAAAATTATAAGCTTTATCCAACAGTAGAAAGTATATCCAACAGTATAAACTATATTCAACAGTATAAACTATATCCAACAGTATACACTATACCTAAAAGAATAAAATATATCCAGCAGTACAAACTATATCCAACAGAATGAAATATATCCAACAATATTAACTATATCCAACAGAACAAATTATATCCACCATTATAAAATACATCCAACAGAATAAACTATATCCAACATTATAAAATATATCCAACAGAATAAACTATATCCAACAGAATAAACTATATCCAACAGGATAAACTATATCCAACAGTATAAACTATATCCAAAAGTATAAACTATATCCAACAGTCTAAACTATATCCAACAGTATAAACTATTTCGAACAGTATAAACTATATCCAACAGAATAAACTATTTCCAACAGTATAAACTGTATTGAACAGTATAAACTATATCCAATAGGATAAACTAAATCCAACAAAATAAACTTAATCCTACAGAATAAACTATATCCAACAGTATAAACTATATCCAACAGAATAAACTATATCGAACAGTATAAACTATATCAAACAGAATAAACTATATCCAACAATATGAACAATATCCAACAGAATAAACTATATCCAACTGTATGAACTATATACAACAGTATAAACTATATCCAACAGAATAAAATATATCCAGCAGTATAAAGTATATCCAACAGGATCAACTATATGCAACAGTCTAAACTATCTCCAACAGTATAAAATATATTCAACATTATAAAATATATCCAACAGAATAAACTATTTCCAACAGTTTAAACTTTATCCAAAAGTATAAATTATTTCCAAAATTATAAGCTTTATCCAACAGTAGAAAGTATATCCAACAGAATGAACTATATCCAACAGTATAAACTATATCCAACAGAATAGACTATAACGAACAGTATAAACGATATCGAACAGTATAAACTATATCGAACAGTGTAAACTATATCCAACAGAATAAACTATATCCAACAGTATAAACTATATCCAACTGTATAAAATATATCCAACAGTATAAAATATATTCAACATTATAAAATATATCCAACAGAATAAACTATATCCAACAGTTTAAACTTTATCCAAAAGTATAAACTATTTCCAAAATTGTAAGCTTTATCCAACAGTAGAAAGTATATCCAACAGTATAAACTATTCCAACAGGATAAACTATATCCAACAGTATAAACTATATACAACAGTATAACTTATATCCAACAGTATAAATGTGCGGGTTAGGTTGATTTGGCTATGATAAATTGACCTTTAGTGTTAGGGGGGGATTAAATATGTGGGGTTATGGGGATAGGATGGGATATGTTCGGGGGAATTAAATACGTGGGGTTACAGGGATAGGGTGGGATAGGTGCAGGCTCGATGTGGGGATTCGGTGTGAGAAAGCAGGGACAGGGTACTGGATTTGGATGATCAGCCATGATCGTATTGAATGGTGGAGCAGGCTCGACGGGCCGAATGGCCTACTCCTGCTCCTAGTTTCTATGTTTCTATGTTTCTATGTTTCTATAAACTATATCCAGCAGAACAAACTATATCCAACAGTACAAACCATATCAAACTGAATAAAATATATCCAGCAGTATAAACTGTATCCAACAGTATAAACTGTATCGAACAGTATAAACTATATCCAACAGTATAAACAATATCCAACATATAAACTATATCCAACAGAATAAACTATATCCAACTGTATTAATATGCAACAGTATAAATTGTATCCAAAAGATTAAACTATATCGAACAGTATAAACTATATCCAACAGTATAAAATATATCCAACATTATAAACAAACCCAACAGAATAAAATATATCTAACAGTATAAACTATATCCAACAGAATAAACTATATCCAACAGTTTAAACTTTATCCAAAAGTATAAACTATTTCCAAAATTATAAGCTTTATGCAACAGTAGAAAGTTTATCCAACAGAATTAACTATATCCAACAGAATAAACTATATCCAACATTATAAAATATATCCAACAGCATAAACTATATCCAACATTATTAAATATATCCAACACATTAAACAATATCCAACATTATAAAATATATCCAAAAGAATAAACGATATCCAACATTATAAAATATATCCAACAGAATAAACTATATCCAACATTATAAACTATAACGAACAGTATAAACTACATCGAACAATATAAACTATATCCAACAGAATAAACTATATCCAACAGAAGAAAGTACATCCATAATTATAAACTATATCCAACAGAATAAATTATATCCAACAGTATAAACTATATCCAACAGAACAAACTATATCCAACAGTATAAACTATATCCAACAGAACAAACTATATCCAACATTATAAACTATATCCAACAGTATAAACTATATCCAACAGAACAAACTATATCCAACAGTATAAACTATATCCAACAGTATAAACTATATCGAAAATGATAAGCTTTAACCAACAGTAGAAAGTACATCCATAAGTATAAACTATATCCAACAGAATAAACTATATCCAACAGTATAAACTGTATCCAACAGTATAAACTATATACAACTGTATAAACTATATCCAACAGTATAAACTATATCCAACAGTATAAACAATATGCAACAGTATAAAATTTATCCAACAGAACAAACTATATCCAACAGTATAAACTATATCCAACAGAACAAACTATATCCAACATTATAAACTATATCCAACAGTATAAACTATATCCAACAGTATAAACTATATCCAACAGTATAAACTATATCCAACAGAATAAACTATATCGAAAATGATAAGCTTTATCCAACAGTAGAAAGTACATCCATAAGTATAAACTATATCCAACAGAATAAACTATATCCAACAGTATAAACAGTATCCAACAGTATAAACTATATACAACTGTATAAACTATATCCAACAGAATAAACTATATCCAACAGAATGAACTATATCCAACAGAATGAACTATATCCAACAGTATAAACTATATCCAACATTATAAACTATATCCAACATTATAAACTATATCCAACAGTATAAACTATATCCAACAGTATAAACTATATGCAAGAGTATAAACTATATCCAACATTATAAACTATATCCAACAGTATAAACTATATCCAACAGAACAAACTATATCCAACAGTATAAACTATATCCAACAGTATAAACTATATCCAACAGTATAAACTATATCCAACATTATAAACTATATCCAACAGTATAAACTATATCCAACAGAACAAACTATATCCAACAGTATAAACTATATGCAACAGTATAAACTATATCCAACATTATAAACTATATCCAACAGTATAAACTATATCCAACAGAACAAACTATATCCAACAGTATAAACTATATCCAACAGTATAAACTATATCCAACAGTATAAACTATATCCAACAGAACAAACTATATCCAACAGTATAAACTATATGCAACAGTATAAACTATATCCAACAGAACAAATTATATCCAACAGTATAAACTATATGCAACAGTATAAACTATATCCAACATTATAAACTATATCCAACAGTATAAACTATATCCAACAGAACAAACTATATCCAACAGTATAAACTATATCCAACAGTATAAATTATATCCAACATTATAAACTATATCCAACATTATAAACTATATCCAACAGAACAAACTATATCCAACAGTATAAACTATATCCAACAGTATAAACTATATCCAACAGAACAAAGTATATCCAACATTATAAACTATATCCAACAGTATAAACTATATCCAAAATTATAAGCTTTATCCAACAGTAGAAAGTATATCCAACAGTATAAACTATATTCAACAGTATAAACTATATCCAACAGTATACACTATACCTAAAAGAATAAAATATATCCAGCAGTATGAACTATATCCAACAGAATGAAATATATCCAACAATATAAACTATATCCAACAGTATAAACTATATCCAACAGAACAAATTATATCCAAAAGTATAAACTATATCCAACAGTATAAACTATATCCAACAGAACAAACTATATCCAACATTATAAACTATATCCAACAGTATAAACTATATCCAACAGAACAAACTATATCCAACAGTATAAACTATATCCAACAGTATAAACTATATCGAAAATGATAAGCTTTATCCAACAGTAGAAAGTACATCCATAAGTATAAACTATATCCAACAGAATAAACTATATCCAACAGTATAAACTGTATCCAACAGTATAAACTATATACAACTGTATAAACTATATCCAACAGTATAAATTATATCCAACAGTATAAACAATATGCAACAGTATAAACTATATCCAACAGAATAAACTATATCCAGCAGAATGAACTATATCCAACAGAATGAACTATATCCAACAGTATAAACTATATCCAACATTATAAACTATATCCAACAGTATAAACTATATCCAACAGAATAAACTATATCTAACAGTATGAACTGAATACAACATGTATAAACTATATACAACAGTAAAAACTATATCCAACAGTATAAAATATATCCAACAGAATAAACTATATCCAACAGTTTAAACTTTATCCAAAAGTATAAACTATTTCCAAAATTATAAGCTTTATCCAACAGTAGAAAGTATATCCAACAGTATAAACTATATTCAACAGTATAAACTATATCCAACAGTATACACTATACCTAAAAGAATAAAATATATCCAGCAGTATGAACTATATCCAACAGAATGAAATATTTCCAACAATATAAACTATATCCAACAGAACAAATTATATCCACCATTATAAAATATATCCAACAGAATAAATTATATCCAACATTATAAAATATACCCAACAGAATAAACTATATCCAACAGAATAAACTATATCCAACAGGATAATCTATATCCAACAGATAAACTATATCCAACATTATAAACTATATCCAACAGTATAAACTATATCCAACAGAACAAACTATATCCAACAGTAGAAACTATATCCAACAGAACAAACTATATCCAACAGTATAAACTATATCCAACAGTATAAACTATATCGAAAATGATAAGCTTTATCCAACAGTAGAAAGTACATCCATAAGTATTTAGGAAGGATCGACAAAAAAGAAAGGGAGGAGGGGTAGCATTGCTGGTAAAAGAGGGGATAAATGCAATTGAAAGGAAGGATATTAACTCAGTTAATACAGAATCTATATGGGTGGAGCTAAGAAATAGCGAGGGGCGAAAAACACTAATAGGAGTGGTATATAGGCCTCCAAATAGTAAAATAGAGGTTGGGGAGGGCATCACGAGGGAAATTAGAGAAGCGTGCAATAAGAGCACAGCTGTCATCATAGGTGACTTTAACTTACATATAGATTGGACTAGCCTAATCTTGTTGTACGGGGACCCTTGGGTCAGAGCGATCATAACATGATCGATTTCTCACTCGAAATGGAGAGCGAAGAAATTGACTCAGAGACTAAGGTCCTGAATTTAAACAAGGGGAATTATGATGCCATTAGACGGGAACTGAGTAGGTCTGATTGGACAACGTTCCTGGGAGGACTGGAGGTAGATAAACAATGGCAAGCATTTAAAGATAGAATGACAAAATTGCAAAAATTGTTTATACCAATCTGGCATAAAAGGAAATCTAAAAAGGTGACTCAACCGTGGATAACAGGGGAAATTAGAGATAGCATAAAATCCAAAGATAGGGCGTATAAAATAGCCAAAAAAAGCACCAGAGCAGAAGATTGGGAACAGTTTAAGATAGAGCAAAGGAGGACAAAGGGCTTAATCAAGAGGGGCAAAATAGCTTACGAAAGCAAGCGGGCGGAAAATATAAAAACTAACTCCAAAAGCTTTTATAAGTATATCAAGAGGAAAAGACTGGTGAAAACCAAAGTTGGTCCATTGCAGTCAGATACGGGGGAATATATAACGGGAAATAAGGAAATGGCAGACCAACTAAATGCATACTTTGGGTCAGTCTTTACGAAGGAAGACACAAAAAACCTCCCTGGGATATCGGGAAAAATAGGGACATTGGCAAAGGAGGAACTGACGCAAATCAATATCTCTAAGGATATGGTGTTAAGGAAGCTAAAGGGATTGAAGGCGGACAAATCCCCAGGGCCTGATAACATGCATCCTAGGGTACTGAAGGAGGTGGCCCTAGAGATAGCGGATGCACTAAGTATGATTTTTCAGAATTCATTAGACTCGGGAACAGTGCCCATGGATTGGAGGGTAGCTAACGTTACCCCACTATTCAAAAAGGGGGGTAGGGAAAAAGCAGGTAATTACAGACCTGTAAGCCTTACATCAGTTGTGGGCAAAATGCTGGAGTCCATCATTAAGGATGAAA
Source organism: Squalus acanthias (assembly GCA_030390025.1). NCBI lineage: Eukaryota > Metazoa > Chordata > Chondrichthyes > Squaliformes > Squalidae > Squalus > Squalus acanthias. The sequence continues at coordinate 24,078,889 of CM059433.1, read as the reverse complement.
TAGCGGAGCACTTAGCAAATGGGGACAGGATAGGACAGAGTCAACATGGATTTACAAAGGGTAAATCGTGCTTGACTAATCTATTGGAATTTTTTGGGGGAGTAACTGGTAAAATAGATGGGGGAGAGCCAGTAGATGTGGTGTACCTGGACTTCCAAAAGGCCTTCGACAAGGTCCCACATAAAAGATTAGCATGGAAAATTGAAGCTCATGGGATAAAGGGGAAAGTATTGACGTGGATAGAGAACTGGCTGTTAGATAGAAAACAGAGAGTTGGAATAAATGGCTCATTTTCTGAATGGCAGGCAGTAACAAGTGGGGTACCACAGGGATCTGTCCTGGGTCCCCAGCTGTTCACAATTTACATTAATGACCTGGATCAGGGAGTCGGATGCAGCATTTCCAAATTTGCAGACGACACTAAACTAGGAGGGGGGGGGTGGGCTCAGAGGAGGAGACCAGGAAGCTCCAGAGCGATTTGGACAGACTGGGTGATTGGGCGGATAAATGGCAGATGCACTATAATGTGGACAAGTGCGAAGTTATCCACCTTGGGTGCAGGAACGGGAGGGCAAATTATTATTTAAATGGCAATAAATTGGGAGAGGGGGAAGTACAGAGAGACCTGGGTGTTCTTGTACACCAGTCACTGAAGGCGAGCATGCAGGTGCAACAGGCGGTCAAGAAGGCAAACGGTATGCTGGCCTTCATAGCAAAAGGGTTGGAATACAGGAACAGGGATACCTTGCTGCAGCTGTACAGGGCACTGGTGAGACCACACCTCGAGTACTGTGTACAGTTTTGGTCGTCTCATCTGAGGAAAGATGTTCTTGCCATGGAGGGGGTGCAGCGGCGATTCACCAGGCTGATACCAGGAATGGCAGGATTGACCTATGAGGAGAGACTATGTAGTTTAGGGATGTACACACTGGAGTTTAGAAGATTGAGAGGGGACCTCATAGAAGTGTATAAAATTCTGACAGGTCTAGACAGACTAGATGCAGAAGGAATGTTTCCCTTGGCGGGTGAGAACAGAACTAGAGGACATAATTTAAGGATAAGGGCTAAACCATTTAGGACAGAAATGAGGGGGAATTTTTTCACTCAGAGGGTGGTGAACCTGTCGAACTCATTGCCACAGAGGGCAGTGTACGCCAGCTCATTAAATATATTTAAGAGGGAATTAGATATATTTCTACAGGCAAAAGGGGTTAAGGGTTACGGAGAGAAGGCGGGGACGGGATACTGAATTGGAGGATCAGCCATGATCTCATTAAATGGCGGAGCAGGCTCGAAGGGCCGGATGGCCTACTCCTGCTCCAATCTTCTATGTATCTATGTATCTATGTATATCCAACAGAATAAACTATATCCAACAGTATAAACTGTATCCAACAGTATAAACTATATACAACTGTATAAACTATATCCAACAGTATAAACTATATCCAACAGTATAAACAATATGCAACAGTATAAAATTTATCCAACAGAACAAACTATATCCAACAGTATAAACTATATCCAACAGAACAAACTATATCCAACATTATAAACTATATCCAACAGTATAAACTATATCCAACAGTATAAACTATATCCAACAGTATAAACTATATCCAACAGTATAAACTATATCGAAAATGATAAGCTTTATCCAACAGTAGAAAGTACATCCATAAGTATAAACTATATCCAACAGAATAAACTATATCCAACAGTATAAGCTGTATCCAACAGTATAAACTATATACAACTGTATAAACTATATCCAACAGTATAAATTATATCCAACAGTATAAACAATATGCAACAGTATAAACTATATTCAACAGCATAAACTATATCCAACATTATAAGCTATTCCAACTGTATAAACTATATCCAACAATAGAAACTATTTCCATCAGTAAAAATCTATATCCAACATTATAAACTATATCCATCAGTATAACCTATATCCAACAGTATAAACTATATTCAACATTATAAACTATATCCAACAGTATAAACTATATCCAACAGTATAAACTATATCCAACATTATAAACTATATCCAACAGTATAAACTATATCCAACATTATAAACTATATCCAACAGTATAAACTATATCCAACAGAACAAACTATATCCAACAGTATAAACTATATCCAACATTATAAACTATATCCAACAGTATAAACTATATCCAACATTATAAACTATATCCAACAGTATAAACTATATCCAACAGTATAAACTATATCCAACAGTATAAACTATATCCAACAGAACAAACTATATCCAACATTATAAACTATATCCAACAGTATAAACTATATCCAACAGTATAAACTATATCCAACGGTATAAACTATATCCAACAGTATAAACTATATCCAACAGAACAAACTATATCCAACATTATAAACTATATCCAACAGTATAAACTATATCCAACAGTATAAACTATATCCAACAGTATAAACTATATCCAACAGTATAAACTATATCCAACAGAACAAACTATATCCAACAGTATAAACTATATCCAACATTATAAACTATATCCCACAGTATAAACTATATCCAACAGAACAAACTATATCCAACAGTATAAAATATATCCAACAGTATAAACTATATCCAACAGAACAAATTATATCCAACATTATAAACTATATCCAACATTATAAACTATATCCAACAGAACAAACTATATCCAACAGTATAAACTATATCCAACAGAACAAACTATATCCAACAGTATAAACTATATCCAACAGTATAAACTATATCCAACAGAACAAACTATATCCAACATTATAAACTATATCCAACAGTATAAACTATATCCAACAGTATAAACTATATCCAACGGTATAAACTATATCCAACATTATAAACTATATCCAACAGTATAAACTATATCCAACAGTACAAACTATATCCAACAGAACAAACTATATCCAACATTATAAACTATATCCAACAGTATAAACTATATCCAACAGAACAAACTATATCCAACAGTATAAACTATATCCAACAGTATAAACTATATCGAAAATGATAAGCTTTATCCAACAGTAGAAAGTACATCCATAAGTATAAACTATATCCAACAGAATAAACTATATCCAACAGTATAAACTGTATCCAACAGTATAAACTATATACAACTGTATAAACTATATCCAACAGTATAAATTATATCCAACAGTATAAACAATATGCAACAGTATAAACTATATCCAACAGAATAAACTATATCCAACAGAATGAACTATATCCAACAGAATGAACTATATCCAACAGTATAAACTATATCCAACATTATAAACTATATCCAACAGTATAAACTATATCCAACAGAACAAACTATATCCAACATTATAAACTATATCCAACAGTATAAATTATATCCAACAGTATAAACTATATCCAACAGTATAAACTATATCGAAAATGATAAGCTTTATCCAACAGTAGAAAGTACATCCATAATTATAAACTATATCCAACAGAATAAATTATATCCAACAGTATAAACTATATCCAACAGAACAAACTATATCCAACAGTATAAACTATATCCAACAGTATAAACTATATCCAACAGAACAAACTATATCCAACAGTATAAACTATATCCAACAGAACAAACTATATCCAACATTATAAACTATATCCAACAGTATAAACTATATCCAACAGTATAAACTATATCGAAAATGATAAGCTTTATCCAACAGTAGAAAGTACATCCATAAGTATAAACTATATCCAACAGAATAAACTATATCCAACAGTATAAACTGTATCCAACAGTATAAACTATATACAACTATATAAACTATATCCAACAGTATAAACTATATCCAACAATATAAACTATATCCAACATTATAAACTATATCCAACAGTATAAACTATATCCAACAGAACAAATTATATCCAAAAGTATAAACTATATCCAACAGTATAAACTCTATCCAACATTATAAACTATATCCAACAGTATAAATTATAGCCAACAGAACAAACTATATCCAACAGTATAAACTATATCCAACAGTATAAACTATATCGAAAATGATAAGCTTTATCCAACTGTAGAAAGTACATCCATAAGTATAAACTATATCCAACAGAATAAACTATATCCAACAGTATAAACTGTATCCAACAGTATAAACTATATCCAACAGTATAAATTATATCCAACAGTATAAACAATATGCAACAGTATAAACTATATCCAACAGAATAAACTATATCCAACAGAATGAACTATATCCAACAGAATGAACTATATCCAACAGTATAAACTATATCCAACATTATAAACTATATCCAACAGTATAAACTATATCCAACAGAACAAACTATATCCAACAGTATAAACTATATCCAACAGTATAAACTATATCCAACAGAACAAACTATATCCAACATTATAAACTATATCCAACAGTATAAACTATATCCAACAGAATAAACTATATCCAACAATATAAACTATATCCAACAGTATAAACTATATCGAAAATGATAAGCTTTATCCAACAGTAGAAAGTATATCCATAATTATAAACTATATCCAACAGAATAAATTATATCCAACAGTATAAACTATATCCAACAGAACAAACTATATCCAACAGTATAAACTATATCCAACAGAACAAACTATATCCAACATTATAAACTATATCCAACAGTATAAACTATATCCAACAGAACAAACTATATCCAACAGTACAAACTATATCCAACAGTATAAACTATATCGAAAATGATAAGCTTTATCCAACAGTAGAAAGTACATCCATAAGTATAAACTATCTCCAACAGAATAAACTACATCCAACAGTATAAACTGTATCCAACAGTATAAACTATATACAACTGTATAAACTATATCCAACAGTATAAACTGTATCCAACTGTATAAACTATATCCAACAGTATAAACTATATCCAACAGTATAAACCATATGCAACAGTATAAAATTTATCCAACAGAACAAACTATATCCAACATTATAAACTATATCCAACAGAACAAACTATATCCAACATTATAAACTATATCCAACAGAACAAACTATATCCAACATTATAAACTATATCCAACATTATAAACTATATCCAACAGTATAAACTATATCCAACAGTATAAACTATATCCAACAGTATAAACTATATCGAAAATGATAAGCTTTATCCAACAGTAGAAAGTACATCCATAAGTATAAACTATATCCAACAGAATAAACTATATCCAACAGTATAAACTATATACAACTGTATAAACTATATCCAACAGTATAAATTATATCCAACAGTATAAACAATATGCAACAGTATAAACTATATCCAACAGAATAAACTATATCCAACAGAATGAACTATATCCAACAGAATGAACTATATCCAACAGTATAAACTATATCCAACATTATAAACTATATCCAACAGTATAAACTATATCCAACAGAACAAACTATATCCAACAGAATGAACTATATCCAACAGTATAAACTATATCCAACAGTATAAATTATATCCAACAGTATAAACTATATGCAACAGTATAAACTATATCCAACAGTATAAATTATATCCAACAGAATGAACTATATCCAACAGTATAAACTATGTCCAAAAGTATAAACTATTTCCAAAATGATAAGCTTTATCCAACAGTAGAAAGTATATCCAACAGTATAAACTATATACAACAGTATAAACTATATCCAACAGGATAAACCAAATCCAACAGTAGAAAGTATATCCAACAGTATAAACTATATCCAACAGAATAAACTATATTGAACATTATAAACTATATCCAACAGTATAAACCTATATTGAATAGTATGAACTATGTACAACAGTATAAACTATATCGAACATTATAAACTATATCCAACAGAATAAACTATATCCAACAGAATAAACTATATCCAACAGTATAAACTATATCCAACAGAATAAACTATATCCAACAGAATAAACTACATCCAACAGAATAAACTATATCCAACAGTATAAACTATCTCCAATTGTATAACCTATTCCAACAGAATAAACTATATCCAACAGAATAAACTATATCCAACAGAATAAACTATATCCAACAGTATAAACTATATCGAACAGTATAAACTATATCCAACAGTATAAACTATATCCAACAGTATAAACTATATCCAACAGTATAAACTATATCCAACATTATAAACTATATCCAACATTATAAACTATATCCAACAGTATAAACTATATCCAACAGAACAAACTATATCCAACAGTATAAACTATATGCAACAGTATAAACTATATCCAACATTATAAACTATATCCAACAGTATAAACTATATCCAACAGAACAAACTATATCCAACAGTATAAACTATATCCAACAGTATAAACTATATCCAACAGTATAAACTTTATCCAACATTATAAACTATATCCAACAGTATAAACTAAATCCAACAGAACAAACTATATCCAACAGTATAAACTATATGCAACAGTATAAACTATATCCAACATTATAAACTATATCCAACAGTATAAACTATATCCAACAGTATAAACTATATCCAACAGTATAAACTATATCCAACAGTATAAACTATATCCAACATTATAAACTATATCCAACAGTATAAACTATATCCAACAGAACAAACTATATCCAACAGTATAAACTATATCCAACAGTATAAACTATATCCAACAGAACAAACTATATCCAACATTATAAACTATATCCAACAGTATAAACTATATCCAACAGTATAAACTATATCCAACAGTATAAACTTTATCCAACATTATAAACTATATCCAACAGTATAAACTAAATCCAACAGAACAAACTATATCCAACAGTATAAACTATATGCAACAGTATAAACTATATCCAACAGTATAAACTATATCCAACATTATAAACTATATCCAACAGTATAAACTATATCCAACAGAACAAACTATATCCAACAGTATAAACTATATGCAACAGTATAAACTATATCCAACATTATAAACTATATCCAACAGTATAAACTATATCCAACAGAACAAACTATATCCAACAGTATAAACTATATCCAACAGTATAAACTATATCCAACAGTATAAACTATATCCAACAGAACAAACTATATCCAACAGTATAAACTATATGCAACAGTATAAACTATATCCAACAGAACAAATTATATCCAACAGTATAAACTATATGCAACAGTATAAACTATATCCAACATTATAAACTATATCCAACAGTATAAACTATATCCAACAGAACAAACTATATCCAACAGTATAAACTATATCCAACAGTATAAATTATATCCAACATTATAAACTATATCCAACATTATAAACTATATCCAACAGAACAAACTATATCCAACAGTATAAACTATATCCAACAGTATAAACTATATCCAACAGAACAAAGTATATCCAACATTATAAACTATATCCAACAGTATAAACTATATCCAAAATTATAAGCTTTATCCAACAGTAGAAAGTATATCCAACAGTATAAACTATATTCAACAGTATAAACTATATCCAACAGTATACACTATACCTAAAAGAATAAAATATATCCAGCAGTATGAACTATATCCAACAGAATGAAATATATCCAACAATATAAACTATATCCAACAGTATAAACTATATCCAACAGAACAAATTATATCCAAAAGTATAAACTATATCCAACAGTATAAACTATATCCAACAGAACAAACTATATCCAACATTATAAACTATATCCAACAGTATAAACTATATCCAACAGAACAAACTATATCCAACAGTATAAACTATATCCAACAGTATAAACTATATCGAAAATGATAAGCTTTATCCAACAGTAGAAAGTACATCCATAAGTATAAACTATATCCAACAGAATAAACTATATCCAACAGTATAAACTGTATCCAACAGTATAAACTATATACAACTGTATAAACTATATCCAACAGTATAAATTATATCCAACAGTATAAACAATATGCAACAGTATAAACTATATCCAACAGAATAAACTATATCCAGCAGAATGAACTATATCCAACAGAATGAACTATATCCAACAGTATAAACTATATCCAACATTATAAACTATATCCAACAGTATAAACTATATCCAACAGAATAAACTATATCTAACAGTATGAACTGAATACAACATGTATAAACTATATACAACAGTAAAAACTATATCCAACAGTATAAAATATATCCAACAGAATAAACTATATCCAACAGTTTAAACTTTATCCAAAAGTATAAACTATTTCCAAAATTATAAGCTTTATCCAACAGTAGAAAGTATATCCAACAGTATAAACTATATTCAACAGTATAAACTATATCCAACAGTATACACTATACCTAAAAGAATAAAATATATCCAGCAGTATGAACTATATCCAACAGAATGAAATATTTCCAACAATATAAACTATATCCAACAGAACAAATTATATCCACCATTATAAAATATATCCAACAGAATAAATTATATCCAACATTATAAAATATACCCAACAGAATAAACTATATCCAACAGAATAAACTATATCCAACAGGATAATCTATATCCAACAGATAAACTATATCCAACATTATAAACTATATCCAACAGTATAAACTATATCCAACAGAACAAACTATATCCAACAGTAGAAACTATATCCAACAGAACAAACTATATCCAACAGTATAAACTATATCCAACAGTATAAACTATATCGAAAATGATAAGCTTTATCCAACAGTAGAAAGTACATCCATAAGTATTTAGGAAGGATCGACAAAAAAGAAAGGGAGGAGGGGTAGCATTGCTGGTAAAAGAGGGGATAAATGCAATTGAAAGGAAGGATATTAACTCAGTTAATACAGAATCTATATGGGTGGAGCTAAGAAATAGCGAGGGGCGAAAAACACTAATAGGAGTGGTATATAGGCCTCCAAATAGTAAAATAGAGGTTGGGGAGGGCATCACGAGGGAAATTAGAGAAGCGTGCAATAAGAGCACAGCTGTCATCATAGGTGACTTTAACTTACATATAGATTGGACTAGCCTAATCTTGTTGTACGGGGACCCTTGGGTCAGAGCGATCATAACATGATCGATTTCTCACTCGAAATGGAGAGCGAAGAAATTGACTCAGAGACTAAGGTCCTGAATTTAAACAAGGGGAATTATGATGCCATTAGACGGGAACTGAGTAGGTCTGATTGGACAACGTTCCTGGGAGGACTGGAGGTAGATAAACAATGGCAAGCATTTAAAGATAGAATGACAAAATTGCAAAAATTGTTTATACCAATCTGGCATAAAAGGAAATCTAAAAAGGTGACTCAACCGTGGATAACAGGGGAAATTAGAGATAGCATAAAATCCAAAGATAGGGCGTATAAAATAGCCAAAAAAAGCACCAGAGCAGAAGATTGGGAACAGTTTAAGATAGAGCAAAGGAGGACAAAGGGCTTAATCAAGAGGGGCAAAATAGCTTACGAAAGCAAGCGGGCGGAAAATATAAAAACTAACTCCAAAAGCTTTTATAAGTATATCAAGAGGAAAAGACTGGTGAAAACCAAAGTTGGTCCATTGCAGTCAGATACGGGGGAATATATAACGGGAAATAAGGAAATGGCAGACCAACTAAATGCATACTTTGGGTCAGTCTTTACGAAGGAAGACACAAAAAACCTCCCTGGGATATCGGGAAAAATAGGGACATTGGCAAAGGAGGAACTGACGCAAATCAATATCTCTAAGGATATGGTGTTAAGGAAGCTAAAGGGATTGAAGGCGGACAAATCCCCAGGGCCTGATAACATGCATCCTAGGGTACTGAAGGAGGTGGCCCTAGAGATAGCGGATGCACTAAGTATGATTTTTCAGAATTCATTAGACTCGGGAACAGTGCCCATGGATTGGAGGGTAGCTAACGTTACCCCACTATTCAAAAAGGGGGGTAGGGAAAAAGCAGGTAATTACAGACCTGTAAGCCTTACATCAGTTGTGGGCAAAATGCTGGAGTCCATCATTAAGGATGAAATAGCGGAGCACTTAGCAAATGGGGACAGGATAGGACAGAGTCAACATGGATTTACAAAGGGTAAATCGTGCTTGACTAATCTATTGGAATTTTTTGGGGGAGTAACTGGTAAAATAGATGGGGGAGAGCCAGTAGATGTGGTGTACCTGGACTTCCAAAAGGCCTTCGACAAGGTCCCACATAAAAGATTAGCATGGAAAATTGAAGCTCATGGGATAAAGGGGAAAGTATTGACGTGGATAGAGAACTGGCTGTCAGATAGAAAACAGAGAGTTGGAATAAACGGCTCATTTTCTGAATGGCAGGCAGTAACAAGTGGGGTACCACAGGGATCTGTCCTGGGTCCCCAGCTGTTCACAATTTACATTAATGACCTGGATCAGGGAGTCGGATGCAGCATTTCCAAATTTGCAGACGACACTAAACTAGGAGGGGGGGTGGGCTCAGAGGAGGAGACCAGGAAGCTCCAGAGCGATTTGGACAGACTGGGTGATTGGGCGGATAAATGGCAGATGCACTATAATGTGGACAAGTGCGAAGTTATCCACCTTGGGTGCAGGAACGGGAGGGCAAATTATTATTTAAATGGCAATAAATTGGGAGAGGGGGAAGTACAGAGAGACCTGGGTGTTCTTGTACACCAGTCACTGAAGGCGAGCATGCAGGTGCAACAGGCGGTCAAGAAGGCAAACGGTATGCTGGCCTTCATAGCAAAAGGGTTGGAATACAGGAACAGGGATACCTTGCTGCAGCTGTACAGGGCACTGGTGAGACCACACCTCGAGTACTGTGTACAGTTTTGGTCGTCTCATCTGAGGAAAGATGTTCTTGCCATGGAGGGGGTGCAGCGGCGATTCACCAGGCTGATACCAGGAATGGCAGGATTGACCTATGAGGAGAGACTATGTAGTTTAGGGATGTACACACTGGAGTTTAGAAGATTGAGAGGGGACCTCATAGAAGTGTATAAAATTCTGACAGGTCTAGACAGACTAGATGCAGAAGGAATGTTTCCCTTGGCGGGTGAGAACAGAACTAGAGGACATAATTTAAGGATAAGGGCTAAACCATTTAGGACAGAAATGAGGGGGAATTTTTTCACTCAGAGGGTGGTGAACCTGTCGAACTCATTGCCACAGAGGGCAGTGTACGCCAGCTCATTAAATATATTTAAGAGGGAATTAGATATATTTCTACAGGCAAAAGGGGTTAAGGGTTACGGAGAGAAGGCGGGGACGGGATACTGAATTGGAGGATCAGCCATGATCTCATTAAATGGCGGAGCAGGCTCGAAGGGCCGGATGGCCTACTCCTGCTCCAATCTTCTATGTATCTATGTATCTATGTATATCCAACAGAATAAACTATATCCAACAGTATAAACTGTATCCAACAGTATAAACTATATACAACTGTATAAACTATATCCAACAGTATAAACTATATCCAACAGTATAAACAATATGCAACAGTATAAAATTTATCCAACAGAACAAACTATATCCAACACTATAAACTATATCCAACAGAACAAACTATATCCAACATTATAAACTATATCCAACAGTATAAACTATATCCAACAGTATAAACTATATCCAACAGTATAAACTATATCGAAAATGATAAGCTTTATCCAACAGTAGAAAGTACATCCATAAGTATAAACTATATCCAACAGAATAAACTATATCCAACAGTATAAGCTGTATCCAACAGTATAAACTATATACAACTGTATAAACTATATCCAACAGTATAAATTATATCCAACAGTATAAACAATATGCAACAGTATAAATTATATTCAACAGCATAAACTATATCCAACATTATAAGCTATTCCAACTGTATAAACTATATCCAACAATAGAAACTATTTCCATCAGTAAAAATCTATATCCAACATTATAAACTATATCCATCAGTATAACCTATATCCAACAGTATAAACTATATTCAACATTATAAACTATATCCAACAGTATAAACTATATCCAACAGTATAAACTATATCCAACATTATAAACTATATCCAACAGTATAAACTATATCCAACATTATAAACTATATCCAACAGTATAAACTATATCCAACAGAACAAACTATATCCAACAGTATAAACTATATCCAACATTATAAACTATATCCAACAGTATAAACTATATCCAACATTATAAACTATATCCAACAGTATAAACTATATCCAACAGTATAAACTATATCCAACAGTATAAACTATATCCAACAGAACAAACTATATCCAACATTATAAACTATATCCAACAGTATAAACTATATCCAACAGTATAAACTATATCCAACGGTATAAACTATATCCAACAGTATAAACTATATCCAACAGAACAAACTATATCCAACATTATAAACTATATCCAACAGTATAAACTATATCCAACAGTATAAACTATATCCAACAGTATAAACTATATCCAACAGTATAAACTATATCCAACAGAACAAACTATATCCAACAGTATAAACTATATCCAACATTATAAACTATATCCCACAGTATAAACTATATCCAACAGAACAAACTATATCCAACAGTATAAACTATATCCAACAGTATAAACTATATCCAACAGAACAAATTATATCCAACATTATAAACTATATCCAACATTATAAACTATATCCAACAGAACAAACTATATCCAACAGTATAAACTATATCCAACAGAACAAACTATATCCAACAGTATAAACTATATCCAACAGTATAAACTATATCCAACAGAACAAACTATATCCAACATTATAAACTATATCCAACAGTATAAACTATATCCAACAGTATAAACTATATCCAACGGTATAAACTATATCCAACATTATAAACTATATCCAACAGTATAAACTATATCCAACAGAACAAATTATATCCAAAAGTATAAACTATATCCAACAGTACAAACTATATCAAACAGAACAAACTATATCCAACATTATAAACTATATCCAACAGTATAAACTATATCCAACCGAACAAACTATATCCAACAGTATAAACTATATCCAACAGTATAAACTATATCGAAAATGATAAGCTTTATCCAACAGTAGAAAGTACATCCATAAGTATAAACTATATCCAACAGAATAAACTATATCCAACAGTATAAACTGTATCCAACAGTATAAACTATATACAACTGTATAAACTATATCCAACAGTATAAATTATATCCAACAGTATAAACAATATGCAACAGTATAAACTATATCCAACAGAATAAACTATATCCAACAGAATGAACTATATCCAACAGAATGAACTATATCCTACAGTATAAACTATATCCAACATTATAAACTATATCCAACAGTATAAACTATATCCAACAGAACAAACTATATCCAACAGTATAAACTATATCCAACAGTATAAACTATATCCAACAGAACAAACTATATCCAACATTATAAACTATATCCAACAGTATAAATTATATCCAACAGTATAAACTATATCCAACAGTATAAACTATATCGAAAATGATAAGCTTTATCCAACAGTAGAAAGTACATCCATAATTATAAACTATATCCAACAGAATAAATTATATCCAACAGTATAAACTATATCCAACAGAACAAACTATATCCAACAGTATAAACTATATCCAACAGAACAAACTATATCCAACAGTATAAAATTTATCCAACAGAACAAACTATATCCAACAGTATAAACTATATCCAACAGAACAAACTATATCCAACATTATAAACTATATCCAACAGTATAAACTATATCCAACAGTATAAACTATATCCAACAGTATAAACTATATCGAAAATGATAAGCTTTATCCAACAGTAGAAAGTACATCCATAAGTATAAACTATATCCAACAGAATAAACTATATCCAACAGTATAAACTGTATCCAACAGTATAAACTATATACAACTATATAAACTATATCCAACAGTATAAACTATATCCAACAATATAAACTATATCCAACATTATAAACTATATCCAACAGTATAAACTATATCCAACAGAACAAATTATATCCAAAAGTATAAACTATATCCAACAGTATAAACTATATCCAACATTATAAACTATATCCAACAGTATAAATTATAGCCAACAGAACAAACTCTATCCAACAGTATAAACTATATCCAACAGTATAAACTATATCGAAAATCATAAGCTTTATCCAACTGTAGAAAGTACATCCATAAGTATAAACTATATCCAACAGAATAAACTATATCCAACAGTATAAACTGTATCCAACAGTATAAACTATATCCAACAGTATAAATTATATCCAACAGTATAAACAATATGCAACAGTATAAACTATATCCAACAGAATAAACTATATCCAACAGAATGAACTATATCCAACAGAATGAACTATATCCAACAGTATAAACTATATCCAACATTATAAACTATATCCAACAGTATAAACTATATCCAACAGAACAAACTATATCCAACAGTATAAACTATATCCAACAGTATAAACTATATCCAACAGAACAAAATATATCCAACATTATAAACTATATCCAACAGTATAAACTATATCCAACAGAATAAACTATATCCAACAATATAAACTATATCCAACAGTATAAACTATATCGAAAATGATAAGCTTTATCCAACAGTAGAAAGTATATCCATAATTATAAACTATATCCAACAGAATAAATTATATCCAACAGTATAAACTATATCCAACAGAACAAACTATATCCAACAGTATAAACTTTATCCAACAGAACAAACTATATCCAACATTATAAACTATATCCAACAGTATAAACTAAATCCAACAGAACAAACTATATCCAACAGTACAAACTATATCCAACAGTATAAACTATATCGAAAATGATAAGCTTTATCCAACAGTAGAAAGTACATCCATAAGTATAAACTATATCCAACAGAATAAACTACATCCAACAGTATAAACTGTATCCAACAGTATAAACTATATACAACTGTATAAACTATATCCAACAGTATAAACTGTATCCAACTGTATAAACTATATCCAACAGTATAAACTATATCCAACAGTATAAACCATATGCAACAGTATAAAATTTATCCAACAGAACAAACTATATCCAACATTATAAACTATATCCAACAGAACAGACTATATCCAACATTATAAACTATATCCAACAGAACAAACTATATCCAACATTATAAACTATATCCAACATTATAAACTATATCCAACAGTATAAACTATATCCAAAAGTATAAACTATATCCAACAGTATAAAATATATCGAAAATGATAAGCTTTATCCAACAGTAGAAAGTACATCCATAAGTATAAACTATATCCAACAGAATAAACTATATCCAACAGTATAAACTATATACAACTGTATAAACTATATCCAACAGTATAAATTATATCCATCAGTATAAACAATATGCAACAGTATAAACTATATCCAACAGAATAAACTATATCCAACAGAATGAACTATATCCAACAGAATGAACTATATCCAACAGTATAAACTATATCCAACATTATAAACTATATCCAACAGTACAAACTATATCCAACAGAACAAACTATATCCAACAGAATGAACTATATCCAACAGTATAAACTATATCCAACAGTATAAATTATATCCAACAGTATAAACTATATGCAACAGTATAAACTATATCCAACAGTATAAATTATATCCAACAGAATGAACTATATCCAACAGTATAAACTATGTCCAAAAGTATAAACTATTTCCAAAATGATAAGCTTTATCCAACAGTAGAAAGTATATCCAACAGTATAAACTATATACAACAGTATAAACTATATCCAACAGGATAAACCAAATCCAACAGTAGAAAGTATATCCAACAGTATAAACTATATCCAACAGAATAAACTATATTGAACATTATAAACTATATCCAACAGTATAAACCTATATTGAATAGTATGAACTATGTACAACAGTATAAACTATATCGAACATTATAAACTATATCCAACAGAATAAACTATATCCAACAGAATAAACTATATCCAACAGTATAAACTATATCCAACAGAATAAACTATATCCAACAGAATAAACTATATCCAACAGAATAAACTATATCCAACAGTATAAACTATCTCCAATTGTATAACCTATTCCAACAGAATAAACTATATCCAACAGAATAAACTATATCCAACAGAATAAACTATATCCAACAGTATAAACTATATCCAACAGAATGAACTATATCCAACAGAATGAACTATATCCAACAGTATAAACTATATCCAACATTATAAACTATATCCAACAGTATAAACTATATCCAACAGAATAAACTATATCCAACAGAATGAACTATATCCAACAGTATAAACTATATCCAACAGTATAAACTATATCGAAAATGATAAGCTTTATCCAACAGTAGAAAGTACATCCATAAGTATAAACTATATCCAACAGAATAAACTATATCCAACAGTATAAACTGTATCCAACAGTATAAACTATATCCAACAGTATAAATTATATCCAACAGTATAAACAATATGCAACAGTATAAACTATATCCAACAGAATAAATTATATCCAACAGAATGAACTATATCCAACAGAATGAACTATATCCAACAGTATAAACTATATCCAACATTATAAACTATATCCAACAGTATAAACTATATCCAACAGAACAAACTATATCCAACAGTATAAACTATATCCAACAGTATAAACTATATCCAACAGAATAAACTACATCCAACAGTATAAACTGTATCCAACAGTATAAACTATATACAACTGTATAAACTATATCCAACAGTATAAACTGTATCCAACTGTATAAACTATATCCAACAGTATAAACTATATCCAACAGAACAAACTATATCCAACAGTATAAACTATATCCAACAGTATAAACTATATCCAACAGAACAAATTATATCCAACATTATAAACTATATCCAACATTATAAACTATATCCAACAGAACAAACTATATCCAACAGTATAAACTATATCCAACAGAACAAACTATATCCAACAGTATAAACTATATCCAACAGTATAAACTATATCCAACAGAACAAACTATATCCAACATTATAAACTATATCCAACAGTATAAACTATATCCAACAGTATAAACTATATCCAACGGTATAAACTATATCCAACATTATAAACTATATCCAACAGTATAAACTATATCCAACAGAACAAATTATATCCAAAAGTATAAACTATATCCAACAGTACAAACTATATCCAACAGAACAAACTATATCCAACATTATAAACTATATCCAACAGTATAAACTATATCCAACAGAACAAACTATATCCAACAGTATAAACTATATCCAACAGTATAAACTATATCGAAAATGATAAGCTTTATCCAACAGTAGAAAGTACATCCATAAGTATAAACTATATCCAACAGAATAAACTATATCCAACAGTATAAACTGTATCCAACAGTATAAACTATATACAACTGTATAAACTATATCCAACAGTATAAATTATATCCAACAGTATAAACAATATGCAACAGTATAAACTATATCCAACAGAATAAACTATATCCAACAGAATGAACTATATCCAACAGAATGAACTATATCCTACAGTATAAACTATATCCAACATTATAAACTATATCCAACAGTATAAACTATATCCAACAGAACAAACTATATCCAACAGTATAAACTATATCCAACAGTATAAACTATATCCAACAGAACAAACTATATCCAACATTATAAACTATATCCAACAGTATAAATTATATCCAACAGTATAAACTATATCCAACAGTATAAACTATATCGAAAATGATAAGCTTTATCCAACAGTAGAAAGTACATCCATAATTATAAACTATATCCAACAGAATAAATTATATCCAACAGTATAAACTATATCCAACAGAACAAACTATATCCAACAGTATAAACTATATCCAACAGAACAAACTATATCCAACAGTATAAAATTTATCCAACAGAACAAACTATATCCAACAGTATAAACTATATCCAACAGAACAAACTATATCCAACATTATAAACTATATCCAACAGTATAAACTATATCCAACAGTATAAACTATATCCAACAGTATAAACTATATCGAAAATGATAAGCTTTATCCAACAGTAGAAAGTACATCCATAAGTATAAACTATATCCAACAGAATAAACTATATCCAACAGTATAAACTGTATCCAACAGTATAAACTATATACAACTATATAAACTATATCCAACAGTATAAACTATATCCAACAATATAAACTATATCCAACATTATAAACTATATCCAACAGTATAAACTATATCCAACAGAACAAATTATATCCAAAAGTATAAACTATATCCAACAGTATAAACTATATCCAACATTATAAACTATATCCAACAGTATAAATTATAGCCAACAGAACAAACTCTATCCAACAGTATAAACTATATCCAACAGTATAAACTATATCGAAAATCATAAGCTTTATCCAACTGTAGAAAGTACATCCATAAGTATAAACTATATCCAACAGAATAAACTATATCCAACAGTATAAACTGTATCCAACAGTATAAACTATATCCAACAGTATAAATTATATCCAACAGTATAAACAATATGCAACAGTATAAACTATATCCAACAGAATAAACTATATCCAACAGAATGAACTATATCCAACAGAATGAACTATATCCAACAGTATAAACTATATCCAACATTATAAACTATATCCAACAGTATAAACTATATCCAACAGAACAAACTATATCCAACAGTATAAACTATATCCAACAGTATAAACTATATCCAACAGAACAAAATATATCCAACATTATAAACTATATCCAACAGTATAAACTATATCCAACAGAATAAACTATATCCAACAATATAAACTATATCCAACAGTATAAACTATATCGAAAATGATAAGCTTTATCCAACAGTAGAAAGTATATCCATAATTATAAACTATATCCAACAGAATAAATTATATCCAACAGTATAAACTATATCCAACAGAACAAACTATATCCAACAGTATAAACTTTATCCAACAGAACAAACTATATCCAACATTATAAACTATATCCAACAGTATAAACTAAATCCAACAGAACAAACTATATCCAACAGTACAAACTATATCCAACAGTATAAACTATATCGAAAATGATAAGCTTTATCCAACAGTAGAAAGTACATCCATAAGTATAAACTATATCCAACAGAATAAACTACATCCAACAGTATAAACTGTATCCAACAGTATAAACTATATACAACTGTATAAACTATATCCAACAGTATAAACTGTATCCAACTGTATAAACTATATCCAACAGTATAAACTATATCCAACAGTATAAACCATATGCAACAGTATAAAATTTATCCAACAGAACAAACTATATCCAACATTATAAACTATATCCAACAGAACAGACTATATCCAACATTATAAACTATATCCAACAGAACAAACTATATCCAACATTATAAACTATATCCAACATTATAAACTATATCCAACAGTATAAACTATATCCAAAAGTATAAACTATATCCAACAGTATAAAATATATCGAAAATGATAAGCTTTATCCAACAGTAGAAAGTACATCCATAAGTATAAACTATATCCAACAGAATAAACTATATCCAACAGTATAAACTATATACAACTGTATAAACTATATCCAACAGTATAAATTATATCCATCAGTATAAACAATATGCAACAGTATAAACTATATCCAACAGAATAAACTATATCCAACAGAATGAACTATATCCAACAGAATGAACTATATCCAACAGTATAAACTATATCCAACATTATAAACTATATCCAACAGTACAAACTATATCCAACAGAACAAACTATATCCAACAGAATGAACTATATCCAACAGTATAAACTATATCCAACAGTATAAATTATATCCAACAGTATAAACTATATGCAACAGTATAAACTATATCCAACAGTATAAATTATATCCAACAGAATGAACTATATCCAACAGTATAAACTATGTCCAAAAGTATAAACTATTTCCAAAATGATAAGCTTTATCCAACAGTAGAAAGTATATCCAACAGTATAAACTATATACAACAGTATAAACTATATCCAACAGGATAAACCAAATCCAACAGTAGAAAGTATATCCAACAGTATAAACTATATCCAACAGAATAAACTATATTGAACATTATAAACTATATCCAACAGTATAAACCTATATTGAATAGTATGAACTATGTACAACAGTATAAACTATATCGAACATTATAAACTATATCCAACAGAATAAACTATATCCAACAGAATAAACTATATCCAACAGTATAAACTATATCCAACAGAATAAACTATATCCAACAGAATAAACTATATCCAACAGAATAAACTATATCCAACAGTATAAACTATCTCCAATTGTATAACCTATTCCAACAGAATAAACTATATCCAACAGAATAAACTATATCCAACAGAATAAACTATATCCAACAGTATAAACTATATCCAACAGAATGAACTATATCCAACAGAATGAACTATATCCAACAGTATAAACTATATCCAACATTATAAACTATATCCAACAGTATAAACTATATCCAACAGAATAAACTATATCCAACAGAATGAACTATATCCAACAGTATAAACTATATCCAACAGTATAAACTATATCGAAAATGATAAGCTTTATCCAACAGTAGAAAGTACATCCATAAGTATAAACTATATCCAACAGAATAAACTATATCCAACAGTATAAACTGTATCCAACAGTATAAACTATATCCAACAGTATAAATTATATCCAACAGTATAAACAATATGCAACAGTATAAACTATATCCAACAGAATAAACTATATCCAACAGAATGAACTATATCCAACAGAATGAACTATATCCAACAGTATAAACTATATCCAACATTATAAACTATATCCAACAGTATAAACTATATCCAACAGAACAAACTATATCCAACAGTATAAACTATATCCAACAGTATAAACTATATCCAACAGAACAAACTATATCCAACATTATAAACTATATCCAACAGTATAAACTATATCCAACAGAATAAACTATATCCAACAATATAAACTATATCCAACAGTATAAACTATATCGAAAATGATAAGCTTTATCCAACTGTAGAAAGTATATCCATAATTATAAACTATATCCAACAGAATAAATTATATCCAACAGTATAAACTATATCCAACAGAACAAACTATATCCAACAGTATAAACTATATCCAACAGTATAAACTATATCCAACAGAACAAACTATATCCAACAGTATAAACTATATCCAACAGAACAAACTATATCCAACATTATAAACTATATCCAACAGTATAAACTATATCCAACAGAACAAACTATATCCAACAGTACCAACTATATCCAACAGTATAAACTATATCGAAAATGATAAGCTTTATCCAACAGTAGAAAGTACATCCATAAGTATAAACTATATCCAACAGAATAAACTACATCCAACAGTATAAACTGTATCCAACAGTATAAACTATATACAACTGTATAAACTATATCCAACAGTATAAACTGTATCCAACTGTATAAACTATATCCAACAGTATAAACTATATCCAACAGAACAAACTATATCCAACAGTATAAACTATATCCAACAGTATAAACTATATCCAACAGAACAAATTATATCCAACATTATAAACTATATCCAACATTATAAACTATATCCAACAGAACAAACTATATCCAACAGTATAAACTATATCCAACAGAACAAACTATATCCAACAGTATAAACTATATCCAACAGTATAAACTATATCCAACAGAACAAACTATATCCAACATTATAAACTATATCCAACAGTATAAACTATATCCAACAGTATAAACTATATCCAACGGTATAAACTATATCCAACATTATAAACTATATCCAACAGTATAAACTATATCCAACAGAACAAATTATATCCAAAAGTATAAACTATATCCAACAGTACAAACTATATCCAACAGAACAAACTATATCCAACATTATAAACTATATCCAACAGTATAAACTATATCCAACAGAACAAACTATATCCAACAGTATAAACTATATCCAACAGTATAAACTATATCGAAAATGATAAGCTTTATCCAACAGTAGAAAGTACATCCATAAGTATAAACTATATCCAACAGAATAAACTATATCCAACAGTATAAACTGTATCCAACAGTATAAACTATATACAACTATATAAACTATATCCAACAGTATAAATTATATCCAACAGTATAAACAATATGCAACAGTATAAACTATATCCGACAGAATAAACTATATCCAACAGAATGAACTATATCCAACAGAATGAACTATATCCTACAGTATAAACTATATCCAACATTATAAACTATATCCAACAGTATAAACTATATCCAACAGAACAAACTATATCCAACAGTATAAACTATATCCAACAGTATAAACTATATCCAACAGAACAAACTATATCCAACATTATAAACTATATCCAACAGTATAAATTATATCCAACAGTATAAACTATATCCAACAGTATAAACTATATCGAAAATGATAAGCTTTATCCAACAGTAGAAAGTAAATCCATAATTATAAACTATATCCAACAGAATAAATTATATCCAACAGTATAAACTATATCCAACAGAACAAACTATATCCAACAGTATAAACTATATCCAACAGAAGAAACTATATCCAACAGTATAAAATTTATCCAACAGAACAAACTATATCCAACAGTATAAACTATATCCAACAGAACAAACTATATCCAACATTATAAACTATATCCAACAGTATAAACTATATCCAACAGTGTAAACTATATCCAACAGTATAAACTATATCGAAAATGATAAGCTTTATCCAACAGTAGAAAGTACATCCATAAGTATAAACTATATCCAACAGAATAAACTATATCCAACAGTATAAACTGTATCCAACAGTATAAACTATATACAACTATATAAACTATATCCAACAGTATAAACTATATCCAACAATATAAACTATATCCAACATTATAAACTATATCCAACAGTATAAACTATATCCAACAGAACAAATTATATCCAAAAGTATAAACTATATCCAACAGTATAAACTATATCCAACATTATAAACTATATCCAACAGTATAAATTATAGCCAACAGAACAAACTATATCCAACAGTATAAACTATATCCAACAGTATAAACTATATCGAAAATCATAAGCTTTATCCAACTGTAGAAAGTACATCCATAAGTATAAACTATATCCAACAGAATAAACTATATCCAACAGTATAAACTGTATCCAACAGTATAAACTATATCCAACAGTATAAATTATATCCAACAGTATAAACAATATGCAACAGTATAAACTATATCCAACAGAATAAACTATATCCAACAGAATGAACTATATCCAACAGAATGAACTATATCCAACAGTATAAACTATATCCAACATTATAAACTATATCCAACAGTATAAACTATATCCAACAGAACAAACTATATCCAACAGTATAAACTATATCCAACAGTATAAACTATATCCAACAGAACAAAATATATCCAACATTATAAACTATATCCAACAGTATAAACTATATCCAACAGAATAAACTATATCCAACAATATAAACTATATCCAACAGTATAAACTATATCGAAAATGATAAGCTTTATCCAACAGTAGAAAGTATATCCATAATTATAAACTATATCCAACAGAATAAATTATATCCAACAGTATAAACTATATCCAACAGAACAAACTATATCCAACAGTATAAACTTTATCCAACAGAACAAACTATATCCAACATTATAAACTATATCCAACAGTATAAACTAAATCCAACAGAACAAACTATATCCAACAGTACAAACTATATCCAACAGTATAAACTATATCGAAAATGATAAGCTTTATCCAACAGTAGAAAGTACATCCATAAGTATAAACTATATCCAACAGAATAAACTACATCCAACAGTATAAACTGTATCCAACTGTATAAACTATATCCAACAGTATAAACTATATCCAACAGTATAAACCATATGCAACAGTATAAAATTTATCCAACAGAACAAACTATATCCAACATTATAAACTATATCCAACAGAACAGACTATATCCAACATTATAAACTATATCCAACAGAACAAACTATATCCAACATTATAAACTATATCCAACATTATAAACTATATCCAACAGTATAAACTATATCCAACAGTATAAACTATATCCAACAGTATAAACTATATCGAAAATGATAAGCTTTATCCAACAGTAGAAAGTACATCCATAAGTATAAACTATATCCAACAGAATAAACTATATCCAACAGTATAAACTATATACAACTGTATAAACTATATCCAACAGTATAAATTATATCCATCAGTATAAACAATATGCAACAGTATAAACTATATCCAACAGAATAAACTATATCCAACAGAATGAACTATATCCAACAGAATGAACTATATCCAACAGTATAAACTATATCCAACATTATAAACTATATCCAACAGTACAAACTATATCCAACAGAACAAACTATATCCAACAGAATGAACTATATCCAACAGTATAAACAATATCCAACAGTATAAATTATATCCAACAGTATAAACTATATGCAACAGTATAAACTATATCCAACAGTATAAATTATATCCAACAGAATGAACTATATCCAACAGTATAAACTATGTCCAAAAGTATAAACTATTTCCAAAATGATAAGCTTTATCCAACAGTAGAAAGTATATCCAACAGTATAAACTATATACAACAGTATAAACTATATCCAACAGGATAAACCAAATCCAACAGTAGAAAGTATATCCAACAGTATAAACTATATCCAACAGAATAAACTATATTGAACATTATAAACTATATCCAACAGTATAAACCTATATTGAATAGTATGAACTATGTACAACAGTATAAACTATATCGAACATTATAAACTATATCCAACAGAATAAAATATATCCAACAGAATAAACTATATCCAACAGTATAAACTATATCCAACAGAATAAACTATATCCAACAGAATAAACTATATCCAACAGTATAAACTATCTCCAATTGTATAACCTATTCCAACAGAATAAACTATATCCAACAGAATAAACTATATCCAACAGAATAAACTATATCCAACAGTATAAACTATATCCAACAGAATGAACTATATCCAACAGAATGAACTATATCCAACAGTATAAACTATATCCAACATTATAAACTATATCCAACAGTATAAACTATATCCAACAGAATAAACTATATCCAACAGAATGAACTATATCCAACAGTATAAACTATATCCAACAGTATAAACTATATCGAAAATGATAAGCTTTATCCAACAGTAGAAAGTACATCCATAAGTATAAACTATATCCAACAGAATAAACTATATCCAACAGTATAAACTGTATCCAACAGTATAAACTATATCCAACAGTATAAATTATATCCAACAGTATAAACAATATGCAACAGTATAAACGATATCCAACAGAATAAACTATATCCAACAGAATGAACTATATCCAACAGAATGAACTATATCCAACAGTATAAACTATATCCAACATTATAAACTATATCCAACAGTATAAACTATATCCAACAGAACAAACTATATCCAACAGTATAAACTATATCCAACAGTATAAACTATATCCAACAGAACAAACTATATCCAACATTATAAACTATATCCAACAGTATAAACTATATCCAACAGAATAAACTATATCCAACAATATAAACTATATCCAACAGTATAAACTATATCGAAAATGATAAGCTTTATCCAACTGTAGAAAGTATATCCATAATTATAAATTATATCGAACAGAATAAATTATATCCAACAGTATAAACTATATCCAACAGAACAAACTATATCCAACAGTATAAACTATATCCAACAGTATAAACTATATCCAACAGAACAAACTATATCCAACAGTATAAACTATATCCAACAGAACAAACTATATCCAACATTATAAACTATATCCAACAGTATAAACTATATCCAACAGAACAAACTATATCCAACAGTACAAACTATATCCAACAGTATAAACTATATCGAAAATGATAAGCTTTATCCAACAGTAGAAAGTACATCCATAAGTATAAACTATATCCAACAGAATAAACTACATCCAACAGTATAAACTGTATCCAACAGTATAAACTATATACAACTGTATAAACTATATCCAACAGTATAAACTGTATCCAACTGTATAAACTATATCCAACAGTATAAACTATATCCAACAGAACAAACTATATCCAACAGTATAAACTATATCCAACAGTATAAACTATATCCAACAGAACAAATTATATCCAACATTATAAACTATATCCAACATTATAAACTATATCCAACAGAACAAACTATATCCAACAGGATAAACTATATCCAACAGAACAAACTATATCCAACAGTATAAACTATATCCAACAGTATAAACTATATCCAACAGAACAAACTATATCCAACATTATAAACTATATCCAACAGTATAAACTATATCCAACAGTATAAACTATATCCAACGGTATAAACTATATCCAACATTATAAACTATATCCAACAGTATAAACTATATCCAACAGAACAAATTATATCCAAAAGTATAAACTATATCCAACAGTACAAACTATATCCAACAGAACAAACTATATCCAACATTATAAACTATATCCAACAGTATAAACTATATCCAACAGAACAAACTATATCCAACAGTAAAAACTATATCCAACAGTATAAACTATATCGAAAATGATAAGCTTTATCCAACAGTAGAAAGTACATCCATAAGTATAAACTATATCCAACAGAATAAACTATATCCAACAGTATAAACTGTATCCAACAGTATAAACTATATACAACTGTATAAACTATATCCAACAGTATAAATTATATCCAACAGTATAAACAATATGCAACAGTATAAACTATATCCAACAGAATAAACTATATCCAACAGAATGAACTATATCCAACAGAATGAACTATATCCTACAGTATAAACTATATCCAACATTATAAACTATATCCAACAGTATAAACTATATCCAACAGAACAAACTATATCCAACAGTATAAACTATATCCAACAGTATAAACTATATCCAACAGAACAAACTATATCCAACATTATAAACTATATCCAACAGTATAAATTATATCCAACAGTATAAACTATATCCAACAGTATAAACTATATCGAAAATGATAAGCTTTATCCAACAGTAGAAAGTACATCCATAATTATAAACTATATCCAACAGAATAAATTATATCCAACAGTATAAACTATATCCAACAGAACAAACTATATCCAACAGTATAAACTATATCCAACAGTATAAACTATATCCAACAGAACAAACTATATCCAACAGTATAAACTATATCCAACAGAACAAACTATATCCAACATTATAAACTATATCCAACAGTATAAACTATATCCAACAGAACAAACTATATCCAACAGTATAAACTATATCCAACAGTATAAACTATATCGAAAATGATAAGCTTTATCCAACAGTAGAAAGTACATCCATAATTATAAACTATATCCAACAGAATAAACGATATCCAACAGTATAAACTGTATCCAACAGTATACACTATATACAACTGTATAAACTATATCCAACAGTATAAACTATATCCAACAGCATAAACAATATGCAACAGTATAAAATTTACCCAACAGAACAAACTATATCCAACAGTATAAACTATATCCAACAGAACAAACTATATCCAACATTATAAACTATATCCAACAGTATAAACTATATCCAACAGTATAAACTATATCCAACAGTATAAACTATATCGAAAATGATAAGCTTTATCCAACAGTAGAAAGTACATCCATATGTATAAACTATATCCAACAGAATAAACTATATCCAACAGTATAAACTGTATCCAACAGTATAAACTATATACAACTATATAAACTATATCCAACAGTATAAACTATATCCAACAATATAAACTATATCCAACATTATAAACTATATCCGACAGTATAAACTATATCCAACAGAACAAATTATATCCAAAAGTATAAACTACATCCAACAGTATAAACTATATCCAACATTATAAACTATATCCAACAGTATAAATTATAGCCAACAGAACAAACTATATCCAACAGTATAAACTATATCCAACAGTATAAACTATATCGAAAATCATAAGCTTTATCCAACTGTATAAAGTACATCCATAAGTATAAACTATATCCAACAGAATAAACTATATCCAACAGTATAAACTGTATCCAACAGTATAAACTATATCCAACAGTATAAATTATATCCAACAGTATAAACAATATGCAACAGTATAAACTATATCCAACAGAATAAACTATATCCAACAGAATGAACTATATCCAACAGAATGAACTATATCCAACAGTATAAACTATATCCAACATTATAAACTATATCCAACAGTATAAACTATATCCAACAGAACAAACTATATCCAACAGTATAAACTATATCCAACAGTATAAATTATATCCAACAGAACAAAATATATCCAACATTATAAACTATATCCAACAGTATAAACTATATCCAACAGAATAAACTATATCCAACAATATAAACTATATCCAACAGTATAAACTATAT
The DNA here is from genome assembly GCA_030390025.1 of Squalus acanthias. NCBI lineage: Eukaryota > Metazoa > Chordata > Chondrichthyes > Squaliformes > Squalidae > Squalus > Squalus acanthias. Next base: position 24,049,903 of record CM059433.1, on the reverse strand, counting down.
CGAAAATGATAAGCTTTATCCAACAGTAGAAAGTATATCCATAATTATAAACTATATCCAACAGAATAAATTATATCCAACAGTATAAACTATATCCAACAGAACAAACTATATCCAACAGTATAAACTATATCCAACAGAACAAACTATATCCAACATTATAAACTATATCCAACAGTATAAACTAAATCCAACAGAACAAACTATATCCAACAGTACAAACTATATCCAACAGTATAAACTATATCGAAAATGATAAGCTTTATCCAACAGTAGAAAGTACATCCATAAGTATAAACTATATCCAACAGAATAAACTACATCCAACAGTATAAACTGTATCCAACAGTATAAACTATATACAACTGTATAAACTATATCCAACAGTATAAACTGTATCCAACTGTATAAACTATATCCAACAGTATAAACTATATCCAACAGTATAAACCATATGCAACAGTATAAAATTTATCCAACAGAACAAACTATATCCAACATTATAAACTATATCCAACAGAACAGACTATATCCAACATTATAAACTATATCCAACAGAACAAACTATATCCAACATTATAAACTATATCCAACATTATAAACTATATCCAACAGTATAAACTATATCCAACAGTATAAACTATATCCAACAGTATAAACTATATCGAAAATGATAAGCTTTATCCAACAGTAGAAAGTACATCCATAAGTATAAACTATATCCAACAGAATAAACTATATCCAACAGTATAAACTATATACAACTGTATAAACTATATCCAACAGTATAAATTATATCCATCAGTATAAACAATATGCAACAGTATAAACTATATCCAACAGAATAAACTATATCCAACAGAATGAACTATATCCAACAGAATGAACTATATCCAACAGTATAAACTATATCCAACATTATAAACTATATCCAACAGTATAAACTATATCCAACAGAACAAACTATATCCAACAGAATGAACTATATCCAACAGTATAAACTATATCCAACAGTATAAATTATATCCAACAGTATAAACTATATGCAACAGTATAAACTATATCCAACAGTATAAATTATATCCAACAGAATGAACTATATCCAACAGTATAAACTATGTCCAAAAGTATAAACTATTTCCAAAATGATAAGCTTTATCCAACAGTAGAAAGTATATCCAACAGTATAAACTATATACAACAGTATAAACTATATCCAACAGGATAAACCAAATCCAACAGAAGAAAGTATATCCAACAGTATAAACTATATCCAACAGAATAAACTATATTGAACATTATAAACTATATCCAACAGTATAAACCTATATTGAATAGTATGAACTATGTACAACAGTATAAACTATATCGAACATTATAAACTATATCCAACAGAATAAACTATATCCAACAGAATAAACTATATCCAACAGTATAAACTATATCCAACAGAATAAACTATATCCAACAGAATAAACTATATCCAACAGAATAAACTATACCCAACAGTATAAACTATCTCCAATTGTATAACCTATTCCAACAGAATAAACTATATCCAACAGAATAAACTATATCCAACAGAATAAACTATATCCAACAGTATAAACTATATCCAACAGAATGAACTATATCCAACAGAATGAACTATATCCAACAGTATAAACTATATCCAACATTATAAACTATATCCAACAGTATAAACTATATCCAACAGAATAAACTATATCCAACAGAATGAACTATATCCAACAGTATAAACTATATCCAACAGTATAAACTATATCGAAAATGATAAGCTTTATCCAACAGTAGAAAGTACATCCATAAGTATAAACTATATCCAACAGAATAAACTATATCCAACAGTATAAACTGTATCCAACAGTATAAACTATATCCAACAGTATAAATTATATCCAACAGTATAAACAATATGCAACAGTATAAACTATATCCAACAGAATAAACTATATCCAACAGAATGAACTATATCCAACAGAATGAACTATATCCAACAGTATAAACTATATCCAACATTATAAACTATATCCAACAGTATAAACTATATCCAACAGAACAAACTATATCCAACAGTATAAACTATATCCAACAGTATAAACTATATCCAACAGAACAAACTATATCCAACATTATAAACTATATCCAAAAGTATAAACTATATCCAACAGAATAAACTATATCCAACAATATAAACTATATCCAACAGTATAAACTATATCGAAAATGATAAGCTTTATCCAACTGTAGAAAGTATATCCATAATTATAAACTATATCCAACAGAATAAATTATATCCAACAGTATAAACTATATCCAACAGAACAAACTATATCCAACAGTATAAACCATATCCAACAGTATAAACTATATCCAACAGAACAAACTATATCCAACAGTATAAACTATATCCAACAGAACAAACTATATCCAACATTATAAACTATATCCAACAGTATAAACTATATCCAACAGAACAAACTATATCCAACAGTACAAACTATATCCAACAGTATAAACTATATCGAAAATGATAAGCTTTATCCAACAGTAGAAAGTACATCCATAAGTATAAACTATATCCAACAGAATAAACTACATCCAACAGTATAAACTGTACCCAACAGTATAAACTATATACAACTGTATAAACTATATCCAACAGTATAAACTGTATCCAACTGTATAAACTATATCCAACAGTATAAACTATATCCAACAGTATAAACCATATGCAACAGTATAAAATTTATCCAACAGAACAAACTATATCCAACATTATAAACTATATCCAACAGAACAAACTATATCCAACATTATAAACTATATCCAACAGAACAAACTATATCCAACATTATAAACTATATCCAACATTATAAACTATATCCAACAGTATAAACTATATCCAACAGTATAAACTATATCCAACAGTATAAACTATATCGAAAATGATAAGCTTTATCCAACAGTAGAAAGTACATCCATAAGTATAAACTATATCCAACAGAATAAACTATATCCAACACTATAAACTGTATCCAACAGTATAAACTATATACAACTGTATAAACTATATCCAACAGTATAAATTATATCCAACAGTATAAACAATATGCAACAGTATAAACTATATCCAACAGAATAAACTATATCCAACAGAATGAACTATATCCAACAGAATGAACTATATCCAACAGTATAAACTATATCCAACATTATAAACTATATCCAACAGTATAAACTATATCCAACAGAACAAACTATATCCAACAGAATGAACTATATCCAACAGTATAAACTATATCCAACAGTATAAATTATATCCAACAGTATAAACTATATCCAACAGTATAAACTATATCCAACAGTATAAATTATATCCAACAGAATGAACTATATCCAACAGTATAAACTATGTCCAAAAGTATAAACTATTTCCAAAATGATAAGCTTTATCCAACAGTAGAAAGTATATCCAACAGTATAAACTATATACAACAGTATAAACTATATCCAACAGGATAAACCAAATCCAACAGTAGAAAGTATATCCAACAGTATAAACTATATCCAACAGAATAAACTATATTGAACATTATAAACTATATCCAACAGTATAAACCTATATTGAATAGTATGAACTATGTACAACAGTATAAACTATATCGAACATTATAAACTATATCCAACAGAATAAACTATATCCAACAGAATAAACTATATCCAACAGTATAAACTATATCCAACAGAATAAACAATATCCAACAGAATAAACTATATCCAACAGAATAAACTATATCCAACAGTATAAACTATCTCCAACTGTATAACCTATTCCAACAGAATAAACTATATCCAACAGAATAAACTATATCCAACAGAATAAACTATATCCAACAGTATAAACTATATCCAACAGAATAAACTATATCCAACAGAATAAACTATATCCAACAGAATAAACTATATCCAACAGTATAAACTATCTCCAACTGTATAACCTATTCCAACAGTATAAACTATATCCAACAGAATAAACTATATCCAACTGTATAACCTTATCCAACAGTATAAACTATATCCAACAGAATAAACTATATCCAACAGAATAAACGATATCCAACAGTATAAACTATCTCCAACTGTATAACCTATTCCAACAGAATAAACTATATCCAACAGAATAAACTATATCCAACAGTATAAATTATATCCAACTGTATAAACTATATCCAACAGTATAAACTATATCCAACAGAACAAACTATATCCAACAGTATAAACTATATCCAACAGTATAAACTATATCCAACAGAACAAACTATATCCAACAGTATAAACTATATCCAACAGAACAAACTATATCCAACATTATAAACTATATCCAACAGTACAAACTATATCCAACAGTATAAACTATATCGAAAATGATAAGCTTTATCCAACAGTAGAAAGTACATCCATAAGTATAAACTATATCCAACAGAATAAACTACATCCAACAGTATAAACTGTACCCAACAGTATAAACTATATACAACTGTATAAACTATATCCAACAGTATAAACTGTATCCAACTGTATAAACTATATCCAACAGTATAAACTATATCCAACAGTATAAACCATATGCAACAGTATAAAATTTATCCAACAGAACAAACTATATCCAACATTATAAACTATATCCAACAGAACAAACTATATCCAACATTATAAACTATATCCAACATTATAAACTATATCCAACAGTATAAACTATATCCAACAGTATAAACTATATCCAACAGTATAAACTATATCGAAAATGATAAGCTTTATCCAACAGTAGAAAGTACATCCATAAGTATAAACTATATCCAACAGAATAAACTATATCCAACACTATAAACTGTATCCAACAGTATAAACTATATACAACTGTATAAACTATATCCAACAGTATAAATTATATCCAACAGTATAAACAATATGCAACAGTATAAACTATATCCAACAGAATAAACTATATCCAACAGAATGAACTATATCCAACAGAATGAACTATATCCAACAGTATAAACTATATCCAACATTATAAACTATATCCAACAGTATAAACTATATCCAACAGAACAAACTATATCCAACAGAATGAACTATATCCAACAGTATAAACTATATCCAACAGTATAAATTATATCCAACAGTATAAACTATATCCAACAGTATAAACTATATCCAACAGTATAAATTATATCCAACAGAATGAACTATATCCAACAGTATAAACTATGTCCAAAAGTATAAACTATTTCCAAAATGATAAGCTTTATCCAACAGTAGAAAGTATATCCAACAGTATAAACTATATACAACAGTATAAACTATATCCAACAGGATAAACCAAATCCAACAGTAGAAAGTATATCCAACAGTATAAACTATATCCAACAGAATAAACTATATTGAACATTATAAACTATATCCAACAGTATAAACCTATATTGAATAGTATGAACTATGTACAACAGTATAAACTATATCGAACATTATAAACTATATCCAACAGAATAAACTATATCCAACAGAATAAACTATATCCAACAGTATAAACTATATCCAACAGAATAAACAATATCCAACAGAATAAACTATATCCAACAGAATAAACTATATCCAACAGTATAAACTATCTCCAACTGTATAACCTATTCCAACAGAATAAACTATATCCAACAGAATAAACTATATCCAACAGAATAAACTATATCCAACAGTATAAACTATATCCAACAGAATAAACTATATCCAACAGAATAAACTATATCCAACAGAATAAACTATATCCAACAGTATAAACTATCTCCAACTGTATAACCTATTCCAACAGTATAAACTATATCCAACAGAATAAACTATATCCAACTGTATAACCTTATCCAACAGTATAAACTATATCCAACAGAATAAACTATATCCAACAGAATAAACGATATCCAACAGTATAAACTATCTCCAACTGTATAACCTATTCCAACAGAATAAACTATATCCAACAGAATAAACTATATCCAACAGTATAAATTATATCCAACTGTATAAACTATATCCAACAGTATAAACTATATCCAACAGAACAAACTATATCCAACAGTATAAACTATATCCAACAGTATAAACTATATCCAACAGAACAAACTATATCCAACAGTATAAACTATATCCAACAGAACAAACTATATCCAACATTATAAACTATATCCAACAGTATAAACTATATCCAACAGAACAAACTATATCCAACAGTACAAACTATATCCAACAGTATAAACTATATCGAAAATGATAAGCTTTATCCAACAGTAGAAAGTACATCCATAAGTATAAACTATATCCAACAGAATAAACTACATCCAACAGTATAAACTGTACCCAACAGTATAAACTATATACAACTGTAAAAACTATATCCAACAGTATAAACTGTATCCAACTGTATAAACTATATCCAACATTATAAACTATATCCAACAGTATAAACCATATGCAACAGTATAAAATTTATCCAACAGAACAAACTATATCCAACATTATAAACTATATCCAACAGAACAAACTATATCCAACATTATAAACTATATCCAACAGAACAAACTATATCCAACATTATAAACTATATCCAACATTATAAACTATATCCAACAGTATAAACTATATCCAACAGTATAAACTATATCCAACAGTATAAACTATATCGAAAATGATAAGCTTTATCCAACAGTAGAAAGTACATCCATAAGTATAAACTATATCCAACAGAATAAACTATATCCAACACTATAAACTGTATCCAACAGTATAAACTATATACAACTGTATAAACTATATCCAACAGTATAAATTATATCCAACAGTATGAACAATATGCAACAGTATAAACTATATCCAACAGAATAAACTATATCCAACAGAATGAACTATATCCAACAGAATGAACTATATCCAACAGTATAAACTATATCCAACATTATAAACTATATCCAACAGTATAAACTATATCCAACAGAACAAACTATATCCAACAGAATGAACTATATCCAACAGTATAAATTATATCCAACAGTATAAACTATATCCAACAGTATAAACTATATCCAACAGTATAAACTATATCCAACAGTATAAATTATATCCAACAGAATGAACTATATCCAACAGTATAAACTATATCCAACAGTATAAATTATATCCAACAGTATAAATTATATCCAACAGAATGAACTATATCCAACAGTATAAACTATGTCCAAAAGTATAAACTATTTCCAAAATGATAAGCTTTATCCAACAGTAGAAAGTATATCCAACAGTATAAACTATATACAACAGTATAAACTATATCCAACAGGATAAACCAAATCCAACAGTAGAAAGTATATCCAACAGTATAAACTATATCCAACAGAATAAACTATATTGAACATTATAAACTATATCCAACAGTATAAACCTATATTGAATAGTATGAACTATGTACAACAGTATAAACTATATCGAACATTATAAACTATATCCAACAGAATAAACTATATCCAACAGAATAAACTATATCCAACAGTATAAACTATATCCAACAGAATAAACTATATCCAACAGAATAAACGATATCCAACAGTATAAACTATCTCCAACTGTATAACCTATTCCAACAGAATAAACTATATCCAACAGAATAAACTATATCCAACAGTATAAATTATATCCAACTGTATAAACTATATCCAACAGTATAAACTATATCCAACAGAACAAACTATATCCAACAGTATAAACTATATCCAACAGTATAAACTATATCCAACAGAACAAACTATATCCAACAGTATAAACTATATCCAACAGAACAAACTATATCCAACATTATAAACTATATCCAACAGTACAAACTATATCCAACAGTATAAACTATATCGAAAATGATAAGCTTTATCCAACAGTAGAAAGTACATCCATAAGTATAAACTATATCCAACAGAATAAACTACATCCAACAGTATAAACTGTACCCAACAGTATAAACTATATACAACTGTATAAACTATATCCAACAGTATAAACTGTATCCAACTGTATAAACTATATCCAACAGTATAAACTATATCCAACAGTATAAACCATATGCAACAGTATAAAATTTATCCAACAGAACAAACTATATCCAACATTATAAACTATATCCAACAGAACAAACTATATCCAACATTATAAACTATATCCAACAGAACAAACTATATCCAACATTATAGAAACATAGAAACATAGAATCTAGGAGCAGGAGTAGGCCATTCGGCCCGTCGAGCCTGCTCCACCATTCAATACGATCATGGCTGATCATCCAAATCCAGTACCCTGTCCCTGCTTTAATCCCCACAGTACACATATCCCACCCTACCCCCCGTAACCCCACGTATTTAATTCCCCCTAACATATCCCATCCTATCCCCATAACCCCACATATTTAATCCCCCCTAACACTAAGGGTCAATTTATCATAGCCAAATCAACCTAACTCACACATTTTTGGACTGTGGGAGGAAACCGGAGCACCCGGAGGAAACCCACGCAGACACGGGGAGAATGTGCAAACTCCACACAGACAGTCACCCGAGGTCAGATTCGAACCCGGGTCCCTGGCGCTGTGAGGCACCAGTGCTAACCACTATGCCACCGTGTTGCCCTAAACTATATCCAACATTATAAACTATATCCAACAGTATAAACTATATCCAACAGTATAAACTATATCCAACAGTATAAACTATATCGAAAATGATAAGCTTTATCCAACAGTAGAAAGTACATCCATAAGTATAAACTATATCCAACAGAATAAACTATATCCAACACTATAAACTGTATCCAACAGTATAAACTATATACAACTGTATAAACTATATCCAACAGTATAAATTATATCCAACAGTATAAACAATATGCAACAGTATAAACTATATGCAACAGAATAAACTATATCCAACAGAATGAACTATATCCAACAGAATGAACTATATCCAACAGTATAAACTATATCCAACATTATAAACTATATCCAACAGTATAAACTATATCCAACAGAACAAACTATATCCAACAGAATGAACTATATCCAACAGTATAAACTATATCCAACAGTATAAATTATATCCAACAGTATAAACTATATCCAACAGTATAAACTATATCCAACAGTATAAATTATATCCAACAGAATGAACTATATCCAACAGTATAAACTATGTCCAAAAGTATAAACTATTTCCAAAATGATAAGCTTTATCCAACAGTAGAAAGTATATCCAACAGTATAAACTATATACAACAGTATAAACTATATCCAACAGGATAAACCAAATCCAACAGTAGAAAGTATATCCAACAGTATAAACTATATCCAACAGAATAAACTATATTGAACATTATAAACTATATCCAACAGTATAAACCTATATTGAATAGTATGAACTATGTACAACAGTATAAACTATATCGAACATTATAAACTATATCCAACAGAATAAACTATATCCAACAGAATAAACTATATCCAACAGTATAAACTATATCCAACAGAATAAACTATATCCAACAGAATAAACGATATCCAACAGTATAAACTATCTCCAACTGTATAACCTATTCCAACAGAATAAACTATATCCAACAGAATAAACTATATCCAACAGTATAAATTATATCCAACTGTATAAACTATATCCAACAGTATAAACTATATCCAACAGAACAAACTATATCCAACAGTATAAACTATATCCAACAGTATAAACTATATCCAACAGAACAAACTATATCCAACAGTATAAACTATATCCAACAGAACAAACTATATCCAACATTATAAACTATATCCAACAGTACAAACTATATCCAACAGTATAAACTATATCGAAAATGATAAGCTTTATCCAACAGTAGAAAGTACATCCATAAGTATAAACTATATCCAACAGAATAAACTACATCCAACAGTATAAACTGTACCCAACAGTATAAACTATATACAACTGTATAAACTATATCCAACAGTATAAACTGTATCCAACTGTATAAACTATATCCAACAGTATAAACTATATCCAACAGTATAAACCATATGCAACAGTATAAAATTTATCCAACAGAACAAACTATATCCAACATTATAAACTATATCCAACAGAACAAACTATATCCAACATTATAGAAACATAGAAACATAGAATCTAGGAGCAGGAGTAGGCCATTCGGCCCGTCGAGCCTGCTCCACCATTCAATACGATCATGGCTGATCATCCAAATCCAGTACCCTGTCCCTGCTTTAATCCCCACAGTACACATATCCCACCCTACCCCCGTAACCCCACGTATTTAATTCCCCTAACATATCCCATCCTATCCCCATAACCCCACATATTTAATCCCCCCTAACACTAAGGGTCAATTTATCATAGCCAAATCAACCTAACTCACACATTTTTGGACTGTGGGAGGAAACCGGAGCACCCGGAGGAAACCCACGCAGACACGGGGAGAATGTGCAAACTCCACACAGACAGTCACCCGAGGTCAGATTCGAACCCGGGTCCCTGGCGCTGTGAGGCACCAGTGCTAACCACTATGCCACCGTGTTGCCCTAAACTATATCCAACATTATAAACTATATCCAACAGTATAAACTATATCCAACAGTATAAACTATATCCAACAGTATAAACTATATCGAAAATGATAAGCTTTATCCAACAGTAGAAAGTACATCCATAAGTATAAACTATATCCAACAGAATAAACTATATCCAACACTATAAACTGTATCCAACAGTATAAACTATATACAACTGTATAAACTATATCCAACAGTATAAATTATATCCAACAGTATAAACAATATGCAACAGTATAAACTATATGCAACAGAATAAACTATATCCAACAGAATGAACTATATCCAACAGAATGAACTATATCCAACAGTATAAACTATATCCAACATTATAAACTATATCCAACAGTATAAACTATATCCAACAGAACAAACTATATCCAACAGAATGAACTATATCCAACAGTATAAACTATATCCAACAGTATAAATTATATCCAACAGTATAAACTATATCCAACAGTATAAACTATATCCAACAGTATAAATTATATCCAACAGAATGAACTATATCCAACAGTATAAACTATGTCCAAAAGTATAAACTATTTCCAAAATGATAAGCTTTATCCAACAGTAGAAAGTATATCCAACAGTATAAACTATATACAACAGTATAAACTATATCCAACAGGATAAACCAAATCCAACAGTAGAAAGTATATCCAACAGTATAAACTATATCCAACAGAATAAACTATATTGAACATTATAAACTATATCCAACAGTATAAACCTATATTGAATAGTATGAACTATGTACAACAGTATAAACTATATCCAACATTATAAACTATATCCAACAGTATAAACTATATCCAACAGAATAAACAATATCCAACAGAATAAACTATATCCAACAGTATAAACTATGTCCAAAAGTATAAACTATTTCCAAAATGATAAGCTTTATCCAACAGTAGAAAGTATATCCAACAGTATAAACTATATACAACAGTATAAACTATATCCAACAGGATAAACCAAATCCAACAGTAGAAAGTATATCCAACAGTATAAACTATATCCAACAGAATAAACTATATTGAACATTATAAACTATATCCAACAGTATAAACCTATATTGAATAGTATGAACTATGTACAACAGTATAAACTATATCGAACATTATAAACTATATCCAACAGAATAAACTATATCCAACAGAATAAACTATATCCAACAGTATAAACTATATCCAACAGAATAAACTATATCCAACAGAATAAACGATATCCAACAGTATAAACTATCTCCAACTGTATAACCTATTCCAACAGAATAAACTATATCCAACAGAATAAACTATATCCAACAGTATAAATTATATCCAACTGTATAAACTATATCCAACAGTATAAACTATATCCAACAGAACAAACTATATCCAACAGTATAAACTATATCCAACAGTATAAACTATATCCAACAGAACAAACTATATCCAACAGTATAAACTATATCCAACAGAACAAACTATATCCAACATTATAAACTATATCCAACAGTACAAACTATATCCAACAGTATAAACTATATCGAAAATGATAAGCTTTATCCAACAGTAGAAAGTACATCCATAAGTATAAACTATATCCAACAGAATAAACTACATCCAACAGTATAAACTGTACCCAACAGTATAAACTATATACAACTGTATAAACTATATCCAACAGTATAAACTGTATCCAACTGTATAAACTATATCCAACAGTATAAACTATATCCAACAGTATAAACCATATGCAACAGTATAAAATTTATCCAACAGAACAAACTATATCCAACATTATAAACTATATCCAACAGAACAAACTATATCCAACATTATAAACTATATCCAACAGAACAAACTATATCCAACATTATAGAAACATAGAAACATAGAATCTAGGAGCAGGAGTAGGCCATTCGGCCCGTCGAGCCTGCTCCACCATTCAATACGATCATGGCTGATCATCCAAATCCAGTACCCTGTCCCTGCTTTAATCCCCACAGTACACATATCCCACCCTACCCCCGTAACCCCACGTATTTAATTCCCCCTAACATATCCCATCCTATCCCCATAACCCCACATATTTAATCCCCCCTAACACTAAGGGTCAATTTATCATAGCCAAATCAACCTAACTCACACATTTTTGGACTGTGGGAGGAAACCGGAGCACCCGGAGGAAACCCACGCAGACACGGGGAGAATGTGCAAACTCCACACAGACAGTCACCCGAGGTCAGATTCGAACCCGGGTCCCTGGCGCTGTGAGGCACCAGTGCTAACCACTATGCCACCGTGTTGCCCTAAACTATATCCAACATTATAAACTATATCCAACAGTATAAACTATATCCAACAGTATAAACTATATCCAACAGTATAAACTATATCGAAAATGATAAGCTTTATCCAACAGTAGAAAGTACATCCATAAGTATAAACTATATCCAACAGAATAAACTATATCCAACACTATAAACTGTATCCAACAGTATAAACTATATACAACTGTATAAACTATATCCAACAGTATAAATTATATCCAACAGTATAAACAATATGCAACAGTATAAACTATATGCAACAGAATAAACTATATCCAACAGAATGAACTATATCCAACAGAATGAACTATATCCAACAGTATAAACTATATCCAACATTATAAACTATATCCAACAGTATAAACTATATCCAACAGAACAAACTATATCCAACAGAATGAACTATATCCAACAGTATAAACTATATCCAACAGTATAAATTATATCCAACAGTATAAACTATATCCAACAGTATAAACTATATCCAACAGTATAAATTATATCCAACAGAATGAACTATATCCAACAGTATAAACTATGTCCAAAAGTATAAACTATTTCCAAAATGATAAGCTTTATCCAACAGTAGAAAGTATATCCAACAGTATAAACTATATACAACAGTATAAACTATATCCAACAGGATAAACCAAATCCAACAGTAGAAAGTATATCCAACAGTATAAACTATATCCAACAGAATAAACTATATTGAACATTATAAACTATATCCAACAGTATAAACCTATATTGAATAGTATGAACTATGTACAACAGTATAAACTATATCGAACATTATAAACTATATCCAACAGAATAAACTATATCCAACAGAATAAACTATATCCAACAGTATAAACTATATCCAACAGAATAAACAATATCCAACAGAATAAACTATATCCAACAGAATAAACTATATCCAACAGTATAAACTATCTCCAACTGTATAACCTATTCCAACAGAATAAACTATATCCAACAGAATAAACTATATCCAACAGAATAAACTATATCCAACAGTATAAACTATATCCAACAGAATAAACTATATCCAACAGAATAAACTATATCCAACAGAATAAACTATATCCAACAGTATAAACTATCTCCAACTGTATAACCTATTCCAACAGTATAAACTATATCCAACAGAATAAACTATATCCAACTGTATAACCTTATCCAACAGTATAAACTATATCCAACAGAATAAACTATATCCAACAGAATAAACGATATCCAACAGTATAAACTATCTCCAACTGTATAACCTATTCCAACAGAATAAACTATATCCAACAGAATAAACTATATCCAACAGTATAAATTATATCCAACTGTATAAACTATATCCAACAGTATAAACTATATCCAACAGAACAAACTATATCCAACAGTATAAACTATATCCAACAGTATAAACTATATCCAACAGAACAAACTATATCCAACAGTATAAACTATATCCAACAGAATAAACTATATCCAACAGAATAAACGATATCCAACAGTATAAACTATCTCCAACTGTATAACCTATTCCAACAGAATAAACTATATCCAACAGAATAAACTATATCCAACAGTATAAATTATATCCAACTGTATAAACTATATCCAACAGTATAAACTATATCCAACAGAACAAACTATATCCAACAGTATAAACTATATCCAACAGTATAAACTATATCCAACAGAACAAACTATATCCAACAGTATAAACTATATCCAACAGAACAAACTATATCCAACATTATAAACTATATCCAACAGTATAAACTATATCCAACAGAACAAACTATATCCAACAGTACAAACTATATCCAACAGTATAAACTATATCGAAAATGATAAGCTTTATCCAACAGTAGAAAGTACATCCATAAGTATAAACTATATCCAACAGAATAAACTACATCCAACAGTATAAACTGTACCCAACAGTATAAACTATATACAACTGTAAAAACTATATCCAACAGTATAAACTGTATCCAACTGTATAAACTATATCCAACAGTATAAACTATATCCAACAGTATAAACCATATGCAACAGTATAAAATTTATCCAACAGAACAAACTATATCCAACATTATAAACTATATCCAACAGAACAAACTATATCCAACATTATAAACTATATCCAACAGAACAAAATATATCCAACATTATAAACTATATCCAACATTATAAACTATATCCAACAGTATAAACTATATCCAACAGTATAAACTATATCCAACAGTATAAACTATATCGAAAATGATAAGCTTTATCCAACAGTAGAAAGTACATCCATAAGTATAAACTATATCCAACAGAATAAACTATATCCAACACTATAAACTGTATCCAACAGTATAAACTATATACAACTGTATAAACTATATCCAACAGTATAAATTATATCCAACAGTATGAACAATATGCAACAGTATAAACTATATCCAACAGAATAAACTATATCCAACAGAATGAACTATATCCAACAGAATGAACTATATCCAACAGTATAAACTATATCCAACATTATAAACTATATCCAACAGTATAAACTATATCCAACAGAACAAACTATATCCAACAGAATGAACTATATCCAACAGTATAAACTATATCCAACAGTATAAATTATATCCAACAGTATAAACTATATCCAACAGTATAAACTATATCCAACAGTATAAATTATATCCAACAGAATGAACTATATCCAACAGTATAAACTATGTCCAAAAGTATAAACTATTTCCAAAATGATAAGCTTTATCCAACAGTAGAAAGTATATCCAACAGTATAAACTATATACAACAGTATAAACTATATCCAACAGGATAAACCAAATCCAACAGTAGAAAGTATATCCAACAGTATAAACTATATCCAACAGAATAAACTATATTGAACATTATAAACTATATCCAACAGTATAAACCTATATTGAATAGTATGAACTATGTACAACAGTATAAACTATATCGAACATTATAAACTATATCCAACAGAATAAACTATATCCAACAGAATAAACTATATCCAACAGTATAAACTATATCCAACAGAATAAACTATATCCAACAGAATAAACGATATCCAACAGTATAAACTATCTCCAACTGTATAACCTATTCCAACAGAATAAACTATATCCAACAGAATAAACTATATCCAACAGTATAAATTATATCCAACTGTATAAACTATATCCAACAGTATAAACTATATCCAACAGAACAAACTATATCCAACAGTATAAACTATATCCAACAGTATAAACTATATCCAACAGAACAAACTATATCCAACAGTATAAACTATATCCAACAGAACAAACTATATCCAACATTATAAACTATATCCAACAGTACAAACTATATCCAACAGTATAAACTATATCGAAAATGATAAGCTTTATCCAACAGTAGAAAGTACATCCATAAGTATAAACTATATCCAACAGAATAAACTACATCCAACAGTATAAACTGTACCCAACAGTATAAACTATATACAACTGTATAAACTATATCCAACAGTATAAACTGTATCCAACTGTATAAACTATATCCAACAGTATAAACTATATCCAACAGTATAAACCATATGCAACAGTATAAAATTTATCCAACAGAACAAACTATATCCAACATTATAAACTATATCCAACAGAACAAACTATATCCAACATTATAGAAACATAGAAACATAGAATCTAGGAGCAGGAGTAGGCCATTCGGCCCGTCGAGCCTGCTCCACCGTTCAATACGATCATGGCTGATCATCCAAATCCAGTACCCTGTCCCTGCTTTAATCCCCACAGTACACATATCCCACCCTACCCCCGTAACCCCACGTATTTAATTCCCCCTAACATATCCCATCCTATCCCCATAACCCCACATATTTAATCCCCCCTAACACTAAGGGTCAATTTATCATAGCCAAATCAACCTAACTCACACATTTTTGGACTGTGGGAGGAAACCGGAGCACCCGGAGGAAACCCACGCAGACACGGGGAGAATGTGCAAACTCCACACAGACAGTCACCCGAGGTCAGATTCGAACCCGGGTCCCTGGCGCTGTGAGGCACCAGTGCTAACCACTATGCCACCGTGTTGCCCTAAACTATATCCAACATTATAAACTATATCCAACAGTATAAACTATATCCAACAGTATAAACTATATCCAACAGTATAAACTATATCGAAAATGATAAGCTTTATCCAACAGTAGAAAGTACATCCATAAGTATAAACTATATCCAACAGAATAAACTATATCCAACACTATAAACTGTATCCAACAGTATAAACTATATACAACTGTATAAACTATATCCAACAGTATAAATTATATCCAACAGTATAAACAATATGCAACAGTATAAACTATATGCAACAGAATAAACTATATCCAACAGAATGAACTATATCCAACAGAATGAACTATATCCAACAGTATAAACTATATCCAACATTATAAACTATATCCAACAGTATAAACTATATCCAACAGAACAAACTATATCCAACAGAATGAACTATATCCAACAGTATAAACTATATCCAACAGTATAAATTATATCCAACAGTATAAACTATATCCAACAGTATAAACTATATCCAACAGTATAAATTATATCCAACAGAATGAACTATATCCAACAGTATAAACTATGTCCAAAAGTATAAACTATTTCCAAAATGATAAGCTTTATCCAACAGTAGAAAGTATATCCAACAGTATAAACTATATACAACAGTATAAACTATATCCAACAGTACAAACTATATCCAACAGTATAAACTATATCGAAAATGATAAGCTTTATCCAACAGTAGAAAGTACATCCATAAGTATAAACTATATCCAACAGAATAAACTACATCCAACAGTATAAACTGTACCCAACAGTATAAACTATATACAACTGTATAAACTATATCCAACAGTATAAACTGTATCCAACTGTATAAACTATATCCAACAGTATAAACTATATCCAACAGTATAAACCATATGCAACAGTATAAAATTTATCCAACAGAACAAACTATATCCAACATTATAAACTATATCCAACAGAACAAACTATATCCAACATTATAAACTATATCCAACAGAACAAACTATATCCAACATTATAGAAACATAGAAACATAGAATCTAGGAGCAGGAGTAGGCCATTCGGCCCGTCGAGCCTGCTCCACCGTTCAATACGATCATGGCTGATCATCCAAATCCAGTACCCTGTCCCTGCTTTAATCCCCACAGTACACATATCCCACCCTACCCCCGTAACCCCACGTATTTAATTCCCCCTAACATATCCCATCCTATCCCCATAACCCCACATATTTAATCCCCCCTAACACTAAGGGTCAATTTATCATAGCCAAATCAACCTAACTCACACATTTTTGGACTGTGGGAGGAAACCGGAGCACCCGGAGGAAACCCACGCAGACACGGGGAGAATGTGCAAACTCCACACAGACAGTCACCCGAGGTCAGATTCGAACCCGGGTCCCTGGCGCTGTGAGGCACCAGTGCTAACCACTATGCCACCGTGTTGCCCTAAACTATATCCAACATTATAAACTATATCCAACAGTATAAACTATATCCAACAGTATAAACTATATCCAACAGTATAAACTATATCGAAAATGATAAGCTTTATCCAACAGTAGAAAGTACATCCATAAGTATAAACTATATCCAACAGAATAAACTATATCCAACACTATAAACTGTATCCAACAGTATAAACTATATACAACTGTATAAACTATATCCAACAGTATAAATTATATCCAACAGTATAAACAATATGCAACAGTATAAACTATATGCAACAGAATAAACTATATCCAACAGAATGAACTATATCCAACAGAATGAACTATATCCAACAGTATAAACTATATCCAACATTATAAACTATATCCAACAGTATAAACTATATCCAACAGAACAAACTATATCCAACAGAATGAACTATATCCAACAGTATAAACTATATCCAACAGTATAAATTATATCCAACAGTATAAACTATATCCAACAGTATAAACTATATCCAACAGTATAAATTATATCCAACAGAATGAACTATATCCAACAGTATAAACTATGTCCAAAAGTATAAACTATTTCCAAAATGATAAGCTTTATCCAACAGTAGAAAGTATATCCAACAGTATAAACTATATACAACAGTATAAACTATATCCAACAGGATAAACCAAATCCAACAGTAGAAAGTATATCCAACAGTATAAACTATATCCAACAGAATAAACTATATTGAACATTATAAACTATATCCAACAGTATAAACCTATATTGAATAGTATGAACTATGTACAACAGTATAAACTATATCCAACATTATAAACTATATCCAACAGTATAAACTATATCCAACAGAATAAACAATATCCAACAGAATAAACTATATCCAACAGTATAAACTATGTCCAAAAGTATAAACTATTTCCAAAATGATAAGCTTTATCCAACAGTAGAAAGTATATCCAACAGTATAAACTATATACAACAGTATAAACTATATCCAACAGGATAAACCAAATCCAACAGTAGAAAGTATATCCAACAGTATAAACTATATCCAACAGAATAAACTATATTGAACATTATAAACTATATCCAACAGTATAAACCTATATTGAATAGTATGAACTATGTACAACAGTATAAACTATATCGAACATTATAAACTATATCCAACAGAATAAACTATATCCAACAGAATAAACTATATCCAACAGTATAAACTATATCCAACAGAATAAACTATATCCAACAGAATAAACGATATCCAACAGTATAAACTATCTCCAACTGTATAACCTATTCCAACAGAATAAACTATATCCAACAGAATAAACTATATCCAACAGTATAAATTATATCCAACTGTATAAACTATATCCAACAGTATAAACTATATCCAACAGAACAAACTATATCCAACAGTATAAACTATATCCAACAGTATAAACTATATCCAACAGAACAAACTATATCCAACAGTATAAACTATATCCAACAGAACAAACTATATCCAACATTATAAACTATATCCAACAGTACAAACTATATCCAACAGTATAAACTATATCGAAAATGATAAGCTTTATCCAACAGTAGAAAGTACATCCATAAGTATAAACTATATCCAACAGAATAAACTACATCCAACAGTATAAACTGTACCCAACAGTATAAACTATATACAACTGTATAAACTATATCCAACAGTATAAACTGTATCCAACTGTATAAACTATATCCAACAGTATAAACTATATCCAACAGTATAAACCATATGCAACAGTATAAAATTTATCCAACAGAACAAACTATATCCAACATTATAAACTATATCCAACAGAACAAACTATATCCAACATTATAGAAACATAGAAACATAGAATCTAGGAGCAGGAGTAGGCCATTCGGCCCGTCGAGCCTGCTCCACCATTCAATACGATCATGGCTGATCATCCAAATCCAGTACCCTGTCCCTGCTTTAATCCCCACAGTACACATATCCCACCCTACCCCCGTAACCCCACGTATTTAATTCCCCCTAACATATCCCATCCTATCCCCATAACCCCACATATTTAATCCCCCCTAACACTAAGGGTCAATTTATCATAGCCAAATCAACCTAACTCACACATTTTTGGACTGTGGGAGGAAACCGGAGCACCCGGAGGAAACCCACGCAGACACGGGGAGAATGTGCAAACTCCACACAGACAGTCACCCGAGGTCAGATTCGAACCCGGGTCCCTGGCGCTGTGAGGCACCAGTGCTAACCACTATGCCACCGTGTTGCCCTAAACTATATCCAACATTATAAACTATATCCAACAGTATAAACTATATCCAACAGTATAAACTATATCCAACAGTATAAACTATATCGAAAATGATAAGCTTTATCCAACAGTAGAAAGTACATCCATAAGTATAAACTATATCCAACAGAATAAACTATATCCAACACTATAAACTGTATCCAACAGTATAAACTATATACAACTGTATAAACTATATCCAACAGTATAAATTATATCCAACAGTATAAACAATATGCAACAGTATAAACTATATGCAACAGAATAAACTATATCCAACAGAATGAACTATATCCAACAGAATGAACTATATCCAACAGTATAAACTATATCCAACATTATAAACTATATCCAACAGTATAAACTATATCCAACAGAACAAACTATATCCAACAGAATGAACTATATCCAACAGTATAAACTATATCCAACAGTATAAATTATATCCAACAGTATAAACTATATCCAACAGTATAAACTATATCCAACAGTATAAATTATATCCAACAGAATGAACTATATCCAACAGTATAAACTATGTCCAAAAGTATAAACTATTTCCAAAATGATAAGCTTTATCCAACAGTAGAAAGTATATCCAACAGTATAAACTATATACAACAGTATAAACTATATCCAACAGTACAAACTATATCCAACAGTATAAACTATATCGAAAATGATAAGCTTTATCCAACAGTAGAAAGTACATCCATAAGTATAAACTATATCCAACAGAATAAACTACATCCAACAGTATAAACTGTACCCAACAGTATAAACTATATACAACTGTATAAACTATATCCAACAGTATAAACTGTATCCAACTGTATAAACTATATCCAACAGTATAAACTATATCCAACAGTATAAACCATATGCAACAGTATAAAATTTATCCAACAGAACAAACTATATCCAACATTATAAACTATATCCAACAGAACAAACTATATCCAACATTATAAACTATATCCAACAGAACAAACTATATCCAACATTATAGAAACATAGAAACATAGAATCTAGGAGCAGGAGTAGGCCATTCGGCCCGTCGAGCCTGCTCCACCGTTCAATACGATCATGGCTGATCATCCAAATCCAGTACCCTGTCCCTGCTTTAATCCCCACAGTACACATATCCCACCCTACCCCCGTAACCCCACGTATTTAATTCCCCCTAACATATCCCATCCTATCCCCATAACCCCACATATTTAATCCCCCCTAACACTAAGGGTCAATTTATCATAGCCAAATCAACCTAACTCACACATTTTTGGACTGTGGGAGGAAACCGGAGCACCCGGAGGAAACCCACGCAGACACGGGGAGAATGTGCAAACTCCACACAGACAGTCACCCGAGGTCAGATTCGAACCCGGGTCCCTGGCGCTGTGAGGCACCAGTGCTAACCACTATGCCACCGTGTTGCCCTAAACTATATCCAACATTATAAACTATATCCAACAGTATAAACTATATCCAACAGTATAAACTATATCCAACAGTATAAACTATATCGAAAATGATAAGCTTTATCCAACAGTAGAAAGTACATCCATAAGTATAAACTATATCCAACAGAATAAACTATATCCAACACTATAAACTGTATCCAACAGTATAAACTATATACAACTGTATAAACTATATCCAACAGTATAAATTATATCCAACAGTATAAACAATATGCAACAGTATAAACTATATGCAACAGAATAAACTATATCCAACAGAATGAACTATATCCAACAGAATGAACTATATCCAACAGTATAAACTATATCCAACATTATAAACTATATCCAACAGTATAAACTATATCCAACAGAACAAACTATATCCAACAGAATGAACTATATCCAACAGTATAAACTATATCCAACAGTATAAATTATATCCAACAGTATAAACTATATCCAACAGTATAAACTATATCCAACAGTATAAATTATATCCAACAGAATGAACTATATCCAACAGTATAAACTATGTCCAAAAGTATAAACTATTTCCAAAATGATAAGCTTTATCCAACAGTAGAAAGTATATCCAACAGTATAAACTATATACAACAGTATAAACTATATCCAACAGGATAAACCAAATCCAACAGTAGAAAGTATATCCAACAGTATAAACTATATCCAACAGAATAAACTATATTGAACATTATAAACTATATCCAACAGTATAAACCTATATTGAATAGTATGAACTATGTACAACAGTATAAACTATATCGAACATTATAAACTATATCCAACAGAATAAACTATATCCAACAGAATAAACTATATCCAACAGTATAAACTATATCCAACAGAATAAACAATATCCAACAGAATAAACTATATCCAACAGAATAAACTATATCCAACAGTATAAACTATCTCCAACTGTATAACCTATTCCAACAGAATAAACTATATCCAACAGAATAAACTATATCCAACAGAATAAACTATATCCAACAGTATAAACTATATCCAACAGAATAAACTATATCCAACAGAATAAACTATATCCAACAGAATAAACTATATCCAACAGTATAAACTATCTCCAACTGTATAACCTATTCCAACAGTATAAACTATATCCAACAGAATAAACTATATCCAACTGTATAACCTTATCCAACAGTATAAACTATATCCAACAGAATAAACTATATCCAACAGAATAAACGATATCCAACAGTATAAACTATCTCCAACTGTATAACCTATTCCAACAGAATAAACTATATCCAACAGAATAAACTATATCCAACAGTATAAATTATATCCAACTGTATAAACTATATCCAACAGTATAAACTATATCCAACAGAACAAACTATATCCAACAGTATAAACTATATCCAACAGTATAAACTATATCCAACAGAACAAACTATATCCAACAGTATAAACTATATCCAACAGAACAAACTATATCCAACATTATAAACTATATCCAACAGTATAAACTATATCCAACAGAACAAACTATATCCAACAGTACAAACTATATCCAACAGTATAAACTATATCGAAAATGATAAGCTTTATCCAACAGTAGAAAGTACATCCATAAGTATAAACTATATCCAACAGAATAAACTACATCCAACAGTATAAACTGTACCCAACAGTATAAACTATATACAACTGTAAAAACTATATCCAACAGTATAAACTGTATCCAACTGTATAAACTATATCCAACAGTATAAACTATATCCAACAGTATAAACCATATGCAACAGTATAAAATTTATCCAACAGAACAAACTATATCCAACATTATAAACTATATCCAACAGAACAAACTATATCCAACATTATAAACTATATCCAACAGAACAAACTATATCCAACATTATAAACTATATCCAACATTATAAACTATATCCAACAGTATAAACTATATCCAACAGTATAAACTATATCCAACAGTATAAACTATATCGAAAATGATAAGCTTTATCCAACAGTAGAAAGTACATCCATAAGTATAAACTATATCCAACAGAATAAACTATATCCAACACTATAAACTGTATCCAACAGTATAAACTATATACAACTGTATAAACTATATCCAACAGTATAAATTATATCCAACAGTATGAACAATATGCAACAGTATAAACTATATCCAACAGAATAAACTATATCCAACAGAATGAACTATATCCAACAGAATGAACTATATCCAACAGTATAAACTATATCCAACATTATAAACTATATCCAACAGTATAAACTATATCCAACAGAACAAACTATATCCAACAGAATGAACTATATCCAACAGTATAAACTATATCCAACAGTATAAATTATATCCAACAGTATAAACTATATCCAACAGTATAAACTATATCCAACAGTATAAATTATATCCAACAGAATGAACTATATCCAACAGTATAAACTATGTCCAAAAGTATAAACTATTTCCAAAATGATAAGCTTTATCCAACAGTAGAAAGTATATCCAACAGTATAAACTATATACAACGGTATAAACTATATCCAACAGGATAAACCAAATCCAACAGTAGAAAGTATATCCAACAGTATAAACTATATCCAACAGAATAAACTATATTGAACATTATAAACTATATCCAACAGTATAAACCTATATTGAATAGTATGAACTATGTACAACAGTATAAACTATATCGAACATTATAAACTATATCCAACAGAATAAACTATATCCAACAGAATAAACTATATCCAACAGTATAAACTATATCCAACAGAATAAACTATATCCAACAGAATAAACTATATCCAACAGTATAAACTATCTCCAACTGTATAACCTATTCCAACAGAATAAACTATATCCAACAGAATAAACTATATCCAACAGAATAAACTATATCCAACAGTATAAACTATATCCAACAGAATAAACTATATCCAACAGAATAAACTATATCCAACAGAATAAACTATATCCAACAGTATAAACTATCTCCAACTGTATAACCTATTCCAACAGTATAAACTATATCCAACAGAATAAACTATATCCAACTGTATAACCTTATCCAACAGTATAAACTATATCCAACAGAATAAACTATATCCAACAGAATAAACGATATCCAACAGTATTAGCTATCTCCAACTGTATAACCTATTCCAACAGAATAAACTATATCCAACAGAATAAACTATATCCAACAGTATAAATTATATCCAACTGTATAAACTATATCCAACAGTATAAACTATATCCAACAGTATAAACCGTATCCAACAGTATAAACCATATCCAACAGTATAAACTATATCCAACAGTATAAACCGTATCCAACAGTATAAACCATATCCAACAGTATAAACTATATCCAACAGTATAAACTGTATCCAACAGTATAAACCGTATCCAACAGTATAAACTATATCCAACAGTATAAACTATATCCAACAGTATAAACTGTATCCAACAGTATAAACTATATCCAACAGTATAAACCATATCCAACAGTATAAACTATATCCAACAGTATAAACCGTATCCAACAGTATAAACTATA
Source organism: Squalus acanthias (assembly GCA_030390025.1). Taxonomy (NCBI): domain Eukaryota; kingdom Metazoa; phylum Chordata; class Chondrichthyes; order Squaliformes; family Squalidae; genus Squalus; species Squalus acanthias. The sequence continues at coordinate 24,023,890 of CM059433.1, read as the reverse complement.
TCCAACAGTATAAACTATATCCAACAGTATAAACCATATCCAACAGTATAAACTATATCCAACAGTATAAACTGTATCCAACAGTATAAACTATATCCAACAGTATAAACTATATCCAACAGTATAAACTGTATCCAACAGTATAAACTATATCCAACATTATAAACTGTATCCAACAGTATAAACTATGGACAACACGGTGGCATCGTGGTTAGCACTGGTGCCTCACAGCGCCAGAGACCCGGGTTCGAATCTGGCCTCGGGTGACTGTCTGTGTGGAGTTTGCACATTCTCCCCGTGTCTGCGTGGGTTTCCTCCGGGTGCTCCGGTTTTCTCCCACAGTCCAAAAATGTGCGGGTTAGGTTGATTTGGCTATGATAAATTGACCCTTAGTGTTAGGGGGGGATTAAATATGTGGGGTTACGGGGATAGGATGGGATATGTTTGGGGGAATTAAATACGTGGGGTTACGGGGATAGGGTGGGATATGTGTCGGTGCAGGCTCGATGGGCCGAGATGGCCTCTATTTGTACTGTGGGGATTCTGTGTGAGGGAGCAGGGACAGGGTACTGGATTTGGATGATCAGCCATGATCGTATTGAATGGTGGAGCAGGCTCGACGGGCCGAATGGCCTACTCCTGCTCCATGTTTCTATGTTTCTATATCCAGCAGTATAAACTATATGCAACAGAATAAACTATGTCCAACAGAATTAACTATATCTTACAGTATAAACTATATCCAACAATATAAACTATATCCATCAGTATAAACTATATCCAACAGTATTGCAACTGGTCCATCAAAAGTCAGAAGATATTGCCTCACGTTTGTAACAATGGCATCTTTTTCATTAGTAAGACCCCAGCAGAAGTTGCGCCTGATTGGAAGTTGTTGGCGAAAATGCTGGTGAATTTGCTGCTTTACCAGTTTCAACAGATACATCCCCAGGTGAGCTGAGCGAACGAAAAAGCCCTGACACGATGACAATAGCGAAAGCTGGTCCAACCAATGTAATATTGTCAATTCTATTCCATTAGCACATGGTATGGTTATTTCGCCAGGCTCTACTGTATTTTCATATTTATTATTATGTTTGATGATGAATGTAAGCCCAAAAGTTACTGGCATTTGAAAATTATAGGTCAGAAATTCAAGTAAGTTCACAATCAAAAGCAACAGTGTATCATGAAATGAAAAATATGCTCACAACTTTGGATTGTAAACTTCATCACTTAACATGAGTTAGAATATGGTGAACAGTTTTGAGCAGAATCCATAATCTATTATATATTAACATTTGGTATGTGAGATGCATATTTCATTGAAAACATTGTAAGTACCTGTGGTATCTGTTACTCCTGTAGGTGGCGGTGTGATAGACCTTTCCATTGATAAAGGTGTCCCACTCATACACTAGTTGCTACTTTATAGGCAGCTTACAGCCCTTTGTATCCTGCAGCCGTTGTTGGCTCGTGTTCACACCACAACATGCCATACCACCCAAAAGAAAAGAAAAAGACAGAAGCTGAAAAGCACAGAGAAAGAAGCAAATAGAAGTCTTAAGGAATGAGAAACAGCTGAAAAAAGATAGAGACAGAAGCAGAAGATTCAAGACAAAGAGAGAAACTGCAAAACAAAAACAGCAGACAGGTAAGAGAGTGACCATATTATCTGACTTCCCACGTGCAATGCCACAGCAGATTGACTAGTAATATATTAAAAATCTTACATTTGCGTGCACTTCCTGCCAACTTTTTTCATTATTAATTCCTATGTTAACATTTATAATGGAAACTGCCGATGTAATCTTGTCACACTGCAATTACACTCTCTCCCCAGTGGAGGTGCTGCAGTGCCACTACTGGTGGGAGGGTGCAATCACAGCATGATAAGTTTACATAGGCAGCGTCCATTGTAAATGTGGATGTAGGAATTTGTAATGGAAATATAAAAATTAGGACTGAATATATGACTTTAAAATGGGGACTGAATTATGTTTGCACGCTCTGGTCCAATTATCTCCTGCTCTCTAACACTATTTCACCTGAAGACTACACTTGGTCTTGATTCCCCACGTGTAACGGTATGGGAGATTGACGAGTGAAGTATTAAAAATACTTTTTCCTCAATGTGCTAAAAGAACCATTTTGTTAAGATAAACCCTTAATTTGAACAGTCAATCAATAATAAATCCCATTTTAACTGCTAGAATCTTTACCAGAACACTAATTGAAATGTTTTTTCCATTTCAGTTCTAACTTGTTATGTTTCCTAACTTGTGATTCTTTTTGGATAGGATATACTTTCATTCAATTATTTTAAAGATACTTAACTCAGGTACTGTGGACTATTGACCAGGGTACTGAGGTGATGCCCTATTTTCCATGATTGCAGCTTTTCTTCCATCATCAAACACAGAGAGATTTGATTCACTATCAGACTGTGAACTTCTGCAAATAAACTGAGCTCATATTTCACATTTTATATTTATGTCTTAATTAGTAGAGGGATCTTATTAGAAGCATATATTTCCCATTGGAATAAATGAGGCTTTGAGTTTTCAAAATTATGAAGGAGCTTGATCTTGACAATTGTTGGAGGTGAATCTTGATTGGTCAAGTTTCTGCCAGTATATCGTTTAAAACAAACTCACTCAATTGAAAGTTGAGGGAATTAATAATTCTTTTTATTGTTGTAAAATAAGCAAAAAGGGCAGGGTTAGCATCCTGGTTTCTAAAAGTGGAAAACATCGTGCCAAGTAATTTATTTATAGGCAGGCTTCGCTCTGGACTGAAGTAAGTTCAATGTAAAGTACTCAACCCTTCTGGAAGTACTATAATAAAATAACTAATATTGCTCAGTTAAAATGGAATTTTGTTTAGAGGTTATAATTAAGGCTTATGCATAATTCTCTTTTGCAGAAATACCTACTGAGTCCTAAAACAAAGTTATCTTTATTTTGAAATTGTAAATATAAAATTTAGAGAGTTTTTTTTATTCGTTCCTGGGATGTTGGCATTGCTGGCAAGACCAGCATTTATTGCCCATCCCTAATTGCCCTTGAGAAGGTGGTGGTGAGCCGCCTTCTTGAACCACTGCAGTCCTTGTGGTGAAGGTAATCCCACAGTGCTGTTAGGGAGTGAGTTCCAGGATTTTGATCCAGCCACGATAAAGGAACGGTGATATATTTCCAAGTCAGGATGGTGTGTGACTTGGAGGGGAACTTGGAGGTGGTGGTGTTCCCATGTTCCTGCTGCCTTGTCCTTCTAGGTGGTGGAGATTACAGGTTTGGGAGGTGCTGCCGAAGAAGCCTTGGTGAGTTGCTGCATTGCATCTTGTAGATGGTATACACTGCAGCTACAGTGTGCCGGTGGTGGAGGGATTGAATGTTTAAAGTGGTGGATGGGGTGCCAATCAGGTGGGCTGCTTGGTCCTGGATGGTGTCGAGCTTCTTGAGTGTTGTTGGAGCTGCACTCATTCAGGCAAGTGAACAGTATTTCATCTCACTCCTAACTTGTGCCTTGTCGATAGAGGAAAGGCTTTGGGGAGTCAGGAGGTGAGTCACTTACCACAGAATATCCAGCCTCTGACCTGCTCTTGTAGCCACAGTATTTATGTGGCTGGTCCAGTTAAGTCTCTGGTCAATGGTGACCCCAGGATGTCAATGATGGGGGATTCGACGATGGTAATGCTATTGAATGTCAAGGGGAGGTGGTTAGACGCTCTCTTGTTGGAGATGGTCATTGCCTGGCACTTGTGTGGCGCGAATGTTACTTGCCACTTATCAGCCCAAGCCTGAATGTCGTCCAGGTCTTGCTGCATGTGGGCATGGACTGTTTCATTATCTGAGGAGTTGTGAATGGAGCTGAACACTGTGCAGTCATCAGCAAACATCCCCACTTCTGACCTTATGATGGAGGGAAGGTCATTGATGAAGCAGCTGAAGATGGTTGGGCCTAGGACACTTCCCTGAGGAACTCCTGCAGAGATATCCTTGAAGTACACTAAAGGAAGTTTGCTATTTTCACTGTCAAATTCTTCTCAGGATATGGGTGACGCTAGCAAGGTCATGTTTACTGCCCATCTCTAATTACCAAAGCTCTTGTTTCTGCAAAGGCTTGCAATACCAATTCAGAGCACATTAATAGTCAATAACAGTGTGGACTGGAACTACCTGTCGGCCAAACCAGGTAGGAGTTGTAGGTTCCCTTCCCTGAAGGACATTAGTGATCCAGTTGGGTTTTTGTGAAAATCCAGCAACTTTCATAGAAATTTTTTTCTTATGCTAGCCCACACACTACCAAATTTATTGAAGATGAGTTCAAATCCCACCATGGCAGTTTGAGAATTGAATTCAGTTTAAATAATATCTGGAAATAAAGAGCTGGTATCAGTAAACATGACCATGAAGCTGCCGGATTGTCGTAAAAACCCAACTGGTTCACTAATCTCCTTTAGGGAAGGAAACCTGCTGTCCTTACCCATCTTGGTCTGTATGTGGCATGACACTTGACTGTCCTCTGAAGTGTCCTAGCAAGCCATTCAGTTGTACCTAACCACCACCACCTTCTCGGGGCAACATGGGATAGGCAATAAATGCAGGAAGATATCAATAAATTGGTCAGGTGGGCAGAACAGTGACAAATGGAATTCAATCCGGAGAAGTGTGAGGTAATGTATTTGGGGAGGGCTAACAAGGAAAGGGAATACACATTAAATGGTAGGACACTGAGTAGTGTAGAGGAACAAAGGGACCTTGGAGTCCATGTCCACAGATCCCTGAAGGTAGCAGGCCAAGTAGATAAGGTGGTTAAGAAGGCATACGGAATGCTTGCCTTTATTAGCCGTGGCATAGAATATAAGAGCAGGGGGGTTATGCTTCAACTGTATAAAACACTAGTTAGGCCTCAGCTAGAGTACTGCGTGCAGTTCTGGTCACCACATTACAGGAAAGATGTGATTGCACTAGAGAGGGTACAGAGGAGATTTACAAGGATGTTACCCGGAGTAGAGAATCTCCGCTATGAGGAAAGACTGGACAGGCTGGGTCTGTTTTCCTTGGAACAGAGGAGGCTGAGGGGAGACCTCATTGAGGTGTATAAAATTATGAGGGGCCTAGATAAAGTGGATAGAAAGGACCTATTTCCCTTAGCAGAGGGGTCAAAAACCAGGGGGCACAGATTTAAAGTAATTGGGGGAAGGTTTAGAGGGGATTTGAGGGGAAATTTCTTCACCCAGCGGGTTGTGGGGGTCTGGAACTCACTGCCTGAAAGGGTGGTAGAGGCAGGAACCCTAACCACATTTAAAAAGTACTTGGATGTGCACTTGGGATGCTCTAACCTGCAGGGCTACGGACCAAGAGCTGGGAAGTGGGATTAGGCTGGATAGCTCTTTGTTGGCCGGCGCGGACACGATGGGCCAAAATGGCCTCCTTCCATGTTGTAACTTTCTATGATTCTATGAAATGCTGGTCTTGCCAGCAACGCTGCATCCCAAGAATGAATCATTTTTAAAACCTTGTTATGGTGGGATTTCAAACTCACAGCTTCTAGGTTACTAACCACTTACAATAACCACTTAAACACACTCATCTAAACAGGTCAACGTATGGCAGATTGTACAAAGCTGGAACAAACAACCGCAAATCTAAAATGCTTATTTACTTGTAAAATGTTTAATGTTCATGAAAACTCAGAAAACCAATAACTTAATCTTAGAATCGTAAATAGCAATGAACCCCTGTGTAATATCCTTTCATGCGACATCTGCACGGACCTGAAAACGTATTTCTTATAGAGAGAACCTTATACTATTTAACACTAATTCTTAAAACTAGAAAGCTTGTGTCCAATGAACTGTTTTCCAAGATACTGATGAAAGCTTCGGTAAATCTTTTTACAAGCATCAGTTCACAGCTCAAAAGGGGGAAAAAAAGAATTGCTGACAAAGAGAATAAGACAACATGAGGGACGCACCGAAAATAAATGTAAATAGTCAGTAATATCAGTGCAATTTCTAAAGCTGGCATTCTTCCCAGGGTAAGCAAAGTGAGTGTATATTACCTCACAGGTAAATAAAGGCAGCTGTTGCTGGTTTAAATCAAGAAACTGCATCCACTTAAACAGAGGAGGCTAGAATTGGATATCACCTTTACTTATCAGCCACCTTTTAATTAAATGATGATTTGAAGGTTGGACCATATTATTTTACCACAAGTGAAAGTCGTACACTCTTTAAAGCAAAACAACCTGTAACTGATTCAGAGCTGCAATTATGCACAGTTAAAGTGGACACTCTGATTTTTAAAGCATGATTTAATTACCAAGGCATTTAGTTTTTTTTCAATTCTTCATCAATGATATAATAAATATTCCAACATTTATCAAACTTCATTCGGCTAACTGTAAAACTGAAGACATCTTGGAATAGTATTATTGAGAGCAAATTAATTGTTTACTTTAATGTAATTTTCAAACTGATCATGTTTGCTGAGAACACGATCAATGAGTGGAATTCCACTGAGTGGAATTTTCTAGTCAATGTACGAGTGAGCTTAGCTGCTTTCAGGGGCATCTCTCAATTTCTACTTCAAGCTCAAAAAATTCCAGTGTAGTTTGGGAGAGTGTTACACCAGGAGAAGTATTTATGTCACCTAGGTGCTGTGTCAGTGCAAAGGGGCAATAGCTGCACCTGAGGCCAGTCAAAGCTTGTCATCGATTACAAGGTGAGGCGTCAGAGAGAAAGGAAGACTGATGATAGCAATGACAGTGATTTCACGGTCCTCATACTAGCAACAGACAAGTGCAAGAAAGACTTCTATAGCCTCAGTACTCATCCTTTTTTTCAGCACAATTACCTGCATCTGTGTTAGACTTTTTTCTTTTCTTTCAAAGTTAAAACAATACCGGATAAACAAAAGACTCCTTCACTTAAAGTCAAAAGAATGTCTTTTGAGTTTGGTTGCATGAAATATGATATAGTTCTTTAAAAAAATCTAATATTTAGTCTTTTTATTTCTTTGTGATTTTTATCCCTGAGATAAACTGTATTTATTATGATAATGCTATGGAAGTACTGGTATAAGCAAGGTTATTTTGTGTAATTCTTTCGATATACACGTGCTTCATTTAAAAAATAACATTCTTTTCTACTCCTCTCCTGTTGGCGCTGTGTCATGCTGGGGAAAAGTTCCATTAGTGCTGGCTGCCCCTGATGCCTTGCCCAATTAGGAATTTGTCATTTTTTTGGAGGTTACAGCAGCCTAGTAGTTACGGTACTGGACCAGCAACCCAGAGGTCACAGTGAGTTCAAATCCCACTATGGCAAGTCACAAATTCAATATAAATCTAGTAATTTGTGGGTTGGTATCAAAAAATAATCGTCAAAGCTGCTAGATTGCTGTAAAAAAAAACAACTGGTGCACGAATGTCCTTCAGGCAAAGGAACCTGCCATCTCTACCCGGTCTAGCCAACACGTGACTCTAGTCACACTATGTTGTTGATTCTTAATGCCCTCAGGGTGACTAGGGATGAGCAATAAATGTAGCCTTGGCAGTGTTTCCACCATTCAAAAGAGCAAATTAATATTTTTTTAACCAAGACATTGGGGCAGATTTTCCTGTGGTTTCACTTGGGTTTATTAGATCTACTGTGCACAGCATCTAGAGATTGCACACTCATAAGGAAACCGGCTTAATTTTCCATTCATTAATTTATATCGATGGAAACTCATCTGATTTTTCTCTATACGCCTCATCCAGGCAGTCAAAAATGTCCACACGCAATAACAGGAAAAACTGCCCCTGTGAATATCAAAAAGCTATTTGATCATGAAGGGCAGCAGGCGCATGGGAACACCATCACCTCGAAGTTACACACCATCCTTACTTGGAAATATATCGCCATTCCTTCATCGTCGCTGGGTTAAAATCCTGGAACTCCCTCCCGAACAGCACTGTGGGAGTACCTTCACCACATGGACTGCAGTGGTTCAAGAAGACAGCTCACCACCACCTTCTCAAGGGCAGTTAGGAATGGGCAATAAATGCTGGCCTTGCCAGCGATGCCCACATCCCAGGAACTAATAAAAACAAAAGCACCACAACCAAGTCTGACCCTGTCCTCACCTGATGTTCACGCATGTCCACTTTCCAGCCAAGGGTCATTGGATAGTGGTCAGGAATGAGAACCGTGGTAGATTTTTCCCTTTGTTGTCTGTGCGTACCGTGCCCAATTGTATCATCTTACTGCTCCCTGGCAGTGATCGGGTAACTCACAATAGAGCAACAACACCAACTTGCATTTATATAGCATCTTTATTGTAGTAAAATATCCCAAGGTGCTTCACAGGAGCATTATCAAACAAAACCAGGGGACGGTGCTGGGATCTTCCTGATCCATATGGTTCAGTTCCCTAGTGGGCCATTCACTTACTAACTGAGCAATCGGGACAGCTTCACTCATTTTTTTTTAAATACTAGTCGATCTCCTGTGGTGTTGCACATGGAGAGTTAGGACCAAGTGTACTCTTCAGGTGAATTGGGGTTGTGAGGGGGATAATTGTACCAGGATATGCAGAAATAATTCTGTCCCTATTCAAAAATTACACTTTATGTCTTTATTTTTATGTTTCCATCATTATAAATTCCTTTGTCCACATTTAGAATGGAAACTGCCCAAGTGAACATGTCACACTGTAATCACACTTTGCCACCTGTGGTAGCGCTACACCATCTCCACCAGCAGGAGGGTGGAATTGCAATGTGACAAAAAAAAACTATTTCACGGGGCTATGTCCCAAGGGCGCCTGAAATACAAACTGACACCATTTTGGTTCGGGTGATATTCGGGTGTCCCTTGTGCCCACCTTAAACAGGCATTGGACCCCTTGCATATGCCAATGAGGGCATAATGCCTGTTTAAAGACCCCTCTTTGAAATGGCTCAGAAACTGAGTGGAGCATGTGGAGCCAGGAGGAGTAAGAGTGCTCTTCCTGACTCCACAGAACAACTACAGGCAGTTGCCAGCCCACATTTGCTCCCTTCCCGTCTGCCTCTCCCCCTCCCAGGACCTTCCTGAGGGCCGCTGCCTACGTCACAGCAGGCACAAACTGGTCCAGAGGAAACCGGCAGGTTGCCTCAGGAGATCTGACAGGCTCCTGCTGCTCGCCAGAATTATTCAGTTGAGGCCCAAGGCTCAGGCCTCCGGCCTCTGCTGCAGAATAGTACGCCAACCATTTCAACAAATTTCTCCGCCAAAATGCTTTTGCTCGTTTAATTCGTTTTCTCAAATTAAAAAACAAATGACTTGAATTTTGATAGCCCTAATAACCACCTATGTTTTGTCGATAGTAATTAGAATGTGCATCTTTTTTTATAGCGATGAGAGAGACAGGCAGAGACTAAGACAGATACGCATCCAGGTACCAATCACGAAACACAAAAGTTTATGGAAATCCCTTAGTAAGTCATAAACCAGTGCTCCCACACATAGGATTCCCTCAAAACAGCATTGTCATACCCAGGACCTGCCACTTCCTTCACTGCTGACAAATACCAGGAGTCCACCATGAGTCAAAGCTCACATTCAACCGAAATTGTGACAAACATCAGCTCCACCTTTCCAGATCTACCAAACTCAAGTTTCCCCCTCTACAGTGATGCCAGATGCTCCTGATACTGCCAGATGCTCCTGATACCAGCACCCCCAGTGTGGTACTGTTAAACCCCAAGACCAATTCTGCCAAGCCACAGGACCATTCCCTAGTGCTGTGAAAGCTTCGGACTCCCCTAAAGCACAACTAAACCCCATTCCTCCGCCCCAACACTGTTAAATAATTTAATTTGTGTATCTTGCATAACATCTTGCTGTGTATTCTCAGCTGTAAAATTGTATGGGATAAAAATTAAATAAATTGGTAAAGGAATACATATATAATACAACGGTCACTCATTTATAGTTTTCACAGAATAATAGAAAGTTATGAAATTCAATCCCCATCTAGTTACAGTGTGACATATTTACATAGGCTGTTCCCGTTCTAGATGCGGACATAGGAGTTCATAATGAAAATATGAAAATAAAGACAGAATGCATGATGTTAAAATGGGAACTGAATTATATCTGCATGTACTGGTCCAATTATCCTGTGCCCACTAACCCCACCTCACCTTATTCTTGACTTCCTGTGTGCAATGCCACATTGCATGTATGTCATCATGACATGTGTATCAATGACCTTGGTACCACCCAATGGCTGATTTATCCTTTCAAATTCTAGACTACAGAGATGATTTATGGAAGGAGTACGGACTAGTGGTTGCCTACTGGAATGCAGCATGTGTATTTAAAAAATATATATTTTTTTATTATTGTTCTTGGCAAGACCGCATTTATTGGCCATTCCAAGGTGCTGGTGGGCCTTCTCTTTGAACCACTGCAGTCCATGTGGTGATAGTACTCCCACTGAGAGTCAGGGGGAGGTAGTTGTGCCCTTTCTAATTGGATATCGTCATTATCTGACACTCGTGTGGCACAAATGTTACCTGCCACTTGTCAGCCCAAGCCTGGATGTTGTCCAGGTCCTCTTGTAGGCTGGCATGGGTTGCCTCATTACTGGAGGAGTCTCTGTTAACCAAGTTGGCATGCGCTGCTCTCTGCACACCACATTGGACCCTTCAGTGCAATCAAATTTCTAGGCTTTTATCTTCTTGTTTGATATTTAGAATACAGTCCCCACCACTTAAAACATCCACCTTTAAATCGGGCAGGGGAGAGGAGCAATGACAGAGATTTTATTTCTGTACAGGTTTTGCTGACAGTAGCGGCTGGCACTTCGCTGGCACAGCTGCCGCCGATCGGCTCGGGTTTGGACGATCATGCTCTGTTGACCCCAGTAGCATTACAAAGGGTCCTGCGCGCCATCACCGTGGTTACATTTCCTCGGATGAACCCACTGGCATGGACGGAGACGCAGCTCGGGATCCTGCTGAGAACAGACAGCTCTTTGTCTCTCGCGCCACGCACTGAACCCGTCACTGGCCGTGCTGGTTGAAAATATGTTTCTGCGTCAATTACTACTGTTGGAAATATTATCCTTTGAAAAAGGTCATTTCATTGGTTTGGCAGCAAATATGCATAGTAAGGGACTTGAGAACATAAAGCTAGGCTGACAGTACAGTGCTGAGGGAGTGCTGCACTGTCGGAGGTACTGTCTTTCGGGTGAGACGTTAAACCGAGGCCCTGTCTGCGCTCTCAGGTGGACGTAAAAGATCCCATGGCACTATTTCGAAGAAGAGCAGGTGAGTTATCCCCAGTGTCCCAGCCAATATTTATCCCTCAACCAACATAACAAAAACAGATTATTTGGTCATTATCACATTGCTGTTTGTGGGAGCTTGCTGTGTGCAAATTGGCTGCCGTATTTCCTACATTACAACAGTGACTACACTCCAAAAGTACTTAATTGGCTGTAAAGCGCTTTGAGACGTCCAGTGGTCGTGAAAGGCGCTATATAAATGCAAGTCTTTCTTTTGCAGTTTTACATTTAAATAGACTTAAGGTTAATGGGTAGGGTACCTCCATCTGGAGTTGGTAAATATCTGTTCTATATATAACCTGTTTCTGTTTTGTTTTTATTTTCATAAGATGGTGTGTGTCCTTCTATCCTCTATATAATGATTTTCTGTATCAATACACAATACATAGAAGGCTAATTTTGCATCCATGCATGTGGACTGATTGACAACATAAACATACTTATACTTGTTTTATGTACGGTCTGTAAATTTGTGAAATCTACTTTGCACACATGCAGTAAACAAGTCTCGGCACAAATAGATCACATTAACTCACTCAAAAGTGGGGTGTTACCTCTCTTACATAAACAATGGAAAATTATGGAAGCAGTTCAGAACTGTATCACCCTTCCCTGAACTGTCAACAGATAGTAATGAAAATAAAATAATGAGCCAGAATTTACTGTAAAAATAATGGCGAGGCTAACAGCGCTCACTGCTATTTATGTGAGCACAGATGGGCAGTTAAACACGAAAATCTGGAAGTTGCTGCCCGAGATGTGCCACTCCTCCATAAGCTGCACGAACATGGCATCTTGCCGTCTGGCTCCCCATTCAAAAGTATTGAATGGCGTGAAGTTCCTGTACTGACATTGTAGATACGGACTAAACTCACCACAGAAAGTTAGGACTTGTCCATTTCAGTCTAAGTACCCTTTATAATGGCGTGATAAGTCTTAATTACTGCCAAACACCCTCTCTGGCACTGAAAATTAACTTTAACAAGTGTGGAGTCGTATTCCTTCAGATTTTAATCATCGTTGGAGAACTTTTTTTAAATTACATTTTTTTTACTTTTCTTTCTATCTCTTTTTCCTCTCTCTCTTAAGCCAATTCTTCTTTCCCTTCTTTATTTCGCTTTCTGTACCTGATTTGACATTGAATTCATTATTCTAACTGACACTTCCTGATTCAGACTCTGCGCTGTTCATTAACAACGCTTCAATCTGATTGGTTAAGGAGACACACAGTTACTTGTCTTGTTCACACAGGTCCCAGGTGCCCTGTAGAAGGCGCCACACCATTTCCATCTCCCATTAACAGCAACTTGCCCTGCAATAGCTCATGGAAATTAAACAGGCAAGGGCAAGTCTAACGAACGGCAGGCACTGTTCATTCACCGGCTACAGTAAAATCTGGCCCAATATTGCACCTACAAAAGCTAGAATGGCAGTATACTTCATCACATAAATTGCAGAGCTGGAGAAGGGAGCAGCCAGAAGAAGAAAATCATATCCCTGGGATACAACTTATAGACCCTGTTTTATTGTCTTGGTTCTCACACACAAGCGGTTATACCCATAACAATTTGAATAAGCAGAGAAAACTGTCTCTTTGCCATATTTTAGAAGGTGACTTGAAGGAGGAGGGAGGGTCTTAACATTTTTTTGCTACCAGCATATTTCACATCCATGTCAGCCACAACGCAAGCATCAGTGAGATAACAATCTCCAACTATATCAACCTTGCTGCAATCACGTAGGTGAGTGTGGAAGATTGTGGCATTGATTTACCAAAGGCGGTTGAGCAGCATTGGAAAACATGACTGGAATTCTTTAATTCCAGTTCTGATGAAAAGTCATCGACCTGAAACGTTAACTCTGTTTCTCTCTCCACAGCTGCAGCCTGACCTGCTGAGCAATGCTCCCTGTAAGCTGCGCTTTGTTCTGCGCGGCCAGTTTCTTTTAGTGCATGGTCCCTTTAAATTTCTGCACATGCGCGGTTTTTACAATGTAAAAGCTGGTGAGCGGCCTGCAGGGGACCTTTGAGATTACTGCGTGGCCGCGCACCTCAGCGGGAACATTGCAGCTGAGGGTTTTGCAGCATTTTCTGTTTTTATTTCAGATTTCCAGCATCCGCAGCATTTTGCTTTTGGAATTGTATAGTGCCTGGAAATTGCTCATATGTGGAATTACTCTTGCTCCCACAGATAATTTGTACATTTTAATTAATTGTAAAGGACTGGAAGGGATTTCAGTAAGGGTGATCGGGCAGTGGAAACAGTATGGGTGGGGTTAAGGAACAGCAAAAGATGCAAGACTCTGGGAGAAGTAGCCTGCAGACTTCCTGATAGTAGTGATGTAGTGGGGGATATAAAAATTCGGAGATCAGGGAAGCATGTAACAAAAACAATGTGGTTCGAATGGGAGGTTTTAATTTTCACATAGACTAGGAGAAGCAGAGTAGCTCAAGTAGTAAAGGCAATGAATTTCGAGAATGTATTCGGGACAGTTTACGAGAGCAATGTTTTAGAACTGACAAGGGAACAGGTCAGATTGGAGTTAGTTAACAATCTGATGGTAAGGGAGCATAATACGATTGAATTTGATATTAGGTTTGAGAGGGAGAAGGGAGAGTCACAAACCAAGGTTTTAAATTTAAGTAAGGCAAACTTTGAAACTGGGCTAAACTGTTAAAGGATAAACCTACAAATAGTGGGAAGTATTCAAAGATGTATTTGGCACGTTATAAAACCAGTGCAAACCCCTAAAAGGCAAAGGCTCCACATATGTATTTATGGTCAAAAAGTGAGGTAAGAGACAACATCAAGCTAAAAGAAAAGGCTTAGAGAAATGCAAGGAAAGGTGGAAATCCAGCGGACTGGGAGAGCTACAAAAAACAACAAAGGGATATAAAGAATGTAATAAGAGAGGGAAAAAGGGAATATGAAAAAAAAACTTGCAAGGGATATCAAAGCCAACAGATAAAGTTTTTATAAATATATTAAGAGTAAGGGGGAATGTGGGCCCACTAAAGACCGATGCAGGTGAGACTATAATGGACATTCAGGATATAGCAGACTTGTTAAATTAATATTTTGCATCCGTTTTCACAGTGGAACAAGAGGACAAGGTATCAGTGGTACAGCGGAAACTAAAAATAAGTCAAGGGGAGGGACTTAGTGGTTTTAATATGAGTTTAAAAAATGCTATTGGAGAAAATAACGGGATTTAAGAAAAACAAATCTCCAGGGCCTGATGGTTTCCACCCCAGGCTATCAAAAGAATACGTAAGGAAATTGCAGATGCTTTAGTCATAATTTTCCAAAGCCCTCTAGATTCAGAATGGATTCCTTTGGATTGGAAAATTGCAAATATCACTCCATTATTTAAGAGAGAGAGGGAGAAACCAGGTAACTACAAATCTTGTCAGTTTAACATCAATTGTGGGGAAGTTACTGGAATCTATCATCAGAGATCTTGATCAAAGAGAGTCAGCATTGGTTTGTGATGGGTAGGCCATGTCTGACTTTTTTTGAGGAAGTCACTAGCATGGTGGATAGGGGAGTGTCTATGGATGATGTCTAATTGACTTCCAGAAGGCATTTGATAAGGATCGGCACAAGAGATTATTAGCAAAAACTGAGAATGCACAGAATTGGATTTGGATCAGTAATTGGTTGGGAAGTAGGAGACAGAGTGTAGGGATAAAGGGTTCATTCTCTGATTGGCTGGATGTGACAAGTGGTGTTCCTCAGGGATCTGTACTGGGGCCTCAGCTTGTCACCATATATGTTAATGAGTGGAATGAAGGAATAGAGAGTTGTATATTCAAATTTGCATTTGACACTAAGTTACAAAGCACAGTAAGTTGTGTGGCTGTGAGGAGGAAGTTACAAAGGGACATAGACGGACTAAGTGAGTGGGCAAAACTATGGCAGATGGAGTTCAATGTGGGAAAGTGTGGATCCAAGGAAGACCAATCAGAATATTTTCTTAATGGTGAGAGACTAGGAATAAAGGGATTTCGGTGTCCATGTATCTAAAAGTGAGTGCACAGGTACAAAAAGTAATCATAAAGGCTAATGGAATGTTGGCCTTTATCTCAATGGAGTTGGAATTCAAAAATGAGGAAGTGATGCTTCAGTTGCACAGAGCCCTGCTCAGACCCCATCTGGAGTACTGCATTCAATTTTGAGCACCACACCTCAGGAAGGATATATTGGTCTCGGAAGGGGTATAGCACACATTCACCAAAATCATACCAGAGCATAAAGGGTTAAATTATGAGGACAGGTTGCATAAACTTGGTTTGTATTCCCTTGAGTTTAGAAGGTTGAGGGGTGATCTAATCTAGGTATTTAAAATGATGAAGGGATTCTATAGGGTAGATACAGAGAAACTATTTCCTTTGGTGGTGGAATCCAGAACAAGGGTGCATAGCCTTAAAATTAGAGCTCGGCCAATTAGGAGTGAAATCAGTAAGCACTTTTCACACAAAAGGTAGTGGAAATCTGAAACTCTTTCCCCCAAAAGCTGTGGATGTTGGGTCAATTGAAATTTTCAAGCTGAGATTAATAAGATTTTTGTTAGGTAAGGGTATCAAGGGATTATGGAACATAGACGGGTAAAGGAATTTAGATGCTGATCAGTGAATGGCAGAACAGGCTCGAGGAGATCATCAGCAGATTTTCATGGTGTCAATAGGCATTAAGATTTTGATTTAAAATTTACTACCTTGTTTTCAAACACTAAACTTGAACATAACTCAATCTCAAATTCATTTCCATGAAGGAAAAAAATAATCAATAAACCCAAATTGTGACCGTGATTGCGTTTATATATTGCCTTTAATGTAGAAGAACATCACAAGGCATTTCACGGAGATGTAATCAGACGAAAATGGGCATCAAGCCAAAGAAGGAAATATTAGGAGGGGTAACCAAAAGCTCGGGAGTTGGGGAGGTGAATGGGTTTTGGGAGGGAATTCCACTTCGTGGGGCCTAAGCAGTGAAGGCATGGCTGCCAATGATAGGTCAAAGGGAAGAGGGTCATGCACAGGAGGCCAGAATAGGAGAAATAGAGAGCTCTGGGGAGGGTTTGTAGGGCTGGAGGAGGTTACAGAGATAGGGAGGGGTGAGGCCATGAAGGTTCAAATGGAATTATCTGATTTCATCAAGTGATTTAGCTTTTGTCTTTAACACTCCTCCAGATACTGTGAATTATCAGCCACCTCAAAAGGAATTACTCCATCTTTAGACATACCTGGCAATGGAAATATTGAGCTATGCCGATCCTTTCACTGGACTCGACAATCAAGTACCTGGACGAGGCATGCCAACAGTATTCCAGCGTGTTAATGTTGATTAACCCATCAGTCTGGGAAAGTAGATCCATCAATGGGAGCTCAGATTGTTTGCCCTCAACTCCAAATGAACATGTAAATCAATTCTCTAACAGGTAGAATGGGTGTCACATTTCAGGATTATTTGAGCATTTTTGCCAAAGAACGAATTTGAAAGAGTTACTTTAAAATATTGGATTTTCAAGCAAAATGTATTCACTCAAGTTTAGAAAAAAGTACCTAGATCAAAAGTGGTTTATATGCTAATGGATGTTGTTTTCCCCAAAGACTGTAAGCAATAAGTCATTTGTTAATTGGTCTCAGCAAATGATAAATATCTCATAGACATTGTGTTGGGGAGCCACTGTTGTGAACAGAGGGTGATAAAAATAGAGACAGAGACACAGGCAGCCAGTCCCAACACAGACTGTGAGAAGGTTAGAAAGCAAGAGTATGATTAGGAGCTTTTTTACTTAAATCAAGTAGGACAACCCATTGATGTGGGGAAGTGTAGCGTGTTCATTAATTCATATTATTATGCAAAGACAAATTGTACTGATTGGAATAAGTGAATCTGATCACAACTGTTGCAGTGTATGTTCATGTGCTGTGAAATAAAACAACTTAATGATTTGTATCAGGCCTCATTTTACTAGGTGTTTTCTCACTCTACCTTTGAAGAGGTTAAAGAAGTTCATGTATAAAAGACACAAATATCCAGTTCAGATTACAAGGGAATACTATTGTTACACTCCTGGGTTACACTATAATATAGTTAGATATATAAGCCCAAGTGTCATGCAATTAAACATTGGGAAGACCGAAGTCATTGTCTTTGGACCCCGCCACAAACTCAGTTCCCAAGCCAACGATTACATCTGGTCACTGTCTCAGGCTGAACCAGGCTGCTCCCGACCCCATATCTGCTCCATCACAAAGACCACCCACTCCCACCTCTGTAATATCGCCTGTCTCAAACTCTGCCTCAGCTTATCTGCTGTGGAAAACATCATCCATGCTTTTGTTACCTCTACTTTCAACTGTTCCAATACTCTCCTGGCTGGCCTTCCATCTTCCACCCTTCGTAAACTTGAGCTAATCCAAAAGTCTGCTGGCCGTATCATAACTTGCACCAAGTCCCGTTCACCCATCAGCCTTGTGCTTGCTGACCTACATTGGCTCCTGGTCCACCAACGCCTTGATTTTCAAATTCTCATCCTCCAGTTCAAATCCCACCATGGCCTCGTTCCTTCCTGTCACTGTAACCTCCTCCAGCCCTACAACCCTCCGAGAACTCTGCATCCCTCCAACTCTGGCCCCTTGTGCATTCCCCACTTCCTTCTCCCCACCATTGGCGGCCGTGCCTTCAGCCATCTAGGCTCTAAGCTCTGGAATTCCATTCCCAAACCTATTTTCCCTTCCACCTCGCCTCCTTTAAGATGCTCCTTAAAACCTACCTCTTTGACCAAGTGTTTGATCACCTGTCCTAATGTATCCTTTTTTGGCTTTATGTCAATTTTTGTCAGATTATGCTCCTGTGAAGCATCTTGGGAAATTTAGCTACATTAAAGGTGCTATATAAATGCAAGTTGTTGTTTGATATTGGGTAATACGGGCACATCCATAAGCCTAAGATGCTCAGACCACTTACGGGAGTGACGAGCACCACTGTACCTGACAGAATATCTAAGGCAAAACCCTAAATTTGTAATAGTTGTCCTATCTGGACAGGCACCAGGAAGCCTACGAGTGCTCTGCGCTGGTAAGTTGCACCGTTTTAGTTGGTTAAGATCCAGCTGTCTGCTGGGCACAACGGGGGTTAGGTGGACTAAACCCACCAAGAGCAGTTTAGCTTACATCAGGCAAAAGGATTTCTCAGCAGTTTGCTTTGGGGACTATTAAGAATGAGGATGAATGTCTGTGCATGCCATCTGGCTGATCAAAAAAATCTCTCAGACACCAATACTACTTTCTGACTTTACCTGAGAATGTGGCAGAATTTGTTCTGTACCACATCTTGAGAAAGATGTTGAATTGTGGATTAAATGATTCGATGTGTTTCTCTTGCGCCAAACCTTGACTCGGGCCCTTGTTAGTTGCTCATTGGACAGGGCGCAGAACTTATTTGCATGAAATGCCATTGAGTTGATGTTCCGGTGAAGAGCGCGGTTCCTTTCCTGGATTGTGTGACTCATCGGAGCATCGGCTCTGATCCTTGGTCTAGCTCCCTGGCGCACAGGACACTAAGCGGACACCGCTCTTCAGCACCACACCGCCCGGCGCACGCTTCCAAAGGAGTCTCCAGCCTGCAGGCAGGTAAACACCTTTCCTGCTCGAGTGGCAATGTGAATGGCTTGTATGTGCTTGGGTTGCTTTCGCCGACTTTGTTGGGAGCTGTTGGTTTTATCCTATTCCCCAGATACTTGCATTGGTAATAGTGTGACTTTTGACAAGTCTGGTTGGCAATGGTGTGATTAAGATATGTTGTACTCAGTACTGTACCAACTTCAGGTCTACAGAGTCCTTGCTCGAGATACACAGGATCACAGCTCCTCTCGTAGGATCAGCTACTGTTTTTTTAAGCAGGGTCTGCACTTCTTGAATTGTCGTGGATCTTATTGACCAGATAACAATTATGTATATATATCTGTTAGGAAGATGCTGTTTTGGAAAATAAAAAGTGGTTTAGTTTTTTGTTTTCCTTCGCGCATGTAAATCATTTGCTCGAGTCGTGACCTGTTATCATCTATAACACAAGCTATTCCACAGAACGAGTTTTGTCAGCAATGCAGAATTGATACTTATCTTGTAACTGCTTTTCAGAGGAGAATTCAAGTCTCTCAACGAAACCGGTTCTGGATTTCTGAAAGAGGCTCTTGGGGGATACGTGGGAGTCTTTCGTTCGAGCTTGCACAAGCAAAACACCTCAAGAGGATGTTGAAAGGCGGCGAGCATTGTTTCCCAAACTCCGACTACATTTCTTCACACGAATCACTGACGTCTTGGGACATTAACGACCCCAAACTGCCCCAGGTGAGTGTAGCTTCTTGGGGCGCTCAAACAGAATTAGGGGCTTCCCACAACATCAGCTCCTGTGAGCAACATCTGGCCGCCTATTGTAACTTGTTTTCTACCTTCTCGTATATATGAAAATATACGCGCGATTAAATTGGAGTGCGTATTAATATACCAACGGAAATTTATTTTAATTCCAGAGATAAAACCTTCATCACAAATTCAATGCGAATTGATGCCTCCATCCCTTTAGTAATTTTATTTTTTGTAATAAATTGAACTATTTCCAGAATCTTGAGCATTTAAAAAGTGTGTTAAAATAACCGTTCCAAAGGGTCGTATTGCTCGATACTGTGAGGGGAAAGTGCAGAATCCCCAGAAATGTGTGTACATGACCTATGGGTCCCTCTCAGTTAAGCGTTGCCAAGTTTCGATCAAAATATTTTGCACATTATAAGGCGCACTCTCACACCCCGTCTTTACAGATACTTATGGATGTAGTTTTGGATTCTGCCCCCCCCCCTTATCGTCTAGTAGTTTCGTTTGTAAAAATTAGAAACATTTCGTCGAGGAATATTTAGATTATTTTCTGACCGTGTTTTAAAGCCGTACAAAGCGACCGCACAAGAAAATTACAATCGTAGCAAATGTACAATCTGTACGTTTTGGTCATTAACTCCCTTACAGACACTGCAACCTAAATGGGCACGTGATTCCCTGAATTTTTTCACATATTACAATGCAGTCGCGATGCAGAATGACTCAAACAGTCTCGCCAACTGAAAATCAAAACAGTTACAAGAAGTGGCGTAAAGTGATAGGTTTGTGTTCGGCCATTCCTCAATTAGCATTTTACAGGAGGTGAGAACATCATGGGGGAACCGACGAGGAAAAGTTTTTGAACCTGGCCGCTGTAGGAGAGCGGAGTTTACTGACCATTTGTCAGTTTGGCTCGGTTGGCAGGTCTCTGGCCTTTGAGTCAGAAGGTGGTACACCCACTCAGGGCATGAACATATCATCTGGGCCCCTTCAGTACAATACTGCAGGGGTGCTGCATTGATGGAAATGTTGTCCTTCGGGTAAGATAGAAAGAGTGGATTTAAAAGATTCCACAGCAATATTTGAAGAAGAGCAGGAATATTCATGTCCTGGCTTATGGCTACCAAATTTGCCTATGTATCACTTCCAAAAAAGAGCAATTCAGTGGCCGTAAAGCACTTTGGAGGTACATGTCAGGCACAATATAAGTGCCACTTCCTTCTTTATTAACCTAGAACGCTTTAGCATCTTTTGGCACTGTAGATATTAATCCAGCTGCTTCTGTAGCAGGCACAGTACTTCTCCAAAACATTTCCCATTGATAGCTTAACATTATGCTTTACTAAGTACAGCTTAAAAAATGAAACACAAAAAGATGTTAAATCAGTTTTTTCTGTATCTTTTGAAAAAGGAACTGCTATGAATTGTAGCATTTCTTTTTCAAATAACAGATAAAATTGGACAAGGGATTTCCTGTTATAAGGTATTAAGATATAACCCATACCTGAAAATATTATATTGTCCATATATCATAATACACTGTACAATTTTTTGGATTTTTACCCTAATTGTTTTAGGCTAATAATATTAAACATCTCTTTGATTGCCCTTTGATATATGACATTTTGTTTTAATGTATCTTTCAAGAACATTATTCTCAAAACAAAGTTCTTTGGTACCACAGATGATCGTGTTTTCCGACAGATGTATTAGTTAATAATGTTCGTTAAAGCCAAGCTCTGAATTGAAATCAACTCATGAAAAAAACAATGGATCTAAATCTATCTGGATGATTTTGTCAAAATTAGAGACATTATGATGAATAACACTCTACACTACAGGTGTTTCTGACAATTTCATTTTTACTGCAGATTGTGATTGAAAGCACATGTATAATAGAAAGCAACTACATTTTAATTATTGTTTAATTTCTCTTCAAAGGATGTGCATCAATTGGATAGTTTCCAGGAATGGACAGATTCCTATGTAAAATTTATTTATAGTGCTGATGATAAAAATGCACAAAGACATCAGAGTGGGTGGGCCATGAGGAATACCAACAACCACAACTGCCACATTCTGAAGAAATCCTGTCTTGGAGTAGTAGTTTGCACCAATGATTGCTCCCTGCCTGATGGTAAAAAGATCTATCAGAGACCTGCCATATGTGACAAGGCACGACAGAAACAACAAAGTAAGTAAAATCTTAATTAATTCTGTAGTTCCTTCACTTATTTGAAATTAATTTATTTTTATTTTTTAATTCTTTTCATTAACTTTGAACAAAACAAAGGGAAACTTATAAAACTAAATTATATTATTATTTCTGGTATCCACAAAACACTCTAGACATATTCAAAGTGAAAGTCCGAACTTTTTCACTGGTCTATTTGGGTCACTAGGTAAATCTAATATAGGAGAATGTTCCATAGAAACATAGAAGATAGGAGCAGGAGTAGGCCATTAGTCCCCTTGAACCTGTTCCGCCATTTAATGAGATCATGGCTGATCATCCAAATTCAGTACCCTGTCCCTGCTTTCTCCCCATATCCCTTTAGCCTTAAGAAATATATCTAACTCCTTCTTGAATATATTTAATGAATTGGCCTCAACTGCCTTGTGTGGTAGAGAATTCCACAGGTTCACCACTCTCTGATGAAGAAATTCCTCCTCATCCCAGTCCTAAATGGCTTACCCCTTATCCTTAGACAGTGGTTCTGGACTCCCCCGCCATTGGGAACATCCTTCCTGCATCTAGTCTGTCTAGTCCTGTTAGAATTCTATAAGTTTCAATGAGATCCCCTCTCATTCTTCTAAACTCTAGAAAATATAAGCCTAATCGACCCAATTTCTCCTCATACATCATTCCTGCCATCCCAGGTATCAGTCTGGTGAATCTTCGCTGCACTCTCTCCATGGCAAGAACATCCTTCCTCAGATAAGGTGATCAAAACTGCACACAATACGCAAGGTGTGGTCTCACCAAGGCCCTGTACAACTGCAGCAAGACATCCTTGCTCCTGTACTCGAATCCTCTCGCTATGAAGGCCAACATACCATTTGCCTTCTTAACCGCCTGCTGCACCTGCATGCTTACCTTCAGCGACTGGTGCACAAGGACACCCAGGTCTCGTTGCACTTCCCCTTTTCCCAATCTATTGCCGTTCAGATAATAATCTGTCTTCCTGTTTTTGCCACCGAAGTGGATAACCTCGCATTTATCCACATTATACTGCATTTGCCATGCATCTGCCCAATCACCCAACCTGTCCAAATCATACTGGAGTTTTTCTGCATCCTCCTCACAGCACACACGCCCACCCAGCTTTGTGTCGTCTGCAAACTTGGAGATATTACATCTAGTTCCCTCGTCTAGATCATTTATATATATTGTGAATAGCTGGGGTCCTAGTACCGATCCCTGCGGTACCCCACTAGTCACTGTCTGCCACTCGGAAAAAGACCCGTTTATTCCAACTCTTTGCTTCCTGTCTGCCAACCAGTTCTCTATCCAAGACAGTACCTTACCCCCAATCCCGTGTGCTTTAACTTTGCACGCTAATCTCTTATGCGGGACGTTATCGAAAGCCTTCTGAAAGTCCAAATACACCACATCCACTGGTTCTCCCTTATCTATTCTACCAGTTACATCCTCAAAAAATTCCAGTAGATTAGTCAAGCATGATTTACCTTTTGTAAATCCATGTTGACTTTGTCCGATCCTGTCACTGTTTTCCAAGTGCTCTGCTATTACATCTTTTATAATGGACTCTAGCATTTTCCCCACTACTGATGTCAGACTTACCAGTCTATAATTCCCCGTTTTCTCTCTACCACCTTTTTTAAATAGTGGGGTTACATTAGCTATCCTCCAATCCATGGGAACTGTTCCAGAGTCCATAGAATTTTGGAAGATGACCAGCAATGCATCTACTATTTCTAGGGCCACTTCCTTAAGTATCCTAGGATGTAGATTATCAAACCCTGGGGATTTATTGGCCTTCAATCCCATCAATTTCCCCAACACCGTTTCCCTACAAATACTGATTTCATTCAATTCCTCCCTCTCATTAGACCCTATGTTCCCCGGCATCTCTGGGAGGTTATTTGTGTCCTCCTTTGTGAAGACAGAACCAAAGTATGTATTTATTTGGTCTGCCATTTCTTTGTTCCCCATTATAAATTCCCCTGATTCTGACTGCAAGGGACCTACGCTTGACTTCACCAATCTTTTTCTCTTCACATATCTATAGAAGCTTTTACAGTCAGTTTCTATGTTCCCTGCAAGCTTACTCTCATAATCTATTTCCCCCCTCTTAATTAATCCCTTTGTCCTCCTTTGCTGAATCCTAAACTGCTCCCAATCCTCAGGTTTGCTGCTTTTTCTGGCCAAATTATATGTCCTCTCCTTGGATCTTATGCTATCCCTAATTTCCCTTGTTAGCCACAGTTGAGTCACCTTTTTTGTTTTATTTTTATGCCAAACAGGGATGAACAAATTCTGCAGTTCATCCATGCGATCTTTAAATGTTTGCCATTGCCTATCCACCGTCAACCCTTTAAGTAACGTTCCCCAATCCATCCGAGCCAACTCGTGCCTCATACCATCGTAGTTTCCTTTATTTAAATTCAGGATCCTAGTCTCTGAGTCAACTACTTCACTCTCCATTTTAATGAAGAATTCTATCATATTATGATCGCTCCGCCCCAAGGGGCCTCGCACAACAAGATTGCTAATTAATCCTTTCTCATTACATAATACCCAGTCTAAGATGGCCTGATCTCTAGTTGATTCCTCGACATATTGGTCCAGGAAACCATCCCGTATACACTCTAGGAATTCCTCCTCCACAGTATTGTTACTAATTTGGTTATCCCAATCTATATGTAGATTAAAGTCACCCATGATAACTGCTGTGCTCTTATTGCACGCATCTCTAATTTCCCATTTAATGCCATCCCCAACCTCAGCATTACTGTTTGGGGGTCTGTATACAACTCCCACTAATGTTTTCTGCCCCTTGGTATTTCTCAGCTCTGCCCATACAGATTCCACATCATCAGAGCTAATATCCTTCCTTACTATTGTGTTAATCTCCTCTTTAACCAGCAATGCTACCCCACCTCCTTTTCCTTTTTTCCTGTCCTTCCTGAATATTGAATACCCCTGGATGTTGAATTCCCAGACTTGGTCATCCTGGAGCCATGTAATCCCAATTATATCATATCCGTTTACATCTATTTGCGCAGCTAATTCATCCACCTTATTACGAATGCTCCTCGCATTAAGACACAAAGCCTTCAGGCTTGATTTTTTAACACTTAGTCCTTTTAGAATTATTATTTACTGTGGCCCTGTTTGATTTACACCCTTGATTTCTCTGCCTTCCACTTTTGCTTTTCTCCTTCCTGTCTTTTGTTTCTGTCCTTGCTTCCCTTTCCTCTGTCTCCCTGCACAGGTTCCCAATCCCCTGCCATTTTAGTTTAAACCCTCCCCAACAGCACTAGCAAACACTCCCCCTTGGACATCGGTTCCGGTCCCACCCAGGTGCAAACCGTCCAGTTCGTACTGGTCCCACCTCCCCCAGAACCGGTTCCAATGTCCCAGGAATTTGAATCCCTTCCCCTTGCACCATTCCTCTAGCCACGTATTCATCTGAAATATCCTTCTATTTCTACTCTGACTAGCACGTGGCACTGGTAGCAATCCTGAGATTACTACTTTTGAGGTCCTATTTTTTAATTTACCTCCTAACTCCCTATATTCAGCTTTTAGGACCTCATCCCGTTTTTTACCTATATCGTTGGTACCTATATGTACCATGACAACTGGCTGTTCACCCTCCCCCTCCAGAATGCCCTGCAGCCGCAAACTCTTGCTATTTTGTAAATATACAATTCACATTTACACCGAGAAATGTACAGGAACACAAAAAAATGGATCAAGTGATACCAGAACTGCAAGGTTACACCTATCAGGAAAGGTCTCTTCTCTTGAAAAGAGAAGGCTAAGGGGTGACCTAATAGAGGTCTTTAAAATGAAAGAGTCAACACAGAGGGAGTGTTTCCACTTGTGGGGAAGAGCAAAACTAGAGGCCATCAATATAAGATAGATACCAAGAAATCAAATAGGGAATTCAGGAGAAACTTCTTTACCCAGAGAGTGGTGAGAATGTGGAACTCGCTACTACAGGGAGTGGTTGAGGCAAATAGTATAGATACATTAAAGTGGAAGCTAGATAAGCAGATGAGGGAGGAGGGAATAGAGAGTTATGCTGATAGAGTTCGATAAGGAAGGATGGAAGTAGGCTCGAGTGGAGCATAAACGCCATCATGGACTGGTTGGGCCGAATGGCCTGTTTCAGTGCTGTATATTCTAATTTAATTCTATGTAAATGAGTTTGTATTCATTAGTTCAATAGCTGACCTATTATAACATAGGAAAATATCTGAAATTGTTTAGTTATGTTTGTGTTAAATTCATGTTGGTGAAAGCTAGCAGCAGTACTTGAACCAACAAAATTTATGATGCGCAAAGCTTACGTTTTTTTTCTGGGCAAGCCCTCGATAAATTTTACATGCCTGATTACCTATCGTAGCTGTCCGAACTAATAATGGTTTTGAGAGTTCAATAGCAGTCTCCTATCATGGCTTCGTCGCTGGAACTGCAACCCTATAAAGCATGACCATCTGGATTCTGTTGCTGGATATCAGATTTGAACCCAGTTGGTCATGCTTTGCAGGGCTGTGGTACATTTACTCCAAGGTGACACTGTGAACAGAAGCTGAATTTGAACACACTAGAAAAACAAACTAATTTCCTCTCCTAATGCTGCATGTCTGTCAACTTGTCTCCTTTTCCGATCCCCATGCATCTGTCCCAATTCCCTTTCCCACCCAGTTCATCCCAGTGTTTCAATGGAATGGATCAGAGTAAATGCATAGAGCAAGTGGGAAATTGGAGGTGGTTGGGGGAAGGAAGGACTGATCCTGTCAATCACTATCTGGATCCCAAGATAATTTGAGCATTTGCTAAATGGCAAGTCTTGTACTAAATTTGTTATGATATAAAGCAAGCTATATAATAATGTACTGAAAAAATATTTTGGGGTGCAAGTGCAGATAGATAAAGTTATTATAAAAGGCCAAAAGCAATTTGGGCTTTGTAAATATTAGCATGGAGTACAAGAGTAAAGATAACTTTGTACAAAGCATTGGTAAGGCCATAGTTATACAATAGTGTGTGTAGTTTTGGGTTCCCCATTATAGAAAGAGCATTAAAACTATAGAGAGCGTACGGCATAGATTCATCAAGATGATACCAGGGATGGGAAACTGCTATTATATTCATTTGTGAATACAGAACTTTTGTAACTTTGTTTGAGCTGAACATAAGTTAATACCGTGCTCAAAACAGACATTTCCACAGATTTCAAAACATCTCATAGGAGCACAAGGCAATCCTTCCACAGTTATGAGGAGAGACTTGAGAGTATTTCCTTTGAAGCAGAGAAAGCTAAAAGGAGATTTAAGAGAGTTAAACAAATTACGACAGGTTTTGTTGGAATGACTAGGGAAAGACTATTTTATTGTTTGGAGAGCAATTGATGGTGAAGTGAGGGGTTAGGCGAAGTTTCTTTATGCAGGAGCACAAAATGTTTTGCTATAAAAGTGGTTGATGCAGCGATTAGTGCATATCTTAAGGGAATATTGAATAAATATTTGAAGCAGAGGAAGACACAGAGCTATGGGGCGATAGCAGGGCAGTAGAGTTAGTTTTGGATTGCTCTAGTAAAAAGCCGGCACAAACACGATGGGCCCAAGGACTTCCTTATGTGGTTCTGGATTTCAGTGAAAAGTATGATCCAAACTGTAATACAATAAGCAGATAACTACAATTCACCACCTAATACGTCATTCAAATATATATTTTTAAATAGAGGACTTTGCATGGCAAAGTATATATTTGATGATATTTTAATTCCACAATTGTCTACTTCACCAGTGGAATACAAATACATATACTGTTTCGATCCAAGAATGTCTAGCAATTTCTTTTTAGATTTTCTATTAGGTTTTAAATTGATATTCTGGTATTGGGAATATAAAAGAATAGATTTGCTGAGGAGTCCAAGATCATTTGAGAGTTTGCTGGCAGCCAGATGAATAGACTCTCTCTCCACATTTGTTTATTGTAATAAATGGGTACATTACCTATACTTGCACTCAGTTCTAGAAAATTAGTTCTATTTGTCCATGTTAAATGAAAAAAAAGGAAATATGAAGTATGGCGGTTATATTTTCTGGAATTGGCTACATTTGCATTATCTGAAACGTATGAAAACATAGGAAAGGCTTTGGAGAGGGTACAGAAGAGATTTACTAGAATGGTTCCAGGGATGAGGGATTATAGTTACGTGATAGACTGGAGAAGCTGGGGTTGTTCCCCATAGAGCAGAGAAGGCCAAGAGGTGATTTGATAGAGGTGTTTAAAATCATGAAGGGTTTAGATAGAGTAAATAAAGAGAAACTGTTTCCAATGACTGAAGGGTCGATAACCAGAGGGCAGAGATTTAAGGTGATTGGCAAAAGAACCAGAGGTGACATGAGGAAGAACTTTTTTATGCAACGAGTGGTGAGGATTTGGAATGCACTGCCTGATAGGGTGGTGGAAACAGATTCAATAGTAGCTTTCAAAAGGGAATTGGATAAATACTTCAAGGAGAAAAAATTGCAGGAATATGGGGAAAGAGTGGGGGAGTGGGACGAACTGGATTGCTCTTCAAAAGAGCCGGTGCAGACTCGATGGGCTGAATGGCCTCCTTCTATGCTGTAATATTCTATGATTAGCTGTTCAATACTTTCATGGTGCAACTCATGTACAACAGGATCCTCATCTATCCCCTTCCCCCATGAAAGACAGATAAACACTGGAGGAGAAACCCTCGGCTAATTTAGGGGGAAATAACACTCTGGGAAATTCCTCTCCGACCCCAGAAGGTGAGCTAACAAGTTCCAGGCAGTCATAGATGGTGGTATCTCAAACTGCATTTTCTAAAGACCACTCCAGGAAAGAAGAAATAACTTCACAATAAGAATATCAGCTATTTTTGGTTAGTTTAATATAATTGCTACCTGTTACGTATCATTGCATTCCACTACCGTCCTATGATACAACAGTTATACCGATCCAGCTCAGTTCCACTGTCTTGATATTGTTTCAAGTGCTTATTGATGTCACACCTCTCGGACTTAAGTGTCTGATCATCAAAAAAAAAACATTGTCTTCGACATTTTAATCTTGAAGGCTGCTTCCCAAATAGAACTTTGCATCCACCTGCAGAGCAACTGGACCTCAAGGCCTTTGAACTTGCAATGTCTCACTGGCACATAAAAGTACTACAATAGAAGGCTGTTTATCTGGTCCTTCTCTACTTTCAAGACTTAGTCTGCAACAGTTATGGATGGTGCACAGCACAGTAATTCATTCTAGGAACAAATGCGGAGTTTTTTCATCTTCTGCAATGACTCTTTCCAGATCAGTTATAGAACCACTTAGTAACATTATGGCCAGAGCCAACAGCTGTAAACAGTTAGAGCTCATGAATCTCCTTTGCCAATAATGGGATTCACCAGAATGTCATCTCAGTAAGAACTGCCCATAGACTTTTGACATTTAGAGAGTCGAAAGAGTCCAGTCTCTCAACTGTCTATCATTCTCTTGGAGCAGTTGATTATTTTCTGAATTTAATCTATTTGCTTGGAGTCCAGGAGGAATTTAGAGATGGAGATAGCAACGAGATCCCTGACTGACGAAGACAATAAAAATTCTTCGCACTGTTAAATGTACACTGAGCCAATCTCTTTCCCACTGTCAACAAAGGCTTGGCTAGTGAATAGTTATAATTCTTGGAGAAAGGTGTTCCTCTTCACAAGCAGATGATCTTCAGAAAGGCTTCCATCAACAAGCCTTATATGATATAGATATTCCAAAATTGGCAGAACATCTAAGTTTGAAACCAAGCTGCATACATGTACACAGCATTCATAGCAATCTTTCACCTTAATTTGCCAGAAGGTCTTTGGAAGATCATTTCCTTCTCCCAATTTATGAAGGGAGCCTGACAAAACCTTATGTGGATTAATAGAAGCATCACATACGAACAAATGAACAATGACGGACAGATAAAGATCCTTTGGTCCATCGAGCCTGTCTCTCACAATTGTGATGCCTTGTGTATCACAATATATACACTCTCCAACCCACCCGAAACCATGTGATCTCCTGGGAGGGGCGAAAAACCAGATAAAAAACCCAGGCCAATTTGGAGGAAAAATGTCTGGGAAATTCCTCTCCGACCCATATAGGCGATTGAAACTAGCCCAGGAGATCACTCTGGCCCTGAATTCCCTGCAGTAACTAGTAAGAGGTGATCTCCGCCCCAGCCAGAAACCTGTCCAGCCCTTGCCTGAAGGAATTTAGTGAATCAGCGTCCATCGCATTAGCCGGCACCTGTTCCAGAGGTCCACTATTCTCTGGGAAAAGAATCACCTCCTGACATCTAACCTAGATCTAGCCTTATACAACTTCAATTTGTGACCCTGGTCCTACCTAACCTATTTAATGGAATTAAACTGTCAACTGGAATACAAAATATTCCCTTCATTATCTTATAAACCTCAATCAGATCACCTCTAAGTCTACACTTCTCTAAAGTGTAGAGTCATAACTCTTTTAGCCTACCTTGATAACTAAGGTGCTTTAGACTGGGAATTAGTCTAGTGGCCCTCCTCTGCACCCTCTCCAAAGCCTCAATATCACCCACCATGTGAGGAGACCAAAACTGGACACCGTATTCCAAGTGAGGCCTGACCAAGGGCTTGTACAAGGACAAAACAGTATGCCTCATCTTCTACTCAGTTGCCCTATGGATATACCCCAACACCCTACTTGTTCTAGCTATCGCTTCACGACATTGCTCATGTACCTTTAAAGATGTATGCACTAGAATGCCCAAATCTCATTCTATCTCCACCTTCTTTAATGCTTTTCCCTGAAGGGTGTATGAATGTTGAGCATTTTCCCTGCCCACATGCATAACACTGCACTTATCCAAGTTATACATCATTTGCCAGTCATGAGCCCAATTTCCCAACACATTAAGATCCGCCTGAAGCAGACAAGCATCGTCTACAGTCTTAACACTCGCACAGATCTTGGTATCATCTGCAAATTTGCAAATTGTGCCCCCAACACCTACATTCAGATCAGTAATAAAAATAGTAAAGAGTAACGGTCCCAACACTGATCCCTGCGGGACACCACTGGTGACTGGTCTCCAAACAGATCCAAATCCATCTATAACTACTTTTTGCCTACATCCTGCCAGCCAGTTCTCAGTCCAGCTCAATATATTACCACTAATACCAGAGGCTTCGATCTTACAGAAAAGCCTCTTCTGTGGTACCTTATCAAGAGCTTTTTGGAAGTCTAAGTAGACAATGTCTACTAGGCTTCCCGCATCCACCAACTTTGTAATTTCTTCAAAAAATACAATTAGATTTGTAAGACATGACCTTTTTATGAAGCCATGTTGGGTGTCCCCAATATGTCCCTCTCTATCCAAGCATTCATATATTGCATTCCTAATGATTCCCCCAAGCATCCTAATTATTACTGATGTTAAACTAATCACCGCAGATACTTAAGCCAAGCTTCCAAGATCCATGATAGGAGAATTCCACCAAATTTTAAGGAAATCCTGACAAACCAGATCTGAATTTGATTCTCTCGCAGTTTACTTACCTGTCTTTACCTGCTGCCAGTGGTTAACAGTTATTACATTAGCCACTGCACTGTAGATGTTGGCTCCAAATGGCTTTGTGAGCGCAATTGACTGCTTCTTGCAACTCGTGAAAGCCAAAAGTGAAAGAAAGCAACTTTCTGTACCGCTGGTGCTGCTGTTCAGGCAAGCTGATGGAGATTGCAAGATGGCTAATTAAAGCAGTTGCCATTTTCCCCTTATTATGGAGCATGGCTGCAGGTCTTCCTGTTACAGGTGTCAGAGATTGGTCAGGGAAGGCGTGGTTGGCTGCAGCCTTCTCAAACACTGAAAATAAAAGAATACTTGCATTTATGTAACGCCTTATCATGTTGCCAAAATATCTCACATATTGAATTACTTTTGGAGTGCAGTAACTATTTAGGCAAAATCCCAGAAACATTACATACATTAAATGAACCGCAGTAACCTTTGTAGGCAAACGTGGCAGCCATTTTATGCACAACAAGATCTCACAAATTGAATGACCAGTTAATCTCTTTTTGACGGTGTCAATTGAAAGGAAATGTTAGCTAGCACTCAAGGAGAACCTTCTATTCTTCAAATAGTGACACAGGATCTTTGATGTCCATCTGTCACCACTAGAATAGGCAGACATGGTCTTTGTTTAATGACATCCAAAAGGTGGCACCACTGACAATGAGCACACTCCAGTGTTAATTTGCAGTGTCAGCCTAGATTATGTGCTTATGTCCGAGAGTGGAGCTAAAACCCCAAACCCATAACCTTCTGACTCAACTATGAGTGCCTATCAACTAAGCCAAGCTGACACAAACACTGGTGGTATTTGTTAAGGGAGATATGCTGGCCAGTACATTGGAAGAACTTCCTACTCTTTGAGCAGTAGTACCATAGGATGCTTAATGCTCACCTGAACAGATAAATGGGACCTCAGATTAATGCCTCGTCTGAAGGATGGTTTTGTTTCTCGGACATGTTGCGGTAGTCCATATGTTAGCGATACACCCAGTGGATAGAGTAATGTCAAGTGTGGATGGATCATCTCAGTTTTCTGCAGCCAGAAAGAATTGTTGACTATGCACCTCCCTTCTCTTTTCATCTCCGTACAGTTGAAAATAACATTACCCACAAATATTCTGAATAAAAACCTGAACACAAAGGAAAAGGTAGATTGATGTCAATGAACAGAAAACTATAGAAACCTAAAAAAAAAACCAATTAATATTGTAAATGGAGTAACAAACCAACATGTGTCATTGAAGAACTCAGTCAGCTCTGAGGACCACTATAATGGCAGCTTTAATTGAGGGAGATCCTTGCACATGTCAGGTGAAACATTAAACTGAGGCATTTTGGTCAACATTGCTGAACAGCCATTAACAAGCTTAGCTGCTGTTGCCCATGTAATTTGCGCTACTATTCAGTGCACCATTCAACCAGAAGGAGCAACTTCTTTACAAGGGTTACAAGCTTATGAATTTGGCATTAAATTCCATGCCTGAAATGCTTCAGCAGTAGTGTTGAATTAACACGTGATAACTGATCAACCACAGGAATTCTGGGACCGTAATAGCAGTATACATTAATATTTAATCATCGGCATTTCTTGGCCATAGTGTTTGATTTATTTTAACAGAGTTTTAGTACAATACTGAGGTTTAGTCACTTGCTTTCTCTTTTATCTAACTTTGCATCCAGTGAAATTGTCAATTTGCTGTTTGAGCATTTTATTACCGGCAGGTTAGTAAAAGATGGTTTGTTTTAATGCAAATCAGAGGTTACAGCAACTGACTTGTATTTTATAATGTAGGAAGATTAATTTTGATTTTGATCAGCTAAATTATAGTATTTCTAATGTAAATTATGCTCATCTTGCCAAAAAAAGGCACTGAAACAGCTTCACATGGCTTGTAAACCAGGGCTTTATTATCATTTTAGTTGCACAACTAACATTAAATTCTATTATATATAAAGACAAAACTCAGTTTCCACTCTAAAGGCATCTGTTTTGGATGCTTCTGACGTCCAACTGTTTTGCTTTACAAATAAACAGAAAAAGATAGTGGAAATACACTCCCAAAGAAAGAATAAAATCACCGTTGGGTTTTGGGGAAATGGCAGAACGTTGGATTGGTGATATAATTT
Organism: Squalus acanthias; assembly: GCA_030390025.1. Classification (NCBI taxonomy): domain Eukaryota; kingdom Metazoa; phylum Chordata; class Chondrichthyes; order Squaliformes; family Squalidae; genus Squalus; species Squalus acanthias. The sequence continues at coordinate 23,990,243 of CM059433.1, read as the reverse complement.
TATAATCGGATAACACCCCAACGTCACTGTCGTTATGGTTTTATTTAAAAATAATTCGATTGTTGGAGTCTGTTCCCCCATCTGAAGTATACTTTATCATCTATATGCTGAACATGGTAAAAATAATATAAATATGTATGTTCAAAATATTGGCCCAAAAATTAGACCTAATACGCGAGAGTACGCACTGTGTACTCTCGCGTATTAGGTCTCCAACTGCCGGTTTCCTGCATGCACTGCGCATGCGCGGGAAACCGGCACTTCGTGAATTCAAAAGGGGGCGGTTCCTAAGTGAACCGCGTGTGCACTACAGGCAGTGCACTTAGTTATTTTTTCAGCTTTGAACGCGCAGGTAAGTGGATTACATTTTACACATAAAGAAAGCAGGCGTAGGACCCCCTTTTTACAAGGTAAGTAGTTAATTAAGTGTTATTTTAAATTTTTTTCAACAGGTTTATCTTTTTTAGAGACTTTAAAGAAAGGTACGTTTATTTTTATAACTTTTAAAAAGATTTTAAATTTTTTCAAAAATTTTATTTTTTGTTTAAAGTGGTTAATTTATTTAACTATACTTATTTTATTAATGTGATGGCTTTTAAAAAAAAAATTAATTGAGGTTTAGCTGTTCTTTTGGGGGGGGTATAGTATTCATAGCTTTGACAGGTCTTCCTGTCAAAACTATGAATGAAAGATGGTGTGCTGCCATTGGCTCTAACTGAATCACGTGATCCCAGAGCTCGCACGAACTAATTGCGTCTCTGGGTCACGCAAGCACTGCACGGTTCCAAGAGAGAGAGCCTTTCAGACTAAAGTTCGTGTGGGCCCGGAGCAAAAAGGTAGGCGCGGAGTGCGATATCGCGGGGATTCCTTACCCCCGCGGGAACCCTCACTGTTTAATTTCTGGGCCAATAACATAGACAAGTGTGTATTTCAGGGACATTGGTGCTAGAACCATGACGTGTTGATAAACCATTCAGGCACTCTTAACTGTTGTACAATGCCTGATAAAACAGCCCTACAAAGTGACTCAACTGATATGCCAATGAGTGTGTACACTATTTATTATTATACTCTTATTTATAAAAATAACAATTGCACATAATTTCTCTAAAACTTGCAGGTTTTGTTTTATTGTTGTACACATACATTGAAAGGAGAGAACAATGGGAGTTGAACATTTACAGTCACTGACCGTGTCAAGAGTGAATAAGACTTTGAATATTTTGGCACAAGGCGAAGTGAAGTGCAAAGCAGTAACGTCACGGTAGAAAGTTCAGTATTAGAATTAGTTTCCATATCTATTTATTAAAAATGAAAAACAATTCTTCAGGGCTTTTTCATACGGTCAGTCAACTATATATCCTAATGCTAAAGAAGACCACAGTTAAATCGCATTATTGTGAACAGTATTGTTTTCATTAGGTAACACATAAGGGATGGATAGTAATGTTTTCCAAAAGCCACAACATGGAAACACAACAGCAGGAGACTTGTAATTATAAATATGGGAAAATGATCTGACTGTACAGGAAACAAGAGTAGTTACTGTTTTGCTATTCTAAATGTGGTCACTTTGTGCACTCATTTTATATTTTTCCATAAAATTGGAGTATATGTTACAGAGGCATCAGGTAATCTTCAACATGTTCTACGGGTTTTATGTTGCTGGTATGAGATCTCATTGATGACATTTTTTGCATTTTAATTCATTGTGACTAGTGACAAGTGAAATTGTTCAGCAGTTTGTTGGGATTCATAATAGCCATCAGAATGTGAGAGGAGGAAATAAACCAGCTTCCTTTGTATTCAGCAATTCAAGCCCATGTTGGAGAGTCAAAAGAACAGTTTGTTAAAAAAACAATTTGTGCCTCCGAGTCAACCTAAAGCATACAGTTTTCATGAGCCAAAGTAATTTTGTGAAGATATGGGCAAACATCAGATTATTTTAGCAATATTAGGGGAGAATGGAGCTGGCAACTTATTTATTGTTGAGCATGTGTATAAGCATAGTCTATATAGTAATAGATCCAATTAATGCTCAGACTAAAAATTATTTGGAAGGTAAAAGAAGTTTGCCTCAAGTTCTTTTCCCATATTTGACACTAAACTAAAAATGTGCCGATAAAATCAGCGATGCATCGTATGAAATTTGCTCTCACTTTGAATCTGACAGTTAACCCCGTCATCTGATAGATGATCCTTCTCTCACCTCTAGTTTCCAACCTCACTTGCCTCTATTTTATCTACACTATTGTGGTCATTGCTCCTCTCTCATGCCACCCAAGGTCCAAATTCTCCATGCTATATGCTCTTCCTTCTCCCTACATCCTCACTGTGTTGAAATCAACACTCGGTACACTCTCTCCCACTCAAACTCATTCTTCCTGAGCACCCTTAAACTGTGGACCTCTTAACCTTCCTTAGTCTTCCCCTGCTCCCACAATCTTCAGGCTTTTAAACCACAGGTTAAGTATTACCTAAAGACTACTTCTGAATTTACTTAATTTCTCTCTTTTCAATCTTAGTGTTGTCCTAATTACGGTCCTTGGCCTTTCACCTACGTTCCTCAATAAAATGGGAGGGAGGCCCATATGACGACTCAGTACCATAAGCAGAGTCTTATAACTTGCCTGCTTAATACATTTATTTGTCTATATTTTTCTAAATATAGTTTTCCTGTAACATTTATAAAACCTGCTCAGCCTGTATTTAACCTGTGCCATTACCCTGATAGTAGTAAAATCAGCAAGGGAACAGATCAAACAGCTGCGCCCCTGCAGTCTATCCAATACACAACCCTTTAGGGATATTAACACGTACACTTTAAAATAGTGGCTGATTAAAAGTCTTCATCTTACCTGGGCAGAAGACGTACAAACTACAGAAAACATAGCTAGGAACTTAAAAACACACAAGGGTAGAAAGACAGAAATCTCACTGACAAAACATTTGTAGAGACTGAATTAAAGGTTCTGTAGTAAGTATACAGGCACATTTGAAAACTACTGTCTAAAAATGAATAAATGCAATTAATAAATGTATTCTAGTACATCAGTGAAGCATCTTCCAATGTGTTCTAGTACATCAGTGAAGCGTCTTCCAATGTATTCTAGTACATCAGTGAAGCGTCTTCCAATATATTCTAGTATATCTGTAAAGGTCATCTTACTAGGAAGACATTGGGTGGGATTTCTTTGAGGAAATATTGACTGGAATAATGCTGTGGGATATTTTTCCACACACCAGGATTAATCTTTGTAATTTTAAACACAAGTTTCATTCTCTGTCTTGATCTATGCTATACATTTTACAATTATTAAAAATGTTTTAGTTACATTGAGTACTGATTACATCAGTCAGAATTAGCTTGAACAATTTACTGGGTGGCCTTAAAAGGATTTGAATTAAAATCAGTAGAGGTAGAAGCATGAACTGTAAATGTTGGCTCCCTCAGAGTACTGCGGGTAGCTACCCCTCCATACCTGTACCCCCGACACCATTAGCACTCCCAGTCTAAACAAAAATCATGGAAAATAGACCAAAATAAACAAATGTTATTGTTAAGCAGAATTTTTAAAACTCATTCTTAAAAGGGGTCCTCATGATGACATTAGCCCAGAAATTCCGTTCGCAGCCCTCCCGCGGGCGGAGGGCTGCGAACCGGAAAGATCTGCGCCTGGACCGGAGAGCTCCCAGGAGGCGCAGAATTCCATTGCTGTGCCTCTTCAAACTGCTGGTGTGCAGGGCACGCGTATCCCAGGGGCGCAGGCGGATCGCAGCGTCCCTGGGATCACGTGGGCCATGGGGAGCCAATCAGAGCAGGGAATCTCCATTCATAGATTTGACAGGAAGACCTGTCAAATCTATGAATAGAGATCAGCCCCAAAACATAAGTAAAACTTCAAATAATTTTTTTTTAAAAATCACATTTTTAAAATGACTATAAATTACATAAATTAACTATTTTAAACAAAAATTTAAATTTTTGAAAAAAATAATTAAAGTTTTTAACGGGTCTAAAAAAAGACTTACCTTTCATTAAAGTATTTTAAAATGCTAAATCAGTGGAAACATTTTTTTTTACTTTCTTAAACTATTAGCCTGGTAAAAGCAGGCCTTGCACCTGCTTTTCTAGGCGCAGCTGTTCCCGACTTACCTGGACTGATAAAACTGAAAAAAATGGAAGTTTCTGACGTACGCGCTGCCTATCCGGCGCAGGCGTTTGTCCAGTCAAGCCCTTTCTGCAGAGAACGGAAGTTCCGGTTTCCAGCGCATGCGCAGTGCATGCGTGAAACCGGCACTTCCGTTGGCCCTACGGGTGAGTACACAGCGCGTACACACCCGTAGGGAACGGAATTTCTAGGCCATTCTCTTTAAGAACTATGATATAGAATCCTGAAAATTGATCGGAAGTGGCTCTGCATTTTTGTGTTCAGTAACAATGTAGCACTCACTGCCTCCATCTTCCAAAATTGCGTGTTTATAAAATCGTGTGACGAACCACAAGTTGGGCACAGCCATAGCCAATTGAAAAGATGTAGTTCATATCAGAGAAATTTTCCATCAACCTTTCAAAAGCCTACAGGAAGTGACTGAACAGACATTAAGCCTGTTTAGAGATAGAGGGGAAAGATAGAAAGTGTGGGGTTGAGATTAGTAAAATAAAAAATGGACAGGTTCGTTAGGCCAAATGGCCTTTTCCTGTTCTTAAAGTTTCCCATAGGAGACACTAGCTACTGAAAACCAGTTGGGAAGGAATTAATTAACATAATTCACATAAATACAAATGTCCCAAATGAACAAAGGCTGGAAGCAGAATGATAGGAAGTCACTGAAATACCAAGAATTTAAAGTTTTTTTTTGTCAACTAGGTATCTGAATGGGTTTTTGAAACCCATCACCATGTTTAGGAGTATTCAAACCAAGTTAATGAGAATCCACACAGAGAGATCTTCTGTTTGCCTGATATAGAAGGAACAGTTTTCCCATAGGGACACCAACCCATTTATTCAGAGAGGCCTGACCCGGTTCCAATCTTCCATCACCAGCTGTTGTTGTAATGCCATCTTGCCCCTCGGATAGTTACTAGGTAGATCATTACACAACTGACAAGTTCAGCTGAGTTCTCGCTAAGTGAATAGCTGGACCAGGAATTCAAGAATGGTACGATGAGCAGCACAACTCACCATAAAATATGTTAGTGCATTGCCACCATCCGCCTGAATACAGCATGGACACAGCATAACTGGAAAAGATAAAGTCCAAAAGTGCCCTTCACCCAAAGACTAAAGTTGGTATCTGCCAGCACCCCAATATACTGATATGAATAAATAAAAGGGGAAGAGCAACAAGCACAATCAGATTTATTGGAATGTATATCAATTAGCAAAGAAACCACACTTGCAGTTTCCAAGTTGTATAATCTAATCGATCAAAAGACTTACCTGCAGCCCCATGGCAGTTAGACTTCACTTTAATCCTTTGGGAGACAAGCTAAAACAGACTGGAATATGCTTGACAGTGTTACATCTCAATCACTGGCAATCAAGTCAGTTCACAGGCCAGTTTTATATGATCTTTTTGCTCACTATCGTGCATAACACTGAATCATGAGGCAATACCATAAATCTCCAAGCTGTACATATTCTAATCAGAAACTATGCAAGTGGTTTGAGATTGAGCGATTCCAGCAGATGCACTTAGTTCTGTGTGTAATCTTTATATTTTTTTAAATCTCTCCCAGTCCAAAATTTGTGCTTTCTTCCACTTCCAGCTTGGGTAGATGACTTATTCCTTGTTCTCTGCCAAGAGTGAGCTCCAATTTTCAGTACCTCCATCAGTAGACTTGTCTCTTGTATGACACTTCTCAAAGTGGCACAGGCAAAATTGAGAAATCACTATGTGGGAAATTGCAGGAGAGAACCTACATGCTGTCACTCCACAGTGCAATACATCAGTGTATTAATGTGCTCCACCAACAGGCAGCCTTTGCCTTCCAGGTAGGTTGTTGAAATAACAGAAGTCATGTGACAATTTACACAGTGTTAACATGACAAAATGTACCTTCACAGCATTTATATTCAAAATGAGGTATTAACATGACAAAAAATACATTATTACAGCAAATAAAATCATTCACTTAACTGCTATACTTATTCAGTTAATAGGAGTAAATACAGTGACTGATTTGGAATTTTTAAGCTATTTTCATTTAACAATGGTTAACACCAGTCTGGTTTTCGACTTGTTTGATTTTTGACTACAGTATGTGGCAATTTCTAAAATGTAAACTGATCAGAAGTCCAATTTTTAAAACGTTCCTTCTCTATTCCCAGTTACTTCTACTGCTGGTGCCATTATTTAAGATTTTCTGTGAACTTGCTACAGAAGAAAAGCAAGCATCAGACCTTGAGCTGTGATTCCCACAGCCCCTGTCCCTTGTATGTGGCAATCCTACTTAAACATTCGTAGAGTTGATGAAATATATAAGTCTTTTTCTTTTGGATGAGACGTTAAACCGAGGCCACGCCTGCTCTCTCAGGTGGATGTAAAAGATCCCATGGCCCTATTTCGAAGAAGAGCAGGGGAGTTCTCCCTGGTGTCCTGGCCAATATTTATCCCTCAATCAACTCCTAATAACAGATTATCTGATCATTATATTGCTGTTTGTGGGACCTTGCTGTGCACAAGTTGGCTGCCATGTTTCCTACATTACAACAGTGACTACACTTCAAAAAAGTACTTCATTGGCTGTAAAGCGCTTTGGGACATCCCACGTTCATGAAAGGCGCTATATAAAAGTAAGTTATTTTTTTTTCTAACTGGAACCTCGTATTTAGGGTAATATGTACCATGTACCATCAGTAAAGCAAAAAAAAAGTCTCCAAGTGCCTTAAAATTGCCTTTGTTATTACAGAGAAATGTTGTCCAAACTGTGGTGCACCCTTGAATCTCATGCCCTGTCGAGGTCATGGTGGCTATCCTGTCACCAACTTCTGGAGACATGAAGGAAAATGCATATTTTTTCAGGTTGGTTTTTATTTCTTTCTAAAACAAATGTGGACATGCGCACATCGTCAAGTACTACAAATATGTTCACTGAAGGGACATTTGGACTGTTGAATTTGATAAAGTTTTAGTTTTTAAGAAGAATTTCAGTGGCATGTGCAATTACAGGCAAGAAAGTTGCAACAACTGGACACAGAGGTTTTGTTCATTTGAATACGTTTTTAATCATTTTCTTAAGTCAAAATTGTGAAAAAAATGTTAAAATGAATGTCGGACACTTTACCGATTGCTTTAGTTCAATAAAGAAAGGTTTCCCAAAGGTACAACTTGCAATCACTAAACCAGTTGGAAAAAATAGCATTTTTTAGGGCAAAGTCAGCATGAAAAATACAGGACTGTACTAAAAAAAAGTTAAAGATAAACAAAAAGGAAAAAGAGGTATATTTACTACAGGTTTTTAAGGCAGAAATATTCCATCAATTTTGTTTACATAAAATGACATTTATTCTTGATTTTTAAAAAGGCATTTTCTACATTTATCACCATTCATGAAATAGACTAGTTTACTTTTTAGGTCAACTTTTTAAAATACCCCATTAGTGCATATTTTGTCACACTGTACTGGTATCCCGTGATTGTGTTAGTTTTGTTAATGAGAATAAACAGTAGAAAGATCCACTAACAATCTGTGTAACACCAGCAAGTTCTCTTAAATCAGTAGCTAATTGTCTTTGTTAATCATCAGTCATTGAGCAAATTACAAACCAGAACCTAGTCGTAATTTTCAACTTTGATTAATTTATACACAGCAGTATGTATATAAACAAATCTTGCAGCTAGTGTGTACAAATCGAAGTGTGACGAGCATAACAAGTATATTCAAGGCTGAGATAGATTTTTGGACTCGAGGGGAATCAAAGGATATGGGGATCGGGTGGGAAAGTGGAGTTGAGGTTGAAGATCAGCCATGATCTTATTGAATGGCGGAGCAGGCTCGAGGGGCTGTATGGCCTCCTCCTGCTCCTATTTCTTATGTAACAAAATAGAGAAAGCCAATCTTTTCATACTGGTTTCTTCTGACTTGGATCCAAAAATGTATAAGGACCTTCCAAATTTGCAACCTTTGCTCACCATAATAACCCTGACTGACCTCCGTATTTAGAGCAGACTTGGTGGTCTTACAGGGACAAGTCACTTTAAACACAATTCCAACTTCACAGCAGAATAATACATCGCACAATATGGGATAATGGTTTGTCTTACTGGGAGCAACACCACACTTTGGGATTTGCTAGTACAGTTCCCACTGCTTACAGCAATTTGCTCGCTATGTATGGTGGACGGTAAAACCACAATAGGTTGTAGCAATGAAACAGCATGTCTTGGTCGAACGGAACCAACAGCACATCCATACTGAAAATCTCATCTGGCCATCAGGACATGTTTACATAAGAACATAAGAAATAGGAGCAGGAGCAGGCCATTTGGCCCCTTGAGCCTGCTGCGCCATTTAATGAGATCACGGCTGATCCGATTTTGGCATCAACTCCACTTTCCTGCCTGTTCCTCATAACCCTCGACTCCCCTGTTGCTCAAATATCTGTCTATCTCAGCCTTGAATATATTCAGTGACTCAGCTTCCACAGCTCTCTGGGGTGAAAAATTCCAAAGATTCACGACCCTCAGAGAAGAAATTCCTCCTCATTTGTGTCTTAAATGGGCGACCCCTTATTCTGAAACTGTGCCCCCCTAGTTCTAGATTTCCCCACGAGGGGAAACATCTTCTCAGCATCTACCCTGTCCAACCCGCTCAGAATCTTACGTTTCAATAAGATCGCCTCTCATTCTTCTAAACTCCAATTAATATAGGCCCAACCTGCTCAACCTTTTCTCATAAGACAACCCTTCCATCCCAGGAATCAACCTAGTGAACCTTCTCTGAACTGCCTCCAATGCAAGTATATCCCTCCTTAAATAAGGGGACCAAAATTGGTCGCAGTACTCCAGGTGTGGTCTCACCAGCGTCATGTACAGTTGTAGCAAGACTTCCCTACTTTTATACTCTATCCCCCTTGAAATAAAGGCCAACATTCCATTTGCCTTCCTAATTACTTGCTGCACCTGCATGTTAACTTTTCGTGTTTCATGTACGAGGACACCCAAATCCCTCTGTACCGCAACATTCTGTAGTCTCTCTCTATTTAAATAATATTTTTCTTTTCTATTCTTTCTCCCAAAGTGGATAACTTCACATTTTCCCACATTATACTCCATCTGCCAAATTCTTGCCCACTCACTTAACCTGTCTATATCCCTTTGCAGACTCTTTGGGGGAGAAATTGAGTCGCGCCCCCTTTGGGGCGCTAACTTCGCCGGGGCGCTTATTTTAGCACCCCGGAAAAATTAGCTACTGGAAGCGCCCCGCCTCCCTCTTGGGGCGCTGCGAGGTATTGCAGGCCTTCCTCCCCTTCTTAAAGGGGTAGGGCCTTGCGCAGCGCGACCCGGGAGCTGGGCCACTGGGGATCGGAGAGCCGGCAAAAGAGCCCGGCACTCAAGAGAAGTCCCGGGCTCATGGAGCACAACCGGCACTCCGCGGGGGGCGGGGGGAGGAAGAGGGCGGGCGGGTCAGGAGGCTGGCAACAAAAATGGCTGCCCGGCACCTCGCCTTTAAATAGCGCCGCCCCGGCCACAGGTAGGCCCCCGACCCCGTTGGACATAGCGTCCGGCGGCGCTACTGAAGATCGCGGCCAGGGAGCTGCGCACGGCTGCAGGGTGACAACGACTGGGAATTAAATATGCCAGGGTATTTAACAATCAGGAAGGACAGGCAGGAAGGAAGGGGAGGTGGGGTGGCTATGTCAATAAAGGAAGGAATCACTGCAATACAGGGAAATGATATTGGGTCAAAGGATCAGGATAATGAAACAGTTTGGGTGGAGATAAGGAATAATAAGGGGAAAAAAACACTCGTGGGAGTAGTATATAGGCCTCCTAATAGTTGCAACTCTGCTGGAAGAAGTATTAATCAGGAAATAGTTGGGGCATGTAATAATGGAACAGCTATAATTATGGGGGATTTTAACTATCATATTAACTGGACAAATCAAATTGGGCAGGGCAGCCTTGAGGAAGAGTTTATTGAGTGTATTAGGGATGGATTTCTTGAGCAGTATGTAACTGATCCTACAAGGGGGCAAGCAACCTTGGACCTGGTCCTGTGTAATGAGTCAGGATTAATTAATAATGTCCTAGTTAAGGATCCCCTTGGAATGAGTGACCATAACATGGTTGAATTCCATATCCAATTAGAGGGTGAGAAGGTTGGTTCTCAAACAAGCGTACTGAGCTTGAATAAAGGAGACTATGATGGTATGAGAGCGGAATTGATTAAAGTGGACTGGGAAAATAGATTAAAGGGTAAGACGGTACATGAGCAGTGGTGTTCATTTAAGGAGTTATTTTACAACTTTCAAAAAATATATATTCCACTGAGGAAAAATGGGTGTAAAAGAAATGACAGCCATCCGTGGCTAAGTAAAGAAATTAAGGATAGTATCCGACTAAAAACAAGGACATATAAGGTAGCCAAACTTAATGGTAGGATAGAAGATTGGGAAGTCTTCAAAAGACAGCAAAAAGTAACTAAAGGATTGATTAAGAAAGGGAAGATAGATTATGAAAATAAATTAGCAAAAAATATAAAAACAGATAGCAAGAGTTTCTATAGTTATATAAAAAGAAAAAGGGTGGCTAAGGCAAACGTAGGTCCCTTAGAGGATGAGACCGGGAAATTAATGGTGGGAAACATGGAGATGGCAAAAATGTTGAACAAATATTTTGTTTCAGTCTTTACGGTAGAGGACACTAAGAATATCCCAACACTGGACAAACAGGGGGCTCTGGGGGGGGGGGGGGGGGGGGGGGGAGGAGCTAAATACGATTAAAATCACTAAGGAATTGGTACTCAGTAAAATAATGGGACTCAAGGCGGATAAATCCCCTGGACCTGATGGCTTACATCCTAGGGTCTTGAGGGAAGTGGCAGTTGGAATTGTAGATGCTTTGGTAATAATTTTCCAAAATTCCCTGGACTCAGCAAAGATCCCGGCAGATTGGAAAACTGCTAATGTAACACCCTTATTTAAAAAGGGTAGTAGGCAGAAGGCTGGAAATTATAGACCAGTTAGCCTAACATCTGTGGTGGGTAAAATTTTGGAGTCTATTATTAAGGAAACAGTAACGGAACATTTAGATAAACATAATTTAATAGGACAAAGTCAGCATGGCTTTATGAAGGGGAAGTCATGTCTGACAAATTTGCTTGAGTTCTTTGAGGACATAACGTACAGGGTGGATAAAGGGGAACCAGTGGACGTAGTGTATTTAGACTTCCAGAAGGCATTCGACAAGGTGCCACATAAAAGATTATTGCTCAAGATAAAAAATCACTGGATTGGGGGTAATATTCTGGCATGGGTGGAGGATTGGTTATCTAACAGGAAGCAGAGAGTTGGGATAAATGGTTCATTCTCGGACTGGCAACCAGTAGCCAGTGGTGTTCCGCAGGGGTCGGTGCTGGGTCCCCAACTCTTTACAATCTATATTAACGATTTGGAGGAGGGGACCGAGTGTAACATATCAAAGTTTGCAGATGATACAAAGATGGGAGGGAAAGTAGAAAGTGAGGAGGACATAAAAAACCTACAAGGGGATATAGACAGGCTGGGTGAGTGGGCGGAGATTTGGCAGATGCAATACAATATTGGAAAATGTGAGGTTATGCACTTTGGCAGGAAAAATCAGAGAGCAAGTTATTATCTTAATGGCGAGAAACTGGAAAGTACTGCAGTACAAAGGGATCTGGGGGTCCTAGTGCAAGAAAATCAAAAAGTTAGTATGCAGGTGCAGCAGGTGATCAAGAAGGCCAATGGAATGTTGGCTTTTATTGCTAGGGGGATAGATTATAAAAACAGGGAGGTATTGCTGCAGTTATAGAAGATATTGGTGAGACCGCACCTGGAGTACTGCATACAGTTTTGGTGTCCATACTTAAGAAAAGACATACTTGCTCTCGAGGCAGTACAAAGAAGTTTCACTCGGTTAATCCCGGGGATGAGGGGGTGGACATATGAGGAGAGGTTGAGTAGATTGGGACTCTACTCATTGGAGTTCAGAAGAATGAGAGGCGATCTTATTGAAACATATAAGATTGTGAAGGGGCTTGATCGGGTGGATGCGGTAAGGATGTTCCCAAAGCTGGGTGAAACTAGAACTAGGGGGCATAATCTTAGAATAAGGGGCTGCTCTTTCAAAACTGAGATGAGGAGAAACTTCTTCACTCAGAGGGTAGTAGGTCTGTGGAATTTGCTGCCCCAGGAAGCTGTGGAAGCTACATCATTAAATAAATTTAAAACAGAAAGACAGTTTCCCAGAAGTAAAGGGAATTAGGGGTTACGGGGAGCGGGCAGGAAATTGGACATGAGGCTGAGTTCGGATCAGTCAAGGCCCTGTGGGTGGCGGAGCGGGCCCAGGGGCTGAGTGGCCGGGTCCTGCTCCTACTTCTTGTGTTCTTTAGATTTGAGGTTAGGATCAGATCAGCCATGATCTTATTGAATGGCGGAGCAGGCTGGAGGGGCCGATTGGCCTACTCCTGCTCCTATTTCTTATGTTATGTTCTAACGATTAGCGGCACCACTAACCTCCCGCTGAATTTTGCGGGAGGCGTTGGCAGTGCCACACCAGGGCGCTAGTTGCTTTGCGCCCCGTTAGAGCGCTAACGGGAGGCACAAAGCAACTGAATTTTTCCCCCTTTATGTCCTCCTCACAACTTGCTTTCCCAGCTATCTTTGTATCATCAGCAAATGTGGCAACAGTGCACTCGGTCCCTTCATCCAAGTGATTAATATAGATTGAAAATAGTTGAGGTCCCAGCACTGATCCCTGTGGCACCCCACTAGTTACAGATTGCCATCCTGAAAATGACCATTTATCCTGACTCTCTGTTTTCTGTAGTTAGCCAATTCTCTATCCATGCTAATATATTACCCCCAACACCATGAGCTCTTATCTTATGCAGTAACCTTTTATGTGGCACCTTGTCGAATGCCTTTTGGAAATCCAAGTACACTACATCAACTGGTTCCCCTTCATCTACCCTGCTCATTACCTCCTCAAAGAACTCTAATAAATTTGTCAAACAAGATTTCACATGCAGATTTTTTTAAAAATCGTGTTTGATGCAGTATGCCTGAGGTCTCCATTTTCCAACCGCCTCTCAATTGTTAGCAGTTGCCACCGAATCAATACCAATGCTAAGAATCTCTTCACTAAGGTAATCGAACTTGAACGAGGTGTGAACAGCTGATTGAAGCTGCTTGAAGACCCGATATTGCCTGAAATCAGCAGAGCTCTTGAAATCCCTAAATACAGGAGATTAACGAAGTGTGAAGAATTTATTGAACTGCCTGAAATAGCTGGCACCCTTAACGTTATAAGTGGCATCGTTGTAATGGACTCCTATGGTACTGGCAAACGGTTAGCTCTAGTTACCTGATATAGACAGCTGCCTGTGATAAGCGTGGACACTAAGTGGTGCGGACTGTACTAATAAAATAGTAAATGTCAAAAGAAATTCAGTGTGAATAAGTCCTAAATATCTAGAACACCACCACCAAATAAGTAATGGTTGGTATTTTCTCAGAGCTGCTCCCACTGTTTGCACATGTAATTTCTAGTGAATTTACGGTGGCAGAGCAGGAACACTTGACAAAATTTTATTCATTATAGGATGAAGTATGTTTAATCAGTATAGCTCATTAGACAGAAAATAGTAGGATCAAGCCCCTCTCTGGGATTTGAGTACAAAATCTAGGATGATACTCCAGCAGGATACTGAGGGAGTGTTGCAATCTTGGAGATGTCATCCTTTGATTAAACTGAGGCCTCATTTGCCTGTTCCAAAGGGATGTTAAAGAGCCCGTGGCACTACTCGAAGAGTAGGAATGTTTAGTAGTGTCCTGGACAACATCCTTCTCTTAACCAACACCATCAAAACTTATTAACTGGCTATTTTTTTTTTACTGTTTGTAAGATCTCGCTATGCTCAAAATGGATTGCCATATTTGCGTACACAAGTCGCTGAACTTCAAAGTAATTAATTATACATGACGTTCTATCAAACTTTTGTGAGATGTCCTTTTTAATGAAGAACTTGATTTCACCCCTTTACTTTGTTATTGTTAGTGGTAGAAATGCTATTAGATGGTTATAGTAGACTTATCTGTACATACCTGATTTATCCAGTATGTCCGATGTAACCCAACAAATCAATTTTGACAGACTAACATTGGATACAGTGCATGCCATTTAATGCAGTATAGTACAAGAGGGGTTATTGGTTTGGGCCAGGTAGGTTTGGAGAGATGGACAGGTTGGGTCTTCAGTGGTGCAGGCCAAATTTGGCATCATAGAATGGCCTTTGCACAATAAAGGTTTCCCCATCCTTGACTTCTTCAATTAGAAGCTTTTCAGGGGATCCTGGCTGGTCAGGAAAAATAAGTTACATTCCTAGTATTTTGTAATAATCAAAAAATTAGGATAGTCCAGAACATTTCATGCTCAGGAAACAAAAGTTAAAGATATTCCTTAATTTCTCATATTCAGACAATTGGTCCAGCTTTAAGGATGCTTAGTTCCATATGGAAAATGCAAGCTCCTAAGGCTCAAGTCAACAGAACAAATTGCCAGTTCAAGGTAATTCCTTTCACTCAAAAATTGGCCCCTCCCCCATAGTTATAAAATAGATTAGGTGTTGTAGCCCTGTATATCTGTAGTACTTGCACTGGTATTTGTAGTATTTAGGTGGTTGGTTCTTCAAAATAACTTGTTGAGAGACAGCATGGACAAGGGTCCATTGAGTTCTGTTTGAGCTTCTGCTTTCAATTTTGAGAAATCTCAGTTGAAGCTCCTGAAATTGAAAGATGCCTATTTTTGGAAACCAGTTCCCTGCCAACAACACATTTTTCCATTCTTCAGTTAGTCTAATTGCAGAAACCATCTTTGCGATAGATTCAAAACTCAAAGAAACATTCTGGGGCAGGTAGGAGGTCTTCATGGTTTTATTCAATTTTGGGTCCATGTTTTGTAATTTGTCTTGGATGATATTAGGGCCTAAATCTAGTTTGTCTGACAATATCCACAATGAAAGATTAATAATCGTGACGTAATCATTTCAAGTTCATCAAGTGATAATATAGAGCTGCTGATCAAGACACAACAGTTGTATGTAATATAACCAGATAGTACCTCACAGATATTGCATCTGAAAGTGCTCTGGCACTTGAAACTAAGTTCATAGGAACAACATCTAAAATATAGCCTTTTGTCCAATGCTGTTGCATGTTCTTATGCCCTAAATTTCTTTACTCGACAGGCCAAAGGTGTACATGATCACCCCAGACCAGAGACAAAGACAGAAGCTGAAGCAAGGAGGTCAATCAACAAAAAAAGACCATATGCTGGAAATGGTTGCTATAAAGACAAAAGGGAACTGGAGGTATAGTGCACATTGCTTTTAATTATTCCATACAAGTGGTGTGGGAACTGTGGAGACAGTATAAGTAGGATATCTTGATGCCAACAATGAGTAAGATAAATATAACCAACTTTGTTTCATGAGTGAAGAAACTGTGATCGAGTCATTCTCACTTGAGGCAGTGGTTTAAAGTTACTTGCTTTTATTGGGCTTCAAAGTCTCTGGCCATCACATTTGGTAGCCTGCCAAAAAGTTTAATAACAAACTCAATCAAAACATTCAATGCACAGGAAGGAAAGCACTAGTCCAATCCCAATCATCAGCACAGCAACATGTATCACATTAAAATGCATCCTATATCAAAGGGACTAGGGGTTATAAAATTAACAGCATAAAGCATTCATTTTACAGCTAACAAAGAAACATTGAACTAGCAGTGCTTGAACAACACTAAAATTGCACATCATTAGGCTCAGCTAGGAAGATGGAATGAGGAGCAACGTTTGTGATGGGAAATTACCATGATGGCTTCAGTCTTTCCAATGTTAAGTTGGAGAAAGTTCTTGCAGATCTGTGACTTGAAGTCAGATAAGTAGTTGGATAGTGCAGTTGCAGTCCCGGAGTTGAGACTACTGGCAGAGAGTTAGAGTTGGCCTTTAGCAGCATACATGATGAAGCTGACTCCATGCCGACGAATTATGCCGGTGACCGGTAGTATGTACACAAGGAAAGTGTGGTCCAAGACTGGAATCCTGAGCCACGTAAATGTTACTATGTAGGGTGGCAGGAAAAACACCCCTGAGAAGCGATATTTTCTAAGTCATACCTCCATTCTTGCCTAAAGTGTTAAAATGAGTTGCCTCTTTATTTCCTGCAAAAGAATCACTGTTCTCATTTTGTGGATTTTGTCTTTTTCAAATATTGTATAATGTCACATTCTCTTGCCCCTGCACCCCCCCCCCCCCCAACTCAAAATGTTTGAAGAGCAAGCATCTTTTGAACTGTGGATGCTGGAAATGTTAATTGCTGCTGTTCTTGGTTAAATCTTACTGCTCATGGTGTCATGTGCATTTCAGGGTAGGATACATTTGAGATTACATTGTGCCTTTCTTGTATGTTTTAATGCTAGTTTCTGCCATGATTTTAATGCCTACTTTATTGATTCTGGGCATGTATAGTACAACAACTATTAATGTGGGTTTTTTCCCTTAAGGATTGTATATGTTGCATATTATATCATCAGGTAAGGTTTTAGTATATCTATGGCATATTGACAATGGAAATGGGTGAGAGGAGGTGGTGCCCTTCTGAGACATCAAATACCATACAACTCAATATTGAGATCTTAATTCTACATGAGTTATGGAATCAAACTGATCAGTGTTCGTTCATCTTATGCACTGTTTGGACTGTCCTCTCCTTCGCAATCATTGCCTACTTCCACCTCTAACATCACCTGCCTTCACCCCTACCTCAGCCCATTTGCCACTGAAGTCTTCATCCATGCTTTTTTGTCACCACCAAACCTGATTATTCCAATGCTCTCCTAGCCAGCCTCTCATATCCCATCCTTCATAAACTTTAACTCAGCCAAAACTTTGCTGTCTGTATTCTATCCCACATCAAGTCCCAATTGCCCATCACCTCCATCCTTGCTGACATATTAATTTTCAGTCCCCCCAATGCCTCAAACTTTAAATTTTCATCCTCATGCTGCAATCCCTTCATGGCCTCTCTCTCTCTCCCTCCCTCCCTTTCTTTGTAACCTCCTCCAACCCAACAACACTCGCCCCCCCGCACACACAAGTCTCCATTCTTCTGACTCTGGCCTTTTATGCATCCCCCCTCCCTTCGGCTTCCCAGGCCACACGCTCTGGAAATCCCTCCCGAAACCCTCTGCCTCTCCACCTTCCTCTCCTTCTAAGACCCTTCTTAAAATCTACCTTTTTAACCAGGTTTTTCATTACCTCTCCCAATATCTCCCTTTGGCTCTGTGAAGCAGTTTGCGAAGTTCTTTTACATGAAAGATGCTATATAAATGCAAGTTGTCATTGTTCTAAATTGTATGCCAGATTGTTAATTATTAAACAACATTTTGTTTGTTCAGCCGATAACAGGTGCAACTGAACGTGAAGGATCTCAGCCAGCATTTACCTCTAATCCAAAAAGTATTTTGTCCAATCTCTATGTAAATGGAAACCTGGAAGAATGTGTAGCAGTTGAGAACATCTCTGGTAATCCATGTCTATCATATACGAATAGGCATGACCTTGGAAAGCCCACCTATCTTTATGATCCGCATTGCGAAATGGATATTAGCAGATTCTATGGTAGATGCACACAATTTAGTGGAGGGTGCCATAATCCTGGGAATTATAGTGGCCCCGGAGCAAACTGCAATACAAATTTTGAGTGTGGAGAGTATCCCAACTGGAATAAAATTACATTGGGAAAGACTGCTTACAGCAACTCTTTTATTAGATATTCTCAAGGTTCTTCAGATCCTTGCAATGAAGCTGCCAGTCCCAAGAACTTCAGAGACCCAACACAGAATGCACAAACTTCAATAAACAACATGAACAAAACCATGTACCAGACCTCTAAGCCCAACCTGGATGAATATAGTGATTATCTATATGATGCTATGTTCCTGCAAAATCAGAACAGCACCTATGTTCCTGCTGCCATATATCCAGTTTAGGGTCTCTTCAGAGACAATCATCATCAACTGTTATAGAAAATGTGGAGGGCAGAAATGTATTGATTCTTAACTAAAACATCTATGAACTGAAAGATATTTAACATTCCAACCGTATGTTTTTACATCAACTCTAGCATAAAATACACTTAAATGCTATTTAAAGAAAATCAAAAAAAGTGACTATCAAATATGGGTTCAATCTTGCTGACATTTCTGCTCTAGATTTTATGGTAAATATTGGGTGAAATTATATCAGCTTCATATGAAAGACTATTGAAAACAGTAACTCAATAGGAGCTTGAGAACTATAGTAGCATGTTTGCAGTGTATCAACAATGATTGGGTTAGAGTTCTTGCTGGTACCCTGTATGACATTCTGCAGCATATTTTGTGAAACACATCATTAACATTGACAAATGTGTTATGATCAAATTTCTATGAAATTTAGTATATTACAAATACTGTATAACCTTCACTCCTTCAGTTCATTAATGTATATAAACTGCGACGATATTCATCTACACGTGAAAATGGCTGACATTTGTTACTTCTACATGGGATGTACGGTGCAACTAATGTTTCCTACTTTTCAGACAAGTTACCATAGAATTAAACTAATTATAGTGCATTAATAGCTTGTTTTGTGCGGAAGGTAAAGTGCTAAATCAAGCCTTTGCATGGTTGATATTCAAAAAGCTAAAGAATCAAGAGTACATATCTATCCCTATCTGAATGTTCTCTGTATAAAAACCCAATAAATATTTGGAAAATTGTATTCCCAGAGTACATGTGAAAGGATGCCCTTTGGGGTAATTCTTTACTGGGGTCACAAGTGCTCTTATCACTACACCTGACTCATGTTATGTTTGAATACAGGGGTCATTTTTGATTGCCAGAGACAGCAAAAATAGACAGGCCAGTCTTTTAAATTTTCCACCTTAATAAGAGGGAGATATATCACTTTTTAAACAAATGTTTGCCTCTGTGCCTTTTTTTTGATTACAAGTACTTTGCTTTGTGTAGTTTTATTACATCACTTAATTTTGAATTTTACAATGTATTTTATGAAAATGTTATTAAATGTCAGTGTCAGCCTGAAAATAGTGTTCATATAGTTAGTGATGCCATTAAACATATCTACATGGATAAAGTTATACGTGTTGTGTTACTAGCTGAACACCATCAAGTAAAGCTATGTTTTAAAATATATTCTAAAGTTCCTGCTGAATTTAACCTTAGTTAGGGCCAGAGTTCATACTGGTTTCCTTTTACCTTTAGTTTGTTGCAACATGCTACCACTTGTTCTAAATTAATGAAGGTGGCTTGTTTTCTTTTAATCAAAACTGTACTGTCCAAAATGTAATAAAATAGCTGTTGTTAGATGCTTATTAAATGGCATAACGATAGCAATAAGAGAACAAGCTCTTCGAGTGCCATTCTGACCATTTACTAAGCCAATGCCACATTATTCATCAGAAGCACAGCAACAATAATTCTGGAGAGCAGTGAATGGCATACTGTTCTGGATTCAAACTGATCAGATGAAAATCTCTTCTCTGTCAACCTCAAAAGGCCAGAAGTATTGGCAGTCTCAATCCAATTTTTAGTGGACATATATTTACAGCATAAAAATGCCACAATTTGGCATTAATTGGAAATCTTGCTCAGAAAAAAACACCAGATTGCAGAAATGCTGAACAGCTCACCTTTAAGGTGAGCTGGTCAGTGCTGGCGGCCTTGAATTTGAAAGACTGATGCTGCTCCTGTATTATGAGGAAAAAGGGTTTTCTTGATACCAAGTGCCTCAATTTGCTGGGTAAGACTTGGTCAAGCTCAATTTATATGAGTTAAAGGTAAATTTGATACTCAACCTACAGTGAACAAGACAGTACAATCCTTTCTGAATACAGCTCTATATTAGTTTGATGCTAAAAGCTTAATGAGCTTTTCAGACATGGAATATCTGGGCTTTCAGGATTTGTGCATGGAACTCCGCTTCAGACGCTCATTTCCAGTACACAAACGGTTTATGCCATGTAGTCCTGAAGGCTAATCTTCCAGCATTTGTATTATGCTCCATTGGAGAGGTTAAGTGAGTTTTCACAATTCTCAAATTTACAGCTGGCACAAAGGCAATGGAGGAGTAGGTCATGTCTGTCAGTCGTTGGAAAGACCTTCAACTGCACTGAAAACACTTGAGGATTGGTGTAAGCAAGGCCAAAACATCAAAGAGACAATACTTGAAGAATTTAAGGGCACAGAAATGCAATTGATAACGGAACTCTGCACCTGTACTACTGAAACATCCTTAATTCAAAACTTGCATGGGCTATAAAATAAACCTGAATAAAAGTGAGAATTTAAATAAGAAAAAAAAATCCCATGAACCCTTTCCCTCAAAGAGGCAATGTTGATATTTTGAGTGCATAAATGGGAATCATGTAATCTACCATGATGCTAAATTCTTAAATGTACTTTTATTCCTGTGAATTGCCTCATTAGATTGACTTGGCCAATCCACGCCTCTAGTATGTGGGGATTCAGCAAATAATGAAAGATTTTGGATCTTAACTAAGAAAAACTCAGATGTAGATTGTCCAGCTTTTTGCACCATATTTAAAATGCCACAAGCTTAGTAGTAGAGAGAGCATTCAATAAAGAAACAGCAAAGTGAACTGGAAGAAGACATTTATTTATCTCATTATCCAAACATAATTTCAGTTTAAGTAAATAATAAAAAACATCTCTAAATCCATTAAAGCTTTGAAGTCAGAAGACATGAAAAGACAATGACTATTTTCCTGCAAAGTCACAGATAACATGAATAATTTCATTTGTAGTAAAAATGAGACATTTCACCGAAGGTTACATTCTGGTAACCCAGTGTAAAAATTCTGATAGTACCAATATATTGTCGGTAAAATTGAAACAATGCCTGCAATGATAACAGCCTCAAGATTTATATTTAAACGGCCCAAGCCTAATTATAGACCTCTGAAATTTCTTTATGCATATCACTTAAAGACATCAATCTGTGACACAACATAATGAAACTGTGATTGAGATTTCAGACCTATTTTTCTTGCAATGTCCCCAGTACTTTAGAAAAAATGTACTGATTCAGCAATATCCTATACAAACTCTGAAAGCAACTCCCTCTTGTAGAGTTAACGTCATTCCACTCATGCAAAAGGTAGAAGATAAAAGTGCTTTGCCATGAATCTAAACCTAAAATGACAGATTGGATCAAATTAAAGAGGAGTTTCAGCAAACGCTGTAAAGCTCTTCACACGAGCAAAGAACAAGGGTGTGTACATTTTATCGATGTCAAATGTGGTAACAGCAGTCTCACCAGTTGACCTAAAAAAATAATTTTAAAAATTAGACCTATTTTGCAAGTTCTACTGTAAAAGCAGAATGTCCTTATTGTCCTGAAAATTAATGATGAAATTATTACAGCATGAAGACAGGACACCTTTAAATGAACAACAAAGATCACTGGTTACAGGGGCTTGCAGCTCTTTTGCCGATTTGGTAGCTATTAAGACTTTGAAAAGATTTCAATGGCATTTCTGTCATGAATATCCATGTGCTCATTTCAGTCTTTAAACCAATAGTTAAGTACAGATACACTAATAATCCTCCTGACTGCAGAGGCTTCCATCACAGTTTTCTGTTTTAACAGTTTTCACATTCCAATGTTCTTGGTGAGTAGGCCAACAAGTACTTAAATCATTTGAATGATAGTTTGGATGAGCAGCTAATTCTCTTCTTTTTTAAAAAACACTGATTGTGGTAAACTTAAGGCATGCAGCAAATAATGTAGCAGTAAGTGTAAAGGACACATGGTACAGTAAAAGAATGGTTTGTCATGCAATTTTACTAAATGGTAAACAAAAATAAATGGTTATATGTATTATAAACACAAAAGTTCTTACATTATTATATCACAAGAGGAAATAAATGTCAACAGCTAACTAAGGAACAGAACACCAACAGATTCTAAACCATTTGTATCATGTTCAGAGAAAATATGTAACTGGAATATTGTTCAAAAAAATAAGTTATCTGGAATGTACCAATTAGTCAGCAACTGCTATTTTGACATCTTATATACAAAACCTTTAAAAATCCATACTGTATTGCATAAAAAAATCTCAATCCAGTTTTCTTGAAAATTAATTTGCACTCTGTGCTCTCTTGCACCAGAATTTGTAAGTGTACTTGTAGTTTTCAAACTCTGGGTGCAATCACACTGACCCTGCAGTCATCGTGCAAATGCAGCCCGAATCTGGAGTTAGGACTTGACCTGACACTGAAGTGAAGAGGAGCAAGGCTAGCACTCAGCTTCATTTCAGTCAGTTTGTACTTGTATAGTGCACAAGTTTAGTGTCCATGCCAAGCCGCATTATCTTTACACCGACTCTGAACTTGTAGTGTGATGCGCTTCTGAAATCAAAGCCCTGCTCACACCCGAAACCCCTTGGCCAAAGTCACAAATGAGACTGTGACAATGGTGCATTTTCCATCCTGATCTCCCATGACATCTTCCCTGTTTGACAAAGCCACCCATGCCATCCTCTGTTCCACAGCTCCATGGGACTGCTCTTGCATGACTTCGAACTGTCCCAATGCATCCAGCTCATCTTCAGAAATGACTTCTCTTCCTACTCCAAACGATTGATTCTTATTGGAGTTCCCAGATGATTGATTCTTGCACCCACCACCCCCACCTCGCTCATCCACGCACTTCCCTGTGGTGACATTTGCAGAGTCAGCTTCCACATGTATGCTGATGACACCCAACTCTACATGACGTCTCTCATTTGCATCTGTGCTGTCTCAAGGTATGTAATTGCTGGATTGTTATCTGTGCCACTTGCTGAATGGATTAGTAAAAGAAAGATTAAGGTGGTCATCGCATGGCTGAAGGAGGGCAGGAATTACATTCTTGAGGCATTGGAGCGATTTCTGGGACAGGAGAAAGCTATACCGATGGAATGGACTTCACCTGAACCAAGAGATTGAAAAAAGCAGCGGGGAAGATTTAAACATAGTATGGCAGGGGCTTGGGGAACGTCTCGGTGCGAGATTAGTGATGGGGAATAGGATTAATTAAGGTATTAGAATAGAAGTAAAAGGATTAGCTGAAATAATTAGTAAGAAAATAAGATCAGTGAAAAGGAAAGTATTTGAGCTAGTGAGATAAAAACATTGTTGTAGAAGGGCAAGGCATATCAAAAAATTAAGTGAGGAAACCAGAAATCAGAAAATGGGTCAATGCTCTAAAAAAAAAACTGAAGTCAGGGTTGAGTGGTATGTATGTGAACGCAAGTATTCAAAACATAATTGGAGTGTTGGAATCATTAACAAATATAGTAGTTGTAATAGAGAAGTGGCTGAAGTTTGGACAAGATTAGTAACTTAGTGTTCCTGGTCATAACATTTTCAGGAGAGACAGAGGATAAAAAGGGAGTGTATAATGGCAGTGTTACTGGATTCTATCACAGTGCTAGAACTTAAGAATGTCCTGGGGGGATGCGTTAAGACAGAATCCAAATGGAGACAGTTAAGAAATAAGACGGGAAATGGTGTATTTCTTGGTGTGCATTATAGGCCACCAAACAGTGGAGCCAAAATAGAGGTGGTGATCTTCAGTTCAGAGGGATATGCAAGAAAAGCAAGGCAATAATATTGGGTGATTTAAATGATCCCATGGTGAACTGGAATAAAAGTAATGCCTCTGGTCAAAGTGGAGAGCACATCCAGGACTGCTGCACTGTCGGAGGTGCCATCTTTTCGGATGAGGCATTAAAATGAGGCCCCGTCTGCTCTCTCAGGTGGATGCAAAAGATCCCATGGCACTATTTCGAAGAAGAGCAGGGGAGTTATCCCCGGTGTCCTGGCCAATCTTTATCCCTCAATCAACATCACTAAAACAAGATTATCTGGTTATCACATTGCTGTTTGTGGGAGCTTGCTGTGCGCAAATTGGCTGCCACGTTTCCTACATTACAACAGTGACTACACTTCAAAAAGTACTTCATTGGCTGTAAAGCGCTTTGGGACGTCTGGTGGTCGTGAAAGGCGCTATAGAAATGCAAGTCTTTCTTTCCTTTTTTACTTCCTAGGTGAGTGTATTTCTAGCCCAACAAGGAAAGAAGCATTGCTTGATTTAGTTCTAGGAAATGAAGTGGGGCAAATAACTGATGAGAGTAAGAAAACATTTGGAAAATAGCAACATCAAAGTTAGGTTCAATTTAAGAATAGAAAAGTACAATAAACAGGCAAAGTTGCTGGACTGAAAAAGGTAAAGTTCAGCAAGACAAAAATGAATCTGGCTCAAATTAACTGGGCAGACCATTTTAGCAAGCAGATCAACAAATAAGCTATGGCAAATCTTTAAATATGAGATGCATAGAGTGCAAAAGGCTACGAGACAACTTATATAGAGGTTTTAAAAACTTTGAAGGGCTTTGATAGAGTGAATAAGGAAAGGCTATTTCCTCTGGAGTTATTGATGAGGAGTCATCAATTTAAAATCATCACTAAGACAGGGAGGAGACGTATTAGAAGAATTTTACTTACACAGGGCTGTTGGAGCATGCACTGCTTTTCCACATGGAGTGGTTGAGGCAGTGACCACTGGGGAAAAAAAAGGACCTGGATTTTGCATTCAGCGGCGAAGGAACAATGCTCGCCGTTCACTTTGCTGACAGCTGCCCACAGAGTTTTCGCAGGCTTTTGAGCAGAGACTTGGGGCTGGATTTTCATTGACCCGTGGAGGCGTGTGGGGGGTTAAAGTTGCAGATTCGGGGGTCCCGACCCCATCCCGCCTCCATGCCAGTTTCGCTGGAGGTGGGTACCCGACCTGTGCTGGGACCCCCCTCCCCGAGGCGGGAAGGGGATTAGTGACAATTAACTGCCTGTTAACAGGTAGTTAACAGGCAGTTTTTTTGCCTAATCCCTATTTTTATGCGTGAAATGTGGGCTTCCCGACAGGTCCCAACCACGCCAAGTTATCGGGGCGGGCCGTGGGTCTGCAGGGGTTGGAGGGGTCGATATGTCCGGTGGGCAGGTGAGTGATGAGTGCATGTGTGCAGAGGTAAGTGTGTAAGGTAAGTGTAAAGTGTGGAAAAACATTTTACTTACCTTAACTTCCTCCTGCAGGTGTCAGCCCTTCAGGTCTCGGGAGTCAGAAATCTCACCGGCACCGAAAACAGAATGGCCGTTCAGCTGTCAAAAGCTGCAGCTCTGTTTTCTGTGCTGGATTGATTTCTAACTCAGTCTGAGAGGAAGGACTCAAGTTAGAAGACAGATTGTCAGTGTTTGACAGTTTCACAGAGCTGTCAAACGCTGATATTTCATCTGTCAAAAGCTCTTGACAGATGAAATATCAATCTGTGACGTCACCTGTTGCCGGGTGGCCCTAGATTGGCCTGCTGAGCCCGCTGGGCGGGCTCAACAAGGTCAATCAAGTGAAAATACAGTGGGTTAGCCACAAGTCGATGGAGGCGGGACGACAACCCACAAAGTGGGAGTCCCGCCTGCAGCCCGTCCCCAGGATCAAAATCCAGCCCTTGCTGTCATCAGCCGTCTGATCCAGCGCAGCGCCCTCTACAGGGGATCTGTGGCATCTGTGAGCAGGACAAGCAACAGTGAGGCTCTTCAACTAATCAGATTGAAGAATCCTCACTGAGACATGCAGAGTCTAAACCAGGAAGTATAAATTAGATTTAAATCATGTACAGAAAGCAAAATAAAAATTGGGAAAGAAAAATGGGATTAAGAGATTTTAATAATTTTTTTTTCCAATACTAATTAAATTCTGAAGGAATGAGACTCCACACTTGTAAAATAAAATTTTCAGGGCCAGAGAGGTTACTTGGCAGTAATTATGGCTTATCACGCCATTAAAAATTCACTTACACCTGAATGTACCAACTTTTTCTGGCGCGTTTAGTGGCTAACTAGTGGGTAAGTACAGCAACTTCACTGATTTCAATGCCGAGTCTATCCGTGAGGTACTGTTGCAGCGCAGCCTGTGGAGGAGCAGTGTAACTCGGACTGCAACTTCCGGATTTCCGCATTTAATTGCGCATGTGCATACTCTGGAAATTGCTGTCCGATTTACTCCATAATAACGGTGAGCGCTGTTAGCCTCACCAGATTACAGTGCATCTTTTGGAAAAAGAAGCATTTTGTAATGCTGGATTCTCATACTGTTATTGTCCAGTGACTCCTGCTGTGAGGTACACAACTCTGGATGACAGGTAAGGAAACAATCATGTCTTTGCCTCCTCAACCTATTGTCGAATAGCCTACCAACTGTCTAGGTGCGCACATGAAGAATGAACACTTAATGGAAGGCAACTGACTGCATGGAATCACACCCCAGAAAGAATCAGTGCCTTCAAAAAGAGAGGAAAAACTCAGTTTAAGTTTCTCAGTGGTGAACATCTGGGAATATCCACATTAATGATTAGTATAAAATTATATCAATTACTACAACAGCACACTCTGATACTCACTTATAGGTAATCAGGCATGAGTGATGAAGCCAGACTAGCTTGTTAAATCGCTGTCGCCCACTGGAACAAAGTTGTAATCCCACGTGAAAACTGTGCTCAGTCTCAGGAGTAGAAGCAGGAGCGCGCCGGTAATATCTGTATTTCTGATAATCTGGCCCCTTCGGTTTCAAAAAAGGAACAAATCACAGTTATTTTTAAATTAGCACTTCCTCCTAAAAAGGAGAGAAATGCTGATTGATATTTGCCTTTTTTTAACTATTAGGAATTCCTGACAGCATATTTACAATAGTTAGAATAAAGTAAATATAAAAAATTACCATTAACACTTGCAATGATATAAACTTAACAGGAATACAATGTAATACACGAATATTTTATCTCTCTTCCTGGGCTGGGAGTTTCCTCGAAGCTGCTCCAGCTCAGTCACCGTAACTTCACCAGAAGTGCAGCAGAAACCACATTTCCTTCGCACCTCTGAGGATGTTATGGCAGCAGAGAATGAGCTGCTCAGAGGAAATTCCTAGTCTTGGGCCGCGATTTTGCCAGCGCTCAGAGGGCGGGTTTGGAGGCGGGTCAGAGGTTAAATTCGTTTTGATTGATGGCGGGTTCCGATCCCGCTGTCAACCCGTCTCCAAACAGCTTTCCCAAGTGTCGGGTCCCCGATTTGCGAATGGGCCCGACACCTAGCGGCGGGAAACAGGTTAAAGGCAATTACCTGCCTATTAACAGGTACTTGCCAGTAGTTTCCAGACTGTTTCTGGATTTTGCCGCTTCTGGTTCGGGTTTCCCGACGTTCGGACACCACGCCAGGTAAGTGTGGCGTGTTGTGAGTCTGCTGTAATGTTTGTGGAATGATGACAGCTGCAGAAGTGGTGTGAAAGATCCAATGTTGCACATGGTGAGTTTCAGAGCAAAGAAAATATTGGGTACTGCATTTTTTAAACATTTACAGATTCCTTTAGCTTACCAGTTTTTAAATCCATGTCCAGTGCCACCTCATTGGGAGAACCGCTCTCACCAGTGACAGATCGCTTCTGTCACCTCACCTGCAGCTGCCATTTATTCCAGCCTATGGAGGGAGTCTTTGGAGAGCCTGGGTGCAATGATTGTCAGTGTTTTCAGCACCTCAATGCTGTCAAATACTGAGAAATCAACTATCAAAATAAAATTGTGCGTGATCCCTTTAAGGAAACCGGCAGATGACGCATCATCAAATGATGTCATCAGACCCGCTTCCTGTTAATTGGCTGGTGGCTTAACAAGGCCAATCAAGGCAAAATCAGGTCTGTGGACCGTGTGCAGCTGGGGGCGGGACTGGAAGCCGGAAACCAGCTGTCCCGCACTCAACCCGCCTCCATTAATAAAATCGCGGCCTTAGTCTCTATTTTTTGAGCTGGCTCTTTACTAATATTTTCAAAAGTAATATCCAACTAGTAGTCACAGTTAGGTTAGTCAGCCTGAAGATATTCCAGATCCAATGGTTTGATTCCCTATTCGTGTCGTTATCACCATATAGCTAATCTGACCAATGAAGACACTTCTAGGTACAGAAAGCTCAAGATCTGGAATATCAAGGCCGACTTTCCTAACCTGACAATGAGGACAATTGCAGCCCAACTGTTCCAACAGACACCAGCTAAATTAACACAGAATAGGGATTGAATTTGGGACCTTAGTCTTTAGTGAGTACCACATCACACTGAACACTAGCCCACTGAACCATTGTGTTAGTTGTTTAATGTGTGTCTGCATCAACTTAACAAAATTCCCAACCTAATGAATAATTACTCTTTTTCTTTGAGTACTTTCTAATCATTGTTTCTCAAACCATTAAGTTATGCAATCAAATTTTAAAGAAAATTTATGCCACGTCCATTGATTTCTAAATAAAATAATTTCCTGTTGTTTAGGTGTAGAGTGCTGCAATCTCCAGTCCTGCAGCCGTCCAGTACCTACCTCCTCCTTCTTCCTCTTAGCCAGAACAACAAATACTTTGGTTTGGTTATCTGTTTCTTGTGAGAGACGATAATGACCAAAGAGGACAGCATCCATTCTAAGGTGAAGCAGAAAGAACATCCTTGAATGATCCGCCAAAAAAATTCCATGAGACTAATTCAACAAATCATGGCAGGTCAAATAAAACTAATGCATGTGACTTGACTTTAAACACACCTCTGTATCAGTTAGTAGATCTAGCTACTTTCCAACTATTGTTTTTATTACAGCTGCACATCTTGATGTTTCCTTGTGTCGCCTCTGGTTCTTTTGCAAATCACCTTAAATCTGTGTTCTGGTTACTGACCCTTCTGTCACTGGAAACAGTTTCTCTTTATTTACTCTATCAAAACCCTTCATGATTTTGAACACCTCTATTAAATATCCCCTTAACCTTCTCTGCTCTAAGGACAACAACCCCAGCTTCTCTCGGCTCTCCACATAACTGAAGTCCCACATTCCTGATACCATTCTAGTATATCTCCTCTGCACCTTCTCCAAGGCCATATCAGCCTTCCTAAAGTGTGCTGCCCAGAATTGGACACAATACTCCAGCTGGAGCCTAACCTGTGATTTAGAAATGTTTAGCATAACTCCCTTGCTTTTGTACTCTATGCCTCTATTTATAAAATTGAGAGGTCGCACAACACCAGGTTATAGTCCAACAGTTTTATTTGAAATCACAAGCTTTCACCTGAGGAAGGAGCGATAGTTCCGAAAGCTTGTGATTTCAAATAAAACTGTTGGACTATAACCTGGTGTTGTGCGACCTCTCAATTTTGTCCACCCCAGTCCAACACCGGCATCTCCGCATCATGACCTCTATTTATAAAGCCAAGGATCCCGTATGCTTTTTTAACAGCCTTCTCAACTTGTCCTGCCATCGTCAAAGATTTGTGTACGTACACCCCCAGGTCTCTCGGTCACTGCACCCGCTTGAAAATTGTGCCATTTAGTTCACATTGCCTCTCCTCATTCTTCCTACCAAAAAACATCACTCCACATTTCTCTGCGTTAAATTTCATCTGCTATGTGTCTGCCCATTTCACCAGTCTGCCTGTGTCCTCCTGAAGTCTGTTAATATCCTCCTCACTGTTTACTACATTTCCGAGTTTCGTGTCACCTGCAAACTTTGAAATTATGCTCTGTATACCCAAGTCCAGGTCATTAATATATATATCAAAAAGAGCAGCGGTCCTAATACTGACCCCTGGGGAACGCCACTGTACACTTCCCTCCAGTGTGAAAAACAGCCATTCACCACTACTCTCTGCTTTCTGTCCCTTAGCCAATTTCGTATCCACACAGCCACTACCCCTTTAATCCCATGGGCTTCAATTTTACTAACAAGTTTATTATGTGGTACTGTATCAAACGCCTTTTGAAAGTCCATATACATAGGAACAGGGGTAGGCCATTCAGCCCCTCAATAGTAGCACAAACCCCGCCGCACTCATGGAATTTTAGGCATGCGTGCCTCTCTACCCCCACCCTGAATATATGTTTGTCCCAGCAATCCTCTCCTGCCTACCCCAACATATATTCAGATTGTAACACTGCAGAATATATCTCAGGATGACTCTCCCTCCCAGGTAATCTATTTTTCAGCCCCAGATGGCATTTTCAATGGCATTCTTGGTTAAGCACCACCCCCGCTCTGGACAATATGCTCTGCAATTTTCTTTTTGACAGTCTGCCAGATCCAGCAGCCACCCCACCCCCTTTAACAGATTAAGGGGGAAAAATTCAGTTGGTTGCGCCTCCCGTTAGCGCCTTAAGAGGGCGCAAAGCATCTAGTGCCCGGGCGCGGCGATGTTTGCGCCGCTCGCGAAATTAACTAGACATTTTGCGGCGGTGCTAAACACTACCGCCACGATCTCCTGTGCAGGCAGATCGTGACGTCAGTCGAGTGCGCAACGCCCCGGAGCGGATATTGAGTGGCGCCCCCTGCCTTACCGCCTGCCGCTAGCAACGACAGGTTGAGGGGAGCGTTTTGCAGTCAGAAAGCGACTGGGGGAGCGCTATTTAAAGGCGACCGCTTCCTGCCTTTTATTGTTGGTGACATTTTTGAACCACGCTTTCTGAGAGAGAGAGAGAGAGAGAGAGAGAGAGAGACTTCTGGAGATATTCAACGCTGTGTGAAGGAGTTTTGGGTACTGAGCAGCACTTTGCAGGTTCATTTTGATTTGCCCTTCCTTGTATCGATTTAGAAGAGACTTTGGGGGCTGCACTCTGAGCTCTTTCCCTGGTACTCTCCATTGTTCTTTCCAGCAGATTTGATGTGCAGGTCTCTCCAGGCCGAGATTCAAGGCTGCAATGAGCAGGATGTGGATGGAAAGCAAGATCAACCTTCCCCTTTAAGAACTGGTCCGCGCCATTGTGTGTGTGTTCCATTGCTGACTGACATCACATGAGCTTCGCCAGCGCTCTGAGGTAGCGCCTCGCTCCTCGGCCTTTGCGCCTTAAGACAGGTGTGAAGCGCCTGATTTAGCGCTCCAATCACCTCCAGGGGCGCTAAAAGTCAAGTTTGCAGTCGGTGGCGATAATTAGCGCCAGGCGCTAATCTTTGCGCCCGGCTGATAATTGCGCCCCAAATGGGGCGATACTGAATTTCTCCCCCTAAGTCTTTCTGTAGCGGAGAGAAATTTCATGGCCTGCCTGCTCCTCCAATCACTGTCTCCTTCCCCATCCTGTTTGGCACATCCTCCTTCTCTCCCCTCCTCATCTTGCCCTCCATCCCGTTCCTTTCACCCCTTCCTTCCATTCTTCCTCCTCCCTCCCTCCCTCTTCCATCTCCTCCCTCTAACCCTGGTTGAGCCGAGTACTGGATTAGGTCTTGCCTGCCTGCCTGACCACAGAAAATTTAGTACATTATTAAACGTCTTCTACATAGCGCGTACCTCATACAACTGTCACTCTTTCCCCATCACTCGGTTGATTTGATAGAACAGATTTTGACCTGACGCTACATTGTGCATAACACCCCTATTTGTTATAGCAATGCATCCTCTTACTCACCGTGAACAATGTCACGGGACACTTGATAATTCCATGCACACTGTGTATCAGATCTAACAGTGCAATGTGAACATCAGCTGTCTTACAATATAGGCTGCAAATATTAGCATCCCTTTAGAATACACGGCATGGCTGATCGCTGAACTTGTGAATACCTCCTGATCATTACCTTGGAGACCTGACGGATAAACGGGGGACTATGGATTGAGGATCCTCTGGCGTGGTCAGCATTATTACCTGACCATCTGGGAAGAATCGCAGATATCTGGTTATATGAAAAATATCAAACAAGAATCAATAATTGCAAATCCTGTACTCACACCAGGCATGTGTACATTGCAAACTGAAGTTAGATGCATTTTTTAATGGAAAAACATACAACACTGTTTGGGCTATATCTTAGAATTTCCCATTTCAACTTTCATTTGCATGATAGGCAGAACTTTTAAGTTGATCCTGCATTGGTCTTAAAACAATGGGCTAGAAATTCGGCTGTTGTCGGGTGAGTACGCGCTGTTCTGCATACGCGGGAAACCGAAACTTCTGTTCCCCTGAAGGGAGGGGTTCAGAAGTCGAACGCGTGCGCGGGAGAGGCTGCGTGCACGCAGCGAACTTCAGGTTTTTTTCAGGTTTCTCCGGGAGGGTAAGTATGAAGAAGCTGCGCTTTTAAAAAGGAGGCGCAAGGCCTGTTTTTAACAAGGTAAGTGGTTAATTAATTACAATTTAAACATTTTTTCAACAGGTTAATCTATTTTTAGATACTTTAAAGAAAGGTAAGTTTATTTTTTAGCACCGTTAAAAAGTATAGTTAATTTTTTCAAAAATTTAAATTTTTGTTTAAAGTAGTTAATTTATTTAACTTATAGTTATTTTAAAAATGTGATTTAAAAAAAAAATTATTTGAAGTTTAAGTGTGGTTTTGGGGCCGATCTCTATTCATAGATTTGACAGGTCTTCCTGACAAATCTATGAATGAAAATGCCCTGCTAGGATTGGCTCTCCATGGCCCACGTGATCCCAGGGGACGCTTCAAACTAACTGCGCCCCTGGGATACACAAGCACTGTGCGCCGGCAGCTGCAGGAGGCCCAGGACCCGAAGTCCTCATGGGCCCAAAGCACAACTGCAGGCGCGGTAGGCAAGTACGCGCGCGATGCTTGCACCCGCAGGAAGCCGGAAAGCCGAATTTCTGGCCCAATAACTGTTATGAGGTACTATTTATGAAATTTAACACGTGGATCAAAACTCAAGTATAAAATAAGCACGACTCATAAGACGTAGGAGCAGGAGCAGGTCATTTGGCCCCTCGAGCCTGCTCCGCCATTCAATAAGATCATGGCTGATCTGATCTTGGCCTCAACTCCACTTACCTGCCCGCTCCCCATAACCCTTGACTCCCTTACTATTCAAAAATCTGTCTATCTCCACCTTAAATATATTCAATGACCCAGCCTCCACAGCTCTCTGGGGAAGAGAATTCCAAAGATTCACGACTCTCAGAGAAGAAATTCCTCCTCATTTCCGTTTTAAATGGGTGCCCCCTTATTCTGAAATTATGCCCCCTAGTTCTAGATTTCCCCAGGAGGGGAAACATCCTCTCTGCATCTACCCTGTCAAGCCCCTTCAGAATCTTATATGTTTCAATAATATCCCCTCTCATTCTTCTAAACTCCAATGAGTATAGGCCCAACCTGCTCAACCTTCCTTCATAAGATAACTCCTTCATCTCAGGAATTAACCTAGTGAACTTCTCTGAACTGCTTCCAATGCAAGTATATCCTTCCTTAAATAAGGAGACCAAAACTGTACACAGTACTCCAGGTGAGGCCTCACCAACGCCCTGTACAGTTGTAACAGGACTTCCTTACTTTTATACTCCATTCCCTTTGCAATAAAGGCCAACACTCCATTTGCCTTCCTAATTACTTGCTGTACCTGCATGATAACTTTTTGTGATTCATGTACAAGGACCCCAAGATCCCTCTGTACCTCAGCATTTTGTAATCTCTCCCCATTTAAATAATAATTTGCTTTTTTATTTTTCCTACCAAAGTGGATAACCTCGCATTTTCCCACATTATACTCCATCTGCCACATTTTTGCCCACTCACTTAGCCTATCTATATCCCTTTGGAGATTCTTTGCATCCTCCACACAATTTGCTTTCTCACCTATCTTTGTATCGTCAGTATATTTGGCTACATTACACTCGGTCCCTTCATCCAAGTCATTAATATAGATTGTAAATAGTTGAGGCCCCAGCACTGATCCCTGCAGCACCCCACTAGTTACAGTTTGCCAACCTGAAAATGACCCATTTATCCCAACGCTCTTGTTTTTTGTTAGTTAGCCAATCCTCTATCCATGCTAATATATTATCCCCAACACCATGAGCTCTTATCTTGTGCAGTAACCTTTTAGGTGGCACCTCATCAAATGCCTTCTGGAAATCCAAATACACGACATCTACTGGTTCCCCTTTATCCACCCGGTTCTTTACATCCTCAAAGAACTCCAGCAAATTTGTCAAACATGATTTCCCTTTCATAAAACAATGCTGACTCTGCTTGACTATATTATGATTTTCTAAATGTCCTGCTACCACTTCTTATACATAGATACATAGAAGATAGGAGCAGGAGTAGGCCATCCGGCCCTTCGAGCCTGCTCCGCCATTTAATGAGATCATGGCTGATCCTCCAATTCAGTATCCCGTCCCCGCCTTCTCTCCGTAACCCTTAACCCCTTTTGCCTGTAGAAATATATCTAATTCCCTCTTAAATATATTTAATGAGCTGGCGTACACTGCCCTCTGTGGCAATGAGTTCCACAGGTTCACCACCCTCTGAGTGAAGAAATTCCCCCTCATTTCTGTCCTAAATGGTTTAGCCCTTATCCTTAAATTATGTCCTCTAGTTCTGTTCTCACCCGCCAAGGGAAACATTCCTTCTGCATCTAGTCTGTCTAGACCTGTCAGAATTTTATACACTTCTATGAGGTCCCCTCTCAATCTTCTAAACTCCAGTGTGTACATCCCTAAACTACATAGTCTCTCCTCATAGGTCAATCCCGCCATTCCTGGTATCAGCCTGGTGAATCGCCGCTGCACCCCCTCCATGGCAAGAACATCTTTCCTCAGATGAGGCGACCAAAACTGTACACAGTACTCGAGGTGTGATCTCACCAGTGCCCTGTACAGCTGCAGCAAGGTATCCCTGTTCCTGTATTCCAACCCTTTTGCTATGAAGGCCAGCATACCGTTTGCCTTCTTGACCGCCTGTTGCACCTGCATGCTCGCCTTCAGTGACTGGTGTACAAGAACACCCAGGTCTCTCTGTACTTCCCCCTCTCCCAATTTATTGCCATTTAAATAATAATTTGCCCTCCCGTTCCTGCACCCAAGGTGGATAACTTCGCACTTGTCCACATTATAGTGCATCTGCCATTTATCCGCCCAATCACCCAGTCTGTCCAAATCGCTCTGGAGCTTCCTGGTCTCCTCCTCTGAGCCCACCCCCCCTCCTAGTTTAGTGTCGTCTGCAAATTTGGAAATGCTGCATCCGACTCCCTGATCCAGGTCATTAATGTAAATTGTGAACAGCTGGGGACCCAGGACAGATCCCTGTGGTACCCCACTTGTTACTGCCTGCCATTCAGAAAATGAGCCGTTTATTCCAACTCTCTGTTTTCTATCTGACAGCCAGTTCTCTATCCACGTCAATACTTTCCCCTTTATCCCATGAGCTTCAATTTTCCATGCTAATCTTTTATGTGGGACCTTATCGAAGGCCTTTTGGAAGTCCAGGTACACCACATCTACTGGCTCTCCCCCATCTATTTTACCAGTTACTCCCTCAAAAAATTCCAATAGATTAGTCAAGCACGATTTACCCTTTGTAAATCCATGTTGACTCTGTCCTATCCTGTCCCCATTTGCTAAGTGCTCCGCTATTTCATCCTTAATGATGGACTCCAGCATTTTGCCCACAACTGATGTAAGGCTTACAGGTCTGTAATTACCTGCTTTTTCCCTACCCCCCTTTTTGAATAGTGGGGTAACGTTAGCTACCCTCCAATCCATGGGCACTGTTCCCGAGTCTACTGAATTCTGAAAAATCATACTTAGTGCATCCGCTATCTCTAGGGCCACCTCCTTCAGTACCCTAGGATGCATGTTATCAGGCCCTGGGGATTTGTCCGCCTTCAATCCCTTTAGCTTCCTTAACACCATATCCTTAGAGATATTGATTTGCGTCAGTTCCTCCTTTGCCAATGTCCCTATTTTTCCCGATATCCCAGGGAGGTTTTTTGTGTCTTCCTTCGTAAAGACTGACCCAAAGTATGCATTTAGTTGGTCTGCCATTTCCTTATTTCCCGTTATATATTCCCCCGTATCTGACTGCAATGGGCCAACTTTGGTTTTCACCAGTCTTTTCCTCTTGATATACTTCTAAAAGCTTTTGGAGTTAGTTTTTATATTTTCCGCCAGCTTGCTTTCGTAAGCTATTTTGCCCCTCTTGATTAAGCCCTTTGTCCTCCTTTGCTCTATCTTAAACTGTTCCCAATCTTCCGCTCTGGCGCTTTTTTTGGCTATTTTATACGCCCTATCTTTGGATTTTATGCTGTCTCTAATTTCCCTGTTATCCACGGTTGAGTCACCTTTTTAGATTTCCTTTTATGCCAGATTGGTATAAACAATTTTTGCAATTTTGTCATTCTAT
Source organism: Squalus acanthias (assembly GCA_030390025.1). Taxonomy (NCBI): domain Eukaryota; kingdom Metazoa; phylum Chordata; class Chondrichthyes; order Squaliformes; family Squalidae; genus Squalus; species Squalus acanthias. Next base: position 23,953,737 of record CM059433.1, on the reverse strand, counting down.
CTTTAAATGCTTGCCATTGTTTATCTACCTCCAGTCCTCCCAGGAACGTTGTCCAATCAGACCTACTCAGTTCCCGTCTAATGGCATCATAATTCCCCTTGTTTAAATTCAGGACCTTAGTCTCTGAGTCAATTTCTTCGCTCTCCATTTCGAGTGAGAAATCGATCATGTTATGATCGCTCTGACCCAAGGGTCCCCGTACAACAAGATTACTAATTAGTCCCTTCTCATTGCACAGTACCCAGTCCAATATAGCCTGTTCCCGAGTTGGTTCCTCGACATATTGATCCAGATAACCATCCCTTAAACACTCAAGGAATTCCTCCTCCTCATTATTTTTACTGATTAGGCTAGTCCAATCTATATGTAAGTTAAAGTCACCTATGATGACAGCTGTGCTCTTATTGCACGCTTCTCTAATTTCCCTCGTGATGCCCTCCCCAACCTCTATTTTACTATTTGGAGGCCTATATACCACTCCTATTAATGTTTTTCGCCCCTCGCTATTTCTTAGCTCCGCCCATATAGATTCTGTATTAACTGAGTTAATATCCTTCCTTTCAATTGCATTTATCCCCTCTTTTACCAGCAATGCTACCCCTCCTCCCTTTCTTTTTTGTCGATCCTTCCTAAATACTGAATACCCCTGTATGTTAAGCTCCCAGCCCTGCTCACCCTGCAACCATGTTTCCGTAATCCCAATTAGATCATAATTATTAACCTCTATTTCCACAGCTAATTCATCTACCTTGTTCCCGATGCTTCTCGCATTAAGGTATAAAACCCTCAGGCTTTTTTTATGCTCACATTTTTTATGAATTAGTTTGGCCCTTTGTTTTTTGTTCCTCACCCTTTTACCATTTATTTCTGTCTGCCTTTCACTTTCCTCTATTTCACTACATAGGTTTCTAGCCCCCTGCCTTACTAGTTTAAATGCTCCCGAACTGCTTTATCAAAAATTACCCCGAGAACATCAGTTCCATCTTTGCACAGGTGTAGACCGTCCCTTTTGTATAGGTCACACCTACCACAAAACTGGTTCCAATGCCTCAAAAATTTAAAACCCTCCCTCTTACACCACTGCTCAAGCCACGTATTTAGCCTAACTATCCTGTTCTCTGTACTCTTACTAGCACGTGGCACTGGTAGTAATCCAGAGATTACTACCTTCGAGGTCCTACTTTTTAGCTTGGCTCCTAACTCCCTAAATTCTACTTGTAAGACCTCTTCCCTTTTTTTAGCTACGTCGTTGGTACCAACATGTATCACGACAACTGGCTGTTCCCCCTCCCCCTCCAGAATGTTCTGCACCCGCGCCGAGACATCCTTGACCCTTGCACCAGGGAGGCAACATACCATCTTTAATGATGGACTCCAGCATTTTCCCAATGACAGATGTTAGGCTAACTGGTCTATATTTGCCTGCTTTCTGTCTCCCTCCTTTCTGAAATAGGGGCGTTACATTTGCGGTTTTCCAGTCCGCTGGGACCTCTCCAGAATCCAGGGAATTTTGGGAGATTACAACCAATGCATCCACTATTTCTGCAGCCACCTCTTTTAAGACCCTAGAATGCAGGCCATCGGGTCCAGGGGACTTGTCCACCTTTAGTCCCATTAGTTTGCCTAGTACTTTTTCTCTAGTGATAATTTTAAGTTCCCCCCCCCACCCCCCCGCCCCAATAGCCCCTTGATTATCCATTATTGGGATGCTTTTAGTGTCTTCTACCGTAAAGACCGATACAAAATATTTGTTCAAAGTCTCTGCCATTTCCCTGTTTCCCATTATTAATTCCCCAGACTCATCCTCTAGGGGAGCAATGTTTACTTTAGCTACTCTCTTCCTCCTTTTGATATACCTGTAAAAGCTCTTACTATCTGTTTTTATATTTATTGTTAGCTTACTCTCATAAGCTATCTTTTCGCTCTATCATTTTTTTAGTCGTCCTTTGCTGGTTTTTAAAAATTTCCCAATCCTCTGGCCTTCTACTATTCTTCGCAACATTGTATGCCTTTGTTTTCAATTTGATACCATCCTTTGCTTCCTTAGTTAGCCACGGATGGTTCATCCTTCTCTTAGTCTTTCTTTCGCACTGGAACAAAAATGCCTACACAAAAACATTTTTGAGACATTTGTTCAAATAAATGTTGAAAAAATGAATGTGAACACACTGAACTACATACTGAAAATTCATGAATTCAAAATCTACTCAAAGATTCTCAGAATCACACAAAAATAAAAGAGGAAAAGAATGGGATTGCCGAGTTAGAGAAAACCAGTCAAAACAGAATAAAAACAAAAGAACCTCGGTGCTCAAATAATTATCTCCACAGAAGATTATTTTAAGTAATTTTAATAACTGAAGTCCCTCATCCCTGGTACCATTCTGGTAAATCTCCTCTGCATCCTCTCAAGGCATTCACACACTTGCAACATCTGGGCGATCCAGTGAAATGACTCACAGTGGATTGGCCAATTCCACAGGTTTTTAGCTCACGCATTGAAAGGATGAATCAATCAGTGCTACAGTAACAAAAGCTAATTAAATGCAAAACCGCAAGTTAAAGTTTAAAACATATCCATTCTGTTTGCCTTACTGTTCTTTTGCCCATTCTCTCTTCTTTCTCCTATTTTAAAAGATATAAAGTGATTCCCCCTACTTTTCTCCCAAGAATCCTGAAAAAAATCCATAACCTAGGTATAAAGACATCCCCATCAGTCACCATAATTCTAATTTTCGATTTTATACCTCAATTATCTTTTATACCTTTGTTTTCCTTCACTTCCTCGGCCATAAAACACCACCTACTACACTTCAAAAGTAATTCTTTGGCTGTGAAACACTTTGGGAAATCCCAAGCATACGATTGGTGCTATATAAGTGCAAGTTCTTTTCCCTTCCCCCAGACTCCCACCATTCATTCAATTTGGAGATGGCAGTGATGCATTTTGGAAAGAAGGATAAAGAGAGGCAATATAAACTAAATGATACAATTTTAAAATGGGTGCCGGAACAGTGTGACCTGGGGGTTCGTACCTTGGAGACCTATTAAAAAGCATACAGAATCCTGGGCTTTATAAAAATAGGCATAGAGTACAAAAGCAAATAAGTTACCCCAAAATCTTATAAATCATTGGTTAGACCTCAGCTGGAGTATTGTGTCCCGTTCTGGGTGCCACATTATAGGAAAGATGTGAATGCCTTGAAGAGGGTGCAGAGGAGATTTACCAGAGTGGTACCAGGGATGAGGGACTTCAATTATGTGGAGAAACTGGAGAAGCTGGGATCATTCTCCTTACAACAGAGAAGGTTAATGGGAGATTCAATAGAGGTGTTCAAGATTATGAAGGGTTTTGATAGAGTAAATAAGGAGAAACTGTTTCCACTGGCAGGAGGGTCGATAACCAGAGGACACAGATTTAAGGTAATTGGCAAAAGAATTAGGTGGGAAATAAGATTATTTTTTATGCAGCAAGCTGTTATTTTCTGGAATGCAGAATTCTGAAAAGGTGATGGAAGCATATTCAATAGTAATTTTCAAAAGACAATTGGATATATACTTGATACATTTGCAGGTCTATGGGGAAAGAACAGGGGAGTGGGACAAATTGGATAGATCTTTCAAAGAGCCTGCACAGGCACACTGGGCCAAATGGCCTCCTTCTGTACTTTAAGATTCAATGAATTTGAGCTTTGAAAGGTTAAAAACCAGCTCCAAAAGCTTTTTTTTTGATATAGCCAATTAAAAGCCAGAAGATGAAGGTCACACAAAATACAATCAAGTCAATCAGTGATGTATTTTTTCAAATCAAATGAAAAGGGGCTGCTGAAGAGATCAAACTCTGACCCATGGAAGAAGTGTGCACCTGAACAAATAATGTTGCTCCTGAGGTACTAGGTATTAAATCCAATGCAGTTCACCTTTAAAAGGATAATTTTATTTCAGCGTTTAAAATTTTTTTTAAACTTTGCAGTCAGAACACTACATTTGGTTAACCTGCTGCTCTCTTCTCTCTGGTGCCCTGTTCCCTAATCCCCTCTCTCCAGCCTACTGATCGCTCTGTGTGGTCAGCAGTGACAGGATGTGGAACAGTGTGTGTGTATTAAAATCAAATTTTCTGCTCTCTGCGGAACTGTGGTGACTGAAGAGGGATCCGATAGGTGGGCCATAGATTTCTTTCATGATTTTTGGATGGAATTATGAAAATCATGTAAGTGGGCTGCTTTTTGAAATATTAGAGAGCCAAACAGAGATAGAAACATAGCCAAAAACAGATACGTAACCAATGAGGAATAAGAAAACTGACTTAACGACTTAACTCAATGTACATGATACACAAGTCATTTTATTATAAAGATACATACGTACACACAGTATACACACTCAGCATTAGACAAGAGAACTGCCTTCATCTCACTCACTGTTATTTGGAAGCGACCTCCAACTCTCCAAGCCACTACCAGACAGAAAAGATGGTGAAACGAGGATGCCTGTGCCCAGTGATGGACTTTCAGACTGTACTCGGAAAGTAGGAAGGCCAGTGCTGAGGCAGGGACAGTAGCTATCTTGGGCCTGACAGTAGGGAACCTAGCAGTGTGGGAGCAGTCAGAGCTGGCAGGTGGGTCTGGAGGAAGCCACAGGCATCAACCCAGACTGACAATTTAAAGCATGGCGGTGGAGAAGTTGAAGAACCTAATGTTGGGGCTTATGGCTTAATTGCTTGGGGTTGTTGGCATTGCTGTGCTCCACTAGAGTGCTCTGCTTTCATATGCTGCAGACCAAGACCAAAAAAATAAGCTCTTGCTTGCATGTTATTTACTGCTACAGGTACAAGGCAGCCTGCAAAGAGAGGAAACAATGAAGTCGCTGAAGGTAAGCATGCAGGTGCAGCAGGCGGTTAAGAAGGCAAATGGTATGTTGGCCTTCGTAGCAAGAGGGTTTGAGTACAGGAACAAGGATGTCTTGCTGCAGTTGTACAGGGCCTTGGTGAGACCACATCTTGAGTATTGTGTGCAGTTTTGGTCGCCTTATCTGAGGAAGGAGGTTCTTGCCATGGAAGGAGTTCAGCGAAGATTCACCAGGCTGATACCTGGGATGGCAGGAATGACGTATGAGGAGAGATTGGGCCAATTGGGCTTATACTCGCTGGAGTTTAGAAGAATGAGAGGGGATCTCATTGAAACTTATAAAATTCTGACAGGACTGGACAGACTAGATGCAGGAAGGATGTTCCCAATGGTCGGGGAGTCCAGAACCAGGGGTCACAGTCTAAGGTAAGGGGTAAGCCATTTAGGACAGAAATGAGGAAGAATTTCTTCACCCAGAGAGTGGTGAACCTGTGGAATTCTCTACCACAGAAGGCAGTAGAGGCCAATTCATTAAATATATTCAAGAAGGAGTTGGATATATTTCTTAAGGCTAAATGGATCAAGGGATATGGGGAGAAAGCAGGGACAGGGTTCTGAATTTGGATGATCAGCCATGATCGCATTGAATGGCGGAGCAGGCTAGAGGGGCCGAATGGCCTACTCTTGCTCCTATCTATGTTTCTATGTAACTCTGCATTGTGCAGGTTGCAGCAGGCCACGCACAGGGTGGGCGGATTGTAGTTGTTGGAGCAATTGTAGAAGATGGGATGAACGTCGCCAATTTTTTGGGGGAATTATTGAATTTTTGTGTGTGATTATGTTCTAAGTGCTATTTTTAAGCATCTATAGTGGAATGCATGGAGAACTGCCATGCAGCTGTATCTTGGAGAAAATTCTTTTTGGCTGAAATGAAAATAGAGTTTGTTTCTTTCTAAAGTGATTTGGAAGGTATTTTTGTGAGGGAAATAAAGATTTTTTTCAATGCGATTGGTGAAATAAAATAAGAAAAAAACTAATTTGAAAGAATGACTTACTGGAGTAAAAAAAGGATGACACACACCTATCCAATAAGAACAAAGAAAACTGACAGACGATCGCAAGACAGCTACTACAGACAAAACTATTAGATTTATGTACACTGCATGTTTGGTACTGCATACAGGATTCTTGGCTAAACTTAGTGAACAATATTGAATGTTGGGTTTTTAGCTACATCAATGAACTTTTAGTAAAACAAAAAACAATAAAATGTTTTGCAAACCATTTAAAATTTTCTCCTCTTCATCCACCCACATCACTCACTACCTCCTGAATAATTCAAACATCTTCCAATACCACTACTAGCCTCCAGGATGTGTGTAATAGTCCCCTTTCTAGTTGTGTAAGCACACAACTTTCATGTTTCATCTGTTCTTGATGGTAGGGTGACATTGAGGACTCCCCCACATCCTGCCACTCAATGAAACTCCAGTGGGCTTCTTACTCTTATATATTAAGTTACATTCATTGTAAATAAAGAATTTGCATTTATATAGCATCTTTCACAGCCTCAGGGAGTCTCAAAGCACTTTACAGCCAGTGAATTACTTTTGAAGCACAGTAGGAAACACAGCACCAAATTTGCACACAGAATGATCCCACAAACTGCGTGAAATAAATGTCCAGATCATTTAAATATATATATATATTTTTTTTAAAAAGGTGTTTGTTGAGGGACAAACGCTGGCCAGGACACCGGGAGTACTCCCCTACTCTTCTTTGAATAATGTCATGGGATTTATGTTTACCTGAGTGGACAGACGGGTCCTCGGTTTAACGTCTCATCTGAAAGACGGCACATCTGACAGTGCAGCATTCCCTCAGCACTGTACTGAAGTGCTAGCCTAGATTATGTCTCTGGAGGGGAGGATTGAACCCACAACCTTCTGACTCAGAGGCAAGAGTGCTATCATTGAGTTAAGACTGACAATGAATTGTAGCATTTCAGTATATTTCTTTAAAGAATTATAATCACAAAGGGCCATTAGATCTAAATGATTATCACATCATGCCTGCCCCGCGCCCCCAATTAGAACTAAGAAATGAGGCAAAAACACTGAACATATTTGTAACAGAAATCAAAAGTTACCACCTCCTCCTCTCAAGTTGGTAACTCATGTTCGAGTATGGGTCCCATCACAAATATGTTCAGTGTGCTCATTTCCTGTTCGGATGATATCTCATGTTTAAGAGATAAAGCAGTGGTCCTTTGTTTCTATATCAGAAGTTGCTTGCCGATTTAAATTGCTCATGGCTGCATCAATGCAAATAGCAGAATTTCCTGTAACCAGAATGAGCCAATGAGTCACCCACTGTGAATGTCTGAAAACCGGCGTAGACAGAAATATGATATTTATGGCTATCATGTGAATCAGTCGAGCTCTACTTGCATATATTCTGACATTCTCTTTTTAAATTCTACTTGAGAAATTTTGTTCTGTAATGTAACAGTATCAAAGTGCAACGAGAAGACAAGACTACTGAAGTCACTTTGCAAAACAGAAAAACTATTGCATATCTTACTAAAGGTAATTAACTCATTACAGATTTTTAACTATGTATATATTAAAAAATGTATGTTGCCTTGTTAGTATTCACCAAACTTTAGTGCTTCACTTTCTATTTAGCTGCGAATAAATATATTTAGCCTACAAAATCTGTTCAACACTGCCAACTTGAATTGATTGATAGTATAACATGATATTACATATCTCCAGTAAGTAGACGACTGCAAATAAGCTCATTATTAATCCTCAGATCACAAAACTTTGTGATCAACTAAATTCAAGCTTTCAGATCATGGGGCAGGGGTGGGGTGGGGGGGAGATCATAGGAACTGTTGTGAATCAATTCAGACAGAAAATGCATTTCTATAAAGACCTAAAACAGGTACAATTCCACATTTGCTGACAGTTTTCTGCTACCTTGCCCAAGTAGCTATTCTTCAGGCATGAATCTAGACAGTGTTTTTATTAAATATTGGGAAGATCAAAACCATTGTCTTCGGGCTCCGTCACAATCTCCGTTCCCTAGCCACCGAGTCCATCCCTCTCCCTGGCCACTGTCTGAGGCTGAACCAAACTGTGCAGAACCTTGGTGTCCTATTTGACCACGATCTGAGCTTCCAACCACATATCCGCTCCATCACCAAGAGTCCTACATCCACCTCCATAACATTGCCTGACTCTGCCTTCCCTAAAGGACATTAGTGAATCAGATGGATCTTTATGACAATCTAGTAATTTCATTACTGATACTAGCTTTTTATTCCAGATTTATTTAATTAACTGAATTTAAATTCCCCAGCTGCCATGGTGGGATTTGAAGTCATGTCTCCAGATCATTCGTCCAGGCCTTTGGATTACTAGTCCAGTAACATAACCATTATGCTACCGTATCCCTAATGAATGTTTAACTTGAAATCCTCCCTGATTTGTAGGCTTCAGTGCCACACCAAGTTTTGCATTTACCCACTGAACCATTGAGAAGTGTCATGTTCTGTTTCAAACAAAGGTTCTGCTGAACATGCCAGTAAAATTCATGAACTTCGAAAAAATCTATTACGTGGTACTCAGTAATTTAGTATTTAATTAACTAATGTTATGTAATTTAGATAATATATTTCTGAGATCCCAAAGTACTTTTCTGATATATGTGTTTTAATGTATCAGTTAAAGGAAATTATAATTGGGATGGTGCATAAAGTAAACAGCAGTTCTTGAGGGCCCAAAATGATCAATAACTCTAGCTAACCATTCAAGATGCCCGTCTCACTGATTCAACTGAGCCACTTGCTGACTGGATCCATGGCTAGTGTCAGTTGAGCTCTGCGGACTTCATAACTTCAAATGTAAGGACTCTATGTAGATGTAGGGATATAAGTTTAAAAAATGAGGATTTCACCTACCAATTAGAAGAGTTTAAAAAAAAAACATGGAAGACCTAAAAGGGCAAATTCTCCTTTAAAAGTATCACACCTTGACCCATCTTTATCTAATTTGCACAAATCTACTATTTATAGTATATAGACTCTGTTAGCTACTGTTATGAGATTGACTTCAAACAAGCCAGCCTAGGAAGGAACATGTGCATGTTAATACAACACCGGCACATTTAATGTTTTGATCATCTATGTAGATGCCATTCCCCTCTAATGATCTTGTCTTGTTTTAAAAGACAGAGAAGATAATGTACCTGTAATATTCCACCTGATGCCAAGCCCTGTAAAAACCATCCAGAGACTCCTCTCCTTGACGTATATAGGTTGTTTTGTTGATATAAACACCTACAAAAATATCAACACTGTTAGAAGATATCAAGTATCAGTACATAAATCTCAAAACATTTGAATTATCACCATTACTCTGATTTTTTTTTCTTTTTAAATGCCTATTATTTACATGCTTGAGGAGTTTACTTTTAAATTAGCTATAGGAAAATGGCTTGCTTTAAGGAGTATTGTCCAAACTAATTTTTGCTTCCAAATATTGTTGATGTTTAAGATTATATTTGCTGAAGAAAGGTCCAGTAAGGATTGCATTATTTTTTTTTTAAAACGAAGAGTAAGTATCTTTACTAAAATTTCAAATTGTTTAGTGATTTTGATCTTAACCCTCCACGATTAGTAGAGGCTCAATATGATGAAAGCTGTACATAATTTTCTTCATACAATTCCTCTTCAAGCCAACTTGTAGCAATTCTAAATGTATTACAATTCTGAGTACAGGACAAAAATGTAGTAAGGGGAATAAAACCACATGCTTACAGTCCAATGAAAAGTGTAGAAACATTTTTGATATGGTAACCAGAAAACCAACGCAAGCAGTCTTTGACTTCTAGAGAAAACATTGGACAACTGCACTGACAAAGTAAAAGGTGCAATCTGCACTGCAAAGCAGATTATGGCTTTGCAAAAACTAATGGCAGGAGAAAAGAAAGGATATATATCTACACATTCAAGTTGATCTGTGGCTTTGCTAAGAAAAAATTAAACAATTTAAAAATATCGAACAGAAGTTTCTCCTGGAACTATACTTCTACTCCCAGACGGATGCCTGCAGACATATTTACATTCCCTGCACCGTGTATGCCTTCCAGTCAGAGAAAGGCCCAGAAAGCTCAAAAAAAGCTGAGAACAGGACCTGAAGTGCCATCTAATGGATGAGGAATGGAGAGAAGTGTGAAAGTAGAAGCTCACTACTGGCACCTAAAGCAGAATGCATGAGGACCAGCTCAAGAGAATATACTGAGCATACTGCATCTTACAAATGCTCCACAGATTGCACCCCTCTCTCGGGAATTCCTACTGAAGGAATGATGGCCAGAAAGGGACATTACTAAACAGATTCTGCTCATGCCCTTACATTCCACTATCCTGGGAAGCAGTCTGAGAGGCCACAAAGAGCGCAATGGACTCTCAATCTCTGCAGACCAATGGCCATACCACTGCTGGGCCAGGCTCCTGGAGAGGGAGACCCTCCTGCAACACACAGGTGAGCGCAACTTTCACTGCAAGATTTATTCTTCCACTATGGCAAAATACAACTGCCCACAACAAAATATGTGGGTGAAACATCTAAATGCTAATCAGAACGGATAATGTATGAAGTCCATTTGGAACTTGAGAGGTCTGGAGCCCTTTTCTGTCAGCTCACATGACTCAGACCACCTCCCAAGGTCAGAATGGGATCACAAACTAACAACCCCATCCAAGCACCCCACAAACGGCTCTAGACCTATCATATAGGTAGGCAGGACACTTGATTCCCCTGACTCAGCCAAACCTCAGGGATTGATCATATTCTCTTGAACCACAAACAATATGCAGTTCCCAATGTGTGCACAGCCATGCCGGCAACCTTAAACGTGTCAATCTATTATCCTGTATGTGAGAAAACTGTGGAGTAACTTTGCAAAACATTTTCTTTTCTTAAAAAAAAAATTGTCCTAAAATACTTAGCTAGTATGCAAAAAGAAAACTGACCAATGGCTTAATGTAGGTGACGAATTTGATGTGCAAAACAGATACAAAAAACTTTATGACAAAGAGATATAGATTACTTCAGTAACCTCGGTAGTGGGGAAGCTTTTAGAAACGATAATCTGGGACAAAAGTAACAGTCACTTGGACAAGTGTGGATTAATAAAGGAAAGCCAGCATGGATTTGTTAAAGGCAAATCGTGTTTAACTAACTTGATTTGAGTTTTTTGATGAGGTAACAGAGAGGGCTAATGAGGGCAATGCGGTTGACGTGGTGTATATGGACTTCTAAAAGGCGTTTGATAAAGTGCCACATAACAGGCTTGCCGGCAAAGTTAAAGCCCATGGAATAAAAGAGACAGTGGCAGCATGGATACGAAATTGACTAAGTGACAGGAAACAGAGAGTAGCGGTGAACGGTTGTTTTTCGGACTGGAGGAAGGTACACAGTGCTGTTCCCCAGGAGTCGGTACTAGGACCACTGCTTTTCTTGATATGTATTAATGATTTGGACTTGGGTGTACAGGGCACAATTTCAAAATTTACAGATGACACAAAACTTGGAAGTATAGTGAACAGTGAGGAGGATAGTGATAGACTTCAAGAGGACGTAGACAAGTTGGTGGAATGGGCGGACACTAGGCAGAAGAAATTTAATGCAGAAAAGTGCAAAGTGATACATTTTGGTAGGAAGAATGAGGAGAAGCAATATAAACTAAAGGGTATAATTCGAGAGGGGGTGCAGGAACAGAGACCTGGGGGTATATGTGCATAAATTGTTGAAGGTGGCAGGGCAGGTTGAGAAAGCGATTAAAAAAGCATACAGGATCCTGGGCTTCATAAATAGAGGCATACAGTACAAAAGCAAGGTATGATGAACCTTTATAAAGCACTGGTTCGGCCTCAACTGGAGTATTGTATCCAATTCTGGGCACCGCACTTTAGGAAGGATGTGAAGGCCTTAGAGAGGGTGCAGAAAGGATTTACAAGAATGGTTCCAGGGATGAGGGACTTCAGTTACGTGGATAGATTGGAGAAGCTGAGGTTGTTCTCCTTAGAGCAGAGAAGGTTGAGAGGAGCTTTGATAGAGGTATTCAAAATCATGAGGGGTCTAGAAAGAGTACAAAAAGAGAGAAACTGTTCCCATTGGCGGAAGGGTCGCGAACCAGAGGACACAGATTTAAGGTGATTGGCAGAAAAACCAAAGGCGGCATGAAGAAAAACTTTTTTATGCAGTGAGTGGTTAGGATCTGGAACGCACTGCCTGAGAGGGTGGTGGAGGCAGATTCAATCGTGGCTTTCAAAAGGGAATTAGATAAGTACCTGAAGGAAAAAAAATTGCAGGGCTACGGGGAAAGGGCGGGGGATTGGGCCTAGCTGAAGTGCTCTTGCAGAGAGCTGGCACAGGCTTGAAGGGCCGAATGGCCTCCTTCTATGCTGTAACCATTCTATGATTCTACTTATAATAGTAATAGTAGTCAATCTTTACCTGAAGATCTCTTCCGCATACCATCAGCAATGATCTAAACCAAGCAATCAATAGGAAAAAAATCTTCCTTCAAACCAGCACCTTTGAAGGTGCACTGCATCATGCCATTAGTGGACTTCTGCTTCTCCACACCCTATATAGTTATTTGTGCTTCATCTAATCAGATCTTTACTACTGCAGACAGCATTCCTGCCAATTTAAACAAAGTGAATAATAAGGATCTCTCGGCTTCCCCAATGGCTCAGCTGTTTAAGGTAGTGAGTAGCCGAGCTAGAGATTTGAAAAATCCCAGATCAGTCTGTGCTGAATCAGCCAATCCCAGTGGGCAGGTGGTACGGAAACTGAAGTTTGCCTCAGTGACGGGAGAATCCGTCTGGGTGCCAACTCCCAAATTCAATGACTGCAGCTGAAATTGCACATCGGGACATCAGGTGAGGACATTATGTGGCTCGGCTATTGTGCCCCTCCATGATCAAATGCCCTATATGGACCTTCACTATCCAGGTTCACACATGATGTATGGCCACTTGGGTGAGGACAGTATCGGACCACAAGGAGTCAACACCTTCAAAGGAAATGAGTAGGAGGAAAGAGGAAAAGAAAATCTTCTCGAACATTTAAAAAAAAATTAGAAACCTGATCCATAAAGACTTTCTTTTAAACGAGAGACATTTACATTTTTAGTAAACTCAGTACAGATCAGAATTAACATTTTATATTTTCTGATGCTGGTATTGTGTTCGTGGATTCCTTCAGCTATACATTTGTTAAACACTGGAACGTTTACATTCAGGTATGTTATACCATTTGTGACATGTTGAAAAGAGATGTCAGGCATACAGCACACCTGGAGCTTCCCATTGTTGTACATGCCACAATCTGGCAATGACATTTCTGAAATTAAAACTTTGGAAACTGTTAATGGGATTGCACTTCACATTCTGGAATTCTTTTTGTAATGCATTTATTTTTTTCCTCCCTTCCCCCACTTTTGGTCTCCCTACACCACACACTGGTTAAGGGACAGGTTAGCAAACTACATCAAGGTCTTTGTCAATGTCATTAACTAGATGTTATCAGATTTTCTCTCCCTCTCACTGGAGAAATGTCGCGGCTCCGCTTGGCTTTTCTGAGAAAATGACGGTGATGGCTGGGAGTCAACTGTGGGGAGAATGAGCCAGTCTGCATGACACAACAGATCTGCCTGTGATTGAGGGTGATATCATCTGTTGCATCATTTACAGGCGATATTACACCATGTTACATGACCTGTGTGAAAGTGTACAAGACTTTTAATAAATTATATTTAATAAAATACATTTGCAAATGTATTGTGAGACACACAAATCATGTTTAGTCATGCAGGTGTCATCTAAATAAATGAAACATACAGTTTAGATAGATTGGCAAGAAGTAATAATTTTAAAATATATATATGAAACAATAGGCACCTAAACTCTTTGGCTGCAGGATTTGGTGATTTAACATAATTGCCCATCATAGAAGAACAAGTGAAGAATGAACAGCAGAAATTCTATATTTTCAGTATATACAATTCTAAAACGCTGCTATATTTAAGGTTATTACTGCAAAGTTAAATTCTTTAAACTATGCAAATTACTTCATAATGGCATTTGTATTACATTTGATAAGATTCATATAATTATATTCTAAACAGATTATCGACATCATGAACTGGATACTGTAAATATGTAATCCAAAATAGAGTAACTATGAATCGCCCCAAAAAAATCAGAATGTAGAAAAAGAAGCGTGAAATATGCTTTTCGAAAACTTTTCATGATTACTCAAAATGACGATATATTTCTACATATACTCTCATGGAAATTAATTTTAACATCCTCCTCAGCAAAGTCTATGATTCTATGACATTGTAGAGCAAATGTGCACCAAAGCAAAATGATGAACTCTTTAAAAATGAACAGGTAAACAAAAAATCTCTTTGGTCATGCAAATAATCTTAAGATGTCCCATGTACCATATTTTATAAATCACTGAATGGATTTCAAACATCTTAAATGTTGCAAATTTCATGGAGATGCTGTCAGACACCAACACCAACTAAATCAGTACCAACAAAGCAAGTGAAAGATTCTTCTACAGGTAGTATAGTTATACAATCGACATAACACAGAGTTAAAATTTAGGTTGCTCATTATCAACTCACCATCAAATCGGACACGAGGTCTTTCGAGAAACATCTGTCTCCAGGAAGTATACAGAACCAAGCTACTGCATGTCCTACCCCATACCTTCAGGCAGGCCAAGCGCCAGATTTCAGGATCTCTGACAAAGAGAAATTAATAAAATGAAACTCGTAAAAATCAAATGCTTCAGTCACTAATTACCTACTGCAAGGTGTTTTATGCATAAACATCTGTCCACTCGCTTCTTCCCTCATCACTGTTGGAGGCTCCAAACACACTTTCCACGTGATTTATTTGTACTTCTGCTAATCTAATTTGGCGCATTCACAGTTTATGGTGAGGCCGAAAGCAGATTATGTGACATTTTATCAAGCATCTGAAGTGTCTGTAAACATGATTCTGACATCTATTTAGATCTCTAATTCAATCCGCCCTCCCATTATATCTCTCTGTCTTTGGCCTCTCACGCTGCTCCAAACAAGTCTCAAGAGCAGTATCTCATTCTTCTTCCAGGTACTCTGAAAATATCTGATCTTAACATATGGATAAAGATGATGAGAGGAAACTTAGACCATGATTGCTGAGGCTAAATGCAGTGGCCCCAGTGCAACTTGGGTGAGATCAGCGCTCTGCACAGATCAGGAATTTAAACCAAAACCGTTGTAATCTGTATGATTGCCACATCACATGGTACACATACACACTAAGCCTATTTAATTTTCTTTAAGAATCTCACAAGCAAAACTTAAAATCTTTTTCTCACTTTTCTAACTAAATCAATAAAGAATGAACTCTTGTACAGGTTGTTCATTCATAAATAGTACCTTGCACAAATATAAAATGCTCGACAGACCATGGACAATTGCTCTAAGGATCGTAGGTCCAAATCACTTGACACAACCCATCGAAATATATACACGAGGACTTCAAAAGGGAGCTCTGTAAAACGATAAAACAATGTATTAAAAATGAAAAGGAAACAAACCCGATGCAGTCATTATTTTGTGCTTATGTTACAACTGATTCATTTCAAAAATTGGACCAAGACTATATATTGCCTTAATCCAAAGGCAGAATTTCATAAAAAATGCATTAAATCTGCTATTTTGAAATGAGCAAATAGTTAGTAAAATACTCTACAAACTCCTGTAATAACTGGATCCTTATTCCAAAGCTACTTTATTTTTCACACCAATAATTTTAGATGTTAGCCCTATTTCATTAGGATACAATTAACTACTTGCAGGAGGATTTCGACAAATGCAAACAATTGCATAGTTGAAAAAAAATAACAATGAATGAAATATAACTAGCACAAGAATACTGTAAAAGGGATTAAGTTGTAAAAGCAGATTTCTTTCTTTCATTATCTAGACGATGTGATGAAGCAAATATAAAGCTAATAGAATGCAGAGATATATAATTCAAACATTAACGTACAAGAAAATAGAGAATATTCTAAGGGTTTATAATTCACTGCTCATGCAACACATCAAGTACTTTATTTATTTGTTCTCAGCATGTGGGCAACATTGGCAAGACCACATTTATCACCTGTCCAAGGCCTTCTTGAGCTGCTGCAGTCTTTGCAGTGGTGATGTTCTCATGATGGGGTTAGGTAGAAAATTCAATGATTATGACCCAGTGACAATGAAACAATGTTTAGTTTTAGTCATCACACTATAAAAGGGGAATACACACATTGACAAGGATGAGTAAACTAGCAAGAAATATAAAAACAGATTGTAAGAGCTTCTACAAGTATGTAAAAAGGAAGAGTGTAGCAAAAGTAAGCGTTGGTCCCTTAAAGGCTAAGACAGGAGAAATTATAATGGGGAATAAGGAAATGGCAGAGACTATAAACAAATATTTTGGGCTGGATTTTCAATGACCCGTGGAGTCGGGTTTGGAGGCGTGTGGGGGGTTAAAGTTGCAGATTCGGGGGTCCCGACCCCATCCCGACTCCACGCAATTTTGACAAAATCGGTCGCGGGGTTCCCGACTCCGTCCCGCCTCCAAGAGGCGGGAGAGGCCATTAAAGCCCTTAACAAGCCCTAAATTGGCTCTGTAATGCCATTTTGAAACGTTTTAGATAGTTTAACCCTTTTCCGACGTAAAGTACGCCTGATGTGAAACACTCCAGTGAAACCTGGCGGGAGCACAAGTGGATAGCTGACTATCAGCTGCAGGTCCACTATTACAACGGAGATGTGATGAAGGTAGTAGTAGTATTGTGATGAAGGTAGTAATATTAGGTCTGAAAGTCGCCTCTGATGCTGCTGCATTGAATGTCTTCAGAGAGTGCCTGGCCTTGCTGAGAGAGGACCTGGATGAGAAAAAAATTCTCTCTCTCTCCTCATTTTGCATCCAGGTCCACTCACAGCAAAGGCCAGGCAGTCAGTCTCTGACCTGCAATGATGACATCATCAGAGGCGACTTTCAGACTGAAACCACTAATTGGTTCATGGGTTCCCACATGCTGGAACTCAATTGCCCAATTAAGTGAAAATTGCATCAATCTCCCACATTAATCTGGAGTCGGGGGGGGGGGCAAACGAAATGCGGATGACACGACCCCAACCCGATCCCAAGACAAAATCCAGCCCTTTGTATTTGTCTTCACAGTAGAAGACATAAAAAGCATATCAAAATATAGTGGGAGACCAAAGGGCTAATGAGAGTGAAGAACTTAAAGTAATTAAGATCAGTAGAGTAAAAGTACTTGAAAAACAAATGGGACTAAAAGCTGACAAATCCCCTGGACCTGATGGCCTACATCCTAGTATTCCAAAAGAGGTGGCTGCAGAAATAGTGGATGCATTGGCTGCGATCTTGCAAAATTCCCTAGATTCTAGAACGGTCCCAGTGGATTGGAAGGTAGCAAATGTAACCCCGCTCTTCAAGAAAGGAGGGAGCGAGAAAACAGGCCAGTCAGCTCGACATCAGTTGTCGGGAAAATGCTGGAATCGATTACTAAGGAAGTGGCAACAGGGCATTTAGAAAATCATAATATGGTTAGGCAGAGTCAACATGGTTTTATGAAAGGGAAATCTTCTTTAACAAATTTATTAAAGTTTTTTGAAGATGTAACTAGCAGGGTAGATAAAGAGGAACCAGTGGATGTAGCATATTTAGATTTCCAAATGGCATCTGATAAGGTGCCACATAAAAGGTTGCTATGCAAGATAAGGGCTCATGGGATTGGGGGTAATATATTAGCATGGATAGAGGATTGGTTAATGGATAGAAAACAGAGAGTATGGATAAACGTGTCATTTTCAGGTTGGCAGGCTGTAACTAGTGGGGTGCCACAAGGATCAGTGCTTGGGCCTCAGCTATTTACAATCTATATTAATGACTTAGATGAAGGGACTGAGTGCAATGTATCCAAGTTTGGTGACAATACAAAGCTAGGTGGGAAAGTAAGCTGTGAGGAGGGCACAACAGCTTGCAAAGGGATATAGACAGGTTAGGTTAGTGGGCAATAAGGTGGCAGATGGAGTATAATGTGGGGAAATGCGAGATTATTCACTTTGGTAGGAAAAAAAGAAAAACAGAATATTTTTTAAATGGTGAGAAACTATTTAATGTTGGTGTTGAGAGAGATTTAGGTGTCCTCATACAAGAAGCAGAGAGTTAGCATGCAGGTACAGCAAGCAATTAGGAAGGCAAATGACATGTTGGCCTTTATTGCAAGGGGGTTGGAGTACAAGGGTAAGGAATTCTTGCAATAATTGTACAGGGCTTTGGTGAGACCACACCTGGAGTACTATGCAGAGTTTTGGTCTCCTTATCTGAGTAAGAATATACGTGCCTTAGAGGTGGTGCAACAAAGGTTCACTAGATTGATTCCTGGGATGAGAAGGTTGTCCTGTGAGGAGAGATTGAGCCTATATTCTCTGGAGTTTAGAAGAATGAGAGATGATCTCACTGAAACATATAAGATTCTGAGGGGGATTGACAAGGTAGATGCTGAGAGGTTGTTTCCCTTGGCTGGAGTGTCTAGAACTAGGGGACATAGTCTCAGGATAAGGGGTCGGCCATTTAAGACTGCGATGAGGAGGAATTTCTTCACTCAGAGAGTTGTGAATCTTTGGAATTCTCTATCCTAAAGGGCTGTGGATGCTGAATCGTTGAGTATATTCAAGCCTGAGATAGATAAGATTTTTGGACTCGAGGGGAATCACGGGATATGGAGATCGGGCAGGAAAGTGGAGTTGAGGTCGAAGATCAGCCATGACCTTATTGAATGGCAGAGCTGGCTCGAGGGACCGTATGGCCTACTCCTGCTTCTAATTCTATGTTCTTATGATGCAGCAAAGAGCAACAAGCTTGATCCCAGTGTAATGGTGACCATCCATGAGGAAAGAGTAGGGAAGCTTAAGCTCTACAGTCTAGAGAGGTGGTATATAGATAAAGGGGGAAAAATTCAGTATCGCCCCATTTGGGGCACAATTATCGTCCGGGCGCAAAGATTAGCGCCTGGCACTAATTATCGCCTCCGACTGCAAACTTGGCTTTTATCGCCCCTGGAGGTGATTGGAGCGCTAAATCAGGCGCTTCACACCTGTCTTAAGGCGCAAAGGCCGAGGAGCGAGGCGCTAACTCAGAGCGCTGGCGAAGCTCGTGTGATGTCAGTCAGCAATGGAACACAGACACAATGACGCCGGCCAGTTCTTAAAGGGGAGGGTTGATCTTGCTCTCCATTCACATCCTGCTCATTGCAGCCTTGAATCTCGGCCTGGAGAGACCTGTACATCAAATCTGCTGGATAGAACAATGGAGAGTACCAGGGAAAGAGCTCAGAGTGCAGCCCCCACAGTCTCTTCTAAATAGATGCAAGGAAGGGCAAATGAAACTGAACCTGCAAAGTGCTGCTCAGTACCCAAAACTCCTTCACACAGCGTTAAATCTCTCCAGAAGTTTCTCTCTCTCTCTCTCAGAATGCGTGGTGCAAAAATGTCACCACCAAAAAAAGGCAGGAAGCAGTCGCCTTTAAATAGCGCTCCCCCAGTCCCTTCCTGACTGCAAAACGCTCCCCTCAACCTGTCATTGCTAGCGGCAGGCGGTGCCACTCAATATCCGCTCCGGGGCGCTACTGGGGCGTTGCGCACTCGACTGACATCACGATCTGCCGGCGCAGGAGATCGCGGCGGTAGTGTTTAGCGCCGCCGCAAAATGTCTAGTTAATTTCGCGCCCGGGCGCTAGTTGCTTCGCGCCCCATTAGCGCCCTCTTAAGGTGCTAACGGGAGGCGCAACCAACTGAATTTTTCCCCCAAAATATTTAAAATCAAGGTAGATGAAATATCAAATATTGTGGATAAATTAAACACAGAGTCCCGTAATTTGCGGTCAGCAGCAAAGCAAAGTAAGCTTCCCACAAAGATCTCGTGATGTCTGTGGCGAGAAGTTCGGCTTTTCTGACGGGTAATTGAAATCAACGCAAGTTAATGGGGATTCCCAGCGAAGAGCTGCTGTGATGTCAACAAGCTGTCTAAATTTCCAATCAAAACACAAAATTCTCTCAGACAGCGAACCAGGAAACTCCTTTGATTCTAACTTTTTAAAACTGTTAGAGAGAGCCAAACTAAGATTGGGGCTCTCACATGGGGAAAAGGCAAACCTGAATTAAAGATGAACAAACTTCCTTAAAATTTTTAATTTTTATTAAAATGGATAAACTTGACACTCGACAACATTAAAATTTGTTTTTCAGGGCCATAACCTTTGTTTAGCAGTCGATACACTGTTAAAACCCCAGTTACACCTAATCCAAAAGGGTCCAACTTTTAATTGGGTATGTAACAGCGGTATTACCGAGGAAGAGCCAAAGTTTTCGTTAGTTTCCATGATTTGACAGATTACACTGATTGCCGGCTGTGGAGGGGGGGCACAGCGCAGCCAGTGTTGGAACAGTGAATGACTGACCGCAACTTCAGGGTTTCTGCGTTAGGATGTACAAGCGCTATATCCTGAAGTTGCGGTCAGTTTCTAAGGGGTAATGCTCGTTCGCTGTTATTACTCACTGCAAATTCTAGGCCAGAATATTACATGAATAAACTAAGCTGGTAGGAATAGTGGACATTTCAGTGAGTGAATAACAAATTTAAAATAGATATATTACTGTTTTGTTTTACTCAAAGGGTAGTAAATGTTTGGAATAATCTGCCAGGCAAGCAGAGTTCAAAATGCAAATTGTTGCTAGGCAGGGGCAAGTAGGGCTCTATAGCAACTCATTTGATGGGCCAAAAGGCCTTTTCTTGCCCTCAATTATTCTCAAGTACATTTCTTAAGGGGGGGGGGGGGGGGTGGAGGGGGTGGAGAATGAGAGGGAAATGGGCACTGCTCATAAGTGCTTAGTACACCAACTCAGAGCATTATTCACAGCAGCAACATCTACAAGGTGGAAGACCTCCTTGCCCCAGTCAATGCACAAATGCTTTCATTATGACACAGGCCTTGAAACATTTCTTCTGTCTACTGACGACCTACGGCGAAACAAAAACAAGATGTGGCTTTTCTTTGAAGTCAAGAACCAAATCAAAACCTATGCTAAAAGGTTGCAGAAGTACACCTCCTGTGGTTTGAACATGCTCTCACAAAATGTACTAAGGGAACTACACTGCCTCTTTCAGTTAAATACCAGTAACAACTGTTTGCTCATACTGTATGCTTTCTCAAAAATGTAATCTAGCCAAAACTATAGCAGAAGATGGCACCAGCTGTTATTCTATACAGCTAGTCACACCACATGCTTGATTGAACCTGTCAAGTTAATCTTGTCAAAGATCTAAATGTCGTCATGAAATTCAGGTTAGTCTACCTTTTGAAATAATTCCTAGTTCAATGTTGATAAAGTAAACAATGATGTTATCATATTAATGTGAGCAGTCGGTACTTCTAAATCTCTTATTACTGAAAATATATCAGGTTTCTATCTGGAAAGTTATGTTTGAATTATGGCAAAAACGCTAAACAATGATGTTGCAACACATTAAGGACAAGGAAGGTTAAGGCCAATTATGGGGAACTATGTGAATTTTATAGTGAAAGCCCAGATCTTGAATGCTTCATTTTTACATTCAATACTACTCAGTCCAATTATTAATTACTGAGCTATAAAAGAAAGATTACCTACCTTTGAAGTAGTCTTTATTCTTCAAACTGAAGGTATCTGTTACAGCAGGCGGGTACCAGCATTGTTTGCTGGGGAGGATCAAGGAAGAGATCACCCCCCATTACAACTTTTTGATGCTAGGACACTGGGAATATTGCACAAATCTTTCTCCCTCTCCCAAGTTGTACATAAGCAGGACCACACTTGTGAAACAGCTGGCTAATTTGTGTCAAAGAAAATGTCTTCCGCAAAATGGAAAGGATCCTTAGCAGTGTCCCCTCCAAGAGCTTGCATGGATGGATGAATGGGAACACCGAGTAGAAGATGTATTTCACTGGTTGCACGAAGGTGATAATTATCTTTTGTTGCAATTCTATGCATCCTCCATGTACTGTTGCAGACTCAGCAAGTAGAGACATCCGGAAAAAGAGGTGGGCCCCATGTAAGGGAGCAGAAACTTTGGTGACCAAGATGGACCTACTAAAGTTTACGTCATCCACAACAGTAAAGTCTTAACAGTAACACTGGTTGAAAGTGTGAGGTTACTTCTGAGACATTTGTCTGATGAATTGTCTGATGAAGTAACAATGAACTAAGTTTACTGACCGTTAACTTGAGCTAATTTGTTTTCTGTCAGAAACATGATAGCAGTGGAGGATATATGCAATAAGCACTTTAGAAACTTTTGGATATAGCTAATGAGTTTCAGAGATGTGTGGGATATCTACTACGATTAAAGGAAGACCTTGATCTAAAAAGTTGAAGTAGCTGTCGGATGTCTGAATGGACAACCTGTCCAGGCAGTTGTGGGAGGAGGTCTCTCCCGGGGGGTAGTAATATCAGGCAGGCACTGTTCAACTTCCAAGATGTCAGAGAATCAAAGTTTCCAAGGCCAGTATGGTGTTAGTGGAATCACCACTGCTTGTTTTTATTCTGATTTTCTGTTTATTTTGGAGACCAAAGACAGGGAAGTAATGTATACAGAAAGATCTGTTTTCAAGAAAAGACTGTTCAACCTCCAAATTGACTTGTCCAAAGTCCTTCATCAGAAACAGGAGTTAAGAAAGAAAGAGTGAGCTTTCATTTACAGTGCTTCAGCAAATCTCCCAGAAAGATTCCAAAATGCTTCACATAGAGTGAATTATTTTGAAGAGCTGTGACTGCTGCTCTGTACGTGAATATTGCGGCTATTTTGCGGATAGCAACGCCCCATTAGAGGTGACTGACCAGTTAATTTGATTTGGTGCTGTTCGTTGAGGGGAACTTCTTTGAATACTGCCTTAGGACTTTTAATATCTACCTGAACTAGCAGGCAGGGTCTTGGTTTAACATCTCATTTGACGGAGAGCAGCTCTGACGACATACCACTACCATACTGCTGCAATGATGTGTCAGTCAGATTACGCGCTCAATTCCTGGAGTAGGAATTGAACCCACACCTTCTGGCTCAGAGGAGAGACTGCGAGCATGAAATCCAGCTGACACATAGCAATTAGTGATGTGAAAAGATCTATTGATGAGCATCGCAAAAACGTCCTGGACTACCTATGGATGGTCCATTCACTCATGGGAGTATAGTGTAGTCTAACTCGGGTGAATTGGCTATCATAATGTTCACCCTGAAAGTTGTTCCAAAATTTTCATCCTGTTGATTCAAAATTTACATGCAATCAAGCTGGCTTCCTAATGAAGGGGCCTTGCTTGTTTCGACACCAGAATATTATGGTGTTGTCTGTCCAGTGATGTACTGACTTTCTCAGAACCAAAGTTAAAAATGGGTCAGAGCCAACTTTGTAACTTGAAACGCAAGCCTTCTGACATGCCAAGAGGGCTGTCATCACTGTTCCTTAAGGAGGGGTGGCTGCAGCTCAGAAAAACATTTGGTCCTGGGAACACCAACTCTGATCCAAAGCAGAGGTTTTGTCTAACTCCCCAAGATCAGACAATGAAGGCTGCATGGGAGCTCAGTGATGAAACTGTTTTAGCTGCAGAGATCTTGTAATAGTCTCTTCGTTTCTAAAACTGTACATAAGGATTGAAGACAGTTCTACCTGTTGTGGACTAAAAACCGAGACAAGTTTGACACTTCAAAGTTACATGTTTTGAAAAATGCCATCAGAAGTATTTGCAAATACCATTGAGCGTTTCTGACAATGCTCGAATCTTGCTTTAGTAGACTTCGGAGATCGATAACACAAAGTGAAGGGATTAATCATTATCAAAACAAACAAAATTGCAAAATTTTGCTAAAAGTAAACATGTAGCTGACAGCAGGATTGATGAATGTTTAACTGGTTTTGATTAACAAACCTCGAGTATGGTCCTGCTTACATGTAGCATGGTTGGCAGAGAATCATGTGGATGACATCCCAGAGGTTAGATTGTCATCATAAAGGGAGATTGTCTCTTTCATGATTTTCCCCAGGGAAAGGTGCTGGTACCGAGGGGTGTGGAGATTTCAAAATAAAGAATTATAGGTCAACCTAAAGTGACAATGAATTTAGGTGCCTTCAGTTATCTTTAAAAAAATGAGTAAATGAGAAAACAGATAGCTCAGCATCTTTTGCACTTTCATGGTAAGAACCTGGGTTTAAATCTGCATCAACTAACATTTGAACACAACTTTTACCAACTGGGAGGGTTTTGACAGTCCTTAGATGCACAAGATGAAGCCTATACCAGCTGACCATATGAAAACTTAGTTTAAGCATTTGTTTAACGAGACAAGATACCCAGTCTATCTGGGTATCTTGTCTTGTTGTCAAATTTTGTTTTGTAACACTCCTGTGAAGCGCCTTGGGACGTTTTACTACGTTTAAGGTGTGATATAAATACAAGTTGTTGTGTTTGCATTTGTATTACCATGATATAATATAGTGTTGCAATAAAAAGAGGGAGTGGTGTCAGTGAAACTCTGACTAACAATGAAATGTTACAAATATGCAATTTAAATGGAAATCTGATTGCTCAATTTAAAAAGTCTCTATTTATTAGAAAATTTTGCAGTTGTCAAATAAAGTATCAAACACTCCCAGGTGAGGTGCATGGCCAGATGCTGAGTAATTGTCCCTTTACTGCATCTCAACCACGCCCTTTCACCTCCAACCCTCAGAAGAGCATACATGACTGCACGGGAATAACTTTATCCACTCTCCACATTATTTGTGAGGAGATTCCCAATTAGTTTTACAGTGAGCCCATATCCATTGCAAACTGGGTTGAAACTGCCTAAACTAATTTTACACAAGACCTTTATAGCTGGTAAACAAAAGACTTTCAATCCATCGACCTGCCTGGATTCATGCACAGGTCCTTTATTGAAAAAGCCAATCACTGTTTTCATGCATTAACTTGAAAAATCATCAAATATATGATTAACTCACACCCATCTTATGTTCTTTTTGTGAATTAATTTATGCCATGGTTGTAACAGCATTTTAACTGTAATAAATGAAAAGATTGCTTTATCATTTGGCTTGCTCCTGTTAAATGTATAAATTCACACGATAAGCCAGCATTCAAAAATACTGCGCCAGGAAATCAAATAGCCACCAATTAGCTTGTGTGCCAGAACAAGTATCAACTTACTTCTACTGGAATGTCTCCTAAGTCCAGAAAAAATCATGACTACTGTGGTACAGATCAGTCAGATTGACGACTGGTCATGAAATGGTTATGCTGTTCGGATCACCTGCCACTGCAAGAACAAGTTCTCCTCTGGTGCCTATTCCATGGTTAAGTACATTTTCTACCATAAGTGCCAAAAAGATGCAGAACATTTTTGATACACAGAATATACCTCAGAAATATATTTAAGCAAACACTAGTGTACTCCATAAAGCATATGAAAATTTAAGAAAGGTGCTTCTCATCCACTGTACGTGTAATACTCCACCAAAATGTGTCATTCCTGAGTGAAAGACATGGCTTTGGTACTCCTGTGATGGAATCAAGTTATACTGTACAAATATTACAATTTTACAATACTAATTCACTAATAAAGGAATTGACCCGAGAAGGTGTCAAGAGAAGCACTTGCAGTATTTATCATCAGTATTCCCAGTGAACTATGTACCTGATATGTGCGTCTGGTTCACTTCAAACCCAGGTTGACATATTTTGTGGAAAGAGTCCTGTAAGGTGAGCTGCTGTTGAAAGTAGGGCAACAGATCAGTTATTTCATTGGCTTTCCCCTTATCTTCTTTGCTGCAAAAAAAGTTTTTTTAAATTAGTATTTAAGCAACACAGGGATTACTATCTGTAAACAATTACAAAACAAGTTCATTTGCACGATGAAAGAATTTAACGATGCACACAATTTTACTGCATAGAAAACTACAGAATAAATTCCTATATATTGATTAATAAGTGTTAAAAATCCAACAATGTCATTTAATCGGTTCTGCCTTCCACCTGATCACAGACCTTCCCTTTTGTTCTTTACTCCCCTCCCCTCTTTCCCTGCCTATATACTTGCTTAAAACCTGTTAGAGATTCTCTAACTTTTTCCAGTTCTGACAAAAGGCTAGTGACCTGAAATGTTAACTTTCTCTCTCTCTCTCTCTCCACTGATGCTGCCTGACCCGCTGAGTATTTCCAGCATTTTCTGTTTTTATTTTTAAAAGAGAACACAGAAGTCAGCTCCTTTAGCTTCAACCGTCATGAGAAAAGTTTAATTAATATGCAACCATAGGGCACCGTAGCTTTAAGCTGTAAAGATTCAGGTGAGAGGGGTCTGAATATCATTATAATTTTGCTCTTTATTTAAATATAAAAAAAAGTCCCATTTTTATTTTCACTTCCTCACTAATGCTAATAAATACAAAAAACACTGATTTTACACAAAGGAAAACTGGCTTTCATGCTGTAAAAGCATGATGATTCAAAAACATTAATATACAAAAAGTACCATTTGCAACTTTAAAATATCAGGTGATAAGTATGGAAATACTAAAACACATATGCTGCAGTTTCAGAACTAATTTACATTTGGCGTGAAATTAGATGCAGTAGTAAAAAGTCACTGCACCAAACATAACCCTTAACATGTAACCTTAATTTTATTGTAGATGCTACTGAATATCTAAACACTTCGATTTCTCTCTCCCCCTTCCTTTAGAAACTATCACTGGACAAATATGATTCCATGTATTTCCCTTTGATATTTGTAATATTTACCATCACTTTCTACTCTAGTGGCATTAAGATATTTTTACACAGGTATGAGATGAGTAGCTGCAGTTCAGCTTCTAGCCAGGCAGACTTTACACTGCTTGGCTCCTGCCTGGCTGGAACTTTACTGTCCTGTTTAGTAGAGAGCTTGACACATGTTTAAATCAGCAGAGCCGTCTCAGTAAATGTCTAGTGAGGTTAGGGACTATGTGACTCCAGTCTCACACCAGCGTGATTGACTCCTCTGAAGTGGCCTTGCAAACCATTCAATTGCATCAAATCGCTACTAATGTAGTGGTTCAAGAAGGCGGCCCACCACCACATTCTCAGAGCAACTAGGGATGGGCAATAAGTGCCAGCCTTGCCAGCAATACTCATAGCCTGAGAAGGAATAAAAAAAGGGAGAGAATCCTGCTCTCTAAACATTCAAGTTAAAATCAGGCAAGTTCTGATGAAAGGTCATCGACCTGAAACGTTAACTCTTTCTCTCTCTACAGATATTGCCTGACCTGTTGAATGTTTCCAACATTTTCTATTTTTATTTCATATTCCCAGAATCCACAGTATTTTGTCTTTGTTTTAAAGTTTATAAAGTGTTCAAGGGATCAAATGGACCTCCTGAGCACTTTGGAAATTAGGTTTGACACAACTGGATTTGCACGCTGTGTGGTGTTAAACCGAGCAGCTGTTTGACCACCTCGACCAGGGAATCTCACTCGGCTTTGCTCCACAGTCAGGTCAGGAACTGACCCTGGCCCTGGATTTATACTGCCAATTTATTGTCGGTGCAGTGTTCATTTTTATAGTAATACTAAGCTTGCCATGTTATTGGACCCGAAGCATTGTAAAGGTGAAATAGGACAAAAATATCAGAAAGATCAGATTTGATCAGACAAGGTAACACTCCTGGTAAGTACCATTAAAGGAGAAAAAGCGTACTACAGTGGAGCAGGATTTAGTGAGGGAAATACTTTTACATTTGCCTCTATCTTTAATGGTAAAATGTTTTTATGTTTTAAAACATTCAGATGGTTAGGACTCTTTTATGGGGTCAGATATGCTTATCTAGTGATATGGGTTGGTAATTAGTTGGGAGTTAGGAGACAGAGATAGGGATAAAGGGTTCATTCTCTGATTGGCAGGATGCGACAAGTGGTGTTCCTCGGGGATCTGTACTGGGGCCTCAGCTTGTCACCATATATGTTAATGTCTTGGATGAAGGTATAGAGAGTTGTATGTTCAAGTTTGCAGATGACACCAAATTAGGAGGCACAGTAAGTTGTGTGGATCGGAGGAGAATGTTACAAAGGGACATGGGCAGATTAAGTGAATGGGGAAAAACTATGGTAGATGGAATTCAAATATGGGGAAGTGTGAGGTCATCCACTTTGGATCGGAGAAAGTCAAATCGGAATATTTTCTTAATGGCGAGAGACTAGGAGCAAAGGGATTTAGGTGTCCATGTATAAAAATCACTAAAAGTAGTGTACAGGTACAAAAAGTAATCAAAAAGGTTAATGAAATGCTGGCCTTTATCTCAAAAGGGGGTGGATTACAAAAGTGAGGAAATGATGCTTCAGTTGCACAGAGCCTTGGTGAAACCCCATCTGGAGTACTGCGTTCAGTTTTGGGGACCAAACCTCAGAAAAGATATATGGGTCTTGGAAGGGGTTCACCAGAATGATACCAGTGCGTAAAGGGTTAAGTTATGAGGACAGATTGCATAAACTTGGTTTGTATTTCCTTTAGAAGTTTAGCAGGTTGAGGAGTGATCTAATCGAGGTATTTACAATGATAAAGGGATTTGATAGTGTAGAGATACAGAAACTATTTCCTCTAGTTGGGGAATCAAGAAGAGGGCAAAATCTTAAAATTAGACCTCAGCCATTGACTTTCATTTATAAAGGGCATTTCATGACCTCAGGACGTCCCACAGCGCTTTAGGAGTGAAATCAGGAAGCACTTTCCCCCAAAAAGGCTGTGGATGCTGGGTCAATTAAATTTTTCAAGACGAGATTGATAGATTTTTATTAGGTAAGGGTATCAATGGATATAGAGCAAAGGCAAGCAAATGGAGTTGAGGTACAGATCTACCATAATCTAATTAGCTTAGCTTGAGGGGCTAAATAGCCTACTCATGTTCCGATGTTTCCAATCCCCCACGCAGCATACAGTACTTCAGTCAGGTTAAGGAGATATCTACCAAGTGCATTCCTTCAGATTGAGTATATTGAATAACATCGGTCCTTCTCAAGATAGTCGACAGGTTTTTTTAAAAAACTCTGACAAGTATCTGGCTAAGCACAGCAAATACTGAAAGACTGGAAAAGAATAAACTGAACTGCAATCTTTCTCTAAAATGACCAGTTCTACTGATGTCAATATTTAAGGACTGATGTGCTCCAAATTTAATCATTAATAGCACCTACCCACGGATCTACTCTCCTTTAAATATCATACAACAAAGTACAACCACATGCAATTGAACAGGGAAATGCAAAACCAAAAAAGGATGCTTCTAACCAGAATTTCAGAAAACAGGTATAACTATCAGGATCTGCTAAATTAGGATGCATAGGAATGGATCAGAATGCGTTTATACCAAATGTATATTTACTGTTGAAATTAGACCACAATCACCCAAGATAACATCACAATTTTTTTTAAGCATCAAAAATTTCAAAGCCCTGTTTCATCCTACAACTTCCATGGCACAATAAGGGGATAGTGCTGATAAAATCACAAAAGGCTTGAGATGATAATTTAATCTTGTCCCAACAACATAATCTTATCAGGTTCATCCTGCACATGGATTGTACTATTTAACTAGTCAATCTCTTGTGGATTTGTACAACGGGCGGGGCGAGGGCAAGGCTAAGTGTAGTGTTCAAGGCAAAGAGGGTTACAGGGTGGAAAATAATTGGACAAGGACTGAGGTAGGACTGCGATGGCTGCGGGTAGGGCAGAAGGGGAAGAGGATGGGGGAGGGGGGATTGGAGAGGGAGGAGTGAAGAGGGTGGAGGAGTGAAGGAAGACGGGCGGTGGGGTGGGGAGGACGGGCGGGGAAGGAAGACGGGCCGGGGGAGGGAAATAGGCCAGGGAAGGCAGGTTGTCCACCCTTCTGCAGAAAATGTACTGCTACACCACCACCTTTTGTCCAATGTTCAGTACCGCAGTTGGCAACCTCTGAGTTCAGTTGATCGACGGGCACGTAACATTCGGTGGCATAATGTTACGGCCCGCAACGCCACCTACTGGCACAATATCATTAGGATGTTGAGTCAAATCTCCATTTTTATATAACAGAAAGGGTACATATATATACACTAGTTTATACTATGTTTCAGTGTAGTGTAAACCAGTGGACAATGAGTGACTGCTTCAGGCTAGCAGCTAGCTATCAACTCCGCAAACAGATCATGATGGAAGAGAAGATCAGAAAATGCCAAAAGCAAATAGCAGGTCCTTCAGCAACTCAAAAGAGAAAAGACAGGTTAACTTTTCACATTAGTTCTTTGTAGGAACTAAGATAGCAAGAACAAAGGAACTACTTTCCAGGACTAGTCAAAATGAACAGTGGCATCAAGTATGTCAAAAGCACTGATCTGCTAACTGTTACAAAAAGACCTCTAATGGGCTAAGAGCCTTTAAACAGCCTGTATTGTCAGCATTTTCTATTTTCATCAGACTTCCATCATTCAGTTTTTAAAATTTTATCTGGTGATAGAATAAAAATGCTGGTTAGTGTGCACTGATAACATGAGGCCTGTAACTCAAGAGCACGAGTTGTTCAACTTCCATACATCAGCTACACAGTGTGCTCTCTACCATTTATGAAAGTAAGGTTTTTGAAATTACAAATGTTAGAAATGTATATGGAAGGGGAATAAAGATCAGCATACTGACTCCATCTAGTGACCAGTGTGTGGAGCAATTTCACTTTCCTGATAGGATGTCATTACTGTAGCTGAAAATATCCTCAAATTTCAGCTTGATATGGATCTACACATTAGATATTGGATATGTAATCTTACACTTCAGATATATGAAGTGCATACCAACGGGGATCATTTCAAACTCAATGTTTTTAGGATGTCCTTAAACAGGACAGCGGCACACAGGAAATTAAAGTACTCTACAAAATGGCCACAAGATGGAGTCAATGTGCTTTAAAAAAAATATTTAGAACACATTTTTAGGACCATGAAAAGGTCATTAGATCCAACAAGCTCATCACTTTTTCCAGAGATTAACCCACCAACCTTTTTACTTATTTCATTTGGGTGAAAAAGTTACACCAAGCTTCTCACTTTAAATTTCCTAATTTACTCTTCTGTTAATGCGATCTTTCTTTTGCCGCAGCTAAACACTCTGCTACCAGCACTGCAGATTTGTAACACCTTTCTTTCCTGATCAGCACACTATACAGGAAACTTTCGTTTATCCGGCACCCAAATATCCGGAATTCTCGCTTAACCGGCAAAAATCATCCTCCGAAAACTCCTCTCAAATAACCGGCAATGTTGCCGAGTCGCAGTCGAGTCTCCGCGAACGCCGAGTGCTCCGAAAAATCCTCTCAAATAACCGGCAATGTTGCCGATCCCGAGTCCGAGAACGCCGATTTAGTCAGTAGGGGTACTTTTCAAAAGTGCCACTACTCGGCCTCCTGGCGCTGTCGCAAGTCCGAAACATTGCAGTAGCATGAGTAGATTCTCCCGTGCTGCTTGGAGTCTCTTTGTTAAAAATAGCCTCGGTAGATATAACTCTCTGTTATCCGGTACTTTCGATAAACCGGCACCACGCCGGTCCTGTCGATGCCGGATAAACGAAAGTTTCCTGTACCATAGTTTATTTGGCATACAAGTTCTTTTGGCTCCTTGTTCCCATACGTATTACTTTACACTTAGCTACATTAAATTTAATCCGCCACCTCTTGGCCAGGTTATTCTGAAACTGGTTGCATTGTTCCTCATTATTTTTCTTGTCTTCACTTTTTTATGTCAACTGCAAACTTGGAAGATTTTTCTTACGATTACCAAAGCAATAATGTATTTTTTTGAAAAGGGTTCCAAGAATGACCCTTGTGGTACCCTACTGCCAACCTATTTTCAGCCTGAAATGTTCCCACCTATGCCTACCCTCTATTTCCTGTATTTAACCCAATTTTCTATCCAGCACCAAACTTAGCTTCCTATTTCCTGACTCTTTACCACAGCCATTAATCTGGAGCCTTGTCAAAAACCTTTGCAAAATTCAAGTATATATCAAATATATTTTCTCTGTACCATATAAGTAATATCTTTAAAAAAACTCCACCAGGTTAGTTAAACATGTCCACCCTTTCCTGAATCCATGCTGACCATCTTTTAACAATTCATGTTCTTCCAAGTGTTCAGCCATTACAATCCCAAGTAATTTCCAAAAACTTTCCCCAAGACTGTTAAGCATGCTGGTTTACAGTTTCCTGGTATGTCTCCTTGACTCCTTTTTAAATAGTGGAGTTAATATTGCTACTTTTGTATGGAATTTCTCCTGAATTTAGCACATACAAAATGCCAGTCATTTGAGCACAAGTTGCCTGAACCAGATACTTAATCTTTTATAATCATACCCTTTATTATTTGCATGGAAGGAGGGCTTAAGCAGAGACAGTGCTAGACAACTTCTGGGGATCTGAAATTGTCCTACAGTGCTGGATACTGTGACAAAGACAAGGATGGCAACTCGGAGAAGGGAAATCAGAGGTGGAGAAGCTTCATAGACAGAATGGCCTTCACCTAAATGGAATCATACCAATGTCCTCACAGAGAGAGTAAATAGAGTAGTGAGGAAGGATTAAACTAACAAGGTAGGAGGTAGCACAAATTTTAGAACAAATTAGGGAAGGGTTACAATTAAGTATTGTAAGGGGGCAAATCAATGGTAAGCTCAGGTAAGGGATATGGAAAGATACACCTTAAGGTAAATAGAGAAATTAAGTGGCATTATGAAGGAAAGAATAAGTTAAAAAAAACAACAGGAAAGGGGCAAAGAGAAGGACAAATCATTCAGATTTGCAGTGTTTATATGCGAATGTGCAAAGCATTAGAAATAAAGTTGGCGAACTAGAGTTACTAACTGGAATGGAAGAACATGCTGTAGTAGCCTTGGTGGAAACTAGGCTTCAGCCAGGTTTCAAAATATTCCAAACAGAATTTTCAAGAGAGACAAGTGAAGGAATAAAGGAAGTAGATGTGACCCTATAAATGAAGGACATAATTACTGTTAGAAAGGGAAGTTTATATTGATAGTGATGCTCAGACACAGCCTGTCAGAGTTAAATTAGGAAATAATCAGGGACTCATTACCATATTGGGAGTATATTGTAGACCACAAGATAGTGGGAAAATGAGGATTGTACAGTAATAGAGTTACAGTATGGATCTTTAAGGGGGCAAGATTAATCTTGGGTTTTAGCCCAAAATGGGCAATAGTGAATCGGCAGCCCATCTTACACCCTGGATGATTTTCTTTTAGCAATGGTGAATTTCACCCCTTAAGTATCTCAATAAAGTAAAAGTTTGTGGGTCAAATTGAGGAAGGGAATGCATCCTAAACTGTATTATCATCAGTAAATTATATGTCCAACAAGAAAAGATGCAGCATTAGATCTGGATAATGATGGAGGACAACTTCGCGAACTGAAATCAGGAGAACACTTAGGAAATAATGACCATAGTAGTGAACCTGACCTTGTATCAGGCCTCTATGTGGGGGAACATCTGGGCAACAGTGACCACAACATTGTACGGTTTCAACTGGCTGGTAGAACTAAAGGTATTGAGAATCTACAACTCGTACTAGATTTCAGCAGAGTAAACTTAACTAAACAGAGTTGAGTATAAGGAACAGCTAAAGAAAACAAAGGCTACTATTAGATCAGCTAAAAGGCTAATGGAAAAGAGGATCGTAGACAATTGTGGAAGTAATGGGATAAGCTTTTTCAGTTATCAGAAGAGTCAGAAAACTGTCAAAGACTGTACTGGGCCATTGAAGGATGTTCAAAAAGACAGGTTACAAAGGACTCACTGGATACAGCAGAAATATTAAGTGAGTACTTTGCATCGGTCTTCACTCTGGAAGATGATGCTCGACTATTAGAATTGAATGATTTTAATAATAAAAATAGTAATATTAAAATAGATGAACATATTGTTTTAGACAGAATTCAGAACTTGAAAATAGATAGAGCAACCAGGCCGGATGATATCCACCCGAGGGTCCTCAGGGAGATGGGACACGTGCTGTGCGAGCCCCAGCCATATTTCTAATTGCTCACCGCACTCTGGGATGGTTCCTGTAGACCGGAAGGAGGCTAATGTAGTCCAATCTTTAAAACAGGTGACAAGACGGACCCGGGTAACTATAGGCTCACTAGTAATTAGTAATAGGAAAGATACTTGAGGGAATCATTCGGGATGCAATACATAATTCTTGGATAGAGGGGGATATATTAGGGACACCCAACATGGCTTCATAAAAAGGTCATGTCTTACAAATCTGATTGTATTTTTTGAAGAAGTCACAAAGATGGTGGAGAAGTCACGAAGATGGTGGATGAGGGAAGCCCAGTATATATTGTCTACTTAGCTTTTAATAAGGTACTGCACAAGAGGCTTCTCTAAAAGATTGAAACCACTGGTATTAGTGGTAATATATTGAGTTGGACTGGGAACTGACTGGAAGGACGTAGGCAAAAAGTAGTTATAGATGGATTTGGATCTGTTTGGAGACTGGTCACCATTGGTGTCCTGTAGGGATCGGTGTCGGGACTGTTGCTCTTTACTATTGTTAATAATAATCTAGATGTAGGTGTTGGGGGCACGATCTGCAAATTTGCAGATGATACTAAGATCTGTGCGAGTGTTAGGACTGTAGACGATGCTTGACTGCTTCAGGCGGATCTTGATGTGTTGGGGGATTGGGTTTGAGACAGGCAAATGCTGTTTAACTTGGAAAAGTGCAGTGTTTTGCATGTGGGCAGGGCGAACGCTCAACATACATACCAAAATTCAGAGAAAAGCATTAAAGAAGGTGGAGAAAGAAAGAGATCTGGGCATTCTCGTGCATACATCTCTAAAAGTACCTGAGCAATGTCGTGAAGCGATAGCTAGAGAGAATAGGGTGTTGGGGTGCATTCAAAGGACAACTGAGTACAAGACGAGGCATACTATTTTGTCCTTGTAAAAGACCTTGATCAGGCCTCACTTTGAAGTTTTGGTCTCCTCACATGGTGGGTGATCTTGAGGCTTTGGAAAGGGTGCAGGAGGGCCAGTAGTCTAACTCCCAGTATAAAGCATCTTAATTATCAAGATAGGCTAAAGGCTTAGAGAAATGTAGATTGAGGGGTGATCTGATTGAGGTTTATAAGATGATGAAGGGAACAGATTGTGTTCCAGTTGCCAGTTTGGGGAGAGGTAATAGAGGTTTTCAAAATTAAAAAAAGGTTTTGAGAGGGTAAACAGTGAAAGATTATTTACATAGGAACATAGGACATTGGTCAGCAAATCAATAATGGGAGGGCATTAACTCAAGATTATCACTAGAAAAACAAGGGGGAAGTTAGAAGAGTAGCTAGTTCCAGTTGAAGAGCTAGCACCAGCACACAGGTGATGGGTCAAATTGCCTCCTCTTATTTCTATGATATAGACCATGAAGATTCTAGGTTCAATTCCCAGTCTGTGTTGAGTTTTCTTATTTCAGCTTGGCAGCAGTAAGGTGCTACAACTGACCTCCCACGTCCCTAAGCGAGGGAGGGGAAAAAAATAGCCAAGGTTTCCACTCTCTGTTGCTAGTCAGGGATCCTACTGAAATGTGTGTGTGTAAATGTTGGGTTCTAATTCAACTGTGATACTTGCCTCACTCAAATAGCCTGCAACACCCAAGGTCAAGTTCCACACATGAATAATAACCACGTGCAAGGTATTATAGGAAAGACAGCACCTAAAGAATCACAATCCAGCTTGAATTTTCAGGACAGGATGGGAGGAAATTGGAGGGGGAGGGGGGGGGGCCGGGGGCTGGGGGACATAACATTTTGAAACACGAGTATACTTAGAAAAATTGATTTAAAAAAAATGATTTTCACAGGAGGCCACCCAGTTAAATCAAGAAGTGATAATGTAATAAAGTGCTAGTCTAGTGACAAAACATAGAAACAGGAGTCGGCCATTAGCCCCTCGAGCCTGTTCTATTGTTCAATTACATCATAGCTGATCCAAACCTCAACTCCATTTACCCACCTTTAATCCATATCCCTTGATATACTTACTCAGTCTTGAAAATGTCAATTGACCCAGCATCCACAGCCTCTTAGGAGGGAATTCCACATTTCCACTAACCTTTGTGTGATAAAGTGCTTCCTGATTTCGCTACTGAATGGCTCAGTTCTAATTTTAAGATTGTGGATTACCTCATCAGAGGAAACAGATACTCTGTATCTACTCCATCGGATCCTTTTAACATTTTAAACACAATTGGATCACTCCTCATCTTTCTAAATTCAAGGGATTACAACCCAGGTTGATGCAACCTGCCCATATCATTTAACCTTTTAAGCTCCGGTGTAATTTTGATAAATCTGTGCTGTACCCGCACCAAGGTCAATGTATCCTTCATGAGGAACGGTACCGAGAACTGAACTCGATACTCCACATGGAGTCTGACCAAGGCTCTGTGCGACTAAAGCATAACTACCTCCCTTTTGTATTCCAACCCTCGAGATAAAGGCTAACAAATACCTACTGTACCTGTGCACTAGCTTTTTGCGAACCTAGACACACAACTCCCTATTCTCCTCCAGTTTCTAGTCTCTAGCCATTAAAAAAATTCCGATTTGTCTTTCTTGGATCACACTTCCCCACATTGAACGCCAGCTGTCATGGTTTTGTCCACTCATTTAAATCTGTTCGTCCCTTTGTTACTTTCTGTTCCCATCTACACAACTTACTGTTCCTCCTAACTTAGTGTCATCTGAAACCTTTCAGCAGGAGTTGGTCGGAACTCCTCATATAACATAAACTAGTTACTTCACATATCCATTTAGTTCAGTATAGCACTTTTCACAAAAAAAAAATCGAAGGAACCAACTGGTAGTTAAATGAATGTTGAGCTTCCGCATCAAGGGCAATTAAATGGCAGAGAGAAATACTGTACTGTTCAATAATTTATAAACCTGTTGTAGTGTTAAAGTGACGTGCATGCAGGACATCCTTAACTTCAACCTCCTGTCTCTGGGGGAAAAACAAAACTATTTGCATAGGACATAGTCCCCAACTTAAATTGTTTTTATATAAAGTAAGTTAACATGGTAATTATTTAAAAAAATAACCAGTTCTGCAAGAAAATTTGGATCGTAATACCTTTAGCACCATACACCTCATGAAAGGAAGTACATGCTAACTGTTTACAGTACTGAATTATTCTCTGGCTTTATTTTTCCCTCGTACTATTGAATACCTGGTAGCCTTTCATTCAATAATGAATTTAATGCAGAGTAAATTAATTGCATGAAGCAAATGTTACATTTATTTCCTTTAACCAAATTCTTTCACCATATATGCAAGTAGTCAAACATAGTTTCGAAAGAAAAGCATCGATATTTTTCACCCTGAATCACTAGAATAGAGTCTGAGCAGTAATTTTTCACATACTAAGCTTTGCCACTTCCATCACTTTCGGGAGAATGGGCATAGTTGATCCTGAATTCTATGTCAGGTACAAGGTGCATGGCCCTCCGATAGTATTTGATGGCTGAAATCAAAAAGGATATTATCAGTAT
Source organism: Squalus acanthias (assembly GCA_030390025.1). NCBI lineage: Eukaryota > Metazoa > Chordata > Chondrichthyes > Squaliformes > Squalidae > Squalus > Squalus acanthias. The sequence goes on along the minus strand of CM059433.1, from coordinate 23,916,084 downwards.
CCAGATCATAAGCATAGCATCCCTTTACTAAGTTGACATCGGATACAATTTGAAACCAGTCATAATGTTCTTCTTTGCAACAAACATCACAACGAACAGAATCAAAAGAAATTACTGAATCGCAAATTCTACCTCTTTCCCAATGTTGAGAGACAACAGTTATTACAGGGGTATAACAACAACTTGTATTTATATAGCACCTTTAATGTAGTAAAACGTCCCAAGGCGCTGCACAGGAGTATTTTAAGACAAAAAATTTGACACCGATCCACATAAGGATAAATTAGGGCAGATGACCAAAAGCTTGGTCAAAGAGGTAGGTTTTAAGGAGCGTCTTAAAGGAGGAAAGAGAGGTAGAGAGGCGGAGAGGTTTAGGCAGGGAATTCCAGAGCTTGTGGCCTTGGCAACAGAAGGCACGGCCACCAATGGTTGAGCGATTATAATCAGGGATGCTCAAGAGAGCAGAATTAGAGGAGTGCAGATATCTCGGGGGGGGGGGGGGGGGGGGGGGGGTTGTGGGGCTGAAGGAGATTACAGAGATAGGGAGGGGCGAGGCCATGGAGGGATTTGAAAACAAGGATGAGAGTTTTGAAATCGAGACGCTGCTTAACCGGGAGCCAATGTAGGTCAGCGAGCACAGGGGTGATGGGCGAACGGGACTTGCTGTCAGTTTCGATCACGGGCAGCCGAGTTTTGGATGAGCTCAAGTTTACGTAGGGTGGAATGTGGGAGTGCGTTGGAATAGTCAAGTCGAGAGGTAACAAAGGCATGGATGAGGGTTTCAGCAGCGGATGAGCTGAGGCAAGGGCGGAGACGGGCGATGTTACGGAACTGGAAGTAGCCGGTCTTTGTTATGCTGCGGCTATGTGGTCAGAAGCTCATTTCAGGGTCAAATATGACACCAAGGTTGCGAACAGTGTGGTCCAGCCTCAAACAGATGTTAGAGAGAGGGATGGAGTCAGTGACTAGGGAACGGAGTTTGTGGCGGGGGCCAAAAACAATGGCTTCGGATTCGCCAATATTTAATTGGAGAAAATTTTTGCTCATCCAGAACTGTATGTCGGACAAGCAGTCTGACAATTTAGACACCGTGGAGGGGTCGAGAGCTGAGGTAGTGAGGTAGAGCTGGGTGTCGTCAGCGTACATGTGGAAACAGACGCTGTGTTTTCAGATGATGTCGCCAAAGGGCAACATGTAGATGAGAAATAGGAGGGGGCCAAGGATAGATCCTTGGGGGATACCAGAGGTAATGATGCGGGAGTGGGAAGAGAAGCCGTTGCAGGTGATTCTCTGGTTACGATTGGATAGATAAGAATGGAACCAGGCGAGTGCAGTCCCACCCAGCTGGATGACGGTGGAGAGGCGTTGGAGAAGGATGGAGTGCTCAACCATGTCAAAGGCTGCAGACATGTCAAGAGGACGAGGAGGGATAGTTTACCTTTGTCACAGTCACAAAGGATGTCATTTGTGACTTTGATGAGAGCCATTTCGGTACTGTGGCAAGGGTGGAAACCTGATTGGAGGGATTTAAACATGGAATTGCGGGAAAGATGGGCACGGATTTCGGAGGCGACAACACGTTCAAGGACTTTGGAGAGGAACGGGAAATTGGAGATGGGGCGGTAGTTTGCAAGGACGGAGGGATCAAGGTTTGTTTTTTGAAGAGAGGGGTGATGACGGCAGATTTGAGGCAGAGGGGGACAGTACCTGAGGAGAGAGAACTGTTAACAATATCAGTTAACATGGGAGCCAGAAAAGGAAGTTGGGTGGTCAGCAGTTTGGTGGGAATAGGGTCGAGGGAGCAGGAGGTGGGTCTCAGACAAGATGAGCACAGAGAGGTCGTAAGGGGAGATCGGAGAGAAACTGGAGAAAGATGAGAGTTCAGGGCTAGGGGAGGGGGGAACCTTAGAGGAAGTTTGGTCCAGTGGGCTAGGGAAGGAAGGGAAGTGGCAGAGGCAGCTGAACAGATGGTGTCAATATTAGAGACAAAGAAGTCTATGAGCTCCTCACACTTGTTATCAGAGATGAGGGTGGAGGAGACAGGGGAGAGGGGTTTAAGAAGACGGTTAGCAGTAGAGAATAGGAGCCGGGGTTTATCTTTGCATTCCAGAATGATTCTGGAACAGTGAGCAATTTTGGCAGACGACAGCAGGGCCCGATAGTGCTTTTTGTGGTCCAGCCAGATCTGGCGGTGAATGGCTATACCAGTTGTTCGCCATATCCGCTCAAGTCTGCGTCCCTTGGACTTAAGGAGCGAAGATGAGAGCCGTACCAGGGGGAATGGCCAGGGTGAGAGAGGGTAATTGTTTTAGTGGGAACTAGGGCATCAAAGATAGTGGTGAGGGTGTGGTTGAGCAGATCGGTAGCTGCAAAAATGTCATGGTGAATGGAGGGCCAGAGGCTGGACAGTTGGGATTTCATAAGTGCAGTTGTAAGAGAGTTGGGAGAGAGTTTCTTCCAGGGGCGGACACAGAAGGGAGTAGGGTTTGGGGGGTGGAAGGGGGATGTGGGTGGAGAGCGATACGAGGAAATGGTCAGAGATGACTTTATCTGCAATTGACACGATGGGAGTAGCGAGGCCACGAGAGATGGCAAGGTCGAGGGGGTGGCCGTGAATATGGGTTAGGGAGTTTAGATGGAGGGAGAGATTAAGGGAGGACAGGAGGTTAGTGAACTCAGAGGAGAGAGAGCATGATGAATTGAGATGGAGGTTGAAATCACCAAGGATGAGAAGTCGTTCAGTGCAGAGGCCGAGAGAGGAGAACAGTGAAGATATTTCAGTAATAACGTTTTTAATGGTACTTGGGTGGGCGGTAGAGAACAAGAATTTTAAATGAGAGGTGAGAGGGGTGGAATAAGGTGAGATGCTCAAAGGAGGAGAAACTGCCGGAGGAATAGGGGGACAAATCAAGGTGCGATTTGGTGATGAGATACCAAACCATGGCGGTCTGTTCAGGGCAAGTGGTGGAAGGTATAGCCAGGTGGGGAGGCTTCATTTAAGGGTAAGGTGTCATCACCCCTCAACCAAGTTTCCATCAGGGCCATGATATCGATGCAGTCATCCAAGATAAGCTCATGGATGGCAAGGGCCTTGTTCGCAAGTGTACGGACATTCTGGAGGGAGATGCAGAGGGGGTGGTGATGGCTGCCCCACTGCCAGCATCCACAGGGTCAGCGCTGGGGGGATAAGTTGGATGGGGAGGAGATTGGCAAGATTTACCCCCAGTGGGCACGTAGGTCAGCGAGAGAGTAGGATGGGACAGTTGGGGTTGCTGCTCGTAAGACGGTAGCGACGAGTGCCTCGATGGGCCTTTTGTAGGATGCCGAGAGAGGCACAGAGGGAAGCTGTGAGCTTATCTAAGAGGGAGTCAAGCCTGGGATGGCGGCAGGAGAGTAGGAAGGTCGAAGAGTAATGAAGGATTGGGGTAGGGATTTGGGAGGGCAGTGCATCCAAGAGAGGAGAGATGAAAGGAGGCATGACGACAGGAGAGTGCAGTCAGGGAGGGATAGAGAGAAAAGGAAAATAGGGGGAAAAAGTGGAATGGCTCGGGTCCAGAGCGGCAGCCAAAGTGCGCACGCGAATGGACACGGGAAAAACTCAGGTTACATAGGTCTGTTTAAATGTAATAATTAATGGAATACATATTTCCTGGTACCAGGGAATAGGTTGGGAACAATAGTATGGAGACCAGGGTCAAAGTCAGAGGTACCATGGAAGGACAAGCCGACGTAAGCAGGATGGGGCCGGTACGGAGCATCGACGAACCGCTGTCCAAAGCAGGTGAGTGAAGTCTAGAAGCTATTTGAAGGGTAGGGAGTTCGAGGATGGATGAAAGGATGTATACAATTATAAAAAAGATCAAAATGAGATGGTTGTATGAGAAGCCAAGAATTATACTCATGTCCAATTTAAATAAAACAAGGCAACTGCCACATAATTTTATCACTTATGTATTATTTTGCAAGTGATAGTACGGTGTAAAAAAAACATTTCTATCAGATTTATTGCATCAGAAAATATTGTAGTCCCTTTGCAATCAACTTTTTTCCTCTCCACTAATTATTGAGCAACTTCATTGGATGCTGAACAGCAACGCAACACAATTAAGCAGCTGAATTAAAACATATGCAATGTATTTCATCAATTTATTATGTGTGAAGATCAGTTTCTTGGTGACCAGGGAAATTACTTTTACTTTAAAAAAAAAGACAAAAATTGAAATTGCGTTGTACAGTTGATTTTGCTGTGCTGCAGTGATCTTTTATCATATGTATATAGCATGATCCTATAGAAACAAATTGATGTGAAGGAATCTCCACTGCTTCAAAGTTCTACTCTCTCCAAAGTGTTTGTTCCATCAAAAACTCAACCATTTTGAAAACCAAAGAATTAAATTTCAAAAAAAAAGCAATAGGCAAAAAATCTAAATGTTCTCAAAATCTGAAAAGTGACATAGTCCATTCTTCAAAAACATTGGCTGAAAAAATGTTTCTTGACGCATTGGTATTAAACCGACTAGCAGTGGGTTTCTCAAACTGGCGTCCGCGGATCCCTGGGGGTCCGTCGAAACTTTCCAGGGGGTCCGTGGCCTGTCCACTCTCTGCCGCCCTGCCCCGTACCGACCCGCGCCGCCGAGACCATGGTTTTCCTCAAGCTCCGGGACCAGGTAAGTCCCACGCATTGCACCTCGTCAGTGAGACTGTGGAAGAGGAGCTTGGGCCTCAGGCTGCTTGGGCCTGCGAGCTGGGGCCAGGGGATGGTGACTGGAGCTGGAGCCGAGCCGTCGGGGAGGGGGGAAATCACTTAACGGCCAGTGGACCGGGCCCTCCCCCGAGGGCCAGTTCTTCTCCTGCTCCTCCCTCTATCCCAGAATCAGGGTTCTCGAGTCGCTGCCACTCCCGGTTGTAGTGGGATTTCACCGGTTCCCTTGGGTTACTCGTATTGTGCTGGGTCGCCTCCTCCTCTGAGGTGTGCCAGTGGCCGGTCCCTGGGCTCCTTTAACCTCCGGCTGGTTTTATTCAGTTGTGATGGATCAGAGGGGGAAGGGGTGGCGCGCGGCGGGGGTTCCGTTATTGAGGGGGATTTGGTGCGCACACGGTGCCCCCTTTGATGGGTTGTGGGTCCGGGTCTGCACTTTGTGCACGTGCTGAGCTCTTGATTTGAGCGAGATTCTTTCTCCTGAGTGTGGAGGCTGCAGCAGGTGGTGAATGAACTATGCTGCTATTTGCCTGTCTGTTTATATCCAGCTCCAGTGGCAGAGATTTGTGAGCAGGTTGTGTGCCTGCCTTCTTAATTAGGAATTATGCTGGGAGAAGAAGTAAACTTCTGTCGGTAGGTCATATCCAATATGTTGATGGTACCAAAAGTCAGTCTGATTTCTGAAACTGTTCGTAGAATCAGGTAATTTCAAGCCTGTTCCTCTTTAGAAAACCGACACTGATTCAGTTCTTGCAAATTATTCTCAACGACTGGGCCCGCCTCCTCACAGAGGCCCACAGCTCTTTCACTTTGCAACAAGCGCTCCCTGTCGGTCGAGCCGATTCCTCTCCCTGGCGCCGCGACCCTGTGCCATCCTCCTGACACGTGATCACGGGCCCTTCAAACACGTGCCTGAACGTGTTCCCGCGAACACCTACAATCTCACAGTGCAGCTGTTATAGAACATACCAGCTGGACAGTATGGTGGTGAGTTATGCCTCCAGCAGCATCCCAGCATGTGCATGGGTGCTCGTGCTGTCACTGACCTTGGCCAGCCTGCTGACGGCTTTAAAACCAGCACGAAGTGGCTAATAGTGGCCATCTGTTGCTGCGGAGTACCCAGAATTAGTGAGAAGCAGGCACACCCATCTCTCTGATATCTGTAAGTAAATACCGGTTTTCTTAAAAGCATTATTAAAACATTCTTTACGTGCAGCACTTTTATATTATGAGTATTATACAGTATTGTAATTTAGATGGGGGGGGGGGTGTCAGTGATTTCTAATCGATTTGAAAAGGGGTCCTTCAACCAAAAAAGTTGGAGAACTACTGTACTCGCAAATCAACATGGACTCAGAAGGGAAGATAATGCCTGACCAACTGCCTCGGTTTTTTTTTTGAGTAAGTGAAAACCCAAGTATACCCATGACGTGGTGCAGCTTGACTTCCAAAAGGCATTTGACAAAGTTCCACATAAAAGGCTATTCATTAAACTCAAAGCTGTGGGGGTTCAGGGAAATCCTGGAGATGATTAAGAAATTAGCTGAAGGGTAGGAAAGTACTTGTTAGAGGAGTTATGTGGTGGTGGTTTGGTGGGGGGAGGGGGGGGAGTAGTGAGCCTCAGGGCTTGGTGCAGCAGCCACTACTGTTTGTAATTTATATAAGTGATCTAGAAAGCAGGCATCCGAGATACATACTTCTAGAGGTATACAAGACTGCTGGAAAAAAGTTGAACCAGAATATTACTTTAAATTAAACTGCAGTAGTAAAACAACGTGACATAGATTCAAACTAGTAAAATGTAATTTTAGGAACAATATCAGGAAATTCTGCTTCAGATTGATCAATGGGTGGAATAGATTTCCAAATAGAGTAGTGGAGGGAAAACCCCTGGAATCATGAATAAAACCAATGGAACCCACAATTCAGATGGGCCAAATTGCCTTTCTGATCCATAATTATCTTATGAACTTTCAAATGCTTATCCTGATCACTATTCTGAAGATAAATGACCAACAAACGAGAGATGGTGCAAGTGTCACTTTGGCTGAATTGGTAACATTTTTGTCCGAGTTAGAAGTGGATTTAACTTCCACTCCTAAACTTGATGCATATAATCTCGGTTGAGATTCCAGTGATGTGCACAAAATAGCTGTCACATTTGCTTGTTTAACAGCAGTCCCTGCATTTCAAAAGTAAGTCATTGCAGGGGAAGCACTTTGATGAGACATTTATGAGAGACATAATAATCAAGCATATAAATGCAACTCTATCACCTTCTGAATTTTCTCACAAAATCAATAGAGAACACTGAAATGGAGGTACAGTATATTAACTAAAAACCTTGGAATCATTGACTACAATTCAAAAAATTCACATTGATTTGTTTGCTCAGTTTAGTTATTATATGTATCTCAGCCTGAAAAAGTATTAAAGGAATGCTTAATGTCCTTATACTCAAGTAATATTTAAAAACAAATACATCCCACATTCCTCTCAATGAACAGTGGCAAATAGTTCCAAGTGGAACCAGGTGAAGATGCATCCTGTTTTGTTGAGAGAGATCAGGCACTTCTTAGCTTAAAAAGACTAAAAATAATTTTTCAAATTACATTCAGGATTATTTTTAACATAAATATTCAAGGGCAAGACAATTTCATGAGTTCGTTATTCTCATCTCATTCCTTAAGATCAGAATTATAACCTGTGTAAATTCTTAATTTGTTTCAGAAGACAAATTTTAATCAAGATTGCAAAGTAATGCAACCGCCATTAATTAATTTTATCAAATGATTGACGAATGTCACTTTTTCGTCTGTAAAGCATTTGGAATGTCCTGAGGTCGGGAAAGGCGCTATATAAATGCAAGTTTTTCTTTTTTTATTTCAAGCAAAAAAAAAGCAACTTGTGTAAAACTGAATTGCAAAGCAACTGAAAACATATTTTACTATTTAATATAAAAACTTTTATTTCAGATTTTCAGCATTCGCAGTATTTTGCTTTTGTTTTACTATTTAATGGTAATTTCACAAGTTTAACTGTCATTTTAAGCATTTGTTTAGTTCGCTCAAAGACTGGGGAATGAATTGCCATCAGATATCCTAATTACAATCCGATGGGCAGATTACTTCCTTGTACCAATCAACAGCAACATCTTGTTTTTAAGTAACACCTTTCATATCGAAAAACATTCCAAGGCGCTTCACAGAGGTATAATCAGACAAAACAGGGAAGAATTCACAGCGACAAGTGTACTCTGGGTAAATAAAACCAGTACTGCCTTACTTTTGGTTTTGTTTTACGACTGAAAAAGCCTGAGGACGATTGTATTGTCAACACCCACTACTACAATAACCAGTAATTATGTCTGCGTCTCTCCCCATTTAAATACTTAATAGTGAACGAAGGGAAGCAGAGCAGAGCAGAATAGTATGTAACATGCAGGAAGGAGAAGACCACCAAGCTGAAACTTTAAAAACAAGGTAGCTGTAAAATCCACTTGTGTGGTTGCCAGGTGAGGAGAGAATCTGGCTTGACTGTATTCCCCCCATGATGGCCAAATAATCTCCCTATACTCACTGTCTAGGCTAACACATGAATATGGTCACTTGGATGAGGTATCGAACCGCTGTTGGCACCCATGGCAGCATACCCCAGCATGAGTCACAGCCTTCAGGAGAGGAAGGGAGAAAATAGGAACAAGAAAAACAAAACCAAAAAGACAACGATTAACTTGACACATATTTAGTTATGTTTCACTCAAGTTATATTTTTAAGAAATCTGAATAGGAGCACACCTGGGAAGAGGGGCCCCAATGGTTCAGTGGATCAATACATCATATGGTGCAGTGCTGAGTTACAGAGATGATAAAAGTCCCAGGTTAAATGTCTTCCTGAGTTAATTGGAAGCTCTGACATCAGCAGGGCAGCACATTTCTCATCACCTGAGGCTGGGAGAGGGAGGGGAAAATGACCAGTTATGGTTCTTACTTCTGTTCACTATCTAAGACCCCAAAGGGTCAAAGCTAGGCCTCCTGCTTCTGATCTCTCCCGAGGGATTCCTGATGGAACTGTACATAGGCACACAGCAATGAGATTTGCATTTGGCTGGACTGCAATGATTTCTGCAGTTGAAAAACTCACCAACCTCACTGTCCAAAATAATATATGAAGAATGGACAATAGGGAAGGGTATGAGGTTTGCTGGTTTTCTTGAAAATAAAAATTTATGCAAAATTACATTGATAGAAGCGGCAGAAGCATTTTCATGGCTGAAAGTGAAACCCAGAATGGAGCGCATCTCTTTGCAGAGTCGCGAATGACAGTCATGTAAACAGAACAGAAATACATCAGGGACAGGACAGGACAAAAGCGCTGAGCTACCTTGAGGGAAAACATTGCAATAACAAACCAACAACCTCTGCACCTGTTCTGCAACTGCACTGATGTGGCTCTAACTGGCACCAGGGGAGGACAGTGAATGGGGAATCATTTAGAAAAATAAGCCCGCGTGCGAAAACCTCATTTTTTTCAATAAACAAAAGAGCAAGTCTGGGTGCGGAATGGGAATGACAGCACTGCAGGTTACATTGAACCAACTCACCCTGGTGGAAGAGGCAGCCTCATCGCTTCCCACTAGTAGAGTATTTAATTACAAGTACAAGTATAAGATGTTAAAATGGTTGGGAGACGAAAATAACCAAAAAGTGCGAGTTAGATTTTTTTTTATCTGCACAAGAGGAAAAATTTGTGGCTGTGGTTCATATACATTTCAAATAAAAACTATAGTTCTTACAAAAAAGCACTGCAAAGTAGCACTATTTTAGTTAGATAATGGATACTGATTAATTTGCCATCTATTTAATATATGAACGATTATTATTCTTCTAAAATATATTTATCAAAGCACACATTCTATTTACACATGTTTGACATCAAACAGCTGAAAAGTGATACATTACCTGGAGGTCAAACATAACCTCAAGACCGAGATCGAAAGATTTTTGTTAGGTGAGGGTATCAGGGGGATATGGAGCAAAGGCGGGTAAATAGAGTTGACATTCACATCAGCCATCAGCTAATAGAATGGAGGAACAGGCTCCAGTGGCTGAATGGCCTACTTCTGTTCATTGCTTAAAAAAGTGTTGAGTTTTTGTGCTCACCAAGCCAAGGGATGTTACCAGTGTGGAACGGATCAGGTACCTAGTGCTAGCATCCAGATCTCTCATTACATTCCTACATTACAACAGTGACTACACTTCAAAAACTCCTCAATTGGATGTAAAGCGCTTTGGGACGTCAGGTGGTCGTGAAAGGCGCTATATAAATGCAAGTCTTTTTCTTTCTCTCTCTCACGTCCGGTACCAGTAAAGTAAAACTCCATCGGCTCTACTTCAACAATGCACCATACCCTCAACCTCAGAAAAGCACCTGCAATTGCACCAGTGTCAACAATTGTTATTGAAAATCAAGAAATAACGGACTTGCTAAATACTTACTTTCTATCGGTCTTCACAGTCGAGGACAAGGATAAAGTACCGGAAAAGTGCCAATGTTACTCCAATATTTAAGGGTAAGAGAGATAAACTAGGAAATTATATGCCTATTAGTCCAACATCTGTTGTGAGGAAGTTACTAGAATCTGTTATTAGGGACAGAGTGACTGAACACTTGGACAAACATGAACTGATCAGAGAGCCCCATAATGTTTTTTTTTAAAGGGTATGACATGTCTAACAAACCTAACTGAATTTTTTGAGGAGATAACTAACGTAGCAGATAAGAGTGTGTCTTTGGATGTTACTTATATGGGCTTCCAGAGGGCATTCGAGAATGTTCCACATCAAAAACGAGAGCGGATGGAATTGGCGGCAACCTATTGACATGGGTAGAAAATTGGTTAGGAGGTAGGAGAGAGAGAGCAGGGATAATGGGTATGTACTCCAATTGGCTGGATGTGACTCGTGGTGTCCCCCAGGGATCTGCACTTGAGCATCAGATTTTCACTATATTTATCAATGACTTAGACGAAGGAATAGAGAGCCATATATCCATGTTTGCTGATGACAAGTTAGGTGACACAGTAAATAGTGTAGATGGAAGCAGAAAGTTGCAAAGGGACATTGATAGATTAAGTAAATGGGCAAAACTGTGGCAGATAGAGTTTAATGTGGGGAAATGTGAAGTCATCCACTTTGGACCTAAAAGATGAGTATTTTCTAAATGGTGACAAGCTAGGAACTGTGGATGTGCAGAAAAATTTAGTGGTCCAAGTACAGAAATCACTAAAAGCTAGTGGACAGGTACAAAAACTAATTAAAAAGGCTAATGGAATGTTGGCCTTTATCTCAAGGGGGCTGGATTACAAAGGGTGGAAGTTATGTTACAGCAATAAAGCTCTGGTTAGACTCCATTTAGAGTACTGAAGTCAGTTTTGGGCACCACACCTCAGGAAGGATATACTGGCCTTGGAGGGGGTATAGCGTAGATTCACCAGAATGATAAAAGGGTTAAATTATGAGGACAAGTTGCATAGACATTTGGGTGTTTAAGACGATTAAAGGAGTTGATAGGGCAAAGAGAGAGAAACTGTTTCCTCTGGTAGGGGAGTCCAGAAAAAGGGGGCATAACCTTACAATTAGAGCTAGGCCATTCATGGGAGATGTCAGGAAGCACTTCTTCACACAAAGGGTAGTGAAAATCTGGAACTCTCGCCCCCAAAAAGCTGTTGAGACTAGGTCAATTGAAAATTTCAAAACAGAAATTGATAGATTTTTTGTTAGGCAAGGGTATTAAGGGTAACGGATCCAAGGCAGGTAGATGAAGTTAAGATACAGATCAGCTGTGATCTAAACTGAATGGCAGAGCTGGCTCGAGGGGCTGACTGAGCTACTCCTGTTCCTAGGTTCCTAATTCCATTTTCCACACTGAGACAGTAAGATTGCCTCTTTGGTGTTAGGTTCGGGCAGGTTGTATTGTGAGCCCTTGTCCATTACGAATTGAATTGAGATTGCCCAAACTCATTTCACATAGGAAAGGAACGTTACAGCTGACAGACAGAAGAGACTTTTATCCCATCAGTTTTGGCTGAATTTAAACCTAGGTCTCAAAGCTGAAGTATTAAGTCTTGTTTGTAGGAACATGCAAAGGGGTTGTTTTTCTCTCAGATCCCAATAAAGATGAAATTTTTTTTTTTATATAAAACGGTTGCAAATACTCTTTAAAATATGTGGAATCTGAACTTTTTGGTCCTTCACAAATGAAAACACATAAAACATGGTAATCCCTTTATAATTTAAAACACAGCTCACACACATATACATTAATTTACCTTCATAAACTGCTCCATTCTGTTCTTGCTCAACAGCTTTCAGGAACAATTCTTTGGCCTGCAAAATAAATATATACGTGAGTCAGCTGTTACATGCGCAAGCAAGCAGCACAATGTTATGTGGCAAGAAGTAGCAGCTGTGAATTCAAACTCGGCTGCAAAGTTGGTCTGCAATGTGAAGCTAAATGACAGCTCAAATTTCCTTCGCAATTCACATCCAGCTCATCTGTTTCTCAAGCAACAGATATTATGGAAATAGCTACTGTTGAAGCAGTTCATCATTAATGCTGGTGCTTGCTTCAAGCATGAGAACAGAATGAAAAATACATTATGATATTTGTGAAGTGACCCATTTTAAATGCCATCTGCCTCTTGCCTTGATCCCCTGCAATATTAAGTGCAAAGAGCTTGTGGTATTTTCATCCCTAAGATTGAAACCATCTCTGCAGCTGCCTCTGCCATCATCTCCACCTGCTCCTGACTGCTCCCCAGCTTCCGATTCTGGATCCTATAGTTTTTCTCCCATCTCCTGCCTGATCTCTTCAAGCTCGTCACTTCTTTGAGATTCTCCTCCTGGTCACTTGACCCTATCCACACTAAACTCCCAACCGCACCCAACTCCTAACCACTCGATTACCTACCTGGCCACCATGCATGCAGACACTGTTATTGGCTCTGCTGACATTATGAGTGGCTCCCTTTATTCAGGCACTGGCCCTCTCCCTTTCAAAATTACCTTCATCACAGCCTCCTTAAAAAGCCCACCCTTGTTTGCCCACCCGCTTCAACGAACCCAGTTCTAAACTTCCTTTCCTCTCCAAGGTCTTCGATCAAGTTGTTGCCGCTCAGCCCTGCCCATTTCTCCCAGAGATAAAGACACATAGGTTATTCATAATGTAATTAAATGTCACAATACACAAGAATAATGAGCTAAATTGCCTTTTCTCATCCTTGATTTATCATATGTTCTTAAGACAATGGTTAAGCTTTCCAGACTCAAAGCAATTAGACATAATATATTCCATGAAGCATTACAAACATTACCTTTTCTTCACGAGCAAGTTCCTGTTTCCCTTTGATACCTGAAGATTTGAAAGAAAGCCCTTTGCCAGAGACTCTACCAGATTCCATATCTGACCCATTAGAGCTTCCATTTGGATTCAGCTCAGACATCCATTGAGCTCGAAACACATTAAGTTCCTCCTTGAAAATAAGAGTAACATCGCCATATAAATATTTATATGTAATTCACACATGACGTAGCTAAAACTGCGCTCCCAGATTTTAATTAAAAAAATGATTATTTAACATTTATTGTTTGCCTTTCTCTCAGTAAAATTTACCCGTGACAAGAGTTCATAGAATCATCTAGCACGTGAGGAGGCCATTCGGCCCATCGTGCCTGTGACGGGTCTTTGAAAGAGCTATCCAATTAACTCCACTTCCTGTTCCCTCGCCACAGCAATGCAAATTTTTCCTTTTCAAGTTTATATCTAATTTCAGTTTTTTGTTACACATGGAAAAAGGGAGTTAAAAGATTGTATCATAAGTGGGGATTCAGTGAATGTCAGACACAGTAACTGCTGTACATACTAAGTGCACATAGTAAATCTTAAGTTTAGAAAATGGGCAGACTGACCACAGATGAGGACACATGCAGTGAGGTCACAGGAGGCAGATTATCTCAAAAGCAACAAAATGAAATAAATTAGGCAGCAGCAACCATTGTTTTCTCTTTGTGTGTGCAAGTGGTAATGCCACAACCCAGACAAGCTGAAGGAAAACAAAAAAAAATTAAGAGGCAATAAGCAGCCCATTGGCTCTACTACCTTAAAAAAGCTAAATTAAGAGTTTTCATAATGCTTCTGTAAATAAATAATTTGCCCTCCTTCTGTCAATAATGCAAGGTGAAATGACAGTGGGTGCCATCTCAAAGACTTAAATATGTAAGCCCATGGATATGAAGTTACAGCCCCAATACAGTGAAGTACTGAGTGAGTGCTGCACTGCCGGAGGTGCTGTCTTTCGGATGAGATGTTAAACCGAGGCCCCGTCTTCCCTCTCAGGTGGACGTAAAATATCCCATGGCACTATTCGAAGCAGAACAGGGGAGCTCCCCTGGTGTCCTGGCCAACATTTATCCCTCAACCAACATCACTAAAACAGATAATCTAGTCATGTGCTGTTTATGGAAATTTGCTGGGGTGTAAATTGTCATCAGCGTTTCCTTACATTACAATATTGACTACACTTCAAAAGTACTTCATTGACTGTAAAGCGCTTTGGGGTTTTTAAGGTTGAAAAAGGCATGATAAAAATCAAAGTCCTTTCCAATATCTCACTCCCACACATGCCTTGATTATTTTCGGTAATACTTCAATATTTGCTTTGTTCTTCAACAATTATTAGCTACGAACCATAAATTAAGTACGTGGGACATGCATTTCATTGAAACTTCATAAGTACCTTTTACTCCTGTAGGTGATGCTGCGATAGCAATTTTCAATGTTAAAGGTATTACGATGTGCAAGACATGATAGGTGCTATTTTATGAGAGCATGTTACTGAGGTTGGACAATCTGGCCACTGGGTTCCCACAGATTGGTCAAAATATTTTCTGAAAATATTTTTTCTGTCAGTAACTGAAATTTCTAATACTCAAAATAAGGGTTTAAACAAAATTGTGACAGCAGAGAAAGGGGGTGATATAAAGGCTGAGTGGGTCGTTCAAAAGGAGGAGAGGTAGGGCTAGTGTTTTGAATGATAGGGTGGTAGGTAGGGCAATTGGTAGTCAGAAGGTGAATGGGAGTGATGAGGCCAAAGAAAACTGGAGAAGTAGTAATATGGAAGCTGGACACGCGAGGCAAACTAGACAACAAATAGATCCTCTGATCCAATGAGCTGCATCTCACTGCACATTTTAATACAACTTCAGAGCTCAGAAGGTTTTAATCCTGCCAGGTTTTACTGATGGCTCCGGCACTGGGCAGGACCTCTGATTAAAATCGCGTCATAGGACTCCATTTTAAATATTGCATAGTAATACGTAGGGCCGTATTTTGCGACCCCTACGGGTGCATACGAGGTGCACACACGCCCTTATGGTCCGCGCAAGTTCCGGGTTTAGGCATGCGAAGCGCATGCGCGAAAACCCGTAACTTGCGATCTGCCAAGAATTCTCTTGACAGATCATCTGCATCCCCGGGAAAAGGGCCTGCGCAAGTGGAGAGTTGCGCTATTTGCCCAACTTCTGCCCAGCGAATGCCCTTGAAAGTCTTATGCCTGGAAAAAGCAGGCGTAAGGCCTGATTTATACCAGCGTAAGAGTTTTAAAAAATAGAAAAATAAAATGTTATCACTCATTCATACATTAAAAAGCCTGTCCAATAAGGTAAGTTTATTTTTAGCCCCGCTAAAACATATACATTTCCCCCCCCAAAATTAAATTGTTGTTTAAAATATTTAATTAAATGATATTTTAATTAATTTGAAATAAGTAATTTTTAAAAAATTTATTTCATGCGTTTGTGTATTTTTTATGTGATCCCCATTCATACTTATGGGAGTTCCATACATATGGAATCTCCATGAATGGGGATTCCCCTTCTATCATTGGTTGGGCCGGCCCACGTGATCGCAGGGGCGCTTGCGAACCTCATGCACCCCTTTTCAGTTCTACTCCTCTAGAAATGAACCCCAGCACTTGGTTTATTTTTTTAAAATGGTCTTATTAACCTGCGTCGCTACTTTTAACGATTTGTGTGTCTGTACCTCCAGACCCCTCTGCTCCTCTACCTTTTTTTAAACACTTATTTTTCAAGGAGTATGTGGCTTCCTGTGGCGGTCTGAACAGAGTGGGATTAAACGGAGTGGACTTGAACAGAGTGCTTTATTTGGGAATTTGGAAAGAGTGGGAATTCGGAGAAGAGGGGGACGGAGTTGTTGCTTTTTGTCCACACTACTTTGGAGTGCTTTGTGTTACAGGTAGATATTTAATTTCAGTACCCTTAACTTAAGCTAGATCAAGTAAGTAGTCAAGAAACTACACTGTAAACTAAGTTACCTAAATACAAATTTAATTAAATAAAACAAGGTCATATAGGGACGGCAGTGCAGGTGGTGTGCCGCAACTGCAGCGTGTGAGAGTTTGTGGAGAGCATTGTGATCCCGGACAACCATGTTTGCAGTAAGTGCCTGCATCTTGAGGAACTTCAGCTCAGAGTTTTTGAGTTGGAGTCTGAGGTGCAGACATTGCGGGGCATCAGGGATGGGTAGAGTTACCTGGACATTTTGATCCAGGAGGCAGTCACACCCCTTAGGTTAGGTAGTGGTACAGGTCTGGTTAGTGGTCAGGGACAGGAAGGTGTGACTGCAACTCAGGCAGGTAAGGGGACCCCAGGTGCAATGCTGGAGGAGCCTCAGCCTTTGCTCTTGTCCAACAGGTATGAGGTTCTTGCTGCCTGTGTGGATGAGGGAAAAGCCTGCAGGATGGATGAGCAAGCTGACCATGGCACCATGGTGCAGGAGGCCATTCAAGTGGGGGGAGTGAAAGGGAATGTAGTTGTGGTAGGGGATAGTATAGTCAGGGGGATAGATACTGTTCTCTGCAGCCGCGATCGAGAATTCTGAAGGTTGTGTTGCCTGCCAGGGTTAAAGACATCTCCTTGTGGCTGGAGAAGAACTTGGGAGTGTGAGGATCCAGTTGTCCTGGTCCACGTAGGAACCAACGACATGGGTCGAACTAGGAATGAGGTTCTGCTGAGGGAGTTTGAGGAGCTAGGATCCAAATTAAAAAGCAGAACCTCAAAGGTAATAATCTCTGGATTGTTACCTGAGTCACGCACAAATTGGCATAGGGACAAACAGATTAGAGGTTTAAATGTGTGGCTCAAAGAGTGGTGTGGGAGGAAGAGGTTTCAGTTCATAGGGCACTGGCACCAGTATTGGGGAAAGAGGGAGCTGTTCCATTGGGACGGGCTCCACTTAAACCGGACTGGGACCAGTGTCCTGGCGAACCAAATAACTAGGGCAGTAGACAGGGCTTTAAACTAATGAAGGGGTGGTGGGAGGATTCAGGAAAGAGTAAATTTAAAAGCAGCGAGAGAAATGTCAAAGCTCTAGAACACAGTAGAGTTTTGGGTAAAAATAAGCAGAGTGGGTCAGGAAGGAACAGAGAGAGTAACAAAGGTAATAAGGCATCAGTGACTAAGGTGGCATCAGGGAAAAATAGAAATAAGTCAGAGCTAAAGGCACTATATCTGAATGCACGAAGCATTCGCAACAAAATAGATGAATTAATGGTACAGATAGAAATTAATAGGTTTGATCTAATAGCCATAACGGAAACATGGTTGCAAAGTGGCCAAGGTTGGGAACTAAATATGCCAGGATACTTAACTTTTAGAAGAGATAGGCAAAATGGAAAAGGAGGAGGTGTAGCCCGATAATAAATGATGGGATAAGGACAGTAGAGAGAAAGGATCTTAGCTCCGAAAATCAAGAAGTAGAATCAGTTTGTGTGGAGCTAAGAAACAGCAAGGGGCAGAAAACATTGGTGGGAGTTGTTTATAGGCCCCCAAACAGTAGTTGTAATGTAGGGCAGAGTATAAATCAGGAAATTAGAGGTGCATGTAACAAGGGTAATACAGTGATCATGGGGGACTTTAATCTACATATAGACTGGGCAAACCAAATTTGCAGTAATAGTGCAGAGGACAAATTCATGGAATGTATGCAAAATAGTTTTCTACATCAGTGTGTTGAGGAACCAACTCGGGAACAGGCTATTTTAGATCTAGTATTGTGCAATGAGAATTAATAACCTTGTAGTAAAAGGGGTCTTTAGGGAAAAGTGACCATAATATGATAGAATTTTATATTGAGGTTGAAAGTGATTTAGTTAAATCGGAAACTAGGGTCTTAAATCTAAACAAAGCAAAGTACATAGATATGAGGGGCGAGATGGCTACGGTAGATTGGGACACTACATTAAAAGGTATAACGGTAGACAAGCAATGGCTAGCATTTAAAGAATTAATACATAATTTACAAAAAATGTACAGTCCTTTAAGGCACAAAAACCCCACAGGAAAAGTGGTCCAACCGTGGCTAACAAGAGAAGTTAAAGATAGTATTAGATCAAAGGAAGAGGCTCATAATGTTGCCAAAAAGAGCAGTAAGCCTGAGGATTGGGAGGATTTTAGAATTCAGCAAAGGAGGACCAAGAAATTGATGAAGAAAGGGAAAATAGAATGAGAGAGTAAACTAGCAAGAGACATAAAAACAGACTGTAAAAGCTTCTATAGGTATGTAAAAAGGAAAAGATTAGCGAAAGTAAATGTGGGTCCCTTACAGGCTGAGACAGGAGAAATTATAATGGGGAATAAGGAAATGGCAGAGAAATTGAACAAATACTTTGTGTCTGTCTTTACGGAAGAAGATGCAAAAAACTTCCCGGAAATAGTAGAGAACCAAGGCTCTAGCGAGAATGAGGAACTGAAAGAAATTAGTATTAGTAAAAAAAAGTACTGGAGAAATGAATGGGACTGAAAGCCGATAAATCCCCTGGACCTGATGGCCTACATCCTAGGGCTTTGAAAGACGTGGCTATAGAGATAGTGGATGCATTGGCTGTCATTTTTCAAAATTCCATAGATTCTGGAACGGTTCCCGCGGATTGGAAGGTAGCAAATGTAACCCCACTATATAAGAAAGGAGGGAGAGAGAAAACGGGGAATTACAGACCAGTTAGCCTGACATCAGTAGTAGGGAAAATGCTAGAATCTATTATGAAGGACGTGGTAACAGGGCACTTCAAAAATAATAATCGGATTGGGCAGAGTCAACATGGATTTATGAAAGGGAAATCATATTTGACAAATCTGTTAGAATTTTTTGAGGTTGTAACTAGCAGAATAGATAAGGGGGAACCAGTGGATGTGGTGTATTTGGATTTTCAGAAGGTATTTGATAAGGTGCCACACAAGAGGTTATTAAACAAAATTAAGGCTCATGGGATTGGGGGTAATATACAAGCAGGGATTAAGGATTGCTTAAGGGATAAAAAAGAGAGTAGGAATAAACGGGTCATTTTCAGGTTGGCAGGCTGAAACTAGTTGGGTACTGCAAGGATCAGTGCTTGGGCCTCAGCTATTCACAATCTACATCAATGATTTGGATGAGGGGACCAAATGTAATATATGCAAGTTTGCTGATGATATAAAGCTGGGTGGGAAGATAAGCTGTGAGGAGGATGCAAGGAGACTTCAAGGGGATACAGACAGGCTAAGTGAGTGGGTAAGAACATGGCAAATGGAATATAATGTGGAGAAATGTGAAGTTATCCACTTTGGTAGGAAAAACAGAAAACCAGAGTATTTTTTAAATGGTGAGAGATTGGGAAATGTTGGTGTTCAGAGGGACCTGGGTGTCCTTGTACACGAATCACTGAAAGTTAACATGCAGGTACAGCAAGCAATTAGGAAAGCAAATGGTATGTTGGCCTTTATTACAAGAAGATTAGAGTATAAGAGTAAAGACGTCTTACTGCAATTATATGGGGCCCTGGTGAGACCACACCTGGAGTATTGTGTACAGTTTTGGTCTCCTTACCCAAGAAAGGATATACTTGCCATAGAGGGAATGCAACGAAGGTTCATCAGACTGGCTCCTGGGATGGGGGGATTGTCCTATAAGAACATAAGAAATAAGAGCAGGAGTAGGCCATACGTCCCCCCCAAACCTGCTCCGCTATTCAATAAGATCATGGCTGATCATCGACCTCAACTCCACTTTCCCGCCCAATCTCCATATCCCTTGTTTCCCCTAGAGTGCAAAAATCTATCTAGCTCAGCCTTGAACATACTCAAAGACACAGCATTCACAGCCCTGAGTGAAGAAATTCCTCCTCATCTCAGTCTTAAATGGCCTACCCCTTATCCTGAGACTATGCCCTTAGTTCTAGGCACTCCAGCCAGCGGAAACAACCTCTCAGCATCTACCCTGTCAATCCCCTTCAGAATCTTGTATGTTTCAATAAGATCACCTCTCATTCTTCTAAACTCCAGAGAGCATAGGCCCATTCTACACAATCTCTCATCATAGGACAGCCCTCACCCCAGGAATCAATCTAGTGAACCTTCATTGCACCGCCAAAAAAGGCAAGTATATCCTTCCTTCGATAAGGAGACCAAAACTGTGCACAGTACTCCAGGTGTGGTCTCAACAAGGCCCTGTACAATTGTAGCAAGATTTCCTTACTCTTATACTCCAACCCCCTTGCAATAAAGGCCAACATGCCATTTGCCTTCCTTATTGCTTGCTGTACCTGCATACTAGCTTCTGTGTTTCTTGCACAAGGACACCCAAATCTCTCTGAACACCAACATTTGAAAGTTTCTCACCATTTGAAAAATACTGTTTTTCTATTCTTCCTGCCAAAGTGAATAACCTCACATTTCCCTACATTATACTCCATCTGCCACTTTACTGCCCACTCAGTCTATCTATATCCCTTTGCTGACTCTGCGAGCTGGATTTTACTCACCGAGACACGTTGGGGGCAGGACTGCTGCCTTCCGAGTTCTAGTCCCGCCCCCAGCGACGTCTGACGAACAAACGCTATTTTGCCCTGATTGGCCTTGTTAAGCCTGCCCTGCGGGCTTGCCGGCCAATTAAGGGAAAGTCGGTGTCAGATGACATCAGTTGATGACACTTCATCTGCCAGTTTTCTTAAAGGCATATGCACCACACTTGTTTGACAGATGATTTGACAGTGTTTGACAGCATTGAGGTTCTGTCAAACACTGACAATCACTGTCCAAAGGTGAGCGCTTGTACCTAGGCTCTCCAATTACTCTCTCCTTAGGATAAAACAGATGGCAGCTGCAGCTGAGATTGCAGAAGCCATCTGTCACTTCTCCCGATGAGATGAGGCGACACAAACACTTCACAGCTTGTCACCTGCAGAAACATCTAACCACATTAAAAATTACTTTCACAACATGTCCTTACCTCAGATACTAACCAGTGTCCCATTGCATCCTTCACACCACTTCTGCAGCTGTCATCTATACACAAACATTACTACAGACCCACATCACGCCTCACTTACCCTGGCGGGGTTTCCCGACGCCGGGAAGCCCGCAGCAGCAGTTGAAAAATTGGAAAAAGCCTCTTAACTGCCTGCGCAAATCGGGGACCCGACTCCCGGGAAGATTGGTTGGAGGCGGCTCCCATTTTTGGGGATTTTCCCAGCAATGCTGCCTTCAAACCCGCCTCCTCAGGGCTGGTAAAATCCAGCCCAGTGCGTTCTCCTCACAGCTTACTGTCCCACCCAGCTTTGTATCATCAGCAAACTTGGATACATTACACTCGGTCCCTTCAGCTAGGTCATTAATATAGATTGTAAATAGCTGAGGCCCCAACACTGATCCTTGAGGAACCCCACTAGTTACAACCTGCCAAGCTGAAAAAGATCCGTTTATCCCTACTCTCTGTTTTCTGTCCGCTATCCAAGCTACTAAATTACCCCCAACCCCATGAGCTCTAATCTTGTGTAATAACCTTTAATGTGGCACCTTATCGAATGCCTTTTGGAAATCCAAATATACTATATCCACTGGCTCCCCTTTATCTACCCTGTTAGTTACATCCTCAAAAAACTTGAATAAATTTGTCAAACACGATTTCTCTTTCATAAAACCATGTTGACTCTGCCTATTTCTTAAGTGACTTGATTCCACTTCCTCAACAATGGATTCCAGCATTTTCCCGACGACTGATGTCAGGCTAACTCTTTTTTCTCTCCCTCCTTTCTTGAATAGCGGTGTTACATTTGCGACCTTCCAATCCGCTGGGACCATTCTAGAATCTAGGGAATTTTGGAAGATCAAAAGCAATGCATCGACTATCTCTTCTGCCACTCCTTTTAGAACCCTAGGATGCAGGCCGTCAGGTCGAGGGGATTTGTCGGCTTTTAGTCCCATTAGTTTCTCTAGTACTTTTTCCCTACTTATATTAATTACGTTAAGTTCCTCAGCCTCATTAGATCCTTGTTTCCCCACCATTTTTGGTATTTTTTGTGTCTTCTACTGTGAAGACAGATACAAAATATTTGTTTAACTTTTCTGCCATTTCCTTATTCCCCATAATAATTTCTCCTGTCTCAGCCTCTAAGGGACCAATGTTTACTTTTGCTACTCTTTTCCTTTTTACATACTTGTAGAAACTCTTACAATCTGCTTTTATATTTCTTGCTCTTTTTCTCTCATTCTATTTTTTTCCTTATCAATTTTTTGGTCAACTTTTGTTGGTTTCTGAAATTCTCCCAATCCTCAGGCTTACTCTTATTCTTTGCAACATTATAAGCTTCTTCTTTCAATCTAATGCTATCCTTAACTTCTTTAGTTAGCCACGGTTGGATCATTTTTCCCGTGGAGTTTTTGTTTCTCAATATTATTTCCTAATCTTTTCGTATTCCCTTTTATCATCCTCTCCTTTATTGTCTATGTACTTAGTGTATGTCTTTTTCTTTAGTTTCAATTTTGTCCTTATTTTTTTATTAATTCAAATATACTCATGAAGCCTGTGACGGGCGTCTGTGCTGAATGTAATAACTCCCAATGTTAAAATGGCAATGGGTGAGAACGGTTCGGGAATGGAGCGGGAAGTACCCAAAAGTGATTTCAACTCCCCTGACCGCCACACTTCCACCAGACGGGCAGGATAAAAATCGTGCCTTTTACGTCCATCAAGTCCCTGTCATCACAAACCATCTTGTAGTAAAGCAACAGTGATTCCTCCCCTCCATCTGAATAGTTTTCTATTTCAAATTTGCATGCTGTACTGCACTGAACATCTGTGCTTTCGACAACAGTGGCAGCATAGTTTCAGTTTGCTACCCTTAGCTTGGTTGTGTGTGTGAACAACTATAGCTAAGCTATTTAGCCACAGGAGAAACACATTAGCTCACCAAATGCCATTTGGCTGCCCTCTGGATTACTCACTGACATTCTTACTGTAACTACAACTATGGAGAAATTGAGCAAGAAATTTTGAAGCCTAGCCCAACAATTTTGACATGCCTTGCGTCAAAATATTTACCTGAAATTCGAATCATATTCTCTCATTCCCCTCAACATCAAGCAGCACCTCTACTCCAGGTAACACCCTCTCGCTTCTTTTCTACTGCAGACAACAGTATCAGTGAAGGCTTGTACTCGTCATAGTAGCAGCAGTGGTGCTCCCTTTTACTTCTTTGCCAGATTTTGAACTGCCTGATTGTCTAAAGGTTGAGTGTGTGTGTAGCAGTTCCCGCTGGATATGGTACACATTCAGGCTAAAATTTGATGAATCACTCCACAAACAAATACAGATAAAATAGTTTATCTCAGTTAAAAAGGCAAACCATGATCTGTGCATGTTTGTTTTTAAATAGTTTGTCGAGTTAGATGAATTGAATGTCTCTAATTTGACTACAGTTACATCAGCTTCGCTCATTTGGTAGCATTTTCACCTGAATCAGGTGGTCACGAGTTCAAGCCCCACTCCAGAAATTGACCGTACAATGCAGGCTGACACTTCAGTGCAGTACTCAGGGTGTGCTGCATCATTAAAATTGCCAACTTTCAGTTGAGACATTAAACCATTCTGCTTGCTCAGATGGACGTAAAGGATCGCATGGCACATTTTTTTTTTGAAGATCAGGGAGTTCTCCTGATGTCCTGGTCTACATTTATCCCTTAACCACCACCACTAAAAATAGATTAACTGGTCATTCAACTCATTGCCATTTGTGGGACCTTGCTGCACACTAATTGGCTGCTGCGTTTCTTTACTGAAACCTCCCTCTCGCTTACAATCGATCTTTCCATTGGCCATGAGAATGTACATTTGATTAGAAAATCTCATTTTTGAAGATGCCTCCAAGATCCCAAAAGACAGACTGAATGCATGTTTTAGTTACACTTGTAGTCCAGAACTTCTTTTGATTCCAGTTTCTCTTTACCCCCTCCTAACAACACTTTTCAATCAGGAGCTGCTCTTTAGACATCTGAAGCTTCTCAACCTGAAGATTGGATATACACAGGTCCAGAAAGTACTGCTGGAGATAATGGCAGATGAACGCTTAACACATTCACCTGACATTCCTTTGTCTGGTATTTTGATGTTAGTGTTATGCCATGTATTTTAAATAGGTTAACGCCTCCACTAAAAATACTTAATAAAATCTACTAAATGAACACGGGGTTGAATAAAATTGTATTCCCCAGCAATACTATCACCAAAAAATGAAAAGCTTTGCTTTTGCGAAAGGCGATACCCGAGTTTGGGATCCCTTCCTTCATTAGCATGTTGTGATGTAGCCAAGGATGGCACTAGTTCTTACTGTAACCCAGCAGCAAATATAATTCAATATAGATTGCTTAGGCCAAAACAGAAGGAAGGCTACCTTCTTTGTTATGGCAGATTTTGTCTTTTGTTATTCTGCACTTTTCACATTGGAATTGAGGGCCTGGGCAAGGCTCCTAAAAAGGTTTCAAAGAGCTGCACTTCAGCACCAGAAGAGGCACATGCAGCTCATGAGATACTAGTTGTCCATCCTTGTAATAGTATTATTTTCGCAGGTCGCGGCGTACTCTGGAGCTATGCCAGATGCAGTTTTTGGGCCAATGCCAAGTGCTGAATGCAATCTTCCAAAAAAAATTAATGCCATGAAATCTAGTTTTTATATTAGAACTGGTTGCTGGTGTGGCACCACCTTTAACTGTATATGATCTCCCCTCAACTAATCTCCCGTGTAAGCATGAACCCACCCACTCCCCAATAAAAACACAAGCTTTAACACTTTCGATACACAGAATTGAAATAAAACATCTAGCATATATTTTTAAAGTAACAGGATGTGCACATAGATATAAGATTGTCACACTTTTGTGTCAACTTTTCATTATAAATTCCTATGCGCACATCTATTACAAAAAACTGACAACATAAACTTGTCTACAGTATTTACACCCTCCCACCAGCAATACCACTGCAGCACCTCAGTTTTACATGTCTTAGATCCTCAGCCTGCAGTGTAGAGAAACTCATGTTCCAACAAACTCTACTTCTCTGCTTCCCAACTTGCCAGTGAATGCCATGCTCCAATTATCCCCTACCCTCTAACTCCACTTCACTTGAAGGCTGCACTTGGTGTTGGCCGTCCTTGTGCAATGCCATGACAGACTGACGAGTATCAATTTAAATGGCAAACTAATACAAGAAAATATCCACAACAAAACCTTTAAATCACAATAAATTGAATGCTAAACCCCTTCAGTTTGGCCCACATATCCAAGTCAACATTTTCGGCTAGGAAACCAGAACAATCCATGGACATCATTAACCCTATTCATTGCTCAATCTGCTAAGAGGCACACTGGAGAAGTGTGGAATACCCCACCTTCTCCTTTCTTTTTAGCTCCCCATTTTCTCATCGTCCATTAACAATTCAGCTAAGGCTGACAAAGCCTCGGGTAAGCCCGATTACAAATATCCATCAAGACTGAGATTCAAAATAAAGTCTAGCACTTTAGTAGAAAACTAGTATTTTTGCTAGTTATGATCAAGATGCATATAATTATACACACAGAGGCAACAACTGAAATGTGAACTTTTACTGTGTGACTGTAGAACACTACACATGGATATGTAAAGATTCACACAAATTTTTGATTTTTCGAACGGCATTACTTGAACATCGGCATTAGCCCATTAGTTTCAAAGAAGTTAATGCTGGTGTTAAAGCCAATCAGAAAATCTAGTCTACAGTAATTTACTATGGTACGTGGTGAGTCAGTTGTGGCTGAGTGGTAACAGTCTTGCCATGGAATCAAAAGGTTGTCCCACTCCATAGACTTGAGCACAAAATCTAGGCTGACACTCCAATACAGTACTGAATGAGTGCTGCACCGTTAGAGGTGCCAGTTGAGATGTTAAACTGAGGCCCGGTCTGCCCTCTCGGGTGGACGTAAAAGACCCCATGGCACTATTTTGAAAAAGAGCTGTGAAGTTCTCCCCAGTGTCCTGGTCAATATTTATCCTTCAACCTACATCACTAAACCAGATTATCTGGTCATTGTCTCATTGCTGTTTGCGGGACCTTGCTGTTTGCAAATTGGCTGCCCGTTTCCTACATTACAACAGTGACTACACTTCAAAAGTACTTCATTGGCGCTTTGGGACGTCCTGAAGTTGTGAAAGGCACTAAATACATGCAAGTCTTTTTTCCTTTCTTTCTTTTACATTTACATATGGATTTTTATTTAAGATGTCACTGCATAAACTGTTAATAATCAAAGTCCAACAAAATATGTTTTTGTTACGGACTGTTAAGTAGAATGCTTTGGTAAATGCACATGTGCTCTACAGTTCTGGTAGAATGATGCGGTCTGCTGCAATACGGAAAACATTTAATTTTTTTTTAAAACAAAGTAAGGTTACTACCTGAAGGTTTGCTTCTTCAGGCCTTTCGTTTTCTTCAGCATCAATGACACCAGTAAAGTGATCTTTTTCACTGTCTACCTGCTAATAGAAGAGCAAATTGTTTTTCTCAGTTACACGTAGCACATCAACTAAAGGCACTAAATCAAAGAAAGATTTTAAATTCATTTAAGTTTTCACTCGAAGATGTCAGTCTCTTCTAAAAGCCTGGGTATTATAAATATTTGCTTGGGTAAAGCAATGCTGGTCACTCCCATAAGTGATCTGAGCATCTTACATTTGGGAGTATGTCCATATTGCCCAATATCTAATTATACAATAGCATAACTCAGAGCTGTAACAATCGGACCTTGTATTCTGAACTGGATATTCTGTCCTTTGCATGTGCCTTTGCATACGCTTCTCCAATCTTTCTAAACTGACCTCCTACATTTTAGCTTCCAGCTCTGGGTCTCAGGCAGGTTGTGCAGGGGTCCCCTGTCAATCCCCCTCTCAAACAGATATACCGCTTTGGATATTGTTGGGGGAGATGGCTTATCGGGGGAAGGCAACAGCAACCAACTTCCTGGCACCATGGGTGGTGCTGCTGCACAGCATGGGAGGAAAAAGAGCGGGAGAGCTATAGTGATAGGGGATTCTATTGTAAGGGGAATAGATAGGCATTTCTGCGGCCGCAAACGAGACTCCAGGATGGTATGTTGCCTCCCTGGTGCAAGGGTCAAGGGTGTCTCGGAGCGGCTGCAGGGCATTCTGGAGGGGGAGGGTGAACAGCCAGTTGTCGTGGTGCATATAGGTACCAACGATATCGGTAAAAAATGGGATGAGGTCCTAAAAGCTGAATATTGGGAGTTCGGAGGCAAATTAAAAAATAGGACCTCAAAAGTAGTAATCTCAGGATTGCTACCAGTGCCACGTGCTAGTCAGAGTAGAAATAGAAGGATATTTCAGATGAATACGTGGCTAGAGGAATGGTGCAAGGGGGAGGGATTCAAATTCCTGGAACATTGGAACCAGTTCTGGGGGAGGTGGGACCAGTACAAGCTGGACGGTTTGCACCTGGGCAGGACCGGGACCGATGTCCTAGGGGGAGTGTTTGCTTGTGCTGTTGGGGAGGGTTTAAAATAAAATGGCAGGGGGTTGGGAACCTGTGCAGGGAAACAGAGGAAAGGGAAGCAAGGATAGAAGCAAAAGGAAGGAGAAAAGCAAAAGTGGCAGTCAGAGAAATCAAGGGTGTAAATCAAACATGGCCACAGTAAACAATAATTCTAAAAGGTCTAAGAGTGTTAAAAAAAAGCCTGAAGGCTTTGTGTCTTAATGTGAGGAGCATTCGTAATAAGGTGGATGAATTAGCTGCGCAAATAGATGTAAATGGATATGATATAATTGGGATTACGGAGACATGCCTCCAGGGTGACCAAGGCTGGGATTCAACATCCAGGGGTATTCAATATTCAGGAAAAACAGGCAAAAAGGAAAAGGAGGTGGGGTAGCATTGCTGGTTAAAGAGGAGATTAACACAATAGTAAGGAAGGATATTAGCTCTGATGATGTGGAATCTGTATGGGCAGAGCTGAGAAATACCAAGGGGCAGAAAACGTTAGTGGGAGTTGTATATAGACCCCCAAACTGTAATGCTGAGGTTGGGGATGGCATTAAACGGGAAATTAGAGACACGTGCAATAAGGGCGCAGCAGTTATCATGGGTGACTTTAATCTACATATAGATTGGGCTAACCAAATTATTAACAATACTGTGGAGGAGGAATTCCTAGAGTGTATGGTTTCCTGGACCAATATGCCGAGGAACCAACTAGAGATCAGGCCATCTTAGACTGGGTATTATGTAATGAGAAAGGATTAATTAGCAATCTTATTGTGCGAGGCCCCTTGGGGAGGAGCGATCATAATATGATCGAATTCTTCATTAAGATGGAGAGTGAAGTAGTTGACTCAGAGACTAGGGTACTGAATTTAAATAAAGGAAACTACGATGGTATGAGGCGCGAGTTGGCTAGGATGGATTGGTAAATGTTACTGAAAGGGTTGACGGTGGATAGGCAATGGCAAACATTTAAAGGTCACATGGATGAACTACAGAATTTGTTCATCCCTGTTTGGCATAAAAATGAAACTAAAAAGGTGACTTAACCGTGGCTAACAAGGGAAATTAGGGATAGCATAAGATCCAAGGAGCGGACATAAAAATTGGCCAGAAAAAGCAGCAAACTTGAGGATTGGGAGCAGTTTAGGATTCAGCAAAGGAGGACAAAGGGATTAATTAAGAGGGGGGAAATAGATTATGAGAGTAAGCTTGCAGGGAACATAAAAACTGACTGTAAAAGCTTCTATAGATATGTGAAGAGAAAAAGATTGGTGAAGTCAAGCGTAGGTCCCTTGCAGTCAGAATCAGGGGAATTTATAATGGGGAACAAAGAAATGGCAGACCAATTAAATACATACTTTGGTTCTGTCTTCACAAAGGAGGACACAAATAACCTCCCAGAGATGTCGGGGAACATAGGGTCTAATGAGAGAGAGGAACTGAATGAAATGGAAATGGTGTTAGGGAAATTGACGGGATTGAAGGCCGATAAATCCACAGGGCCTGATAATCTACATCCTAGGGTACTTAAGGAAGTGGCCCTAGAAATAGTAGATGCATTGCTGGTCATCTTCCAAAATTCTATAGACTCTGGAACAGTTCCCATGGATTGGAGGATAGCTAATGTAACCCCACTATTTAAAAAAAGGTGGTAGAGAGAAAACAGGGAATTATAGACCGGTAAGCTTAACATCGGTAATGGGGAAAATGCTAGAGTCCATTATAAAAGATGTAATAGCAGAGCACTTGGAAAACAGTGACAGGATCGGACAAAGTCAACATGGATTTACAAAAGGTAAATCATGCTTGACTAATCTACTGGAATGTTTTGAGGATGTAACTGGTAGAATAGATAAGGGAGAACCAGTGGATGTGGTGTATTTGGACTTTCAGAAGGCTTTCGATAAGGTCCCGCATAAGAGATTAGCGTGCAAAGTTAAAGCACATGGGATTGGGGGTAAGGTACTGACTTGGAGAGAGAACTGGTTGGCAGACAGGAAGCAGAGTTGGAATAAACGGGTCTTTTTCCGAGTGGCAGGCAGTGACTAGTGGGGTACCGCAGGGATCGGTGCTGGGACCCCAATTATTCACAATATATATTAATGATCTAGACGAGAGAACTAGATGTAATATCTCCAAGTTTGCAGATGACACAAAGCTGGGTGGGCGTGTGTGCTGTGAGGAGGATGCAGAGAAACTCCAGTATGATTTGGGCAGGTTGCCATGCATCTGCCCAATGTGGATAAATGCGAGGTTATCCACTTTGGTGGCAAAAACAGGAAGGCAGATTATTATCTGAACGGCAATAGACTGGGAAAAGGGGAAGTGCAACGAGACCTGGGTGTCCTTGTGCGCCAGTCGCTGAAGGTAAGCATGCAGGTGCAGCAGGCGGTTAAGAAGGCAAATGGTATGTTGGCCTTCATAGCGAGAGGATTCGAGTACAGGAGCAAGGATGTCTTGCTGCAGTTGTACAGGGCCTTGGTGAGACCACACCTTGAGTAGTGTGTGCAGTTTTGGTCACCTTATCTGAGGAAGGATGTTCTTGCCATGGAGGGAGTGCAGCGAAGATTTACCAGACTGATACCTGGGATGGCAGGAATGACGTATGAAGAGAGATTGGGTCGATTAGGCTTATATTCGCGAGAGTTTAGAAGAATGAGAGGGGATCTCATTGAAACTTATAAAATTCTAACAGGACTAGACAGACTAGATGCAGGAAGGATGTTCCCGATGGCGGGGGAGTCCAGAACCAGGGGTCACAGTCTAAGGATAAGGGGTAAGCCATTTAGGACTGAGAAGAGGAGGAATTTCTTCACCCAGAGAGTGGTGAACCTGTGGAACACTACCACAGAAGGCAGTTGAGGCCAATTCATTAAATATATCCAAGAAGGAGTTAGATATATTTCTTAAGGCTAAGGGGATCAAGGGATATGGGGAGAAAGCAGGGACAGGGTACTGAATTTGGATGATCAGCCATGATCGCATTGAATGGCGGAACAGGCTCGAGGGGCCGAATGGCCTACTCCTGCTCCTATGTTTCTATTTCAGTATCTTGTTTTAAAACCTTGCTGGCTGCCCATGTGTCCTCCTGTCATTTTTTTTTCTTTGTGCCCTCAACCAGGAACAGAGTTATGGCACGGACTTCCTCCCAGTTAGTGATCCATCATGAGGGCTGTAAATGAAACCAGTTCCTCTGCTCCTCCTTTGGGATGTTGGTTTAAGGAAATCATATCTCCTGCTGTTCTGAAAATGAATGGAGACAATTCTGGCTAATGGGCCTGGGGTGAGAATTGACCCTCACTGTATCAGTTTAAAATCAAAGGTGAGCTGTTCCATTCCAGGAACTGGCTTGTCTGGCTTCAATAAACATCTTGCATGCCTGCAATCTGTGGATTTTTTTTTTCAAACTGGTGTGAAATCACTTTTTTAAAAACACAGCTCAATCCCCCCCCAAAAATCAAAAAAACTTGACTTGATATTTTTGCTCAGCGTGGTGACAATGTTAGCTGAAGGTAGTCTGAGTATGTGCAGTGCGCTAAAATTTGCCAGGGTGCATCAGCTAGCCAAATGACAGAATACTTCACCCTCAGTCTCTAACAAAAATTTGGTTGTTTTGTAAAATTCAAGAAAAGCAAGTGGAAAAAATTCAGGTAAATTTCTTTTGAGTATTTTTTTAAGCAGAGAGGGAGGGGTGTGTGGGTTGGTGTGTGTGTGTGAGAGACAAAAGGAAAGAGAATATAAAAATTACAAGAATGTACTGATTACACATCTGTTGTAACTTCTGTTCTACAAGCTTTGTAAGTGAATTAAGCTGAGAATGTGTGTCTTTTACCATCCCAATTTTGCTTCATTTTTCAATTTTTAAAAAAATTTTCAAGCAAAAAGGAAGCTTCTAATTCTCTCATTCTAATTACTTACACCAGTGTGAGCGTGAGGGAGAGATACAAAGATAGAGGCAGGCAGATTGGACCTTTATTTCTTATTAAATTCTATTAGGAAAGAAAGACTTGCATTTATACGCTTTTTACGACCTCAGGACATCTCAAAGCGCTTTACAGCTAACGAAGTGCTTTTGAAGTGTCGTCACTGTTGCAATGCAGGAAACATGGAAAGTGTTTCCTATGTTACAGCATAGGAGACCATTCGGCCCATCGTGCCCGTGCCGGCTCTTTGAAAGAGCTATTCAATCCAATTAGTCCCACTCTATTCAATCCAAATAGTCCCACTCCCCCCGCTCTTTCCCCATATCACTACATTTTTTCTTTTTCAAGTTCATAAACAATTTTCTTTCAAAATTTATTATTGAATCTGCTTACACAACCTTTTCAGGCAGCGCATTCCAGATCATAAAAAGTCCACGCATTAAAAAAGTTCTTCTCATCTCCCCATTGGTTATTTTGCCAACTATCTTAAATCTGTGTCCTCTGGCTACTGACCCACCCGCCAGTGGAAACAGTTTCTCCTTATTTACTCTATCAAAACCCCATATAATTTTGAACACCTCTATTAAATCTCCCCTTAACCTTCTCTGCTCTGAGGAGAACAATCCCAGCTTCTCCGGTCTCTCCAAATAACTGAAGTCCCTCAACCCTGGTATAATTCTAGTAAATCTCCTCTGCACCCTCACCAAGATCTTGACATCCTTCCGAAACTGTGGTGCCCAGAATTGGACACAATACTCTAGCTGAGGGCTAACCAATGATTTATAAAGGTTTAACATAACTTTGTTGCTTTTGTACTCTTTGCCTCTATTTAGAAAACTCAGGATCCTGTATGCTTTTTAACAGCTTTATCAACTTGTCCTGCCACCTTCAATGATTTGTGTATGTGAACCCCCAGGTCTCTCTGCTCCTGCACCCCCTTTAAAATTATACTATTTAGTTTATATTGCCTCTCCTCATTCTTCCTCCAAAATGCATCACTTCACACTTCTCTGCATTAAAGTTCATCAGCCATGTGTTTGCCCATTTCACCAGTCTGTCTATGTTTTCCTGAAATCTGCTACTATCCTCCTCACTGTTTACTACATTTCCAAGTTTTGTGTCGTCTGCAAACTTTGAAATTGTGCCCCCTTTACCCATATCCAGGTCATTAATACTATCAAAAAGATGCATCTATTTTTACTTGTTTTTAAAAAAAAAGTTGAATCTTGAAAGCAAACAACTTCTTGTGGAAAATCTGTCAGAGGACAGGGGAGGAGAGGGTGAGGGCATCTCTCATGACAAATCTTTGGCAAAAGCAAGTGGGAGTGGATGGAGAGTTACAGGTGAGAAAAGTGGCAGAAAAATTAGGGGGAGGGGAGCACAACAGGGATCAAGCAGGCAGTTCATTAGGGAAGGCATAGGGCTAGTGATGGGAGTGTGTAGGGCTATCGATGGGAGCAAGAACATGGTAGGAAGGAGGGTGGTGGGAATGTGAAGAAATAAGGGATACAAAAGTAGCGAAGGGGTGGGGGGGGGGGAAAGAGTGGGAGAAAAGAAAGGTAGCCTCCTAGGGTCACATCTTCCCCACAACCTCCTCCAGAAAATGCAGCCTGCAGCAGCTGCTGGCACCTCGTTAGATTCCCCCGCCACACCATCCATCACTTCCCACCCAAAAGACAAGAAAAAGACAGAAAGAGAAGCAGAAGAGAAGAGACAAAGAAACAGAAAGACAAAAAGAAAGTTGAGATATTTTTTCTGACTTACTGTGTGCAATGTCACCAGAGATCCACTTGTACATATATATAAAAAAATGATGTGTCGAGCAAGCATTTGTCCAAATTCAGCATGACACTAAGTCATGCAAAATTTTGCGTGCCACGTTTGGGTTCAATTTTGTGTTAATAAAATAGCAACAAGTTGTGTATTCATAAAATAGCGACAAATCTGAACTGTACAGGTAGGTAATCATAGAAATTTATGGCACAGGAGGAGGCCATTTGGCCCACCATGTCTGCTGGCCGAAAAAGAGCAATCCACCCTAATCCCACTTTCCAGCTCTTGGTCCACAGCCCTGTAGGTTACGACACTTCAAGTGCATATCCAAGTACTTTTTAAATGCGATGAGCGTTTCTGCCTCTACCACCCTTTCAGGCAGTGAGTTCGAGACCCCCACCACCCTCTGGGTGAAAAAAGTTCTCAACTCCCCTCTAATCCTTCTACCATTTACTTTAAATCTATGCCCCCCGGTTATTGACCTCGCTGCGAAGGGAAATAGGTCCTTCCTATCCACTCTATCTAGGCCCCTCATGATTTTATACACCTCAATTAAGTCTCCCCTCAGCCTCCTCTATTCCAAAGAAAACAACCCCAGCCTATCCAATCTTTCCTCACAGCTAAAATTCTCCAGTCCTGGCAACATTCTCAATGTATGAATCAAATGCAAGAATGGGTATATAAACATTCAATAAGAGCAAAAAAAACAAGCATAAGCACTCAGAAAAATAAAGCAATAAAAGGAGAGGAAATGAATTGAATCAACTCCAAATGATTTTGACAAAATGCTTTCGGCCATCATCTTGGTTTCTCCATAAGAGGAGTATTTCCGACTGAAAATACGGTTTGTGAATTGTGACATTTAGAAGAAAATGATAGGACTTGCTGCAACTTGCATATATCGTAACATTTTCTGTTTAAAATGCCTGCATCAATGTTTTCCAGTTGGAGAACTGTACCTATGCAGGAAAACTCAGGCTGACATTCATGGGGGTGCCCTGGACTATCACTCTCAGCTGCAGCTTTATCAGGTTGCAGGCTAAAGATTTAGCATGCATCTGTACTGACAACTTGCATAATTTTATGATTGACAGCAAAACAACCTATTCATAGAGCATTCCAGGACTTGTTTGTGAGCCCCACTCCTGTGTATCAACACAAAATGAATGCAGATGAAAAGACCCTGTGAAGCCACTATTGGAAACAGTTATGGTTACTGGAATATTTTTGGTTGTATAACTCAAAAATACAATGAAGAAAAAACCCTTCAAATTTTTCTGAGGAAGCATAAGTGTACAACTGTGTACTAGCTGACCTCTTGCAACTGCAGTCAGCAAGTAAGTGAGCAGAACTCTAAAACAACTCAGGAGAAGACTAGCAAATGGTGGGAAATTTGAACAGGAATGACGCGGAGAAGGTCTTTATTTTGATAACGTATCCCAAATGGTTACACCGGTTCCATTTCTTTTATTTACTAAAGAACTCAAACGTAACCAGGATTCATTTCCACGGTGAAGGAGGATTATTAAAGTAAAACAGAAAATGCTGGAAAAAGTCAGCAGGTCAGGCAGCATCTGTGGAGAGAGAAACAGAGTTAACGTTTCAGGTTGATGACGTTTCAACCTTTTTCCAGTTCTGATGAAAGGTCACCGACCTGAAACGTTAACTCTGTCTCTCTCTCCACAGATGCTGCCCGACCTGCTGAGTATTTCCAGCATTTTCTGTTTTTATTTCAGATTTCAGCATCCGCAGTATTTTGCATTATTAAAGTTTGGAAGGAGGTTCTGAATAAAAGTCCTGATTTAAATAGGTGTTTTATGGTAACACCAAGTACTGTTCCAGAGATAAGAGGCAAGCAATGAAATATGCACATTAGTTCAGTTTTCAAAATTTTTGGTCTTTGTTACAAAAATCCATATCCTTAATAGGTAGATAGTTGAAGTGATGAGCCACTCCCCATATTACATGCAGAGATTTATTTATGTATGAAAGTGTGATATTTATCTATCTGCAGTGGGCAAGAACAATAGCATTTGGTTATTTTCTACAATCTAATCAAAAAACATATACTTCATTGCCTCTGGGGCATCTTTCTGAACTTCATCCCAAATTCTTCAGTGGAGATGTGAAGCCTTCCATATCTGAGTACACCACCCTTACAACTTCATAACCTCTGACTCACCATGAACAACATCTCAGGAGATATTAAAATTCCATCTAAGATTCTTAATGATTTTAGCTTCAGGACTTCAAGTCTGGTTGATTTTCTTCCTGGTTGACAAATGTAACTTAAAAAAAAATATATACTCTTCAGATACAGACTTTCTACTATTCAGACAAAAGTACAAAATGCGAGTTTCACATGTATTATTCAATTCGAGAAGACCTTACAAGCTCATCTCTGTCTCAAACAATTACACTCAAGAAACGCAGTTGCTTCCCTTGATTAACTAAACTCGCCTATAATTAACTGGAGCAATCTCAAGTCAAATAACCACATAACATTGTTCTCATTCTCTGCCGCTCATTTGTACCACTTGCTTAGACTATTCGACACATCAGATCCTTCCTTATTAGCCACTTACAGAGCTCGTGTTTTGTTTCAAAAATAGATTCACAGGTTTGGGAGCAAAGGACATAAGAGTGCTCTGTCAATCTTAATATGGAACTTATACATAGCTATAAATTGACAACTACATTCATGCAAACTGGTTGAAACAAAAAAAAACTGGGAGACCTGGTTAAAGGGAATCAATTTACAAATTTACAGAAGGAGACTGTTTACAAAATTATATTCAACTGCAGTCCATTGCTGAGAAAATATGATCAAGTGTAGAAGCTGAGAGGCTGCTTCCTGTGGCTGGAGAGTCTGGAACTAGGGGGCACAGTCTTAGGATAAGAAGTCAGCCATTTAAGACTGAGATGAGGAGGAATTTCTTCTCTCAGAGGGTCGTGAATCTTTGGAATTCTCTACCCCAGAGAGTTGTGGAGGCTGAGTCATTGAATATATTCAAGGCTGAGGTAGACAGATTTTTGAACTACAGGGGAGTCAAGGGTTATGGGGAACAGGCAGAAAAGTAGAGTTGAAGCCAAGATCAGATCAGCCATGATCTTATTGAATGGTGGAGCAGGCTCGAGGGGCCGAATGGCCTTCTCCTGCTCCTATTTCTTATGTTCTTATGTTGTTAATCTGTGGAATTCTCTATCCCAAAGGGCTGTGGATGCTGAATCGTTGAGTATATTCAAGGCTGAGATAGATTGATTTTTGGACCCTCGGGGAATCAAGGATGTGGGGATTAGGCGGGAAAGTTGAGTTGAGGTCGAAGATCAGCCATGATCTTATTGAATGACGGAGCAGGCTCGAGGGGCCGTATGGCCTACTCCTGCTCCTAATTCTTATGTTCAATGTTAGAGCAACTAGCAGAATAAATACATTGCAAAGAGCTTATTGTCTCCAGAGTCTCTCTTTAAAAAAAAAGCATCAGGTAATCTCCCATGGCATTACTCACAAACAACAAAAAATTGCCTCTCTCCCTGTAACCATCTCTCTGCTGATCCCCTATTGCAATTATGGCCTCTATCTTCCTGTATGACTCTCACACACTGTCTTTCATTTTCCTCTTTGCAATGATGTCTCCAACTCTACATATGTCCCACTCTCTATGTCATTCATATTTTCTCTCATGTCTCTAGGTGTATCTACAAGTCTTTCTTTCTTTCTATCCCTTCTCTTTTTGCTTCTCTCTATCTTTTTCCTCTCAGCTCCCGTGGAGACCTGGAACCAGAGTCAGGGCTGCAACCTTCTGACAGGCACAGAACAATCACGTCTCTTCTGACTGGCGAGTGGGGTACTAGAACATGGAATTGGGAGGGTTTAGGACAGGGCACAGGTCTCTCAGGAGAAATGGTTGCAGGAACGGAAGCAGAGAAGAAGCAGAGCTCAGGGCTCGGACATTCCTTTGCCCCAGGCTGATCTTTCTGTCGACATTATGCTAGATCCATAGCCATGGTTGCTACTGAAGTGTTTGGGAGGTATTGCAACACAGATGGGCGAGATAGAAACTTGAGTCCAGGATGGCAGGGCCTGGGGCCAAGAGGGTGAAAGGCTCACCCTCACCCAAATCACCAAGGGAACATGCTGGAACGGAGAAAATAATCTGGCTGGAGAGCAGAGTACAGTGAGTTGTTTGAAGGAAATCAATTCCAAATTACATTCATCTACTGTCTACTTTTGGCAAAGCGCTCAGAAAATATAATCAATGTTTTAACCTCTGGCAGAACAAGCAAATTACAAGTAGCTGATCATTCCCAGTGTATCTCTTTTGCATTATGTTGCTACAAAGCCAATTCCTACCAGTATACACCTGTGTTTTATAGCCTTGGATAAAGTATTAATATTGGAGGAGGGACTGAAGGCAATGAGAGGCACGGTCTCATCAGGAACCTATTGGAAGACTGATTCAGATCAAAGATGTAAACAAGTTTATACATTTCCAGCAATTTACACCATACAGAGATCAAAAGAATGTTGGAGCTGTGATCAGAGTTAAGGATTGTCAGTACAACTTGAACATGCTGAAGCCATTTCTGATATTACTTACTTTCCTTAAATTATTGAAAGGGAACTACTTTCACAATTTTAAGAATTTACTCAAACAAATTCTCAATGCTCTTGCACTGCATACATTTTTTTCCCCTAACATTTCATGTTGAAATACCCAGCTATAACAGGAAAAAACATCCATACAACAGCGAATCACACCACTTATATAATTGATTAATCTAAACCAGACCACTGGTAAGGTACCAAACAAACTCCCAAAATGAAGGAAATTGGAGTCAAATTACCACATATTAAATAAGTAAAAGCTTCAGTACTTGCCCCGATTAGTTCTGCCAAGGCTAAACTCCAAACGCTACTGGTGGTTTTCAGTCCATTGATCTGTTGCTGCTCAAGGCCAATAGTCTTTCAATTTTCACATTAGTCTAACTGCCACAGGAAAAGCCAGGACAGAACTGCTAATCACATCACTTTCGTAATCAATTAATTAATCTGCTTAAACCAGCCCTCTGGCAAGGCACCAAACAAACAAGTTTAATCAGTTCTGACGAAGGGTTCGACTTGAAACGTTGACTCTGTTTCCCTCTCCTCGATGCTGCCTGACCTGCTGAGTGTTTCCAGCACTTTCTGTTGTTATTTTAAGTTTAATCTCTTCCTGGTATTCATCAGCTAAAATGATGTTAATTAAAGTCAAAATATGCTTTCACTGTCAGCGGTACCGTCTTTTGGATGTGACATTAAACCGATGCTCCCTCTGTCCTCTCAGGTGGATGTAAAAGATATCATGGCATGATTTGAAAAGCGAAGGATTTCTCCCAGTGTCTCTCATTTATCACTCAACCAACATCACTAAAATAGATTAGCTGGTCATTATCTAATTTGTGGACTCTGCTGTGCGCAACTTGGCTTCCGCAATTCCTTACATTACAACAGTGACTACACTTCAAAAGTACTTAATTTTCTGTGAAATAATTCCTTGTCCTGTGATTATGAAAGATGCTATATAACTGCAAGTTCCTTCTTTCTTAAATGCCACATTGTACTGACCCTTCATGTTCCACTGGTCCCTCACTGCTCGACTATAATGAGAGCAAAACAATGCTTTTCTAAATGGACACAATGATTCATCCATAACAAAACATAACAAAGTGTTATTAAAATTCAGTTTGCTCAAAATAAAGCCCTTCCCCAATCTGTTGAGGAGTTTAAACACATTAATGTTACTTTTCACCCATGTCATTAGATTTTCCCCATTCTGAAGAAGATTGACAGGGTAGACGCTGAGAGGTTGTTTTCCCCTGGCTGGAGTGTCTAGAACTAGGGGACATAGTCTCAGGATAAGGGGTCGGCCATTTAAGACTGAGATGAGGAGGAATTTCTTCAGAGGGTTGTGAATCTTTGGAATTCTCTGCCCCAGAGGGCTGTGAATGCTGATAAGTATATTCAAGGCTGAGATAGATAGATTTTTGGACTCTAGGGGAATCAAGGGATATGGAGATTGGGCGGGAAAGTGGAGTTGAGGTCGATGATCAGCCATGATCTTATTGAATGGCAGAGCAGGTTCGAGGGACCGTATGGCCTACTCCTGCTCTTATTTCTTATGTTATTATAACCCGAGCCAGGGGCAATGCAGGTGATATTGCTCCTACAGAATCTACTTCCTCTAATTTTAAGCAACCACCAGGAAGTAAATGGTAGCAAAATATCTCAACTCATCAAAGTATTTTATTTCCGACGTCCCCAGATGGCTGTCAAGACTGGGAAACCCCAGCAAAGAAACTCACCATTTCTATAACTGACCATCAATGCTCTAACATGCTGCGCCACTGGACTAACATAAGAACTTGTTAAAATATAAACCATTGAAACTAAATTTTAAAAGTTTGTGGCTCGTGACCAACAACAAACATTCATTTTTAATAACCTGAAAATTCAGTTACCATAAAAGCCCCCCTTTTGTACTGAAATTATTAATTTATAAGCAGGTTAATCACATCCTGGTTTCTGGACAACATCACGTTTCTTCTTATTGCCGTGTGTGTGTTCTACTGGGTTTGCATATAACCCCATAAAACAACATGAAGTATAGTATTTTATCGACAAACTCTTCGTAATTGATGGCGTTAACGATTTGCATTTCCATGACTGTACTTCGGCTGTTGCAGAGAGCAGAATGTAAAGAGTGAGAGGTGAGTTATTTGCATTTAGTGACACCGAACACGGGGTCAGTGCTCCTGTATGTAGAAAAACTACACTGCACTATAGAAATACAGCAGATCCTCCAGGTGTCAAACGATTTGTGTAATAAACTATAGGAAGAAGATACACCTTTTCTTAAAAAAATCCATAAGGACACACTGAATTACCCCAACAGTAAGAACCTTATGTTGAAACAACTGTTTGTTTTGGCTACTCATCTGAATGACCCAAAGTCACCTCTTCAGGGGATTGAGAGTCTTGATTCAAAAGCAGGTCAGTTACACAATAGGAGTAGGCCATTTCGTTCCTCGAGCCTGTTCTACCATTTACAGTAATTGTATTATGTCTGATCTGTACCTCAACCTCATTTACCAGCCTTTGTTCCAGATCCCTTGATATCCTTATGGAACAAAAATCTATCGATCTTAGTTGAAAATTTTCAATTGAACCAGCATCCACAGCCTTTTGGGGAGCGAGTTCTGGATTTCCATTACCCTTTTGTATGAAGAAGTGCTTCCTGATTTCACTCCTAAATGGCCTAGCTCTAATTTTAAGATTATGCACTCCTGTTCTAGATTCACTCACCAGAGGAAATAGTTTTTCTGTATGTGCCCTATGGAATCCCTTAATAATTTTAAATATCTTGATTAAATCACCCATCAACCTTATAAACTCATGGGGATTCTAGAGTAGGGGGCATAGTCTAAAAATTAGAGCCAGACCTTTCAGGAGTGAAATTAGGAAACACTTCTACACACAAAGGGTGGGAGAAGTTTGGAACTCTCTTCTGCAAACGGCAATTGCTGCTAGATCAATTGTTAATTTTAAATCGGAGATTGATAGCTTTTTGTTAACCAAAGGTATGAAGGGATATGAGCCAAAGGCAGATATATGGAGGTAGGTCGCAGATCAGCCATGATCTCAGTGAATGGCGGAATGGTCTACTCCTGTTCTTATCTTCCTATAATACAAGCCAAGTATATGCAACCTTCATTCTGGCGCATCGACGTTGTACCCCTTCCAAGGTCAATATATCTTCCCTTAGGTTTGATGCCCAAATCTGATTGCAGTACTCCAAATGGGGTCTGACCAAGGCTCTGTACAACTAACGAGTCACTTCTTCACTTTTGAATTCCAAATCCCTTGAGATAAAGGCCAGCATTCAATTATTCTTTTTGATTACTTTATGTACCTGTGCACTCGCTTTTAGTGATCAGTGTCGTGTTCAGTTATCAGTCTCATCTCTGAACTCTTCATAGGTCCACCTTATTTGTACTATGTCTGCATTCACTGGCAGTAGCCACTAATGATTCACTGGGACAGGCAAAAGGCTTCCCCATCTTCACTGACTACCCTTCCACATTCCACACATCATTAGCTACAGTTATTCAACTGCTGGCTAATACAATCATTACTGATCTATCTCTAGATCTACGTATCTGTATACATTTCATTGACTGGTATCCACACCCTCATCAGATTTGTAGCTTTTTCCTCACTTTAGCCCAATCATCAGGTTAATCGCAGCCTGGTTCCAGGACAGCAAGTTTATTCTGATTGCCTTCTCTGTGTTTCACTTGAGCCTGCTCCGCCATTCGATGAGATCATGGCTGATCATCCAAATTCAGTACCCTGTACCTGCCTTCTCCCCATATCCCTTGATACCTTTAGCTTTAAGAAATATATCTAACTCATTCTTGAATATATGTAATGACTTGGCCTCAACTACCTTCTGTGGTAGAGAATTCCACAGGTTCACCACTCTCTGGGTGAAGAAATTCTTCCTCATTTCTGTCCTAAATGGCTTACCCCTTATCCTTAGATTGTGACCCCTGGTTCTGGACTCTCCGACCATCGGGAACATTCTTCCTGCATCTAGTTTGTCCAGACCTGTCAGAATTTTATATGTTTCGATGAGATCCCCTCTCATTCTTCTATACTCCAGCGAGTATAAGCCCAATCGACCCAATCTCTCCTCATACGTCATTCCTGCCATCCCAGGTATCAGCCTTGTGAATCTTCGCTGAACTCCTTCCATGGCAAGAACATCCTTCCTCAGATAAGGCGACCAAAACTGCACACAGTACTCAAGGTGTGGTCTCACCAAGGCCCTGTACAACTGCAGCAGGACATCCCTGTTCCTATACTCAAACCCTTTCGCTATGAAGGCCAACATACCATTTGCCTTCTTCACCGCCTGCTGCACCTGCATGCTTACCTTCAGCGACTGGTGCACAAGGACACCCAGGTCTCGTTGCACTTCCCCTTCTCCCAATCTATTGCCATTCAGATAATAGGCTGCCTTTCTGTTTTTGACACCAAAGTGGATAACCTCGCATTTATCCACGTTATATTGCATCTGCCACGCTTCTGCCCACTCACCCAACCTGTCCAAATCATCCTGGAGTTTCTCGGTATCCTCCTCGCAGCACACACGCCCACCCAGCTTTGTGTCATCTGCAAACTTGGAGATATTACATTTAGTTCCCTTATCTAGATCATTAATGTATATTGTGAATAGCTGGGGTCCAAGGACCGATCCCTGCGGTACCCCACTAGTCACTGCCTGCCACTCGGAAAAAGACCCATTAATTCCTACTCTCTGCTTTCTGTCCGCCAACCAGTTCTCTATCCAAGTCAATACCTTGCCCCCAGTCCCATGTGCCTTAACTTTACACGCTAATCTCTTATGCGGGACCTTATCGAAAGCCTTTTGAAAGTCCAAATACACCACAGCTACTGGTTCTCCCTTATCTATTTTCCCAGTTACATCCTCAAAAAATTCCAGTAGATTAGTCAAGCACGATTTACCTTTTGTAAAATCCATGTTGACTTTGTCCGATCCGGTCACTGTTTTTCACTGTTATTTCGCATTTACAAAATTTGGAAAGTGATCAACTACATCACAAGGCATTCTGGCATGTTGCAAGTCATTACACAATGCACATGACTTTATAAAATATCTGTGCATACCACATGGCCATTATATTATACCAAAAAACACCTTTGGGCAAGCTAGGCATTTAGTTAAGTATGCTGTTGCATCAAAAGGGAGGTGCTCAAAATGTTCCTCTGTGCAGAGCTATAGCAAAATTCCTTTTTTAAACAGTTCAGTAAAAAAAATCTTTAACTTTAAATAGAAAATATATCCAATTTTTAGGACTGCATCTTTGTTTTATAACAGTGTGTGTTTTGCTTGGGCTGTCCTTAAGTTACTAAAATATAAGCCAAGTGGCAACGTTTTTAAATTGATGCCTGGTTTTCACATTCATTTCTATATCATACTATATGGAAGCAGTAATTCAGCTGCTGGCTAATAACATACATACATATTTAATTGACAGGTATCCACACCCTCATCACATCTGTAACTTTCTCCTCACTTTTACCCAATCGGCAGGTTAATCACAAACTGGTTCCAGGACAACATAAAATGTGCGTTATTGACAAATTAAACATCAGAACTCAAGTCATGATCCCATTCTCCTGCACCGCCCAAGCTTGTTTTTTCAACTTGGCAAAATGTGCCAATTCTGTAAACACACACATCTAATGTAGCTGGCACTGTAACTGCACATCACTTGGAGTAGGCCAGAAACGCTCTAACTGTGGCTTAATGCCCTAAATGTATCTTTTAAAATTAGAGTTTAATGAAATACTAATCCACCGGATAATCAAATTAAAATAAAGGTGTATTTATTTAGACTTTTCCCCTTTGTTGTTTGATCCGCGATCTTATTATTATTAAAAAAAAATCACAGCAGCACTTGTTTGCAGCCTTCTTTAAAAGCTGTGTTTACAGGTCCTGTGACGAACAGGCCAACAGCAGGAGGATCACCTTGCCTCCAGTCATGGCTACACGGCACAACAAAGCTTGGACACCGCAGTGTGAACGACACGAACAGAAAACAATACCGCTGCAAAACGTTACCATGCTTTCAACTGCCGGCGGACTTCCAGCACGGAAACGGGCGAGAAGGAGGAGGAAAAACAATCAGAGATTATTGCAGTTCTCGGTCAGAAAAGCGAACGACACAGTCCAAAAAATTACGCGCTCTCCAAACAGCCGCCATTTCGAAAGCAGCGACCTCGGGGCCCGACTGAACCGGTGAGTCACCGCAGAGCGCAGAGCGCCGAACTGGAGCCAGTACGGAAAGCCGGAGGAACGCACGTACACACGCTCAGATCGACGGCCGCGCGCGCGCGCGTCCCTCCCGCCGAATTTAAACGCATTGGGCGCGGGCGCGGGCACCGCCCCAATTCAAAGATGCATCACGCACGCGCACGTGCAGCCCCGTTCAAAGGTGCACCGCGCATGCTCCCTCTCCCCTCATTCAAACGTGTAGCACGCATCTCGGCGAGGACGGAGGTGGGCGGTGGAGGACGTTAATGGCGAGGGGAGGGGTTTTCATCTCTCCGGGGCGGAAAAACAACATCTGTGCTGCTTCGGACCTGCCTGCCGCCATGTTGGGCTGGAGTGAAGTGCTGAGGGGAGGTTTTGGCTTGTGATGTGTTTATTTCCTCTACCGTTTAAATAAATATTTCTTTTTTTTTTAGAAAAAAGAAGCGGCTTGTGC
This sequence comes from Squalus acanthias, assembly GCA_030390025.1. NCBI lineage: Eukaryota > Metazoa > Chordata > Chondrichthyes > Squaliformes > Squalidae > Squalus > Squalus acanthias. Next base: position 23,871,434 of record CM059433.1, on the reverse strand, counting down.
CAGTCAGTTAGTGGCTCCGGGCTCCCAGAAAGCGGTAAGGCCGGCTTTAGATACTTTCTCTGGGGCAGGCTGGGCGCCTCACCGTTTGTCTGTGCGTTTCCTGAAATCACTTTCTTTGTTGTGAAACTTGTACTTTGGCGGCCGTTGTAAACTTGCTATAGAAGAAAATTAACCGGCAAGTTAATGCGCCAGCGACTTCTTCAACCGCTTTAACTCGTGTCAAATCCTTTTTCAATTATTAACGGAGGAACTTGAGTTCTTGCAGCTGCTGCTCCTGGCTGCAGTTCTGCTGTGCTCCTGCCTGTCACTCTCCAATACTGTTGAATTTAGGCTTTTTTTTTCTCTATCTTTGGCTTTAAAAAGTTTTTTTTTCGTGTTTTTTTTTGTGCTTCGTGTTTTTATTTGGAACGAACTCCATAGGGGTAAAAGGGGGGTGGGGAGAATGGGAAATCTGAAGTCAAGATAGAAAATGCAAGAAATCTGAGCAGAGAAGCCACCCTTGCGGAAGTAGCCCTTTCACCTGTAGTCCCTTTCTACATGGTGAAAATCATTGCCTCAAAATCTCGACTTCTCTGATGCATCGTCAAGCCATTCTCATGACCTCAAAGAAATAACTTGCCTTTATATAGCACCTTTCACGACATCCCAAAGTGCTTTACAGCCAATGAAGTACATTTGAGGTGTAGTCACTGTTGTAATGTAGGAAGATGTGGTAGCCAAGGTCCCACACACCACAAATTAAATGTTTGTCCAATTTAATAGGGTTGAGGGATGAATGTTCACACAGGGAGAAAGCCCCAGCTCTTCGAATAGTGCCATGGATCCCTCTGTTACATCCACCTGAGAGGACAGATGGGACCTTAACTCTTCACAATCGTCAGCTCATTCAGAATGATACAGGCAGTGCCCTCCCATGCACAGTACTGCATTCCCATCCTCTTGCCCTCTTCAAGCACTGCTGGCCCCTAGCAAGTTGACTTCAGAATTCTCATTCTTGCTTTAAAATCACTCAATTGCTTCACCCCATCTTACCTTGATGATTTCCTGCTTTATTTCCCTGTAGAGATACTTCACTCCTCCAACACTGGGTTTTTCTCTTGTCTTTTATTTCATCATTGGTTGCCAAACATTCAGCCAATTTGTAATTCTCCATCTCCCTCCCTCCTTTTAAAACTTTCTCAAAACCTTCCTCTTTGACAGTGCCCTCTAACCCTCTGCTTTGACATATCTTTCTGCATGTGAAGCATGTTGTTGCAAATCAACCAAATCTGTTATGTGCTCCAGCTTGTGAATTGTTTCTCATGTATTTTTGAATAATAAAATCCTTGGGCTCTGTACGCTACCTTTTTTGGTAATATTTTGCATTTGAAATTTTGTTTATAAAGTTAAATAAATTTATGAATGGAATTATGTTTGAGGAGTGGTATGGGAGACCTAAAGAAACAGGAAAATAATCATCATGTGCACACAAATTTAGATTTTGTATTTAATATCTGTTCTTGTGTAGGTATGTAACATTTTCTATGACTTAGAGTAATTTGCTGTAAGTATTTATTTATCAATGCAGGTCATTTGAACCAATGATACTTTAGTTAAAAGTTGTGTTCCTTACTAATTGATCCCTTATGAGTCATCTTGACTCTCTTTTGGAACATTAACTGTATTTAGTAATAAATGCAGTTGTAAAAATTGTAGTTTGTGCTTGAAGGCAAGTCAAGACTCCATATATTTGCTTGCCTACAATCTGTTAAGGCAGGTGTGCTGGGCGTCTGGGGGGGAAAAAAAAGCATTTTATGTCAATGCAAATATCAGTATTCAAACAAACCAAAGGTTACCTAGCAGCCAGTTATTTGACTGTTTTTGTATGTGAGTACAGTTTATCCGTTACAGAACCAGTAAACAGTGTTAAATTAGGTGCCGGCTTTTAAGTTGTTTAAATAGCCTATTTGTATGAATCAAAAAACAAATTAATTCACAGTGCCTGAATTGACAGTATGAAATGTTGCGCATATTACATTTATAATTGTGATGGAGATATTCCATGATTTCTAGTAATTATAAAGTAGATGTTTTGGAAAACACCATATTAAGTAAAATTTTATTCAAGTTTCATTTCCAAAAATAAATCCCAATGTTGTCACCAGGCTTATTTTATGTACTCGTACCCCATGCTAAAGAAAAAATTGTCTAAGCCAACACTTCATTGTTACATCATATCCTTGTTGTGATGCTATTAATCAATTGTCTTAGATTGTTCCTGCTGTGGCCTACACCAGTAACAACAGTACTTGACACTAGCATTACATAGCTCAATGCTCTTTCTAGATTGCATGTAAGTTTGGAAGGACACTTGCTATGCTATAGTTCAAGCGGACACTCCAAATATTTCACGTGCCCACCCTAACGCTTTATTGAAATCCTTGCATCAACACTGTTTCACGACTGTATTACACTTGGTACATATTTCAAATTGAAGTGCATTTCAAGTTTTCAGTGATTGAACAGAATCTCAATAGCCACTTTGTTTTCTAATATATTTTAGCAAGTTGAGTAAATATTTTTACTTGTAGCTCCAAATTCCCTTGTCATCAGCAATATTACATTGCCTAGGTGGGGGGGAATCCTTCTTTCTACCTGCAAAGCCCTATTGGGGTATTCTGAGGTATGCAGAGGCCAGTGGAAATATCTAAATGTTCAAGGTCGGAGTTGTTCAGTAAAGATTTTGGACATAAAATAACCCTCCAAAAACCTTTAGAAATGCGTTCGTGGTTAGATGAGCAAAGAGGAATTTGGAAAGGATGATGAGTACAAATGCCAAATGCAACAGCAAGAAATTGTTTCAATACTGTAACAGCGAAATGTTAGAAATGAGAACACTGAAGGTTGGCAATAGGGCCAAAATTGTGGATGAACATAAAATAGTTAATGTACTCTCCAAGTATTCAGTAGGGCAGACACTAGTAATGTCCACCACAATTGGAGATAATCCAAATAGAATTAATGACTGACATCAGTGAGATGGAGGTCCTAGACAAGCTTAAAGGATTCAAAATAAACAAATCTCTGGGGATAGATGTACTTAGCTTAGTGTACTAAAGGTGCTTTTACAGTGCAGGAGGCAGACACCTAATTCTCCCTCAATCAGCTGCACTCTATAGTGGTAAGGAGGTAAGATTCTGGGAACTAATTGGATCTTAGACAAATGTGGGTGTGCAAATGTTTTGTCAAATCAAGGGAGCTGACTTCTCTGAAGTAAATGCGGGAAGCCAATCTCTTTGTTATCTGGGTCTCTGCATTACACAGCAGAGTCCAGCAGTGCTACAGAAACAGAGTTCCAAACTCAGCCCAAAAGCAGGAGAATGCCTCAGAGTTTGCTCTGCCAGAACAGGATCCTGGAATAAATACAAATGTATAATCACCTTAACAGAAAACCAAGTTAAGATTTGTGAGGTGCTGACACTTACTATGAAGGAGTCATTGAATGCTGGGGCGGTTCCACTAAATTAGAAATGAGCTAATACGGTCCCATTTTCAAAAAAGTGACAGACCTTTTAGACTTTCATCAACGCTAAATAAAATGGTATTGATTTATCAGGAGTTGAGCATGACTGATAACTTGCTAACAGCTCTAACGTGGCTTCAGAAGGGGAAGATCCTGTCTGATCAACTTCCTTGATTTTGTTTTGAGGAAGTGACATTCAAAGTAGACTACTGAGAAGTTTACAACAGTGGCCCAACAATTGCTGTGGCAGACCACCGAACGGCGCCTGCTGTTAGTTAGACTTGCCCTTGCCTGTTTAACGTCGACGATATTTTACTCCAAGTTGCTGAAAGTGCGTGATGGAAACGGCGCGGCGCCCTCTACAGGGCATCTGGGACCTGAGTGAACAGGGTAAGCAACTATGTATCTCCTAAACCAATCAGATTGAAGGATTCTGAAATTAACAGCCCAAGACTGACAAGGAAGTGTAGTTTAAAATGGCCAAAATCAGGTACAGAAAGAGAAAGAGAGGGAAAGAAAGATTGGATTGAGAGAAAAAAAGAGGCAAAGGAAACATTTTTAGAATTTTTTGAAATTTAACTTAATAAAAACGCCTACAATTAAAACCTGAAGAAATGGGACTCCACACTTGTAATTGTTAATTTTCAGTGCCAGAGAGGTTGACTGACAGTAATTAATACTTATCATGTAGTTAAAAAGGTACTTAGACTTGAAATGATTTAACTTAACATTCTGTGGTGAGTTTACTTCATATCTACCATGCAAGTACAGAAACTTCACGCCGCTCAATGTATTTCAGTGGGGAGCCAGACATCGAGATACTGTTTTCATGAAGCTTATGGTGGAGTGGAGCATCTCCGACAGCAACGTTTCGATTTCCGCATTTAATCATGAATCTGCCCTCACCTGAAGTTGGTGTGGCATTTACACATAAATAACGGTGAGCACTATTAGCCTCGCCACTATTTTGACAGCAGTTTTGGGGAAATTGAGTACGCTGTCCAGTTTTGGTCACCAAGACACAAGGGAGACATTCAACTCTCATGAGTATGAAGAACAGCCACAAAGCTGATTCTTATTTGTGAGGAAAGGCTAGAAAAACTTGGGCTCTTTTAGTGTTGAAAGATGCAATTAAAAGGGTCTCTTTGAGGTGTATAAGATGGTAAATGGTAAAGAGAACAGTAAATCCAGAATGCTATTTCAGATTATAAGACAAGGGGTCATGTGTTCAAACTAGCAAAAGACAAAGTTAGGACTGGTGTTGGTACTCTGCACAAAAAGTGGTCAAGATGTGAAGTAGACTTTCAGGTAGGGTAGTGGAGGCAAAAACTGGAATCCTTCATGTTGGAAAGAATTGGATGCTGTGTTTAAAGGAGAGAATGGATTGCCTGCAATGGCGGAATAGCTTTCCTCAACCAAATTGAATTTGGATGATATCCAGAACCAGATGTGATGCATGCATTTTATGACGTGAATACAGAATTTGTGCCTCCTAGCTTCACTGCCAGCACCTGAGAATTCCCAACAGCTGTGTGCTTATTCTCACATTTAGAAAGTGTCAGCATAAGTGCTTTGGGAGCACCAAAAATATACAAAATATTTTGGTAGTGTCACCTCAGTCAATGGACTGTTCTTCACGTGATAGATAGCGAGCATCAAAGATCACCGACGCAGTTCAAAATTTTGCTCTTGCAGATTTATTTTCAATACTTATCTATAGTATACAAAAGTGACATGCCAGCACTGTTTAATTGTAGGGTACTGCATAAAATGTTTGTGAATACTACACTTTGTTTGATAAGTGAAGAATACCTGTAGAACTTGTACAGTTATCTTCATTCATGGAGTAAAATTTACATTCAGCAACGTAATCCGCACTATCCTGCAAGTTGAACATCCCAGCTGTGTCTAATTTCTGGAATAGTAATTTTGCTACTGTTTAGAATAGGTGAGCTAAGGTAGCTGTGATATACTGATTGTCATTTTTCCCAATACCATTAATAAATGTTTATTTAGCATGACTACTGTCCTATAGAAATGAGCACTTTTTCACAATTTGCTATACAACGTACTTTTTAGTGGTTTTGTGCGTAATGGGTGAACGGGACCGAGTATGGGACAAGAGATGGGTGGCAAAATTCTGGGTGAGTTGGACTTTGCATAGGGTGGAACCCAGCAAGAAGGCAGCACGAGAAGTCACACTAAAATGTATCTGTAACTAATTGTATAAACTGACCTATAGGTGATTTACCAGCTGTCAGTACGTCTTGCTGTTTTTCAGATTGTACTATATTAAACTTAAGGAAAGTTGGAGGCAATGCACTCCAGTCCATAATTTCAAAAGTAGAAGTTTGTCTCGCATTTCTAATTTACCTTTTATTGTATGTAAAGTAACTGCAAACGTATATAGAAGATTTGCAACTGATATTCTCCAAAGTACTAAGTATAAATAATAAGTTCTATACCCATATCATACATTGTACTAAAAGCTCCAGCCTTTAATGCAGGTTTGGAGTGCAGCGATTTGTATTGTTGGCCTAATGTAGCACTCCCAAGAAATTTAGAAAGGTAGTGTTGGTAAATTAATACCTCCTGTCACATGGACTAAGCCATCTGCTTAAACCTTAGCGGATTAGGTACAGGTCATCTTGACCAAAGCTGAACGTAATCACTCATGAGTTATACTGTAAACAGGATATTCTGTATGTTCACACACAATAGTAGAAAAATGCAGCTACTGTACAAGACACATACTTTTACATTACAGAAATTGCAAATTTACACGAGATAGTAAATGCCTGGCAGTCAGTTAAAATTCAGTTGAGCAGTTCTGATATTGCAAGCCTGGTGATCGAAGCTCAAGCAGAATTTTTTTTTTTTATTAAGCGCAGTAAAGGCTGGATGATGCAAGTGAAAGGACAGGATGTATGGCGTGGCACAACTTAATCTTTTCTGTTGGAGAATGAAGAAATGTAGCACAACATTGTTTCATTTGTGTACATCTACGCAAAGGGGGGGGATACACAAGGAGCTGGAGTCAGAGTAACAGAGTTTCAAAGGGGCTGTGGGTTTATAGCTGGAGGAGGTTAAAGTGTTAGGGAAGGACAAGGCCATGGTGGGCTTTAAATACAAGGACGAGAATTTTGAATTTGAGATGTTGGAGGGCTAGGAGGCAATGTCGGCTCACAAGGACAGTGGTGATGGGTAAGAAGAACTTGATGTGGGATAGGATATGTGAAGTCGAGTTTTGGATAAGCTGAAGTGTATGGATGATGGAAGGCTGGTCATGAGACCATTGGAATTATCAAGTTGAGATGACAAAGGCATGGATGAGGTTTTCAGCTGCAGATGGACTGAGGTAGTGGAGGAGTTGAGCAATGTTATGAAGTTGGAAGTAGGCTGCCTTCGTAATGGAGAGAGTATGTGACTGGAAACTCAGCTTGGGGTTAAATAGGATGCTGAGATTGCAAAAAGTCTGGTTCGGTCTGAGGCCATGGCTGTGGAGAGAGATGGAGTTTGTGTTGAGGATAAGGATGTAGTTTGTGGTGGGGGTTGAAGACCAAGGCTCTGATATTCCTAATGTTTAGCTGGAGAAAATTGTGGCTCGTCTGAGATGGGATATCAACAAACTGTCTGACAGCACCGAGACAGTGTAGGCGTTGAGAAGTGGTGGAGAAGTAGAGCTGGGTATTGTCAGCATACATGTGGAAGTTGACCCTTTCTCTTCAAATAATGTCACTAGGAGCAGCATGTAGATGCAGTGGAGGTTGCGGTTGAGGATAGGTCCTTGGAGTACCCCCAAAGTGACTCTGCGAAGGCATGAAAGAAGCCCTTGCTAAGGATGCACTGGCTACACTCATTGGCGAGAATGGACCCAAGCATGGGCAGTCCCAGCAAGGTTGGAGAGTAATTGAAGGAGGATGACATGGTTGACCTTGTCAATGGCTACAGAGAGATCGAGAAGGAGGAGGCTGTATAATGCACCCTATTCACAATGACAGAGAATGTTGTTTGTGACTAACTTTGGTTAGGGATGTTTTGGTACAGCAAAGGAGTGAATACTTGGCGTGATTTCAACTGAGTTGCTGGAGTGATGGGCATGGATTTGGGAGATGACAACACTTTCAAAGACTTTGGAAAGGAAAGGGAGGTTGGAGATGGGGCAGTAGTTTGCAAGGACAGGGGCTTTAAAGATGGGTTTTTGAGGAGGGGATGATGACAGCAGTTTTGAAAGGGAGACGGACACAGCCTGAGGATTGGGACCCATTTATAATGTCAGTTAGTATGGGGGCCAGGAGGAGAAGCTGTTGGTCAACCATTTAGTGACAATGGAGTCACTGGAGCAGGAAGGTGTCTTATGGATGAGAAACCCTCTGAGCCTGGGGAAGATGGGAGGGAAATTGAAGTGAGAGATGGGGGTTCAGGGTTAGGGGAAGAAGGCCCTGGCCGGGGAGGTTTAGCTTGGACAAGAGGAAGGGGGGAGCAACAGAGGTAACTGAACCGGTGGTCTCTATCTTGTTGACTAAGAAATCGGTGAGCTCCTCATGCTTGTTGGAGGTGAGTGTGGAGAGGGCAGGGTGAGAGGAGTTTATTGAGATGGTTAGTAATTGGGGGGGGAATAATGGGTTATCTCTGCTTTCCAGGATGAACCCAGAGTAATGGGTGATTTTGTCAGTGGAGAGTGAGGCCTGATGGCTCTTGCTGTGGTCCTGCCAGATCTGGTAATGGATGGCTTAGTGAGTTGTGCAACAGAAAAGCCCAAGTCTCTGCTCCTTGGACTTGAGGGTGTGAAGATGGGGGCCTGTAGTTTTACATATGCAATTTAAAAAAAAAAAGGAAAATATGAGTGAAATTCTGGCATAAGAATATGAAGTTCAAAAGTGTATATATAGGTAAAAGTGCCTTTTTAAGCATTTCTTTGGATTGGAAAATTGCCATGTCTCTCCATTATTTAAGAAGGGTAGATGAGATAAACTAGGATATTAAAGCTGCAGTAGTCTAATGCCTGTTGTGGGGAAATGACTGGAAACTTTTATTAGGGACAGTGACTGAACACTTGGACAAATATGAGCTGATCAGAGAGAGCCAGCATGGATTTGTTTGGGTAAGTCATGTCCAACAAACCTAGTTGAATTTATTGAGCTAGTAGATAAGGGAGCCTCTATGAATGCTATTTATATGGACTTCCAGAAGGCATATTTAATAAGGTTCCACATAAGAGACTGTTAACCAAAATGAGAGCGTATGGAATTGGAGGCAACGTATTGACACGGGTAGTGAATTGGTTAGGAGGGAGGAGACTGTAAGAATAATGGGTGGGTACTCAAATTGGCAGGATGTGACGAGTGGTGTCCTCCAAGGTCAATATATCCTTCCTGATGTGTGGTGCCCAAAACTGACCACAGTACTCTAAATGGGATCTAACTAGAGTTCTGTACAGCTGCAACATAACTTCCACTCCTTTGTATTTCAGCCCCCTTGAGATAAAGGCCAACATTCCATTAGCCTGCACTGGGACCTCCGATTTCCACTATATTTATAAATGATTTAGATGAAGGAATAGAGAGCTGTATATCCAAGTTTGCTGACACCAAGTTAGGTGGCACAGTAAATAATGTAGATAGGAGCAGAAAGTTGCAAAGGGACATTAAGTGGGCAAAACTGTGGCAGATGAAATTCCGTGTGGGGCAGTGAGGTCATCCACTTTGGACTCGAGTGATAGATCAGAGTAATTTCTACATGGTGATAAGCTAGGAACTGTGGAGGAGCAGAGATTTATGGGGTTCAAGTACAGAAACCATTAAAAGCTCGTGGACTGGTATAGAAGCTATTTAAAAAGACTAATGGGCACCACACCTGAGGAAGGATGTATTTGCCTTGGGGGTGCAGTGCAGATTCACCATAATGGCCCAGAAATTAAACATGGATGGTTCCCGCGGGGGTAAGGATTCCCCGCGATATCGCACTCCGCGCCTACCTTTTTGCTCCGGGCCCACACGAACTTTAGTTTCAAAGGCTCTCTCTGTTGGAACCGTGCAGTGCTTGCGTGACCCAGGGGCGCAATTAGTTCGTGCGAGCTCTGGGATCACGTGATTCAGTTAGAGCCAATGGCAGCACACCATCTTTCATTCATAGTTTTGACGGCAAGAGCTGTCAAAGCTATGAACACTACAAACCCCCAAAAGAACAGCTAAACCTCAATTAAATTAAAAAAAAAAGCCATCATATTAATAAAATAAGTATAGTTAAATAAATTAACCACTTTAAACAAAAAATTTAATTTTTGAAAAAATTTAATCTTTTTAAAAGTTATAAAAATAAACTTACCTTTCTTTAAAGTCTCTAAAAAAGATAAACCTGTTGAAAAAAATTTAAAATAACACTTAATTAACAACTTACCTTGTTAAAAGGGTGTCCTACGCCTGCTTTCTTTATGTGTAAAATGTTCACCACTTACCTGCGCGTACAAAGCTGAAAAAATAACTAAGTGCACTGCGTGCGCACAGCCTGTAGCGCGCACGCAGTTCACTTAGGAACCGCCCCCTTTTGAATTCACGAAGTGCCGGTTTCCCGCGCATGTGCAGTGCATGCAGGAAACCGGCAATTCGGGATCTAATACGCGAGAGTACACAGTGCGTACTCTCACGTATTCGGTTTAATTTTCGGGCCATTGGTACTCGGGCTAAAAGAGTTCAAATATGAGGACAGGTTGCATAGACTCAACTTGCATGCCATTGAGTATAAACTATTAAGGGTGAACTAATTGAGGTATTTAAGATGTTTAAATGAGTTGATGGGGAGAAACGATTTCATCTGGTGGGGGAGTCCAAAAACAAGGGGGCGTAGCCTTGCAATTAGAGCTAGGCTGTTGAAGGGTGATGTCAGAAAGCACTTCTTTACACAGAGGGTAGTGGGAATCTGGAACCCCCCCCCCGCCCCAAAACCTGTTGAGGCTATGTCAATTGAAAATTTCAAAAATGAGATTTTTGTTGGGCAAGGGTATTAAGAGTTACAGAACCAAAGCGGGTAGACTGAGTTAAGATACAGATCAGCTATGATCTAATTGAATGGTGGAACAGACTCAAGGTGCTGAATGGCCTACTGTTGTTCCTATGCTCCTGTTGTATATGGGGTAAAATAATATCGGCCTGATCACTCACGCCTTGCTTGAATTTTCCTTATGTGCTATATTTTACCTCAAAACTGTGGCTCATTGGTGAATTCTTCAAAGCTGCTATTTACAGTAATTGAGTGTGACTGTAGATAGAAGCACTAGAAGAGTTGCAAAGATAAGTGGAATCATGCTGTGCTTTTGATTTAGAAAGGGCATTAGTGGAATTTGCATATAAATCTGATGGTGTTCCATAGCTCAGCAAACAACTTTGTTTCAGAACAGTCTTTAGAGCCAGCTGGTAAGGAAGATGATGTCCAGTTGTCCCTCCAATCATTCTACCTTTCCATAGCTGGCTGGCACTCAGACATTTCTTTTGCCTGCGTACTTTGGCAGATAAACTAGCTGAAGAAATTCAGTTTTTTTTAATGAAATGTCACACATATTGCGTGGTGCAAGTATTCACACATTCGCAGTAGTTATCGTTGGTTGCACTCTCGCTTCTGAGTCAGAAGGTTGTTGGTTCAAGCCCCACTCCATAGACTTGATCACACAGTTGAGGCTGACACTTCAGTACAATACTGAGGGAGTGCTGCACTGTTGGAGGTGCCGTCTTTTGGATGAGACGTTAAACCGAGGCCCCGTCTGCTTTCTCGGGTGTATGTAAAAGATCCCATGGCACTATTCTAAGAAGAGCAGTGGAGTTCTCCTGGTGTCCTGGGAAATATTTATTCCTCAACCGACATCACTAAAACAGATAATCTTGTTATGTATCTCATTGCTGTTTGTGGGGCCTGGCTGTGCACAGATTGGCTGCCATGTTTTTCTACATTGCAACAGTAATTACATTTCAAAAAGAACTTCATTGGCTTTAAAGTTGTTTGGCGCGTCCAGAAGTTGTGAAAGACAAGTTCTTTCCTATCCATACAGCGGCCCCCGATACGGAAAGGGGAATATCATCACTTCCCATATTTTTAAGTCTTGGGAGTGGCATTTGCTACCCAATTTTAATTGCCAGTGCTCCAAGTTGGTCCAAATGTTTACTTAGACTGGGATGTGAGACGTTTGCTGTATGTTTAGTTTTCCAGTGACATTGAACTCAGTAAAATTAACATGTATATCTGATGTCCATTTGGAATAATAGAGATGGACTTTCTTCATGCTGATCAATTTTCAAAAATAATGATCTCCCCTGCATCCACCTATTGTGTGAGATGGGGAGAGGTAAGCAGATTAGACAGTTTCTTTTGTTTAAAAAAAAATATGAATTTTGAAAGCAAACAAGGGGAAACTGGTAGGAATGGAATATAGGAGAGGAAAGTGGAGGAGGAACCCTGGAGAAGCTCTTTGGCCTCTGTCACCCAACTTCAGAAGGATAGAGTTAGAGGAGCAGTGGCTGGAGGGTTAAGGGTTGTGTTCGAGAGCAAGAGAATGGGGAGGATACAGGGGTTGAGCATTTATTGAGGTCGGTCTAGTGTTGGTGGGGGGGGGGCGGGGGGAGAAAGGGCTAGTGGGGATGTGATGGTCTCAAGGTGGTGAGAGAAAACCTTTGTGATTCAACTAGGGATGGCAAGGGAGCCACTGAGGGCCACATTTTCCCTGCAAGCCTGACCCCAAATGAAGAGAAATAGAGTTAGAAGTTGGAGAGGTAGAGAAACAGTAACAAGAAGCAGAGACGGGTAAGAGGTCACATACTCTGATTATTGTCCGATGGAGATGCTGCAGTGCCAATATTGGCAAGAAGATGTAATTGCAATATGATACGTTTACACAGGCAGTTTCTTGTGTGACTAAAATAGGGACTAAATTACATCTGCATGCCCTGGTCCAGTTATCCCCACCCTCTAATTCTGCTTCAGCTAAAGACTACATTTGGTCTTGACTCCCCATGTGCAATGCCATGGGAGATTGACTAGTATATATTGAGGAAAATCTTGTTTGATGAGCACATTGGCCCGGATATTGCGTTAAGAACAACAGTGAGGCTAAGAGCGCTCACTATTGTTGTGGAGTAAATCGGACAGCAACTTCCGGAGTCTGCACATGCGCAATTAAACGCTGAAATCCGGAAGTTGCTGTCCGATTTGCCCTGCTCCTCCACAAGCTGCGCTCCACCGGTACCTTGCCTATAGAATCTGCATTGAAATCCATGTAAGGGCATGAAGTTGCTGTACTTTCCACTAGTTACCCACTAAACACACCAGAAAAAGTTGGGGCTGGTGCATTCAGGTGTAACTGAATTTTTAACGGCATGATGCATCTTAATTACTGCCAAAGAATCTCTCTGGCCCTGAAAATTACATTTTATAAGTGTGGAGTTTCATTCCTTCAGAATTTAATTATTGTTGGAGATTTTATAAAGATTTTTTTTAACTATTTCTTTGTCTCTTATCTCTCTCTCTCTCTCTCTCTCTCTCTCTCAATCCCATCTTTCCCTCTTTATTTCACTTTCTGTACATGATTTTACAATGAATTAAATATTCTATTTTATGCTTCCTGGTTTAGACGTTGCGTGTCTGTGAGGATTCTTCAATCTGATTGTTAGAAGAGCTACGCTGTTGCTTGCCCTGCTCTTTCACGCCACAGATCCCTTGTAGAGTGTGCTGTGCTGGATCATATGCTCGATGACGACCAATTGCTGCTCAAAAGCCCACGTAAAGTCTGGGCAGCTGTAAGCGTGGTGAACGGTGAGCGCTGTTTCCTCGCTGCTGACTGCAAAATCTGGGCCGTCATTATTCACACATTCAACAACAACAAGTTGCATTTATATAGTGCCTTTAATGTAGTAAATTATCCCAAGGCCCCTCGAGCGATTATCAGACAAAAACTTTGCACCGTGCCACATAAGGAGGTATTAGGACAGATGACCAAAAGCTTGGACAAAGAGGTAGGTTTTAAGGATCGTCTTAAAGGAGGAGAGAGAGGTAGAGAGGAGGAGAGGTTTAGGGAGGGTATTCAAGCGCTTAGAGCCTAGGCAACAAAGGTATGGCCACCAATGGTGGAGCGATTAAAATTAGGGATGCAAGAGAGGGCAGAGGCTTGTAGGGCTGGAGGGGCGAGCCCATGGAGGGATTTGAAAATGAGGATGAGAATTTTAAAGTAGAGGCAATGTTGGACCTGGTGCCACTGCAGATCAGCGAGCACAGGGGTGATGGGTGAATAGGACTTGGTGTGAATTAAGACACGGGCGGCAGCTATTTGGATGAGCTGAAGTTTATGTAGGCTGGAAGATGGGAGGCTGGCCAGGAGAGCATTGGAATAGTCCAGTCTAGTGGTAACAAAGGCATGGGTGAGGGTTCAGCAGCAGATGAGCGATGTTACGGAGGTGGAAGTAGGCGGTCTTTGTGATGGAGTGGATATGTGGTTGGAAGCTCATCTCTGTGTCAGATACGACACCAAGGTTGCGAACAGCCTGGTTCAGCCTCAGGCAGTTGCCAGGGAGAGGGATCGTGGCGGGGACTGAAGACAATGGCTTAGGTGTTTCCAATATTTAGCTGGAGGAAATTTCTGCTCAGCCAGTACTGAATGCCTGACGAGCAGTCTGACAATTTAGAGACAGTGAGGGGCTGAGAGAGGTGGTGGTGAGGTAGAGCTGGGTATCGTCAGCGTACGTGTGCAACCTGATATGTTTACGAATGATGTCGCAGAGGGGCAGCATGCAGATGAGAAATAGGAGGGGGCCAAGAATAAGAACATAAGAAATAGGAGCAGGAGTAGGCCATTCGGCCCCTCGAGCCTGCTCTGCCCTTCAATGAGATCATGGCTGATCATCTGCCTCAACTCCATTCACCGGCCGTATCGCCATATCCCTTGATGCCTTTACTAGTCAGAAATCTATCGACTTCTGTTTTGAATATACCCAATGACTGAGCCTCCACTGCCCTCTGGGGTAGAGAATTCCAAAGATTCACCACCCTCTGTGTGAAGAAATTTCTGCTCATCTCAGTCCTGAATGGCCTACCCTTTATCCTGAGGCTGTGGCCCCTGGTTCTAGACTCCCCAGCCAAGGGAAACATTCTCCCAGCATCCACCCTATCAAGCCCTGTAATAATTTTGTATGCTTCAATGAGATCCCCCCTCATTCTTATGAATTCAAGAGAATACAGGCCTGGTTTACTCAATCTCTTCTCATACGACAGTCCCGCCATCCCAGGAATCAATCTCGTGAACCTTCGTTGCACTCCCTCTATGTCAAGTATATCCTTACTTTGGTAAGGAGACCAAAATTGTACACGGTACTCCAGGTGTGGTCTCACCGAGGCACTATATAATTGGAGTAAGACTTCTTTACTCCTGTACTCAAATCCTCTTGTAATGAAGGCCAGCATACCATTTGCCTTCCTAATGGCTTACTGCACCTGCACATTCACTTTCAGTGACTCATGTACAAGGACACCCAGGTCCCTTTGAGCATCTGCATTCCCCAATCTTTCACCATTTAGGAAATACTCTGCCTTTCTGTTTTTTCTACCAAAGTGGATAACTTCACATTTATCCACATTATATTCCATCTGCCGTGTTCTCGCCCACTTACTGAGCCTGTCGAGATCCCCTTGAAGCCTCTTCACAATCCTCTTCACAACTGCCACTGCCACCTAGCTTTGTGTCATCAGCAAATTTGGGAATGTTCTATTTAGTCCCCTCATCCAAATCATTGATATAGATTGTGAATAGCTGGGGCCCAAGCACCGATCCTTGCAGTACCCCACTAGTCTCAGCCTGCCATCCTTAAAAATACCCTTTTATCCCTACTCTTTGTTTTCTGTCTGTTAACCAATTCTCAATCCATGCTAGTATATTACCCCCAATTCCATGTGCCCTAATTTTGTTCACCAACCTCTTGTGTGGGAACTTATCGAAGGCCTTCTGAAAATCCAAATACACCACATCTACTAGTTCCCCTTTGTCTACTCCACTAGTTACATCCTCAAAGAACTCCAATAGGTTTGTCAAACAGGATTTCCCTTTCATAAATCCATGTTGACTCTGCCCAATCTTACTACAGGAAACTCTTGTTTAACCGGCACCTAAATATCCGGAATTCTCTCTTAACCGGCAAAAATCATACTCCGAAAACTCCTCTCAAATAACCGGCAATGTTGCCGAGTCCGAGTCTCCCGCGAACGCCGAGTACTCCGAAAACTCCTCTCAAATAACCGGCAATGTTGCCAAGTGCGAGTCTCCCGCGAACGCCGAGTTGGTCAGTGGGGGTAGTTCTCCAAAGTGCCACTACTCTGCCTCCTGGCGCTGTCGGAAGTCCGAACACTGCAGTAACAGGAGTCTGATTCTCCCGCGCTGCCGGGAGTCTCTTCTGATCGGCCATTTTACTGTGTAAGTTTTGTTTTACTGTTAAGTAATTAAAGAGTTATGGATTACCCTCAACTGGCAGTACTGTACTTAATCAAGCATCTTCCACCATCCATTTAACGCAACATTCTGTAGGTGAGTACCCAAATACTGTATACTGCACATTTCTTGATTTTTTTATTTTTTTGTTAAAAATAGCCTCGGTAGATATAACTCTCCGTTATCCGGAACTTTTGATCAACCGGCACCACGCCGGTCCCGTCGGTGCCGGATACCAAAGAGTTTCCTGTATTAGTTTCTAAGTGCCCAGTTATTGCATCCTTTAATAGATTCCAGCATTTTCCCAACTACTGATGTGAGGCTAACAGGTCTAGTTCCCCGTTTTCTCTCTCCCTCCTTTCTTAAATAGCGGGGTTACATTTGCTATCCTCCAATCTGCAGGAACCGTTCCAGAATCTCTAGAATTTTGGAAGATGACAACCAATGCGTCCACTATCCCAATGGCCCCCTCTTTCAAAATCCTAGGATGTAGGTCATCCGGTCCTTGGGATTTATCAACTTTTAGTCCCATTAATTTTGCTAGTACTGTTTTTTTAATAATTTCTTTAAGTTCCTCATTCTCGCCACACCCTTGGTTTTCTCGTATTTCTGGGAGGTTTTTTGTGTCTTGTTGGATCATAAACAATTGCCGTGAAGCATGCCACTTAAATTTTATTCATAAGATTTAACATGAAGAAAATATTTTTCTTCCTGCTAGCCATTCATTGAGGTAAGGAAAAGGGAGAGAGCTAACCTGTTGAAGATGGAGTTTCCAACTTTCCAACTTTCAAAGTGTCAAAAGAAATGGAGAATTATAAAATTCAACACTTGTCCTGGTCAGTAAAAAATTTTTTGGGTGGGGTGGAGGAGGTAAACAACATGGCTTGAATATGTATAGCACCTTTTTAATGTTATGAAATGTCCCAAAGTGCTTCATGGATGGGTGAAAGGGAATGGACGTCAAGGAAGGAAGAGGTGTTAGGAGTGGTGACTGAAAGCTTGGTTGAAATAATAGGCCAAATCTTCCTGGAAAAATAACGGCGAGTTCACGACAAGCGCCGTAATTAATGAGCAAATCGGCCAGCAAGTGCAGGGGAAGAAGAGATATGGCATGAGATGCAAATCTCCAGAACTCTGCCATCGTTCCCGCAAAGCTGCGAGGTCGTGCAGCGGTCTGGAAATCCCGCGCAGGCCGCTAACCGGCTTTTAAATGAAAAAAATGCGCAACCATTTAAAGGGACTGCACGCGAAAATAAATTAGAGGGAACATTGCGCTCCGCCCTTTACCTCACAAATGGCATCTCGCTCTTGGCTTCCCTGTTATTATTAAGAACTTGCTGGATTTGCATATAAATTGCCCGGTAAACTCACGGCAGAAAGTTAAGGCTCATGATTAACAGCATAAGTACCCTTTTAATGATTTGGTAATTGTTAATGCGATGCCAATCAATCTCTGCGGCTCAGAAAGGGAACAATTTAACTGTTGAGTCTCATTCCTGCATGTAGTAAATTCTTGGAGATTTAAAACATTTTTAAAAATGTTTACATTTTCCTTTCTGTCTCTTCTTTCTCTTAATCCAGTCTTTCCTTCCTTCTCCATTTTTCATTGTGTACCTGATTTAACTCTTAATTCGCCCACTCTAATTCACCCGCCTTCTCAGTCGTTAATGTTTCTTTCTCAATCCTTCAATCTCATTGGTTAAAGAGATACACTGTTGGTCCCGTCGTTCGCTAAAGTCCCAGATGCAGCAGATGTAATTTATGTAATTTATTTGGATTTTCAAAAGGCCTTCGATAAGGTATCCCATAATAGATTGATGAACAAGGTCAGAGAATGTGGAGTCGGGACAAGTAGCAGAATGGATTGCTGGCTGGCTTCAGGACAAAGCAGAGAGTAGGTGTAAAGGGTCACATCACTTGGAGGGTGTGAGTCTAGGTGGGGTAGAGGAACAAAGGGATCTCGGAGAACAAATACACAAATCACTAAAAGTTGCGACACAGGTTAGCAAGGCCATAAAAATAGCAAACCAAGCACTAGGGTGTATTTCTAGAGGAATAGAATTGAAAAGTAGGGAAGTTATGCTAAACCTGTATCGAACCTTGGTTAGACCACACTTCGAGTACTGCATACAGTTCTGGTCACCATATTCTAAAAAGGATATTGAGGCACTGGAGACGATGCAGAGAAGATTTACAAGGATGATACCAGAAATGCGAGGGTTTACGAGGAAAGGATGAACAGGCTGCGTCTCTCTTTTCTTGAAAAAAGAAGACTGAGGGGTGACCTGGTAGAGGTCTTTAAAATTATGAAAAATTTTGATCGAGTGGATACAGAGAGAATGTTTCCACTTGTGGGGAAGAGCATAACTAGAAGCCATCAATATAAGATAGTCACCAAGACATCAAATAGGGAATTCGGAAGAAACTTCTTTACCCAAAGAATGGTGAGAATGTGGAACTCGCTACCACAGGGAGTGGTTGAAGTGAATAGTATAGATGCATTTAAGGGGAGGCTAGACAAGCATATGAGGGAAAAGGGAATAGAGGGTTATGCTGATAGATTTAGATGAGGAAAGACTGGAGGAGGCTTGTGTGGAGCATAAATGGCAGCATGGACTGGTTGGGCCGAATGGCCTGTTTCTGTGCTGTATATCCTATGTAATGCCCCGTTGCGCTCGCTGTGCCATCATCAGTTTGCACTTCTAGCAAGTTGCGCCACAAATTATATTTGAGCTGAAGGGTGCAGGCATAAGTTTAACTCATGGTGCACGCTGCAAGATGCGCCACTCCAGCAAGCTTTGGCACAATGGGTTTTGAGGTATGTTTTTAAAGGTGGAGAGAGAAATAGAGGGGCAGAGAGGTTTAGCAAGGGATATCCAAAAATAGGACCGAAGTTGTTGTAGGCTCTGTCACCAATGGTAGGTTAAGGAGTGGGGCGGGGTGGTGAACAGAAGGCTGGAATTAGCAGTAACCTTGTGACGGATTGGTGGTAGGTAGGAGACAGAGAATAGGGATAAAGGGTTCTCTGATTGGCGGGATGTGACTTGGTGGTTCCCAGGGATCTGTACTGGGGCCTTAGATTTTCACTGTTTATCAATGACTTAGATGAAGAAATAGAGAGATGTATATCCAAATTTGCAGATAGAACCACATTAGGAGGAACAGTAAGTTGTGTAGATGGGAACAGGAAGTTACAAAGGAACATGGGCAGACTAAGTGAGTGGACAAAACTATTGCAGATGGAGTTCAATGTGGGGAAGTGAGAGGTCATTCACTTTGGATCTGAGGAAGACACATTGGAATATCTTAACGGTGAAAGACTAGAAACTTTGGAGGAGCAAAGGGATTTAGGTGACCATATACACAAATCACTAAAAAAAAAACTTGCATTTATATAGCGCCTTTCACGACCACCGGATGTCCCAAAGCGCTTTACAGACAATGAAGCCCTTTTTGACATGTAGTCACTGTTGTAATGTAGGAAACATAAAAGTGAGTGCACAGGTACAAAATGTCATTAAAAAGGCTAATGGAATATTGGCCTTTATCTCGAGAGGGATGGAATTCAAAAGTGAGGAAGTGATGCCTCAGTTGTACAGTGCCTTGTACAGACCCCATCTCGAGTACTGCAATCAGTTTTCACGAAGCCTATATTGGTCTTGAAGAGGTACTGCACAGATTCATCAGAGTTATACCAGGGCTTAAGGGGCTACATCATGCCGAGAGGTTGCACAAACCTGGTTTGTAGTCCCTTGAGTTGAGAAGGTTCAGGCATGATCTAATCAAGGTCTTTGAAACAATAAAGGGATTCGGTAGGATAGATACAGAGAAACTATTTCCTTTGGTGGGGGAATCCAGCACAAAGGGGCATAATCTTAAAATTAGAGCTTGGTAATTTCGGAGTGAAATCAATAAGCACTTTTTCATACAAAGGGTAGTGGAGATTTGGAGCATGCTTCCCCAAAAAGCTTTGGGTGCTGGGTCAATTGAAAATTTCAAGACTGAGATTGATAGATTTTTGTTGGGTCAGGGTATCGAGGGGTATGGAGCAAAGGTGGGTAAATGAATTTGAGGCACAAATGTTCAACAACAAAAACAATAGAACTCCAGCCGTGATCATATCAGATCATAGCTCTTGTTCCTGTAAGTAATGCAGATTATTTTTGCATTATTAACGAGGCTGCTTGCTAACAGTTCTCTGCTTTGACACGTGCCTTTATAGCCTAGAGTTGCATTTTTTTTTGATCTGCAGATTCAGACTTCATTATCACTTGAGTGGATATGATTTTAACTGTTGGATGTTCCATTATGTCCCATTGGCGATGCAGCTTTTGGCAAGAGCAGCAAGTTTGAAAGCCTGGAACTGTCACACTTGAAAGCCATAGAAAAGGATTTCTTTTATTATTGAAGAATAATTAAAT
Source organism: Squalus acanthias (assembly GCA_030390025.1). Lineage (NCBI taxonomy): Eukaryota > Metazoa > Chordata > Chondrichthyes > Squaliformes > Squalidae > Squalus > Squalus acanthias. The sequence continues at coordinate 23,851,054 of CM059433.1, read as the reverse complement.
CTTGGCTTGTATCCAGCATGCACTCCCTGTTGTCACACTTACTTCCTGTGTCTTGATTAGTCAAACTCCTGTCTAATACTTGCTTTTTACCTTTAACTGTAAATAAAGAACTTGGTTTTATATAATACTTTTCACTTCCTCCAAATGTCCCGAAGTGTTACACTATCAATGAAATCCTTTGGAAGTGTCAATATAAATAGTCCACTGATGCTCTCTATCGAGGCTCATATGAAGATTGGCCATTTAGGTAAGGTACAAGAGGATCACCATCATTGGGGCTGCCATTATGAAAAGTGAAAATAATCAAATTTCTCAATTACTTATTTCAAGCACTCCTGCAAAATATCCAAAATTAACTTTGAAAGCACTGAAGTCATAGTAATTGGAAAACAGATATCAAGCATACTGCAATTCAACTGTTTGATTATTATTGAGAGCTGCTCCATAACTAGCATTAGTGATTTGGGATGTGTTATATTAGGTGTTTCATTTTAAATGAAATGCAAAACTTCAGTTCCCTTGAAAGAGTCTGGTACTTTTTATGCTGTATAGTGTTTAATATTTTTGTGTGCTCTTTCATGACTATCAAAGAATCCTGTAAAGCTCGTTGTCTTTAAAAGAAAGACTTGCATTTATGTAGCCATTGTCATGTCTCTCGAATATCTGAAAGCAATTCATGTATGATGAATTAGTTGAAATTGCTGTATATAGCAGCCATTTTGGGCACCATAGGATTCCACAAATGGCAATGAGCGGGATGACCAATTTAATCTGTTTGTGGAAGTGTATTTTTTACTTGGACACAAAATGGCTTCCTGGACACAGAATATAAAATCCAAAATGGCCTACACAATGTCTGTTAGAAAGATTAGCCAATTGTTTATAGTTTCGACCGAGGAATTTCAGCTTGTAGACTGTTTAATTGCCCCCAATAAATAGCTTAGGTTTGCAGAACAAAGAGTCTCTCTCTAACGAGCTTAAGATAACCAAGGCCACAGTGTAAATCATCATCACCCTTTGATTCCAGATGGCATGGTGGGAGGAGAACAAGCTTCCTCTGAGAAGCGATTAGCTAGCCTTATCTCAAGGTATTCCTGCTCCTTTAACCTTGCTGACGTTTTAGAAAGTCCTCCTTAAACATACACATACTCCTTTTCACTTGTTTTTGTAGGCGCTATGCTTTTAATCAACTGTGATTTAATACCATGTCATGTGATATAGAAAGCTTGTATTTTCAGTGTATAAAGATGTTGCAGTCTCTGTAATTTTTCAGAGTGTCATGTAGCCGTTGACTGCATGCATTCTCCTTGCGAGCAAGTAAATAATAAAGCCTGTCTTTGACGATACTTTATGTTTCAAGAGTCTTACTCGGAAGTCGAAACTTCGACAGGTTGAGGGAAGAATGTTGGCCAGAGCTCTCTGCTCTCTCTAAATAGTGCCAGAGAATCTTAAAAGCCTGCTTGAATAGGCAGACAAGACCATGATTTAATGTTGCGTCCAAAGGATAGTGCCTCTGGCGAGCAACATTATTTTTGCTGCAGTTAATTTCACAGGAAAAATATTACAAATGTCCTTAAAATAAACTTTCTTCTATAGAGGGACTTTGATAGCTGGTGGAATATTTTTGTTTAAATCTCATGTATCTCTTTAATTTTTTTTATCCATGTACAGGTAATATCATCTCCAAAATATGCCTGTCGTAACTGGTATAGACCTAGATGCGAATGGCTACGTCATATGTTGCTGCACTAACAGAAGATTCTGGGTAAATAATTTCTTGCCATTGAAGGAGGAACCTTGGGTACATTTCAAAATCTGCTGCAAGTGTAGAGTCTGTGCATTGACATGAATCGTTACACTACTATGAAACAACTTGGGGATGGAACATATGGCTCTGTTCTCATGGGAAGAAGTATAGATTCAGGAGAGCTAGTTGCCATTAAAAAGTAAGTGATTTTTCATTTTATTTAAATACTTGTGTGCTTGTCTCTCCTAGTTTTCAACAGCTGCTCCAAGGGCACGTCTTTCCTTGAACATTGGGTATGTTGTACTGCAAATTGTGCTTCCACGTAAAGTGGTTTCCTGTTCACAGCGCTGTAAGTGTGAAGGCTCAATCTGACTCCAGAGCAAAGCAGAATAGACCCGCTCCTTCAAGGTTGGGTCCTGACTCTACAGTATAACTGTAGTGTTACAGCAAAATTGCTATGCACTGATGCTGCAGTTGTAGTGCAGTGGCATTCTTAGAGATTGTGAAAGTGACTTGTTCCAGCTCCTTAGCTAAGCCATTCTTTGGCCAGCCAATAAGGGGTACTTAATTTTGGCCCAGAATGACGCATTCCCCTTGGTAGCTTCATCGGACGCTACAACCAAGATCATTGAAATCGTTAAATAGAAACTTTCTAACAATGCATGATACCAGCTTGCCACCCTAGGACATTGTTGCATTAAAAGGCAGTTTCAAAAAAATGTAGGGTGACGTGCTCAAATCAGGATGTTATTCTCTTTCCTCTTCCAACTATTCTTCTCCCTTCCCCCCCTGCCTCCCACCATCAATCCAAAACACTGCCCTTTTTCAGTCAAGTATAGTGACTTAAGAACTGCAGATGGGTGAGAACACGCAGTTACAGCTCCCTCAACCTTCCCACGTGGAAAACACTGGCCTGATATAAGAGTATGACTGCTGCTCTACTTTTAATTGATCTAAATGTAAAAAAAAAAAGTGGAAGTAGATTAACTATTACGAAATCAATCAAATCTTACTGAAAGTGACCAAGAATAGTTGCATCATTCTTCCTTCCACATCCTAAATACGCCATAGGAGCATAGCCTATGTTCTAGGGAAATGGGCACACACACACACACACACACACACACACACACACACACACACACACACGGCGCTGCACAGGAGTATTTTAAGACAACAAATTTGACACTGATCCGCATAAGGATAAATTAGGGCAGGTGATCAAAAGCTTGGTCAAAGAGGTAGGTTTTAAGGAGCGTCTTAAAGGGGGAAAGAGAGGTAGGGAGGCAGAGTGGTTTAGGGAGGGAACTCCAGAGCTTAGGGCCTAGGCAACAGAAGGCACGACCACCAAAGGTTGAGCGGTTATAATCAGGGATGCTCAAGAGGGCAGAATTAGAGGAGCGCAGATATCTTGGGGGATTGTGGGGCTGAAGGAGATTAGAGATGGGGAGGGGTGAGGCCATGGAGGGATTTGAAAACTTATAGTATGTTGTCATAAAGGGGCTCCAGTGCCACCACTCCTGGCATGATGTGGCACACACTTTGTCCCGGCTTCTCGAGCTATATTCGCACCGTAGCAGTTTCCACAAGAAAGTGCAGGTGCTGGGAGAACCCATGAAGTTGATATCCTCAAGCAACCCAAGGCCAGTTGTTGGGGATTTATATTTGTCTTTTTAAAGAAAAGTGGTGAAATGTTCTTGCATTATGTGTACGTGTTCTCTTTTGAAAAAAATACTTTCTTGGCTATTATGAACCAGGCCTGTGCTTATCTTTTACATGTAAATGTCAACAATGCTTTCTATTAAAGTAAGCAGATGTTTTCCACTTAAAAAAAAAATGAATGCACAACATGGTTGCCATTTGTTTAATTTACATTTTTCTTAAATAGAATGAAGAGGAAGTTCTATTCTTGGGATGAATGCATGAATCTCAGAGAAGTCAAGGTATTTCTACATTTTTTACTGATGGCTCATTTTACCTGCACGTTTTATTTTGTTTGAGGCTATTGCGTTCAAACACTTTCTCTTTTTGGACCACTTGAGTTGTTTATCATGGAGCCCACAGGTCTTCCATAAAAAGCTGTATTATGCTACTATAACATTAAGGATCTATTTAAGATGGCCAAGAGTTATAGGGACATAAGAACAGGAGTAGGCCATTCAGCCCCTCGAGCCTGCTCTGCCATTCAATGAGATCATGGCTGATCTGTGACCTAACTCCATATACCTGCCTTTGGCCCATATCCCTTTAATACCTTTGGTTAACAGAAAGCTATCAATCTCCAATTTAAAAGTAACAATTGATCTAGCATCAATTGCCGTTTGCAGAAGAGTTCCAAACTTCTACCACCCTTTGTGTGTAGAAGTGTTTCCTAATTTCACTCCTGAAAGGTCTGGCTCTAATTTTTAGACTATGCCCCCTAATCTAGAATCCCCAACCAGTGGAAATAGTTTCTTTCTATCTACCCTATCTGCTCTCCTTAATATCTTGAAAACTTCGATCAGATCACCCCTTAACCTTTTAAGTTCTAGGGAATACAACCCTAATTTGTGTAATCTCTCCTTGTAAATTAACCCTTGAAGTCTGGGTATCATTTTGGTAAACCTACACTGCATTCTCTCCAAGGCCAATATATCCTTCCTAAGGTGGTGTGCCCAGAACTGCTCACAGTACTCATACATAGGATTACATAGGATATACGGCACAGAAACAGGCCATTCAGCCCAACCAGTCCATGCCGGCCTTTATGCTCCACTCGAGCCTCCTCCCGTCTTTCCTCATCTAAATCTATCAGCATAACCCTCTATTCTCTTTTCCCTCATATGCTTGTCTAGCCTCCCCTTAAATGTATCTATACTATTCGCTTCAACCACTCCCTGTGGTAGCAATTCGCACATTCTCACCACTCTTTGGTTAAAGAAGTTTCTTCTGAATTCCCTATTGGATTTCTTGGTGACTATCTTATATTGATGGCCTCCAGTTATGCTCTTCCCCACAAGTGGAAACATTCTCTCTCTATCCACTCTCAAAACCTTTCATAATTTTAAAGACCTCTACTCCAGGTGTGGTCTAACCAGGGTTTTGTATAGCTGCAACATAACCTCTACCCCCTTGTATTCTAGTCCTTTTTAGATATAAAGGCCAGCATTCCATTAGCCTTTTTGATTACTTTCTGTACCTGTTCATGACATTTTAATGATCTATGTACCTGGAACCCAAGTCTCTTTGGACCTCCACTGCTTTTAGCCTTTCACCATTCAGAAAGTACCCTGTTCTATCCTTTTTAGGTCCAAAGTGGATGACCTCACATTTGCCTACATTGGGCAAAACTGTGGCAAATGGATTTCATTCACCTAATCTGTCTATCCCTTTTTAATTTTATGCTTAACCTTTTTCACATCCCTTTTGAGGCTTATCTCTCCATTTTTCCCTTCCCCTGTTCAACATTACGCTATTCTCTCTCTCCCAGCCCCAGTTCGAAGTGCTACTCTTATACTGCTCCCTTCCAGTTTCATGCTGGCACTATATTCTTCCCCTGTCCTGCCTCCAATTTAATGGCGGTACTCTTCCTCAGCACTACTGGCAGCTACTACCTCCTAAATGAATGAATGCCGCTGCTCAGTCTGGGTTCCTGATATAGTAAGAAACCCCACCCCACCACTCAACTGGATAGCCCTGGATCCAGATTGCAGGATGTAGCTTGGGCACCCCTACAGTACAGAAACTTAGTTCTTATTCCTTGCTTAGAAATGTCAAAACAACTTGGATTTTTTCACATTCAACGAGATGTCTCTGAGCACTATGTGGGCTATAGGAAATAAGTAAAGGACACTAGGCAGGAAGGGAAAAGGGAAGCAAGGGATTAGGATAAGGTGAATGCATGGTCGAAGAGAAAGGCCTTTTTGTAAACCGGAAGGGAGGCGACTAGGTGGAGGGCTGGGTCAGGGAGTTTGAGGGTGGGGGTATATTGACTAAAGTGCAACCACCATTAGTGGAGGTGAAGGGATATTTACTAGTCCTAGCCCCTTTAGGGCTACCCCGGATCAGGCGTACTTCTCAGACGTTCACTTTCAACTAAAGTTTGAGGTAGCTGAATCCTAAAGACGCTTAATTGGGTTTAAAGGTCCGGGCTATCTCTCCCTAAAGGAAAGGAACAACCCGAGAATGTTATCGTCCTCCAGATAGTGCTTTTAATAAGTTTAGCTCGACTGTAACGTCCCGGATATTATGAGGGTCCGGAAAACTCCCTCCGATTTCTGCAACTCCTCACCAAAGAGTGTACAGAGATTGAGTTTGTGAGTTTTTGATACAGAAGTCTTGAGACAATTCTAAAAATATATAGATTTATTAAAGAACCGACATGCAATTTACAGTTGGTGAATCAGTCAATCGCAACTTTAAACAGTTCTAAAGAGAAAAAATGCTATCATTTTAACGGAGAATCTTTCTTTTAAATCTTAACTTCGCAACAGTATTATAGTTCTTAAAGTTCTCTATACAGGATATCCATCAATAGCAATTACCTTTGATCCCCGAGGTACAAAGAGTGGTAGACTACAGAGCCGCCTCTGAAGCCGAGAATCGCTTTGCCCGATTAAAATGAGTCTAACATCCCATTTGAGTTCAATATTTATACCCTTTTCCAGTGGTATCTCCTTTAAGGTTTTCTGCTGATGCAAGTTAATTATCCCTAGTCATCTTTCTGCCGACCTCTGCAATTCTCCACTGCTACATCAGCTTGTAACATTATAGAATCTTGTCTCATCTCCAGGTGTTCTGAGTTTACCATATAAAAACAGTGTGATGGCAGGTGTTCCTTATCTTATGTGCCATCTTTACGAAGTTTAAATTAGAACACCTTATCCAGGGTGAACCATTGTTTTGTTCCCAAACGGTCAGCTTGTCGGAGCCATTCACCTTCTGTTTCAATAAGGTTATTCCAGGTCAACAACTGTCTTATCGCAATAGCTAGAATGCTTTCATAGCTATTTCATAGTTAGGTTTCTAAATTTCCAAACCCAGTTTGTCATGTTTTAATAAGGCCAGAATTCTTTCATAAAGTAGTGTATTTTTCTGAATCGGTTATATGGCTTATTCCTTCACAGAGGGAGCAGGGAATGGAAATGTTACCTGGTGTCTGAGGAGCAGAGGGTGTGCACAGGGATAATATTGCAGAAGATCAAGGAATTGGGTTGAGAGGGGCAAGATTAATGGAGGGATTGAAAGGCAAGTAATAAACTCAGGTTGCACTGAAAGATTAAAATTTGGGACAAGTACTTTAAATCGGGAGTCAAGTTCTAGTAGCTTCATACCAGATTTGTTTTTCAAAGTTTGGATCAGACTAGAGATTGACTGTAATCAGTTTTCCAAAATGCAGCAAGTTCAAATGATGTATGCATGAATGTTCACCTAATGTTGGTTTTACGTTGGTACTAGTTTGAACATATAACAGTATACCATGGCAAAGTACTCTTGTCAATTCTCTCTTCTTCCCGACTCCTTCCATTGCAACATATACCTTTTAATACAACCCAGCTTTATGCATCTGCCATTTACTTTTGAAACTTATTTGTGAAAGTACAAGAAAAAACTCAGTTGGACAACTTCACTCAACAGAACAGCTCTGTTCCATCCCTTGTTCTAAGTTTGAAATATTCAAAGAAAAGTTCAGGAGCAATACACTATTTTATTCAAATTTTGACTAGCCTTGCTGAGCTGTGAAAAGAAACCTAATTTTTTGTGAATATCATGGCATCAATTTTAACCCTCCCTGCCCTCAGATGGGCAGGGAGGGTTGGGTTAAAATATTGGGATTGAGCATTCCTGGCCGTTGAAATTTTAACTGTCCCAAATCAGGCCATCGGATCAGGCCAAAAAAGACCGTCAGGGGCCGAGTTAATGTTCAAAAATTATGGCCCGATTATGTTATTGGTACCATGACGTGATCTTAAATGTCGAGTTAGAGGGAGGCCAGCACAGTGTGAAACCTGGCAGTCGAACCATAGCGGGTGGTGCCGACTGGCCAGCAGAGGCCCAGGTAAGCTTTGCAACTTAGCCTGTTTTTAAGCTCCTTCGGCCTTTCCAGCTCCAATTGTGGCCCGATGATGCTGCAGCCCAGATGTTTCTGGCTTCTCCCCCCACCCCCCTAAACTCCCGATCACAGCCCGGCGCCTTCCCCCTCCCCTCGTGGTCCATCCCCACAGGACCCTGGCAACTGCCTCCTGCCAAGAATTTCAGCTCCCGCCCTCCAGCCAGGCTCTCGATCTGGTCAGCTGTCGGGAGGGAGTCTGCACAATATTATTTAAATGAGGCCCTGTCGTAAGATCAGTAAGGCCTGCCAAGTCCTCAGCCTTGCCGGGTTCCTTGCCCGTTACTGGGCTCCCTCACATCCTCCCCATTAATATTTGTTATGTAGGTTATGTTAGATTGTCATATCACATCCCGAGTAGAATTTTAGCCTTAATTTAGCCTGAATCTTCTTATCTCATTCTAGTCACTGAAGAAATTAAGCCATGCGAACGTAATCAAGCTGAAAGAAGTTGTAAGAGAAAATGATCACCTGTATTTTGTGTTTGAATATATGAAGGAAAATCTCTACCAGCTGATGAAAGACAGGTAATGCAGGGCTCAACAATGTCTCTTATTACCGAATCCAGTCAAATGCACATGAAATAAGGTTGTAAAGCTGCTGATAGGATGTTATATTGTTGAACATACTGGATATCTAAAACTTCATAGAATGTGAGAGCAGGTAATGTTAAAATTTCCTGAAAAGAAATTTACTGAAAAGGCAGCACCGCACTTAAACTAGTGTTTCATGAATACATTCCATAGTGCAGCATTCCTTCATTTCAAAACAATGTTTAATTATTGAAGTAAAAATGCAACATTTACATAATATGTATACCATTAGTAACTGCCAGTTTAAGCCTAATTAAATACTACTGTACATAATGTAGTAAAATCTCCCAAGTGTTTCACAAGAGCATTCTCAAACAAAAATTTGACACTGAGCCACATGAGATATTAGCACAGGTGACCAAAAGCTTGGTCAAAGAGGTAGGTTTTAAGGAGCCTCTTAAAGGAGGGGGGAGAGGTTTAGGGAGGGAATTCCAGAACCTGGGGCCGAGGCAGCTGAAAGCTCGGCCGCCAATGGTGGGGCGATGGACATCAGGGATGCTCAAGAGGCCAGAATTGGAGGAGCACAGTGATATCGAAGGCTTGTAGGGCTGGAGGAGGTTACGGAAATAGGGAGGAGTGATGTCATGGAGGGATTTGAAAACCAGGATGAGAATTTTAAAATTGATGCATTGCTGGACCAGGAGCCAATGTAGGTCAGTGAGCTCGGGTGCTGGGTGAACAGGACTTTGTGCGATTTAGGATACGGGCAGCTGAGTTTTGGATGAGCTGAAGTTTATGGAGGGTGGAAGGCTGGCCAAGAGAGCATTGGAATAGTCAAATCTGGAGGTAACAAAGGCATGGGCTGAGGTGGGGTGGGGGGGGGCGCGGGTGCAGGGTGGGGGGGCGGGTGCAGAGTCGGGCGATGTTACGGAGGTGGAAGTAGGCGGACTTGGTGATTGAGAGGATATGGGGTTGGAAGCTCCGCTCCGGGTCAAATACGACAGAGAGGTTGCGAACAGTCTGGTCCAGCCTCAAGGCAGTGGCCAGGAGGGGCATGGAGTCGTGGCAAGGGAATGGAGTTTGTGGTGTGGACCGGAAACGGTGGCTTTGGTTTCCCCAATATTTAATTGGAGGAAATTTCTGCTCATCCAATAGTGGATTTCGGACAAGCAGCATGACAAATCAGAGGCAGTGGACGGGTCAAGAGTTACTACTGGGTGCTGTCGACGTACACGTGGAATCTGGCATTGTGTTTTCAGATGATGTTGCTGAGAGGCAGCATGTGGATGAGAAATAGGAGGGGGCCAAGGATACAACCTTGGGGGACTCGAGAGGTAACTGTGCGAGAGCAGCAAGAGAAGCCATTGCAGGAGACCAAATGAAAATCTCTGTTTGCTGTAAGCCTTCTACGTGAAATGAGATTGTGAAGTCTCAACCCTATTCCTAGTGAACAACAGGTCATGAGCACTTGAGTTTATCCAATAAGAGGCTGAGCCAAAAAGTCCAAGATTCTCTGCTTGGTCCCCATTATGTGCTGAGTTAGTTGATCTCCGTCAGGGCGACACTAGGGGCTCAATAATTGGCCTTGGCACCCCAGTTTGAGATGTGGCAAAAATAGCCCGAGTTTCTGCTCTTCACTGCAATCCAGGAACCCCTGCTGGGTCTACACGTGTCAATGTCGACTGAAGACAGGCTCAGCCTGTATTAAACAGTCTGCAGACGCACTGTTAATGTAAATAATGGATGAGGTACAGGGATGATGAGAAATGTAGCCTAACACAAACATTGTCAGGACAGATGGAACAAAAAGCTGTAAGGAATGCTGTTGTGGAAAATGGCAATTACGGTTGGAGGTACTGTTCTGAAGTTTGGGGCAAAGACATATTGGTGTGCAGAGAGTTTTCCTCTAGCTAGTTGTGCTGCACTGACCTGGGGTTGCTTGATACTAATCCCTGAAATGGATAAGTATTCTGTTCCTCAGCAGCGATATCCTTTGCCTTGATTGGAACAAAAATTCATCAAAAAGTGCATGTCAAGTTTTGTACAGGCTTCATACTAAGCCTGCACAAAACTCAAAATTCATACTGGTATGCGAGACCAAGACTAGTAAATCTAGTAACAAACCAGTGACCCCTATGCTTGTTGCCACAGAGAGGTTCGTGTGTGTATGCTTTTGTATTCACAGAACAATGATGAGTCAGCTGCTCTGTAACATTAATTTTGTGTCCTGCAATTCCTGATAAGTTATGTAATGCTTCTGATATAACAGCCACTGTTTATCGCACTCATTAGGAAAACCATGCAGCCACTAATGTTAAACAATAGGGCTGTTGTATTTTGATTTTTTTTTTAAACTAGGAAACCTCACTTTCTGGTTGCACTGCCTTTTGTTATCTTGGATATAATGGAGTAGGGGTGGAATATAGTTTAATTTATCTACAAGTTTAAAAAGTTCCATAGTAAACAGTCCTTCAAACTGGATTCCCTTTTTATATCCACTTGGAAACTTTTAGTAGGGCAAGAGAAATCATCAAGCTGGACCATTGAGTCTAGTTTGTAGTTGTCTGCCAAACGCATTGTGATTCTTGCGATTGGCCACTAAAACTTTGGAAAAATTCAAATTTAAAGAACTCCATTGACTCAGTAGTTGCCGCAAAAATAAAGCGTTTTGCCGGATCAGGCCCCGCCCACAAAACTGGCCACGCCCCCAGGTCTGAATTGCGAGATTCTGACAATTGCGCTGGTTTGGGAAGGCTCTTCAAATTGCGCTCATTTTCTTAGGTGCACAGGCACTAGTAGGCACATTTTAAAACTTTTTCTTTCAAAAAAAATTTAATTTACTAAAAAACTGACTAGTGTACACCAATGAAACTATTAAATGGTTCAGTATAGTTTTTTTTAAAGTAGTTTTCAGTGGAGGACTGGACACTTATTAAAAATGCTTATTTTTAGTGATGTACCCATTTTCAACTGTTAATAAAACTGCACCAGATTACCACTCTTAAATATATCAAAGAATACTTTTTAATGGAAAGAGGGGGGAAAAAAGAAACAACATTCTATTATGCTGCCCAATTGCATTGATTCATTGAAGATTTTACGTTTGTCATTATGCAAATTAATTTTATTGGAAACTTGAACTGTAACCTAACCACTGCAATTTTAGCGCAATTTCCCAATTGTGCCCAAAGCGGAAACTCTACCTACCCCTTCATGTTTAATAAATATGTCTCATAGTTTATAGCTTGAGCCATAGTCCGATAGAGCATATAACACCGACGGAAGACAAGATCATCACGTTGTGGTAGAATGATGAGGGTTCTTTTGTTTGACCCCTGGGTCTTGCTACATTTGCCTAGATATCAGGCAGCTGAAGCTTGGTTCAGGGGATACTTGAAGTCCAATACAGGAATTTCCAGTCATGCTCAACCCAAGGAAACATCTAGTGTAAAATCCCAAAAGCCTAACAGTTGCGGTGTACACTATCCAAGTGGAACTGAGTCATATAGACCAGGCAATTCCAGGTTCCATACCAGGGTGCTTTTAAAAAAAAATTGTTCCTGGGATGTGGGCGTCGCTGGCAAGGCCAGCATTTATTGCCCATCCCTAATTGCCCGTGAGAAGGTGCTGGTGATCCGCTTTCTTGAACTGCTGCAGTCAGTGTGGTGAAGGTACTCCCACAGTGCTGGAAGACAGTGAGTTCCAGGATTTTGACCCAGCGACAGTGAAGGAACGGCAATATATTTCCAAGTCAGGATGGTATGCAACTTGGAGGTGATGGTGTTCCCATGCGCCTGCTGACCTTGTCCTTCTAGGTGGTAGACATCGTGCAGGGCACGCGTATCCCAGGGGCGCAGGTAGTTCGCAGCGTCCCTGGGATCACGTGAGCCATGGGGAGCCAATCAGAGCAGGGAATCTCCATTCATAGATTTGATAGGAAGACCTGTCAAAGCTATGAATAGAGATCGGCCCCAAAACATAAGTAAAACTTCAAAAATTAAAAAAAAAATCACATTTTAAAATGACTAAATTATATAAATTAACTATTTTAAACAAATTTAAATTTTTGAAAAAAATAATTAAAGTTTTTAACTGGACTAAAAATAAACTTGCCTTTCTTTAAAGTATTTTAAAATGATGAATCATTGGGAAAAATTATTTTTTTTACTACAACTCAGCCTGGTAAAAGCAGGCCTTGCGCCTGCTTTTACAGGTGCAAGAATTGTAAGTGTTTTCTGCGGGCGGAGGGTCTCCAAAAAACGGAACTCTCCACCCGCAGAGGTGCTGCTCCAGCGCAGCCAGAGGATCTGTCGAGCTGTCTTGACAGATCGGAAATGCCGGTTTCCAGCGCATGCCTAAAACTGGCATTTCCGTTGGCCCTACGGGTGAGTACACGCCCGTAGGGACCGGAATTTCTGCCTCAATAACAATGGTCGATTGGGTAAGACTTAAGCGTGGGTGTGTTTGTGGAACTATATCCCAGCTAGTTTAAGTGCTCTCAGGAGAAATGAGAAGAAAATTGAAGTTGGAAAAATAATTGTTGTAAAAGATTGGGGGAGAAATCATATGGTGTGACAACCTTTTCAGTTCTGAGCCATTTTTTGATGATTTAGAATTTAACTTTGAGCTTTAATATTCCGAAATTGATTCCAAAATTACTAGCTCAACCCAAATTCTGGTAGGCGTGCTTTTAAAAGCCACTTTGACGGGACCTCGGGTTGGAAGCAACACTGGTCTAAAAAAAGTTTCTGAAACTCGGTGACTTTAGGACCTAATTCTAACAAAACCATTGAACTGTTTTGAAATATATGGAGAAATGAGTGAGTTGAGAATTGTATAGTGGTTCTGAAGATGTTATAATATTCACTGGCAAAAATGTGGATATTTGCAGATACAATGCGTGTACTGTATTTTGAAAACTGCAAACATTTGCAATAGTGGTGAACAGGTTATAAATAAGATCACCTAATTATTGCAACCTATGCACTAACCTTGTTGCAGTGTATTGATAATTTATAACACTACTGTTCTTCTCTTGTACATGCAGCATATTGAAAGTTATATTGCTAGATACTTTAATTACTGTGAAATTCTATTGAATTAATACGTTTACTCTCTTCCGAGCCAATGAAATATATTGTAAATGATTACAGAGCAAGTGACGTCAGATAATCCTGTATTTGTTGAAACTTATAACTGAATCTTATTTACAGAAACCGACTGTTTCCAGAATCGTCCATTAGAAATATAATGTACCAGATACTTCAAGGATTAGCTTTTATCCACAAACATGGTAGGTGTTCAAAACTATTTCAGGAGAAAGGTGCCCAAGCAATTAAAGAGTATGTTTCAAGCTTACGCAACAAAACATTTTTAATGGAGGAAAAAAAATCTACATCTTAAAAATTGAGTCAGTCTGTCCATTGCTGAAGCCCAGTTTGTGGGGTCTGATTTGCTCTCTTTGACCTTGAGCCATTTCCTTCTGCACCTGCTCTGAGCTCTGCTGACACATTGATGCACTTCTTCCAACCTACACCTGGAGTCCTGCACAAGTTCTTACTATTTTGCACTTTAAACATTTGGGTGGTTGTTGCAGGTAACATTGAACAAAACACAGGCCACCAGCACTTCAAAACATTTAGAATTCTCTTACTCTGTTAGCTGTAAAACATCTTAATCATTTAATACCAGTTCGTAATTATTCATTTAATAAGTGTCAGCTTGCTTTAGTTGGTAACACTCTTGTCTTTGAGTCAGAAGATTATAGGTTCAAACTCCACTTCAGGAGTTGAGCACGTAATCTAGACTGATACTCCAGTGCAATACTGAGTGTAGTACGTTGCATGTGTCCCCCTCTGCCTGTTCCAGTGGTTTGGGTGGGCGTTAAAGATTTCATGGCACTACTGGAAGAAAGGCATAGAGTCCTCTTAATGAGCTCACCAACTTTCCTCCCTCAAGCAAGACCATCAGAAACACTAGCTAGTTGGTGATCTTATTGCAAATGAATGATTGTTTAACTGCTCAGAAGGGAATTGGATCATAGCTGTCCTCTTAATAACTTATATCAGATCATTAATTTGCCAACTAATAGTTAAGGCATGCATGCCAGGAAGGTTTGTGCTGAGTTAGGCTAATCTCTGGTGTTGTTGGTCTCTACCCTAGAGGTAGGGAGTGGAAAAGCACCTGATTACGGTTCGGTATCCCCTGCTAGAAAGTGAATATGTGGTGCTTTGGTAAGAACATGATTGGATTTGGTGCTGATGCACACCAATGAAAAATAGTCTGCTGACATTCACTGGCTGGCCTCACATGAAGAATGATCACTTGAAAGAGGTACCAAAGAACTGACACCACCCTAGAATGAGTCTGCCATAGGAAGTGCAAGGCAGGAGCTAAAATGGATCCCAAGACAAGCCTTTTTTGTTCTTTTATTGGTATGTTCTTTTTGTATTTTATTATACGCAGCTGAATAAAACTAATTTTGGGGTGATCTGGGTGCTTAGTGTTGAAAGGTAAAAGATTGTTTAGTTACCCCCATTTGAGTATGAAACTGAACCCAAACAACATTTACATTGTACCTTTTAATCTAGCAAAAATGTCCCAAGGCACTTGAGAGGCATAATCGTAAATAATTAGACGCCAAGCCAAAGGATGAGATATTTGGAGAGGTGACCAAAAGCTTGGTCCGAAGTGGGTTCCAAGGAGAAGAGGGAGGTAGAGAGCCAGAGGCATGGAATTCCAGAATGTGGGACCTTGGTCCTGAAGGCAGAGCCACCAGTAGTGAGTTGAAGGGAGTGAGGCATGCACAAAAGGCAATGTCTGATGAACAGACCTGGGGGAGTTGAGGTCTGGGGGAGGTAACAGAAATAGGCAAGGGTGAGGCTTTGAAGGTGTTTAAACATGAGGATGAGAATTTTAATCTGGGGGACTGGGGATAAATGTAGGTCAGCAAGCACAGGTGATAGATGTGTGGGAGTGGGTGCGAGACGGGAGTTTTAGATGAGCTGAAGTTTATGGAGGGTGCTGGATATAATGCTGGCCGGGAGAGAATTTGAGTAATCAATAATTGGTGAGACCACACCTTTAGTGTACTGTGTACAGTTTTGGTCTCCTTATTTAAGGAGGGATATACTTACATTGGAGGCAGTTCAGAGAAGGTTCACTAGGTTGATTCCTGGGATGAAGGGGTTGTTGTGTGAGGAAAGGTTGAGCAGGTTGGGCCTATACTCATTGAATTTAGAAGAATGAGAGGTGATCTTATTGAAACATAAGATTCTGAGGGGGTTGGACAGGGTAGATGCTGAGAGGATGTTTCCCCTTGTGGGGGAATCTAGAACTAGGGGGCATACTTTCAGAATAAGGGGTCGCCCATTTAAGATGAAGATGAGGAATTTCTTCTTTGAGGGTTGTGAATCTTTGGAATTCTCTATCCCAGAGAGCTGTGGAGGCTGGGTCATTGAATATATTCAAGGCTGAGATTTTTGAATTACAGGGGAATCTAGGGTTATGGGGAACAGGCAGAAAAGTGGAGTTGAGGCCACGACCAGATCAGCCATGATCTTATTGAATGGTGGAGCAGGCTTGAGGGGCCGAATGGCCTACTCCTGCTCCTATTTCTTATGTCGGTGATCCAGACATGAATCAGGGTTTCAGCAGATGATGGGTGGAGGCAGAATATGTTATGGAGGTGGAAGTAGGCAGTCTTTATAATGGAGAGGGTATGGGGTTGACTGCTCAGCTCGGGATTGAATCAGATGTTGAGGTTGCAAACAGTCTGGTATAACATGAGAGTGTGGTCAGGGATGTGGAGGGAATTATCATAGGATATGAGGTTTGTTGCCCACCTGATAAAATAAGCTTGTTATCTCAATCTCCTTGGCAGATTTTCACATTTATCCCTTCTAAAGAAGTTGGGTTCTTTTTGGCTTCAGGAGATTCATGACTTCTTTAACTGATCATACTGCACACCAGTTTCACCGAAGAGAGAAAAATAGAGGCAACAATAAATATACAAGAACACAAAAGCAAAATACCGTGGATGCTGGAAATCTGAAATAAAAACACAAAATGCTGGAAATACTCAGCAGGTCAGGCAGCATCTGTGGAGAGAGAAACAGAGTTAACCTTTCAGGTCGATGACCCTTCAGAACTGGAAAAAGTTAGAGATGTAACAGATTTTAAGCAAGTACAGAGGCAGAGAAAGGGGGGAGAGGAGGAAAGAACAAAAGGGAAGGTCTGTGATGGGATGGAAGGCAGGAGAGATTAAAAGACGAGGGGTGATGGTGCAAGGCAAAAGGAGATGGTAATGGGACAAGTAAAGAAACAAAAGATGAGTCGAAGAGGTGTAAATGGAAATAGCAGAAACATCAACAGCTGCCATGTGGAAAAAATAGGGGCAGAGGTTATAGTCTGAAATTGTTGAACTCGATGTTGAGTCCAGAAGGTTGTAAAGTGCCTAATTGAAAGAGGAGGTGCTGTTCCTTGAGCTTCGTTGGAACAGTGTAAGAGGCCGAGGGCGGAGAGGTCATAGTGGGAGTGGAGCGGAGAATTAAAGTGATGGGTAACCGGAAGCTCGGGGTCACGCTTGTGGACTGATCGGAGGTGTTCCGCAAAGCAGTCACCCAGTCTGCTTTGATCGCCCAATGTAGAGGAGACTGCATCGTGAGCCCTGACTAAATATAAAAGATTCTGCCAACTTCTGTGCCCCAACAGATATCTTGGGACTGCCCTGGCACAGCTTTTCTTCCTAAAGAGGGAAAGAACTTGGGGGTGAAATTGGGTGCCTTTGCGCCTCCCATTAGCGCCCCCAGGGGGCGCTAACAGGACACAAATGGCTTTGCAACTGGGCGCGGCGCTGACATCGACTCCCACCATATTCGCCGGGAGTTTTGCGGTGGTGCTACGGCGTTGCGCCCTGATCTCCTTCACCCAGAGATCGTGACGTCATCGCCGTGCGCATCGCCCCGGTAGTGCCCCGGACCTGAATTGACTTCTGCCCCCTGCAGCAGCGCCGGTCAAAAACACCGACAGCTGCAGGAGGCGTGCATCGGGTGGCTGGCTGCTTCGGGGGCGATGATTAAAGGCGAGGTGGCTGAGGTAAGTTTTAAAAAAAAAAACTTAGCTTTCTTGTTCCAGGTTTTTTCGCAGGTTCCTGCCTGCGATCGCTCAGCCCGGCACTCTGCTTGAGTGCCAGGCTGATCGGGCGGGATCGCGGCTGCCTTGGTGGTCCAGGTAGGTACTTTTTAAATTGCAGAGCCTGCAGCGGTGGCCCTTCCCTTTTTAAGGGAGGGAAGGAGCCTTTGAATGCGGCAGCGCTACACGGCCCGGTGTGCTGCGTTGCTGAAAGTCTCCGCCTCGCACTCCGACGTTAGTGCCCTAAAAAGGAAGTGGAGCGCATGATTTAGCGCTCCACTCTCTTGGGGTGTTAAACTCAATTTCGCGGTCGCCAGCGCTAAAATTAGCGCCCAGGCGATGTTAGAGCCCCAAAATGGTCAATACCGAATTTTTCACCCCTTGTGTTTGTGGTTCACTACCTCTGGACATCCCAAAGCGCTTTACAGCCAATGAAGTGTAGTTACTGTTGTAATGTAGGAAATGCACTAGCCAATTTACGCGCAGCAAGTTCCCACAAACCGCAATGTGACAATGACCAGATAATCTGTTTTAGTGAACTCCCCTGCTCCTCTTTGAAATAGTGCCATGCGATCTTTATGTCCACCTGAGAGGGCAGATGGGGCCTCCGTTTAATGTCCCATCCCAAAGCCGATACCTCCAGCAGTGCAGCACTCCCTCAGTACAACATTGAAGTGTCTGCCTACATTCCTGTGCTTTTTAAAAAAAAAAAAATTTAAACAGTGCACTTGTGCATTTCTAGTTCCATCTTTTTCAAGCCTGCAAAGAGGTGTTATACATCATAAGTAGGGGTGTGTGTAAAGTTATGGCCAACATAGGAGAAAGCTGCCATTGTCAACTTTTTTTATGCTACAAATTTGTTTGAACTTGCCACAGTTTAAAGAAGAAATTCTTGTGTGGTTAATTTAGATTTTTGAAACTTGCCAAAATGGTACATTTCCATTCTCTTTCTATTTTGTTTGCACTGATAAACACACAAGGTTACCAAATCAAGTAGCAGGTTCCTATGTTGTGTCTCTTGGGCCTCTTGAATCACACATTTTGTCAAGTAGATTGAGCACTTGATAGCAGCCATAGGAAATGGAGGGGTGGTTGTGACAAATGGGCTGCAATGGGAGAAAAATAAGTCGGGTGGGGGGAATCTCATATTGCTGGTGGAAACTAATTTATCCTCTGGTTCCATTTTTATTTATGTGTGCATTGTGTTCCAGGATTTTTTCATCGTGACATGAAACCAGAAAACCTCCTTTGTATGGGACCAGAACTTATCAAGATAGCTGATTTTGGTCTAGCTCGTGAAATTCGATCTCGCCCACCATACACTGATTATGTATCTACAAGATGGTAAGAGTGCCTCTTTCTGCTGCTAATAACTGAAACACTTCTAATTCGCATTTACAATAGCCAAGTGGCTTTACATCAGTTAAAGACATGCCAAGGACAGCTGCGAAATCCTGCACAAGCAGGGAATAAAAATTGTACTTCACAGCTGAATGTGGCATCCTGTTTTCCAACACACTTTTTTAAGTTAATTTTTTAAAAATTTAATGGGTATGGATGTCATGGAAGCTGATTCTAATTTCCAAAGGTGGCTGACCAGGTTTAAGCATGAGTAAATGGTAAATTCTCTGGATTGCCTTTGCTGCAACCACAGTTTGATTTTCCAGAACTTGTTAGTTGGCACTTTTTTTTTAGTTGCATAACTCAACACAAACTAAAAAATATAATTCTGTTGTACTTCAGTTTTTTTTTAATTTGTTCCTGGGATGTGGGCGTCGCTGGCAAGGCCAGCATTTGTTGCCCATCCCTAATTGCCCTGAGAAGGTGGTGGTGAGCCGCCTTTTTGAACCGCTGCAGTCTGTGTGGTGTAGGTACTCCCCCAGTGCAATTAGGGTGGGAGTTCCAGGATTTTGACCCAGCGACGATGAAGGAACAGCGATATATTTCCACGTTAGGATGGTGTGTAACTTGGAGGGGACCTTGGAGATGGTGGTGTTCCCATGCGCCTGCTGTCCTTATCCTTCTAGGACGCACGGGAACGCCATCACCTCCAAACAGGATGCCACTCTAGCTGTGAAGTACAATTTTTATTCCCTGCTTGTGCAGGATTTCGCAGCTGCCCTTGGCATGCCTTTAACTGATGTAAAGCCACTTGGCTATTGTAAATGTGAATTAGAAATGATAAAACTGAGGGAAGAGTAGAGAGGCATTTCAGTCCCTGCTGTTAAATAATTGTGACCTGATAAATTGAAATCGGGGGGAAAAAAATATTTTCACAAATGGTGAAATGCAACTTGTTTACATATGGGAGCAATGGTTTATGCAACATAAACAGAATATTGCTAACCACCTCCCATGTGAACAAATCATACTGGGTTTTTTATGGATGATGTTTGTTTTAGGTTGCTGACCACTGCTTTCATTTTAACCTTTGCACTTTTAGTAGGTTCAAGGAAATGACAAAGTTTACTGATGCTGAAACAAATATTTGAGTAGCTTTATTCCCTGTAATATTGGCAGACTACAAAATTAAGAAAGCAATAAAAAAAATATTAAGCACTTCAGCTCACCCCGGCCCTCTACTTTTATGGGTCTGGATCCTTCCAGGTATCCATGGGGGACCTGTGCAGGATTAGTCAAGGGGCAATGAGGGTCTGTATTCGACAGGTAATTGACATCCTGTTCGTAGGGCTGGGGATTTCATCAGATTTGGTATGTCAGTGGTAGAGCAAAGGTAGAGGGCAATTAGTTTCTACAATATTGCTGGCTTCCACAGCGCAGAGCGATCGATAGAACATGCATCATACTGAAGGCTTCCATCAGAACCCATAAAGATAGGGCTACCACTCCCTCAACGTTCAGGTGGACTGCGAAACCTGGCTACACATCTTGAACGTGAACGCACAGCACACGAGGGCCTGTCATGATGCATTCATTGTGCACAACTGGGTCATAGTATTTGTCCTCCGCAACCTGGGCAAGTAGAAGGATAGATCCTCTGTGCTTATCCCTTGCTGATGATGCCTTTTCGCATCCCATGGACTGAAGCTGATGAGA
The DNA here is from genome assembly GCA_030390025.1 of Squalus acanthias. Lineage (NCBI taxonomy): Eukaryota > Metazoa > Chordata > Chondrichthyes > Squaliformes > Squalidae > Squalus > Squalus acanthias. The sequence goes on along the minus strand of CM059433.1, from coordinate 23,830,497 downwards.
TACAACCAAGTACATGTGTTCACCAGGCAGGTGGCTGCAAGGAGCATCGGGGTGCTGAAGGGCTGCTTCAGGTGCTTGGACTGATATGGGGGTGTCTTCCAATACTTCCCAGAGAGGGTAGTTGTGTGCTGTGCCCTGCGCGGTAATGATGGAAGGTCTGGACCATGACATAGCGAGGGAGGAGCCAATCAAAGCAGAGGATCCTGGCCTGCTGGAGCCAAGGGAGCTGGCAAATTCATAGGAGGCATCACTTCAAGAGGGCAGCTTGTGGTGCAGGCTTTTACCTAATGAGCCCCCACAGCGGCTGTAGAGTCAGTCATGGCTCTAACATCAAAGATTGGATTGTTTTTTTTAAAGTTTCATGTGATCAGTGAACTTTAAATGCAGATATTTACAAATAACTTCAAATGCTTCCTGAGAAAGTAAAACTACTTCGACATTTGAACAAATACTAGCGGAGCTCTAAAAAGTTAACTAGACCCTGAGAAACAGTTTAATTGTAATAAACTCTTTTTAGAAACTTGAACAACTATTTACAATGATAAACCTTTATTGGACATTAACCTTTAGTGAACATTGCCTGCACGATGTTGGTGCTCTGCATTACAGCAGACCTGGAGGCCATACCTCACCCGTCTCTGGCCACCTTCTTCTAGCTGATCTCGACGAAGAGGTGGGGTCATCCTCCATTTCTTCAAAGTCTCCACGTTCCCTGACGCTCACCGGGCTTGAGTCACTTGCTTGCCCCAGTGGAGTGTGCCCTCGCTGGTACCTGGTTGAGGAGAGCCGGGTGACTGACTCTGCTTGGGGGTGGCGTGAAGGTGTGGTGGGGAAGAGGGTGCACTCCCAGGAAAGAAGGGAGGTGTGCGGCTCTGGCTTTCCATTGCCCCCCTCATCTAGCAGCTGACTGGGGACAAGTTGTAATGACGAAAGTCTGGGTCTGCATTCACCAGCTCCTCCTGAAGCTGATTTCCCCCCGCACCCCTTCCTCCTCCTTGTCCCGCTGCTCCTCCACAGTGACTGCCTCCCGGTGGCTTGATTGATCTGTGGGAAGAAAAAGTGTTAGAATAGCTGCCATACCAGTGCGCCATGAAGTGTAGGAGGAATAAATGGAATTCATTGGCAATCTTTTCCCTGCACAACCCTAATTGCATTGCAAAAATAAATTGAGTGGCTGTGAAGTGTTTTGGCACATCCTGAGGATGGGAAAGGTGCTGTATGAATGCAAGTTCATTCTTGCTGGGCTACAATAGTTTTAAGCCTTCTAGCCTGAAACTTCAATTTTTACTGTTCTAAAAGAAAAATTAGAATTGCAGAGAGTTGCACAAACTGTACAGTGTCACAAGGAGAGTGATGTAACCTTACCAGGGTTCCTGCCTAAGTTTTTAAGTTTTGAATATAGACTCTGTTGCATTAAGTCACAAACAAGAAAGATAAAGATCCTCCTAAGGGTAAATCCCAAGCTGGAAGGACTCGCTTATTGGTTTAAAAAAAATCAGTAATTTAAAGAACCCTTGGAATTTTTCTGCTTTTTGAAAGGTTCCTTCACACACTGTGGAGCTGTTTTGTTTATATTCTATGTATGATGGAGTCTATAGAGTGCTCTAAAACTGACCAAGAAGGATTGTGTCATGAAGGTCAGAGAAGTGCATGAATAATGGCCTTGGTTTAACCAGCAGGTGGAGCTAGTCCATTTCATTCAGCTAAAGCCAAAAAGTCCTATGAATTTGACTTTCTTTTCAGAAGGAGCAAATCTTATTGATCATTGCAACATTTTATATCCTCCTGCACAAATTTTTATCCTTTTTTGTTACAGGTATAGAGCCCCTGAAGTTCTTCTGCGATCAACAAATTATAGTTCTCCTATTGACATTTGGGCTGTTGGTTGTATTATGGCAGAACTCTACACATTAAGACCTCTCTTTCCTGGTTCCAGTGAAATAGATGAGATTTTCAAAATTTGTCAGGTTTTAGGAACACCTAAAAAGGTATGAAACATTATCAAAGTGGTTGCCCCTTTTTTTTAATTGAGTAGTCTCGGTGAATTTTGATGTACACACCATTGCCATTGATGTAAAGAGTAGATAGAGAAATAATGTTTAGCTGATGTCAAGCTTGAATTTTAGAAGCCTGTATATTAGGGGAAAGGGAAGACTTGGAGAAGTGTGGTGTTCCATAGGTTTCTTTTTAATGCCAATACCATCTTGCTGTTTTTACGTGTTTATGATTTTTACTTAAAATTGTAATATATTTTATGTCCCATAAAGAAAAGGGAAATAGACTGATCTCGTATCTATTGCAAACAATTTGTCATGGGTATTGTAAGTGTTGCACCGAGGTATTTATCAGCAGCCATTCTCTTCTGGCACACTGCTCAACCCTGAACTAGGCTTCCTTCCCCACATCCATTCCATTACCAAGACCACTTGCGTTCCACCTGCATCACACCACCTGCACCCACTCTGACAGCCCCTCTCGCTACTGCCAAAACACTAATCCGCTCCCTTATTACCGAGATGCACAATTTTTCCACTGCTCTTCTCGTCAGGCTTATTCAGAACACTGTCGCCTGCATCCTTGCCCACACAAAATCCCTTACTCATCCTAATTTATCTCAACTGGTTCCTTTTTTCCTTACCTAATCAACTTTAAGATGCTGCTCACTTTCATATCTGTCCATGACTTCACCCCAGCTTCCCACCTTACCTCAGCAACTCCAGCTGCACGTTCCCAAATGTACCCTCCACTCCTCCAGCGTTGGTTTACTGCTTGTTCTTTGCACCCATTGCTTCACCATCAGTGAATAATCTTTCAGCCACTATGCCTCTGTCCTGTGGAATGCAATCCTTAAGCCTGTTCACATTGCCACATCTGCTGCTGCCCCTCCCCACCTCCCAGAAACCCTCATCTTAGACCATGCTTTGCCCCACTCACACAATTTCTGTATGTTAAGAGTACTTTAAAAATGTATTTTGAACCTAGTTTTCTGAATGTGGCAGATATACTTAGGGAATAAGAGAACTGCAACTTGGATTGTCCAAACAACTTGTTTTGCTCTGACAATGATTGTGTGAATTATCCTACTTTTACTTGTATCAGACAACTTTATAATTGACATCCCTTAGAATAATTGGTCAGAAGGCTATCAGCTTGCAGCTGCCATGAGCTTCCGCTGGCCTCAATGTGTCCCCAATAACCTCAAGACTCTGATTCCCAATGCAAGTGGTGAAGCTATTCAACTCATGAGAGATATGCTCCAGTGGGACCCAAAGAAGCGACCAACTCCAAGCCAGGTGCGTTTTTACGATAACTGCTCACAAGTGACCTGTTCTTAATGTACTGCTGTTAGTATAAAATTGGTGAAACCTGCAATTGACTTGCAGTGGTAAAATCACATCATAGAATCTTACAGCACTGAAGCGGGCCTTTCAGCCCATTGTGCCGGCTCTTTCAAAGCTATATCCAATTTGTCCAGTTTATCACAGAATCCCCACAGTGCAGATAGAGGCCATTTCGGCCCATCGAGCCTGCACCGACACATATCCCACCCTATCCCCGTAACCCCACGTATTTAATCCCCATAACACTAAGGGTCAATTTATCATAGCCAAATCAACCTAACCCGCACATCTTTGGACTGTGGGAGGAAACCCACGCAGACACTGGGAGAATGTGCAAACTCCACACAGACAGTCACCCGAGGCCGGATTCAAACCCAGGTCCCTGGCGCTGTGAGGCAACAGTGCTAACCACTATGCCACCGTGTTGCCCATTATGGTAAAATTATAAGTGTAGATTTTCATCTGTTCTCCCTGGGTGTGAAGGTTGTATGCTGGTAAATTAATGGAAGAAAAATCAGGCAGGTTCTGTAATAGGAATGTGATCCACCCACCAGATTTTCCTCAGTAATTGACAAATGAACTTCAATGTAGACAAATATGAGGTACAACATTTTGGTAGGAAGAATGCGACCAATACTACTTGAAAATAAGAGTCTAATGGGGTGGAGGAGCCCAGGGATCTAGGGTTGCAGATATGCAAATCGCTAAAAGTAGCGAAGCAGGTTAATAAGGCCATTTAAAAAAAAAAATAGAAAACCAAGCACTGGGGTTCATTTCTGGAGGGATAAAATTGAAAAGCCAAGATGTTAAACTTGTATTGAACCTTAGTTAGACCACTACTGTGCACAGTTCTGGTCTCCATATTATAAAAAGGATATAGAGGCACTGGAGAAGGTGCAATAAAGATTCACAAGGATGATACCGGAACTGAGAGGATATACTTATCCCGAAAGGCTGAACAGGCTGGGGCTCTTCTCTAAAGAGAAGGCTGAGGGGTAACCTAATGGAGGTCTTTAAAGTTATGAAGGGATTTGATAGGGTAGACATAGAGATGCTTCCACTTGTGGGGGTGACTGAAACCAGGGGCCAAAAATATAAAATGGTCACCAATAAATCCAAAAAGGAATTCAGGAGAAACTTTTTTACCCCAGGAGTGATAAGAATGTGGAACTTGCGACCACAAGGAGTAATTGAGGCAAACAGCATAGATGCATTTAAGGGGAAGCTAGATAAACACATGAGGGAGAAAGGAATAAAAGGTTATGCTGATGGGGTTAGATGAAGTAGGATGGGAGGAGGCATATACCAGTTGGGCCGAATTGCCTGTTTTTGTGCTGTACATTCTACATAATTCTATGCTTCATGCCTAGGTGGAAAAAAATGAAAATCTACATCTGAGTATTAAGCATAGAAAATGGGCCGGAATTTGTGGTGGGTAATAATGGCGAACTAACAGCATTCACCATTATTGCCCCTTTGAAACTGACCAACCTCAGGATGCAGCGCATGCGCTTCTAAATGCTGAAATCCTAATGTTGCGGTTAGTCACTGCTCCAACACTGGCTGCGGTGTGGACCACCCCCCCTGGGTAAAAGCATCTTCTCCTTTCCTGGTTTCCTGTTTGAGAATTCTGCAATGTGATTGGTTGCTTAGACAGCTTGTTGACGTCGCAGCAGCATTGCCCTAGGGATTCCCACGACAGAGCGCTGAAATCAATTGCACGCTGAAAAATGCGAACTTCTCGCTCAGATCGCAAGATCTCTGTAGGCAGCTTTCTTCGGGGCCAGCAGCGAATGCCTTTGCTTCGTCGCTGACCGCAAATTACGGGCTGCTATTTTTCTCCGAACTATCTAGTTTAATCCCACTGTCCTGCTTGCTCCCCTTAACCTTTTAATATTCCTCTTTTTCAAGCGATTAACTCCATTTTAAAGAATTTATGGACCCTGTTCAGCAACGGTTTGTGGCAGAGAATTCCATGTTCTAACCACCTTTTGCCTAAAAGGATTTTTTCCTAACCTACCCTGTGATTCTCTTTCTGGTCAACTTTAACTGTGTGCCGTCCCATTACCATTCTGCTGACCACTTGAAGCAATCCATCACTGTTTACCTCATTGTAACCCTTCATGTTCTTGAAGACCTCAAATCTGATTGCTCCTTAACCTTGTCACTTCTAATGATAAAAGCCTCAACTTCTCAAGTCTCTCTTATAATTGGAACCTTGCAACACTGGTAACATTCTAATGAATCTAAGCCTCACCTTTTCCATTGCTTTACAGCCTTCTAGTAACAGTGTGCCCAAAACTGCATGCATTACTTCAACTGCAGCCTAATTGAGGCCCTGTTCAAGCTCAGCATCAAATCCTTGCTTTTGTATTCTATGCCTCTAGATACAAAACTCAAAATTCTCTTTGCATTTTTGTATGGCTTCTTCTACCTGTGCTGCCACCTTTAATAGCCTCTGTATTTGCACACTGTCTCTATACTCCAATTAAGGTGTATTTCCTTTCCTCCTCCTTCAAAAATGTATTACCTCAAATTTTTATGATGTGAATTAACATTTTGCTGATTTGTGTTCTCCTGCATTTTCTATAGGAGAAGAATATCAAACATGCTGCCACTGTAGTGCCATTTAAAAAAAAAAGACAAAAGAGCCTGTAAATCAATTTTTATTGTCTTTATTTTGATGGCAGTTTATATCTTGCTGTCTCCTTGTCTTGATATTCTCCCACTGTACACTGTGCATACACCATTGCAACTGCTGGCCGCTCAACCCGATTCAAAAATCAATATTTTCCCTGTCTATTTTGGTGGTTCCAAAAAAAAGTATTTTATATACCCTTGCTTGAAGATTAATTGATTGGTGTGGCCTGTTCTACTGGTATAACAAATATTTATGCCACCAATCTAATTGCTGTCTGCGCCCCAATTTAAAAATCAATATTTTCACTGCTGCTGGCTTAACTTTTGTCAGCCAGTATGTGGAATATATTTATTTTTTGCCTCCTGTGTATTTTTGAATGTGATTAGTGCTGATTGCTGATGCTGCTCAGTGTGTAGCTGGTGTTCTGAAATGCTCAATACTAATCTCTTGCTAGGGGAGTGAGTGAGTAAATGGTAACGCATTTGGTATATTTTCCTGTCAAGCTTGAGTTTTCCTGTTGAGGTTGTATATTGACAAAGAAATGACACATTTCACTGTAATTAAACTCTCCACTACTTATTCGGTTTCTTTTTGGTACACACATCCTTTTCGTAGGAGGTTCTCTCGTCCACTGATTTAAGAATTTATTTTGGAATATTGAAATAAGACAGTTTAACATTATACTGCTCCCCAGGTGCAATGCTCAGGAGCTCGACTAATCTGACTTCTGTTCGATTTTCTGTCCTGAAAGAGAGATGTACTAGTCATGGTTCCACAGACAGGGACATCCCTTCAATGCCTCACCATGTCTATTCTTTGAGCTCAGAAACTGGGCATCACTAGACTATTCAAGTAGAAGGACCATCCCAGCCAAATCCTTCATCTGATATGCAGTTCCAACTAGGTAGAAGTTGAGAATGGAGCACTCCACACCCAGGAACAGTGACCCTCTTGCAGCGTGCCTGAATATGTCCCTCTCTCTCTGCTCAGATCAGCTAACTCAGTGTTGACCAGCGATTTAATATGCTACCTTTCTAGTTTGAGATGATGCATAGTTTACCCATCGTCATCTAGGAGCGGTGAGAAGGCACCTCTGACGTATTTTGCGCTTCAGAATTACCTTTTGTTATCCATTGTATTTGTAGGCACTACGGTATCCCTATTTTCATGTTGGTCAAGCTCTGGGAACTCCTCAGCAACTGCAAGAACAAGGAAAGCAACAATACAAGCATCCAGTTCATCAGTTGAAGCCTGTACCTCCACCTCAGCCCCCACCTCTGCATCATCCTCATCCACCTTCAAGGCCATTTCAACAGATTACGCCCCCTCAGCACCAAATGTGTGCACAACAAACCAGTCCAGCACCTGGTTCACTTGAAAGAGGAAACCGAAGTGGACAAGAGAAACTCCATCAAAATATTCTACCTTCAATAAACATCAAAATGTGTCAAGTAAGAGTTCTTGTATTTAATACAAGAATAACAATATTGTGTGGTAGTGAAAGTATTGGTTAGCATCATATATTTATCTTTATCCATTTGGTGCAAGAGACAAAACTGATCAGATCATCCATTATTTTAGAATATTTTATTCTGTTCTCACAATGTGATCTTATCACATTTGCACTGTATTTATATACCATATGTGAGACTCCTGATCCAAAGCATGAAACTTAATGTATACATTCTAGGGTAATTCTGTTAACCTGCACTCACCGCGAGTGCTGCTCCCCAGTGGGAGCATGGGATTGTGAAATTACCTCTTATAACTGCAGATTTTTTTTTGGTAGTTATGAATCTTGCACATTTTGTATCATCACCATTAAATAGTTTAGCATATGGTTTAGTGTTGGTATTTAAATTTAGAATCTAAAAATGCATGGTTAATTTTTAACACTTGACAACCAATTTGATCACATTTTCAATTTTATTTAAGAATCAATCTTTTTAAAGGAATACAATGAGGTAATGTTTGGTTATTTCTTTGTCACACTTTTTAAAGTGGGGAAGTGCTCAAATATATTTTCAGAAAACCTGTTAACTTTATTATGAGCATGGAGAGCCAGGTCTCCCTTGTTGATGGGCTGCTCTGGTGATATCGTCTGTCTTCCTTTTAAGCATTGAAAAATATTGTAAACACAAAAAATAGATTTTAAATCAGTATTTAACGATATATAAAGGAGGGTTTTAATACAATTATCTGCAGGCTGCTGATCTTGTCAAACAGGGTAACTGGCAGTGTATTTTTTATAGCACGTTAAACCAGACCAGAGTTAAATAGGTAAGTTCTCTTTTAAGGTGCAGTACTGTCTTTTGAGAGCCATGCAGAATGCGCATTCAAATAAAGGTTATGTTGTGATGAGGGGATCTTTGACTTCTGAAGTCATAAACATTGTGGCCCTATTCAAAGTCACAAATGATGTCCTCTGTAACTGAGGATGCATTTTACCTCCTTGTCCTCTCTTTGACATGGTCAGCCACACCATCTTCCTCCGGTGGCTTTCCTCCATTTATCCAGCTCGGGACTGCTCTCGTTTGGTTCCACTCTCTCCAGTCCAATCATAGCCAGAGCATTTCCAGAAATGGCTTCTCTTTCTGTTACCTCCACAGTCCTCCAAGGATTTATCTTTGGCCACTTCCTCCTCCTCATCTACCTGCTGCCCCTTGGTGACATCATCTGGACATTGGGTCAGCTTCTACGTGTATGATGCTGACAACACCCAGCTCCGACTCTCTACCACCTCTCTTGACCCCTCTGTTGCCTCTGTGCTGTTAGACTGCTTGTCCAGCACCCAGTCTTAGATGAGCCACTATTTCCTTCAGTTGAACTTTGGGAAGCTATCGTCTTCAACCTGCACCACAATTTTTGTACATTTGCCACTGATTCTATTCCCCTCTATGGTCAGTGTGTCAGATTGAACCAGACTGTTGACAACCTCGGAGTCCTTTGCGACTCTGATCTTCCGACCCCTATATCCTCTCCATCACAAAGACTGCCTACTTCTATATCCATAACATTGCCTGCCTCCGCCCCTTCCTTAGTCCATTTTCTGATGAAGCTCTTATCCATTCCTTTGTTACCTCTAGACTCAACTATTCAATGATGTCCTGGCCGGCCTCCAATCTTCCACGCTTTGTAAACTCTTGTCCTTGCGAACTTACATTGGCTCCTGATCTCTGTCTCCAATTTAAAATTCTCATACTCGTGTGTGTGCATCCCTTCATGTCTTCGCTCCTCCCTATTTCTGTAACCTCCTCCAGTCCTACAACTCCTCACCCCACCCCCAGAGCTCTGCATTCCTCCAACTCTTGCCTGTTGTGCGTCCCACACTCCCTTCACCCCACCATGGCAGCTGTGCATTCAGCCTTATAGGATCCATGCTCTGGAATTCCCTCGCTAAGCCTCTTCTTAAAACTCACCTCTGTCCAGGCTATTGGTCAACTCTCCTAATATCTCCTCCTCTGGTTCGACGCCCACTTTTATTTTATCTGATTAGGTCTTGGAAGTGCCATGGGATGTTTTCCTATGTTAACAGCTCTATCTAATTACAAGCTGTTAAGAATTCCAGTGAAAGACTTCCAATATTACAATTTTACTTCCAGCATTTGTTTTAACACCTGATTATTTAATTACTGTTGGTACTCAACTTGTTAATGTTGCACCTTTTTGTTTGTGATCTCAGAAAGCGATCAGGACAGAGGACAATATATGCAGCAGCACCAAGCCAAAAGATGGTGCTCGACGATGGAGCCATGCTGTTTTGAAAGATTTCAACAACTGGAATGATTCAGGAGATTTGGGATATAGTTCTTCAACTAAAAATGCTAATTTAAATGATAAAAAAAGGCAAAGTCAAGAATCACAGTTTAAGTAAGCAGATCATTATTCTGGTTAAATGTGACATTTTGTGCATTTTCCTTTTTGAACTTGTAAACTATTTGTTGTACCCCTATGTTACAGAATGGGAAGCCTTTTAGACTTCACTCCTTCAAATAATAAATCAAACAGCAGCAATATGCCTACAGCCAATATAATGCCTCAACCAGATACAATTGCATCTAGAGCTTCTACAGCCAAGTATCACTACCTGAAACAATCCAGGTATCTGCCAGGTTTGTAACAAAAAAAATCTATTCAGTTTATTTAAAATAGTGAAAATGGAAAAATAACTGGAGGGAATAAGAAGGAATGTTAGTTTTGAACTTGCAGCAAAATCAGACAGATTTAACTTGTACTGGAAGTTGGAACCAATTGGGAATACAGAATTCACTAGAATGTGCTAAAAATTGGAGTCTGATTTTAAGTATCATCCATTGTAAACTGTAAAAGACTAGAAAATCTACCACAAAATGTAGAGGGAAGTTATTCCCTTTTTTTGAGGGGGCGGGGGCATGGTGCAATTGTAACAGTCCAAGTCTTTTTGATCTTGCAGGAATAAATGCCAAGAGCACCCCACTTGCCAATGCAGGCAAAGATTTCAGTGCACATAGTCCCTGGGCCAATTCTAACCTTTCCAGTAAACCTTTAGGAGTAGTTGGAGGAGCTCTTCCCATCAACTGTACCAATGCAGGTACTGTAGTTACTTCATGTTTTATTATGGATGATACTTTTCAGTAAAAATAATTCTTGTGTTCAATGAGTCTTTCTTGTATATTCATAAAATAGTTGTGTATAGTTATACTATAGTTGATGAGTGAGCTTTATAAAGTGGCATGCGTATTGTAGATTAATTCTGAAGAGCCCTGATCGTGTTGGGTTGTGCTATTGCACTTGCATGGTGCATGAGCATTGGGAGCAGTGTTTGCTCTCATTGTTCTTTTTGTGCATGGTCTCTTTAAATTTGCTACGTGGTATCTCTTCCATCGGCAGGAGTTGGTGAGTGGCCTGCGAGGGACTTCACGATTGGTGCGCGGCTGCGCATCTCGGGAGAATTGATTGGGTGCATTTTGGTTTTAAGTCAAGTGAGGTGATGCATGTCTTACTCGTGATGATATTTTGTAGTTATTTTCAATTAGGATTTACTTCTCGTGAGACCATTTAATCTTTCCAGTAACTAGAATTGAAGTAAGCACCTTTCTCAAATTTTCTTGTACCAAGTAACGCCCCCTTCCAAGGATTAAAAACTTGAAAGCATAAGCTGTTTTAAATGGTTGCCAATTATCACAATTAGGTAAGGTGCTAATAAATCATTGAGATGCCCAAATAATTATCATTGTGAGTAAACCAAACTATCTATGTCTTGTCTTTTCCAACCCTTTCATGGGCAATGGCCCTATCCGAAGGTAAGAATGAGGATACCATATTCTACATTGTACTTCTATGGTATAAACCATTCTAGGGCTGACAGTGATCTAGCACCCTACTACTGTCTAACAATACCACTTTTGAGCTGATCACTGGAAACTGGATGAGGGGTCCTCCCTTTCCATGGAGCAGTTATTTGCCTCCACTCAGCATCTGTCTGATGGCACTGATAAGATCAGAAACTCAGTGATGGGGAATCACAGGAACCGACATCCTTGGGGGATTGTATTTCTTCTTCTCTTTCGGGAGGATGTCTATTGCCATAGGTACAGGAAAACTTATGTCCTTTTTTATATTTTTTTGTATTTTGGATCAAAAAGGCATCAATTCTGATGCATTAGGTATTTTTTAAACCAAATAGTGAATTTCTCATGTTATTACACACTGGTTGTCAAGACCAATTTGAATTTTCAGGTAAGCATAGTTAGAGGGTGGGGGATAATTGAACTAATGTGGGAGAATAGGAAGTAGGAGGGGTAGGGATAGGTGGGGTAGGGCAGTGTTATCCAATATGTTAGCCGCTAGCCACTTGTGGTGAATTGCATTTTTGATGAGTAAATAAAAATGACTAATAGATACCATTGTTGGATATGTGATCTCAATACTCATAAGCATGATAAGTGCAAATATATTTTACCTTTTGTGTCTTTGTTGATAAAATGGTAAGATGAAAAGCAGAGTGGCAGGTGTTTTTTTTATCATTGCGCGTGCTTTACTTCCTTTGTTGCTGCATATTGGTTATCTGCTAAAATGGTGTGCAATACAGGTGAAAACGATACACTTCAGCACCATGGAAACACCAGCTACATTGTGTGGATATTGGAGCTTCCATCATGGTCAGCTCAACTGATCGAAATAACTGCTCCAGGTCATTAGAACGGAGCAAGCCGAGCTGATAATGAGCAGCTCCAGCAGGGCGCATCATGGCAAAGGGCAAGCAGCATCTAACCACCTTCTGGATGGCGAGCAGGGGCGGGTCTGCCACAACTTCTGAAAGAAAAAATAAATAGAGGATTGAATAGATGTGACAAATCTAGCCATTTGCAGTAACAGTTTCTGTGAATAGTTCTTTTGGAGAGCTGACTGATGCACCATTGGAGCCTCCAGTCAAAAAATGGTCGAGATTGGGCAAAAATTGGATGAAAATTTCACGATAAGTGGAAAATTCAGTTTGCTGTTGTGGAAAGTGACGAGAAGCCGCTTTGCATATTGTGTACTAAGAAGCTTGCTGAGAATGAGGTGGTTAATTTGAAGAAACATTTTGAATATGTGCATTTTGAATTTGACAGGCAATTACCAATCATTTTGCATAAAAGAGTGCATGAAATTTCTCTACTGAAATCAACTCTCAATCGAAAACCGTTCTGAAAAAATTTCTCTCGTCTTCTGAACTTTTAGCTTTGGCCACTTGCAAAGCTACTTGGATTCTCGCACGAGAAAATAAACCATTTTCTGATGGAGAGGTGGTGAAAGAGATTATGGTGATCGGGACACTTTACTGGAGAACTATGAACTGAAAATCAAACACTGTTATCTAGAAAATTCGAGATTTGCAGTTGAGTCATCAGACAGTTTGTCGTAGTTTACAGGATCTGTCTGGTCGCATCAAAACTCAACTGAAAACTGAGCTGAAAGATTCTCTTGCATTTTAACTTGCACTGGATGAATCCTGCAACATTCGCGCCACTGCCTATTGGCGCAATTTGCTCAGCAAAACTTTGAACTGATCGAAGAGCTGTGGCATGTGGATCTGACATTTTGGCTGCAGCAAAACTTGATACCAGAAAGACTTGAGCTGAACCTGGACAATCTGGTGATGTTGCATCTACCATGATTGGTCAAAACTCTGGCTTCATTGCACTGCTCAATAAAATGTCTGAATGAGATTGGAAACACAGCAGTTACTGGTCTCCTCTCACTGTATAATTCACCAAGTTAGCCTTTGCACTCAGATGGCAGCAGGTGATTCATTGAAAGAGGCAATGGAAACTGCTTTAAATATTGTCAATTTTATCTAATGCAGAGGAATGTCCAATTCAAGTAAGTACAAAGGAAGATGGTGGTTGTTAAGAGACCAATCATCTCAGCCCTAGGACATTGCTGCAGGAGTTCCTCAGGGCAGTGTCCTAGGCCCAACTATCTTCAGCTGCTTCATCAATGACCACCTCTCCATCAAGGTCAGAATTGGGGCTGTTCACTGATGATTGAAGTGTTCAGCTCCACTCGCAATCCTCAGACAATGAACAACCCATGCCCACATGCAGCAAGGCCTGGATAACATCCAGGCTTGGGCTCATAAGTGGCAAATAACATTCACACCACACAAGCGTCAGGCAATGACCATCTCCAACAAGAGAGAATCTAACCACCTTCCATTGACATTCAATGGCATTACCATCACCGAGTCTGCCACCATCAACGTCCTCGGATGTCACCATTGACCAGAAATTAAACTGGCCCAGGCACATAAATATCGTGGCTACTACAGCAGGTCAGAGGCTGGGTACTCTGCAGCGATTGGCTCGCCTCTTGACTCGCCAAAGCCCCTCTACCACCTACAAGGCACAAGTCAAGAGTGTGCTGAAATATTCCCCACTTACTTGAATGGGTGCAGCTTCAACAACACTCAAGATACTCAATACTTTCTATGACTAAGCAACCTGCTTCATCGGCACCCAATCCACTGGTTTAAACATTCACTCCCTTCACTATCGGCATGCTGTGGCTGCAGTGTGTACTATCCACCAACACACTGCAGCAACTCGCCAAGGCTTCCTCAGCACCTCCCAAACCCACGACCTCCACCAGCTAGAAGGACAAGGGCAGCAGGTGCATGGGAACACCATTATTGCTCAGTCAAAATCCTGGAACTCCCTTAACAGCATTGTGGGTGCACTTTCACCACACGGATTGCAGCAGTTCAAGAATGCTCACTACCACCTTCTCAAAGGCAACGAGGGATGGGCAATAAATGCCAGCCTTGCCAGCGATGCCCACATCCTGAGAATGAATTTTTTTTAAATGTAAATGTGCAAAATGATCAGTTGAGCTGCTAAAAGAGACTGATGCCCCTTATTAGAAACATGTACTTCGTGAATGTGTGCTGGCTAAGTGTTGGAAAGGTTTGTCACATTGCTCGGAGATTGTCTTGACGAGAAAGCCAAACTGGATAACACTCAATTGAAAATTAAGCTTGGAAGTGTGATTTGTTCTCTCACCCCAGTTCATCCTGAATGAATTGAACTGAAAATACAAGGATAAAGAAAGACGGTTTGTGACCTTGTGTGCTATGTGTTAGAATTTCAGCAAATCGAAGAGCAGCACTTTGCGCAGTTCCTAAATTTGCAGCGATATGCAACTGAGCACGAGTTTTAGAAAGATCGCTATGCTGCTTGGCTTTGAAATTTGCTGGGAAAATTTGAGCAGTGATTTGCTGATTTTTAACACCATCAGTTTGGCCTATTAGTTTATGAAAGATCCATTCTGCTTTGACATTGGGAACTCTCAAAACCTAGTGGAACTGTTTTCTCTAGACAAACGTAGACTCGAGGTGGACCTACTGATGCTGCAAACTGCATACATGGCTGAGACCATCGCTATGCTGAAAATGTGGCAAAATCTCCATGAAGTGTGAAGAATTGCTGTTGCCATGTTTGGCTTAACATGTTGTACAAGTCAACATTCTCAACAATCACTCTGATGAAGTGAAAGTACTATTTGTAACTGCTAGACAAAAACCTAGAAGCTGTAGTAAGATGTACTGAGTCTGCAACACATGCCAGAATTCCAAACTCTGATAAAGACAACCAAGCCTTTCACTGAATGGTGTTGGATGTTTATTAAATAAATATACATGTGTGAAGTACATTTACCTGTATTGTCGGTGTACCCCAAGGTGTTTTCTGATTAAAATTAGTGCACCATAGCCATACCTATGGCTAGTTTTCTATTGGATAACACTGGGGTAAGGGAGAAGACCGTGCCAAGGAAGGGAAATTCAGATCATGTACATGTGTATATTTACTTAAACATTGTGAAAAACTTTGCAGTTTTTCTTTTTCACCCAAGTTTGGAAGATGAGCAGGGGAGTTCTCCCTGGTGTAGTGGCCAACATTTATCCCTCAACCAACATCTCTCTCTCTCTCTCTCTCTCTCTCTCTCGCAGGTTATCTGGTTGTTGGGTTAATAATGTTATTAGCTTATTGCTGTTTGTGGGACCGTGCTGTCCACAAACTGGCTGCTGCATTTCCTACATTACAACAGTGACTACACTTTTTAAAAGTATTTCATAAAGTGTTTTGGGACATTGTGAAAGGCACTATATAAATGCAAGTTCTTTTATTGGGGTGGGGGGATTGAGGCACTGAACATCTGGCCATCATGGAAGGGGAAAGACAGCTGGTGGAGGAGGGGGGCATTGTATCTGATGGGAATGTAGTCCGGCAAAGATGTTTACTGTAAAAGGAAAAATAAAGCCAGGTAGGGTAGCCTTTGAGGGTATCTGCAGCCATTGGGATTGACGGCCAGTAGCTGCATTGGAACGGGAAATGCAGCCAGATGGGGGGAGTGAAGGGTATAGAGGAGCCAAATTCTTATGCATCGGGGAAGTGGGGGTGAAATTTTGCTCAGTGGGGTAGAGCTTGAGGGCACTAAAATTGCTCAGTGGGATGGTGAGATTGGAGGACCTAATACTTTCTCAATAGAAGAATGGGGTTGAGGACTGGAAACTTGGTCAGTGTGTTGGGAAGGGGTGGTTAAATCATGCTGAACGAAGGGCTAGCTTGTAGTTGCAATTCCTGTGTTCATTTGGCAGCTGTCACATAGCAATAGGTTTGACCCCCGTTGTAATCAGTTGGTCGTGTAACATGTTTACATTGTATCTATAGGTGAAATACCATTAGAATCATGAAACCACTTGCAGTTTTTAATATAGTACAGCTAGCTACTACTTCTCAAAACACTCATCTTGACTTTGAGCTCTGTTTTCAACCTATTTTCCATCTCCACTTCACAAAGTTACAGGTGTCTTGAGCCTTGTTGATGCTGGACCATGGTCATTAATATGATTCAATAATCTAATTCATGTGAACAGGCTGAGAATTACTGCCAAAATTTTTGCTTGTAATTAGACACCCGTATTGTACTGATACAATGGCCCAGAAATTCGGCCGTTAACGGGAGAGTACGCAGTGTACTCACGCGTATTCGGTCCCGAAGTGCCGGTTTCCTGCATGCACGGGAAACCGGCACTTCCGATATTGCGAAGGGGGCGGTTCCGAAGTGAACCGCGTGCGCACTACAGGCTGTGCGCACGCAGCACACTTAGTTTTTTTTTCAGGTTTGAACGCGAGGGTAAGTATTGGATATTTTACACATGAAAAAAGCAGGCGTAAGACCCCCTTTTAACAAGGTAAGTAGTTAATTAAGTATTTTAATTTTTTTTCAACAGGTTTATTTTTTTAGAGACTTTAAAGAAAGGTAAGTTTATTTTTATAACTTTTAAAAAGAATTTAAATTTTTTTCAAATTTTAATTTTTGTTTAAAGTGGATAATTTATTTAACTAGTTATTTTATTAATGTGATTTTTTTTTTAAAATTTAATTGAGGTTTAGCTGTTCTTTTGGGGGCAAGTTGTATTCATAGTTTTGACAGTTCTTCTGTCAAAACTATGAATGAAAGATGGTGTGCTGCCATTGGCTCTAACTGGCCCATGTGATCCCAGAGGTCGCATCGAACGAACTGCACCTCTGGGATACGCACACACTGCGCGCCGGCAGCAGGGAGAGGCCCAGGAACTGAAGTTCGTGTGGGCCCGAACCAATACCTTTTAAACCCCCCCATTCTGCATTAATCAACATTACGAGGAGACTCTGTACTTTTGCCACATCTTATAACCTATGTCAAGGGGCTGAGGTATTTTTAAAGTGTATAATAAATTGGATCCATCAGATCTTGGGATTTGCTGTGGTAAATATTTTAATGTAGCCTCTTACCCATTCTCTCAGGAAGCTATATCGTACTATTGGCCTCAAAGCTGCCACATACTCCTCAGTTCGTATGAGACAAAATTTAGTGAAGTATGTTTGTCAATTAAAATCTAGAATCCTAGAGGCACCAAAGTGGATAATTGCAATGTCCCGTGACCTGGCGACTCTGAGACCTGGTTCAAATTCAGAATGTTGGGATGTCCGTTGTAAGTGCCCTATGTGGACTGAGTGAGAGAAGTTCCCAGTAATGGGACCCCATACCACTAAATCACCCATAATTGGCTGTCTCAATCTGTCATAACGATAACTGGTTTTGGTAAATATGAAAATTATGATTGATACTGTAAGGGTGCTCTTCTGAGGTTGAGCCAGAGGAGACAAAGCTTTAAAATAACAACACAAAATGCTGGAAAAACTCAGCAGGCCAGGCAGCATCCGTGGAGAGAGAAACCGAGTTAACGTTTCAGGTCGAAGACCTTTCGTCAGTTCTGACGAAAGGTCTTCGACCTGAAACGTTGACTCTGTTTCTCTCTCCACGGATGCTGCCTGGCCTGCTGAGTTTTTCCAGCGTTTTGTTGTTTCGGATTTCCAGCATCCGCAGTATTTTGCTATCGAGACAAAGCTTTAGTCTGGTGGTGATGTCTACACCTGATGATTCAAAATTGTTTTTTGCCGTAAAATAAATTGTTCTGATAATTTAAATGAAGTAACTTAATTAACACAGCAACATGGGCATTCAGTGCTTAAAAGAAAAATTGCATTTCATGACAAATCATTTCTGACTAACTTGATTGAATTCTGTGAGGTGAGACGGTTGACCAAGGTAGTGCAGTAGATGTATATAGACTTTTGGAAGGCATTTGACAAAGTGCCACACAGGAGGCTTGTTTAGAAGGTGGAAGCCCATGGAATTACAGGGACCTGTGATGTTATGTATGCAGAATTGACTCAGTGACAGGGAAAAAGAGGGTAGTGGTTGATGGATGTTTTTCAGACTGGGAGGTGGTTTGCAGTGGTGTTTCCCAAGGGTCAGTTTTGGGTCCATTACTCTTTTTAAAAACATTTTTATGAACGACCTAGACTGGTGTAGGGAGCAGCATTATAAAGCTTGCAGATGATACAAAACTTGACATCATTACAAAACTTAGCTACATCATTACATAAATTTAAAACAGAAATAGACAGTTTCCTAGAAGTAAAGGGAATTAAGGGTTACGGGGAGCGGGCAGGAATTTGGACATGATCTAGGTTCGATCGTCATGGTCCTGTGGGTAGCGTAGCGGGCCCAGGGGCCGTGTACCTGATCCTGCTCCTATTTCGTGTGTCCTATTCTGTTAGGTTCAGGAGATGGTTCTGTGATAGTAGATTGGCGGTTAGGATCAGATCAGCCATGATCTTATTGAATGGCGGAGCAGGCTCGAGGGGCCAATTGGCCTACTCCTGCTCCTATTTCTTATGTTCTTATGTAATGTAGTAGATAGTGATGAGGATAGTTGTAGACTTCAGGATGACTGACAGGATGGTGAAATGAGCAGGAGTATGGCAGATGGAGTTCAATCCAGAGAAATGTAAAGTGATGCACTTTGAGAGGACCAATATGGGAAGACGCTATACTATAAATGGCATGATTTTGATAAGGGTAGGTGAGCAAAGCGACCTTGGGATCCATTTGCACAAATCCTTATAGGTGGCAGGGCAAGTTGATAAGGTGGTTTAAAAAAAAATATGGGTTACTTGGGTTTATAAATAGAGCCATAGAACATAAAAGCAGAGAGATCATGCTAGAACTTTATAAATCACTGGTTAGGCCTCAGCTGGAGTATTGTGGACAATTCTGGGCACCACACTTTAGGAAAGATGTAAAGGCCTTAGAAAGGGTACAGAGGAGGTTTACCAGGATGTTACCAGGGATGAGGGACTTCAATTATGATGAGAGTTTAGAAAAGTTAGGACTCTTCTCTTTGGAACAGAGAAGGTTAAGAAGTGACCTAATAGAGATTTTCAAGATGATGAGAGGTTTTGATAGAGTAGATAGAGAAAAACTATTCCCTCTGGCGAGTGGGTCAATAACCAGAGGTCATAGATTCAAAATCATTGGCAAAAGATCGAGAGGGGAGTTGTGTTTTTCACTGAGTTGTCAGGATCTGGAACGCTTTACCTGAGAAGGCGGTGGAAGCAGATTCCATAAATAATTTTGAGTTGGACAGGTACTCCAAGGGTGAGGAATTTGCGGGGATGTGGTACTAAGCACGACTGCTCTTTCAAGGAGCCAGCACGGAACAAATTGCTTCCTTCTGTGCTTTAAGTTTCTATTATTATATGAATTAAGAGGAGTAGACTTTATCTCGGGTCCTTGATTCCAACACTGATCCCAAACCAACGTCCTTCACTTTAATGCACACAAAATTCACTGAAAAGTACAAGTTAAGAAAAAAATCCTGTAACTATTATGGTGAAAAATTAGGCTCTTCGTTCTTGCTTAAGTAAAAATGTAATTTTTTTTTCTATCGTGAGGAGCTACCACATATACTTTGACTTTTTTTTCAGGTTATGCAACCAGCACTGATGCCTCTGGAGGATACACAGCGTCATTTCTTAAGAAAGAAGTTGGATCTGCTGGCCAAAGAATGCAATTAGCACCAGTTGTCAAAACTGATTCTAGTAAGTAGAGAAGACCTGTTCAATTGCACTACATGCACCTTTCAGTTAATCTTCCTAGAATATTCTTTGCGCAACTTTTTCTGTGCACTTTCTCTCTTCCCTCCCCTCTTGGGGATATGGTCTCGCAGGTGCTTCAATACTTCCCCCAAGTGACTGTTCTTCATGTGTCAGCCTAGACAGTGTCAGTAAGCTATTTGACTCTAAGGCATCAAGGCCAAGCTTGCTCCGGTCCTTGCCTGATGTCCACACGTTTTCAGCTGGAGTCACTGGATAGCGAGTAGGAGCAGGGATGCTCCCCTTTTTTCCATTGCTTCCCTAACCCAGGGGAACCTGCCTCCACTTTGACTGAGATCAACTGACTCAGCATCGATCAGGGATTGAACCGAGGATCTTGGTGACATGTATGGCTCTATTACTTGCTACCTTTAAAGCAAATAGCAATGCAACATTAAGTTCTGACTAATGTAAAGTTTTATTTTTATTTGTATATTCATCGAGATAATTCTGCTACTGCCAATGAACTACAGTTTTTGTATTTAGGTAAATTTACTTTAGTGTGGGAAATACTGCAAGCTTAATTGTAGTTTTAGTGTAGCATCACATCAGAGGCTGATGAATGAGTTAAAAGGTATCTATCATACAAGGAAACTATTATAAGGGATATCCTTTGCAAGAAGAATATTAACAGAAAAGCTTCAAAGTAACAGAACAGCAATTTACACATTCACCTTTTTCTACAGATTATTCATCTTGGAAATCCAACCGATCACAATTGGGATGTCAACCATACAATTCTTCAAGCAAGAGCATCAGTGGGTTAATGCCACGTCCCCCTCCAATCCATCCAATACATGGGCGAATTGACTGGTCTTCCAAATATGGAGGACACAGATAAAAATGGATGTAAATAACATTCAGCTACTACTCAGTGGTATTGGTTTCTTCATAACACCTTCTGAATATCAATTTTTCTGATTGAAAAATTGCCACATTGAAATAAATAGTTTCATCTTTAAAACACCCGAACAATTGCTGTTGGGGCTGGTTAGGTTTGTTTCCATTAACAGTTGGTGTTTGTCCACACTTCTGAAGAAAGATATTTTTGCAAGAGCTTTTCTGAAAATTTGCTGGTTAATAGTAATTTAATGCTTTTTACACTTTTCTACTTCTGTATATATTGTGTAATGTATATAACAAGTATCAGGGTTTTTTTTTTAAAGTGTAATGTATTAAGTATTTTGTTAAAGGACAGGGTGACAGTAGACACATGCAGATCTTTTTGCATATGAAAACTAGCATTTAAAGGATATACTCTGACATGCAGGCGCACTAAGTGTGAGTCATTGAAATTTGCCTGTGGCAATTGAGCAGGAAGGCATTTATTTTTCTAAGGTTTTTTGGGGAGAATTTATTACAAAGTGTGAAGAATCCTCATGTTGTAGCAAACACATTGAGTCGTCTCCATTTATAAAAAAAAAAAATGAGTGAATAATATTTTACTCACTTTCTTTGTCTTTTGCACATCATTCCCTTTCTTGGGAATAGACTGTAGACCTGCTCCCAGGCCTCTCGATGCTACTCTGTAACTGGCTAACAAGAAATGGCCCAGTGGCCTGCTGAGTTTCCTTCCTTTGTACCCAGTGGAGAAGTGCCTTTCTCTAGTGGTACAAGAGATACAATGAATCTACCGCATGGAAAATTCTGACCACAAACCTGTATCCTGCCACTAGATGGCACAAGCACATTGGCGCTACAGTGTCCTGTACCACTGTCCATCTCTGTTCCTCCCTCTTCTCTCTTTCCCCCCCCTGCCCCCAAATAATTTTCAGCTGGCATTGAAAATACATTGTAGAGAATTACTTTGAGAAGTATTAGTTTATGATGTTCTAAGTCATTTTTGTGTTGAGCAATAATGGATGTACACATGTCTTGGACTATTTTTTTTTGTAGGCTGTGCAACTAATGGGCCGAGCCAAATATAAAGTGCATCAGTATTCTACTTTACTTGTATTTACCTGGCAAGACAGGCTCACAAGTGCACTCAAGATTTTAGTTGCATTTTAAAAATTCTCCAATATATTTTATTCCCATTTTCTTCTTTAGAGCCTCCCAGATTGAGGGTATTGCTCTGACCATCTTCAATGCTGTGTTGTGGCTAGTCACAAATTCTTTACTTTCCCTTCTCCACTCAAATCACTTGCATCTCATGTCTGTTTAATGCTGAACCAAATGGCCTTTCCATGGATTTGGGTAAAGTTCAAATTGCAAAGGACAGTCACCGCTGGCGCTAGAGCCTGGGTCTTCTGGTCTGCAGTGTAACATCAGTTCCAGTGTTCAAATAAAGCATGATTGAATGGTCGTCACTGCATTTCTTTTGTGGAGAGTTTGGAGACCACATTTTTCCTGAGCTCTTCCATTATATAAACTTTGTTCATGAATTCCAGTTGTGTACGTGTGTGTGTGGGGGAGTGCCCATTTACTTTGCTGTCATTTCTTGGAAACCTTTCCACTATTTTGGAAAAAAAAAATGATGCTTCTGACTGTTGCATCAGCCATTTTAACCTATAGCATGTGATGAGTTGCGCTATAGTAGTCAAATCAAAATGCATTATAGCAATGCAGGAAATTGCATTTTTGTTAAATGAGTATCATTTGTGCTCAATATTCTCCATTTTAGAGTTTTAATGTGGCTAAAAATTACTGAGTCAAATTTTCTATAATTATACAGTGCCATTAATTTGGAAGAATTACTGTTGTAACAAAACTGTTCCTTGGATCAACCTAGGTATCCTAGTTGTATTAACATTAAAATTATTAGTTTTAATTGCTAGTCTCCAGTTTTCTTCTCGGAGACCTAAACGTCTAAGAATTGGCAGTGAATCAATGTGAAACATTGAATACCACATACTTTGTTTAATTTTGTCTTTATATTCTCCAACTGCTTGTTAGTTTTTGAGTTTGTATGTAGGTATGTCAGGTAAGCTGCCTACATCCAATCATAAAGGTTACAGATTACACTAGATACTATTCTAAGTAACACCTGTATCTTTTCAAACTTTTGTATGACCCTTTCACTTGGTTTTGTGGTCAATAACACTATAGTAAAATTGTGACCTTCAAGTTATCTATCTGCATGAACTTTTCACCTTTTTGAATTTTCATGTTTGAAAATATTAGTGGAATGGTATAATTTTGCTGATTAGTTGTTACCACATATTGCCATTGGCCATAAGAACAGAGAATAAATCCCTTTTTTGACTTTAGAGCAGGATAAACATCCTAGAAATTATGTCGAAGTTAACTTTTTATGTATATAAATTTAAATTTGTGGCCATAAGTCTGGAGAATAAATTTATTTCTTCGATTGGGGGTGGATAGACATATAATGGAAATTGCAGCCATTGTGTTAATTTTATCTATAAACATTTGACCCCATGTATTTTCAAATTATCAAGCACAAGATTTGAGTGAAACCACTAATATGACCCAGAATTTGCTGGAGCAGGGCATCTCGTAGCATTCCACGTTAGTTAGACTTTTCCCCCTCGCCCTTCAGCTCAAAAATGTTTCGCCTGATAGATTGCTGGCAGTGTGAGCTGATAACTGGGCATCTGAGACCCCAGTGAACAACGGGATCAACAGTCTATCTCGTTAACCAATGAATTTTAAGGATTGAGAAAGAAACAGAGAACGGCAGAGAAGGAGGGTGAATTAATGAATCAAATCAGGTACAGAAAGAAAGATTGGATTGAGAGGAAAAAAGAGACAAAGGAGAAGTAAATTTAAAAAAAAAAAAAAATCTCAACTTGCTACCTATAGAGTAAGACTCCACAATTTCAATTGTTCCATTTCTGGCCGGAGAGGTTGACATTGCAGGAACATAAATCGCCTCATTAAAAAGTTACTTACACTTAATTACTAGCCCTAACTTTCTAGGGAGTTTAATGGACAATTAATGTACAAATGCAACAAATTCACTGGGTGGCTCTTCCTTGCCACAAGTTGCCGCACAATTTACACAACGGCAAGTGCCATTAAACTTGCTGTTATTCTGGGCCAATATATAGAGGTGGAAATATCCTCCGGAATTGCCTAAGCAGACATTTAACTTTGCTTGTCGAGGGCAACAGACTGAATCAATCTATAATGGTGGATTCTTTGGTCTAATTGCCATAAGTTGATGTGTGCTTGAGAAATGCACATCATTCTAATGGTTTGGGTTGTGCCACAAGATTGCAGGCTGCAGGTTCAGACTTGCGACTTTCCCCATAGTGAATTCCTGGTTCATTTGTTAAAAGCTTAAAGACCAAACCCTTTGTTACAAGAGATGAGTTGACCTGAACTCGATTGCTTTCTAACAGTCAGTTGCAGATCATAACTCTGATTTTGTTGAACTGTAGAAGTTTACAGCATGGAAGGAAGCCATTAGGTCCATAATGTTTGTGTTGGCTCTTTTTGCTAATACCGCTGCAAATAAATGTTCAGTTTCCCCTTCGAAGCATTTCTTGCTCCAACAACCCTCTGCATAAATAATTTGACACAAGCTCACTCTCAGTAATAATTTTAAATTGATGACACTTCATTGTGATTCCTCAACCAGAAAAACTCTCTCCCTATTGACTGTCAAAACCCTTCATAATTCTAAAAATCTTGTCATTATCATATTGCCTTCTCTACATGTTTTTGGTATCCGTGATGACGCAACTGCTATTTTTTTTGGGGAGGCAACACAAACCTACTTGAAAGAGCTATCTGCGAAACTGCGCCAAACTGATCTTGGCCAGCGCTTAACCAGTAAGAGAATAATAGTGGAGGTGCATCCATCTCGTGCACCCATATGATCCTATTCCAGAGTTTGTGAAGTTCATAGAACCATAGAAGTTTATGCACAGAAGGAGGCCATTCGGCCCATCGTGTCTGCCAGCTGAAAAAGCTATCCAGCCTAACCCCATTTTCCAGCTCTTGGTCCCTAGCCCTGTAGTCCACGCAGTTTAAGTGCATATCTAAGTACTTGTTAAATGTGATGAGGGTTTCTGATATACTAGGAATTTCTTACCAGCTGCCAATCTACACAAGAATTGCCTTCTGTTGATCTCTGCTCCAACAATATTGCACTCCTTCAGACTACACCAGTGTCAGCCTACCATATGTGTTTGTCTTGGAGTGGGGTTCAAACTTTGACTTCAAAGCCAAGAATTCAGCCCAGCAGAATCGACCTAACTCTTATCAGTTTCAGTTCCACTTTATAATGTAACTTTGGGGCACCAAGCAGCTCGAATGGAAAGAAAGGGAAGGGAGAAAGACTTCCCCTAGTCCCTAAGAATTGAGAAGTTGTGAAACCTGCAGTCGGTTGAGGCTGGCGATGATGGTCTACATGTGAAGAGTTTATGTGCCACCTTCAGGATCACGCTGTGTGCCTGAGGGAGGAGGGTTATTACATGTCTCCCATTCCCTGAAGATGCAACACTCCCATCCAGAAAGGCTCAGATACCGAGTTTGAATTTGCCTCTCGGTCCACCTTATCAACAGTGCGGACCCACCAGAGAAGTATCGTCAGATCAGGCCACCTTTCCTGGGCTAACTGCACTTTATTCCTGTGTGGTAGATGCACTCAATGAATTGATGCACCTCTGCCCCAGGAATGAGGGCCGAGCCCATCCAGGGAATCCACCATCTCACTGGAGGTGGAGTCCGTGTCGTCAACATCCCCAACAGACTTATGATCCTCTTTAATATCAACATTAGCTGACCCCTCCAATTAGAATCATACAGCACAGAAGGAGGCCATTTGGCCTGTTGTGTTTGTGCTGGCTCTTTGGTAGAGCTATCCAAGTAATCCCACTCGCCTGTTCTTTCCCCATAGCCCTGTAATTTTTTTTTCCCTTCCAAGTATTTATCCAATTTTCTCTTAAGTTACTATTGAATCTGCTTCTACCAGCCTTTCAGGCAGTGTATTCCAGATCATCATAACTCTGTTTAAAAAAAAAAAAAAAAAAAATTTCCTCATGTCGCCTCCGGTTCTTTTGCCAATCACCTTAAATCTGTGTCCTCTGGTTACTGATCCTTCTGCCACTGCAAACAGTTTCTTCTTATTTACTCTAGCAAAACCTTTCATGATTTTGAACACCTCTATCAAATTTCTTCTTAACCTTCTCTGCTCTAAGGAGAACAATCGCAGCTTCTCCAGTCGCTCCATGTAACTGAAGTCCCTCATCCCTGGCACCATTCTAGTAAATCTCTTCTGCATTACCTTCTCCGGGGCAATTCGGGATGGGCAATAAATGTTGGGCTTGCCAGCGATGCCCACAGCCCGTGAACGAATAAATTAAAAAAAACATGAAAAAAAGTTTTTCCTCATCTCCCCTCTGGTTCTTTTGCTAATTACTGTAAAACCCTGTTGGTTGGTTGGTACATTTCATTGACTCCGTCCCTATCCCTAGCTGCTACCTTTCTGCCAGAATCCTGCACTTTAGCAGCATGCAGAGGGACTATAGCCAATTTCTGAGCCGAAGTCTACCCAGGGATGTTGGGAGCCTGCACACCACTAAGATTTTTATTCTTTGGCCATTGCTTTTTAACCGAGGGACGTTCCTCCCTCTCTCCAGTAGAGGGCGTGACTGTCCCTGTCTTTGACACCGGCAGTGGTGATGGAGAGCTCATAGTGGAGGCGGCAAAGGCCAGGGCAGCGCTCTTTTGTGACTGTATCATCTTCTATAATGGGGCGGCAGTAGTGGAAATGGGAGGAACACCAGCCCGGGCCACTTTTGATGTTTTAGCAGCCTGTACAATGTCCCAATTTTTCTGGATGTGCTGCGTCTACCTATTTTCTTTCTGCTTATTTGTTTCTCTCGTCACATCTCTTGCCCCTTCCTTTCTGCAGCCTCTACATCTCATGAATCTCTTCTCCCCTCCCTGCCACAGTACCATGCTTTTGCTGCTAGCACATACTGGAATGTCGGATGACCACATTCAGCGTTAGTAGCTGAACTTTACCAGTGACAAAATATGCCTCACTGTTCCAGCTGTGGAGCCACTTGGCTTGTTTTGGTGCAGGCAGGATATTACATGCACCAGTGCCACTGGACATACCGAATGAGAACACCCAGCTTGAGGGGGAAAGGCGATAACAGTCTCGGGTCTGAGGACTTTATATAATGTGAAAGTAGAACACCATGTGCAGAGCTGGTTACCTACATGTGCCATGGTGACACTTTAATACGTGCTATGCATGTGGTTTCCCCTCAAGCAATCAACATGGATTGCCCCAGACAACAGTCCCAGCGTATTTTAACTTTGTGCCTCATTAGAATCTCACAGGTGGGTTGCCCACCCGATTTGCAGCCCAGCCAGGAAACTCACCCACATCTCGAGTGCAATTTCCTAGCGGGTCGGCCAGAGGCCTATTTAAAGCGGTAATCACCTCTTAAAGCGAGGTTATATTTGACTGTCGGATAAATTTTGGGAAAGCGTTAGAGATGTTGAGGAAACAAGCCCGCAAGGTCTCGAGCCTCCCTGGAGGTTCTGCTGGAAGAGGACGGAAGTTCTTTTTCCAGCCAGTGGCAGGAAGATCCCAAAACACCTGGTCCACCAGGCATGGAGAGACATTGCACAGGATCATCACCACAGGAACTGGATGCAGTGTAGTAAACACTTCAATGACCTCAAATGAGTAGCAAGGGTGAGTACAACTCTTTATTTCTCCATCTCCATCTCTCTCAACAACAAATGGCACTTGTCCTTTCCCCCATCCCCCACCACTCTCAACAATTCACTCCCTTCCATCACATCCTTCACCACCCAGCACAAGGCCACATTATACCATATATTAGCAAGGGACATAGACTTGAAGCTTGGTTAACAGACAAAACAGAGAGTAGGAATAAATGGGTCATTTTTGGGTTGGCAGGCTGTTACTAATGGGGTACTGCAAGGATCAGTGCTTGGGCCTCAGCTATTTACGATCTATATTCATGACTTAGATGAGGGGACCTGTAATGTATCCAAGTTTGCTGATGATACAAAGCTAGGTAGGAAAGTAAGTTGTGAGGAGGACGCAAAGAGGCTGCAAAGGGATAGAGACAGTTAAGTGAGTGGGCAAAAACGTGGCAGATGAAGTATAATGTGAGGAAATGTGAAGTAATCCACTTTGGTAGGAAAATTAGAAAAGCAGAATATTTTTTTAAAGGTGAGAGACTGGGAAACATTGGTATTCAGAGGGACCTGGGTGTGCTTGTACACGACTTACAGAAAGTTAACATGCAGGTACAGCAAGCAATTAGGAAGGCACATGATATGTTGGCTTTTATTGCAAAAGGATTGGAGCATAAGAGTAAAGAAGTCTACTGTAATTATATAGGGCCTTGCTGAGACCACACCTGGAATACTGTACAGTTTTGGTCTCCTTACCTAAGGAAGGTTCACTAGACTGATTCCTGGGATGAGGAGAGATTGAGTAGACTAGGCCTATGTTTCCTAGATTTAGAAGAATGAGAGGTGATCTCATTGAAACGTATAGGCTTGATAGGGTAGATGCTGGGAGGATGTTGCCCCTGGCTATGATCCAAGATGGCTCCTGGGCTGGCTGCTCTTCTCTTCAACTGCATCCTTGGCCATCCTTTGCCCTTTCTTTCCCCAATTTCCTTTCTTCCATTGTTTAAGGTACCCTGGCTCTGGCATTTCAGCCCAAACTACAAGTTCAAACTACAAGTTTAAAGCTACCCCTGCAGAGTCCACTGTCCATCGCCCAACCCTGCGTGTCTTTGTTCTCACTGAGCTCCTTCAACTGCTGGAACTCTGCTGAAATTTGACTTCCATCACTTGGATTCCTCTACCAACAGGACTACGCTGCTCTACTGACTACACTGTTTGACTCAGCTGCTGTAACCCTACTCTGCTCTGCTATTCAGTCGCTTCAAGTTTTAAGCTGCTGAATTCTTTTCTCAAGTTGGTTTCCAATCTCCTGGACTTCTCTGACCATCTAGACTACGTTTTTGCTTTGAACTACACTGGATTACACCACTATGCTTCTGCACTGGATTACACTGTAAGACTTACCTGCTGTGTCTCTAACTCTGCTGCTTAAAGATTTTTTAATAAAATAACTTTTAAACTGCGGCTGTGTCTCTGCTGAATTGTTTCGACTGATTTTTCAGCTTTGTTGGCTTCTGGTTAGCAGCTGCTGTTTCACTTGCTGTCCGGTCACTCGTTCTGCTGGTTTTTCAGCTTTGCTGGTTGCTGGCTTGTGGTTTTACATTTTCTCCGCTGCTTTTATCTACGGTGACCTCCAACTTGCGTCAATTTTGCCATCATCTTTCTGCACCACTACCGGCTCTCACTCCTACGGCAACAACCTCCATCCTTGAACTCTCTAACCTCCAAATAGCTTCTGCACTTCACTCCACCTGTCTCTGAATTTGGATAGTGGTTCGTTGATGCTCCTTGCCGGCTCCATCCTGCTTATGTCGGCTTTGTCCCTCCATGGGACCTCTGACTTTGACCCTGGTCTCCCTACTATTGTCTCCAACCTATTCCCTGCTACCAGGAAATATGTATCACATTAATGTAACCTGAGCTTTTCCCTGTGTCTATTCGCGTGTGCACTTTGGCTGCCCGTCCGAACCCGAGCCGTTCATTTCTTTTTCCACTGTTTTTCTCCCCCTTTTTCCTTTTCTCTCTATCCCTTCCTGACCGCTCTCTCCTGTTGTCATGCCTCCTTTCATCTCTCCTCTCTGGGATACTCTGCCCTCCCAAAACCCTACCCCAATCCTTCATTACTCTTCGACCTTCCTACTCTCCTGCCGCCGTCCCAGGCTTGACTCCCTCTTAGATAAGCCATTCGCCGCCAGATCTAGCTGGACTACATAAAGCATTATTTGGTCCTGCTCTCGTCTGCCAAAATTGCTCACTATTCCAGAATCATTCTGGAATGCAAAGATAACCCCCGGCTTCTATTTTCCACTGCTAACCGTCGTCTTAAACCCCTCTCCCCTGTCTCCTCCACCCTCACCCCCGACAACAAGTGTGAGGAGTTCATGGAATTCATTGTCTCTAAGATTGAGACCATCCGTTCAGCTGCCTCTGCCACTTCCTTTCTTTCCCTTAGCCCACTGGGCCAAACTTCCTCTAAGGTTCCCCCCTGCCCTAGCCCTGAACTCACATCTTTCTCCAGTTTCTCTTCGATTCTCCCTCATGATCTCTCTGTGCTCATCTTGTCCATAAGACTCACTTCCTGCTCCCTCGACCCTATTCCCACCAAACTGCTGACCACCCAACTTCCTTTTCTGGCTCCCATGTTAACTGACATTGTTAACGGTGTTCTCTCCTCAGGTACTGTCCCCCTCTCCCTCAAATCTGCCGTCATCACCCCTCTCAAAAAGAACAACCCTTGACTCCTCCGTCCTTGCAAACTACCGCCCCATCTCCAACCTCCCTTTCCTCTCAAGTCCGTGAACGTGTTGTTGCCTCCCAAATCCGTGCCCACCTTTCCCGCAACTCCATGCTTGAATCCCTCCGATCAGGTTTCCACCCCGTCACAGTACCTAAATGGCTCTCCACTTGGCAACATCATCCAAAAATACAGTGTCAGTTTCCACATGTACGCTGATGACACCCAGCTCTACCTCACCACCACTTCTCTCGACCCCTCCACAGTCTCTAAATTGTCAGACTGTTTGTCCGACATCCAATTCTGGATGAGCAGAAATTTTCTCCAATTAAATATTGGGAAGACCCATTGTTTTCGGTCCACGCCACAAACTGTTCCCTAGCCACTGACTCCATCCCTCTCCCTAACATCTGTCTGAGGCTGAACCACACTGTTCGCAACTTTGGTGTCATATTTGATCCTGAAATGAGTTTCTGACCACATATCCGCAGCATAACTAAGCCCGCCTATTTTCACCTCTGTTACATCTCCCGTCTCCACTCTTGCCTCAGCTCATCCGCTGCTGAAACCCTCATCCATGCCTTTGTTACCTCTAGACTTGACTATTCCAATGCATTCTTGGCTGACCTCCCACATTCTACCCTACGTAAACTTGAGGTCATCCAAAACTCGGCTGCCTGTGTCCTAACTCGCACCAAGTCCCGTTCACCAATCACCCCTGTGCTCGCTGACCTACATTGGCTCCCAGTTAAGCAATGCCTATATTTCAAAATTCTCATCTTTGTTTCCAAATCCCTCCATGGCCTCGCCCCTCCCTATCTCTGTAATCTCCTCCAGCCCCACAACCCCCTGAGATATCTGTGCTCCTCCTAATTCTGCCCTCTTGAACATCCCTGATTATAATCGCTCAACCATTGGTGGCCGTGCCTACTGTTGCCTAGACCCTAAGCTCTGGAATTCCCAGCCTACGCCTCCCTACCTCTCTTTCCTCCTTTAAGATGCTCCTTAAAACCTATCTCTTTGACCAAGCTTTTGGTCATCTGCCCTAATTTCTCCTTATGTGGTTCGGTGTCAAATTTTTTGTCTTTAATACTCCTGTGAAGCACCTTGGGACATTTTACTATGTTAAAGGCACTATATAAATACAAGTTGTTGTTGTTGTTCTGGCTGGGGAGCCTAGAACTAGGGGTCACAGTCTCAGAATAAGGAGTCAGCCGTTTAAAGCTGAGATGAGGAAAAATGTCTTCACTCAAAGGGTTGTGAACCTTTGGAATTCTCTACCTCAGAGGCCTGTGGATGCTCAGTCATTGAGTATATTCAAGACAGAGATCAATAGATTTTTGGATACTAATGGAATCAAGGGATATGGAGATAGTGCGGGAAGGTGGAGTTGAGGTAGAAGATCAGCTTGAAGGGCTGAATGGTCTACTCCTGCTCCTATTTCTTATGTTCATTACAAACACACACGCACCTCTTCCTTTCTCCCACTAGCACCACTCTCTTCTCACACAGAAGCCTTTGCAGAATCACCAACTTCTCTCATGGCTCCTTCCTCAAATTTCAGACCCCACACACCTGCTTTCAATTCAATACCTGCCGATCTGGATTGCCTCTTGCTTCTTCTCCCTGTCACCAGCAGCCCAACACATCTGCACTGTTCTTTGCAGGAGACACTCATCAATTCTCTCTCTCTCTCTCTGTAAGTGTGTCTTTGATGTAGGGAAAGATTTGAATAGATTTTTTCTGTGTTTATATTGTGAATTCTGGGAGATTCTCTCACAGCTACCTTACCTGAAGAAGGAGCGAACAGCTCCGAAAGCTTGTAAAATTAAATAAATCTGTTGGACTATAACCTGGTGTTGTGCGACTTCTGATTTCTGTAAGACAAGACAGTGGGCAACACCTGGTAGAGGAGTTAGATCGAAGGAGGACCACCCAACCTCATGGTGCTGTCAAAGTTGGAGGAGCGAGCACTGGAGATCAGTAACCCCTCCAGAGATGCTGGTAAAGCACAGAAAAGGACCTCCGCGTGAAGGCCCCACCATCACAGAAACCAGTCTTCAGCCAATTCGATTCACTCCACATGATATCAAGAAACGGCTGAGCGCACTGGATACAGCAAAGGCTATGGGCCTCGACAACATCCCACCTGTAGTGCTGAAGACTTGTGCTCCAGAACAAGCACTGGCATCTACCCAACAAAATGGAAAATTGCCCAGGCATGTCATGTCCACAAAAAGCAGGGCAAATCCAATCCAGCCAATTACCGCCCCATCAGCCTGCTCTCAATTATCAGCAGAGTAATGGAAGGGGTCGTCGACAGTGCTATCAAGCGGCACTTACTCACCAATAACCTGCTCACTGATGCCCAGTTTGGGTTCTGCCAGGACCACTCAGCCCCAGACCTCATTACAGCCTTGGTCCAAACATGGACAGAACAGCTGAATTCCAGAGGTGAGGTGAGAGTGACTTCCCTTGACATCAAGGCAGCATTTGACTGAGTGTGGCATCAAGGAGCCCTAGTAAAACAAGTCAATGGGAATCAGGGCAAAACTCTCCACTAGCTGCAGTCATACCAAGCACAAAGGAAGATGGTTGTAGTTGTTGGCGGTCAATCATCACAGCCCCAGGACATCGCTGCAAGAGTTCCTCAGGGCAGTGTCCTAGGCTCAACCATCTTCAGCTGCTTCATCAATGACCTTCCGTCCATCATAAGGTCAGAAGTGGAGCTGTTTGCTGATGATTGCACAGTGTTCAGTTCCATTCGCAACTCCTCAGATAATGAAGCCGTCCATACCCGCATGTAGCAAGACCTGGACAACACTCAAGCTTTGGCTGATAAGTGGCAGGTAACATTCGTGCCACACAAGTGCCAGGCAATGACCATCTCCAACAAGAGAGAGTCTAACCACCTCCCCATGACATTCAACAGCACTATCATCATTGAATCCTCCACCATCAACATCCTGGGGGTCACCATTGACCAGAATCTTACTGGACCAGCCATATAAATGCTGTGGCTACAAGAGCAGGAAGAGGCTGGGTATTCTGCAGCGAGTGACTCACCTCATGACTCCCCAAAGCCTTTCCACCATCTACAAGGCACAAGTCAGCAGTGTGATGGAATACTCCCAACTTGCCTGGATGAGTGCAGCTCCAACAACACTCAAGAAGCTCGACGCCATCCAGGACAAAGCAGCCCACTTGATTGGCACCCCATCCACTCCCTCCACCACCGGCGTACCGTGGCTGCAGTGTGTACCATCGACAAGATGCACTGCAGCAACTCACCAAGGCTTCTTCGACAGCACCTCCCAAACCTGTGACCTCTTCCACCTAGAAGGACAAGGGCAGCAGGTACATAGGAGCATCACCACTTGCAAGTTCCCTCCAAGTCACACACCATCCTGACTTGGAAGTATATCGCCGATCCTTCATCGTCGCTGGGTCAAAATCCTGGAACTCCCTCCCTAACAGCACTGTGGGAGCGCCTTCACCACACGGACTGCAGCAGTTCATTAAGGCGGCTCACCGCCACCTTCTCGAGGGCAATTGGGGATGGGCAATAAATGCTGGCCTTGCCAGCGACGCCCACATCCCATGAACGAATAAAAAATAGATTAATTTTTCTTTTGTGTGTGTATATGTTTTTACCCCTTCCCTTTACCTCGCTCTGTTCTTTCTTATAAACTGTTCATCTGTAATATTTTCTGCTTCTGATGAAGGGCAATTGTCTGAAATGCTAACTTTGCTGCTTTCTGCAGATGGTACCTTCCAGTAGTATCTGGTTATCGGCTGCCTCCATGGTTTGTGCTCACAGCTGCCCTCATGTGGACAATGAGTAAATAGCACTTTTATTTTCCTGCTGTGATGCCAGCATGAATTCTTCTTAAACTAATTATTTATATTGAATGCTCAAACCAATTTCCCGGTGGAATCTAAGCCAACAACCTGACTTCAACATTAATTGGGCACCTTTATTTCAGGGAAGAGGCCATGGCGACTGTTGAGAGGAATAGAAGGATCACACACAGGCATTTTCCCAGAGGCTGATCTCAATTTAAGGCTGTCCACGGGAGAAATCTGTCAGACACTCAACTCCGTCTACCCCATGCTCTCCCTACCCTCATGGTGATTGTACCACATGAATGCAAAGACATAAACAAGGCCCATTACTCTCTCCGTGTATCCTTCACTTGAAAAATATCTCGTGAAGCTCAAACCAAAACCTCTCTTACACGAGATAAGGGCTCATGGGGTTTGGGGGTAATATATTAGCATGGTAGAGGAGTGGTTAAAGGACCGAAAACAGAGAGTAGGAATAAGCAGGTCATTTTCAAGTTGGCAGGCTATTACTAGTGGGGTGCTGCAAGGATCAGTGCTTGGGCCTCAGCTATTTACAATCTATATTAATGACTTAAATGAACGGACCGAGTGTAATGTATCCAAGTTTGCTGACGATGCAAAGCTAGGTGAGAAAGTAAGCTGTGAGGAGGACACAAAAAGTTTGCAAAGGGATGTCGATAGGTTAAGTGAGTGGGCAAGAAGCTGGCAGATGGAGTATAATGTCGGAAAATGTGAGGTTATTCACTTTGGTAGGAAGAATAGAAAAACAGGTGCGATCTCTGTGACGAGAAGTTTACCTTTCTCAATGTGCATTTGATGATAGAGCTGTGTAATGGGAATCCCCAGTGAAGAGCTGCAGTGATGTCAACAAGCTGTCTAAGCAGCCAATCACATTGAAGAATTCTCACAGACAGCAAACCAGGAAATGAAAAGTACTGAATTATCTGCTCTTTGTAAAAATGTTACAGAGAGCAAAATAAAGATTGGGATATACTGGAGATAAGGTAGAAGCTGAAATATCATGAACAACCTTTAAAAAAATGTAAATTCTAATTTTTATCACAATGGAGAAATTTGACACTCTACAAATATAAAAATTCACAGAACGGTTGGTGAGCAGTCAATACGTTGTTAAAACCCCAGTTCCAACAAGGCTTAACATTTAATGGGGTATTTAACAGCGATATTAGTGCAGAATAGCTCAAGTTTTCATCAGTTCCACTGATTTCTGATTGTCGGCTATGTGGGATAGGGAGGGGACTGTGGTGGTCCACAGCGCAGCCTGTGTCGGAGCAGTGAATGACTGACCGCAACTTCAGGATTTCTGCATTTAGATGCGCATGTGCTAAATCCTGAACTTCCGGTCAGTTTCAGAGGGGTAGTGAAGGTGAACGTTGACAGTTCACTGTCATTACCCACTGCAAAATCCAGACCATTATTTTTTAAATGGTGAGAAACTATTAAATGTTGGTGTTCAGTGGGATCTGGGTGTCCTTGTGCACTGAACACAGAAAGTTAGCATGCAGGTACCGCAAGCAATTAAGAAGGCAAACGGTATGTTGACTTTTATTGCAAGGGGGTTGGAGTACAAGAATAAGGAAGTCTTGCTACAATTGTACAGGGCTCTGGTGAGACCACACCTGGAGTACTGTGCACAGTTTTGGTCTCCGTACCGAAGGATGGATATATATGTCTTAGAGGTGATGCAATGAAGGTTCACTAGATTGATCCCTGGGATGCGAGGGTTGTCCTATGAGGAGAGATTGAGTAGAATGGGCCAATACTCTCTGGAGTTTAGAAGAATGAGAGGTGATCTCATTGAAACACACAAAATTCTGAGAGGGCTTGAGTGGGTAGATGCTGAGAGGTTGTATCCCCTGGCTGGAGTGTCTAGAACTAGGGGGCATAGTCTCAGGATAAGGGGTTGGCCATTTATGACTGAGATGAGGAGAAATTTCTTCACTAAGAGGGATGTGAATCTTTGGAATTCTCTTCCTCAGAGGGCTGTGGATGCTCAGCCATTGAGTATATTCAAGACGGAGATCGATAGATATTTGGACTAAGGGGATCAAGGAATATGGGGATCGGGCAGGAAAGTGGAGTGGAGGTCGTAGATCAGCCAGGATCTTATTGAACGATGGAGCAGGCTCGAGGGGCCGTATGGCCTACTCCTGCTCCTATTTCTTATGTTCTTATGTTTGTATGTTCTCCCTCCAACAGCCAGTGGCAGATTTTATCATTCTTTGAAGCCAGATTAAGTAGTCAAGCATAATACACAGACTGTTACGAAAGGGAAGCACTGTGATAGCATACACTTTACATTTTGTCAAATAAATTCATGGGCACAGGAATTGTAGCATGTGCAGAGAGTTTCATTTGTGAGGCAAGGAAGGACATGTGTAGTGAAGAGGTGTGGTCTACCTGGCAGATAGGTAGTCCAATGGTGGAAATGTGCATTGTGATTTATTGCAGGGGAAGAAACAGGGAGAATTCGTAATGGGAAGGGTGCATGAGGACATTAGGATAAAGTGTTCCTCTGAATGGCTCTTGTGGCTATCAAAGATATTTGTGCTGCTGCCTTTGGCTAATCAGGCTGTTGTTGCTCTTCAGAAGGTGCTTGCTCCCACTGCTCGATATGGCTGCCTCTTTGAATAGTGAGGTTATGGAGACTGCGGCAGGGTACAATAATGCAGGAAACTTTGGCTAGGTTATACTGAAGGATATCGCAAGATCTGCCAAGGTACAGTGCTGGAAAGAAGACAACATTCCTGAAAGATATGTAGATGGTGCATTTGGTTTACAGGCTAGTCCAACCCACATGTAGATTTCATTCCAGCAAGCAAATGAGCTGCCTGAGGAATCAAAGGAGGATTTGAAGTACTAATCACCCAGGATGATTTCCCTGCCAGTAAAGAGGAGTAAAGAAGTTGTCTTCTGTGCTGCTGGCATCTTTTTGACCCCCCGACTGGTCACACTACAGGCTTCATCCAAGCCTCGATGTCAAAATGTATTTCCAAGGTCATTGTTTCTTTGGACAGTCATAGGATTGCTTCATCTACTTCCCATTGTCCCACCAGCAGCAACTGTGGGCAAAATAATATTTTGACATTGGCAATAAAGTCAACGACTCATACCCCTTCACTGAGTACAGCCTTTTCCGGAGGTTGCTCAAGTTATATGTGATGGCTACACTATTGTCTGTGCCAATTTGCCAAGCTCCTGCCAGGTTTCCTTCATTCATGTTCAGTTTTACTAAACAGATCATTTCAAAATCGTGTCCAACTGGTAGTTGACTCATTTGGATGTGTGATCCAATCTTGTTTCTGATTGGGCTTTTCTCATTCCATGCTCCTTTATTTTCTTAGGGTAGGCTGTACATGGTCTGTAGAAGGAATAGTTTTAACTGGTTTACTGGCCTTAATAGTACAAGATGTGTCCAGCTACTGATAGATGCTTGTGAGGTAGTGCACCATATTTAAAATGCAGATCATATCCTGGTAATTCCTTGGTTGTGGAGGTGTACTGGCAGTGTACTGAACTGTTGGGCGAGGAACTGGGGCAAGAAGTGTTTGCCTCCCACACCTTCCTGTGGACATAGTGAAATGTCAGGATAATAACGGGATGAAATCATCAGTCCTAAATCCCATCAGTTTTGCCTAACTTGATCCATTGGAAAGAACACCTACATGAAGCGGGGGCTCCTGCTCGCAACAGTGCATCAATGAAGAAGTGAAAGTTTAAGTACTAAACAGTGAACCTACTTAGGCCGATTTGGCTTTTTTTTATCTGCAGTTCTCGAGGGCCCTTCAACTTGTCTAGCACCCAGTTCTGTGGGGCCAGCAGGGGAAATCGAGATAATCCATTGGAGGTAATCCAACTCAAATACTGGATTTCATAATCAGGATTCCTTTATACCCTATTCTTCTGGAGGAGGAAGAAGAGTAGGCGGAGGAGGAATTCAGGAAAGTTCAGCTCAGGAGGCACCATTGGAGGATGATACCTTGTCATTGGTACCCAGCGGTATGAATATACAGTCTCCAGCGCTCCTGCCGTGATCTGAGTCAGAAATCTGCCTCAGGAGGCCGTGCTTCACCAAAGAAGCACTGGAGTAATTGTGTCCCCTGCTACAGCCAGACCTGCAACCCACCTCCACCATTTGGACTGCACTTACAGTCCCTGTGAAAGTAACCATTGCTTCGTCCTTGTAGTTAATGCTTGGCCTTTGACGCGGTTACCCCTATAACTGGATCAATGCTCTGTTCCAGCTAAGGTTTCCTACTGCGCTCAGTGAAAATGGTCACTGACGGGTGTGACCACCGGGCAGTTTGCGGCTCCAAGGCTAAACTAACCAACAACTTGTACAATGACCGGAGTGTCTCTCTGCGCGAGCGCGACTGGGCGATCTTTCTGCGCGAGCGCGACTGGGCGATCTCTCTGCGCGAGCGCGACTGGGCGATCTTTCTGCGCAAGTGCTGACTGTTGTTTCTGAATTTCTGGCCGGGCTCGTGCTGATGGATTGTCGGTGCCAGAGCGGGTGAGGGAGAGGCTGCGGGGGAGAGCCCGGTCACAGTCACTGAGGGAAGGGGGGATGGGCTAATCCTAGACACCACGGGGGGTCAGGTGTGACCTCAGTCATGGGGGGGGGGGTCAGGTGTGACCTCAGTCACTGGGGCCGGGGGTCAGATGTGACCTCAGTCACTGGGGGGAGGGGTCAGGTGTGACCTCAGACACAGGGGGGAGGGGTCAGGTGTGACCTCAGTCACAGGGGGGAGGGGTCAGGTGTGACCTCAGTCACGGGGGGAGGGGTCAGGTGTGACCTCAGTCATGGGGGGAGGGGTCAGGTGTGACCTCAGTCACTGGGGCCGGGGGTCAGATGTGACCTCAGTCACTGGGGCCGGGGGTCAGGTGTGACCTCAGTCACTGGGGGGAGGGTTCAGGTGTGACCTCAGTCACGGGGGGAGGGGTCAGGTGTGACCTCAGTCACAGGGGGGAGGGGTCAGGTGTGACCTCAGTCATGGGGGGAGGGGTCAGGTGTGACCTCAGTCACTGGGGCCGGGGGTCAGATGTGACCTCAGTCACTGGGGGGAGGGGTCAGGTGTGACCTCAGTCACTTGGGCCGGGGGTCAGATGTGACCTCAGTCACTGGGGGGAGGGGACAGGTGTGACCTCAGTCACTGGGGGGAGGGGTCAGGTGTGACCTCAGTCACTGGGGGGCGGGGGAGCAGGTGTGACCTCTGTCACTGTGCTCCCACCCTGTGTGTCGCCGGATTCGGTTTAGAAAATATGGTCACCCTAACCTACTTGGAACTCTTAGGCAGTCCCTTGGAACCGAGGATGACTTGCTTCCACATTAAAAATGAGTTCGCAGGTGACTGATGAGTCCAATGCGGGACCTACAGTCTCTGTCACAGGTGGGGCAGACGGTGGTTGAAGGGGCGGGTGGGGTGCTTGGGTTGACGTGCACTCCTTCCACTGTTTGCGCTTGGCTTCCGCTTGGTCCCGGCGAAGAGACTCGAGGTGTTCGGCGCCTTCCCGGATGCTTCTCCTCCACTTTGTGCAGTCTTGGGCCAGGGATTCCAAAGTGTTGGTGGGGATGTTACACTTTTTCAAGGAGGCTTTGAGGGTGTCCTTGAAGCGTTTCCTCTGCCCACCTGGGGCTCTCTTGCCGTGCCGGAGCTCCGAGTAGAGCGCTTGTTTTGGGAGTCTCGTATCGGGCATGCGGACAATGTGACCCGTCCATCGGAGCTGATCAAGCGTGGTCAAAGCTTCGATGCTGGGGATGTTGGCCTGAGCGAGAACACTGACGTTGGTGCGCCTATCCTGCCAATGGATTTGCAGGATCTTGCGGAGGCAGCGTTGGTGGTACCTCTCCAGTGCTTTGAGGTGTCTGCTGTACATGGTCCATGTCTCTGAGGCATACAGGAGGGCGGGTATCACTGCTGCTCTGTAGACCATGAGCTTAGTGCCGGGTTTGAGGTCCTGGTCTTCAAACACTCTCTTCCTCAGGCGACTGAGGGCTGTACTGGCACACTGAAGGCGGTGTTGGACTTCGTCATCGACGTCTGCCCTTGTTGACAGTAGGCTCCTGAGGTATGGAAAGTGGTCCACGTTGTCCAAGGCCTTGTCGTGGATTTTGATAATCGGGGGGCAGTACTGTGTGGCGGGGGCAGGTTGGTAGAGGACCTTTGTCTTACGGATGTTTAGTGTAAGGCCCATGCTCTCGTACGCTTCGGTGAAGGTGTTGATGATGGTTTGGAGTTCGACCTCCGAGTGATCGCAGACGCAAGCGTCGTCTGCATACTGTAATTCGACGACAGAGGATTGGACGACCTTGGATCTGGACTGGAGGCGACGGAGGTTGAACAGTTTCCCGTTTGTTCTGTAAATTAGCTCCACTCCAATGGGGAGCTTACTGAGGGTGAGATGGAGCATTGCAGTAAGGAAGATAGAGAAGAGCGTTGGTGCGATGACACAGCCTTGCTTGACCCCGGTTCATACGTGAATTGGGTCTGTGGTGGAACCGTTGGTCAGGATCACGGCTTGCATGTCATCGTGAAGCAGGCGGAGGATGGTGACAAACTTTTGAGGGCAGCCGAATTTGAGGAGGACACTCCATAATCCCTCACGGTTGACAGTGTCGAAAGCCTTTGTGAGATCAAAGAAGGCCATGTACAGCGGTTGGTGCTGTTCCCTGCATTTCTCTTGTAATTAACGTGCAGTGAAGATCATGTCCATTGTGCCCCTTAGTGGGCGGAATCCGCATTGCGACTCTGGGAGGAGCTCTTCAGCCACTGGGAGAAGGCGATTGAGGAGCATTCTTGCGATGACTTTCCCTGTGGCAGACAGCAGGGAAACTCCTCTATAATTACCGCAAACGGACTTGTCACCTTTCTTGAAGATGGTCACAATTACGGCGTCTCTGAGATCTCCTGGCATGCTCTCCTCCTTCCAGATAAGAGAAATGAGTTAATGAATTCGCGCCAGTAGTGCTTCTCCGCCATGCTTTAGTGCCTCGGCGGGGATTCCATCTGCTCCTGAGGCCTTGTTGTTCTTCAGTTGTCGGATGGCCTTTTCAACCTCATGCCGGGCTGGGGTTGTGCTGAGATGGTGGCGGGTAGCATGCTGCGGGATGGAGTTGAGGACACTCGCGTTGAAGACAGAGTCTCGGTTAAGGAGATCTTTGAAGTGCTCCTTCCAGCGGGCACTGACTGCCTCTCTGTCCTTGATGAGTACCTCTCCGTTCTTGGCCCGCAGTGGGGTAGGGCCTTGGGTGCTTGGGCCATAGGTGGTCTTGACTGCGCTAAAGAATCCACGCACGTCGTGGTTGTCAGCTAGCTGCTGGATCTCCTGCGCTTTCTCCACCCACCATCTGTTCTTCAGGTCGCGAGTTTTTTGTTGGAACCTCGGCCTTCAGTTTGGAGTTCGGGGCCAGTGATCGCGAGAATATCAGTGCTAATTTGATCCTGTGAGAGACAACATCATTCATGTCCGAGGCCGGGACCCAGGAGCGACGACGAGCCCAGCAGCGAGGTCAAGGCCCAGAGTGGCACAGCGTGGACCAGCAGCGGGGTCGGGGCCCAGGGAAGGTGCGGCACGGGCCAACAGCGAGGTCGGGAGGACCACAATGCATCCTACGAAACCCAGGCAGAGAGGACCTGCGGGAAGGAGGGAGGAGGACAGTAGCAGTATGTTTGTGTGTGTGTGCTAGGCCGTTGTAGCAGAGCCTGGTCTCCAATCGTCTTGGATCCCCTTGCCATTGGACCAAGACCTTGCTCTGTCAAACCCATGTGGTAGCTGGTGTGCAATGGCCACCCCACGTTAAAAGAATTCACGCACAGGCATCTTCCACCCTACTTGTAACTGAGAGTTAGTGCACTGGGTATTCGGGGAGGTCACTGGCTCCTACAGTATTTGGATGAATTGGCATAAAACTCCTCTAGTCACAGTGCACAATTAAAATGTTCTTCAACTTCCCCAAGTTATTGTATATTCCATAACTTAAAATAATAAAAATAGTATTAAAAACATGACAGTATTATAAAAAGATTACTGATCGTAGAAAATCCTTGTATGACTATTAATTTGATTTACTGTATGTTCCAGAATTTAATGTTGAGCAAATAACCTGCTATTATCATATAAA
The DNA here is from genome assembly GCA_030390025.1 of Squalus acanthias. Taxonomy (NCBI): domain Eukaryota; kingdom Metazoa; phylum Chordata; class Chondrichthyes; order Squaliformes; family Squalidae; genus Squalus; species Squalus acanthias. The sequence continues at coordinate 23,788,190 of CM059433.1, read as the reverse complement.
ATAGAAGTAGCATATATAGTGGGCTATAAAATCCTTCCAACCTCTAATGACAAATACGGCTATAAATTTGAATGTGCTGTTTTCCAGAAACAAATTCCATTTAATACTGAGTGATGCACTTTCTATAATTGCAAAAGGTCTCAAATAAACTTCAGGGAATCATTTTGCAAACAAGAGAGATAGTAAAATCACAGAAGCAAGTAAATTATTTAAAATATAACGACCTTTTCTAGGAAAACTAAGGGGGGTAGTAAATTCTCAAATTTGTTAACAGTGCATTGGTCAATGAGAGAATGACTCACTTGGTTTGACGAAGAAAGGTGCTGATGTCTGCTGCTGTTAAGTGCTTACCTTAGAAAAGAAACGGAGTAATACAGCTGGAGAAGTGCGAAGTTCAATTAAAAGGTTGTCAATATAAAACATCATGAAGCATATTTAGTGCATCAGAATGTCCATCTGTAAACTCCTGGTAACATTACTATCCTACTTAGCACAGAGTTGGTAAATTTTCTTTTCTCTTTTTTTTTCCTCAGCAGTTTCGAGCACCTGTGGACAGGAGGGTAGAGTGCCACACTGCATTAGAACACTGTAGGGTAAATTCTGTCATCCCGTGCTCCCAGGATGAAAGGGTGTGTGCGTCAGAGAGAGTGCCCTGATTCTCACACCCGCACTCCCTGCGAGCATGGCTCCCCACTGCGAGTGCAGGATCATGGAATTTAATCTTTTAACTCCTGAGGCCTGGGTTTGAAGCTAGCACAAAACATTGAGGGTGGGAGGAGGGGGCGCGGAGGGAGTCTCCTCTAACAATTAAAATCATTTTAGATTGCGTTCAGTTTATAGTTCTGTCCACAATATATGCATTTGTGCTTCTAAGATCTTTCATTTAAAAATAAAATATATGCGGTTCATAGATAATTAGTTATAGCATTGTTAAAAATTCACATTTGCAATTCAGATTTCCAGACCAAATGGACCAAATAACTAGATTAATAAAAACTTAACTCCTTCAAGAACTCGTAAATATAGACTGATATTCATTTTAAGGCACTCCCTGTGGGAAACATGTTGATATTTATCATTCTTGTTAGCTCCAAAAGGCTGCCACTTCACATAAACATGTTTTTCTCATAATATGAACAGCAGGCCGCGACTGCATCAACTAAATACAGGCTACAGAATGGGACTCAGTGACTTACTGAGAAACAAACCTCGACGTGACCTTGAATGCACATTTCAGGCGGCCAAAAAATTGACTTTTGTAAACCCAACTCATTCAGTGGTTTATTTTAATGTGTAGCATATATTTGCAAGATACACTTCAAAAGTTTGACAAGTTGTCAAACAAAATTAAGAAAGAAGACATTCTGTGTCGATAGTTCTTGTACTCACTGCCGACAGAATTTGTCTAAGAATTAAGGATATTTGGGGTGATATTAGTGTCTCTTCATACCAAGACAGATTTAGTACAGGATTAAATGATTAATACCAATAAACTAAAAGCACTAACTTGGCCAATTATCGTAGCCACGTGACACGGCATAGTCCAACCCTATGATCAGGCACACAAAACCAATGCTATAATTAGACTCAAATCAAGTAGTAACAGGAGCAGCAGAGTAAATATAGTGTTGCAAAATCTCAGAAACGTCATTTACACCAATGAGGAACAACAAAAATGGAGATATGAAGGAAGAGGGCAGCAAGAAAAAGGCCATTCCTTTGGGAACAGTTGTATTGGCCTAGAATGAATTGCATGGCTTTATTTGAGGAGGTTACACTCTGAGGTATAGGTGCAATGTAATTATTGAGGTTTATACATTGCTGACTCCAGATTTAGATGAATCCTCTGTGACTCCAACTGTTACGTCTGTCAAAACATCCATTTACCTTTTGGCTACTGCAGCTCTTAAGGCAGCAGGAGATTACACTAGCATTGATCAAGGCCATCTGAATTTAGGAGGTGACTGATGTATTGCCCCGTAAGGCTGGCAAGCAAACCAAACCAAACAATAAAACTTATATATTATTTCAGGCTTCCTCAAGAGTACTTTATGTATTTGACTATACCCATGTGGGTTCCATCAGTCAAAGAGTGTACATCAGCTGCAATCTGTTTCCTCAGTAAGAAGCTAGTCTATAATGCCAAAACTGGTCTGAGTTAACACAACCTGTTATAGAGTGAATGTTTGGCTTGTTCAGCCATTTACACCAATGAGCAACACCAATTGGAGTCACTTGGAGGATTGCAAATGTTACTACCCTGTTCAAAAAAGGGGAGAGGGATAAACCTGGTAACTACAGGCCAGTCAGTCTAACGTCAGTGGTGGGGAAACTTTTAGAGACAATAATCTGGGACAGAATTAATTGGCAGTTGGCAAAATATGGGTTAATAAATGAAAGCCAGCACGGATTTGTTAAAGGCAAATCCTAACAAAGACTAATTGATTGAGGTCTTTGATGAACTAACAGAGAGGGTTGATGAGGGTAGTGTAGTTGATGTTGTGTATATGGATTTTCAAAAGGTGTTTGATAAGTACCACATAATAGATTTGTTAGCAAAATTGAAGCCCGAGGGATTACAGGGACAGTGGCAGTGTGGATACGAAATTGGGTAATGGACAGAAAGCAGGAAGTAGTGGTGAACGGTTGTTTTTCAGACTGGAGGGAAGTACACAGTGGTGTTCCCAGGGGTCGGTGTTGGGACCACTGCTCTTTTTGATATATATTAATGACCTCGACTTAGGTTTACAGGGCATAATTTCAAAGTTTGCAGATAACATGAAACTCAGAAAAGTAGTAAACAATGAGGAGGATAGTAACAGATTTCAGGAGGACATAGACGGACTGGTGAAATAGGCAAACACATGGCTGATGAAATTTAACGCAGAGAAGTGTGAAGTGATTCATTTTGGTAGGAATGAAGAGAGGCAATATAAACTAAATGGTACAATTTTAAAGGGGGTGCAGAAACAGAGGGACCTGGGGGTGTACGTACACAAATCTTTGAAGGTGGCAGGACAAGTTGAGAAGGCTGTTAAAAAGGCATATGGGATCCTTGGCTTTATAAATAGAGGCATAGAGTACAAAAGCAAGGAAGTTATGCTAATTTTTTATAAAACACTGACTAGGCCTCAGCTGGAGTAATGTTTCCAATTCTGGGCACCACACTTTAGGAAGAATGTCACGGCCTTAAAGAGGGTGCAGAGGAGATTTACTAGAATGGTATCGGATGAAAGACTTCAGTTATGTGGAGAGACTCGGGAAACTGAGGTTGTTTTCCTTAGAGTAGAGAAGGTTAAGGGAAGATTTGATAGAGGTGTTCAAAATTATGAAGTGCATATTACAAATATATGTTATACATTAAAATAAACCATGCTGTCTGATTATATGATTGTGTGATTTCAATGTTATATGGTCCTGACCTTTGAAAGACACTTCCACCTTGACTGTGCTATGTGTGATGTGAATGAAAACAATATCGTTCATTTGTGACTTTCTGGCACTGGGAAGTCAGAGTTGGTCAGTCAGTTGTGAGAGAAAGCCAGTAAACCAACCTAACATCAGCATAGTACGACCGGTGAAATGATCATCTTCTGTGTATTTACTTGCCTCACAGTACTTATAGAAATCGTCCTCATAATGCCTGAGCAATTAGGAGATATAGTTCTAGCTGTGAGAAAACATTATAAAATTGTAATAATTTGATTGAAGAATAAAGAATCTCCTCAAAGGAAATGGGGAATTTTTGGACAGAGAATATTGGTGTTTGAAGGATGAGGATTGACATTGACAAACTAGAGTTTGACAAGTTGACAATTTGAACATCAGCAAAGTTCTATATTTTGGGCTGATGTCTTAATTCACTGCGTCAAGCTAGAAGCCAATGTACTAGAATACATCTTCTTTCAGTGTCATCCCAAATTGAACAATTGTTTGCCTAAAGGATAGATGTGAGCATGTGCCAAGTGTAATAACATCATTCGGTTACTACTAAGAAAATGCAGCCTGAATTTTAGAATCTTAAATTCTAATCTACAGATTCTGTAAAGCGGAATGTGTAACATTGAACCATTCATCTATAATTTCATTTTATTTAGCATAGCTCTTCTTCAAGGGAATTAACATAGCAATGATGTATTCTTACCAGCATGCAGGGATTACAAGCTACACAATTTTCTACACAATTAAATGTGATGTACAAAAATTCCTTTGCAAAAAATATATTACAGAAAAAACAGGCAGTATCGTTCATTCAATTTTAACAACTGCATGGAAGAAGGCCGACCGAATTTCATAGGACTTTCAATTATCCTCTATGTGGTGGAATTCGACAGAGAAGACCCACGCTGATTGCGTCTTTATATGTAAGGAAACAAGTATGAGACAATGGCCCAAAAATTAGTGCCGCTACGCGAGAGTACGCACTGTGTACTCTCGCGTATTCTGTCTCCAATTGCTGGTTTTCTGCATGCACTGCGCATGCGCTGAAAACCGACACTTGGTGAATTCAAAAGGGGGCGGTTCCTAGGTGAACCGCGTGCGCGCTACAGGCTGCGCGCACGCAGTGCACTTAGTGCTTTGAACGCGCAGGTAAGCATGGAACATTTTAGACATAAAGAAAGGAGGCGTAAGACCCTCTTTTAACAAGGTAAGTAGTTAATTAAGTATTATTTCGAATTTTTTTTAACAGGTATATCTTCTTTAGAGACTTTAAAGACAGGTAAGTTTATTTTTATAACTTTTTAAAAGATTTTAAATTTTTTCAAAAATTTAATTTTTTGTTTAAAATGGTTAATTTATTTAACTATACTTATTTTATTAATGTGATGGTTTTTTTTAAAACTTAATTGAGGTTTAGCTGTTCTTTTGGGGGGGTATAGATTCATAGCTTTCACAGCACTTATGTGAAAGCTATGAATGAAAGATGGTGTGCTGCCATTGGCTCTAACTGAGTCACGTGATCCCACAGCTCGCACGAATTAACTACGCCTGTGGGATACGGAAGCCCTGCACAGCTGCTGTCCAGAACATCAAGTTCGTGTGAGCTCGGACTGAAAAAGCCAGCGCGCAGTGAGAGATCGCGGGGAGGCCTTACCCTCGCACGAAGGCTCCCTCACGAATTTTTGGGCCAATGACATTGATTTTAATTCCCAATGATGGGCGGAAGATGATCACGGGGTGGGGGGGGGGGTTTAAAAAGTTAAATTCGCGCAACCCGACCCCAACCCGCCGCCATATTGACGGCAGTGATTATCGGGGCAGCTGAGTGTCCCGCTGTGGGAGGCTCATTAACACATTTAAATTGGGGTCGTAAATGCAATTCGGACCCCAAATTGAATTTAATTGCTGCAGCACGGGTTTCAATCTCGAGTGAAACGGAGGCGAGATTGCTATCGGGGTAGTTAAAGGTCAGGAGGCAGGATGTGACTAAAGGTTCAGTGCTCACACGTCCTTCCTCAGTTCCTTGTGGACTACGGTTTAGTGAGAGTACTTAGTGTAAGAGAGTGATTTGGAGAGTATTGAGTTGTTCAGAGAGAGAAGCTCATGATGAGTGGCATCATGGCTGCTTTTGATTGAACTGAGGAAGAGGAGGAGAATGAAGGTCAACGACAGCAAGGGCGTGCTGTGGAGGGAGTTTCAGGTGGCCGGCAGAGAAAGGAGCAACAGAGGCGAGGAGGTCGTAGAAGGTCCTACTCATCTAACGTGTCGACAGAGACTTAGCTTCCTTAACCTGTCGGAGGAGCAGGAGCAGTGATTCCGAGGGCTCAGATTGTCACGGCAGGTGGTGGCAGATATCTGCAGCCTCCTAGAAGAAGACTTGCTGGACCTGGTGACCATGCATAACCAGTGGTGGTGAAAGTCACCACTATAAAAGTACACCCATGTGTGGACCCTCAGTGAACTATAAAGCCTTTCTCTTCCTATCTCCACCACTCCTGTGGCTTCAGCAGAGTTAGTGACAGGTTGCTCTGTTCCTTGCTCAATCTTACGAGATGCTCGTGGCCGATGACCTCTAGGTTTTGGAGCCCGTGAGGTTCCCACCAAAGACTGTTCCACCTGCACCTGTGCAGGGGCAGACTGGGACAGCGGGAGTGGAGGCAGCATATCGGGTACAAACTGAGGCGAGGGCGGGGTGGAGGGGGTGGCAACGGGTAAGAAATGTAAGCGCTTTGTGAAGGGTGCGGACTTCCATCTCCCCTATCAACATCCTCCTTCTCCTGGGCCATCGGAATATCACTCCTGCCTCTCTGCAGGAGAGCAGCTTGGAGGAGATCAGTAACATGTTGGAAGCCCATGTCTACTCTATCTGCCAGCATGTGGAAGCCGGTAGAAATATTGGCAGCCATAGTATGCAAGGCTGCCATCTGGGCTGCTGGGACTCATTTTTGCACCTGATAGAAGTTCCATAGAAGAGGCCAGTCTCTAATGGAAGATTGTATCTTCGCAAGTGCCTGCGACATCACTCCACAAATGTTCGAGCTGAACTCCATCCTCAGTGACATTGTGGAGAGTGTGTCTGGCAGGACTGCCAGTACCTCGCACAGATGTTGCTGACCCTTTATCATTCTCCTTTTCATTGATGGCTTCCTGGGTTCAGCATCTCTCCAGCTGAGCAGAGCTTGGAGAGGACGGCGCCCTCCGACACAAACTCTCCAGAGCTGTCCCTGTCACCACTCTCTGCTCGTGCTCACTGGTGAACTGCGATTCATCAAGTGATATCCCACCTAACTCTTAAGAGGACCCACCGAAGCGCTAGTATCTGCACTGGTGCCTGGTATACATGTGTCCTGTGACGGTGCAACCTCAGCAGGAATGAGCGCCTCTGAGGAATCCTAGTCATCTCCGGGCAGGGCTCCAGGTCCTTTGTGTGATGGCCCTGGAGGAGAGGAGAGACGGATATGCTTTAGACATGAAATTCTACAAATGTTGAAATACACATGACTCAAGTGATCATATTTGATAAAGTGCTGAAGTCAACTGATGATGACTTTGTCTTGTAGGAGATGTGGGTCTGAAAGATTAATGTTGTCACCTTACGCCAATGGACTACCAGTCTCGCCATCTCCACTAATCTCCAAAGCCGCCTCCTCTGCTGGGTAAAGCTCCACGATCTATGGGCGTCCGCCTCTGGTTCTCACGTCTCCCTGGTATTCTGTGCTCTCTTCTCCTGCAAGGCTAGCATGGCAGACCTATGAGTGGCTGTAAGGCATGTGTGCTGTATTCGGTGAGGGTAGCAATCAGGCAGGTGCATCACGAAGAGCACTGACATGCATTTGAGGACCATGCTGACAGTGTCATTTCAGAACATGTGTCGAAAATCGGGGGAGCTGAATGAGGTGGTATCACTTTACATGTGGATAGGGTGACTGGCAGTGGTGGAGGGAGGAAGGGGGAGATGAGGTTGTGAGGGGAGTGAGGATGTGCATGTAAACGGAACAATAGGTGCTGCTGAAACTTAAGTGGGTGTAAGGAGTGATGTGAATGGAGTACGATTAACAAGACAGGGTGAGAGAGGGTGCACTGCAGGATGTAGGTGCATCTTTACATTTCCTGACCTTTCCTGACCTGGTCACATCATTGAAGCATTTGCGGCACTGGATACACGACCTCACGGTGATGCTCCTGCTGCTCCTCCTGTACCATCTCCAGCCACGTCTTCTTTGTGGTGGCAGCAGGTTTTATCTTTCTGGAAAGGTGGACCTCCCTCTCCGCCCTTACTGCACTCAGTAGAACATCCAGGGAAGCATCCATGAACCTAGGGGTAGCCACCCCTCTCCTTGCCATCGCTATCTTCTCTTCGTATTACATAATTTTCTCACCTCCAAATGTCCTCCCCGGTTTCATCTCTGAACTGGGTCTTTAAGCAGTTGACGGGAAATCACGTTATTCGGGTCTGCGTCGCGCCCGTTCACGCGCAGCAGAGATGCAAAACCCGGAAGTAACATGCTAATGAGGCTTCCCCGTTGAAATCGGACATTCCTACCCATCCTGCGATGTTGCGCGTTCGTCGGCCACTATCCACCCCCACCCCACCCCCCCACACCCAGCCCTGCTCCGTTCCCATTTCTGGATTAGTTAAAAGGCTGATATATGGGAGATAATTAGACAGATTGTGAATGAGGGATAACTATATAAAAAGAAGCCAGCATCAACAGGAGCAAAAGTCCGATCTGTGCAGAGGAGAGACAATGGACTGCGTTGCCCAAACCTGTGACCTGGACAACTTCATCTGGATCGCTTGAATATTTTGAAGTTATAGATGTTAATACTGCAACTGTTGGTCTCAGACCAGTAGCTACATTATGGGTTCCAGCCAGGCAGTACCCTGTTTAACTGCCTGGCTGTCACTCTGACTGTCCTACCCAGGAGAGATCTTTGTGCATGTGTAGTTACATGGGTGCGCAGAGCTTCTTTGCCAACAGTTAAAATTCAAGGGCTTGAATTTCCACTGCAGATCGGAAGAACCCCCATGGAGATTCTACGCTAAATGTTTAGACATTGGGGAAAATTTCCACTCTCTAAACATCAGGTTAACATCACCTAAAAAATGGTGCGCGAAGATTCCTATGGGTCCTGACTCGGGACTTACACTGAAGGTTTTGCATTCTATGAAGTGGAAACTCTTTCAACTCTCAGTATAAACACACTGTTCAAAGTTTTAAATTGCATGTAATATTGTGCTCTCATATGGGGCCGGAATTTCTCAGGGGGTCAGCAGGCGGGATCGGTGGCGGGTCAGGTGGGAAAATGGATTTTTTTGACAGCGGGTCGGGACCCCGCTGTCAAACCGCCGCCACGTACCATTCCCAATATCGGTCTGTCAGCGCTGAGCAGACCCGACAGGCAGCGGGGGACCCAATTAAACTCATTATAACGTTATTAACAGATCATTAACAGGCTTCTTTAACTTACCTGTTCACTTTAACTTCATGGCCACGGGAACCACACTGTTTGGGGACCACAGCTGTCAACCTGAGGCGGGAGTTCAGTGGCCATTGCTCCAGCTGATTACTTGACAGCTTCAAATGTACAGTAAAAGCATCACCTGATAGATCATCACTTTCCTCAGCCACAAGCTGTATCTCAGTCCATTTTCAGCACAGATTCTGCAGGCTTTCCACTTTCCACTCTCTATCCACTCTTACCTCATTGGAAGAACTCTCTCACCATTGACAGAATGCTTCTGTCATCTCTACTTCACCTACCATCTATTCCATCAACATCGGTGCCCTTTATACTGTCTCACCTTGGTCTTCAGAATCCGACCATGATCAGCCCCAACACCAGCAGCACCAGGCACACCAGCAGCACCAACAACAAGACCAACCTTCTCCGCAATCACCTGATGCTGCACAGGACACAGGGCATCAGCACCTGAGAACATTGCTGCCCGGGAGGCCAGGGATGGACATGCCATGGCCAGATTTACTTCACTTGACGTTGTCCCCCCTGGCTGCCACATGATGCGCCAGGTTGGCACCACCCCACACCAACACCATAAAGCATCCCTACAATGTCCAAGCCATTCCTTTCACACTTATGTACCGTTATGTCTCACCATTCACTGCAACTCACTAAGCCACATCCAAAGGTGCACACAAATCTATCCAAGAATGCAAAGTGTTGAAAATAAAGGTTTCAATGTTTGACACCACATTAACAGAAACTTTACATGAACATTGGATAAAAGACCCAAGTGCCTACCCTTGTGTGTTGTTAGTTGGTATGATTGCACTCGGATGAGAGTGAGTGTGAGGGGTGGCTAGTGAGATGGGGAAGTGATAATGTAGATAGAGAGGGATGGGTGGAGGTGCAAGGTAAGTTGGTATGAGTAAGGATGTGCAGGGGTAGGGTAGGGAAGGCAGAGTGATGGGGATTTGATGACTGGCATAGCAGGATGAGGTTGAGTGTGGCTTTGTACTAACGTTTCGTGATCTAATGAGATCATTGAAAGGTTTGCGCCACTGCAGCCAGGTCCTCCTGACCACATCCCTCCTTGTGCCCTCCTGTGCAATGTGCAACCAGGCTGTGTTGGTCATCTGGGGAGGTGTCTTCCACCCATGGGAAGGGAAGAGGAACTCCCTGCATGCTCTGATTCCCTCTATAAGCATATGGAGGGAGTCATGGGAGAGCCTGGGTGCAGCCCTGCACCTCTGTGCAGTGATTGTCAGTGTTTGCAGCACTTCAATGCTGTAGAACACTGACAGCACAACTGTCAAAATAAAGTTGGCCATGGTCCCTTTAAGGAAACCGGCTGATGACGCATCATGAAATGACATCACCAGACCCGCTTCCTCTAATTGGACCGGCAAATGCACTGGGTGGGCTTAACAAGGCCTATCAATGGAAAGTCATTTTAGACTGCGGGTTGGAGCCAGCAGCTGGGTCAGGACCCGCCACCAACGTCACTCGCCCCAGACCCGCCGAGGTTAGCAAAACCCCGGCTAGGGTGTTTGTACAAACACAAAAAAAACATTTTGTGCTTGTTCTCGTGTTTATGAGCAGTATTTTTGTCTTCCAATGCCAAACACTTAACTGCCAAACACAGTGGAGAAAAATAAATGGATGGTAAAACATGGGTAAGCATGTCTGAATTCCTAATATGTGCTCCCAGTACACATAGTTCTGTGCTAGGAGTGCTGTAAGCAAAAACTTTATCCCATTGACTTGGGAATCAGAGCGGAGATTGGTTCCTTTGGCTTATGCCAGGAATGCATACTAAGAGATTTTGCATCACAGCCTAAGATTTTCTGACCATTAATTTGAGTGGAAATGAAATTTCTGTAGCGGAAAATCTCCCTTTCTTTATCAGTCACAATGTCATACATCAAAGCATTATATTGGATAGCCCAATTTCCTAATCATTTAATAGTCCAATGATCCTGAAGGTGTGCTGGCTATTTCCTATTCATCAATGGATTCTGGTGACATAAAGGAGTCTTTCCATTCTGTTGGAGCTATACTCTTTGGCTTCCCATTGTCACCTGACTCAACCTTATTTCCATTATCCTTGTGCCAATCACTTTAGGATTAATTTTCAAGTAATGAGACACATTCCTTGTGACTCTATGATCATATTGCCTCCCTCTTATATAGAATCATAGAATCATATAATGGTTACAGCACAGAAGGAGGCCATTCGGCCTGTCGAGCCTGTGCCGGCTCTCTGCAAGAGCACTTCAGCTAGTCCCACTCCCCCGCCCTTTCCCTGTAACCCTGCAATGTTTTTTCCTTCGGGTACTTATCCAATTCCCTTTTGAAAGCCAAATCTCCTCTCAACCTTCTCTGCTCTAAGGAGAACAACCCCAGCTTCTCCAGTCTATCCACATAACTGAAGTCCCTCATCCCTGGAACCATTCTTGTAAATCTTTTCTGCGCCCTCTCTAAGGCCTTCACATCCTTCCTAAAGTGGGGTGCCCAGAACTGGACACAATACTCCAGTTGAGGCCGAACCAGTGTTTTATAAAGGTATGTTTGTGGCGTGTATGGGGAGGACAGCTTTCCTTGTTTATAGTTTTTCACCAACACTTTGTCTTCTAACTCGATCTTCCAATCTAAATAAAGCTGTAATATTTGCTTCACTTGTGCTCGTGTGTGTAGTGGGATAGACGCCTACCCCCCAGACCCCACCTTCCGGCCAGCTCTGTGTGAGAGCCAGGCAATATAGCCAGGACCGCCCTCCCCGCGCGGTGAGCTGCAGCGAGGTGCCCACTTGGCATCTGCAGCTCACCAACGGCCTCAGGCTGGAACAGACCGGCGCACCGAACTGTTGCTCTGCTGAATTTGCGACCGTTTTGGATACATGTCAGGTTTCTCGTGCATCTGAAATGCATCATTATTTTCATTGGTATGTCTTCAATCTACAATACAGTTGTTACAACTTGACTTGACACACAGTTCACTATTTCTCCAGTTTTCTCTTTTACATGAAACAGATATTTCTTGATTTGAAACTACTATCAGTTATGTGCTGTGATATATTTCTAATTTAGTGATTTTTTTTGCCCTTTTGTTCACTGCCCAGTAGTTTCATCTCAGCTCTCTGCTTCTTTGCCACACAGTTTGTTTGCAAGCAACATGAACACGAGAAATCATTCAGTTTCCCAGAGGATAGAATTGATTGTTTGCTGGTCCCTCATGCTCATTGAAGCACAAAAGAACAAACACGCCTTGCTTTAAGCTAGTATGTCATCTTGTTTTGTCTCCCATTGATCAATATTTAACTTGACTGTGATTGTTGACTCATTTTGCTCATCTTCTGCTTTGCTTGTCAATAGCTGAATTAACCACACCAGCTCCAACACTTCATTGAGGGCAGGTGCTGTCCCAAATGCACATTAACTCAAACATGAAGTGCAATCTTTGATCATTTGAGTTTGGAATTTACAATCTACATTGCGGCATTCACTTGTACTTCACTTTTAATTGCCTTGATCACATACAAAACTGATCCATTGTCTCTGCTACATTTTGTTGGGCACATGAAAGGGGATTGTTTCATAAATAGGGGGTGAAATTGGTCTTTTGCAGTAGCGCAAATTAGGCGATAACATATCAACAGCCTGTTGTATGCTCCGCCTGATTATCTTTCCTTGACTTCAATGGAAAGGAAAATCGGGTGAGGTGTAAAAGTGGCTGCCGATTCGCTATCTCCCGTTTTGTGCAGCTGCCCAAGACCATAGTGTTTTACTTGGATGTGAAATCACAGTTAGTGCTGTTTTTGCAATGTCATATCCATCACTTCACCTGTGTTAGTCAAGAACGTCACAATGTTTTTGTCTGGCTTCCTCATCATAATGGAGGACTGCAGCTCTTTTCTGTAATGTTAAATCCAAATCACTGAATCTTTCAGACATCTCTCGCCACTTCAGTCAATGAATTGGAACTAAGTATGTGTCAAAACTTGCATCAAACACAGACAGGATAGGCACTGCTAATACTATCATGTCAGTGAATAATTCACAGACCACTTATATTCCAAATAGGTTTTCTCTCACTCACCTATGTAGTTGCTTTTGTCACTCCTTATTGCCAGTGTTGTGTGTGTCAAATCAGGTTTGAATAAAATTGAAGAGAAGCTATTTCTGGTACAAGATCGTTGAGTGTCTTTATTCCTGATCAGATCACTCTTATAACATGTTCTAACTTGATGATAATCAACGTTCCGGGGATATACCAAATAAATTATAATGTTATCTCCAGACTCCCTCTTCTAGATACATATGTAATTACAAAATATATCTTTAAACACTACAATAGTGATCAGTGTATCAATACTGGTGTAACTTTGCATCCACAGTCAAGTTCCTAACTGTTCCCTCTGACCTGGGAAGTGTTTGTATGAGGGGATTCGTCTAGTAAAATGGCCGATCAATAAACAGCACAGTCTTGATTTCCATGGGGGTTCTCCCGATCTGCTGCCAGACCTTTGGCGGGAGATTGGTGAAACCCCTGGGGATACAGTGCCAAAGTCTGAAACTGGCGGTTTACACCATTCCCCTGGGGGTTCCTCCAATCTCCTGCCAAACTTGCACATTTTTTCTATAATACCACTCATGGAATATGGGTATAGCTACAGGTTAAGTCATGACAAGTTCATGTCACTACACTCTCATTGTAACTACCTATTTTAATATGTCATACATGAGGCCACTGGGTTTCAGTTTTCACAAAAAATAAATTGAATTGTGAAAAGTGATCCCAAAACACTAATAAAAATTTAGAAATTCAATGTAATAAAAAGGATTTTCATCTATTAGTCACCTCAAAGCAGTGACCTTGATCATAAGCCTTTATTTGGGACTGTTTTTTCAGCAGTACGTGGTTTTTTGAGTTGTCGGATTTTTTTGGGGGGTATGTATCAGATTCTTTGAAGTTGTTTGTCAGCTTTGGCATGTATGAACTTTGTATCCACAGTCAAGTCAGGATGTTCCCTCTGACAGGAACTAGGGCTGAATTTTCCTTCTTAGTCCAGGAGCACCTATCTAACTTAAGAGTGGTTAAAATGGAAACAGTTTCATTAAGTTCTCTGATCAAGAATGTATCAGGATGTGTGTAATTACCATGGTGATAAGTGGGATTGTTAACATCCTGAAGGATAGTTACAACAGCAGGATTTAGTTGCAAAATAGATGTGTACAAGAGAGTCAAATTTTCATTTAACGGATTGGGCAAGTTTGTCCGGAAGGCCTTTATCAATTGTGACAAGACTACTTGTCAAAAATTGGAGAAACCTAAAAATGGCAAGATTTAGATCAATTTCTGAAGTACTTAATTGGATCTTTTGGCAGCCAGAAATAAAGTTGTTGATTAAAAGTGAGTAGATGACTTGGTGAGATAAGTTTCTGGGGGATGATTTTCCCCGGATACTTTAGGCGCTAAAGAAACTCCGGAGCGGCCAAAATGGGGTCTTAAGCTGAAACGCCGGTTCAGCCCCTGTTTAGCGCAAGGCACCACCTTGGTAAAGGAGTTGAAGCTTGCCCTTGTGCTAGGATCGGCCGCCTGGAGTGATTGCCACTCAAAATGCCTTGCAAGCACTCATTAAAGAGGCTGCATGGCATTTTGATGGATAGCACTTGTCCTAACGCGCTCTCCTAATAGTGACCAGCTGTTTGGGAGTAAACGCGGTATTGATGATGATTTCAAGTGTTACTTAAAGGGATACTCACCATTTCATGTTCACTTTCTGCTGGAGCTTTGAAGAGGACCTCTGAAACACATCGGGAGACTTTGACAAAGTACCACATAGAATAAGTGGGTCAGTGGCAGCTTGGATAAGGAATTGGCTTAAGGACAGAAAACAATGAGTTGTGGTAAATGGCTGTTTTTCAGACTGAAGGTTGGTAGACAGTGGTGTTCCCCAAGGGTCAGTGCTGGGGCCACTGCTTTTTTTGATATATATAAATGACCTGGATATTGGAATACAGAGTAGAATTTCTAAATTTGCTGATGACACCAAACTTGGGGATGTGGCAAACAGTGAGGATGATACCAATCGACTGCAACAGGACATAGAAAGGCTAGCAGAATGGGCAGACAAGTGGCAGATGGAATTTAATACAGAGAAGTATGAGGTGATGCATGTTGGCAGAAGGAACAGGGAGAGGCAATATACACTTAATGGCACAGTTTTAAAGAGTGTGCAGGGACAGAGTGACCTGGGAGTTAATGTGCATAGGTCCCTGAAGGTGGCGGGATATATTGAGAGAGTGGTTAGCAAAGCATATGGGATCTTGGGCTTCATAAATAGAGGTATTGAGTACAAATGTAGAGAAGTTATGCTGAACCTTTATAAAGTGCTGGTTAGGCCACAACTGGAGTATTGCATCCAGTTCTGATCACCACACTTTAGAAAGGATGTGAAGGAACTTGAGAGGGTTCAGAGGAGATTTACCCGAATGGTTCCGGGGATGGGGAATCTTAGCTACAAGGCCAGGTTGGAGAAGCTGGATTTGTTTTCATTAGAGCAAAGGAGGTTGAGGGGTGATTTGATAGAGGTGTACAAGATTATGATGGTTTTGGATATGCTAGATGGGGAAAGGCTGTTCCCACTAGTTGATGGTACAAGGACTAGGGGACACAGATTTAGGGTTTTGGGCAAGAGATACAGGGGGGATGTGAGGGAAAAAATTTTTACGCAGTGAGTGGTGAGGACCTGGAACTCGCTGCCGAGGGAAGTGGTGGGAGCGGACACACTCAATGTTTTCAAGGGGAGACTGGATAGGCACTTGAGGGAAATAAACTTGCAGGGCTACGGGGATAGAGCGGGGGAATGGGACTGACTGGATTGCTCTACAGAGAGCCGGCATGGACTCGATGGGTGAATGGCCTCCTTCTGTGCCGTTATGTCTCTATGACTTTCTGGGACACTTTGTCAAGACTTCACCAATATTCTAGCAACATTTATTCGAGAAATTCTCTGAGGACTTCACCTAAAAAGAAGTGCTGTGCTATTCCACCTTATTGGACACCATATAGGAGTCACCAGGAGAAAGGGAATGCTTGGTCATGGGCATCTTGCTCGGGGTCCCCCTTGGTATGGCTGAGGAATGGGAGGAGGACAAGAGGCCAGGCAGAGCAGCACCAGTTGTTGTAGGAGAGAGGGACAGGAGGGCGAGGAGGCAGAGATGGCCTCCTTGCCCCCTGCGGGTACAGGACGTCCCTCCTCCTCTGGACCTCCCCCACCAGGACCTCCAGTGCTGCGTCCGAGAACCTGTGCCCCCTCTTCGTTGGTCCCTGAGCCATCCTGCAACGTGCCGGTGTGTGTCAGCCAGACCACTCCACACCTTCAGTGACAGTGGGTGCAAGGAGTCCACAGATACTGCTCCATAAAAATTGCATCTAATTAACACTTGAGTGCGAAACCTGCAGGTTGCTGGTTAGCCCCTCCAGGCAAGTTCAAGTTATGGTGATCAGTAATTAGGATCAAAATTGCGTGCTAAATGCAAACTTTCAAACAGGCCTGTCTTATTAGCGCAGCACCCATTTAGCGCCTGTTTTCACCCATTGGCCAAAATAACTGCCTAAGAGTTAGTAATAAGGTGATTAACCTGTTGCATTCTTTACTTGGACAACAGGTGGCGACATTTGTTTTGTTCCTGTACACAAGCTGAATAATGTGCTTTGATCTGCACTTGTATCACAGACAAAAGCCACAGAAAACAGACATACCTACCAGGAATCAGATACCAATTATTAGCCATAATGAGTATTTTTATAACACAGATTTGAATAATCATGAATAACAATGTAAAATATTATTTTTTGTCCAACTTGTGTTAAACAATTTAAATTAGAACGCTTAACTTGTAAAAAAGTGAAGAGACTCCCAACAGCAGGTTATTAATCGTCTGAAGCTAAACATTTGATCAGCGTCTTCTACTATATTACATATTCTATCCTCCTTACGCATTCTAACACTGTGCTGGTATTGGTCACAATTTCAGACCATGCAGGGACATTTCAAAGACTGATCTGCAAACACTCCTAAATCCTTCTCCTGCACTAATGACCTCAAAGTATGACTATCCAGTTTATAATATAGTAGTCATGTCAACTCTGTACTTATCCACGTGAAACTCCATGAGAACCATTGGGACAAAGATGTCCCCCTCCAAAAAGTGTTCCCTGTGTCAGCAGTGGCTCAGTTGGTAGAACACTCGCCTCTGAGTCAGAAGGTTGTGGGTTCAAGTCCCACTCCAGGGACTTGAGCACATAAATCTCAGCTGACGCTCCAGTGCAGTGCTGAGGGAGTGCTGCATTATCGGAGGTGCCGTCTTTCGGATGAGATGTTAAACCGAGGTCCTGTCTGCTCTCTCAGGTGGACGTAAAAGATCCCATGGCACTATTTCGAAGAAGAGTAGGGGAGTTATCCCTGGTGTCCTGGCCAATATTTATCCCTCAATCAACATAACAAAAACAGATTATCTGGTCATTATCACATTGCTGTTTGTGGGAGCTTGCTGTGTGCAAATTGGCTGCCGCGCTTTCCTACATTACAACAGTGACTCCATTCCAAAAGTACTTCATTGGCTGTAAAGCGCTTTGAGACATCCGGTGGTCGTGAAAGGTGCTATATAAATGTAAGTCTTTTTTTCTTTCTGTGTGCCCACATCACCATTACTTGTATCCTGCATTAGGCTCTGCTATTATGACAAGCCATCTGTGAACTTTGAGCAGGGCCACAATAATAAAGATGGATGGTGATGACATTTTCTATTGAAGTAGAGTCAGGGCCTGACCCTTTGCAGTCCAAAGCGGGTGTTCAGTCCTTGGAATTGTAGCGCCAATTATACATTGTATGTTCTCTCGTGATCTAGTGAGTCTTCTGCTCCAGGTAGCAGAATTGGAATCGGATCACCAGCCTCACAATACTTCAAAGTTTGGACCTCCAAAAGCAAAGCTGAATGTGGAAGAAACACATTCCTAGTTTCGCTAAAAAATACAATTTACCCATGATTTCCATTGTAATTTGTTTCTCATTTTCCCCTTTTCTCCTCTAATTTATGCAGAATTGCTCAAGTATTACCTCAGTACATATTGCACAACACATGCATTTTGTCTGTTAAAAAATAGTTCTGCAAACTTACTTAAAAATGTAACAGTCCTAGCCAGTCTCCCATAGCATTGCCTACATGGGGGGTGAAACTGGTCTTCGGTGGGAGTGACATTGAATAGACAGCCTGTTTTACACCTTCTTTTCAATTGAAGTCAATGGTAAAGAAAATTGGGTGGGGTGTAAGACAGGCTGTCTATTCCCTATCGCCCATTTTGCACCAGCACTGAAGACCTAAAGGGGAAAGAATTCGGTTGCTTTGCACCTCCTGTTTAACGGGGCGCAAAACACCTAGTGCCCGGGCGCGGCGGCGCTAACGCCTCCCGCAAAATTCAGTGGGAAGTTAGCGCCGGCGGTAGCTGGTAGTGCCCTGCGGTGCTGTGCCACCGGCGATGGCGTCATCGGCGTGCGCAACGCCCCGCTCGCGCCCCAGCCGCAAACTTCGCTCGCGCCCCCTGACCTACCGCCAGACGCTATGTCCGACAGGGTCAGGGGGGCGTGTTTGCGGCCGGGGTGACGCAAATTAAAGGGCAGGTGCCAGGCGGCCATTTTTTTAGTGCTGCCTGCCAGCACCTGCCCCCCTCGCCTCCTCGGTCAGCCCGGCACTCCTCTTGAGTGCTGGGCTCTTTTGCCGGCACCCCGCTCCCCGGTGGTCCAGCAGGGCCCCGGTGTGCACTGTGCTAGGCCCCTCCCCTTTAATCAGGGGAGGGAGGCCTGTAGTACCGCGGCGCTATGTGCTGACACACATGGTGTGCTGCACGTAGCGCCGCAATATTCAATGGGAGCGTCCCAAGAGGGAGGGGGAGCGCTTCCAGTAGCGCCCCGCCTCCTGCTTGGGGCACTACCATTCAATTTACGGTGCGGGGGCGCTAACCTTTTCGGGGCGCTAAAAGTTGCGCCCCTGCGAAGTTAGCACATCAAAGGGGCCGCGACCCAATTTTCCCCCCAAGGAGTCAATATCAAGTATAGTCTTCTGATGATAGGGGAGGGGCGATTTCAACTGTCGGACGCCTGTTTCTCACCTGAGAAACAGCGGCTGGCGATTGAAAATCGTGTGGGGGCACCTCAGTTGAACCTTGGATTCCCAAGGCCTGTCCGATGCAATTTTCGGGTGGACCTGTAAATGAGGGGAAAGCACGCCTGTCTGAAACAGGTGGGAGGCTGTTCAAATATGCAAGGCAGGTTCCTATGCTGTTGTGTGACCCAATTTCAATTTTGAGGTACAAATGGGCAGATTGCGCTGCGCGGTGCGCACGCTCCTTCCATTTGTCCCTGGCAGTAAGCGGCCTAACAAGTGGTCGATTCTCCACAACAAAAGGCCTGCTCCTCCTGGCTCCATGAAAATACTGTGGCCTGCTGCCAGCCCAAGATTGTCACCCTGCAGGATTGTCATCCCCATCAGGCTCGATCTGCCGGTCAATGTGTAGTATGAACAAATACAAGAAATAACATTTTGCTCTTCGAATAAAATTAAACTGATTGTGTTTCCTGCAACCAATGATCCGCTAACAAAATTATATTCTCAGAAATTAAAAATTTCCAAGCCACAGCTTCCTGCAACTTTGTTCGATTGTTAATAACAGGGAAAAAAAAACATCCTCCTGCTTTTCATTAGAGGAAGAGTTTGGGGGCCACTAATATTGCTTTGAAAATGTGTCGAAGTCCAGAACTGATAACTGTAGTCCATTATCTGAAATATCGTATTCTGTGATCTGTGATATGCAATATCTGGACAGCTCCCCTACCTCCGAGGGCCCTGAAAATCCACGGTTCAGGGTCCGCAGTGGGACCCGACATATAGTCAGCAGAGTTTTGTCTAGTCAGACGAGGTGTACCGTCCTGACCTCTGGTGGAAATGAGGCCTAGGCGTGACTGAGACCGAAATCGTGAAGAAAATGCTTTTTTAAAAAATTGAACATCAGCCACCTTACAAAGGGAAGTATAGAGGCTGTTTTATCTTCTTTCCGGTGGGGGCCGACACTGCAACTCGGAGGGAATACCTCTGATGAACTTTCAGGCACCTTTCTTATGGAGCACACCCTAGATGTGCCCCTTAATGGTGCGGCTCGCACCATTGGCAGATAAATCAGGGAATGCCACCTCACTTTGGAAAGTGCGGAGGGGGCAGTGGCGAAGGTACCAGGCACTTGTATCTCAGCCCCTACACTGAGACACATCTCAGCATTTACACTGAGACACATCTCAGCCCTTACACTGAGACACATCTCAGCCCTTACACTGAGACACATATCAGCACTAACACTGAGACACATCTCAGCCCTTACACTGAGACACATCTCAGCATTTACACTGAGACACATCTCAGCCCTTACACTGAGACACATCTCAGCCCTTACACTGAGACACATCTCAGCCCTTACACTGAGACACATCTCAGCCCTTACACTGAGACACATCTCAGCCCTTACACTGAGACACATCTCAGCATTTACACTGAGGGGCATCTCAGCCCTTACACTGAGACACATCTCAGCCCTTACACTGAGACACATCTCAGCCCTTACACTGAGACACATCTCTGCCCTTACACTGAGACACATCTCAGCATTTACACTGAGACACATCTCAGCATTTACACTGAGACAAATCTCAGCCCTTACACTGAGACGCATCTCAGCCCTTACACTGAGACACATCTCAGCCCTTACACTGAGACACATCTCAGCCCTTACACTGAGACACATCCCAGCCCTTAAACTGAGACACATCTCAGCCCTTACACTGAGACACATCTCAGCATTTACACTGAGGGACATCTCAGCCCTTACACTGAGACACATCTCAGCATTTACACTCAGACACATCTCGGCATTTACACAAAGACACATCTCAGCATTTACACTGAGACACATCTCAGCATTTACACAAAGACACATCTCAGCATTTACACTCAGACACATCTCAGCATTTCCACTGAGACACATCTCAGCATTTACACTGAGACACATCTCAGCACTTACACTGAGACACATCTCAGCCCTCACACTGAGACACATCTCAGCATTTACACTGAGACACATCTCAGCCCTTACACTGAGACACATCTCAGCCCTTACACTGAGACACATCTCAGCCCTTACACTGAGACACATCTCAGCCCTTACACTGAGACACATCTCAGCCCTTACACTGAGACACATCTCAGCCCTTACACTGAGACACATCTCAGCATTTACACTGAGGGGCATCTCAGCCCTTACACTGAGACACATCTCAGCCCTTACACTGAGACACATCTCAGCCCTTACACTGAGACACATCTCTGCCCTTACACTGAGACACATCTCAGCATTTACACTGAGACACATCTCAGCATTTACACTGAGACAAATCTCAGCCCTTACACTGAGACGCATCTCAGCCCTTACACTGAGACACATCTCAGCCCTTACACTGAGACACATCTCAGCCCTTACACTGAGACACATCCCAGCCCTTACACTGAGACACATCTCAGCCCTTACACTGAGACACATCTCAGCATTTACACTGAGGGACATCTCAGCCCTTACACTGAGACACATCTCAGCATTTACACTCAGACACATCTCAGCATTTACACAAAGACACATCTCAGCATTTACACTGAGACACATCTCAGCATTTACACAAAGACACATCTCAGCATTTACACTCAGACACATCTCAGCATTTACACAAAGACACATCTCAGCATTTACACTGAGACACATCTCAGCATTTACACAAAGACACATCTCAGCCCTTACACTGAGACACATCTCAGCCCTTACACTGAGACACATCTCAGCATTTACACTGAGACACATCCCAGCCCTTACACTGAGACACATCCCAGCCCTTACACTGAGACACATCTCAGCATTTAAACTGAGACACATCTCAGCATTTACACTGAGACACATCTCAGCCCTTACACTGAGATACATCTCAGCCCTTACACTGAGACACATCTCAGCATTTACACTGAGACACATCTCAGCCCTTAAACTGAGACACAGCTCAGCCCTTACACTGAGAAACATCTCAGCATTTACATTGAGACACATCTCAGCATTTACACTGAGACACATCTCAGCCCTTACACTGAGACACAGCTCAGCCCTTACACTGAGACACATCTCAGCCCTGACACTGAGACACATCTCAGCATTTACATTGAGACACATCTCAGCCCTTACACTGAGACACATGTCAGCCCTTACACTGAGAAACATCTCAGCCCTTACACTGAGACACATCTCAGACCTTACACTGAGACACATCTCAGCCCTTACACTGAGACACATCTCAGCCCTTACACTGAGACACCTCTCAGCCCTTACACTGAGACACATCTCAGCCCTTACACTGAGATACATCTCAGCCTTTACACTGAGACACATCTCAGCCCTTACACTGAGACACATCTCAGCCCTTACACTAAGACACATCTCAGCCCTTACACTGAGACACATCTCAGCCCTTACACTGAGACACATCTCAGCCCTTAAACTGAGACACAGCTCAGCCCTTACACTGAGAAACATCTCAGCATTTACATTGAGACACATCTCAGCATTTACACTGAGACACAGCTCAGCCCTTACACTGAGACACATCTCAGCATTTACACTGAGACACATCTCAGCATTTACACTGAGACACATCCCAGCCCTTACACTGAGACACATCTCAGCATTTACACTAACGCACATCTCAGCCCTTACACTGAGGCACATCTCAGCATTTACATTGAGACACATCCCAGCCCTTACACTGAGACACATCTCAGCATTTACACTAACGCACATCTCAGCCCTTACACTGAGGCACATCTCAGCATTTACATTGAGACACATCCCAGCCCTTACACTGAGACACATCTCAGCATTTACACTAACGCACATCTCAGCCCTTACACTGAGACACATCTCAGCATTTACACTAACGCACATCTCAGCCTTTACACTGAGACACATCTCAGCATTTACACTAACGCACATCTCAGCCTTTACACTGAGACACATCTCAGCCCTTACACTGAGACACATCTCAGCCCTTACACTGAGACACATCTCAGCCCTTACACTGAGACACATCTCAGCCCTTACACTGAGACACATCTCAGCCCTTACACTGAGACACATCTCAGCCCTTACACTGAGACACATCTCAGCCCTTACACTGAGACACATCTCAGCCCTTACACTGAGACACATCTCAGCATTTACACTGAGACGCATCTCAGCCCTTACACTGAGACACATCTCAGCCCTTACACTGAGACACATCTCAGCATTTACACTGAGACACATCTCAGCATTACACTGAGACAAATCTCAGCCCTTACACTGAGACGCATCTCAGCCCTTACACTGAGACACATCTCAGCCCTTACACTGAGACACATCTCAGCCCTTACACTGAGACACATCCCAGCCCTTAAACTGAGACACATCTCAGCCCTTACACTGAGACACATCTCAGCATTTACACTGAGGGACATCTCAGCCCTTACACTGAGACACATCTCAGCATTACACTCAGACACATCTCGGCATTACACAGAGACACATCTCAGCATTACACTGAGACACATCCCAGCATTTACACTGAGACACATCTCAGCATTTACACTGAGACACATCTCAGCATTTACACTGAGGCACATCTCAGCCCTTACACTGAGACACATCTCAGCCCTTACACTGAGACACATCTCAGCCCTTACACTGAGACACATCTCAGCCTTACACTGAGACACATCTCAGCCCTTACACTGAGACACATCTCAGCCCTTACACTGAGACACATCTCAGCCCTTACACTGAGACACATCTCAGCCCTTACACTGAGACACATCTCAGCCCTTACACTGAGACACATCTCAGCCCTTACACTGAGACACATCTCAGCCCTTACACTGAGGACATCTCAGCCCTTACACTGAGACACATCTCAGCCCTTACACTGAGACACATCTCAGCCCTTACACTGAGACACATCTCAGCCCTTACACTGAGACACATCTCAGCCTTACACTGAGACACATCTCAGCCTTACACTGAGACACATCTCAGCCCTTACACTGAGACACATCTCAGCCCTTACACTGAGACACATCTCAGCCCTTACACTGAGACACATCTCAGCCCTTACACTGAGACACATCTCAGCCCTTACACTGAGACACATCTCAGACCTTACACTGAGACACATCTCAGCCCTTACACTGAGGCACATCTCAGCCCTTACACTGAGACACATCTCAGCCTTACACTGAGACACATCTCAGCCCTTACACTGAGACACATCTCAGCCCTTACACTGAGACACATCTCAGCCCTTACACTGAGACACATCTCAGCCCTTACACTGAGACACATCTCAGCCCTTACACTGAGACACATCTCAGCCCTTACACTGAGACACATCTCAGCCCTTACACTGAGACACATCTCAGCCCTTACACTGAGACACATCTCAGCCCTTACACTGAGACACATCTCAGCCTTACACTGAGACACATCTCAGCCCTTACACTGAGACACATCTCAGCCCTTACACTGAGACACATCTCAGCCCTTACACTGAGGCACATCTCAGCCCTTACACTGAGACACATCTCAGCCCTTACACTGAGATACATCTCAGCCCTTACACTGAGACACATCTCAGCACTTACACTGAGACACATCTCAGCCCTTACACTGAGACACATCTCAGCCCTTACACTGAGAAACATCTCAGCCCTTACACTGAGACACATCTCAGCCTTACACTGAGATACATCTCAGCCCTTACACTGAGACACATCTCAGCCCTTACACTGAGACACATCTCAGCCCTTACACTGAGACACATCTCAGCCCTTACACTGAGACACATCTCAGCCCTTACACTGAGACACATCTCAGCCCTTACACTGAGAAACATCTCAGCCCTTACACTGAGACACATCTCAGCCCTTACACTGAGACACATCTCAGCCCTTACACTGAGACACATCTCAGCCCTTACACTGAGACACATCTCAGCCCTTACACTGAGACACATCTCAGCCCTTACACTGAGATACATCTCAGCCCTTACACTGAGACACATCTCAGCCCTTACACTGAGACACATCTCAGCCCTTACACTGAGACACATCTCAGCCCTTACACTGAGACACATCTCAGCCCTTACACTGAGACACATCTCAGCCCTTACACTGAGACACATCTCAGCCCTTACACTGAGAACATCTCAGCCCTTACACTGAGACACATCTCAGCCCTTACACTGAGACACATCTCAGCCCTTACACTGAGACACATCTCAGCCCTTACACTGAGACACATCTCAGCCCTTACACTGAGACACATCTCAGCCCTTACACTGAGACACATCTCAGCCCTTACACTGAGACACATCTCAGCCCTTACACTGAGACACATCTCAGCCCTTACACTGAGACACATCTCAGCCCTTACACTGAGACACATCTCAGCCCTTACACTGAGACACATCTCAGCCCTTACACTGAGACACATCTCAGCCCTTACACTGAGACACATCTCAGCCCTTACACTGAGACACATCTCAGCCCTTACACTGAGACACATCTCAGCCCTTACACTGAGACACATCTCAGCCTTACACTGAGACACATCTCAGCCTTACACTGAGACACATCTCAGCCTTTACACTAGAGCACATCTCAGCCTTACACTGAGACACATCTCAGCCCTTACACTGAGACACATCTCAGCCCTTACACTGAGACACATCTCAGCCCTTACACTGAGACACATCTCAGCCCTTACACTGAGACACATCTCAGCCCTTACACTGAGACACATCTCAGCCCTTACACTGAGGCACATCTCAGCCCTTACACTGAGACACATCTCAGCCCTTACACTGAGACACATCTCAGCCTTACACTGAGACACATCTCAGCCCTTACACTGAGACACATCTCAGCCCTTACACTGAGACACATCTCAGCCCTTACACTGAGACACATCTCAGCCCTTACACTGAGACACATCTCAGCCTTACACTGTGACACATCTCAGCCCTTACACTGAGACACATCTCAGCCCTTACACTGAGACACATCTCAGCCTTACACTGAGACACATCTCAGCCTTTACACTGAGACTCATCTCAGCCTTACACTGAGACACATCTCAGCCCTTACACTGAGACACATCTCAGCCCTTACACTGAGACACATCTCAGCCCTTACACTGAGACACATCTCAGCCTTACACTGAGACACATCTCAGCCCTTACACTGAGACACATCTCAGCCCTTACACTGAGACACATCTCAGCCCTTACACTGAGACACATCTCAGCCCTTACACTGAGACACATCTCAGCCCTTACACTGAGACACATCTCAGCCTTACACTGAGACACATCTCAGCCCTTACACTGAGACACATCTCAGCCTTACACTGAGACACATCTCAGCCCTTACACTGAGACACATCTCAGCCCTTACACTGAGACACATCTCAGCCCTTACACTGAGACACATCTCAGCCCTTACACTGAGACACATCTCAGCCCTTACACTGAGACACATCTCAGCCCTTACACTGAGACACATCTCAGCCTTACACTGAGACACATCTCAGCCCTTACACTGAGACACATCTCAGCCTTACACTGAGACACATCTCAGCCCTTACACTGAGACACATCTCAGCCCTTACACTGAGACACATCTCAGCCCTTACACTGAGACACATCTCAGCCCTTACACTGAGACACATCTCAGCCCTTACACTGAGACACATCTCAGCCCTTACACTGAGACACATCTCAGCCCTTACACTGAGACACATCTCAGCCCTTACACTGAGACACATCTCAGCCTTACACTGAGACACATCTCAGCCCTTACACTGAGACACATCTCAGCCCTTACACTGAGACACATCTCAGCCCTTACACTGAGACACATCTCAGCCCTTACACTGAGACACATCTCAGCCCTTACACTGAGACACATCTCAGCCCTTACACTGAGACACATCTCAGCCCTTACACTGAGACACATCTCAGCCCTTACACTGAGACACATCTCAGCCTTACACTGAGACACATCTCAGCCCTTACACTGAGACACATCTCAGCCCTTACACTGAGACACATCTCAGCCTTACACTGAGACACATCTCAGCCCTTACACTGAGACACACTCAGCATTACACTGAGACACATCTCAGCCCTTACACTGAGACACATCTCAGCACTGACACTGAGACACATCTCAGCCCTTACACTGAGACACATCTCAGACATTACACTGAGGCACATCTCAGCCCTTACACTGAGACACATCTCAGCCCTTACACTGAGACACAGCTCAGCATTACACTGAGACACATCTCAGCCCTTACACTGAGACACATCTCAGCATTACACTGAGACACATCTCAGCCTTACACTGAGACACATCTCAGCCCTTACACTGAGACACATCTCAGCATTACACTGACGCACATCTCAGCCCTTACA
This sequence comes from Squalus acanthias, assembly GCA_030390025.1. Lineage (NCBI taxonomy): Eukaryota > Metazoa > Chordata > Chondrichthyes > Squaliformes > Squalidae > Squalus > Squalus acanthias. The sequence continues at coordinate 23,760,634 of CM059433.1, read as the reverse complement.
CTGAGACACATCTCAGCATTACACTGAGACACATCTCAGCCCTTACACTGAGACACATCTCAGCATTACACTGACGCACATCTCAGCCCTTACACTGAGGCACATCTCAGCATTTACACTGAGACACATCTCAGCCCTACACTGAGACACATCTCAGCATTTACACTAAGCACATCTCAGCCCTTACACTGAGACACATCTCAGCATTACACTGAGACACATCTCAGCCCTTACACTGAGACACATCTCAGCATTACACTAAGCACATCTCAGCCCTTACACTGAGACACATCTCAGCATTACACTGACGCACATCTCAGCCCTTACACTGAGACACATCTCAGCCCTTACACTGAGACACATCTCAGCCCTTACACTGAGACACATCTCAGCCCTTACACTGAGACACATCTCAGCCCTTACACTGAGACACATCTCAGCCCTTACACTGAGACACATCTCAGCCCTTACACTGAGACACATCTCAGCCCTTACACTGAGACACATCTCAGCCCTTACACTGAGACACATCTCAGCCCTTACACTGAGACACATCTCAGCCCTTGCACTGAGGCACATCTCAGCCCTTACACTGAGACACATCTCAGCCCTTACACTGAGACACATCTCAGCCCTTACACTGAGACACATCTCAGCCCTTACACTGAGACACATCTCAGCCCTTACACTGAGACACATCTCAGCCCTTACACTGAGACACATCTCAGCCCTTACACTGAGACACATCTCAGCCCTTACACTGAGACACATCTCAGCCTTACACTGAGACACATCTCAGCCCTTACACTGAGACACATCTCAGCCTTACACTGAGACACATCTCAGCCCTTACACTGAGACACATCTCAGCCTTACACTGAGACACATCTCAGCCCTTACACTGAGACACATCTCAGCCCTTACACTGAGACACATCTCAGCCCTTACACTGAGACACATCTCAGCCCTTACACTGAGACACATCTCAGCCCTTACACTGAGGCACATCTCAGCCCTTACACTGAGACACATCTCAGCCCTTACACTGAGACACATCTCAGCATTTACACTGAGACACATCTCAGCCTTACACTGAGACACATCTCAGCCTTACACTGAGACACAGCTCAGCCCTTACACTGAGACACATCTCAGCCCTTACACTGAGACACATCTCAGCATTTACACTGAGTCACATCTCAGCATTTACACTGAGACACAGCTCAGCATTTACACTGAGTCACATCTCAGCATTTACACTGAGACACATCTCAGCATTTACACTGAGACTCATCTCAGCATTTACACTGAGACACATCTCAGCCCTTACACTGAGACACATCTCAGCCCTTACACTGAGACACATCTCAGCCTTACACTGAGACACATCTCAGCATTTACACTGAGACACATCTCAGCATTTACACTGAGACACATCTCAGCCCTTACACTGAGACACAGCTCAGCATTTACACTGAGACACATCTCAGCCTTTACACTGAGACACATCTCAGCCCTCACACTGAGACACACCCCAGCATTTACACTGAGACACAGCTCAGCCCTTACACTGAGACACATCTCAGCCCTTACACTGAGACACATCTCAGCCCTTACACTGAGACACATCTCAGCCTTACACTGAGACACATCTCAGCCCTTACACTGAGACACATCTCAGCCCTTACACTGAGACACATCTCAGCCCTTACACTGAGACACATCTCAGCCCTTACACTGAGACACATCTCAGCCCTTACACTGAGACACATCTCAGCATTTATACTGAGACACATCTCAGCCCTTACACTGAGACACATCTCAGCCCTTACACTGAGAGACATCTCAGCCCTTACACTGAGACACATCTCAGCATTTACACTGAGTCACATCTCAGCCCTTACACTGAGACACATCTCAGCATTTACACTGAGACACATCTCAGCATTTACACTGAGACACATCTCAGCATTTACACTGAGACACAGCTCAGCATTTACACTGAGTCACATCTCAGCATTTACACTGAGACACATCTCAGCATTTACACTGAGACACATCTCAGCATTTACACTGAGACACATCTGAGCATTTACACTGAGACACAGCTCAGCCCTTACACTGAGACACATCTCAGCATTTACACTGAGTCACATCCCAGCCCTTACACTGAGACACATCTCAGCCCTTACACTGAGGCACATCTCAGCATTTACACTGAGACACAGCTCAGCATTTACACTGAGTCACATCTCAGCATTTACACTGAGACACATCTCAGCATTTACACTGAGACTCATCTCAGCATTTACACTGAGACACAGCTCAGCCCTTACACTGAGACACATCTCAGCCCTTACACTGAGACACATCTCAGCCCTTACACTGAGACACATCTCAGCATTTACACTGAGTCACATCTCAGCATTTACACTGAGACACAGCTCAGCATTTACACTGAGTCACATCTCAGCATTTACACTGAGACACATCTCAGCATTTACACTGAGACTCATCTCAGCATTTACACTGAGACACATCTCAGCCCTTACACTGAGACACATCTCAGCCCTTACACTGAGACACATCTCAGCACTTACACAGAGTCACATCTCAGCATTTACACTGAGACACAGCTCAGCATTTACACTGAGACACAGCTCAGCATTTACACTGAGACACATCTCAGCATTTACACTGAGACACATCTCAGCATTTACACTGAGACACATCTCAGCATTTACACTGAGACACATCTCAGCCCTTGCACTGAGACACAGCTCAGCATTTACACTGAGTCACATCTCAGCATTTACACTGAGACACATCTCAGCCCTTACACTGAGACACACCCCAGCATTTACACTGAGACACAGCTCAGCCCTTATACTGAGACACATCTCAGCCCTTACACTGAGACACACTCCAGCATTTACACTGAGACACAGCTCAGCCCTTACACTGAGACACATCTCAGCACTGACACTGAGACACATCTCAGCCCTTACACTGAGACACAGCTCAGCATTTACACTGAAACACATCTCAGCCCTTACACTGAGACACATCTCAGCCCTTACACTGAGACACAGCTCAGCATTTACACTGAAACACATCTCAGCCCTTACACTGAGACACATCTCAGCATTTACACTGAGACACATCTCAGCATTTACATTGAGACACATCCCAGCCCTTACACTGAGACACATCTCAGCATTTACACTAACGCACATCTCAGCCCTTACACTGAGACACATCTCAGCATTTACATTGAGACACATCCCAGCCCCTACACTGAGACACATCTCAGCATTTACACTAACGCACATCTCAGCCCTTACACTGAGACACATCTCAGCATTTACATTGAGACACATCCCAGCCCTTACACTGAGACACATCTCAGCATTTACACTGACGCACATCTCAGCCCTTACACTGAGACACATCTCAGCATTTACAGTAACGCACATCTCAGCCTTTACACTGAGACACATCTCAGCCCTTACACTGAGACACATCTCAGCCCTTACACTGAGACACATCTCAGCCCTTACACTGAGACACATCTCAGCCCTTACACCGAGACACATCTCAGCCCTTACACTGAGACACATCTCAGCCCTTACACTGAGACACATCTCAGCCCTTACACTGAGACACATCTCAGCCCTTACACTGAGACACATCTCAGCCCTTACACTGAGACACATCTCAGCCCTTGCACTGAGGCACATCTCAGCCCTTACACTGAGACACATCTCAGCCCTTACACTGAGACACATCTCAGCCCTTACACTGAGACACATCCCAGCCCTTACACTGAGACACATCTCAGCCCTTACACTGAGACACATCACAGCCCTTACACTGAGACACATCTCAGCACTTACACTGGGACACATCTCAGCCCTTACACTGAGACACATCTCAGCATTTACATTGGGACACATCTCAGCCCTTACACTGAGACACATCTCAGCATTTACATTGAGACACATCTCAGCCCTTACACTGAGACACATCTCAGCATTTACACTGAGACACATCTCAGCCCTTACACTGAGACACATCTCAGCCCTTACACTGAGGGACATGTCAGCCCTTACACTGAGACACATCTCAGCCCTTACACTGAGACACATCTCAGCCCTTACACTGAGGCACATCTCAGCCCTTACACTGAGACACATCTCAGCCCTTACACTGAGACACATCTCAGCCCTTACACTGAGACACATCTCAGCCCTTACACTGAGACACATCTCAGCCCTTACACTGAGACACATCTCAGCCCTTACACTGAGACACATCTCAGCCCTTACACTGAGACACATCTCAGCCCTTACACTGAGACACATCTCAGCCCTTACACTGAGACACATCTCAGCCCTTGCACTGAGGCACATCTCAGCCCTTACACTGAGACACATCTCAGCCCTTACACTGAGACACATCTCAGCCCTTACACTGAGACACATCCCAGCCCTTACACTGAGACACATCTCAGCCCTTACACTGAGACACATCACAGCCCTTACACTGAGACACATCTCAGCACTTACACTGGGACACATCTCAGCCCTTACACTGAGACACATCTCAGCATTTACATTGGGACACATCTCAGCCCTTACACTGAGACACATCTCAGCATTTACATTGAGACACATCTCAGCCCTTACACTGAGACACATCTCAGCATTTACACTGAGACACATCTCAGCCCTTACACTGAGACACATCTCAGCACTTACACTGAGGGACATGTCAGCCCTTACACTGAGACACATCTCAGCCCTTACACTGAGACACATCTCAGCCCTTACACTGAGATACAGCTCAGCCCTTACACTGAGACACATCTCAGCCCTTACACTGAGACACATCTCAGCCCTTACACTGAGACACATCTCAGCATTTACACTGAGACACATCTCAGCCCTTACACTGACACACATCTCAGCCCTTACACTGAGACACATGTCAGCCCTTACACTGAGACACATCTCAGCCCTTACACTGAGACACATCTCAGCCCTTACACTGAGATGCGTTCCGTGAAAGATTTGCGGAGCCGTGATGAAGTTTTCAATCACCGATAAGTGTTGTCTTTCCAGTCAAATGGATTTGTCGCCGCTTTCTTTCAGGGTGACTCAGGCAAACCAGGTGGTATCATCAGCTTGACCGGATTTGCCCTTTCTAAATGTTTCAGACAGTTCTGAATAACTTTTTCCTTTGAGTTGCTTTTTTGTTATGCTCGGCCAATGTGCCTGTCAAGCGCACTCTCCACATTTCCCGATGGCTTGATACCCAATGTGTACTTTCTCTCGCACTTCAACTGAACAAGTGAATTTTAATGACACAGACATTCCACTGATGCAGCAAATCCAGCTACATGCCTGCCTGAGCCTAACTCCCTGCTGTCTGGACCAGGCAGCCCTCCCTGCTCAGTGGCATAATAACAATCTTAATCAGTGTAGCCCTGTAAACTGGATAACCTTACAGAGCCTACTGCACTTAAAAGTACAACTTGTGGGCTCTTGTATATAACAGGAATATTTCTCCACAGGGCACTTAAGTTAAAATTTTAATTCTGCTAATTTATTTACTAAAGCACTTGCTTGAAAGATATAAAAAGCTTTAGGTAGTCAACCATCAACAACAAAAACAACTTATGCAGCGCCTTTAATGTAGTAAAATGTCCCAAGGTGCTTCTCAGAAGCGTTATCAAACAAAATTTGACAACGAGCCACATAAAGAGATATTCGGAGATGGAGGTAGATTTTAAGGATCGTCTTAAAAGAGGAAAGTAAGGTGGAGAGGCGGAGAGGTTTAGGGAGGAAATTCCAGAGCTTAGGGCCTCGGCAGCTGAAGGTACGGCCGCCAATGGTGGAGCGATTAAAATCGGGGATGCGCAAGAGGCCAGAATTGGAGGAGCGCAGAGATCTCGGAGAGTTGTCGGGCTGGAGGAGGTTACAGAGATAGGGAAGGTTGAGGCCATGGAAGGATTTGTAAACAAGGATGAGAATTTTAAAATTGAGGCTTAACCGGGAGCCAATGTAGGTCAGCGAGCACAGGGGTGATGGGTGAACGGGACTTGGTGTGAGTTAGGACACGGGCAGCAGAGTTTTGGATGAGCTTAAGTTTATGGCGGGTGGAAGATGGCCGGCCGGCCAGGAGAGCATTGGAATAGTCAAGTCTAGAGGTAACAAAGGCTTGGATGAGGGTTTCAGCAGCAGATGAGCTGAGGCAGAGGCGGAGACGGGCGATGTTATGGAGATGGAAATAGGCGGTCTTAGTGGTGGCACGGATATGTGGTCAGAAGCTCATTTCAGGGTCAAATATGACGCCTGAGACAGTTGCCAGGGAGAGGGATGGAGTCGGTGACTAGGGAACGGAGTTTGTGACGGGAACCGAAGACAATGGTCTTCCCAATATTTAGTTGGAGGAAATTTCTGCTCATCCAACACTGGATGTCGGACTAGCAGTCTTTGGAGAGAAAAGGGAGGTTGGAGATGAGGCGATAGTTTGCCAGGACAAATGAAACAAGTATAAACAAAAAATTTTGACCGAAAATAAATTTGCAACTACAAATAGCAACGTCCTGTCTTAGTATTCTATAAATTTGCCATAGATATATAACCATCCCACCTGGAGTGCTGATCTGGCAAAATAGATATATTTGAAATTTACCAAAATATATAAGGTACAAAATGTCAGGTTTGATTTTATAAAAATATAACTGCTCCATGAAAGACATTTGGGAGTAATTTCCGCCTTGGGCAGTGAACTGGCAGTAAACTGGTGGAGTGAATCACCTGCCTTTATAGAATCATATCATAGAAATTTACGGCACAGAATGAGGCCATTTGGCCCATCCTGTCTGTGCCGGCTGTAAAATAGCTCTCCAGCCTCATCCCACTCTCCGGCACTTGGTCCGTAGCCTTGTAGGTTACGGCACTTCAAGTGCATATCCAAGTACTTTTTTAATGTGATGAGGGTTTCTGCCTCTACCACCCTTTCAGGCAGTGAGTTCCAGACCCCCACCACCCTCTGGGTGAACAAAGTTCTCCTCAACTCCCCTCTAATCCTTCTACTAATTACTTTAAATCTATGCCCCCTGGTTTTTGACCTCTCTGCTAAGGAAACTAGGTCCTTTCTATCCACTCTATCTAAGCCCCTCATAATTATATACGACTCAATTAAGTCTCCCCTCAGTCTCCTCTGTTCCAAAGAAAATAACCTCAGCTTATCCAATCTTTCCTCATAGCTAAAATTCTCCAGTCCTGGCAACATCCCCGTAAATCTCCTCTGTACCCTCTCTAGTGCAATCACATCCTTCCTGTAATGTGGTGACCAGAACTGTACGCAGTACTCTAGCTGTGGCCTAACTAGTGTTTTATACAGTTCAAGCATAACCTCCCTGCTCTTATATTCTATGCCTCGGCTAATAAAATAAAGTATCCCGTATGCCTTCTTAACCACCTTATCTACCTGTCCTGCTACCTTCAGGGATTTGTGGACATGCTCTCTAAGGTCTCTCTGTTCCTCCACACTTCTCAGTATCCTTTCATTTATTCTATAATCCCTTACCTTGTTAGCCCTCCCCAAATGCATTATTTCACGCTTCTCCGGATTGAATTCCATTTGCCACTTATCTGCCCACCTGACCAGTCCATTGATATCTTCCTGCAGTCTATAGCTTTCTTCCTCACTATCAACCACACGGCCAATTTTTGTATCATCTGCAAACTTCTTAATCATGCCCCCTACATTGAAGTCTAAATCATTGATATATACCACAAAAAGCAAGGAACCTATTGAGCCCTGTGAAACCCCGCTGGAAACAGTCTTTCAGTCACAAAAACACCCGTCGACCATTACCCTTTGCTTCCTGCCACTGAGCCAATTTTTGATCCAACTTGCCGCTTTCCCTTGGATCCCATGGGCTTTTACTTTTCTGACCAGTCTGCCATGTGGGACCTTGTCAAAAGCCTTGCTAAAATCCATGTAGACTACATCAAATGTGCTACCCTCATCGACCCTCCTTGTTACCTCCTCAAGTTAGTCAGACACGACCTTCCCTTAACACTCCACTAAATAGAACCCACTAAATTTTAATTTCCAATAAAAACAAGGAGAAAATTATCTCCTATTTATGCATCGTGTAAAATGATGAAACAAGGGTTTGGATTGCACAATGGGTTATAATAATATTATTTCACTTCTGTGAACTTTATTTGAGTCCAACCCAAACTAATGGAATTAAAGTCATTTCTCATTATAGCTTTAACAAAAACAACAATTTGCATTTAAAAGCACCTTTAACATGGAAAAACAAACAAGTTGCTGCACAGAGGAGTAATCATGGCCGCCAATAGTGAGGCAAAGGGAATTGCACAAGAGGCCAGAGTCAGAGGAATGGAGAGTTCGGGGGGCGGTGGGAGGGGAGGTTACCGAGATAGGGAGGGGCAAAGTGAGAGGTGTTGGGGGAGTGGGAGTTGGTGCAGGATAGCAGTAGAGCTTTTAATGAGCTGAAGTAGCAGGGCTAAGTGAAATGCGTTTGGGCAAGTTTAGTCCAGATGGTCACCAACATGAGTCCACAGCAAAAAACTACCCATAATTCAGCGCTAATTGAAACTACATTGACAAGCTAGGCTGAGAGTCCACAGTAGTAAAGAGAGAGTGCTACATTGTCAGAGGTGTGACATTAAACCTGTTCTGACCAACAATTCCACCTCAATCAACTCCACCAAACCTCCCCCAGCCCACCCCTCACCAATATTCTCATCAGTCATCTCATTGCTTATCGTGGAGTCTTACCATACACAAACTAGCTGCCATTTTGGTCTACGTAACAGCAATCTTTAAAGCTTCAAGTTATTTCTGAGACACACAGTAAGGTGCAATACAAATGCAACTCTTTCAGCTCTAGATCCACAATGGAAAAGAAAATCGGGCGAGGTGTAAATGAACTGCCAATTTGCTGCCCCTGCTTTTCATCCAGCAATAAAAATAAAAATTACCCACGTACTCTTCTGTTAAAATTAGGAAGGAAGATATACCTCTTGCTGCCACACCATTGTGAAACTAAACTTGCGATATATTAATAAGTTGTGTCAACATTCATTTTGTGAAGTGCAAAATAGTTTTTTCTGATTTTTCAAGGGTTGCGGTTTCAAAATAGTTTCATTTATTGTATACCGTATATATATTTTTGCAACGTGTAAAAGTTTTGAGCAGCCGTAAGAAGTCCAGCTTCATAGCTGCAGTGGCCTTCAAGTTAGAGAGCGACAATAACAGGATATCGTACAACAAGCTTTAACTCATGAAGCACCTTTAATGTAGAATAACATCCCAAGGTGCTGCAGAGAGGTGAAAAAAGATACCGAGCGTAAGTCGGGGAGCTAGGAGAGGTGACCAAAGGCACCTCTCTTACAGGGCTTGACAGGGTAGATGCAGGGAGGCTGTTTCCCCTGGCTGGGGAGTCTAGAACCAGGGGTCACAGTCTCAGAATAAGGGGTCGGCCATTTAGGACCGAGATGAGGAGAAATTTCTTCACTCAGAGGGTGGTGAGTCTTTGGAATTCTCTCCCCAGAGGGCTGTGGAGGCTCAGTCGTTGAGTATATACAAGACAGAGGTCGATAGATTTTTGAATATTAAGGGAATCAAGGGATATGGAGATAGTTCAGGAAAGTGGCGATGAGGTAGAAGATCAGCCATGATCTTATTGAATGGCGGGGCAGGCTCGAGGGGCCAAATGGCCTCCTCCTGCTCCTATTTCTTATGTTCTTATGTTCCTAAATAGGTAGGTTTTGACAAGGTGTTAAAAAGTGCAGAGAGAGGAGCTGAGGTGGAAGGGTTGTGGGAGAGAGCGCCAGAGTAGAGCTGAGACTGAACAGCCACCAATACCAGAACAGAAGGTAGAATTGTCAAAACGATGGTCTTCAACTATTAGATAATCATTCCTACTTTAATGATTGAGAAACTTGATAAGGAAATTCTGCAGGGAATTACTATTATTGCAGTGATATCTGCCTCAGTTTGATTAACATCCTAGGTGGCTGAGATACCAACACTTGTGAAGGAGAGATTGGATCTGTAGCTGTGGGGACCTGTCCATGGTGGTGCTAGCTCTAACGCAGTAGTGCATGGAGCGGTGTTTGTATATTTTTCCATTTCCAACACCAAACTACGAAGAAAGGTAAAATATCCTCTGATTAAACTAAGTATTTTTATTCTTCAAACCAAATTTTATATTCACATTATACATTTTAGTAGGACATGACTAATTTAAATTAATGAAGGTTTTCCTTAATTAATTCGGAATAATCTCTCGGACAGTTAGGAGGTAAGCTCCGAAGAACTAATGGGGATGAATTTCCTCACTTGTTTCAGTGCAGGAATAATGCAAGAATTATTTTTAGTGAGGAAATTTAGGTGGAAGCCATTTCTGCTGCTTGTGAATCTTTTGAAACAAGTTTCTTCGCCCTGTGTGATCCTTCGCATGGTTCGCCTGCCAAGTTGCTAGTAGTCTCGTTTGCATATGTCAGAGTGACAGCTATTGGTGTGGTAGCTCCCAGTTTTGGCTTTGTACTGCCATTGCACTCTGGGTAAGTTAGACTGCGATTTTATAAAGTGTAGCAGCTGCAAGGATCAGCTGATCAAGGCAGAGTGAGGAGTTTGTGAGCTTAAAGAATCCGGAAAAATTACACAGGGTCATCCGGCTTTCGGATGAGACGTTAAACTGAGGCCCCGTCTGCTCTCTCAGGTGGGCGTAAAAGATCCCGTGGCACTATTTCGAAGAAGAGCAGGGGAGTTATCCCCGGTGTCCTGGCCGATATTTATCCCTCAATCAATATCACAAAAAGCAGATTCTCGGGGATGACTTGAGGTTGTGAAAGGCGCTATATAAATGCATGTCTTTCTTTATTTTCACAGTTATTTCTGCAGCTTGTAAATACTTCTCAACCTTTTAATTTTTTTTTCTCTACAAATACCTGTACTGGATTCTGACTGCCTCTCACAAGATCAGCTCACCGGAACATTTTCAGACACCTATCACATAGTTACACCCCTGAAATGCCATAACTTGATTTTTTTTTATACATTTCCTGACTGATTTGCTGTGTACTTCCAACATTTTCTGTTTTTAGTTCCGGATATTCAGGCATATAGCCCTCCATCCAAACATATTGGCCCATATTTTCCGATCGCAGGCCTCCCGTGGGCGGAGGCCTGTGATCTAGAAAAATCTGTGCCCTTACCTGAGGGCTCCCGGGACGCACACGCTTCCGCTCCTGGGCCTCTTCAAACTAGAAGTGCGCAGGGCCCACGTATCCCAGAGGCGCATGTAGTTCGCAGCGTCCCTGGGATCACGTGGGCCATGGGGAGCCAATCACAGAAGGGAATCTCCCTTCATACATTTGACAGGAAGACCTGTCAAATATATGAATGGAGATCACCCCAAAAACACAGTAAAACTTTAAATAAATTTAAAAAAAATCACATTTTTAAAATGACTTGAAATTACAATAAATTAAGGGGGAAAAATTAGGTCGCGCCCCATTTGGGGCGCAAATATCATCTGGACGCAAATATTAGCGCCTGGCGCTAATTATCGGCACTGACTGGAAACTTCACTTTTACCGCCCCGGGAGGTGAGTGGAGCGCTAAATCAGGCGCTGCACACCTGTCTTAAGGCGCAAAGGCCGAGCAGTGAGGCGCTTACACAGCGCGCGAGCGCAGCGCAGCTGCTGCCAGTTAGCGAGGGAACACAGACACACTGGCGCCGGCCACTTCTTAAAGCGGGGGGGGCCAACTTGCTCCCCAGCCACACCCTGCTCATTGCAGCCTTGAATCTCGGCCTGGAGAGACCTGTGAATCCATTTTGCTGCCAAGGATGGAGAGGGTGAGAGAACGCGCTCATCGCTTCACTGAGCGGGCCTTGGATGCTCTGGTTGGCGCGGTGGAGCGCAGAAGATGTATACTCTTCCCTGAGAGTGGCAGGAGGCCTTTGCCACGCGAGTTCAGAAGAGTGTGGAGGGAGGTGGCTCAGAGCGTCTCCTCCAGGAGCATGGTGCCCAGGACCCATACTCAATGCCGCAAAAAGTTCAACGACCTCACTCGGGTCGTCAGGGTGAGTGGCTTTTTCTCAATACCTCTCCATCCCTCCATCTCAACCTCACTCTATGGCCAGAGGGTCTTAAAACCCCAATGCACAACACTCATCCAACACCTATGGCCCTTTCATGAAACACACACACACATTCCACACTTTGCATACAGTAAGGGCTATTCACCTATGGGAGGCACATCAGGCAAGACCATGGCTGCATACAGTAAGGGCTATTCACCTATGGGAGGCACATCAGGCAAGACCATGGCTGTATATTTACTCAGATGCTGTCCTTTTTCTTACAGGCCAAGCTGGCGCATAATCGGAGACAGCAGCAACGGACAGGTGGAGGGCGGCCTCAGCTGCAACCCCTCAGCGATCTGGAGGAGCGCGTCCACAGGATTGTGGCAAGCCGGGTGATCGGTCCCGTCGCCACTGGAGACGCCGACCCCGTTCTGGACAGCAATGGTAAGGTCATCACCTTTTTGTCCTCTGTCCTTCCACTTGTCCCTCACAACACCAGCCTTTGACACTTTCAATCCAACTTGCTAACTCGCTGCACTTATTCCTCCCTTACTGCCACCCTGTCCTCACGCTAAAGCCACTCTTGTACCTCCCTGCTTTCAGATGATGATTCACCAGCTGAGGAGACGGGCCCTGAAGCTGCCACTGGGAGTGATGCTGCAGCTGAGGAGGAAGAGGAAGCCGGAGCATCAGTGCCACCCTCTCCTGAGGAAGCCCATGCCCACACTGGGAACACGCCTTCCCTGGAGGGGAGCAGGGGGGAAGGGTCTGATGAGGGTGAAGCTCCAGGACCCAGCGGGCTGCAGCAACGCCATGGGGGTAGGGAAGAACGGGGGCCTTCTCCCCAGAGGGAGAGTATGCCAGACACTCCTACTGCAATGGACGCAGAGGAGGAGCGGCTGATCGCAGAAATGAACACCCAGGCGGTGGGCATGCACACTGAGCTCATGGGTGCAGTGGGAAGGGTGCCCAAATGCATTGAGTCACTGGCAAGGAGTGTGGAGCACTTCGCTGTAGCACAGGCGGATGCCACACTAACGCTTAGTGCTGCAATTCAGTCACTGGCTGCCGTGATCCCATCTCTGACTGCTCTCATGCAGACTCAGATTGAGGCCACGCGAGCACAGACTGCTGCCAACCTCGATGGTTCGTTCACATGTCCCTGGGGCTGTCACCACGCCGCAGCAGGCCAGCAATCTGTTCTCCAGCAGATTGCTTCGGATGCTGAAGTGCTGCCCCGTGGGAGTGCCAGTGTGTCGGTCGAGCAGGGAGTTGCTGTCCTCTCTCACGATGACAGCATTCCTGCTGCCAACACTGTCACTTCTCCACTGCACTTGCCACCGCCTGTAGGACAGACTGCTGCCGCCCATGCAGAGTTGGTGCAGTCTGCAGCCGGGCCCTCCAGGCCCAGAACTGGTCGAGGCCGTCCTTCAGGGGCATCTGCAGTGTCAGGGTCTGACGAGCAGCAGCCTTCCACCAGCCTTGCTGCAGCCACTGAGGTCCCATTACGGAGGAGCAGTAGGGTTAGAAGGGGGGAAGTGCGCAAGGGAAGGAGATCACCCTCGAAGGGCAAAAAGTAGGAGGTGTGACAAAATGCTGGTCATTTTTTTATTAAAGGTCGAGGTTCATGGTCCAACTTTTGTTTAGTGTTTTGGACATTATCTCCAGGTTGTGAGAACTAGTTATGTTATTGACTGTTTTTTTGTGTTTATTTCTATGAGTTTGTCATGAGGAATTGACACACACAGAGTTTGTAAAATAAATAAGTTTCTGTATTCAAAATATACATGGTTGGTGGTTGGAATTATTGGTGCCTTGGCCGGCTTAGGGGTTGCGTGCTGGGTTCATTAATGTTGTTAGCAATGGCAGAAGCCATTTCAACAGCAGGGGCCCTAGAAGCGGCTTGCTATTAGCCGTTGACGGACGGCCCTTGCAGTTTGACCATTGTGGGCCGCCCTCCCGCCTTGGTGCTGCTGATGATCATCCTCCTCGTCCTCTTCCTCCTCTTCCTCCTCCTCCTCTGGTGGTGCTCCAAGGCCTGGTGGCATTGGCTGGGTCCTGAGGATTGCCATGTTATGCAACATGCAGCACACGACTACGAAGTTGGATACTCGCTCAGGCGAGTACTGCAGGGCTCCTCCAGAATGGTCGAGACAGCGGAACCGTTGCTTCAGCACGCCGATTGTGCGCTCAATTATGTTCCTGGTAGCTTGATGGCTCTCATTGTACCGCAGCTCAGCAGGGGTGTTGGGCGTACGGAGCGGTGTCATCAGCCAGGTGCTCAATGCATACCCCTTGTCCCCGAGAAGCCAACCAACTGGCTGATGCGGTGCCTCGAAAAGTTCTACCACAGTAGTCTGGCACAGGATAAAAGCATCGTGGCAGCTGCCAGGATAGTGGGCATTGACAGCGAGTATCAGCTGTCTGTGGTCACAGACCAACTGAACATTCAAGGAATGGAACCCCTTTCTGTTCCGGAATTCCTCGGCATTCTCATGCGGAGCACGCAAAGCCACATGCGTGCAGTCAATGGCGCCCTGCACCATGGGGAAGCCCGCTACCCTCGCAAAGCCCAGAGCGCGGTCACGCTGCTTGTCTGGGGTCATGGGGAAAGAGATGAACTCTCGTCTCCTTTTAAAGAGGGCATTTGTGACCTGCCGGATGCAGCAATGCACCGCGAACTGGGAGATATTGGCGAGGTCCCCAGCAGCAGCTTGAAATGAGCCAGTAGCGTAAAAGTTGAGAGCCACTGTGACCTTCACTGCCACCGACAGAGACGTCCTGGACCTCAGTTGAGGCTGCAGATCTGGCTGCAGCAGGTGGCAGAGCTCAGTGACCACCTCCTTGCTGAATCGCAGCCTTCGCAAACACAGCTCCTCAGACATATGAATGTAGGAGAGCTGTTCACGATATACCCTGGGAGGGTAAGCTCTCCTGTACATACGCCTGTTGGCCCTCCTCCATCTGGCCATCATTGCCACTCTCTCTCTGCGTCTCTGTATCCTCCGATTCAGCTGGAGCAGGACGACGCCCCCAATCAGTGCAGCCCCCATAGTCTCTTTGCAAGCAAAGTAATGAAGGACAGCAACTAAAGTACTAGCGAAGTTAGGATCAATAGGCAAAACTACCTCACAAAGCGTTGAGTCAATGCAGAAGTCTCTCTTTCTCTCTCTCCGAATCTCTCTCTCTCTCTCAGAACGAGTGGTGCAAAAATGTCGACCACAGAAAAAGACAGGAAGAGGCCCCCTTTAAATAGCGCCCCCCCCAGCCCCACAGCGATTGATAGCGTTCCAGTCTTCCGGTCGTTGGATGCGCCAGGCGGTAAGGCAGGGGGCGCCACTCAATTTCCGCTCCGGGGCGCCACAAGGGCGTTGCACCATGGAATGACGTCACAATCTGCGCGCGCAGGTGGTCGCAGCGGTAAGTTTTAGCGCCGCCGCACAATCTCCAGTTAAGTTCCCGAGCGGCGCAAACATCGCTGCGCCCGGGCGTTAGCGGCTTTGCGCCCCATTAGCGCCCTCTTAAGGCGCTAACAGGAGGCGCAACCAACTGAATTTCTACCCCTAAGTATTTTAAACAAAAATTATTTTTTTTTTTACAGGGCTAAAAATAAACTTACCTGTTTTAAAGTATTTTAAAATGATAAATCAGTGAAAAAAAATGTATTTTTTTACTTTTTTGAACTCTTCTCCTGGTAAAAGCAGGCCTTACGCCTGCTTTTACCAGGCGTAAGAATTGTAAGGGTTTTCTGCGGGCGGAGGGTCTCCAAAAAGCGGAACTATCCGCCCGCAGAGGCCCTTCTCCAGAGCAGCCGGAGGATCTTGACAGATCGGAAATGCCGGTTTTCAGTGCATGCGCTGTGCATGCCTGAAACCGGCATTTCGGATGTCCCTACGGGTGCGTACCCACCCGTAGGGATCGGTATATCTAGGCCATTGTGAAATATGGGGCTGATTTTTGGCTTTGGTGGAGATAGGGTAGACGGAGTGCGCTCACAGTTCACCCGATGTGAGAGTTACGAGCAATTTTCATGGTTGGGCCTCATTACCATTCTGTCAGCCAGCTGCCCATGCGTTTGGAGCGGAGACAGGCAGCTCGCTGGTTGAAGGGACAGGGAACCCGGTGGCTCCTCCAAGCTGGCAGAATTTAGCTAAGGGAGGGACGTTGGTGGGGTGGTGGATAACTTAGATGAATTGGGAACATGTGGCACACTCATGCACCTCTAGCCCCACACATTCCACAAATAATAATGAGTCGTAGCATAATTATTAAATTGATTATTTCAAAAGCATGCTAAATAGATTAAATTTAATTATCCACTTAATGTATGAACTTGCATGAGACTAAAATGTTGATTTATCTCCCATTGTTATTTTTATGAACTTAATTCTGTTCAATTGAATATGGTTATTTGCATAAATTGGTTTGGTGTTAACTACTCACTTTCAAAGAAACTCCAATGCTGTGTAATTGTGCGTGAAGTTTCTATGATTAGCTTTTAACAAGTTCCTAACAAGTATGAAACTTTTTCCCCAACCTTTCCACTAAGGTTTGTTAATCCATTTCTTGAGGGGTATAATCATCAGAGACGTATTAAACACAGACGATGTAACTTGTTAGTACTTCCTCCACAAACTGCACCACATTTCTTTGTGGGACAGTAATGCAGCTCCAATGTCCTTAGCCCCAGTCTTGGAAGAGCACACTCTACTGGGTGCAGAGATTTACAGGAAACTCTTTATTAACCGGCACCCAAATATCCGGAAATCTCTCTTAACCAGCAAAATTCTTGAGTAGGTAACCGGGGTTTTCCTTCATCTCTCGTTTAAAATTAACTTAAAAAAAAACCCTGAGGCGTTTGCCTTGTATCGGAGCGTGTAGATTGGGAGGGGAATGTGCAGCCCGGGTAGGCAGCGGACACGACAGATGGTCAGCTGGCGGTTCCCGGGGAGACGGAGCTCCGAATGCAGGCGCATGTCAATGTGTACGGGGCTCTCGTACGTTGGGAGATATAACTCTCCATTATCCGGACTTTTTGATTAACCGGCACCACGCCGGTCCCGTCGGTGCCGGTTAATAAAGAGTTTCCTGTACTAGGATGGCACCGGGGATGCGGGACTTCAGTTACGTTGAGAAACTAGAGAAGCTGGGGTTGGCCCTCACAACTCCCTGCAGTTTGAAGCCTAAAGTATCAAAATCTGTAGTGTGAGTAAAAATGTTAGTTGAACACTCTCTCCATACAGTCTCTGTAACCAGTGATGCTACCACAACCGTCACTTGCTGGCTTTCAGGCTGCATACAAGATAACCTTTGCTCCACGACAGCAGCCAGTTGGACTCACTGGTAGACATCTAAATACTGTGCTGCTGCAGACCACTCCGACCTTCTTTCAAAGTGATTTGCAATTGAGCCAAGTAAAGTTTATGCACCATCAACATGCTGCAATATCGTCTGCTCAAATGGGCCGGCATAAAGCTCTCTAAGGGTTGTCTGATTCCATTCTATCATTGGTCGTGCTCAAACCTTCACCATAGGAATCCTGCTCTAAATCACTACCTGTCTGTGCTGAATATTGACACTTCAGCCGTGTGGTAGCACCCTCGCCTCTGAGTCAGAAGGTTGTGGATCCAAGCACCACTCCAGAGACTTGAGCACAAAGTCTAGGCTGACACACCAGTGCAGTGCTGAGGGAGTGCTGCACTGTCGGAGGTGCCGTCTTTTGGATGAGACGTTAAACCGAGGCCCCGTCTGCTCTCTTAGGTGGACGTGAACGATCCCATGGCACTATTTCAAAGATGAGCAGGGTAGTTCTCCCCAGTGCCCTGACCAACATTTATCCCACAACCAGTATCACTGAAACAGATTATCTGGTCATTAAAACATTGCTGTTTGTGGGAGCTTGCTGTGCGCAATTGGCTGCCACCTTTCCTATATTACAACAGTGACTACACTTCAAAAAGTGCTTCATTGACTGTTAACTGCTTTAGGACATCCTGGTCATGAAAGACATTATATAAATTGAAGCTCTTTCTTTCTTTCTTATGGTGACCCAACAAAACCAGGTCTCCCCAATTTCTTTGAGGGCTCGGCCAGTCTTCTGCTGAAGTTATGGTGAGAGACTGATCAAGCATCAGTGGAATTTCGGGATCTATAAATTCATATAAGTTTTGGTTCAACATATTGCTGAGTGATGCTCTTGTAATTTATATTCAGGGTATCTGTATGCTGCAATCTGATAGTCTGAGTATCCACAATTCTCAGACTACAACCACCTTGTGATGCTTTGACTGACCTTGTTTACCTGTCACTTTCTATCAGCTCTTTTCTCCCTCTCCTCCAGCTCCTATCTTCACTATAGTCCTGGTTCCTGTTGATTGAAAGCATGATGCCACTTTGCTTCGGGTGTTATGTTGCTAAAAAGCTTTCTATCTGCCTCATTCAATTTGTTTGTCTATCTAACTTAGGCATGTCACTAGCACTGGGCTCCACCAGCATTAAATAATTAAGCAAATTCAATCTGCTCCACATCATTTACAATAGTATAATTTGAAATACAAATTTTCTGCTCTTGTGACTAACATTATAGCTCAATTGGGTTAGAAATTCCTCTTTGCATATGGGAATGTATTAAAACAGCGTTATTTTCCTTGGTATTGTAACGGAGTTGCAGAAATGCATTATTTTGATCAGTGATATTTCAGAGACTGATATATATATAAAACACATGCACACCTGATGAGCCAATCAGGAGACAGCTGCAATATGCTGCTGATCCATTCGTTAGGCATCAGATACGCCAGTAACTAGTACGAAACAGTTCATAAATACAGCTGTAGAGCACATCATCACATGAGCTAATGGAGAAGAAGGAGCATGCACGATCAATGTACGATTAGTAGAAACCCCGGAGAAATGATGTAAATAGCCGTTTATACCGTCTTCCTGGGGTTTCTGCCACACTTCTGGTGAGGGAAGGGAGGTGGGGTGGGAGCAGCTCCGAGGAAATTCAGCCACACGTGTTAGAATGTATATGGAACCCAAAGCAGAACAGAGCTCCTCTTTATGATTCAATGAAACCTCATAGTAGCACAGTACTAACACACACCTTCTCAGGGCAACTAGGGATGGGCAATAAATGCTGGCCTTGCCAGCGACACCCACATCTCAGGAACGAATAAAACAAAAGTTGTTAAGGATTCCATCTAAACCTTTAATTTATATCATTAACAACCAATCAGCTATCAAGTTAGTTAACTAACATGCTTCATTAACCGTATGTTTAAATATGGCTTATATCCCAATAACATCAGTGCAAAGTTTTATAAAAAACAGAAGAAAAATAGGTGTGACAAATTTAGGGTCTATCATAATTGTTCTGCCACCGATCTCTCCTGAAAGTGGATTCACTTCCCTTATAATCAGGGGTTTATTTTTGCTATCCAATATCTAGATGTATGATAGCATGACCCGGAGTGTGTAACACTAAGACCCCCTTGATATATGGGCTGGAAACTGTAATCTTCGACATCGATCCTCACGCCCACTTCTCTAAACTTCCTCCAAGCCAGAGCCCACACCCGCATTTGATGGGGTGGGAATTCTACGGTTGGGCCTTCCGGCCCATTTTCTTCCAGTTAGTGCTCTGAGTAAAATCCATGCCATGTTTTGAGTAGCTGCTAAAATTAAAAATATGGATATTTAATGTTCAAAGAAGAAGCTGATTGCAGTTGCTAATGCAATTCTCTGTTAACTGTACGGCAACATTTTACTTTAACCAACTTTTCTCTTTATTCTCAGTGTAATAGACATGAGGGATTTCAAAAAATAGAGTTTATTCTACTCAATATGGATGCATTTAATTAAGTGATAATGCAGTTTTTCGGATCACCTTGGTTTCCAGTTTAGCTAAATGCCATCTCTGTCAAAGAGATTGATTTGTAAAAGTTCAAAAGTAAAGTAACCGATTAAACTATACACAGAGGGGGAGAAATTCATTATAGCCCAGCAATGGGCAGTAACTTTTGAAATGTTTGAGAATTAGCACCAGGTACTAATGCTTCAGACTGCATGCAAAATTCAGTCTCATTGCACAAAGAAAGGATTGGAGCACTAAATCAAGTGCTAATGGCCTAGTTCAGTGGCGTTAAACGCGAAGCGCAGTCGAATCACAAGTCATCATTGCCACAGGCTCTTTCCAGTTCTTAAAGGGGAGGTTCATTGAAGCTGCAGAACCTCATTCTCATCATTGCTGGCTGTGTAGCCATCTCAGCCAGCAGCAGCAGGTCAAGGAGAAGGAGCCGGATGACTCAAGCAGCCATAATGATGGCAGATCCATGCCCCAGGGAGAGAGCCCGCAGATTCTGCAACCATGCATTGGAGATGTTGGTGTTCGCAGTGGAAAGATAGAGGGCGGTGCTCTACCCGGCAAGTGGCAGGAGGCCCTCGCCACAAGTCTTCCGCACCATGTGGAGGGAGGTAGCCCAGCACGTCTTGGGCAGCACTGTGGTCCCCAGGACCCACACACAGTGCAGGAAGAAATTTAACAACCTCACTCGGGTGGTCAGGGTGAGGGAATGCTTCAACAAATGATACTTACCACCATCTGTACCATAATCTTCACACACTGCCCAAAGCACCACACCCCCAGCACCCACCCACCAACAATCTCTACCTACCAACACTCACACCCACATCTCACACCTTGCACACAATGACATCTATTCAACTACGGCAGGCACATCACCCAAACACATTGCTCCACACTCACTCACACACTTTCCTTTCTCTTGCAGGCCAAGGTGGCTCACAACAGGAGGGAGCAGGAGCGCACAGGTGGGGGACAAGCCGACACCCAACCACTGACTGAGCTAGAGACACAAGGGCTGCAGATTATTGGGCACCAGGTGGTGAGCGCCGTGGCCACCGGCGACGTTGACCTCCTTGGGGACAACAACAATATGTTCATCCCTACTCCTTCTTCTCACATCCCACTTCCTCCTCACCCCACAAGCGTTTTGCACTTTCCAGCTAATCATGCTGTATGCATGCATTTCTCCCTTCCTGCCCCCTCCCATCACCTTAACCCGACTCTTGTGCCTTTATGCTTTCAGATAATGAGCAAGCACCTGAGCAGCCTGTCCCTGAGGGCACCATAGAGTGCGAGGCGGGAGAAGAGGAGGAGGAAGAAGACACCGCGTCACTGCATGTCTCACCCGCAGGCACCAGCTCAGATACTGGCACTATGCGTTCTTTAGAGGCTGGTATAGTAGCGGGATCTGTACAGGGTGAGGCACCGGGGACGAGTGGGCTGCAGTAAGGCCAGGGGGAAAGGGTAGCTCGGTAGCCAGCTCCCTGGAGGGTGAGTTCACATGCGAGTTCTGCTGCACAGGACTCAGATGAGGACCTCAATGGGGAGGCCTTTAGAAGAAGGGTGATGGGCATGCACACGGAGATGATAGGTGCAATGGCAAGGGTGCTCTGACTGCTGCCATCGTGGCTGGGACTACCACCATTGACCGGGGCTTTCATGGTGTTGCAGCAGGCCAGCAATCTGTGCTGCAACAGATTGCTAGGGATGCTGAGGTGCTGCCCCGGGGGAGTGGCAGTGGGTCAGTGGAGCAGGAACCTGCTGTCCTCTCTCAGGATGACAGCATTCCTACTCCCACCACTGGCACTCTACCATTGCCCTTGTCGCTGCCTGTCATCCAGCCAGCCCAGACTGCTGCCGCCCATGCTGAGGTGGTGCAGTGTACAGCCGGGCCTTCCAGGCCCAGAGCTGGTCGAGGGCGTCCTGCAAGACCATCTGAAGTCTCCCGCACGGACACTCAACAGCCTTCCACCAGCCCTGCTGCAGCCACAGGGCCAACACTTCGTAGGAGCTCTAGAGTAGGCAAAGGCACAGTAACGAGAGGCACTAAGGGATTGCACAAGGGTGAATAGGGACACCCACTCAGCCGAGTACTGGAGGGCTCCTCCCGAGCAGTCAAGGCAGCGAAAACCGTTGCTTGAGCGCCCCGATGGTCTGCTTGATGATGTTCCTGGTGGCAGCATGGCTCTCATTATATGAGTGCTGGGCAGGAGTGTTGGGGTTGCGAAGGGGAGTCATGAGCCAGGTGGAGAGCGGATAGCCCTTGTCTCCGACCAGCCAGCCACGAGCTTGACGTGGTGGCTGGAAGAGTGCTACCCCATTTTTATGTGCAGGTGGCATTAATAATTGTAACTATTTTTTAGTAGCCACAACACACCTGATACGAAACAACCTTTAAATGACTGAATGAATCGGTTTCACAATGTCAAACTGACAAGGAAGCAGTGAAACACCACTAACCTGACAGTTGTGACTCATTAATGAGGATGCCTTTAAGTAGCGCCCCTGAGCTGGCATCCACCTGCTTGATGCCTCCTCTCCCTGTCACTGTTGGGGCGAGGCGCTAAGGCAGGGGGCGACAATGAATTTTGTAGATCGGGCACCCAGTGAGTGTTGCACGCTCACTGACGTCACGATATGTCTGGTGCTGAGCTCCCCGGCAGTAACTCATAGCGGCGGTGCAATGGCGGGGGGGGGGTGGGGGGGGCAAGGCTGGATTTGGCGTGCGTCGCTGGATTCGCCTCGCCCCGCCGCTACTGCATCAGCGTCCCATTTGTGCCCCCGCCAGGTGCTAACTGGAGGCGCTAACCAACTGAATTTTCCCCCCACAGTGTCTGCATTTTGCCATAACCTAACAATGGTTTCAGGAGAACAAAGACATTATGAGCTTAAAAGAAACGCCTGAGGTAAAAGTATTCAGTGAGGTAGCATTATAAAATGGGCTTCATTGTAAAAGTGAACCAACCATTAATTTGAGCTGGTTGAAAGAATCAAGTTAACAGACTCCTTCAAATAAAAAATAACCAGTTAAGGAACAGGATGTACTGGGGCACATGTGTGGAAAAAATGTCTTCGAAAAAGCTGATTATTTTAGATGAAAGTAAGATATTATAGACCAATAGAACTGATTCTGAGCATAGCTGGTCCCTCAGCAAATAAAGCTGACTTTAGCTCTGTCCATCTAAGCTCTTAGCAGTACTTTATCAAGTTTATTAGAAATTAAATTCAAGTCAAATGTCACGAGGGAAGCTGTGTAATACAACTGTACCAACTCTGTGGGGTTATTAAAGGATAAGCCATGTTCTATTTAGCTGACCTTTTTAGAATGCAGGAGCTTGTCTGTATCAAACATGAAATGAGAATGTCTCCTACCAAGGGCTAAAAGGACAGTTCCTTATTAGACATCACTGTAAATAATGACTCTTTCAGTTTAAAATATTTCCCCCCAGAATAATAGTAATTAAATGTGTCTTGACTTAGCAATAGGCGTAAAATATAATTTTATAGATTGGGGGGGGTCGGTATCTTTTCCATTGAAAAATAGCTCAGTAAGCTAAGCATGGAATCCCAAGATGGGACAGTACAGCTAATAGCCATGCTGCGCCTCCACCTAGCAACAGCTTGGTCTTCTGTTGTCAAGTATTTTGTTGCCAACAGCCCTTGGCTTTCCTTGCCTGTACTCTGTGCTTTACTCTATAGGAGTAATTACATGCTCCAAGCGGTGATCAACACTGACAGGAAGTGGGGGGTCAGAGAATTGGGACCACACCACTGTAGCCCTATCACCACCCCCTGTCCTCTGCAGAAACCCACTGCGGGGTGCCTTGCTGCTGGGATTGTGGGTAAAGCAGAATTGCCCTTATGTTCCCACCTCTATATTTGAACCAATACCCTGCTTCATGGGTGGTGATGCAGGATAGTGTGCTGTGTGAGCTTGCTAGGAAGTTCACGCTCAGGCCTTACTTGTTGCTTTGTGTATAGGAGATTGAGGGGTGATCTGATCAAGGTGCTTAAAGTGTTAAAAGAATTTGATAGGGTAGATACGGAGAAACTATTTCCTCTGGTGGGGGAAATCAAGAACAAGGGGACAAAATCTTAAAATTAGAGCTGAGGCCATTCCAGAGGGAAATCAGGAAGCACTTTTTCACACAAAGGGTAGTAGAAATTTGGAGCTCTCGCCCCCAAAAGGCTGTGGATGCTGGGTCAATTCGAGCTTTCAAGACTGAGATAGATAGATTTTTGTTAGGAAAGGGTATCAAGGAATAGGAATAGGAAGCAAAGGCGGAAAAATGGAGTTGAGGTACCGAACAGCCCTGATCTAACTGAATGGCAGAGCAGGCCTGAGGGGCTGAATGGTCTACTCCTGTTCCTAATGTTCCTATGTTCCTATGCTATGCTGAAAAAAGAATATATGTGTCTTTTGAGTAGATAATCTCAGCACTCCCTAATCATCTCGGCCTCTCCATCTCACTTTCCTCCTTTGAGACACTCCTCCAAACCCAACTTTTGACCACATTTTGGTCACCCTCAATATCTCCTTCATTGGCTTGGTGTCCACTTTTATGCTTCTGTGAAATGTTTTGGGATGTTAAATGGGATATAAATGCAAGTTATTGTTGTTCTATAGAGAGAGCACTCACAGGACAATACTATCATCTGTACTGTTGCTATGGTACTGCTGTTCACCTCGGATAATGTCCCAGTTACTGGAAACGTTGCACAAACTGAGCATTCACTTGGGTGCCTTCGCCAGCTTTGCCATCTGCTATGCCCGCTAGGGTTTCTCAGGTAATGATCTCTATTGTGGCTACCTCAAAGGTGTTTCACATTTTATTGGAGTAGTGGCTTGGTGCAATACATTAAAAAAGTTGTGAAAGTGTGCAGGGATGCTGCTGGACGCTTGCAAGGCTTTGGCTAATAAAGGAAGGCCTCTGAGAACACCACATGCTCCCAGTCCTGGGGGCTCTAGTTGCAGTCCCCCTTGGGCTGCAACACCACATGGAGATGGGGCAGAGGCAGCAAAGGGGACAAGCTGCTCGCAGAGGGAAGAGGAGGAAGCAGAAGAGGAAGAAGCAGAAGAGGAGGAAGCAGGAGGAAGGAGGCAACCCAGAGAGCCCCTTTCTGGCCGGGATATCCGGGATCGAATCATCCGCCCACGGTACCAGTGAACACAACCCCAATTCCCCTTTCAACATTTGTCCCATACCTTACCTTACCTCTGTTACTGACCATCACAGCGTCCTCTTGGCCACAATGCTGAAACAAAAGCCACCACAAAGCAAACTTTCCAATCCAACTTTATCCATATAAGCATCCAATATTACATCAAAAAATCAACTAATCACCCTTGTGCATTCCCTTAGTGACTGTCTTGCGTGTGCCTTTGCCTATCCTAGTGATGTCACGCAGTGCTGCCCCAGTGGCTGCAGCATGGCTGGTGGAAGGCTGCTGACTTTCAGTAGGGAACACTGCCGATGGCCTTGCAGGACGACCTCGAGGAGCTGGTGCTGGGAGTGTGAAATCGAGTGACGGTGCTTCTTCTTCTTCTTCACTCTCCTCTCCCTGTTCTTGGTCAACCACTGGGTGGGAAGGCTGGATTTCTTGGGTGTCTGAACTGAGAAAGGCACAAGTGTAGGGTTGTGGTGAGGGGAGGGTGGGAAAGCAAGAGGTGCATGCTTACACCATGTGCAGCTTATAAATCAGAAGATATTGTGGGATGAGGGCGAAGTGGGATGTGAGAAGGAGGATAACGTATGAGGATACGGGCATCTTGTATTCTTCCAGCCCTGCCGCTGGTCAAGGGCTCAGCCATGCCCCTGCCAAGAATGGCCAGCACCGTCTCCTCCAAAGGGGTGAGGTGAAGCTAGGTATGCGAGGTGTGCCTCATGTTTGGTAGAGATTGTTGGTAGGTGAGTGATGGGAGTTGGAGTCGTGTATTGAGCAGTGTGGGAGGCTAGTAGTGCAGTTGGTAGGAGATAGCATTTGAAGATGCATTCACTGACCTTGACCACTCATCTGAGGTCATGAAACTTCTTTGGGCACTGGAGCCAGGTCCTGGGGGCGACACTGCTGGCAGTGACTCAATCTGGTCCCATATCCTTCTTTCTGGAGGGCCTCCTGGCCCCTGTGGGTAGAGGACCTCTCTTCCAGTGTTGACCACCTGCACAAAGCTGGAGTGCTGTGTCCGTGACCCTGGTTACCCATTCCCTGGCCTGTTGAGCCATTTGTGTTAGTGTTGAAGCACTTTTAGCATTTTATATGTGCAGAAGGCAGCCCAGCTCTAAGAAATGCAGACTGCCTAGTTCTAAAGGATTTTAATTTTTTTTATGTGCAGGTGGCAGTTCAGCTTTAAGAACTGTAGACTGCCTTGAAAAGGAGCAGTCTAGCTTTAAGTAAAGCTAGCCTCCCTCCAGCAAAACAAACTTCAGCCCCTGCGGAGCGCACAGCCTGTCAGCAGTGCGTTCGTCGCTAGGCTAAGCACTTCTATCGTGTTAATTAGCAGGCAGCACCAAATTAATGTGCTGCCTGCGCTTTCTGAACGGGTGCGGGCATATCTCACATCGCGGTGCCAGCGCCTGTTTTTTGTCGTTATCGAATTTCACCCCCTTTATTTCATATGTTGCCAAAGTCAGAATGATGTGAAAATGAGGCAATACATTCTTTCTGTTTATCACAGAATCCCCACAGTGCAGATAGAGGCTATTTCGGCCCGTCGAGCCTGCACCGACACATATCCCACCCTATCCCCGTAACCCCACGTATTTAATCCCCCCTAACACTAAGGGTCAATTTATCATATCCAAATCAACCTAACCCGCACATCTTTGGACTGTGGGAGGAAACCGGAGCACCCGGAGGAAACCCACGCAGACACGGGGCAAATGTGCAAACTCCACACAGACAGTCACCCGAGGCCGGATTCAAACCTGGGTCCCTGGCGCTGTGAGGCAATAGTGCTAACCACTATGCCACCGTGCTGCCCTAGCAACAGTTTACATAGCACTGTTATTTTGCCAAATCAATAATCCAAATCATAACTGATTTTATATATTAAGAAACAATTGTAATCTGTCACAATTACAGTCTCACACAAATAAATTGCAAGAATCAGACAATAGAATTATAGTTCAAAATTATTTAATACCTTAATAATGCAAATATTACAATGTTCAGGTTATGTGATAATGTGATTTATTTATATTGCTATTTACATTAAACTGCTGCCAGGTTACATAACAAAAATTCTTCAGAATTTTGGTTTAATATTTAAATGATTTAAACAGCGAAGATATTAGAGCTGTGAGCAGTTTAATAAGTATTCCAACTATAAAAAAATCTATAAATCCCACTAAATTGCACCATGTGGACTGTGGACTGCTAGCATTAACCAGGCAATTTAAAAAAAATTGTTTTGCCTTGCGTGCAATTGATTAGGATGCTGATATGTAACTGATAAAAGGACTAGCTAAAAGATTGATCCAAGGTGGGAGGTTGTTTGCAAGATGTGAAATGAAAGAAAGACTTGCATTTATATAGCGCCTTTCATGACCACCGGACGGACGTCCCAAAGTGCTTTACAGCCAACAAAGTACTTTTTGAAGTGTAGTCACTGTTGTAATGTAGGAAACGTGGCAGCCAATTTGCACACAGCAAGATCCCACAAACAGCAATGTGATACTGACCAGTTAAAGATAATGGTCCGTATTTTGCGACCCCCACGGGTGCGTACGAGGTGCGAGGCGCATGCGCTGAAACCCGGTACTTGAGATCTGTCAAGAATTCTCTTGACAGATCATCCACCTGCCCGGGAAAAGGGCCTCTGCGGGTGGAGAGTTGCACTTTTTGCACAACTTCCACCCGCTGAATGACTGTCAAATTCTTACGCCTGTTAAAAGCAGGCGTAAGGCCTGCTTTTACCAGCTTAAGGGGGAAAAATTCGGTTGGTTTGCGCCTCCCGTTAGCGCCTTAAGAGGGCGCTAATGTGGTGCAAAGCAACTAGCGCCCGTGCGCGGTGATGTTTGCGCTGCTCATGAAATTGACTAGACATTTTGCGGCGGCGCTAAACACTACCGCCACGATCTCCTGCGCCCGCAGATCGTGACGTCAATCGAGCGTGCAACGCCCCGATAGTGCCCCGGAGCGGATACTGAGTGGCACCCCCTGTCTTACCGCCTGCCGCTAGCAACGACAGGTTGAGGGGAGCGTTTTGCAGTCAGGAAGGGACTGGGGGAGCGCTATTTAAAGGCGACTGCTTCCTGCCTTTTTTTGTTGGCGAAATTTTTTTACCACGCATTCTGAGTGAGAGAGAGAGACTGCAGGAAATATTCAAAGCTGTGTTGAGGAGTTTTGGGTACTGAGCAGCACTTTGCAGGTTCTTTTTTATTTGATCTTCCTTGCATCGATTTAGAAGAGACTGTGGGGGCTGCGCTCTGAGCTCTTTCCTGGGCCTCTCCATTGTTCTTTCCAAGAGATTTGATGTACAGGTCTCTGCAAGCCTAGATTCAAGGCTGCAATAAGCAGGGTGTGGATGGAGAGCAAGATCGACCCAATCCCCTTTAAGAACTGGCTGGCGACAGTGTGTCTGTGTTCCATCGCTGACTGACATCACATGAGCTTCGCCAGCGCTCTGAGTTAGCGCCTCGCTCCTCGGCCTTTGCGCCTTAAGACAGGTGTGCAGCGCCTGATTTAGTGTTCCAATCACCTCCAGGGGCGATAAAAGCCAAGTTTGCAGTCGCAGGCGATAATTAGCGGCAGGCGCTAAACTTTGCACCCGACCGATAATCGCGCCCCAAACGGGGCAATACTGAATTTCTCCCCCTAAGAGTTTAAAAAAATAGAAAAATGAAATTTGATAACTCATTTATAAATTAAAAATACTCTTCAAAAAGGTAAGTTTATTTTTAGCCCCATCAAAACATTTAATTTTTTTTTCAAAAACTAAAATTTTTTGTTTAAAATATTTAATTAAATGGCATTTTAATTAATTTTAAATATGTAATTAAAACATTTTTTAAATTTAATTTGCTGGTGTATTTTTTAGGTGATCCCCATTCATATTTTTGACAGTTCTGTACGTACAGAACTATCAAAAGGTTGAATGGGGATTCCCTTCTTCCATTGGTTGGGCCAGCCCACGTGATCCCAGAAGCGCCTGAGTTCATTGAGTTCAACAATTTCAGCTATAACCTCTGCCCCTATTTTTTCAGGCGGCAGCTGTTGATTGTTCTGCCATCCCCATTTGCAACATTTAATCTCTCCTGCCTTCCACCAGATCACAGACCGTCCCTTTTGTTCTTTCCTCCCCTCCCCCCTTTCCCTGCCTCTGCACCTGCTTAAAATCTGTTACATCTCTTAACTTTTTCCAGTTCTGACGAAGGGTCCCAGACCTGAAACGTTAACTCTGTTTCTATCTCCACGGATGCTGCCTGACCTGCTGAGTGTTTCCAGCATTTCCTGTTGTTGTTGCAATTTCTACTAGGTGGCCTGAGCGGGAAGTGCCAGTAAGCTCCCTGCCAGGCCAACTCAGTGACAAAGATGATCAGGGCCAGAAGAGGTACAAAAGGGGAAGTTTCTAAAAAAAAAAATGACTATCCTTGTGGGGCCAGGAGGAGTAGGAGTGTTCCTCTGGGCTCCACATGGAAAGCTTAAGCCACCCCTGCTGGGAACTCAGCCCTCCACCTCCACAATTGCAGGAGCCCCCTCTGGACAGTTCAGTAAGCCACTTGCCACTTATCTGCCGTTGGCAGGTGGCTTTCGGACTGTGTATTTTTCCGCCTCTTCCTGTCCGGAATGTGTAGAAGTCGGCCGGTCAGATTTAAATGATGTCTGGTCGTCAAACTTATCTGGGCCTCATTCTGCTGCAGGCGGGCGGGCAAGAAGTTAACTCAGTCATGCAGAAACCCGCTGACAGCTAAAATCCAGGCCTGTGAAGGAGCTTGTGATTTCTCCTTAGAATGACTGAAGGGAGACATTTTAATTGCAAGTAATAAATATATTTGGAATGAAATTGAATCTGTTGCTTGTCTTTAGATGGCATGATTCAATAACCAATTTTGTTCTATATCCCAAGAGTTCCATCGTGCTCAAATTATTAGTCCTCATTTTGGAGCTGATTAGAATTACATATTGCTATATTTTATCTGTTAGCCAGCACAATAAAACTCAATGTAAAAGCAAGGATACATTTACTATCCTTCTAATTACACAGATTAGGAAAATTATACAGTGGACTAACTGCATAATTAGATCTAGTTTCCACATGCTGTTAAAAATAATTAATATAATTTTGCAAAAGAAGATCAGTTTCTATTTTTTTAAACCAATACCATTAAGCAACAAATGTCAATTTTGGCAGAATTTTTTTTGACTAATAATAGGAGAGTTTTGAAAGTGTTTAGAAACCTTTTGGACATACCATAATCACATTTGTATCAAGTGCCACCTTGAAGCAATAAGGAAGGCCGCCTTTCTGGTTCTTTAACATTTTAGTGACTGAATTATACTTCCTTCCAAGCCCTGAACGCCCACCTACTTACACCCTCAATCCATGTAATTTTGCAGTTTTTTCTCAATCTCTCTCTTCCCCTCTCCAAGTTTATCTTCTCCATCTATTGATTCCCCTCTCCACTCAACTCCTCCTGTTGTCTCCCATGACAGCTGACATAGTCAATGGGGCCCCCTACCTGAGTACCGCCCCTTTCAAAACCACAGTCATCGTCTCTATTCTTAAAAAAAATTCCCTTGATCCAACTGTCCTCTAACATTTTCACCCATCTCTAATCTCTCCTTCCTTTATAAGGCCCTTGAACATGTTGTTGCCTCTAACTCAGTGCCCATCTCTGCCAAGCTCCCTGTTGAAATCCCTCCAAACTGGTCTCCATCCTTCCCACAGCACTGAAATGATCTTAGGTAAAGTCACAAATGGCATCCTGTGTTACTGTGACAATGTTATGTTATCCCTCTGTGTCCTCCTCGTTTTCTCCGCAGCCTTTGACGCAGTTGACCATGACATTCTCCACCATTGCATCTCCTCTGTTGTCCTGCTCCCTGGATCTGTCTCTGCCTGGTTCTGTTTCTATCTATCTGTAGCAATGTATTCTCTTCCCTCCCCAATTCTGTGACCTCATGAGTCCCCCAAAGATTTATCATTGGCCACCTGCTGTTCCTTATCTATGTGCATCATCATCTCAGTGATATCAGGGTCTGCTTCTGCATGTACACTGACAACACTCGGTTCTACCTCTTCACCACTCCTCTTGATCTCTTGGCAACCTCCATACTATCGGGCTGCTATTCCGACATCAGGTCATGGGTTATCCACAACTTTCTGCACCTTAACATTGAAAAAAAAACTGAATCCATCGTTTTTGGTCCCTGCCACAAATTCCATTCTCTTACCATTGGCTCGATTCCCCTCTTCAGCCAGGCTGAATCATGACCACATAGAACCTTGGCATCCTGTTTGACCCTGAACTGAGCTTTAAAGCCCACCTCCTACCCATCAACAAGACTGTTTATTTCCATCTCTACCACATCTCTTGCCTTTGCCCCTACCTCAGCCCCTCTGTCGCAGAAACCCTCATATATGCTTTTTTCATTTTCAGACTCAATGGGCTGGATTTTTCCAACCTCGGCGGGTTCATGGCGGGCGACGCCGTGGCATGTTGGCATCTGTCTCGATCCTGGCCTCCAACAAGATTTTCCATTGATGGGGCTTGTTAAGCCCGCCCTGCGAGGTTCCCGGCCAATTAATAGGAAGCGGGTCTGATGACATTATCTGATGATGCGTCATCAGCCGGTTTCCTTAAAGGGGCCATGTCCACAATCATTTTGACAGTTGTGCTGTCAGTGTTCTACAGCATTGAGGTGCTGCAAACACTGACAAGCACTGCACAAAGGTGCATGGCTGCACCCAGGCTCTCCCATTACTCCCTCCATATGCTTATAGAGGGAGTCACAGCACCAATGAACGGAAGAGACCTCCCCAGGAGACCAACGCAGCCTGGTTGCACATTGCACAGGAGGACACAAGCAGGGATGTCGTCAGGAGGACCAGGCTGCAGTGTCGCAAGCCTTTCAATGATCTCAGTGGATCACAAAATGTTACTGCCAAGCCACACTCAGCCTCATCCTGCTGTGCTACTCATCACATCCTCATCACTCTGCCTTCCCTACCCTACTCCTGTACATCCTTACTCACAACAACTTACCTTGCACCTCCACCCATCCCTCTCTATCTACATTATCACTTCCCCATCTCACTAGCCACCCCTCACACTCACCCTCATCCTTGTCCAATCATATCAACTAACAACAAACAAGGGTAGGCATTTGGGTGTTTTAGCCAATGTTCATGTAAAGTTTCCACCACCTTAAACATTCACTCCTCCACCACCGGTGTACCGTGGCTGCAGTGTGTACCATCTACAAGATGCACTGCAGCAACTCGCCAAGGCTTCTTCGACAGCATCTCCCAAACCCACAACCTCTACCACCTAGAAGGACAAGGGCAGCAGGCATGTGGGAACACCATCACCTCCAAGTTCCCCTCCAAGTTACCCACCATCCTGACTTGGAAGTTTATCGCCGTTCCTTCATCGTTGCTGGGTCAAAATCTGGAAGTCCCTCCCTAACAGCACTGTGGGAGTACCTTCACCACATGTACTGCAGCGGTTCAAGAAGGTGGCTCACCACCACCTTATCAAGGGCAACTAGGGATGGGCAATAAATGCTGGCCTTGCCAGTGACGCCCACATCCCATGAATGAATAATAAAAAAAAATGTGTTGTCAAACATTGATATCTTTATTTTCAACACTTTGCCTTCTTGGACAGATCTGCGTGCACCTTTGGAAGTGGCTTTGTGAGTTGCAGTGAATGGCGAGACCTAACAGTACCCCCTGCAATGGTGATGAGTGTGAAAGGAATGGCTTGGGCATTGTAGGGATGCTTTATGGTGTTAGTGTGGGGCGGTGCCAACCTGGCGCATCATGTGGCAGCCAGGGTGTACAGCATCAAGTGAAGTAAATGTGGCCATGGTGAAGCCATCCCTGGCCTCCAGGGCAGCAATCCAGGTGATTGCGGAGAAGTTTGGTGTTGTTGTTGGTGCTGCTGGTGTGCCTGGTGATGCTGGTGCTGCTGGTGTTGGGGCTGATCATGGTGGGATTCTGAGGACCAAGGTGAGATTTTTCAAGGGCACCGATGCTGATGGAATAGATGGCAGGTGAGGTTGAAATGACTGAAGCGATCTGTCAGTGGTGAGAGAGGTTGCTCCAAGGAGGTGACACTGGATAGAGAGTTTGCTCCAAACACTTCAAACCTCCATAAAGCTGAAAAGCCGAATCCTGAAGGCTCCAGCCTCTAAGTTTGGAAATTGAACAGCTGTGAAATGGTAGCTTTTATACCACTTTTGCAGCTGTCAACTATTCACAGCAATGCAGAGTCATTGAGAACCCGAGACACTTACCTGATGTGATCCCCGAGCGCCGGGAACCTCATAAAAAACATGGAAAAATCGTTAGGACCTGGTAAAATGCTGCTGAACTATCTTTAAGCAGCTTCTTAAGTATCTCAATTGCCTGACATGCCGCTTAGTGCCGGGTCTGCAAACCTCAGGCAGAGCCAGAACTTGGGAAATTAACAAGGAGGCGGGTTCAGAGCGGACTTCCACCCTGTTGTCAATCACTGCCATTTTGACAGTGGACCCGCCTCCGAACCCACCCTCTGAGAGCCGGCAAAAATCAGACTAATGGGGGTAACTTTGACTTTGGGTGATAGTGTGAAACGGGCGATTTCAATTCAGCTGCCCGTTATACATCCTTGGAAATTAAAATCGGGAGAGATGTATAACAGGCAGCTGATCCGATATCGCCCGTTTTACACTATCACTTAAAGTAAAAATTACTCCGAGTTACTCTAATGCTTTTCTTGTTGGACTCTCTTCCTCCATCATCCCATAAACTCAACTTGTCCAGAATTCAGCCGGCTGTATCCTATCCCGCCCTATGTCCCACTTGCCCATCACCTCACACCCTTGCTGCCCTACAGCTCTCTCTTAATGCATTAAACTTAAAGTCCTCATACTAGTTTTCAAATTTCCCCATGGCCTTGCCCCACTCTATCCCTGCAATCTCCTCCCACCCCATAGCCCTACCTCTGACTCAGAACGTGCATGCATCCCTTCTCCCTTCAGCCCAGCCCTGGTGGCAGAGCCTCCAGGCAGCACAACCCTTCTCTCGGGAACCCCCTCCCCAAATCTCTCCCTCTCTCCACCTCTGTCTCCATCTTGAAAATCCTCCTCAAAACACAGCTTTTTCAACCAAACTTTCAGTCACCCCTTCTAATCTCTCCCTTTCTGGATCGGCATCCGTTTGCTCGTTTACTTCTATTTCGTGAAGTGCCTGCGGACATTTTTTACATTAAAGATGCCGCAAAAATTGTTGTTGGTTTTTGTTTTTTGGGTTTTTTGTTGTTGTCGTAGTATTCGTTTCAGATCAGTTAACCGGCTGACTGGCATTAGACAGGGGCAAGTATTAGGCGCATTTGCAACCTGAACATGTGCTTTCTCTTTCCTTTACCATTTTCCTCTCCCACTTCTCCTTGACTGGAGGCATTGAGCACTTGCTGTGATAAAGTTTCATGGGCACTGGTTATCCTCTAGTACCTTATCGGGTATCTGTGAGGCAGGAAATAAGTGTCGACCTGGTACTTGACCCTGAGGGCTTCACAGCTGAGCTAGATTCTGTGCTCATCTAATGTTCTCTCGCTCTCTCCACACACACAGCAACTCGCCAAGGCTTCTTCGGCAGCACCTCCCAAACCCGCGACCTCTTCCACCTAGAAGGACAAGGGCAGCAGGTGCATGGGAACACCACCAACTCCAAGTTCCCCTCCAAGTCACACACCATCCTGACTTGGAAATATATCGCCGTTCCTTCATCGTCGCTGGGTCAAAATCCTGGAACTCCCTCCCTAACAGCACTGTGGGAGTACCTTCACCACACTGACTGCAGCGGTTCAAGAAGGAGGCTCACTACCACCTTCTCAAGGGCAACTAGGGATGGGCAATAAATGCTGGCCTTACCAGCGATGCCCAGATCCCATAAGCGAATTAAAAAAAAACACACATACACAATTCTAACAGGGGTGACAAGGGGCAGCAATTAGGAATAGGAACCTCTTTCCTTGCCTCACCCAGTTGTACTGTGGCCGGTGGTAGCATTCCTGCCCCTGGTCCAACCGAGCACAGTCTATTGTCTGTGTGGCTCAGCTACACACTGCCTTAACCAATTGAGATATTGTTGCAACTGTTTTTAGACACGTACATACAATCTTTAGAATCCAATAATATTTTTGACTTGCCTAAAGCCACCTAGCCATCCTTCCGTGTTATAAGCCAAAGCACCATGTTTGCACCTGTTTTTTTGTTTGTACCTTTTTAAAAAAAAATGATGGTATAACATAACAGGAAAGACTACTAAGAGAAATTGAAGGCTGTGACTGGAGTACGATGGCTGCGTGGCTTGTCTGAGTTTTAATAATATTCTAAAAACCTTCAACTTTCATGGGATTGTGCCTCTCAGTAAAAAGGCTGCTGGATACCTAGGGATATAACTACCTTTAATCTTCAGTAAAGAACAGGCTTAAACCGTGAAGAGCCTCCAATTATTTTTCTATGGATGCACCTGCACTGTGGGCAGACATTCTTCTCATTTCTGTGATCAGAAACAATGGGAGCAGGGTCATGGCAACTAGAAACTGCATAAAAAGTGAACTTTTAGACTGTTACTTATGAATCTCTCAGCTGAGTAGATGAAATTCTCCTCACAGTGAGAGAAAGTGTGTCAGGGAATGTGTCAATGGCTGGTGATCCAAGTATTCCCTGTTTTGCGGAACTTGTGTATTTGTCTAAGGTACACAGTGGTGTTCCCCAGGGGTCGGTTCTAGGACCACTGCTTTTCTTGATATATATTAATGACTTGAACTTGGGTGTACAGGGCACAATTTCAAAATTTGCAGATGACACAAAACTTGGAAGTATAGTGAACAGTGAGGAGGAGAGTGATAGACTTCAAGAAGATATAGACGGGCTGGTGAAATGGGCGGACACGTGGCAGATGAAATTTAATGCAGTAAAGTCAAAGTGATACATTTTGGTAGGAAGAACGAGGAGAGGCAATATAAACTAAAGGGTACAATCCTAAAGGGGGTGCATGAACAGAGAGACCCGGGGGTATATGTGCACAAATCGTTGAAGGTGGCAGGGCAGGTTGAGGAAACGGTTTAAAAAGCTTCATAAATAGAGGTATAGAGTACAAAAGCAAGGAAGTTATGATGAACCTTTATAAAACACTGGTTCGGCCTCAACTGAAGTATTGTGTCCAATTCTGGGCACCGCATTTTAGGAAGGATGTGAAGGCCTTAGAGAGGGAGCAGAAAAGATTTACGAGAATGATTCCAGGGATGAGGGGCTTCAGTTATGTGGATAGACTGGAGAAGCTAGGGTTGTTCTCCTTGGAGCAGAGAAGGATGAGAGGAGATTTGATAGAGGTGTTCAAAATCATGAAGGGTCTAGACAGAGTAGATAGAGATAAATTGTTCCCATTGGCAGAAGGGTCGAGAACCAGAGGACACAGATTTAAGGTGATTGCCAAAAGAACCAAAGGCGACATGAGGAAAAACTTTTTACGCAGCGAGTGGTTAGGATCTGGAATGCACTGCCTGAAAGGGCAGTGGAGGCAGACTCAATCGCGGCTTTCAAAAGGGAATTGGATAAGTACCTGAAGGAAAAAGAATTTGCAGGGTTATGGGGAAAGGGCGGGTGAGTGAGACTAGCTGAAGTGCTCTTGCAGAGAGCCAGCCTGGGCTCGACGGGCCGAATGGCCTCCGTTTGTGCTGTAACCATTCTATGATTTTATGATTATAATATAAAATTGGCAAGCCAATGCATCACCTTTCCCATGGACTACAAGGCCCCGATAGTTAAGGGGAGGCAGGGAGGGAGCGGGAGGGCAGTTTTGCGGCCGAATTTAACGGCAGGACCTGATTCGCATTTTTGAAATTTGTTTCCCGGCTGCAGCCAGCCAGATTGAGAGGCTGACTGGCTGTCGGGTGGGTAGGCCTTCAGCACCAGGCTGCAGCCGGGGAGCATAGAGGAGAGCCAAAGAGATTGGGGGAAGAGTGGAGAAGATCGGAGAGGGCCGGAGAGATCGGGGGAGGAGGGGAGAAGATCGTGGAGGACATGGGGCGGGGGTGGGGGGTCCAGGAGGAAATCATGGGCCGGGGAGGACATTGGGAGGGCATTGGATTGCGGGACGGCGGGCGGGGATGCGATCGATGGGGAGATTAACAAGATAGCTTGGTGGGCTGGGGGGGGACGCACTCCTGCTCCTCCTGGCCCACAAGCAGTGCTGGAAAGTCACTTACCTGTTCCACACAGCAGTCCTCGCCGCCCTTCAGCTGCCGGGTTTCCCGAGGCCTGGAAAAGCCGGCCGGTCAGTGTTAAAGGTGGAACGGAGAAAGAATCTGAGGCATGCAACCTCATTAAATTATTCAAATGAGAGACCCATCTCCTAGAAGCAGGTTGCTTGCCTTCGTCCTGCCTCTGTTAAAACCGGAAATGGGCAGGTTCGAAGTGGGTTGGGTTTGGTTTTGAAATTTTTTACATTTTTACTTCCCACCCGACCCAAACCCACCCATTTTTGGGGATTAAAATTCCTCGCCCCCCACCCCCCCCAACACTCAAAATGAGAGAGCGCCGGGATTTTCAGGAGTGGCTGTGTTCCCTCGTTTCCAACAACAACAACCTGCATTTATATAGCACCTTTACAAAGTAAAATGTCCCAAGGCGCTTCACAGGAGCGTCCAGGCAATAGACTGTGCTCATGTAGCCATCGAGGCACTAGAAGGCAAACCAGCAAATTTTGTCAGTAGGAAGGGCTCTTAATTAATGTGCAGTTGGTGTATGATCTCCACAGAAGCATCATGCAAGTATTTGCCAGCTTCGCAGGCAGCTGTCACGACGCCTTCATTCTGAGACTCTGGGCCATCCCCCACTACTACACCCTTCCAGGAACGTAAGAGGTTGGCTGCTGGGGGAGAAGGGGTACCCCCTGTACACGTGGCTGATGACATCCCTCTGCAACCCCAACGTGCCTAAACAGCTCAGATACAATCAGTGCCATGGGACAACCAGGAACATCACTTATTAAAGCCACATTATTAAAGCAAATGTTCAGGTGTCTGGATAGGTCTAGGGGGCTCCCTACAATATGCCCCACACAATGTTTGTCGCATCATTATAGCATGCTCCTGAAGTCTGCCTCTCTGTCCTCCTCAGCTGGCAGAGGATCTCACTCTCCGTAAGGCTGTCTCCTGAGCTTTCCCTGCCACCACTGTCTGCTCCTGCTCATTCGTGGTGGGTGCATCACCACGTGCAAACCTCTTCAATTCACTCTCTATCCCAAACGGGATGCCAATCGCCGTGCTGGTGCTTGGAAGGGGCTGAAGCGCGTGACGCTGCGTCCTCAGGGGAACTTTCCTCCTTATTCTTCAGGGTCTTGCTGCTGAGAAGGACCAAGAGGAAAGGGAAAAGGGACAAGTTGGCACTGACGGACTACACAGTAGCCGACGACAGGCTTCACAACGCAGCTTGAAATGTATCTCGGCGGTGAGGCAAGGAGTGTATCAGCGGGGAAAGAGGGGGAAATAGCTGAATGGGTGGAGGCGGGAAAGATTTCTGTCCATGAACACAGAGGCTTCACTGTGGCAGCCTTCAGATCTTCTGAGAGGGGAATGACTCCCAGTGAGCAGCTGCGAGCAATTGTCTATTGGCCGAGGCTCCTGGATTTATGGTGTGCAGCGACTGGGGAGGCTGGGGGGGGGGGGGGGGGCATCATTGGAAGATCAATCCAGAGTCAGCGATTAGAAGAAGGAAGGGCAAGTGAGTGATGTGAGGAGAGAGAATTGGCGCAGAGCAAAAGTATTTTTGATGAAGAATCTACTCCAGGCTGGAGCCTGCAACTGCAGACGGACTCAAAGGGATCGACTTTAAGCCTACACGCCCAACGGAAACCAAGGCCTGAGCAGGGAAGCTGCTGAGGTTTTCCCACCAGGTGAAGGTAGGCCAGCAACTGTCGGGGCGGACGAACAGGCCCAAAAAGTAAGTCAGAAACATTCCTTTGTGGTGCCAGGAGGAACAGGAGGGGACAGGTGAGAAGAAATCTGCTTGTGGAATCTGTGAGTGAACGTTCACACTCCTACAGTAAGATCTGCAATGCACTTCAAGCCAGGGATGGCTCTGTCTGTGTCTGTCAAGGTGACTGGCGGCCTGAACATTCATGCTACTGGGCCTGTCAGCAACATCAGGAGACATCTGGCAGATCTCCAAAGCTGCAGTGTGCAGATGCCCCCCTGTTTGCCTTTTCCACTCACATCTATTTCCTCACGGGACATGAGAGAGCCCTGCAGTTTTACCATCTAGCTGGATTCCCTGAAGTGCAGGGTATTATTGATGAATGAGTAACTGGTCTGTGACCATACGTGCAGAATCATACAGATTAAAGCCTGCTACCCTGGAAGTTGTCATGAATCATTCATTTTAAGCCAATCCATGAGGTTGGATTGGTATCTACTGTGCAATCACGGCTATCCATAGCAATTACAGCTAGCTAAGACCTGAAGGGCACTATAATGATCACATGCAGCTGCCAGGGTCATGGTGGAGCAGACCACTGATATACTGAAACAAAGATTCAACTGTCTAAATCGGGGAAGTATTACACTACAACCAGACAATGGTGGCCAAAATTATTGGCCCGGATTTTCCGATCGGAAGCTTCCTGCGGGCGGATGCCTCTGATCTGGAAAAAATCTACGAACGTACCTGCTGGCTTCGTAGGTCCCGACACTTCCGCTCCTGGGCCTCTCCTGCTCCGCGCGCGCAGAGGCCCAGGTATCCCAGGGGCGCAGGCGGTTCGCAAACGTCCCTGGCATCACGTGGGCCATGGGGAACCAATGGAAGAAGGGAATCCCCCTTCACACTTTTGACAGGTCTCTCAGCTTAGACCCGTCAAAAGTATGAATGGGGATCACTCAAAAAACACACTAAAACATTAAATAAATTTAAAAAGAAATCACATATTAGTTAAAATTACATTAAATTAAATATTTTAAACAAAAATTTAATTTTTTGAAAAAAATAATTAAAGTTTTTTACGGGGCTAAAAATAAACTTACCTTTTTTAAAAGTCTTTTAAAATTATAAATGAGTAAAAAAAAATTTTTTTTTAAAAACTTTTTTAAACTCTTATGCTGGTAAAAGCAGGCCTTACGCCTGCTTTTACCAGGTATAAGATTTTTAAGTGTTTTCAGCAGGCGGAGGTTCTGCAGAAAGCAGAACTCTTCGCCCGTGGAGGCCCTTCTGTCAAAAGAATTCTTGACTGATCGGAAGTGCCGGTTTTCAGCGCATGCGCTTGGCATGCCTGAAACCGGCACTTGCGAGGTCCCTACGGGAGTGTACACACCTTGTACGCACCCGTGGGGGTCAGAATATACGGGCCATTGTGTTTAATACAACTTTACTCTGCAAAGGAGCTTTGTCATGGAGCAAAATGCAGACTACAGACAACATCGATCAGTGACAGTAAAGCATCCTGATCAACAGCAAGAAGCCATGCCTGCTCAATCAATTGAGCAATCAGGAAACATTCCCAGTTAAATGCAGGAAACAGCCAAAGCACAGTAGTCATCTGCATATGTACAAAACCCTAATACCTCATCAAATAAAGCTCCAACAAAGAGCCAGGCATCAGGATCGTGAATACAACAGCATTTCTCATTAACTACCTTAATCTGCCTCACAGCTGTGGTTCAGTGGGTAGCACACTCGCCTCTGAGTCAGAAGGTTGTGAGTTCACAGTCCCACTCCAGGGACTTGAGTCCATAAATCTAGGCTGACACTCCAGTGCAGTGCTGAGGGAGTGCTGCGCTGTCATAGGTGCTGTCTTTCGGATGAGAATTTTAAACTGAGGCCCCGCCTGCTCTCTCAAGTGGACATAAAAGATCCCTTGGCACTATTTCGAAGAAGAACAGGGGAGTTATCCCCGGTGTCCTGGCCAATATTTATCCCTCAATCAACATAACAAAAACAGATTATCTGGTCATTATCACATTGCTGTTTGTGGGAGCTTGCTGTGCGCAAATTGACTGCCGCGTTTCCCACATTACAACAGTGACTACACTCCAGAAGTACTTCATTGGCTGTAAAGCGCTTTGAGATGTCTGGTGGTCGTGAAAGGCGCTATATAAATGCAAGTCTTTTTCTTTCTCATAACAAAAGTACTCTCACAATGGCCCAAAAATTCGGCCCTTCCCGGGTGAGTACACACTCACCCGTATTCATTCCCGAAGTGCCGGTTTCCTGCATGCACTGCGCATGCACGGGAAACCGGAACTTCTGGTATGGTGAAGGGGGCGGTTCCTAGGTGAACCGCGTGCGCGCTAGAGGCTGCGCGCACGCAGCACACTTAGATTTTTTTTCAGGTTTCTACGCGAGGGTAAGTATTGAAGATTCTACGCTAATAAAAAGGAGGCGTAAGACCCCTTTTGAACAAGGTAAGTGGTTAATTAAGTATAATTTTAAATTTTTTTCAACAGGTTTATCATTTTTGTTTAAAGTGGTTAATTTATTTAACTATAGTTATTTTATAAATGTGATGGGTTTTAAAAAAAATTTATTTGAAGTTTAGCTGTTCTTTTGGGGCCGATTTTAATTCACAGATTTGACAGGTCCTGTCAAATCTATGAATGAAAGATGGTCTGCTGCCATTGGCTCTCCATGGCCCACGTGATCCCAGGGGTCGCATCGCACTAACTGCGCCCCTGGAACACGCAAGCACTGCGCGCCGGCTCTTGGGAGAGGCCCAGGACCCGAAGTTCCTGTGGGCCCAAAACACAACGGCAGGCACGGTAGGTAAGAGCGCGCACGATCCTTACCCCCGCGGCAAGCCGGCCACGCGAATTTCTAGGCCATTATAGCAGAGTATCAATGTCTTAAATGTATCCTAACAGTGTGTGGTGCAGCTGTGTTCAGAGTGAGTTACCCCTGTGCTTCTTTGTTACACTGTATGGAGTGTGCTATTAGCATTTCTCCACCTTTTCTTTAGCAGCATAACTTTATAGGAGAGCGGCAGCCCTTTAAGAGCTGCTGCTCCCAATATCCTGTCCTCTAGCCATTGTGTACTTCCAAAGCACGTGCTGCATGATGGAAGTACTGCACTAATATTTAAATGAGCTAACCTCACACTTTGGCATGAGGTTAGATCAGTATGATGCAGGTTGTGCATTAGACAAAGAGCAGCGGTCCCACAGCCACTGTATTGGGACTGCATTATTCACCCTACTGTCTCACCTTCTCCGAGCACTCTTTAGCCCCTTGGGCTGAACACTGACTTTAGCAACTTCAACTTTATCTCCCATTATTCTGCCAGTTTTTCCCCATTCACATTCCACTTCACTCCCTTCCATTTTGGAGCAGCTTTACTCACTGATGGATCTTTCATAGTCTCTGTTTGCTATTTATTTAAACACATCCATCAACGTGTTTGCATAGATTCTTGTCCGTGCTCTTTTAATGGAGACATTAATCTATTTAAATAGGTCAACGATCCCATGATTCCAGGAATGAGAGACCTCAGTTACGTTGATAGACTGGAGAAGCTGGGGTTGTTCTCCTTGGAGCAGAGAACATTGAGAGGAGATTTGATAGAGGTGTTCAAAAGCGTGAGGGGTCTGGACAGAGTAGCTAGAGAGAAACTGTTCCCATTGGCAGAAGGGTTGAGAACCAGAGGACACAGATTTAAGGTGATTGGCAAAAGAACCAAAGGCGACGTAAAAAAAAAAAGTTTTTACGCAGCAAGTGGTTAAGATCTGGAATGCACTGCCTGAAAGGGTGGTGGAGGCAGATTCAATCATGGCTTTCAAAAGGGAGTTGGATAAGTATCTGAAGGAAAAAAAATTGCAGGGCTACGGGGAAAGGGTGGGGCAGTGGGACTAGCTGAGGTGGGCACGGGCTCGATGGGCCGAATGGCCTTCTTCCGTGCTGTAACCATTCTATGATTCTATGATAAAATTGCTCTCACAGGAATTTATCTGAACCTGTTAAAAAGTGTGGTTAAAATAGTACAAAGATGGAATGAAATCCTCTTTGGCTTTATCTCAGCATTTCACTGTCTGACTGAAGTGATCTATCTTTATCCTCTGACACTTTCCACCTCTATCCAGTTTCTTAATAAAATACCTTCCTGGGTGATTAAACCCAATGGCAACTCCTCTTTGTCCTGGGATGTAGAATATTTTATAAGCAACCTTCATTGTTGTTCTCTTCTCACTTTATTCTTTGCTCGGTTCTATTAAGTGTTTTATCTACTGTCCCTTTCTGCTTCTTGACCTGAATGTTAACCTGTTTTTTGTTCTTTTTTTTAAGATTTGACAATATTTGTTTCTATCATATTTCCAGCATTTTGTTTTTAAAAAAACATTTTATCAGTCTCTATCAGGCAATTAACTTTTGAATAATGTCATCAAGTTTGTCATCAGACATGACCGCTTCACTCTTTTCTTCACTCAAATTACCCCCTTGTCTGTCAATCAGCACAATGATATGAATTGTTCCGCGATGGTTTAATATTGAGCTTTTGCAGTCTGGAGTCTGGGCTTGGCATCATTTTGTTACCACCTCTGGCTAAATAGTTGCCAGGAAACAGGCCGCATCGGGCAAATTCCTGGCAGAGCATTCCACAATATGGTAAATAATTGCCAAGATTCAGCGTGTTGAACAGTCACTTAATGAGACACATTTCCATACGAGTCTTGGATGTCCTTTGCATGAATTGCTACAAGTTGTCATGCATGTGGCATTGCCCACCTTTTTATATGAATACAATAAATAATCCGGTTTACATCAAGCTCCGATACCTACAGTTGTGATAGGTTCAGTGATCATATCACTATATAAATTTAGATACGAGCAAGCCTGATCTTGTATATACTTTCCGTATTATTGAGGACGTGTTAAGAGGGCACTTGGAAAATCACAATATGATTAGACAGAGTCAACATGGTTTTATGAAAGGGAAATCGTGTTTGACAAATCTATCAGAGTTTTTTGAGGGTGCAACTAAAGAAAAGAAAGACTTGCATTTATATAGCATCTTTCACGGCCTCAGGCTCCCAAAGCACTTTACA
The DNA here is from genome assembly GCA_030390025.1 of Squalus acanthias. Lineage (NCBI taxonomy): Eukaryota > Metazoa > Chordata > Chondrichthyes > Squaliformes > Squalidae > Squalus > Squalus acanthias. The sequence continues at coordinate 23,716,377 of CM059433.1, read as the reverse complement.
GCCAATGAAGTACTTTTGAAGTGCTATAATGTAGGAAACGCGGCAGCCATTTTGCACATAGCAAGCTCCCACAAACAGCAATGTGATAATGACCAGATAATCTGTTTTTTAGCGATGTTGATTGAGGGATAAATATTGGACAGGTCAATGGGGATAACTCCCCTGCTCTTCTTTGAAATAGTGCCATGGGATCTTTTACGTGCACCTGAGAGGGCAGACGGGGCCTTGGTTTAATGTCTCATTCGATAGATGGCACCTCCAACAGTGCAGCATTCCTCAGTACTGCCCTGGAGAGTCAGCCTAGATTTTTGGGCGCAAGTCTCTGGAGTGGGACTTGAACCCATAAACTTCTGACTCAGAGGCGAGGGCCATGGCTGACAACTAGCAGGGTAGATAAGGGGGAACCAGTTGATGTAGTATATTTGGATTTTCAGAAGGCATTCGATAAGGTGCCATGCAATAGGTTGTCACACAAGATTAAGGATCAAGGGATTGGGGGTAATATTTTAGCATAGATTGAGTTTTGGTTAACAGACAGAAAATAGAGAGTAGGAATAAACAGGTCATTTTCAGGAAGGCAGGGTGTAACGAGTGGAGTGCTGCAAGGATCAGTGCTTGGGCCTCAGCTGTGTATAATCTACATCAATGATTTAGATGAGGGGACCGAACGTAATATATACAAGTTTGCTGACGATACAAAGCTAGGTGGGAAAGTAAGCTGTGAGGAGGATGTAAAGAGGCTGCAAAGGGATATAGACAGGTTAAGTGATTGGGCAAGACAGTGGCAGATTGAGTATAATGTGGGGAAGTGTGAAATTATCCACATTGATAGGCAGAATCGAAAAGCAGAATATTTTAAAAAGGTGAGAGACTAGTAAATGTTGGGATTCAGAAGGATTTGGGTGTCCTTGTACACAAATCACAGAAATTTAACATTGAGGGCGCGATCTTGCCAACCCTGGGGAGGCGGGTATGGAGGCGGGACTGCCGGGACAATGGCAGAATTTTGGGGCAGGTGCCCAACCCGCTCCCAACCCGCCTCTGTGCCATCTTGACAGGAGGCGGGTAGCTGTCCCGCGCCGGGTCCCGTCTCCTTGGAGGCAGGAAGGGATTACAGCCACTTAACTGCCTGTTAACAGGTAGTTAACAGGCAGAAAATAGGCTTATCACCATTTTGCCCGCACAAGTACGGGCTTCCCAAAGGCTCCGAACCCCGCCAGGGTCACCGAGGCAAGTAGTGGGTCTGTGGGGATCAGAGGGGTGCAAAAGTGTGCTGTGGAGGTGAGTGATGGGTGCAAGTGTGAAGAGGTAAGTATCTGAGGTAAGTGGAAAGTGTTAGAAAAAGTGTACTTACCTTTGTTTCTTCCTGCAGGCTTCAGTCGGTGGGTATGCGGAGAGTCTCGCACCTCCGTGGTAGAGATGACAGATGGCCGTTGCATTCTCCAATGCAACAACCATCTTATTTCTGCAAAAGAAAGAGGTTTGATGAGGTCTTGAATTCAAGACCTCATCAAACTACAGAGAATGTCAGTGTTTGACAGCTTCACATTTTTGACAGATGAAACGTCATACGTTGACGTTCTCTGTAACCGGCTTTCCCTTAATTGGCCTGCTAAGCCCGCTGGGCAGGCTTAACAAGGTCAATCAAGGGAAAATAGCGTGGGTTGGCCAGAAGTTGATGGAGGCAGGACTGAAACCCGACAAGTGGGAGTCCCGCCTCCAAAAGCTCCCCATTAGCAAAATCACCCCCGCAGGCACAGCAAGCAATTAGGAAGACAAATGGTATATTAGCCTTTATTGCAAGGGGGTTGCAGTATAAGAGTTGGGAGTTTTTGCTGCAATTATATATGGCTTTGGTGAGACCACACCTGGAGTACTGTGTACAGTTTTGGTCTTCTTACCTGAGGACACTCCAGGGCAAACTTCAGTGCAGTTGCAGGAGACATTCCGTCCCCCTTTTTTATTTTCTCAATCTCCCTGTAGTTCTAAACCGGGAGTTTATATATCCTATTTTTCCTTTGATTTGTCCAGAGAACCCAGTGAATTTATTGCAAGCATAAAACCAAAGCTCTGTCTTTCAATCTTTGCTCATTTGTCTCTGACAATCTCTATTCCAAATTGAACTGTACATAGGATGGGCATCATTTACACCTGTGAGCAGCATAACAAACCTTTCTGAGTGACAAGAGCAAAGAGCACTGAAAGCAGTTCGGATCAATTTGCAGCCAATTAAAACACCTAAACCATTGATCACAGCATAAAATGCAGGGTCAGCTTATTTAGCTACCCTCTGGTGTTGCTGTAGCAGAAATGGCTGAAGATTGCAGAAAAGGTCTGGGGAAGCATCGGTAAGTAGTAAATATTATGCATGATCGTGTTACATATTGTTACATAGTATTACAGCACAGAAGCAGACCATTCGAACCAACAGGTCTATGCCGGTGTATATGCTCCACACGAGCCTCCTCCCACTCTTCTTCATTTATTCCCATCAACATATCCTTCTATTCCTTTCTCCCTCATGTGTTTATCTAGCTCCCCCTTAAATTAATTTATGCTATTCACCTCAACTACTCCATGTGGTAGCAACTTCCACATTTTAACCACTCTCTGGGTAAAGAAGTTTCTCCTGAATTCCTTATTGGATTTATTGCAGACTATTGTTGAGGCTGCTGCGAAACACGAATTAAGGCTGAATCCATGTGTGGAAAACAAGAGACTTTTTTAATACAACTGCATGGTACAAAATGGCTGAACAGACTGCTCCCAAAATTCTCTGGAAAAATCCTGAGGCCCCGCCCACTCCTGCCTTAAAGGTAAGGTGCCTTAAAGGGAAGGTGCTCGATATTTGTGCACGGACGGAAAAGTGGATAATGCCCGTTTAGGTGGCGATCCGCCACACAGCTCCCCCCAGAATCCGCTTAGGAGGTGTGGACGAGACGGTGTGGCGGTCTGATGGGCCGGCCGGAGCGGCTCTTGTAGGACGCCGGTGGAAGTGGAACGGCCGGGCTGGAGCAGCCGGGTGAACCGGCTTGAGGGCAGGTCGGCCGCGTGGAGGTGGACGAGCTACAGGGACCTGCTCACCGGGCTCCGAGTGTGCTGGCTTGAGTCGGTAAACCGACACTTTTTCGGTCCTGTCGCCCACTTGCAGGGTGAAAAATTTGTCCCCAGCCTGTAGCACCTTGTAGGACCCGTCGTACGGGGGTTGAAGGGGTCCGCGGTGGGCGTCGTGCCGGACGAAAACAAACTGTGCCTGGTGCAGGCTTAGTGGGACGTGTGAGGTGGATTCGCCGTGTCGAGCAATGGGCACTGGGGCGAACTGCAGCGCCGGTGAGGCGAAGTCGTGGCGTTGCTGGTCGGCTGACCAGGGTGTCGTGGCGGTGGGCAGGAACTCGCCGGGTACGCGCAGCGGCTGACCGTACACGAGCTCTGCTGCCGATGCGTGGAGGTCTTCTTTAACCGCGGTGCGCAGGCCGAGGAGGACCCACGGAAGTCGGTCGGTCCAGGCGCCGTCCTGGAGGCTGGCTCGAAGAGATGCCTTCAAGGATCTGTGGAACCGCTCACACAGTCCGTTGGCTTGGGGGTGGTACGCTGTGGTGCGGTGAATGGTCACCCCGAGATTGCGTGCGACGGCGGTCCAGAGTTCAGAGGTAAATTGCGACCCAGGTGCTGACGAAGGCTCTGGCGATGTCGGCGGTGGTGGTAGAGGTCAGTGGAATTGCCTCGGGCCAGCGTGTGGTGCGGTCAACGATGGTCAGCAAGTGCAGGGGCCCGACGATGTCCACGTGGATGTGATCGAATCTCCGCGAGGGGTGCTTTCGTGTGTTGCTGTACCTTGGCCCGTTGGCAGGCTAGGCAGGAGTTGGCCCAAGTACGCACATCCTTGCGAAGGCCGCGCCAGACGAAGCGGTTGGCTACCAATTTGATGGATGCGCGGGCGCCGGGGTAGGAGAGGTTGTGGAGAATGTCGAATACCCGGCGCGCCAGGACGCTGGGACGACGGGCCGAGGTTGACCTAGGGATATGTCGCACTTGACTGTGACTGTGGTCGGGCTACAGGCGACGTCGGCCAGGCGTAGCCCTGGTAGGTTGGTGGGTGCGGAGAGCAGATCAGGGTCGGTGATCTGGTCTGCTGCGAGTTGAGCGTAGTCGACTGCCAGGTGTGCGGCGTGGATGGCGGGGCGGGAGAGGCAGTCGGCTACCACATTGTCTCGGCCGGAGACGTGTTGGATGTCCGTGGTGAACTCGGACACTGCCGCGAGCTGGCGCTGCTGCAGGCGGACCAGGGGTCGGTTGTCTTTGCCATTGCGAATGTCAGGGGCTTGTGGTCGACAAACGCAGTGAAGGGGTGGCCCTCAAGCAAAAACCGGAAATGGCGGACCGCCAGGAACAGCGCAAGGAGCTCGCGGTCGAAGGTGCTGTACTTGACCTTCGGGGGGCGTAGTTGGCGGCTGAAGAAGGCAAGTGGTTGCCAGGCGCCGTCGACCCACTGCTCATACACGGCGCTGACCGCGTGGTCGGAGGCGTTCCTGGTGAGCGCTACCCTGGCATTGGGCCGTGGATGCGCGAGCAGGGTGGCGTTGGCGAGCGCGGTCTTGGTGGAGTCGAAGGCGGCGGACGCGTCTGCCGTCCATTCGACCGCCATCTTGCCGCTCCTGCCCCGGAGGGCTTCAGACAGGGGCCTCATGAGGGACGCCGCTTTGGGGATGAAGCGGTTATAGAAATTCACCATCCCGAGGAACTCCTGGAGGCCTTTGATGGTGGTGGGGCGGGGAAATTGTTGGACGGCCTGTACCTTGGTGGGCAGGGGAATGGCCCCAGCATGGGTGATGTGGTGGCCGAGGAAGTCGATCTTGTCCAGGCCGAACTGGCATTTGGCTGGGCTGAGGATGAGCCCGTGGTCGCTGAGGCGCCCGAACAGGATGCGAAGGTGTTTGAGGTGTTCCTGCTTGGAGGAACTGGCTACCAGGATGTCGTCCAGGTAGACGAACAGGAACTTCAGGTCCCGAAGGACCGAGTCCATGAGCCGTTGGAATGCCTGGGCCGCGTTTTTGAGGCCGAAGGGCACCCGCAGGAACTCGAACAGGCCGAAGGGGGTGATTACGGCCGTCTTGGGGACGTCCGCGGGGTGGACGAGGACTTGGTGGTAGCCGCGCACCAGGTCGACCTTGGAAAAGACTGAGCGGCCGGCCAGTCTAGCCGAGAAGTCCTGAATGTGCGGCACGGGGTACCGATCAGGGGTGGTGGCGTCGTTGAGGCGGCGGTAATCCCTGAAGCGGCGCCAACCTCCGCCTGGTTTGGGGGCGATGTGGAGTGGGGAGGCCCAGGGACTGTTGGAGCGGCGGATGATGCCGAGCTATTCCATGGTGGCAAACTCGGTCCGCGCGATCTCCAGTTTGGTCGGGTCCAGCCTGTGGGCATGGGCGTACACTGGGGGGCCTGTGGTGGGGATGAAGTGTTCCACCCCGTGTTTGGCGGCCTCCGCGGAGAAGGGCGGATTGGTAAGGGCCGGGAATTCGGCCAGGAGTGCCGAGTAGTCATCCGCGGCCCGGGAGTGGCACTGTGACGCCATGTCGGTGGGTTGACGGGGGGCCATGGCGCCCAGGATGGGGGACATGGTGTTCATGTCCACGAGGCGGTGACGGGGGATGTCTACCAGTAGGCCGTGGGCGCACAGGAAATCAGCGCCGATGAGAGGGGAGAGCACTTTGGCAGTGATGAACTCCCATTGGTAGCGGCGACCAGCGAGTTCGAGGGTGACTGTCCGGGTGCCATACGTCCGGATTTCCGAGCCGTTAGCAGCAGCCAGCAGCGGTCCTCGTTCGCCCTTTTGGATGTCGAGGGAGGAGGCCGGGATGATGCTGTGCTGAGCCCCAGTGTCGCACAGGAACTGGCGGCCGGTTTTGTCATCTGTGACGAACAGCAGGGAGCCCACGGCCATTGCGGGGGCTGGTACGGGGGCGGACTTGAAAGAGCAGGGAGGTGTGCACCGTTGTGCCCTGGCGCCGAACCGTGCGTGGTAGTAACAGTGGCCCGGGTTAGTGGGGCGTGAAGGCCCCATGGGCCTGGTGGCAGGCCCTTGTGGCCGCGTGGTGGCAGGTGAGGGGCGCGCCCAGGCATTGGCTGCCAGGTCCGGAGTGACGTCGCGGCTGGAGTGAGCGGACAGCAGCTTGTCGGCCTCATCGGCCAGGGCTTTCAGGTTCGTGAGGCCGGATGCCACAATCGCTGGGCGGATGCTGAGAGGGAGCTGGCAGATGAATAGCGTGTGGAAGAGGGATCCGGGTGGGCTCTCGTCAGTGAGGGAGAGCATGTGGGAGAGGAGGTCTGACGGTGAGGCATCACCGAGGCCTGGAAGGTCGAGAAGGTGGCAGTTTCGCTGACATGCCGAGGCCGTAAATTTTTTAAGGAGCGCTGTCTTAAGATGTGCGTACTTGCCTTCCTCTGGTGGGTTCTGCAGCGCTGTCCAAACCTTCAAAACTGTGCCGCTACCGAGTGATGTGACGAGATAGTCGTACTTCGTCCCATCTGTGGTGATGTTTCGCAGCCGGAAGCGAGATTCAGCTTGGAGAAACCAGGTTTCGGGCTGGTTTTCCCCAAACTCCGGCAGTTTCACGGAAACTGCGTTCGTGTCCGCCATTGCAGTGCTCGGAATACGTTCTGAGCGTCGGGGTCACCAATGTTGAGGCTGCCGCGAAACACGAATTAAGGCTGAATCCATGTGTGGAAAACAAGAGACTTTTTTAATACAACTGCATGGTACAAAATGGCTGAACAGACTGCTCCCAGAATTCTCTGGAAAAATCCTGAGGCCCCGCCCACGCCTGCCTTAAAGGTAAGGTGCCTTAAAGGGAAGGTGCTCGATATTTGTCCACGGACGGAAAAGTGGATAATGCCCGTTTAGGTGGCGATCCGCCACACTATCTTATATTTATAGCCCCTGGTATTGGGCTACCCCATAAGTGGAAACGTCTTCTTTATGTCGATCCTATCGAACCCCTTCATAATTTTAAAGACATCTATCAGGTCACCTCTCAGCCTTCTCTTTTCTCGAAAAAAGAGCTGCAGTTTGTTCAGTCTTTCCTGATAGTAACAACCTTTTTAGTTCTGGTATCATCCTTGTAAATCTTTTTGCACCTTCTCCAGTGCCTCTCTATCCTTTTTGCAATATGGACACCAGAACTGTGTGCAGTATTCTAAGTATTTCTGACAAAAGGTCATCGACCTGAAATGTTAACTCTGTTTCTCTCTTCACAGATGCTGCCTGACCTGCTGAGTATCTCCAGCATTTTCTGTTTTTATTTCAGTATTCTAAGTGTGGTCTAATCAAGGTTCTATATAAGTTTAACAAATTTCTCTACTTTTGAATTCTATTCCTCTAGAAATGAGCCCCAGTGCTTGCTTTGCATTTTTTATGGCTTTGTTAACCTGCGTTGCTGCTATTAATAAAGAATAAAAAGAAAGACTTGTATTTATATAGCGCCTTTCACGACCACCGGATGTTCCAAAGTGCTTTACAGACAATGAAGTACTTTTTGAAGAGTAGTCACTGTTGTAATGTAGAAAACGCGGCAGCCAATTTGCGCACAGCAAGCTCCCACAAACAGCAATGTGATAATGACCAGATAATCTGTTTTAGTGATATTGATTGAGGTTTAAATATTGGCCAGGACACCGGGGATAACTCCCCTGCTCTTCTACAAAATAGTGCCATGGGATCTTTTACGTCCACCTGAGAGGGCAGATGGGGCCTCGGTTTTACCTCTCATCCGAAAGACGGCACCTCTGACAGTGCGGCACTCCCTCAGTACTGCACTGGAGTGTCAGCCTAGATTTTTGTGCTCAAGTCTCTGGAGTGGGACTCTGAACCCACAACCTTCTGTCTCAGAGGCGAGGGTGCTAACAACTGAGCCACGACTGACATGATTTGTGAATCTGTACCCCTAGATCCCTTTGCTCCTCAATCCCATTTAGACTCTTATTTTCCAAAGAGTAGGGGGCCTCCTAATTCCTCCTACCAAAATGCAGCACCTCACACTAATCTATATTGGAATTCATTTGCCATTTACACGGCCATTCTGCAAGCTTGTTAACATCTCCTTGCATTTTGTCGCAGTCTTCCTCAGCATACTGAGCTTGAATAAAGGAGACTATGATGGCATGAGAGCAGAGTTGATTAAAGTGGACTGGGAAAATAGATTAAAGGGTAAGACGGTACATGAGCAGTGGTGTTCATTCAAGGAGTTATTTTACAACTTTCAAAATAAATATATTCCACTGAGGAAAAAAGGGTGTAAAAGAAATGGCAGGCATCCATGGCTAAGTAAAGAAATTAAAGAAAGTATCCAACTAAAAACAAGGACATATAAGGTAGCCAAAGTTAGGGGGAGGATAGAAGATTGGGAAGTCTTCAAAAGACAACAAAAAGTAACTAAAGGATTGATTAAGAAAGGGAAAATAGACTATGAAAATAAATTAGCAAAAAATATAAAAACAGATAGCAAGAGTTTCTATAGTTATATAAAAAGAAAAAGGGTGGTTAAGGCAAACGTAGGTCCCTTAGAGGATGAGACCGGGAAATTAATGGTGGGAAACATGGAGATGGCAAAAATGCTGAACAAATATTTTGTTTCAGTCTTTACGGTAGAGGACACTAAGAATATCCCAACACTGGACAAACAGGGGGCTCTAGTGGGGGAGGAGCTAAATACAATTAAAATCACTAAGGAATTGGTACTCAGTAAAATAATGGGACTCAAGGCGGATAAATCCCCTGGACCTGATGGCTTACATCCTAGGGTCTTGAGGGAAGTGGCAGTAGGAATTGTGGATGCTTTGGTAATAATTTTCCAAAACTCCCTGAACTCAGCAAAGGTCCCGGCAGATTGGAAAACTGCTAATGTAACACCCTTATTTTAAAAGGGTAGTAGGCAGAAGGCTGGAAATTATAGACCAGTTAGCCTAACATCTGTGGTGGGTAAAATTTTGGAGTCTATTATTAAGGAGACAGTAACGGAACATGGCTTTATGAAGGGGAAGTCATGTCTGACAAATTTGCTCGAGTTCTTTGAGGACATAACGTACAGGGTGGATAAAGGGGAACCAGTGGATGTAGTGTATTTAGACTTCCAGAAGGCATTCGACAAGGTGCCACATAAAAGATTATTACTCAAGATAAAAAATCACTGGATTGGGGGTAATATTCTGGCATGGGTGGAGGATTGGTTATCTAACAGGAAGCAGAGAGTTGGGATAAATGGTTCATTCTCGGACTGGCAACCAGTAGCCAGTGGTGTTCCGCAGGGGTCGGTGCTGGGTCCCCAACTCTTTACAATCTATATTAACGATTTGGAGGAGGGGACCGAGTGTAACATATCAAAGTTTGCAGATGATACAAAGATGGAGGGAAAGTAGAGAGTGAGGAGGACATAAAAAACCTACAAGGGGATATAGACAGGCTGGGTGATTGGGCAGAGATTTGGCAGATGCAATACAATATTGGAAAATGTGAGGTTATGCACTTTGGCAGGAAAAATCAGAGAGCAAGTTATTATCTTAATGGCGAGAAACTGGAAAGTACTGCAGTACAAAGGGATCTGGGGGTCTTGGTGCAAGAAAATCAAAAAGTTAGTATGCAGGTGCAGCAGGTGATCAAGAAAGCCAATGGAATGTTGGCTTTTATTGCGAGGGGGATAGAATATAAAAACAGGGAGGTATTGCTGCAGTTGTATAGGGTATTGGTGAGACCGCACCTGGAGTACTGCATACAGTTTTGGTGTCCATACTTAAGAAAAGACATACTTGCTCTCGAGGCAGTACAAAGAAGGTTCACTCGGTTAATTCCGGGGATGAGGGGGTGGACATACGAGGAGAGGTTGAGTAGATTGGGACTCTACTCATTGGAGTTCAGAAGAATGAGAGGCGATCTTATTGAAACATATAAGATTGTGAAGGGGCTTGATCGGGTGGACGCGGTGAGGATGTTCCCAATGATGGGTGAAACTAGAACTAGGGGACATAATCTTAGAATAAGAGGCTCCTCTTTCAAAACTGAGATGAGGAGAAACTTTTTCACTCAGAGGGTAGTGGGTCTGTGGAATTTGCTACCCCAGGAAGCTGTGGAAGCTACTTCATTAAATAAATTTAAAACAGAAATAGACTGTTTCCTAGAAGTAAAGGGAATCAGGGGTTATGGGGAGCGGGCTGGAAATTGGACATGAGTTTGAGTTCGGATCGGTCAAGGCCCTGTGGGTGGCGGAGCGGGCCCAGGGGCCGAGTGGCCTGGTCCTGCTCCTACTTCTTGTGTTCTTTAGAGTTGAGGTTGGATCAGATCAGCCATGATCTCATTGAATGGCGGAGCAGGCTCGAGGGGCCGATTGGTCTACTCCTGCTCCTATTTCTTATGTTCTTATGTATTAACTATACTGCCCAATTTGATGTCGCCCGCAAATTTTGAAATTATACTTTCGATTCCCAAGTCCAAATCATTTATGTAAATGTTGAACAGCAGTTGTCCCAGCAACGATCCTTGTGGAACACTACTTTTTAACTGTTGGGTAGTTGTAATAGATGGCTCATGTGAGATTTTGTCGCACTTCTGAAGAATGTGCAGAGGCATTCAGAAAAGGAGCAGGACATTGGAAGGAGGCGGGAAAGAAAGGCACAACAATTTAATGAGATGGACCTTTAGACACTCCTGGATGAAATGCAGCAAAGGAGAGAAAGACTGCTGGGTGCCTATGGGATGAAAGCTCAGAATATTGTCTCACCTACCTTATGGAGGGAAGTGACAGTGCACCGAGTGCCACCTCTCTCACTAGACATTTTTCTATGTTATGTAAAAGCATTGAACTAGGTTAGATGTCAGGAGGTACTTTGCTTCACACAGTGCTGTCAACCAAATGGAATAAGTTGCCAGCACATGCAATAAGTTTTGAGTTAGTACTCTGAGTCTTGCTTCCATCCTAACATGTGTTAATGGACATTAGGGAAGAAGTATACATATTTTTTGTTAAATTATGGATGAGCCAGACGGTCCTTCAACTGAATATCAGTAAGACCAAAGCATTTGATTTTGTCTATTGCCAAAAGCTCCCTTGCCAGTGACTCCATCCTCTTCCTTGGCTGTTTGCTCAGACTGAACTAAACTGCGCAAAACCTGGTATCCTTTTCGACCCAGAGATGAGTTTCACATCAATTATCTAAGACCACTGATGGGGCTACACATGCAGTGGGTGGCTTATTAGAAAACCATGAGTGCACTGCCCATGATTTTCTGTCCATTGAATGTGTGCCTTGCTGAAGTATAGGTATGCATGAGATACAATGAAAGGGCTCGTGAGGTTGTGTGAGGGCTTGGCATGGGCAAGTGCCAAATGTGGGACAGGTTGAAAGGCAACATTTTATGACATCCAATCTTGCACTAACAATCTGGTACATGGCACTGTTGGGGAGCCTTACCTTGCCAGTTTCCTTACAGTATGCAACATTCTGCATTTGTTCAAGGGTCTTGCAGGAACTGTACACAGCCTGCCTGGCGTGGTGCACTGCCATCTTGTGAGAAAGGTGCCCTGGAGTGTCCTCATTGCACTCACTTCATGCAGCACCACCTTCACTTTGCCGTCTATCAAACAGGAAGTCAAGGTCTACGCTGCTCCATCACTTGCCCACAGACTGCATTTTGGATCTTGATGTTGACTTGCTTTTGGCCAACCACTTTTTAACTTCTTTCTTCTCATGTAGTCTTTGGAAAGGTTCCATTATATGCGAGTTTTACCTAGAAATATAAAAGCAGTATGGATTAAGAAGGAACGATTTGACATGGGAATTCATTCATATTTCTGTGTGATCACAGCAACTACAACTTAATTTGTACTCATAAATGCCCTTCATTTCCTCATCAAGACAGGGTGATTTGACACATCAAAATTAATTTGTTTCTCTGTGTGAGAATAGCAGCCTGGAAATCCCTGGGTCCATGTTTCGGGGGGCATAAGTGTGGCTGAGCAGAACTTTGGCCCGTCAAAAGTGGCAGAGGCTGACCTCATCAGAAATGTAAATGACGCTGGTGGGATAAGGGCACAACTCCCACAAGCTGGGAGCCAGATACGTCAGAGAGCCTGAAATACTGAGATAGGCGTGGAGCAAGGGTGCACATGTCCCTATTTAAAGGGATCCATATAGTTAAAGGGATGAGCTGGTTCTTGGAAGAGGGACTGAGAGGACTGGAGAAGGAAAACGGCGAGCTTCTAATTTTTCCAAGGCTGATGTGGATGTGCTGATGGAACAAATTCAAGAATGTAGAGATGCCATTGTTGGAAAAACAGGGAAAAGACCATCACGTACAGCAGCGTGAGCCATGAGAAAGGAGATGGCTGTGGCTGTGAGCATGACTTTCATTACCGCAATGATCCCCATGCAGTGTCAGGAGAAGTTTGATGACCTCACTAGGTCAACAAAAGTCAGAGGCCTAGAAATTCGTCTCGGTCGGTGGTGCAAAACAGGTGGTATCAGATCGGCCGCCCGTTATACACAGCGCCTGATGTTCAGTTCCATTGACTGCAAAGGGCAGCCGATCTGATACCGCCCGTTTTGCGCCACCGCCCGGGGCAAATTTCTAGGCCAGAGTGTTTTAAGGTGAATAACAGCGCAGATAACTGAATCCCAGAGAAGCACATGGGTATTCCCTAGCACAATAGTCAATAATTACCCTTTAGGGTATCACATGGCACCATGCCCCATGTCCCAGAAGCAAAGTCATTTTGCAGCACTCAAGTGAAGTGTCTCACATCCCCTGATGCATGCTAACACACTGGAGACTCACAACCTAGGTCCTCTTGCTCTACAGATCCTGCTAGGTGGGAATTGGTATGGCTGTCGTTTGGTGCTGCCTGATTATTCTGGCTTCCCTTACATCCCCCTGTTGCTCCTCTTTCTCCAGCATATAGATCATGTAAATAGGGATTCTCATTGGGAAGCCCACTGTGCAGCCCTTAGATCCAAGCTCAGTAATTGTGTTGAAATAGATTGTTTTCCAAGGGTAATGCAGAAGATAGGGAAAGGCTACCTGAGTATAACAGTGAAAATAGTTTCGCAATAACTAGTGAAGACCGCGATGTAGCCAAAAGTCTCCAGAAGTATTTTCAGTTGAGCAGTGTCCCATTTACAAAGCACTTCTGCCTTGATGATGGTAACCTGGTAAATTGCCATTTTTATTAGTGGATGGGAAGGTGGAAGTCATGGGATTTAGGATGGGTGACATCATCACATCCTAACTTCATTTGCATGTGGCTGTCACTGTGAGGTTGAGGACTTTTATAGCCTGCCCTGACACTGAATGGAATTTATGTCAGGGCAATTCTCCAGCAGAACCTTCGCATACATTGGCCCTGACAGAAAATCTTGGCCCCACAAAGATGTAATTGCCAACTTAAGCCATTCCGCACAACCAAGGAATTTTGGAGCCAGAATTTTAAATACTTATAAAATAACTAAGACTTAACTGCAAGGCCACATATATTTTTCATCTCCATATCAAGATGGGGTGGTTTGCCACGTGTAAATTTACCCATTTCTCTGAATAAAGCATTTTTGAAACCATCTGTGGAACAACTGCCTTTTAATTTTAACTCCATATATGTTCTTTACTGTTAATTTACAACAATAATCTTCCCTTACTTCGGTCCTCTTTATCAAGTCATGAAACTTCTTCAGGATCTCCTTCAGCTCCTTACACTAGTTGGGCATGAGTCCACATGCTTTGTGATGTATTGCCAAGCCTGCTTGTGGGCTGTCCATGCCAGGACAAAAAATAACTCCTCTCAATTCTCCTTGATACAAAGCACAAGGACCCCCCATGTCATGGTCAGTGAAATGAGTATTTTAAACATGAAGCACTCCCATCACTGAAGAAGTGGGCTGAAAAATGCCCGCCTTTCCAATGGTAGCCACGTGTAAATGACGGAGTCAGGATAGGATAACACTACCTGTCCTAAATTCTATAATGTCCGCCATCCCATTCGCCTGTGAGAATGAGAGCAACCCACAACTGGATAAATGCAATATTCATTATTTATACTTGTTAAATGGCTTATTTGTGGCTCAAGAAATCTGATAGCAGTATTTTTGTGGGTGTATCATCATTGACAATTTTATGTTCCGTTAATGCATTTGTATTGCATTTTATTCTCTGAAGCAAGACTACGCTTACCCATATTTCTGATGGGTAGTCATTAAGATCTACTAAAAATAGAAGTTTTAGCCCTTTATCAAAAGAGAAGAAAATATAGGGGAAAAATTCAGTATCGCCCCGTTTGGGGTGCAATTATCGGCTGGGCGCAAAGATTAGTGTCTGGTGCTAATTATCGCCTCCGACTGCAAACTTGACTTTTATCAGCCCTGGAGGTGATTGGAGCGTTAAATCAGGTGCTACACATCTGTCTTAAGGCGCAAAGGCCGAGGAGCGAGGCGCTAACTCAGAGCGCTGGCGAAGCTCATGTGATGTCAGTCAGCAATGGAACACAGACACAATGGCCCCGGCCAGTTCTTAAAGGGGAGGGTTGATCTTGCTTTCCATCCACATCCTGCTCATTGCAGCCTTGAATCTCGGCCTGGAGAGACCTGTACATCAAATCTGCTGGAAAGAACAATGGAGAGGTCCAGGGAAAGAGCTCAGAGTGCAGCCCACACAGTCTCTTCTAAATAGATACAAGGAAGGGCAAATCAAAATGAACCTGCAAAGTGCTGCTCAGTACCCAAAACTCCTTCACACAGTGTTGAATCTCTCCAGAAGTCTCTCTCTCTCTCTCTCTCTCTCAGAATGCGTGGTTCAAAAATGTCGCCAACAAAAAAAGGCAGGAAGCGGTCGCCTTTAAATAGCGCTCCCCCAGTCCCTTACTTACTGCAAAACGCTCCCCTCAACCTTGTAAGGGTTTCTCTGAACCTGTGAGATTCGTGTGGCTCTGTGCAGCCTGGATGCTAGTGCAAGTTTAGGCCTTGTTGCCTGTTCTGGTCTCCAGCCAGTCTGGGAGCACTAGACACCTGTGAGTGGTTCGACCCACTCGCCCTTACGGTTCTGACACTGGACTTAGATGCGAGAGCAGTAATGGAGAGAAAACTCAGGTAGACCCGGTTGAATGGTACGAAATGGAAAATCTTTATTGCATATTATTCAAGATTACGAAATACATGTCATAAGCACAGATTAATGACAGTACAATCTTACACGCAGTTATGTAACTAATTTCAGGGAAATGAGGAACGAACGACACATCGTAAATGGGGGCACACATTACAATTATCCTTAAAAAACTTAAACCCTCCCCTATCAATACCTGCTCTAAACTAGACTTGTAGGATCGAGACTCATGCTCACCACTCGTGATAACTCGGAGAATTCCGAAAACTCTGATCGGATGTTTTTCACCGCAGCACCTGATCACCCACGTGTTGATCAGGGGTCTCTGTACCCCACTTGTTTACTCGTTTCTGCTCCGGCTAGCAGGCTGGAACGTCTGATTTCATGAAGATCTGTGTTGTCCTCGGAGTTCCGACACGACTCGAAAAATAGTCTTCCTGTGCCCTCACACCGGTTCGATAAAACTCAAAGAAGAGTCTTCCGATGCCAGTTCTGTAAAACTCAAAGAAGGTCTTCCTGGGCAAGGAAAAGTGTCTATACGACCTACAGGCGCGGTCGGAGCTTACTGACCGTGGCGATACGTATGGTCTTCTTCTCTTCTCATCTCATCTCATCTCATCTCATTTCATCTCATCTCGGGCCTTCGGTTCCAACACCGTTTACCGACTTCTCGGGATGGTGCGCCCGTTTCAAGGCTTCACAGCCCGGTTCCACACAGATCTTCGCGGCAAGCCACGAGGCAGATCCTGGCGGATCGTAAAGTTCAACAGTCTTTCAAGCTGCAAGAGGCAGAGACACGAGGCAAGCGGCAAGAGGCAGGAGAATAAGAGAAAGATGGACGGTTGTAGCTTGCAGTTATAGTGCAAAACTCTTCCTTTCCCGCCCAACCTTAATGTCTTTTCTTTTGTTAGGGTTTGGCGCTCAAATTTCTTGTATAGGGTGATCTCCGTTTTAATGGGTTTCGGGGATACTCGTAACTGTCTGAGTACCTGTTAATACTTTTCCCATTGTGTAACCGGCTAGTATTCTCCCTGGAGGGGTTTTGGGGCTTCCAAATGTTCTCTGTAACTACCCGCTAACAGCTCTCTCATCGTAGAGTCGTGGGGATTTTGCATATTAATGTCTTTGGATGGGTTTTGATTGCTTGGTACAATAGCCCTTATTCGCACCTGGGAGACCGATTTCAGTATTTATGTGTATACTGCAAACCCATGATGTCTCGTGTATTATCTTAAATGTACTGAGTCTTGATCGATTTCGCACAAATGTTTATTGGAACGCCATCTTGTCTGCTTATCGAAAAGTCTAGAATGTTCTGCCACGAGGCGTGGCGGCCATTTTACAGGCTGCTTGTGTCCACTTTGAAAACCTGACAGCATTCTGCTGAAATAAAGCTGTTTGAACGAAACTATGTGTTTTCTCCTTATTTATAAAATCGTGATATATTGCGAATTCTACAACCTGTCGTTGCTAGCGTCAGGCGGTAAGGCAGGGGGCGCTACTCAATATCCGCTCCAGGGCGCTACCGGGGCGTTGCGCACTCGACTGACGTCACGATCTGCCGGCGCAGGAGATCATGGCGGTACTGTTTAGCGCCACCACAAAATGTCTAGTTAATTTCGCGAGCGGCGCGCCCGGGCGCTAGTTGCTTTGCGCCCCATTAGCGCCCTCTTAAGGCGCTAACGGGAGGCGCAACCAACTGAATTTTTCCCCCATAAACATTAAAGTTGCTCAATATAACATTAGTGTACGATCACTTAACTGGTTCAGATGGTATATCAATCATATTATTTTACTGGAGGTGTTGAACAAGGGGTTGATTTTAACCCCCAGCAGGTTTGGGGTGGGTGGGACAAAACACACTTGCAGGCCTAAGCTTGAGGCCTGGGGTACTTTAACTGTAAAGGAATGAGCCAAACCTATTCAGAAAAATACACCATCCTATGAACAGAATTCTGATTTTATTAAAACATGACAAACTGGGGTTAAAAATCTAAAAGCCTCAACGACACAAAGCTGTAAACAGAAATACAGGCTTCTGAGATAAGATTCGGGCTGGATTTTGATACTGGGGCGGGTTGGGGTCGTGTCATCCGCATTTCGTGTTATCCACCCGCCTGCAATTGGATGTGGGAGATTGATGTAATTTTCACTTAATTGGGCAATTGAGTTCCAGCATGTGGGAACCCATGAACCAATTAGTCGTTTCAGTCTGAAAGTCGCCTCTGATGATGTCATCATTGCAGGCCAGAGACTGCCTGGTCTCAGAGATTGCCTGGCCTTTGCTGTGAGAGGACCTGGATGCAAAATGAGCAGCATCTCAGAGAGAGAGAGAGAGAGAGAGACAGAGAGAGAGAGACAGAGTGAGAGAGCGAGAGAGAGAGATATAATTTTTTTTCCAACCAAGTCCTCCCAGGCAGTCTCTGAAGACATTCAATGCAGCAGCATCAGAGGCGACTTTCAGACCTAATACTACGACTACCTTCAGCACAATACTACTACTACCTTCATCACATCTCCGTTGTAATAGTGGACCTGCAGCTGATAGTCAGCTGTCCACTTGTGCTCCCGCCAGGTTTCACTGGCGTGTTTCACATCAGGCGTACTTCACGTCGGAAAAGGGTTAAACTAGCTAAAATGTTTCAAAATGGCATTACAGAGCCAATTTAGGGCTTGTTAAGGGCTTTAATGGCCTCTCCCGCCTCTTGGAGGCGGGACGAGTCGGGAACCCCGCGACCGATTTTGTCAAAATTGCATGGAGGCGGAATGGAGTCAGGATGGGGTCGGGACCCCCGAATCTGCAACTTTAACCCCCCACATGCCTCCAAACCCGACTCCACGGGTCATTGAAAATCCAGCCCAAAGTGTTAACACAAAAGTTGTAAACACCACACATGCTTTTGAGATAAAGAATGGTTGTAAATACTAAGACAATGGCCTCATTGAAACAGAGGGTTGTAGGTTCCAAGGAGTCTGCAGTTTGGAACAACACAATACCATTACCCAGTTTAAAGTGTCAAAATCTAACATGTCGAACAGGTGCACAGAACATTAAAAAAACAAGTGCCTTTGAAAAAATGACATCAAGTAAAAGAAATACCTGCCATAAAATAGTTTTATGTTAAACTTAGAACAAGGAGACATGATTCTTAATACAACCAATTGAAGTAAATAAGAAATGCAAAAAACACCCTGGTTGAAGTGTTTTTAATTTACAAATTGTAAAAGTTACAAAGAATACTTTGAAGATATAATATCAATAGATGACACCAAGCAATCACATTGTGTTTGTATTGAAAATGGAACAGTTAGGAGACACGACGTCTGTAATACAAGCAGCTAAAGTGATTTAACAATTGAATGGAAAACCTTGCTAAGAATGGCATCAAAGAGATAAATCTGTTATACCATATTTTATGATAAGATATGAACACCTAAAGGTAGAGACAGAATTCTAAAAGTTGGCAGCTGAAATTACAGTAAGAATAGAAAAGAATTCAATAGAGAATGACTAGAGATAATTAGCTTACATCAGCAGAAAACTTCAAAGAATAAACCACTAAAAAAAGGTATAAAAATAGAGCTTTTCAGATAGAGAGTCAGAAGTCACTGGGAAGGGGCAGAGTGATTCTCGTCTTCAGAACCACTCTGTAGGCCTACAACTCTGAGTCTTGGGTAATCAAGGTATTTGATTTTGGTGGATATTCTGGATTAAGAAATAAGTAGAAGTGTGGAAATGTAACGAAGTTAAGATTTGAGAATAAGGATCTCTGATAAGAAATGTAAGCTATTTGTATTTTGAACGGTTAAAGTTGTGATTGCCATACCAGCTGTTAACTAAATGTCGGTTCTTTAATAGGCTGAACCTTTCGGAATGAAACAATGGTTCACCCTGTACAAGGTGTTCTAATTTACACTTCATAAAGAAGCACATAAAAGTAAGAAACATCTGGCTTCGTAAAAATTACATCAAGTAAAAAACACACCTGCTGTTACACTGTTTTTATGGTAAACTTAGAACACCTAGAGAAGAGACATAATTCTGTAATGCTACCAGCTGAGGTGACTGTAAGAATTGCAGGGGTCAGCAGAAAACTGACTAGAGATAATTAGCTTACATCAGCAGAAAACCTTAAAGGAAATACCACTGGAAAAGGGTATAAATATTGAACTCTCAAATGGGATAGTAGACTCGCTTTAAAGGGGCAAAGCGATTCTCGGCTTCAGAGGCAGCTCTGTAAGTCGTCAACTCTTTGTACCTCAGGAATCAAAGGTATTTGATTTTGGTGGATATCCTGAATAGAACTTTAAGAACTGTAAAACTGTAGCGAAGTTAAGATTTGAGAGTAAGGTTCTCTGATAATAGAATTGTAAGCTTTCTCTTTTTGGAACTGTTAATGTTGCGATTGACTCACCAACTGTAAATTACATGTCGGTTCTTTAATAAATCTATATATTTTTAGAATTATCTCACACAAGACTTGTGTATCAAACTCACGAACTCAATCTCTGTACACTCTTTGGTGAGGAGTTGCAGAATTCTGGGGGAGTTTTCCGGACCCTCATAATATCCGGAATGTTACGGTCTAGCTAAACTTATTAAAAGTGCTATCTGGAGGACGGTAACATTTTCAGGTTGTTCCTTTCCTTTAGGGAGAGATAGTCCGGACCTTTAGACGCAATTAAGCGTCTTTAGGATTCGGCTACCTCAAACTTTAGTTGAAAGTGAACGTCTGAGGAATACGCCTGATCCGGGGTAGGCCTAAATTATCCCTTCACTGGCACCATTCCCATATTTAAATAGGATTGGAAGATTGTGCCCAGAGCCTCCACAAATTCCACCCTTACTTCTCTCAGCAAACTAAGATGCATCCCAACTGGACCGAGTGTCTTTTCTACTTTGAGTGCTACCAACCTTATAAGTACCTCCTCTTTATCTATTTTTATCCTACTCAATTTCTCTACTACCTCCTCCTTTACTGTGACATTGGCAGCATCCTCTTCTTTAGTGGATACAGGTGCAAAGTACCTCAGCCATGCCCTCTGCCTTCACAAGAAGATCTCCTATTTGGTTCCTAATCGGCCCCACCCTTCCTTTGACTACCCTTTACTTATGTTTATAAAAGTATTTTGGCTTCCCTTTTATGTTAGCCACTAAAGACATGACATTGAAAGATGAGATTAGAAATTATATAACTGCATTTAAAATAAAAAGAGGAGAAATATTAAATAAACTAATCAAACTCAATAAACCCCTGGTTCGGATGGATTACATCTGCGCATTTTAAAAGAATCGAGGGAAGAGATAGCAGATGCACTATTACACATATTTAATAATTCATTAGAAAAAGGTGTATGCCAGAGGACTGGTGGATAGCGAACGCAATATCTATATTTAAGAAGGGAGATAGATCATGTCCAGGGAACTATAGACCAGTCAGCTTAACATCGGTGGTAGGAAAAATAATGGAATCCCTACTAAAGGAAAAAAATAGAACATCTAGAAAACAAAAATATAATAATGAACAGTCAGCATGGATTTCAAAAGTGAAAGTCTTGCTTGACCAACCTCATTTAATTCTTTGAAGAGGTAACAGAGAGAGTAGACAAGGGTAATGTGGTAGATGTAATTTATCTAGATTTCCAAAAGGCCTTCGATAAGGTACCACATAATAGACTAATGACTAAGATCAGAGAATACGGAGTCAAGGGACAAGTAGCAGATTGGATAGCTAGCTGGCTTCAAGACAGAAAACAGAGAGTAGGGGTAAAGGGTAGCTGTTCAGAGTGGCAGAAGGTGGAAAGTGGTGTCCTACAGGGATTAGTGCTGGGACCAATGTTGTTCACAATTTCTAATAACGATTTAGACTTTGGAATCAAAAACACAATTTCTAAATTTGCGATGACACCAAATTGGTGGTGGTGGTGGGGGGTGGTGGGGGGGGGGGGGGTGGTGGTAGTCAACACTGAGGAGGACTGCAAAAAATTACAAGACACTAATAAACTTGCAGAATGGGCATATAATTGGCAAATGAATTTCAACACAGATAAATGTGAGGTATTACATTTTGGTAAGAAAAATAAGGAGGTCACATATTACTTGTAAAATAAGAATCTAAATGGGGTAGAAGAGCAAAGGGATCTCTGAGTACAAATACACAAATCATGAAAAGTAGCAGGTCAGGTTAATAAGGCCATAAAAAAAAGCAAATGTGAGAAGTCGCACAACACCAGGTTATAGTCCAACTGCTTTATTTGAAATCACAAGCTTTTGGAGCGCTGCTCCTTCGTCAGTTGACGAAGGAGCAGCGCTCCGAAAGCTTGTGATTTCAAATAAAGCTGTTGGACTATAACCTGGTGTTGTGCGACTTCTCACATTTGTCCACCCCAGTCCAACACCGGCATCTCCACATCATAAAAAAAGCAAACCAAGCACTAGAATTTATTTCTAGAGGGATAGAATTGAAAAGTAGAGAAGTTATGCTAAACTTGTATCGAACCTTGGTTAGACCACACTTGAAGTACTGTGTGCAATTCTGATCGCCGTTACATAAAAAGAATATAGAGGCACTGGAGAGGGTGCAAAAAAGATTTACAAGGATGATACCAGAAATGCAAGGTTATACCTATCAGAAAGGATGAACAGGCTGGGTCTCTTTTCTCTTTAAAGTTATGAAAGATTTTGATAGTATACACACAGATAGAGTGTTTCCACTTGTGGGGAAGAGCAAAACTAAAGGCCATCAATATGAGATAGTCACCCAGAATCAAATAGGGAATTCAGAAGAAACTTCTTTACCCAGAGAGTGGTGAGAATGTGGAACTCGCTACCACAGGGAGTGGTGGAGGCGAATAGTATAGATACATTAAAGGGGCGTTTAGATAAGCATATGAGGGAGAAGGAAATATAGGGTTATGCTGATAGTGTTAGATGATGAAATATGGGAGGAGGCTCGAGTGGAGCATAAACGCCGGACTGGACTGGTTGGGCCGAATGGCCTGTTTCTGTGCTGTAGATTCTATGTAATCCTATGTAAGGTAGTACACCAAGTATGGTCTAACCAAGGTTCGATACAAGTTTAACATAACTTCTCGACTTTTCAATTTAATCCCTCTAGAAATAAACCCTAGTGCTTGGTTTGCTTTTTTATGGCCTTGTTAACCTGTGTCGCTACTTTTAGTGATTTGTGTATTTGTACTCTGAGATCCCTTTGCTCTTCCACCCCACTTAGCTTCATATTTTCCAAGTAATATGTGATCTCCCTATTTTACTTACCAAACTGTAATACTTCACATTTATCTGTGTTGAATTTCATTTGCCAACTCAGTATAACTTGGATAAATGAAACTGGTAATTAATCTATTAAGCAGAGAAATGTTGTTTGGTATGAAGCAATCGTCACCATAGAAATAGTTATCTGCTGTGCTCCAACATCGTCATTCAATATTCATTACATCACGAGTACTGCAAACTATGTTTGTAAACTGAGCACGAATTGTAATACCACATAGTGTCCATACTCAGATTATATTTCCAGTGTTTGACAGCAGCACACGTTGACTATTTTGACCATTTAATGTAGCACATTCACTTCTGAGTCCCATTCCAGGGACTCGAGCGCAACATCTAGACTGAAACTCCAGTGCAGTACTGAGGGAGTGCTGCACTGTCAGAGGTGCCGTCTTCCCGATGAGATGCTAAACTGAGGCTCCGTCTGTCCTCTCAAGTGGGTGTAAAAGATCCCATGGCACTATTTCAAAGAAGAGCAGGGGGGTCCTCCTGCTATTTATTTATCCCTCAACCAACAACTAAAAACAAATGATCTGGTCATCATCTCATTGCGATTTGTGGGATCTTGCTGTGTGCAAATTGGCTGCCACGTTTCCTATATTACAAGTGACTGCACTTTAAAAAAGCACTTAATTGGCTGTGAAGCACTTTGGGACGTCCTGAAGTCGTGAAAGATGCTATAGAAATATATATATATATATATATATATATAGTAATGATTTTGAGATACTGGAAATTTTTCAAAGTTGAATATTTCAATATGGTAAAGCTGTCTTGAAATATAATCTCAGAGAAGACCAAATTGATGCTAGCGAATAACAAATGAAATAGGATGATAACAGGGAATGTAGACAAGTCACTGGATTTAGCAGTATATAGATTGGCTATTTCAGTGGTAGACTGCTGAAATAGGCCTTTTGTGTATTGTTCACCTGATTCCAGCATGACGTGTGCAACCATATACAGTAATTGATAGCTTGCTCTTCCTTTCCGTGTTAATAATTGCTTTAATTTATAAAGTTATACTGAAAGTTTCAGCTAGGTTTAGCACAGTACTCAAAATTAATAATGAAAAAGAAAGTCAGAGTCTGCACCAAGAGTCAGATTGAGAGACTCTAAGGGCCAACGAAAATATTATACATGTATCATATTTGATTGGAAATATTTGGAAACATGTAACCTTATATTTTCTGGTTCTTCAATTACCCAGTTTTTTAATAGAACAACCAAAGGTGAATTAGGTGTATGATATGTAAAGCGAAATACAAGTCTATTCGCATTAAACATTTTAACCAAATTGAAATTTCATCAAATTAATCACTATTTGTGCCAAATTCGAAAGGAAAATATTTAAAAAAATCAATGACACAGACCCCAAGGAGATAAAGTGACAGACAAAGAAGATGATCCAATATTCATTGACATTTGGAATCCAGTCTGAAAACTGAATATTAACAAACAGTACTCAAAGCCAATTCTCCACGCATGGCTGCTGGAATCTTTAATCACAATCTGTCATTGCTTCAGTGACATTCCTTGTTAATAGCTACTCAAGATATTGTACTTCACCCTATTCATCTTACACAAATATTGCACACTATCATGGTGGTTTTGCTGGAAGCTTTAGAAAACTCAGCAAGATTCATTAATATTGATTTCTCCATTATTGAACAAATTTATCTAGCAACAATAGAATTGAAAGCTATCTGTATTAATTTTCTCTTCAGTTGAGACTTACCTACTGATATTATTTCACTAACAGATATACATAGGGCCATAGGAACAGGTGAAGGCCATTCAGCCCTTTGAGCCTGTTCTGCCATCCAATTAGGTCATGGCTGATCTGTATCTCAACTCCATCCAGCCATCTTAGTTCCATAATCCTTATTGCCCTTGCCTAACAAAAATCTATCAATCTCAGTTTTGAAATTTTCAATTGACCCCCCAGCCTCAACAGCTTTTTGGAGAGAGAGTTCCAGATTTCCACTACCCTTTGTATGATGAAGTGCTTTCTGACATCACCCTGAATGGCCTAGCTCTAATTGTAAGGTTATGCCCCCTTGTTCTGGACTCCCTCACCAGAGGAATAGTTTCTCTCTATCAACCCTATCAACTCCATCAATCATCTTAAATACCTCAATTAGATCACCTTAACTTTAATCTTCTATATTCAAGGGAATACAAGCCTAGTCTATGCAACCTGTCCTCATAATTTAACCTGTTTAGCCCTGGTATCATTCTGGTGCATCTGCGCAACTCCTCCAAGGCCAATATATCCTTCCTGAGGTGCGGTGTCCAGAATTGAATGCAGTACACTAAATGGTGTCCAACCAGAGATTTTTATAAATATAACATAACATCCACTTTGTATTCCAGCCCCCTTGAGATAAAAGCAAACATTCCATTAGCCTTTTGAATTATTATTTGTACCTGTCCACTAGCTTTTAGTGATTTCTCTACATGGACCCCTAAATCCCTCTGCTCCTCCATAGTTCCTAGCTTCTCACCATTTAGAAAATACTCTGATCTATCTTTCTTAGTTTCAAAGTGGATAACCTCACACTTCCCCACATTAAACTCCATCTGCCATAGTTTTACCCAGTCACTTAATCTGTTAATGTCCCTTTGCAACTTTCTGCTACCATTTACACTATTTACTGTGCCTCTAACTTGGTATTGTCAACAAACTTAGATATATGGCTCTCTGTTCCTTCATCTAAGTCATTTATAAATATAGTGAAAAGCTGAGGTCCCAGTACAGATCCCTAGGGGACACCACTAGTCACATCCTGCCAATTTGAGTACATACCCATTATCCCAACTCTCTGTCTCCTACCTCCTAACCAATTCCCTACCCATGTCATTAGGTTGCCTCCAATGTCATGTCCTCTAATTTTTGTTAACAGTCTCTTGTGTGGAACCTTTCGAATGCCTTCTGGAAGTCCATGTAAACAACGTCTATAGACACTCTCTTATCTACCATGTTAGTGATCTCCTCAAAGAAATCAACTATGTTCGTTAGATATGATTTACCCTTTACAAACCCATGCAGGCTCTCTCTGATCAGTTCATTCTGTCCCTAATAATAGATTCTAGTAACTTCTAGTACTGATTGCACTTTAGAATTAGAGATTGCTTGCCATCTCTCCAGTGGTTTAGATGGTACATTCAGTGCCCACTGTGGAACTTAGCCTTGAAGATCAGAAAGCTTATGTATTTGATCCTGATTTACGCTGAGTTCGCCAATCTCAGCCAAGATGATGGGCTAAAATTAGCATAAATTTTCCTGGGTTAAAGAGGGAATATTTTAGCCAGGGCTCCTGCATATTAACCTCTATCCTGTGACCCCCTGCTGTAAGCAGGGTATGTGTTGATGTTAGATGGCAACAAAACTGGGCTCAGTCGTGATATCCCCTAATAAAATATCCTGCTGGTACTTATTATTTAGGATCAAACATGACGAGTAGCCTTGGACAAGGGGCCACAGAGCTCCCAGCAGCCCTGGACTCATAAGGCCAATTTCCCACTGGTACACTTGTGAAGTGCACCTGTGCATTCCATGTGCACATCTTGTGGATTCAGGTAGGTGGGCCCAAGCTCCGCAATCACTGCATGCCTGATTCGGTAATTGTGTAATTTTAAATTTCTTTTGAGTAAGTACCAATAGTGTGCATAGGCATCACCATAGTCACAAACTTAATGCAAACTATTTCTGCACAAATCTCTAACCACAGCATCTGCCAACCTCAGCTCTAATCGCACTGCTCAACAATAGCTTTTCACTGTGCCTGCCAATAATTGTCATGGATTTGGAGGGGTTCAGGCAGAGGCAAGAAAGGTAAGTGTGCTTAGACTTCAGCCTTTGGCACTGATTTAGGATCAGCCCAGGAACCACTTGTGCTGGGTGCTTTACCAGATGCTCCCTCCTGACCCTCTGTATCAGATCTCCTTGAGAGGAATCTTTGTGAGTTGGTGCTTGCAGAGTCTGGAGTACTTGACGTGCACTCATGTAAATGCCAGGTCCCTGCTCACCCATAGTAAGAGGGACAGCATTCGGGAGGACCCTACCTACAGAGAAAAAGAACATGCGTTAGCACAGGATATGCTGGGTAGCATTCTCTGTACAGCAACAAGACCAATATTACCATATATCTTCTGGGCAGAGGTAGTAACATATTACTTAATGAGTGAGCTTGAAGGGCAAGCGAGAATAAGTTGCAGAGAGCCCTTAACTTTTTGGGATGGCACCAAGTTTTCTCTCGCTCACATCCTTTTGTAGGGACAGCTCTTTGAGGAGGCAGAGGTAGCGCAGGTTGGCTGGGCTGCCACCTGTAAGGGTTCACTTTTGATGATTGTGGGCAGCCTTCTCTTTTAAAAACAAACACTTTTGACATTTGGGTGTAACATGAGGTGCACCCTAGTTCACGTCCTTCATTTCACCTTGTGTGAAGGCATGAACGGAGAAAGAAAGACTTGCACTTATATAGTGCCGTTCATGACCTCAGCATGTCCCAAAACGCTTTACAGCCAATGAAGAACTTTTGAAGTGTAGTCACTGTAGGAAATATGGCAGCCAATTTGCGCACAGCAAGGTCCCACAAACAGCAATGTGATAATGACCAGATAATCTGTTTTTAGGTGTTGATTAAGGGATAAATATTAGCCAGGACACCAGAGAGAACTCCCCTGCTCTTCTTCGAATAGTGCCATGGGATCTTTCACATCCACCTGAGAGGGCAGACGGGGCCTCGCTTTAACATCTCAGCCGAAAGACGGCACCTCCAACATGACTACACAATATGCAAGAAGTTTGAGGTGCCATGCGGACTTGTTGACAAAACATGCAATAGTTGTATGAGGCAAAGGAAGCCTGTTTTCTTTGGTAGCTATCAAGTTGGAACTAAAACTTTAAAGACAGACATCTGGAATTTCCACAGGGGTTCTCAGATGGGAGATCAGCAGAACTCCAAGAGAAATGGCTAAAGAAATGACCATTTAAATAATTTTTGAAAGGTTTCCACTCATCTTCCACCAAAGTTACTCCCTCCATGGTTGTTAAGATGTGAAGTTTTGGCCAGTATTTTTCATGCTGCATTGTGGCACCATGTTGTGGGCTCAGTGCTTGATGCATGCACAGTACAGGCATTCATTTAATTTGAGTTGGCACACCTTAGTCAACCATACCTTGGCATTCTTCCTCAGGCTGGAGCACTTCTTCCTTACCCGCTCCTGTGAACTAATATATGGGAGACTGTATTGATTCTGTTGGCTACCTCTTGTCATACTTTCTGAAAATTGCCCTGGTTATGAGGGTTCCATTCAGGTTCTAAAATGATGACCTCTCTCATCTGCACCTCCTCCAACTGGACATCCAGAGTCTTCTCAGTGAATAAGCTAGTTCTGGCAATTGGCCCCAGGAACATAGCCATCCTTTTCACCACAGTCAGCCACAACAGTCTGCATCCAAAGAAATAAGCAACAACCCTTTAAGAGCAGCAGCCCTTTAAGAGTTGCTACACTCCAGATTACCCACATATCAATCAGAGAATCATAGAATCTTACAGCACAGAAGGAGGTCATTCGGCCCATCATGCCTGTGCCGGCTCTTTAAAAGAGTTATCCAACTCTCTCATCATCTAGTCCCACTCCCCTGCTCTTTCCCCATAGCTCTTCATTTTTCTCCCCTACAAGTAATTATCCAATTCACTTTTGAAAGTTACTATTGAATCTGCTTCCACCACCCTTTCAGCAGTGCATTCCATATCATAGTAACTCACTGCATAAAAAAAATTCTCCTCATCTCCCCCCTGCCTCTTTTGCCAATTACTTTAAATCTGTGTCCTCTGGTTATCGACCCTCCTGCCAGTGGAAATGGTTTCTCCTTATTTACTCTTTCAAAACCCTTCATAATTTTGAACGCCTCAATTAAATCTCCCCTTAACCTTCTCTGCACTAAGGAGAACAATCCCAGTTTCTCTAGCCTCTCCACATTACTGAAGTCCCTCATCCTGGTATCATTCTAGTAAATCTCCTCCATACCCTCTCCAAGGCCTTGATATCCTTCCTAAAGTGTGGTGCTCAGAATTGGACACAATACTCCAGCTGAGGCCTAACCAGTGATTTATAAAGGTTTAGCATAACTTTCTTGCTTTTGTACTCTATTCCTCTATATATATATAAAGCTAAGGATCCCATATGCTTTTTTTAACGGCCTCATCAACGTGTTCTACCACTTTCAAAGATTTCTGTGCATAAACCCCCAGGTCTCTCTGTTCCTGCACCCCCTTTAAAATTAGACCATTTAGTTTCTATTGCCTCTCCTCAATCTTCTTTCCAGAGTGCATCACTTCACACTTCTCTGCATTAAATTTCATCTGCCATATGTCTGCCCATCTCACCAGACTATGTCCTCCCTGTTACTCTCCTTCTCACTGGTTACTACATTTCCAAGCTTTGTGTCATCTGCAAACTTTGAAATGATGCCCTCTATACCCAGGTCCACGTCATTAATATATATCAAAAAGAGCAGTGGTCCTAATACCGACCCATGCAGGACACCCACGCCACTGCATATTCCTTCCAGTCTGACAAGCAGCGGAGCATAGGTGTTTACTGAATATGTTAACCGAGTGAGTGAACCATAGCATTCCTTGCACATGTGGAAAACATACAGTAAGCACAGACAATTATATAAATGAGCTGATCTCACCAGATTCAGTCTGTCAATGTAGTCTCCCAGCTCCCCTCCCCTCTAATGTGGGAGCATATTAGAGCACCTTTTCCAGGATTGGGGAAATCGGTCCTTTTATCCCATCTGGTTAGCACCTTCAAAAGAGGGAGACGACGAATTTAAAAAATAGTTATTGTTATAAAAAGGCTACAGAATTGTGTTTTACAGAATGTGTTAGTACTGCTTTGTACAGAAGATGGCATTGTGGTATTACTGTACTGACAGAAATGTGAAAAAAATCTGAAAGACAAATATTTGGCTCTTTTCCAGAATGCATTGTCAGGCAAGTTGTTTTACTTGTTCCAACTGCCAAGGTCTTTACTGAAGTCAGCTCATCTGTAAATTACTAGAATTGGATTACAAATTTTGTCCCCTTTTTTTAAAAAACAAACAAACCCATCTCTTCCAGTTTTCAGTGAAGCAACGTTAAAAACACCTGCTTTTAGTTGATATACCTGACATCACGCAGTCTGGTGGTTCAGACCTGTTTATATTTCTGTGTCAACCTTGTTAAATCAGCACTGAAAACATCACTAATTCAGTGCTCAACAGGCAAATCTTTTCAGAAACTTTCATCACAAATTAGTGCCGTACAATCCAAACTAAAAATGATCAGTTCACTCACTCATACCTGCTATTGTGTGGCTTGTGTATGCATATGGGTCAACCACTGTGAATGTATACGATAGCAAAATACTGCGGATGCTGGAAATCCGAAATAACAACAGAAAACGCTGGAAAAACTCAGCAGGCCAGGCAGCATCCGTGGAGAGAGAAAGAGAGTTAACGTTTCAGGTCGATGACCTTTCTGTGAATGTATAGGTGGCCATCATTACAGAGAAGACAATATTTTAAAGAAGGACAAACTGCGGTGGATAAGTTGGCCTGAATTTATCCAGCATCTTATACTTTCGCTTTTATATATATTTAATATTTCCCGTTCCAATGTGTATGATTATATATTTACCTACATCAATATCCATCTCTTTGTCCTTAACCCAGCCATCTAATTGGTCCCAATCCCTTTGACAGTGTCTCTCATACTCTTCACTTGAGAACGGAGCTGAGTTTCATCAGTAAGTGTTATCTTACTGAAAAGTACATGTGCCCACGTCATTTATGAATCGTATGAACAGCAGGGGATCCAGATGGATTCTTGCAGAACCTGAGTAATCACTGCCCTCAGAACTTTTCCATTTCTCACTACCTTCTACTTTCTATTGCAAGGACAGTTTTCAATTCATTTCAGCAGCCTTTTTTTTAAAAACTTTTAATTCCACAAGCCTTGATCATATTTATAAGCCTCAGGACTGGAATTTTATCAAATGCTCTCTGAAAATCAAAGTAAGTTATAGCCACTAGTTTGTCTTTATTAACCAATTTAGTGATTTCGCAAAGCAGTTCCAGAATATTTGTGAGACACAAATATTGCTCGTAACTCCATGTTGACTATTCCTTATTGCTTCTGTATTTATTGGATGCATAATCATTGTAGCCTGTAAAATGATTGTTAGCATTTTTCCCAGTCTAGATATTAAGCTAACTGGGTTGAATTTCCTGGCTTGATGCCTCAGATCTTTTTGGAAATTAGGTTAATTTCATGGGCAGAAATTCGAGCGCACCTAATTATGGGCGTGCGGGGGGGGGGTACAGGGTACAATCCCTGCACCTGACTGGTGAGGCCCGAGGCTCCTGCGATATTGGGCCTCGGGCATCATTAACGTCAAGCCGAGTGGTGTCAGCAGCCCATCGGTAATGAGTAAATGAAGATCAGGTCACTGCTAGTGACAGCGACCCTCAGGTAAGTGATCCCCCTCCCTGGCCTCTGATCCCCCTCCCCCGTCTCTGATTCCCCTCCCCAGCCACCCATCTCATGGCCCCCGACATGTGATCGCCCCACCCTGGCCTCTGATCCCACTACCCAGCCTCCGATCACCCTCCCTGGCCTCCTATCTCCCAGCAACTGGACTCCGATCCCCATCCCTGGCCTCCGATCACACTTCCTACCCGCCATATTGGGGGCTTAGTAGGCCGGTTAGAATCCAAAAAAAACAGGTGCTGCGCAGCCAAACCTATAGGCCAATTATTCTCCAGCCCTCCATACATAAGTCCCAAATATCCTTGGGGGAGACGTGATGTGTCACATCCTGGCATGAGTCCGAATGCTCTACCTGGGATTATCACTGCTGATGCCAAACAGACTTTCTGGGGTCAGGGGTGATCCCTTGTTTTGCATGGGCTGCATGGCCAATGCCTGCACTACCACTGGACGTCCATCCACCAAAGAAGCCAGCAGGTCCGGCCAAAGATTGCTTGCTGGGGGAAGGGGAAGGGTCTGAACCATTCTTTAGCTGCCTTTGTGGGGTGGGGGGCCACTTAAGATTTTCTTTAATATTCTGATCTGCTTTGAGGGACCAGGCCTCAATCTTGGCCAGGACCTCAGTGTTTAACCATGCGTACCTCTGCCAACCATACACCAAGTCCCAGCACTGGCCCATAGCGCATGAAGTCCCAATGTAGGGAGCACTCACCCCGCCTTTTCTTGTGCCCCCCCCTCCCTTTAGGACAATGGCCAGGAGAGGAGGGCAGAGGCCTTGCCCCCAACTGGCCAGAGAGGAAACTCTTGGGGGAAAGTCCCGTCTGACCTAGTTTACGGCTGTTCTGGTAGACCCCTGCTGATACTGCTGTTTTTTTGGGGTTATACTATAGATCCCTGAGCTCTGAGACAAATCTTCCTGGGATCCAGCGCCACTGGCAGCAAGTGGTTTATCGGAAAATCACAGAAGCACCGGCCACGATTTTCCGTCCACTGAAATCAATGCACCCATGATCTTGCGGAGCTGCCGACTGTGTGTGAGGCCTCACTGGTGGCTTGGAGTCTCGGTAAACTTACCTCATAATGGATGGTTCTGCAACTTGTCTACAGTCTTCAATTGTGAAGACTGACATGAAGAATTCATGTAAGCTACTTTTCGATTTCCTTATAACGCTTCTACTCCACATTTTCCTTAAATCCTAGAATGCCTTTTGGTTTTCTTGTAGCTTGTAAAATATTTCTCCTTGATTGCTAGTTTATTTCTCACCTCTTTTGTTGAGCCACTGTGGACTTGGTCTAGCTATGTTCTGTCTTTTCATAATAGTTAATTGAATTCTTCATGTCAGTCTTCACCATTGAAGACTGAAGACAAATTCTACAGTCTGCCCGTCTGCTCCTTCTGGTCCCAGAGAAATACTCTGGCCCGCGGCCGGCCCCTGCGCGGCCCCCTCGGGATCCCTCCCCTTCCCAGTCCGTACCATCGGCTTGCTCAGCATAGGAGCAGGCCAATGTCCTGCTCTCCCTGACTGACGAGGCGCTTCAGAGAGCCCGCTTGGCACTCGCTGCCCGGATATGCTAATGAGGCCAAAACATCAAGCTGACTCGGGCTCTTACTGCTGCGATCAGGGTGGTGATGCGATTGCAACGCCGCTCGTCCATCCACCCAATTACCACAGTTAACCAAATTGGCCCCTAGGTTAGTTTAATTAATGAATCTATCCAGTAATTTTCCTACTAATCCCTGAGTCACGGGTGCTCCTCTCTCACCAACCCAGGAAGACCTTCCACTTATGCTCGCAGAACACTAAATTTGTTGCTGGTCTTTAATAGTGCTGGGCTTTCTTTAGGATGCCCAGTCCTCTTGTCATTTTTGCCACTTATTTGACTCAGAGTAGATCAAATGTTGTTACCAAGCAACTGGGAAATAAACCTTCAGTAGCAGTGAGATGTAAAGAGGCACTTACACGGGCCGGTGCTTCCACATTACTATTTCTGTAGGCAGAAGAAGCTGCAAAAAATAGCCGCAAACTTTTCTGTGGATATTATTTTTTGCTTCTAGTTCTTTACTTCACGTTCTCCAATTAATGCCTATTGCTGTTCCCGACTGATGATTTTTTTTCTACTTGCAATCCTGGTTTCTGCAGTGTGTATAATAAGCAGTAACTGGTGATCACTTTTTTTTTTATTGTTAGGTCCTCTTCTGAATCATCCTGCTGACTAAACCAATGAATTATACTTCTTACATATCTGATTAAAGTGGATGGGTGAAATCACTAAGGAAGATGTGTGCACTCAGACATGAATATCATGTAGGATCATTCCTAGAAAGAATCACTGTGGATAACGGAGGTCAGCAGCACTGACCGCTGGAAGACACTAGTATAGTCATGACGAAAGGTCATCGACCTGAAACGTTAACTCTGTTTCTCTCTCCACAGATGCTGCCTGACTTGCTGAGTGTTTCCAGCATTCTCTGTTTTTATTTATAGTTAAACAAATTGATGTGCAATTTAGGAATGGCGTACTCCAGATGTATGAGAGGAATTTCCAATTCCTTTACATACACCCCTCAGAGTTACATTGACTCTTTGGGGGTGATTCGCCTTTCTGGCATATATCAGGCAGGAGATGAAGTCCTATCTTCACACTGAGGACACCCTCCATCGTCTTGTGTAGCACGACCACCATGCTAAATGGGATAGATTCAGAATAGATTGAACAGCTCAAAACTGGGCATCCATGAGGCGCTGTGGGCCATCAGCAGGAGCAGAATTGTATTCCAACACAATCTGTAGCCTGGCATATCCCCCACTCTACCATTACCATCAAGCCAGGGGACCAACCCTGGTTTAATTAGGAGTGCAGAAGAGCATACCATGCACTAGGCGTACCTAAAAATGAGGTGCCAACCTGGACTATATGCATGTTAAACAACGGAAGCAGCATGCTATAGATAGAGCTAAGCGATCCCACAATCAACAGATCGGATCAAAGCTCTGCAGTCCTGCTACATCCAGTCGTGAATGGTGGTGGACAATTAAACAACTAATGGGAGAAGGAGGCTCCATAAATATCCTCATCCCGAATGATGACGGAGCCCAGCACTCGAGTGCAAAAGACAAGGCTGAAGCGTTTGCAACCATCCTCAGCCAGAAGTGCCGAGTGGGTGATCCATATCATCCTACTCCTGAGGTCCCCACCATTACAGAAGCCAGTCTTCAGCCAATTCAATTCACTCCACGTGATATCAAGAAATGGCTGAGAGCACTGGATACAGCAAAGGCTATGGGCCCCCACAACATCCCGGCTGTCGTGCTGAAGACATGTGCTCCAGAACTAGCTGCACCTCTAGCCAAGCTGTTCCAGCACAGCTACAACATTGACATCTACCCAACAATGTAGAAAACTGCCCAGATATGTCCTGTCCACAAAAAGCAGGACAAATCCAATCCAACCAATTACCACCCCATCAGTCTACTCTCAATCATCAGCAAAGTGATGGAAGGTGTCGCCGACAGTGCTATCAAGTGGCACTTACTCACCAATGCTCAGTTTGGGTTCTGCCAGGACCATTCAGCTCTAGATCTCATTGCAGACTTGGTCCAAACATGGACAAAAGAGCTGAATTCCAGAGGTAAGGTGAGAGTGACTGCCCTTGACATCAAGGCAGCATTTGACCGAGTGTGGCATCAAGAAGCCCTAGTAAAATTGAAGTCAATGGGAGTCGGGGTAAACTCTCCAATGGCTGGAGTCATACCTAGCACAAAGGAAGATGGTTGTGGTTGTTGAAGGCCAATCATCTCAGCCCCAGGACATCGCTACAGGAGTTCCTCAGGGCAGTGTCCTAGGCACAACCATCTTCAGCTGCTTCATAAATGACCTTCCCTCCATCATAAGGTCAGAAGTGGGGATGTTCGCTGATGATTGCACAGTGTTCAGCACCATTCACAACTCCACAGATAATGAAGCTGTCCATGCCCACATGCAATAAGCCTTGGACGCCATTCAGGCTTGTGCTGATAAGTGGCAAGTAACATTCACGCCACACAAATGCCAGGCAATGACTATCTCCAACAAGCGAGAGTCTAACCACCGCACCTTGACATTCAACGGCATTACTATTGCCAAATCCTCCACCATCAACATCCTCGGGGTAACCATTGACCAGAAACTTAACTGGACCAGCCACATAAATACTGTGGCAACAAGAGCAGGTCAGAGACTGGGTATTCTGTGGCGAGTGTCTCACCTCCTGACTCCCCAAAGCCTTTCCACCATCTACAAGGCATAAGTTAGGAGTGTGATGGAATACTCTCCACTTGCCTGGATGAGTGCTGCTCCAACAACAGTCAAGAAGCTCGACACCATCCAGGACAAAGCAGCCCACTTGATCAGCACCCCATCCACCACCTTAAACATTCAATCCCTCCACCACCGGCGTACCGTGGCTGCTGTGTGCACCGTCTATAAGATGCACTGCAGTAACTCGCCAAGCCTTCTTCGACAGCACCTCCCAAACCTGCGACCTCGACCACCTAGAAGGACAAGGGCAGCAGGCGCATGGGAACACCATCACCTGCAGATTCCCCTCATGTCAGACACCATCCTGACTTGGAAATATATCGCCGTTCCTTCATTGTCACTGGGTCAAAATCCTGGCACTCCCTCCCTAACAGCACTGTGGGAGTACCTTCACCGCACGGACTGCAGCGGTTCAAGAAGGTGGCTCACTACCACCTTCACAAGGGCAATTAGGGATGGGCAATAAATGCTGGCCTTGTCAGCGATGCCCACATCCCATAAACAAATAAGAAAAAAGTGTCTGCTCTGCCCACCTGATGCAGTTGGTAGGAGGCCCGATTAATTTTACTTATATTGACTAGGTGAGCTGCCAGCACTAATTGCCCTGCTTATGGGCAGCTCATTGATTGGTAGGACAGTGCGGTGGCTGCTGTTTGAATATAGCCTGCAGCCCCTTGGAGACCAGGTTATTGAAGCAGCAGGCAACATGATGTCATGTAGGACCCCCCAATTCTCTGATGGAGGTGTCGTAGAGCAAGTGAGTAACAGGAAGGCGGCCCTCTTTCCCTCCAATTAGCCAGCAGCAATGGAGTGGCTGAGCAGGTCAGTCCCAGGAGCATTGTTCCAGTGACCTGGCTGCAGTGCAGGAAGAAATTCAAAGACCATACCAGGACTTCCAAGGCAAGTCTCCCCATCACATCTCTTCTACTCTCTGTACAGCCCCACATTAGTCCCAGCATTAGCAATCCCTCCCTCCCCTACTTCTCATGCCTTTCCTCCAATCACAACAGGACACTTCACTACATCTCCTTCTGCTTGCACTCGCACACTCATGACCTGCTACTGCCCTCACAACTACTTCCTCCCCCTACACGGCAAACTCTGACACCAATGGAGGAGGTGGCCTTTGACATCATTGGCAGCACTGGAGATGGCCAAGAATGGAGGCCAGATAGAATAGGGTGTTTGGGCATTTTCTCTTTCTGCTTAACTCTTTCACTCACACACACTCAGACATGACAACCTGGCGCTACATTGTGCTACCACTCATCTGCTACTGCCAACTCTTGCCATAGTCCCTCTCTCCTTTTTCTAAGTCCTTCAGAGTACTCAGGTGCAGCAGCACAGGAACATTAGGAACAAGAGGCGGCCATTCAGCCCACACGAGCATACTCTGCCATTCAATTAGATCATGGGTGATCTGTACCTCAAATCCATTTACCCGTCTTAGCTCCATATCCCTTGCTATCCTTACCTAACAAAAAATGTATCGATCACAGTCCTGAAAGCTACAATTGTCCCAGCATCCACAGCCTTTTTGGGGCAGAGAATTCCAGATTTCTACCAACCTTTGTGTAAAAAAACCACAGAGACTGACGGGGAGAACCCTCTCAACGATACAGTGTCACTCACTCTTATCCTTCCGAGCACCAGTGCAAACATCAACGCCCCCCTCCACCACGGTATAGATAATGGGGGTGAATTTCCGCTGGAGTTCTCTTTGGCAAAAGAACTGCGGAAACTCCGGAACAAACAATGTAATCAATGCTGCTGGATGGCAAAAAACACAATGTAATAAAAGAAAAATCTCTCCAAAACCCTGCCAGCATTTTACCTGAGAGCTAGTGAGTGTCCCTTTAAATATCGCTGGGAATGGCTGCCTCCCAACCTGCACGCCCATAAGATATGGGCAAGTTGAGGAACTGGCGGTAGCGTCACGGATAATAGCGAAAATGGTATCGGGTCTCAACTGCATCATTTGACCCCGATTTGCATATACTAGTGAAGCCCCCCGGCTGTTTATGGCAGGAGCGCTGGCCGTTCTAAATTGAGATCGGAATGGCCAAACCTCCAGCGGTAAGTCGTGCTGAATCCCCCGCGTGATTTTGGTCCTGTTACTGCCCTACTTTAGGTGTAAATGGGACGGTAGTCAGACAGAAATCACCCCCTTTGTACACAGGTTGGACGTATGTAATTCCCAGCTGTATAAAACCCTTTTTTTAAAGTTAAAATTGAACCAATGCAGTAAAACTAACTGCAGTTTTGAATTAATCTCCATCCTGTATAGTCGCAAAGCAAAAGTGTTTAGCTAAGGTTTTCATTAGTACTTTCTATACATAAGCTAAACCCCAACAATATCAAATCTGTGTATGATTTAAACGGATTATTAACAAATTCCATACATGAGCTTATTCCCCATCAAACGCAAACACCAGGTTTTATAAATACCTGGATAAAGGTTATATAGCATCACAAATCCTTGATCCAAACAGCATTGCAAGATCTCTGCTTAACTATCAAACAGAGGCTACATAGTTAGGAACTAATCCAAGCCTCTATGTTTTTGCCAGGAGCAAGAGAGCAGCTATAGCTACATCTCAACATTCTGGGAGAGTCGACAATGTTTGTGCAGAATACCTATGGCAGTGCTCCACACAACACCGTCCCTCCCCGTGGAACTCACTCCCAAATAGATGTGCAAAATTCAATTCAGAGCTGAGCATTATCTCCTAGGCCTTTGTAGGATATTGTGCTCGATTGTGAGAAGACCACGGGCTTTTACCCTCTCAGCAAACCAACAGGCAAACATGAATTTTTTTTTTTTTCTTTTTATTCCGGTTACAATGAGTTTTTCTCCTTTGTATAACTCTTTCCTTATCTCACTGATTTTGGCAGCAGGGGAAAGGTCAGTTTGAAACTCTTCTGCAAGACTGTTTAGATCAATAATAACAACAGAAAATGCTGCAAACGCTCAGCAGGTCAGGCAGCACCTGTGGAGAGAGAAACAGAGTTAATGGCCGCGATTTTATCAACGGAGGTGGGTTGGGTGCGGGTCAGGTGGTTTCCGGATCGCAACCCACCGTCAATCAAAACGATTTTACCCTTTGACCCGCCTCCAAACCCGCCCTCTGAGCGCCGGCAAAATCGGGGCCACTGTCTCAGGTCTGTGACTCTTCATTATTAGTGTTTAAATCAATCTTGTCCTTAGAATTTACTCTTACTGTTACGTACTCTTGTATCACTATCCAATAAAGGAAACAAAGGAAATGTGTTTTCCATAGGAAGCAAACTTTAATGTTAGCCGATATTTTTCTCCCTAATATAAATTTATATTTGATATCCAAAATGGGGGTGCGAGTGACTTCCAACAGTGGAAGTATTTTTTTCTGCTGTGTTTCCTCCTGTTATGCTAATTGTTCACAATCTTTTTTTGAAAGGTACCAGGCAGTAAGTAGCCAAGCAGAGTACGCCTATCATAATGCTGGCTTGACACCTCTCAATCTACTGAACAAGCTGCTTAACTAGTTGAGAAGTGGAAAAAAGTCATCAATCCAGTGTTTGATGTATCTCTTTGAATGCCAGCTGAAGTGTACGTAACGTGTTTGTTATCTAATATCATACCATAACATCTCCCACCTGCTGGTCCAGCATTTAATCTGCCTTCTTTTGGGGCTTGGTCCTCTTTCAACAACAACAACTTGCATTTATAGAGCGCCTTTAATTTAGTAAAACGTCCCAGGGCGCTTCACAGGAGCGGTATCCAACAAACTTTGACATGGAGCCACATAAGGAGATGTTAGGGCAGATGATCAAAAGCTTGGTCAAAGAGGTAGGTTTTAAGGAGCATTTTAAAGGAGGAGAGAGAGGTAGAGAGGCGGAGAGGTTTAAAGAGGGAATTCCAGAGCTTAGGGCCTCGGCAGCTGACGGCTTACTTACATGAGTTAATTTCCAATCCAACACCTTTATCTTTGACTCCTCTTTTTCTTTGTCTATTTTCAATTTGACCCTAATTATAGCCAGGAATATTTAGCTCCCAGTCCAGGTACATTCCCACAAGGGGGAAGGAAGGGCAACCAAAGCCAGAGCTCCCTGGATGGTGCAAGAGATAGAGAGCAGGATGAAGCAGAAAAGGGGGCATATGACAGATGTCAGCTTGATAATACAAGGGAGAATCAGGCTGAATATAAAAAGTACAGAGGAGGTGAAAAAGGAAATAAGAGGGGCAAAGAGACAATACGGGAATAGATTGACGGCTAACATAAAAGGGAATCCAAAGGTCTTCTATAGGCATATTAACAGTAAAACATAAGAACATAAGAAATAGAAGCAGGAGTAGGCCATTCGGTCCATTGAGCCTGCTCTGCCATTCAATTATATCATGGCTGATTTTCTACCTCAACTCCACTTTCCTGCACTATCCCCATATCCCTTGATTCCCTTAATATCCAAAAATCTATCGATCTCTGTCCTGAATATACTCAAAGACTGAGCCTCCACAGCCCTCTGGGGTAGAGAATTCCAAAGATTCACCTCCCTCTGAGTGAAGAAATTTCTCCTCATCTCAGTCCTATTCTGAGACTGTGACCCCTGGTTCTAGACGCCCCAGCCAGGGGAAACATCCTCCCTGCATCTACCCTGTAAGAATTTTGTATGTTTCAATGAGAGCACCTCTCATTCTTCTAAACTCTAGAGAGTATAGGCCTAATTTACTCAATCTCTCTTCAGAGGACAATCTCCCCATCCCAGGAATCAGTCTGGTGAACCTTTGTTGCACTCCCTCTATGGCAAGTATATCCTTCCTTAGTTATGGAGACAGGTTAATAGGTTGTTAACAGGCAGTTAAGAGGCTTTTTACAATTTTGACAGGTCTACTGCGAGCTTCCTGACATCTGGACACGACGCCAGGTAAGTGTGGCGTGCTGTGGGTCTACTGTAATGTTTATGCATTGATGACAGCTGCAGAAGTGGTGTGAAGGATCCAATGGTACACTGGTGAGTTTCAGAGGTAAGAAAATGTTGGGAAAATCATTTTTAATGTATTTAGACTTTTCTGTAGGTGACAAGTTTTGAATTGTTTGTGTAGTCCCACCTCATTGGGAGAACCTCTCTCACCAGTGACAGATCGCTTCTGCAACCTCACCTGCAGCTACCGTCTGTTCTAGCCTAAGGAGGGAGTCACTGGAGAGCCTGGGTGCAAGGGCTCACCTTTGTACAGTGATTGTCAGTGTTTGCAGCACCTCAATGCTGTCAAAAACTGAAAAATCACCTGTCAAATAAAATTGTGCATGGCTCCTTTAAGAAAACCGGCAGATGACGCGTCATCAACTGACGTCATCTGACACCGGCATTCTCTTAATTGGCCGGCAAGCCCGCAGGGCAGGCTTAACAAGGCCAATTGACGCAAAATCGCGTCTGTGCGTCGGACGTCATTGGGGGCAGGATTGGAACCTGGAAGGCAGCTGTCCCGCCCCCAAGCCGCATCGAGAGGAAAAATCGCAGTCATCGTATTTGTTTAATTTCTCTGCCATTTCCTTATTTCCCATTATAATTTCTCCTGTCTCAGCCTGTAAGGGACCCACATTTACTTTTGCTAATCTTTTTCTTTTTACATACCTATAGAAGCTTTTGCAATCTGTTTTTATGTCTCTCGCTAGTTTACTCTCATATTCTATTTTCCCTTTCTTTATCAATTTCTTGGTCCTCCTTTGCTGAATTCTAAAATCCTCCCAATCCTCAGGCTTATTACTCTTTTTGGCAACATTATAAGCCTCTTCCTTTGATCTAATACTATCTTTAACTTCTCTTGTTCGCCACGGTTGGACCACTTTTTCTGTGGGGTTTTGTGCTTTAAAGGAATGCATATTTGTTGTAAATTATGTATTAATTCTTTAAATGCTAGCCATTGCTTGTCTATTGTCATACCTTTTAATGTAGTTCCCCAATCTAACTTAGCCAACTCGCCCCTCATACCTACATGGTTTGCTTTGTTTAGATTTAAGACCCTAGTTTTGGATTTAACTAAATCACTTTCAAACTCAATATAAAATTCTATCATATTATGGTCACTCTTCCCTAAAGGCCCCTTTGCTACAAGGTTATTAATTAACCCTTCTCATTGCACAATACTAGATCTAAAATAGCCTGTTCCCTAGTTGGTTCCTCAATATACTGATCTAGAAAACTATCTTGCATACATTCCATGAATTCGTCCTCCACACTATTACTGCAAATTTGGTTTGCCCAGTCTACATGTAGATTAAAGTCCCCCATGATTACTATATTACCCTTGTTGCATGCACCTCTAATTTCCTGATTTATACTCTGCCCTACATTACAACTACTGTTTGAGGGCCTATAAACAACTCCCACCAATGTTTTCTGCCCCTTGCTGTTTCTTAGCTCCACACAAACTGATTCTACTTCTTGATTTTCTGAGCTAAGATCCTTTCTCTCTACTGTCTTTATCCCATCTTTATTATCAGGGCTACCTCTCCTCCTTTTCCATTTTGCCTATCTCTTCTAAAAGTTAAGTATCCTGGAATATTTAGTTCCCAACCATGGCCACTTTGCAACCACGTCTCCGTAATGGCTATTAGATCAAACCTGTTAATTTCTATCTGCGCTATTAATTCATCTATTTTGTTGCGAATGCTTCACGCATTCAGATATAAAAGGTTTGTCAGAGGAGCAGTGGAGCTGATTAGGGACCAAAATGGAGATCGATTAGTGGAGGCAGAAGGCATGGCTGAGGTACTAAATGAGTACTTTGCTTCGGTGTTTACCAAGGAAGAGGACTTTGCCAAAGCTATGATAAACGAGAAGGTTGCCGGTTTACTGGAGGAGATAAAAATAAAGAAAGAGGAAGTACTAGAAAGGCTGGTGGTATTAAAGTGGATAAGTCACCTGGTACGGATGGGGTGCATCCTAGGTTGCAGAGGGAAGTAAGAGTAGAAATTGCAGAGGCGCTAGCCACAATCTTCCAATCCTCCTTAGATTAGGATGATGCCAGAGGACTGGAGAATTGTAAATGTTACACCCTTGTTCAAAAAAGGGGAGAAGGATAAACATGGCAATCACATGCCAGTCAGTTTAACGTTGGTGGTGGGGAAGCTTTTAGAAACAATAATCCGGGAGAAAATTAACAGCCACTTGGACAAGCATGGACTAATAAAGGAGAGCCAGCGTCGATTTGTTAAGAGCAAATCGTGTTTGACTGACTTGACTGAGTTTTTTGATGAGGCAACAGAGAGGGCAGTGCAGTTAATATTGTGTATATGGACTTTCAAAAGGCATTTGATAAAGTACCACATATTAGGCTTGTTAGA
The DNA here is from genome assembly GCA_030390025.1 of Squalus acanthias. NCBI lineage: Eukaryota > Metazoa > Chordata > Chondrichthyes > Squaliformes > Squalidae > Squalus > Squalus acanthias. The sequence goes on along the minus strand of CM059433.1, from coordinate 23,673,780 downwards.
AAAATTAAAGCCCATGGGATAAAAGGGACAGTAGCAGCATGGATCCAAAATTGGCTAAGGGCTAGAAAACAGAGAGTTGTGGTGAATGGCTATATTTTGGACTGGAAGGAGGTATACAGTGGAGTTCCCCAAGGTTCAATACTCGGACCACTGCCGTTTTTAATATACATTAAAGACTTGGACTTGGGGGTACAGGGCATAATTTCAAAATCTGCAGATGACACGAAACTTGGAAGTGTAGTAAACAGTGAGGAAGATAGTAAGAGACTTCAAGAGGTCACATGGCAGATGAAATTCCATGCAGAAAAGTGTGAGGTGATACATTTTGGTAGGGAGAATGAGGAGAGACAATACATGCTAAATGGTACAATTATAAAGGGGGTGCCAGAACTGAGAGAGCTGGGGGTGTTTGTGCACAAATCTTTGAAAGTGACAGGACAGGTTAACAAATCAGTTAATAAAGCACATGGGATCCTGGGCTTTTTATACCTATAGAGGCATAGAGAACAAAAGCCAGGAAGTTATGCTAAACCTGTATAAAATACTAGTAGCTCTCCCAGCTGGAGTATTGTGTCCAATTCTGGGCACCACACTTTAGGAAGGACATGAAGGCTTTGGAGAGGGTACAGAAGAGGTTTACTAGAATGGTTCCAGGGATAAGGGATTACAACAGTTACATGGATAGACTAGAGAAGCTGGGCTTGTTCTCCTTAGAGCAGAGAAGGCTAAGAGGAGATTTGATAGAGGTGTTTAAAATCATGAAGGGTTTAGATAGAGTAAATAAAGAGAATCTGTTTCCAATGGCTGAAGGGTCGATAATCAGAAGGCAGAGATTTAAGGTGATTGGCTAAAGAACATGAGGAATAACTTTTTTACACAACGAGTGGTTAGGATTTGGAATGCCTGATAGGGTGGTGGATACAGATTCAATAGTAGCCTTCAAAAGGAAATTGGATAAATACTTGAAGGAACAAAATTGCAGGGAGCTGTGGAAATAGTGGGGGAGTGGGACTAACTGAATTGCTCTTCGAAAGAGCCGGCACAGATTCGATGGGCCGAATGACCTCCTCCTGTGCTATACTACTCTATGATTCAGTCCCACCTTGGCCAAAACCCACTTCCGGTAAAAGGTATAAAATCTTATCCCTAGATGCTAATTAGTATCTTTTGTTCACCAATTTTATTTCTAATGGCTTGCATATTCATATATAAACACCCATTCATACCCTTCAGTATCATTTTTCATTCTACTTTTTCCATATTCTTTTCTTTGCTATCCTCCTTCTTAACCTCTGTCCTATCTGGCCCAACATACCTTCACTTCATGGTACTGTAAATAAACTTGTCCACTGTAAGTATGATACGTTCATTTTTGGCTAATGGCTGTCATCTGGAGTTCCTGAGGGCTGGTAGCAAGGGGTGGCTGAGATCTGGTAGTGGGGAACAGCTAATGGCTGTTACCGGTGTGGATGAGGGCTGTTAGCAGGCGACAACTTAATATTGAGGACGCAACTGCATCCCCTAAATCTGGCGCTCACTCTTTAAAACAGTGCTGTGCTAATACTTCCATTAGTTGCTTATTTTTTCCTACAGTAACAGCTGAGGGCAGATGATATGGTCTTGGTGTTAATGCATGTGGGTCAGGGCTGGAGTGTCGGGAACCACTAGGCTTTGAAAGACAGCTGTTGCCCTTACAGTATGGCAACTTTTAATTTGGATAAAAATGATGAAGACTTAAGTCCCCTTGCAGGTTTTGGCTGTTGTAGGTCAAAAAAGAAACCTGGGCAACAAGGAAGGATGGCTCTACAACAAGAAGCCACCTCAGAACAATTTTATTTTTGAAAGGCCACCCTTTAACCGCTTAGCGTCTGGAGCACCACTCAGATTATAGAAATTCTTCCTTAACATGAAAACTGAAGGCCTAATGAGCCTTGAGGAATTCGGTGAAATTTGTGGGGTCAGCTAAGCTGCACAATGCTTAGTAGGCAAGTGGTGCAATCCCATGTCAAATGGGAGAAATGTGTGGGCAGAAGGAAAGACTCGCTGACACAGGATTTAAAGGTCCGCAGCAACTTAAAGTAGCAGTAGCTTAAGTGGTATAAATGTTTCTTATTAGTTCTCAATATCTGGATGAAGCTGGTGAGGCCGCATGTGTTGCCCATCCCTAGTTGTCCTGAGAAGGTGGTGGTGGGCCTTCTCCTTGAACTGCTGTAGTCCTTGTGGGTGATGGCACTCCCACAATGGCATTAGGTGGGGAATTCCAGAATATTGACCCAGCGATGATGAAGGAACAGTAAAATATATTTCTAAGTCAGGATAGTCTTTGACTTGGAGGGCAACTTTGTGGTGATGGTGATCCTATGACATTGCTGTTCTTGTCTTTCTCAGTTGTAGAGGTCACAGGAGAGGGAATTAACCTTAGAGAGTTGCAGCAGTGCATCCTTTAGATAATACATACTGCAGTTACAGTGCGCTGGTGATGGAGGTGGTGGATTTGAGTGGATATATGGTTGTTTAGTGAGACAAAAAGGCAGATATTTTCTCGTCGAAGGATTAAAGTAGGTCTGAAGGCTTGGACAGTGTTGTGATGGAAGTGCAGTCAGGGAAGTGCTTTAATTGGAGGAGAATGTATTACTGATAATGTGCCTATGATTTTCCCTGGCAGACAGAATGATAGCCTCTTCCGAGTCAAGATCCTCATGATGCTGGTTTCCAGGTGCCTCAACGTCCTGAGCTTTCATTTCCATTCCTTAAGGCACTGCAAGCAACCACGATAGAAGAGACCTGCTCAAGTACATACTGCCGTGTCCTTGCTGATCTATCAAGGCACTGAAATCTTCTCTTCAGGATTCTTATAGACCACTCAATAATCATTCTCGCTCATGAACGTTCATCCCTGCTGCTGAGGTTGGCTCTCAAAGTAGAGTCACAAGCCACCCTAAATCAATGCTGAGACATGACTGTCTTCCCTGAATAGAACTGGAAGGTTGGACTGCCTCCTGCCAAAAGCATCATGAGAATTCCCTGCAAATTTGGCATTGGTATGGCATATTCATTGTTGCTGATCACAAACAATTTGAATATTCAGGGACTGGAATCTTTTTCTATTCAGGAAATTCGATGAGTTCACAATAGGGCCCACAATATATTGTGAATGGCATCTATTACCCCCTGAACTTTGTTGAAACCAGCAATATGATAGAATTGCATGATCCTTTCATGCAGCTGCCTTGCAATCATCCCAGAATGGATGAATCCCCCAGCTTTCCTAAAGTTGGCATTGGTGACCTGAAACATGCAGGATGAGATGGCACCCTGGGTGACGTTACAGAAGTGACCTTTTGCAGCCTGGAATGAGTCAGTGGCATAAAAGTTGAGAGATATACTCAATTTTGACAGCCATTGGCATAGCTCAGGAAGATATCTGTCTGTAAAGGCTACACAGGTCATTGCAGGTTTTCTTTGCAAGGGCACAGCTCCTCACTCATACCCTCATCAGGTCTCTTTGACCTGTAGTCACTTATGGGAGAAGGGGTGATTCTGGGTTAGTCCACATGGATGGATGGTGAGGGGAAAGAGGCATGCAAATTTCCAGATGATCAGCGAGTCCATCACTCTGGCAGTTTAAAGTCCATCTCAGAAGCTCCCAAGGGAGAAAGAAAAGTTTCCAAAAATATACAAGGCAAATCTGAGGTACTGGGGAAACCTGTCCAGGCAGTGAGCTGATCCTGACAAGCCACAATACCTGATTTATCTGGTGGTAAGTTGCCCCGATAGTGCAACAGAGATAGTAATGATGGGAATGAGGACATATGACTTGTCGATACCGTCCAGTTGAAATATCTGCCCTGCCGGGGGAGGAAGTGCGCAACCCACCCAAACTGGATATTTTGGTGGCCTGCAACTGAAGTGTAAATGGATTCCATCCCAATCTGTGCTCCTATACTGAGTCCCAGCTACCATTAAGCTCCTCAAGTGCTCTTAAAAATCCCAGGTCATTCAAGAGTGATTTTTTTTTGGAGAGTGGCTGAAGAAGGCAGGTACACAGATGAAAAAAAGGTGAAGATTGAAGATGATTGTCCAGCAAAATAGATTGTTCCCAACATTTTTCTACAACAACAATTCAGCATGTTGATGACAGTGTCATCAACAACTCAAAGTATCATTACAGAATCAAAATTACTGCAAATATCGTTGACCAAATGCCTGCACAGGAGATGGAAGAAAAGCTATGATTGAATGAATTGCCAAAAAAATATAGTGCAATTTATTCAGATTGCTATCTGGCAATACAAAAAGCAACAGAATTATATTCCTTTTTTTCTTGAAGGTTGGCAGCTTCCCTGGATTAGGTGCAATAACAGCAAAACCATTGACTGATGATCTCCAGCAGACATGTATGAGGGATAGAATTTGTAGAGTATGTAGCTGTAGATGACAATGATCAATTTCAAAGCTCTGGTTTGTAGTCTACTTTAGCATAGCATATTGATGGGACAAACTTGAAGAATTAACTGTACATATTGATAGTGAGGGGGGAGAATTTGGACCTCGTTTCACCCGTTTTCTATCCAGAGAATGGGGGCAAGAAGGACCCATTTTGTAGACCTATGTCTCGTACCCCAAGGATGTCTCAAAGATGCCTGATCCCATATTGAATGGAGTGATTTTTCAGGTGACCCTGGCGACTGCTTAAAACAGGCTTATGTCAATGAGGAGCCTAATGCCTGTTTTAGGACCCATTCCGGAAACTCGTTCGTCTGGGCCTGCTCTGCTCAGGATTACTTGGTCTACATGCAGCATAACCAGCTGTCCTTAAAGGGATTGTTATTGAATGTGTCCTGGGCCTGAAAGGATGACCGAACATTGTTCACAAATGTACACTAAACCATCTTAAACTAAGCAGAAAGAGAGAGAAAATCATAATGAATCTAGCATCCATCATCAGATTTCACATACCTGTAGTTTATTGACGGTATCGTGCACAGAAGAGCTAAGATCTGTCTTAAATTTTAGTGGCCATGGAATGACCCATACCTCATCTTTAAGCAGGAAAATGAAATGCACAAAAATCACAATTTCCATGGCTTAGACCTAAGCTAGTTAAGATGGGTCATCTCAAACCATATTAGGACAGGAACATACCCAACCAGCTGTTTACCTGTTCTGGAAGAAATGGAGGGACTTTTCCACATAGGGAGCTGAGAGGGAGCCAGGAACAGGATTAGAAAAGTACAACTCCTGAAAGATGTTACCATTAAGTATCTAATGCAAACCATTATAATAAGTTGCCTGAGACCATTGACTGTTCTGTTGTTCAATGTTAAAGGTCTGCTGAAACACAAAATGCCCCATTAGAAAAATCAATTGGATTGCTATCCTAGACAAAAAAATATTTTTTGTTCATTTCTATTATATTAAATCATTTTTACATTAAAATGTCAATTCTCGAGTTAAATCTAGGTAAAAGGATGCTTTCCGCCAGTTGGACAAGTAAGAACTGTGTGACAGATATGACATATTGTTCTTGTAATATTTATGGCATTTGTGTTTTGGTAATAGTGATTTGGTTATTTATTTTAGATGGGGTAGAATGCTTTCAAAAATTCACAAGGTCTGCAGATGGATTGGAAAATGCTATGGATTTTTTAATGTAAACTTAAAAAAAAATCTAATTGGAGTTCTGAATTCTCTTATTCCACAACTGTGTAATGCCTAATGTTATTCCCTGTGCATGTAATTGTTTATTTGAAATAACATTTTTCATTGATTTATCAAGTGACAGGCAGGGAAATATGACCGGCTACTTGACATTTTCTACCTTAATTATAGCCTAGAATGTACGATCTTGCAGGGGAAGACTGGGGACAGCAGTTAATGCCATTGTAGAGTCAGTGGTTCAGAACAAAACCAGCGTTCTTAAGCCCTTGTTAAATCAGCATGTTTATTATGGTGAAGACACCATGGATTGAACCAATAAAACTGCAGCACTTTACTTTAAAACTGGCAAAAACTCATGAACTATCAGTTCACTATCACTGGTGATAGACCCTGAATTTCATTGTTGGAGGCATTATGCAGTTGCAGACGCTAAAAGGTCGCAGTGTTGTGCAAAATATGCTTATATTACAAGTTCTATAGGCAAAATATCTGAACATAATATTTTCATTAAATTAGATATGCAAGAATTGACCAAACCCATGGGACATTTCCTAGTTTCTTTTGGCATCTTTTATTGGTTTATCTGAAGGTAAAATTTATTGTATTAACACTGTATATTTTAGTACAAAAGATCCACAACATTTGCATATATCACAGAAGTGCAGTACATTTGATCATTTATCCTAAAGGTAATTCGATATAATTTGGTTTAATGTAATGATATTTTTGTTATATATTAACCTAATTTTTAGTTTCCAATGAAATTAGCATTCTCTGTTAGGCATAATATAATTATGTCAATGGTATGATTATAAATGGTTTGTTCTTTCCATTGCTCACATTTTATTTATTCAGTATGTGTTGTCTATGCAGAATACATTTTCACAATGCACTTATCGTGACCACTGCCTGCTTAATATGAATTAATTTGTCTCCTTGTACAGCTGTTTATGATTACAATTAAACTTGTTTATGCGGCTGATCCAGTAAAATACATTTGTTACCATTCTGTTCTCTTCTACTCTGTATTCTATGTAGACCCATTAGCATGGAGCCCACTTAACATATCTGGATCATTATTCTTTTTTCCATACTGTAGGCCTTTAAAGCTTGTGTCTAAAATGATTTGTTGTGCCAGTGTCTTCCAGACAATTTGTAACTATTGAGGTTTATGTAGCAGTATTATTACCAGCCTAGAAAACAACTAATCCTAATTGGACCAGAACTATGAGCAGTAGTGTCTCATTATTCACTTGCAAAGTTCTGTTTCCCTATTGGGTGTTACTATTACCAAGCTACTACCACTTTCACATGAAAAGCCAACCCTATTTCCTTCCTAAAGATATCGAGCGAGAAATTGGACTCGGTAGCGTTCGTTTTTTTGGGCGCTACGAGTGCTGTTAGGGATCCAAAATGATGTCCACTTTGCGCGTGCACACTTCTGACATAGAGCGTGCCGGACACCATCTTAGTGCTAGCGCGTGCAAAGTTAACGTCCGCTGGAAGTATGCACGCAATGTTGATTTGATGCCAACGCTGTCATTTTGGTCTCCATGCTCCAGCCGACGCCTTCTCTTAACCTTGCACAGATGAACACGCGTTAAACATGTAAGGGTTACGGTTTGTGTGTGGCTCTGTGCTCAGCCTGGGTTCTAGTGCGAGGTTAGGCCTTGTTGCCTGTTCTGGTCTCCAGCCAGTCTGGGAGCACTAAACACCTGTGAGTGGTTCGACCCACTCGCCCTTACGGTTCTGACACTGGACTTAGATGCGAGAGCAGTAATGGAGAGAAAACTCAGGTAGACCCGGTTGAATGGTACGAAATGGAAAATCTTTATTGCATATTATTTAAGATTACGAAATACATGTCATAAGCACAGATTAATGACAGTACAATCTTACACGCAGTTATGTAACTAATTTCAGGGAAACGAGGAACGAACGACACATCGTAAATGGGGGCACACATTACAGTTATCCTTAAAAACTTAAACCCTCCCCTATCAATACCTGCTCTAAACTAGACTTGTAGGATCGAGACTCATGCTCACCACTCGTGATAACTCGGAGAATTCCGAAAACTCTGATCGGATGTTTTTCACCGCAGCACCTGATCACCCACGTGTTGGTCAGGGGTCTCTGTACCCCACTTGTTTACTCGTTTCTGCTCCGGCTAGCAGGCTGGACCGTCTACTGTCATGAAGATCTGTGTTGTCCTCGGAGTTCCGACACGACTAGAAAAATAGTCTTCCTGTGCCCTCGCACTGATGCGATAAAATGCAAAGAATAGTCTTCCGATGCCAGTTCTGTAGAACTCAAAGAAGGTCTTCCTGGGCAAGGAAAATGTCTATTCGACCTACAGGCGCGGTCGGGGCTTACTGACCGTGGCGATATGTATGGTCTTCTTCTCTTCTCATCTCATCTCATCTCACCTCATCTCATCTCATCTCATCTCGGGCCTTCGGTTCCAACACCGTTTATCGACTTCTCGGGATGGTGTGCCCGTTTCAAGGCTTCACAGCCCAGTTCCACACAGATCTTCACGGCAAGCCATGAGGCAGATCCTGGCGGATCGTAATGTTCAACAGTCTTTCAAGCTGCAAGAGGCAGAGACACGAGGCAAGCGGCAAGGAGTCGACAGGATAAGAGAAAGATGGACGGTTGTAGCTTGCAGTTATAGTGCAAAACTCTTCCTTTTCCCGCCCAACCTTAATGTCTTTTCTTTTGTTAGGGTTTTGGCGCCCAAATTTCTTGTATAGGGTGATCTCCGTTTTAATGGGTTTCGGGGATACTCGTAACTGTCTGAGTACCTGTTAATATTTCTCCCATTGTGTAACCGGTCGGTATTCTCCCTGGAGGGGTTTTGGGGCTTCCAAATGTTTTCTGTAACTACCCGCTAACGGCTCTCTCATCGTAGAGTCGTGGGGATTTTGCATATTAATGTCTTTGGATGGGTTCTTGATCACTTGGTACAATAGCCCTTATTCGCACCTGGGAGACCGATTTCAGTATTTATGTGTATACTGCAAACCCATGATGTCTCGTGTATTATCTTAAATGTACTGAGTCTTGATCGATCTTGCACAAATGTTTATTGGAATGCCATCTTGTCTGCTTATCGAAAAGTCTAGAATGTTCTGCCACGAGGCGTGGCGGCCATTTTACAGGCTGCTTGTGTCCACTTTGAAAACCTGACAGCATTCTGCTGAAATAAAGCTGTTTGAACGAAACTATGTGTTTTCTCCTTATTTATAAAATCGCGATATATTGCGAATTCTACAAACAGCATGAAGGACCCCCCACCAGCGCTTTTAAAGAGATCATCAACTAATTACAGGTTAGTTGCTAGTTGATTACTTCTGGCTGTTGCTACAATTCTACATGTTTTTGGTGCTTTCTATAATTGCTTCAGGTTGCAAAAGGCTACAGGGAGTGGTGTGGCAGGTGCTGAAGTACTTTTTGCTGACTTCAAGGCTGGTGCACAAACCAGTTGCTCCCAGACATGGGTGCACTAGTAGGCCTTCCTCTTGGAATCGCGCATGACTGGGCGAATGAACAGAGGCCACGCAAAGCAGGACAAGCTGCTAGGAGAGGGAGGAGGAGTCGGAGTCGGGGGAGAAGTTGCTCTCAGCCGGAGGCCATATCCACCCAGCGTGTTCAGGGAGCAATTCCACCTGAACCTCAGCAACAATCAATGTTTGAGATGTCTGCGCGTCACTAAGGAGGTTGTCACTGAAATCTGCCACCTGCTGCAGCCACAGCTCCAACCTCAGAGCAGGGCAAGGACTGCATTGCCAGTGGCTGTGAAGGTGACTGTGGCTATGAACTTCTATGCATCTGGCTCCTTCCAAACTGGTGCTGGAGATATCAGCAACATCTCGCAGTTTGCAGTTCACTTTTGCATAAGGGAGGTCACTGAGGCTCTTTATTCAACGACAGATAACTTCATTTCATTCCGTCTTGCCAGAGAGAAGTAGGCAGAGCGAGCATGAGGGTTTGCAATGTTTGCAGGCTTCCCCATGACACAGGATGCCATTGACTGCACGCACATTGCTCATCGAGCGCCGCATGTCAACCTTGCCATGTATCGGAACTGAAAGGGATTCCACTCCCTCAATGTGCAGCTGGTGTGTGACCATAGGCAGTGCATCATGTAGGTCAATACCCGGTACACTGGCAGCAGTCATGATGCCTTCATTCTGCGGCAGTCTGCTGTGCCAGCTGTATTTCAGCCACCATGGCACACCAAAGGGTGGCTACTGGGCAACAAGGGCTATCCGCTGAAGACATGGCTCTTGACTCCGGTTTGCAACCCACGCACATGTGCGCAGCATGCATACAATGAGAGCCATGCTGCCACAAGAAATGTGATAGAGCAGACCATTGGCATGCTGAAGCAATGATTCCACTGTCTGGACTGCTCTGGAGAAGCCCTACATTGCTTGGCTGAGCGGGTCTCAAGATTTGTGGTGGTATGCCGAATGCTGCACAACCTTGCCATCATGTGGGAACAGCCCTTGCCACCACCTATCAGGTGAGAAGCTCAGGAGCAGGAGCACGAGGAGGAGAAGGAGGAGGACAAGGAGGAGGAAGAGGAGGAAGAGGAAGGGAGGCGGCAACCTAGATAGCCCTTTTCTGCCCGGGCTGTGCGTGAAGAACTAATTTGAGTACGATACCCCATTCACCAACAGTCCCACACTCCTTACCTTCCCTCTGACATTGACCATCACATCGTCCTCTTGGCCACAATGTAAAAATAAAAGCCAACACAAAATACACATTTCCAACCAAATTTATAAATTAAAACATGCCATATTACATACAAAATGAAATTATTCACCCTTGCGCATTCCCTTAGTGCCTGTCTTCTGTGTGCCTTTGCCTGTCCTAGTGCTCCTGCAAAGTTCTACCCCAGTGGCTACAGCATGGCTGGTGGAAGGCTGTTGACTTTCAGTGGAGGAGACTACAGATGACCTTGGAGGACAACCCACGAGCAGCTCTGGTCCTAGGAGGCCGAGCTTCAGACTGCACCACCTCGGCACGGTCGGCAGCAGTCTGGGCTGACCGGCTGACAGGGAACAACAAGGGAACTGGCGGAGTGGCAGGGGTGGGATCACAAATGCTGTCATCGTGAGAGAGAACAGCAGGTTCATGCTCCACGGAGCCACTGCCACTCCCCCAGGGCGATGCCACCGAAATCCTAGTACTCTGTTGGATGACAGATTGCTGGACTGCTGCGACACTCTGGAAGCCCCTTTGAACACTGGTATCCACAGCCATGATGGCAGCAGTCTGAACCTACATGGCAGCAAGCTGACCTTGCATGACAGAAGTCCGAGCTTCCACTGCAGCACTCAGACCTTTGGTGGCTGCTGCTTGTGCTGCAATGGAACCTGAGACAATGGCCATCAGACACTGCATGATGGTTGGGTCCACAAGTGTGTTGATGGAGTTGGCCATCATGTTGGAAAGGATGGGCTCCAAGCTCTGCGCAAAGCCCTGTGCCAATTTGGTGTCAGACTCCTCCATGCTCCTTGATATTGAACGCAGGCTTTCTGGCAGGCTTTCCAAAGCACCAAGCACTTCGGCGTGTAGACCCACCAGCCTTCTTCTGTAGCCTGGCCCATCAAAGTCCTCATCTGAGTCCTCTGCAGCAGAACTCATGTGCGAACTTGCCCACCGGCGAGCTGGCACCTGCACTATTCTTGCCTCCTGTCCTGGTAGCAGCACACTTGTGCCCGGTGTCTCACCATGTGCAGATCCCGCCACTATGCTATCCTCTAAGATACGCGCAGTGCCAATATCTGAGCTGGTGGCTGCGAGTTTGAAATCAAGTGTCAGTGTGTCTTCATTATCGCCACCTTCTTGGTTTTTCTCCATGCCTGGCCAGGATGTCGTTTTTGGGTATCTGAAAGGAAAAAGGCACAAGGGTAGGGTTGTGACGAGGGGAGAGGGGAAAGTAAGCAGTGCATGCTTATACCATCTGCAGCTTGTAAGTCTGAAGAGATTGTGGGATGAGGGGGAATGCGAGAAGGAGGATTAGGTTTGAGGATACCGGCATCTTCAATGGATGCATCCTGTTGCTGACGACGGTCTTAGCAATGGCTCTTCCAATAATAGCCAGCTAAATGTGTGAGGGTGAAGTGAAGGATATGAAGGTTAAGTATGAGTCCTGATTGATAGAGATTGTTGGTAGGTGAGTGATTGGGGGGTGGTGAATTGAGCAGTGGCTGAGGCTGGTTGTGCAGTTGGTAAGATATGGCATTTGAAGATGCATTCACTGACCTTGACCACTTGTGTGACGTCATTAAACTACTTGCAGCACTGCATCCATGTCCTTGGGGCTAACCTCCTGGCATTGACCTCTGTGGCTATCTGCTCCCACTGCCTTCTCACTGTGTGTCTGGAGGGCCTCCTCATGATTCCCGCGCATGTTTTCGGGGGCTGTCTCTGAAGTTATTACAGAACACCAAAGAACTAAAACTGCATACAAAAAACCTTATTTTCCTCTGCCCTGGTTCTTAAACAGCATCTGACAAATGGGTGCAATGCAGAGGAAATATGGATACTATTCCTGTGCTCCCACTTTGCTCCTGAACGGCATTGCACCCAAACATCCTCCCTAAGGTATTCCTCGTGTCTGCAGCTGACCTTTCCTGTAGAGGGTGCAGTGATGTATGTTTCATGCAAATGAAGGTCAGAAGCCATTATCCAGATGTCATGTCATAGAACTGGGTGTAGTTCAGGGACAAAGGGAGGAATTTTTTTTGGAAAGAGCACGTGGGGTTGGGTTCAGGAGGGTCATTAAAATTGGTGAAAATGTCAGCGCATCCAGAAGCCGGCTCCAAAGTGCCAACTTCCGGATAAAACTCAGGTGCGTTTTGATGCGTGTGTGTAACACCCTCCGGAGAGGCTGGTTACTGCTTATAACAGTGAAATGAGGCAATTTGAATGAGATTTTCACTGGGATATGTAAAGTTTCGCAATTATCGCGATTCAAAATAACGAGATAGAAGCAGATTCGTTTGATCAGTTTATTTAAACGAAATGCTGTCATGATATAAAGGACACAGAAGCCTGTAAAATGGCCGCTGCACATCGTGGCAGAAGCTTCCAGAAGTACAGTGGGCAGACAAGATGGCGTTCGAATAAACATTTTCAATATAAGACGGGATCATACTCGATAAGCACTGATAAAGACAGGATGCAACCTGTTTGCATTTGTGACAATAGCAAAAGATATGAGTGCTGGAATCGTTTTCCATGCACAAGTAAGGACCATTGTACTGGGCAATCGAAGGCCCATCCAGACACATCAATACACAAATACCCCCACGGCTCTACAATGAGAGAGCCATTCTTGGGTGATTAAACAAGTATTCGGGGGCCCCCAAAACCAGCCAGGGAGACGATTCATACGATCCTGGCTGGGCCAACAATGGGGAAAACATTAACGGGTAGTTGGCCAGTCTCAGGTGCTACCGAAACCCGTTAAAGACAAGAATCACCCCATGCTGGGAGTTTTGAGCGCCAATATTTCACAAAGGACAAACATTAAGATTTGGGCGGGAGATAAGGGAACACAGCACTATAACTATAGTGAACAAATGTCCATCGGGCTCTTGATTCGACTCTTATTCTCTTATCTCGCTGCTGACTGCTGAGGGTTTTTCGCTCTCTTATTCGCTTGCCACTCCATGGACTCGCTTGACTGGTGAGCTTCTGTGCTTTTCCTGGACTTTGTTGACTCTTAGCCGTACTGGTCGGTTACTCGAATGTTGGGTGGAGCTCAAACGGAACGAGCCGCCTCAACGAGGGTAAGTGACCGAGTGCACCATCCCGAGGGTCGGTAAACGGTGTCTGGACCCAAAGGCCCGAAGAGACGAGACGAGACGAGAAGAAGAGGAGAAGAATCCATGTGCCGCCGCAGTCAGCAAACCCCGACCGCGCCTGAAAATATACAACCCATTTCTTGAACTCTACAGGTTACTGCACGAACCGGTCAAAGACTCTTCTTTGAATTCTACCGGCAACTGGTGTCGGTACAGGAAGACTTTTCTTTGAATTCTACAGCCGGGCCCGAGTGCTGTCGAGTTCTTCATGACAACGGGGAGCCCAGCCTGCTTGCTGCAGCAGCGAAGATAAACAAGTGGGGTACAGAGACCCCTCCAAACACGTGACAGTCAGGCGCTGCAGCGAAACGAGCCGAGTGCCTCACTTTAAAATTCTCCGAAGTATCACGAGTAGTGAGCATGTTTCCCGATCCTACAAATCTAGATGTAGTGTAGGTATTGATAAGGGAGGGTGGTTTTATTAAGGATAAAGTATAATGTGTTCCCCTTTTTACGATGTGCCGTGCGTTCTTCATTACCATAGACCAAGCTTTATGAATGTATGTATACTTGTACTCTCGTTAATTTGTGCCTATGACATGTACTTCATGATCTTGGACGCTATGCAATAAAGATTTCCATTTCGTACTATTCAACCAGGTCTATTTGAGTTTTTCTCTGCATTACTGCTCTCGCACCTAAGTCCAGTGTTAGAACTGTAAGGGCGAGTGGGTCGAACCACTCACAGGTGCTTATTGCAACAAGGCTGGCCGGAGACCAGAGCAAGCAATAGTATTAGGCAACGAAGGCCTAACCCCGCACCAGCACCGTCTGCGATACAAGCACGACAAAACCCCTTACAGATATAAATTTAACATGACATGCATGTGTTTCCCGGGCTTCCTGAAACTCACCATTGAAACAAAGACGAGAAGGCTGAACGGCAATTTATGAGGCTCATTAAAAGTCAGAAATACGACATCAATAAATACTCAGTGCTCACAGCTGTTTGTTTAGCTCCCACTGAAAAAGGGTTTGTTAAGAGTTCTTTGAGTTGAGAGGCTAATTTGTGGACTGGAGTTATTGAGACTCAAGATCAGGATGGGTAGCGCCATGGCTGCCTTAGATTGGACTTGGGACAAGGTGCAAGGGGACCATCAGCAGCAGTCTGCTGTGGAGGGACCTGCAGGTGGTCAGCAGAGAGGGTGGCAGCAGCAGCGAGGGGAGCAGCAGAGGGGTCAAGGTCGCAGGAGGCACTACCCACGTAACAGGGTGTACAGGAAGAGGCTGAGCTTCTTGACCTCTCGGAAGAGCAGTGCTTCCATAGGATGAGATTGTCATGTCAGGTGGTGGCAGACATCTGCAGCCTCCTAGAAGAAGACTTGCTCCTTGCTGGAGCTGGTGGCCACGCTTTACCAGTGACTGTGAAAGTGTCCACCGCCCTCAACTTTTTTGCTTCCGGATCCTTCCAGGGCACTGCCAGAAACATATACAGGATCTCCCAGTCGGCGGCCCACAAATGCATAAGACAGGTCAATGATGGGTTGTTTGCCAGGGCCGGCAATTATGTCAACTTCGCCTGTGATGACACTAGTCAGAATGAGCGGGCGCTCAGGTTTGCGTCTCTGGCTGGCTTCCCACAGGTGCAGGGTGTCACCGACTGCACACATGTGGCAATCTGTGCACCCCCAGATCAACCAGGAGCATTTGTAAACGCAAGGGATTTCATTCCATCAATGTTCAGCTGGTGTGCAACCACAAGAAAACGATTTATGCAGGTGTGCGCCAGATTCCCGTGGAGCTGCCATGATGATTTCATTCTGCGGCAGTCCAAGCTCCTCGACCTCTTTGGACCTGCAAACAGACTTAAGGATACCCCCTTCAAACTTGGCCGATGACACCCGTGAGGAACCCTTCCAATAAAGCTCAAGAGCGGTACAATGACAGCCATATGACCACCAGATGTGTTACTAAATAAGGGATCGGCGTGGTCAAGATGTGCTTCAGGTGCCTGGACAGATGCCATTCAGTACTTGTCAGCTAGGGTGTCCAGGATAATCGTGGTGTGCTGCGCTCTGCACAACATTGCGCAGCAGCAAGGGTTGGAGCTGCAGGAGGAACAAGGCACTGAGTACACATTATATGCTGACAAATCCAGTGAAGAGGGGGAGAAGCAGGAAGAGATGGACAGATGTAACAAACATCCCAATGGCCACTCTCCTCCCCCCCGCCCCCAATCCCATTGATATAAACATAAGAACATAAGAAATAGGAGCAGGAGTACGCCATTCGGCCCTTCGAGCCTGCTCCGCCATTCAATAAAATCATGGCTGATCTTCTACCTCAACTCCACTTTCCTGCACTATCCCCATATCCCTTGATTCCCTTAATAACCAAAAATCTATCAATCTCTGTCTTGAATATACTCAATGACTGAGCCTCCACAGCCCTCTGGGGTAGAGAATTCCAAAGATTCACCACCCTCTGAGTGAAGAAATTTCTCCTCATCTCAGACCTAAATGGTCGACCCCTTATTCTGAGACTGTGACCCCTGGTTCTAGACTCCCCAGCCAGGGGAAACATTCTCCAGCATTTACCCTGTCAAGCCCCTTAAGAATTTTATATGTTTCAATGAGATCACCTTTCATTCTTCTAAATTCCATGGAATATAGGCCTAGTCTACTCAATCTCTTCTCATAGGACAATCGCCCCATCCCAGGAATCAGTCTGGTAAACCTTCATTGCACTCCCTCTAAACTGCTAGTTAAAGCAGTCCTATAACCAACCCATTGCACATCCCCCCCATTGGTTCCCATCAAATTATGTCTTCCCATTCATCAACAAGCAATTGAAAACGTACGTTGTCACCCAGCAACCAGGAATGGGTAACACGGGAAAGTGGTACAAAGTTTATGTGATTCTACTAAACAACGGAAGCTTAACAAGATAACATTTTGTCAAACACCTATGTGCAAACACTTGATGAACTACAAAGCTTTACTCTTCCTTTTCCTACTCTCCTACACGGTGCAACCCCTGTGGCTTCAGCAGAGGTAGAGGCAGGCGGCTCAGATCCCTGCTCTGACAGTTGAGATGCTCTTGGCCGACGATCTCTGGGTGTTGGAACCTGTGAGGGCCTCGCCAAAAACTGCTCCACCTGCACCTGTGCAGGGGCAGACTCGACCATTGGGAGAGCTGGCATAATGTCGGGTACTGGCTGGGGAGCGGGGGTGGGGGGGGGGGGGGGTGCAGGGGAAGTAGAGCAACAAGTGAGAAGTGGGTGTGCTTTGAGTGGAGTTCCCACTTCCATGTCCTCTTTCGCTATCATCCCTCTCATGGGCCAGCTGCACTTCACTCCTACCGCTCTGCTGGAGAGCAGCTTGGTGCAGATCAATAACGCGCTGTAAGACCATGGCTAAGGTATCTGTCCTATTTAAGGCTCCAGACATGTTGGCATCGAGAGTCTGCATGGCCGTGGTCAAGGCCAGCATGGACTCGTTTGATTGCCACGATTGAAGTTCCATGGAGTTGGCCTCTCTATCCGTGGAAGAAAACATCTTCACAATGCCCTGTGACATCAACCCACTCATGCTTGAGCTGGACTCTTCCATTCTCTCTGCAATTGTGGACAGTGTGCGTGGAAGGCCTGTCAGTACATTACAGATTTTCTGCTGCCTCATCGATGTCCCCCAGTAGCGCCCCAAAAGTTATGACGATGCACTTGCACCCCCGCCCCCCCACCCCCGCCTCTGCAGTTCCCACTTGTCGCCATTTTGGTTGGGGCCTCTTCATGCAAGTCACCAGCGGGAACATCCTAGCACTTACAGCCTGAAAATCTTTGGCCCATTGTCTTTAATATACACAAATATCCATAAACAAACAAAATATACCTCAAAATATTCAAAAGTTCATTGCTTATGCAGTTTCCAAGTTTTTAACCTAATAAACAGCCTTGAAAATGGTTTCAAAGAGATTTTTAAAATTGAAAACACATGGAGATGAGTGACTAAAAAGTCTGCTTTCTTTTTTTCCAACCATCAATAAAGAAATCCCGATCACAGGTGCTCTGAATATAGGAACATAGGACAGGAGTAGGCCATTCAGCCCCTCAAGCCTGTTCCACCATTCAATGAGATCATGGCTGATCTGTGACCTAACTCCATTTACCTGCCTTTGGCCCATATCCCTTAATACCTTTGGTTAACAAAAAACTATCAATCTCTGATTTAAAATTAACAATTGATCTAGCATCAATTGCCGTTTGCAGAAGAGAGTTCCAAACTTCTACCACCCTTTGTGTGTAGAAGTGTTTCCTAATTTCACTCCTGAAAAGTCTGGCTCTAATTTTTAGACTATTCCCCCTAGTCCTAGAATCCCCAACCAGCAGAAATAGTTTCTCTATCTACCCTATCTGTTCCCCTTAATATCTTGAAAACTTCAATCAGATCACTCCTTAACCATCTAAATTTGAGAGAATACAACCCTAATTTGTGTAATCTCTCTTCGTAACTTAACCCTTGAAGTCCAGGTATCATTCTGGTAAACCTACGCTGCACTTCCTCCAAGGCCAATATATCCTTCCTAAGGTCTGGTGCCCAGAACTGCTCACAGAACTCCAGGTGTGTTCTAACCAGGGTTTTGTATAGCTGCAGCATAACTTCTACCCCCTTGTATTCTAGTCCTCTAGATATAAAGGCCAGCATTCCATTAGCCTTTTTGATTACTTTCTGTACCTGTTCATGACATTTTAATAATCTTTGTACCTGGTCCCCCAAATCTCTTTGGACCTCCACGGTTTTTAGCTTTTCACCATTTAGAAAGTACCCTGTTCTATCCCTTTTAGGTCCAAAGTGGATGACCTCACATTTGCTTACATTGAAATCCATTTGCCACATTTTTGCCCATTCACTTAATCTGTCGATATCCTTTTGTAATTTTATACCCTCATCTACACTGCCTACAATGCCACCTATCTTTGTGTCATCAGCAAATTTGGATATATGACTTTCTTTGCCATTATCTAAGTTGTTAATAAATACTGTGAATAGTTGAGGCCCTAACACAGATCTCTGCGGGACACCACTAGTTACATCCTGCCAATTTGAGTACCTACCCATTATCCCTACTGCCTGTCTCCTGCCACTCAGCCAATTTCCTAACCAGGTCAATAATTTGCCCTCAATTCCATGGGCTTCTACCTTAGTTAACAGTCTCTTTTGTGAGACTTTATCAAATACCTTCTTGAAGTCCATATAAATAACATCCATAGACATTCCCCTGTCCACTACTTTAGTCACCTCCTCAAAAAATTCAATCAGGTTTGTCAGGCATGACCTACCTTTCACAAATCCATGCTGGCTCTCTCTGATCAACTGAAAAATTTTGAGGTGTTCAGTCACCCTATCCTTAATTATAGACTCTAGCAATTTCCCGACAATAGATATTAGCCTCAGGTGTTGCTGGTCACAGGTGGTGTCTGTCTGAAAAATTCATAATAGAAAACAACTTTTATTAAATCACTTGTCTGAAATAAAACTTTGAATTCTCTTCTGCAATCGCCAGTCTCCTTCAAAGTCTCTTGGAAAAATAAAAAAACTCTTCAATCCTCATAGTGCGAGGGGATACATTTTTGTACACTTCAGGGCCAGTTGATGCAAAGATTGCATGTTGGAAATTCTCCAAAGTGCTCATGCTGACCATGTGGGAATGTGGTTGAATGCTCTGTTGTGAGGTAAAAATATCCAGTTGTAGCCTAGGCTTTTGACACAGTCTGAGGTCTTGGCATAAAAGCTTTAATGGAGGTACTAAAAGACATAAAATAAATTCAATGAGTAAATTTAATCACATTATTGGGAAATATATAATTGCTCTGAAATTTTTATTTTGTTTGTAACCTTATTTTGGACATTAGAAATGTCAGTTACTGAGAAAAGCATAGTGGAGGAAACATATTTGGAAAAGCAGTTTAAATGATTTGATTGTTTCCTCAGCTAACAATTACAGCCAATTATTTATATGTGGTTTCCCATTATAAAATGTTTACATCCAGTTTTCCCACTATAAATATTTATGGTATGGTTTTCCTACCATGAAATGTGTCACAGAAAGTAATGTTTGCAGTCAGGAGGCGCATGCCTTATACAAGATTTTTAATAATATATACACATATAGAACAGATGTTAGCTTATAACTCCTTGAATAAGGAAAATACTAAATGATTACAATCTCTAAACAAATATATGTCATAATTAACCTTCATCAATGTAGTTAATCGTTTCTTATATTCTTACCAACTACCAGAGTGATGTGGCATCAAGTAATCTCTTAGAGAGTCCCAGATCACCTCCCTGATTTGAACATTTCAAACTAATACTCTCTGAAAACAATTACCAGGGCTTGTGGATTTGAATAACTACCAGCCAAATACATAAGGTGCTACCCATCAGACATTGCCTGAACAAATCATACAGTTGCTTGGAATTTCTGCTGAAGTCTTTAAGCGGGAGATCGGCATTACTTGCAGAGAAATGACGTATATGGCTAAAATAGCTAAAAACACCAGGATATTGGGAGAATCTCGTGAAAATTCAGTGTCAGCATGTTTGTGTTTGAATTGTATAGCTTGGCTCCTCCCCCAAACCAACTACCTGGAGCTAACCAAGTACTAGTCCTCACAACATTTGTATAGAGTTAGGCTAAGACACGATTTCTAAGTGCAGCTGGTTTTCAACTCAATGGGCTGGATTTTCCAAGCCCCGAGGAGGCAGGCATGGAGGCGGGACAGCTGGTAAACCTGGAGAAAGTGGGGGCGGATGGCAAAGCTGCCCCCATCCCGCCTCCATGCCCTTTTGCCAGGAGGCGGGAAGATGTGCAGCTTCGGGTCCCGTCTCCTGGAGGCAGGAAAGGCATTTAATCCTTTTAACTGCCTGTTAACAGGTAGTTATCAGGCAGAAAAAAGGATTAGTGCCATTTTACCTTCACAGGTGAAGGCTTCCCGACCTCGGAGAACCCCGCCGGGTTGGAGGAGACGTGGAGGAGGTCTGCGGTGGTCGGAGGCACCTGGAAGTAAGGCGTAGAGGTGAGTGATGGGTGCAAGTGTGGAGTGGTAAGTATGCAAGGTGAGTGATAAGTTTAAAAAAGTGTTCACTTACCTTGTTTTCTTCCTACAGCCTTTAGCCGCGGTGGATTGGGAGAGCTGACATCCTCCTTGTCAATTTCACAGAATAGCTGATGGAACCTCCGAACCAATAGCCATGTGAAATTTACAAATTTGAACGGTTTGATGAGTCCTCAACACAAGGACTCATCAAACTAAAGAGAATGTCAGCGTTTGACAGCTTCACAGAGCTGTCAAATGTTGACATTTCTTCTTTCAAGAAGTCTTGACAGATAGCACGTCTGACGTTGACGTGCTCTGTCAGTGACTTCCTCCCTAATTGGCCTGCTGAGCCCGCAGGGCGGGCTTAACAAGCTCAATCAGAGGAAAATCCCTCTGGTTGGTCAGGCGAGGATGGAGGCGGGACATTGACACGACAAGCAGCTGTCCCGCCTCCAACTCGCCTCCATTCACAAAATCCAGCCCTTTGTGTATGCTGATGGTATTAAAGGAGCTTAGTTTACCAAACTAAATTGAGATGAAAATTTAAAAAAAACCCTTACAAAGTTGCGCGACCCAATGTTTAAAAACAACCTTATTGGTAGTAATCTACTGACTGCATTAATTGCAATATTGCACTGTTACTAAACACATTATGAGTTGGTGGATATTAAGCTGAGACCAGGGGGTGAGCTTCATTGGAACTTCTCCTGTTCTGCTGCTGTAACTTTGACGGAAACTTCACTTACATTCGTAAACAGGATTTATTCCGCCAAAGTTATGGCAGCAAAGCGGGAGAAGCTCTGAGGAAATTCAAGCCTACACCACCCCCAGGTTTCACAGACTAAAATGATTAAATGGGTATTTTAAATTAAATAGAGATATGAAACTCAAACTTCCAGCAAATACTACAAGTACAATCTATAATTCAGAAATCATCGAGAGAAATAGGCACTTACACTTTTCAAAAATTTATTCTAATTAAACATAATAGGTTTTTTTTTTAGTTCTGAAAAGCAAAGTACTCATTACAAGCCAGGAAAATTCAATATATCCTTCTCGTACCACTTTCAATATTGATATAACATAACGTACCCAATCATCACCCTCACTTAGGGAGTTAAACTAACTCTTCTGTCTGATTCACCACCAGTAATTGCAAAAACTCAGTACTGTCTTGCAGACCTGCTTTTAACTCTATACTTCTTCTGAAGTCAGGGTTTCAGGTGACTATATTATTATATAGGGGGGAATTTTTCCTTCCCGATGCGCTGGGAGCAGGGCGGTCCGTTAGAGCACGGGAATGCCGGAAGTCTGAGTTTCCCCGCATGCTCTGGAGATTTCACTCCACAGCATGTGTCTATCGTCATTGACAGTTTCCCCGCCCGGAAGTCAGCCTGAATGATAGGCTTGGCTTCCAGTTGGGTGGGGACATTCTGGAGGAAGCTGCAAGACCAGGTAGACCCGATCCCCGAACCCGGGGGGCGGTCCGGTCCCAGGGGGGAGTTTGTAGTGGGGGGAGTTTGATGGTGGGGGAGCTTGGGGGCCGGCAGGAAGCTCTCCTGATCCTACTGGCCCACAAGGCATGCTCCCTGAGGCTGTCCTCGCCTCACTGTAGTCGCCTCATTAACATATTTAAAATGCCAACCTACCTCCTGGGAGCAGATTGGCTGCCCACTCCTTGTCCCGCCTCAGTAAAACCCAGTAGTTGGCGGGTTGGAGCCGGCTTCCCGATACGCTTCGATATTTTTCCCATTTAACCCCCCATCCGCACCCACTCCCACCCACTCATCCATGTTAACATTCCCCCATAGTGTCAGCTGTGGCTCAGTTGATAGCACCCTCACCTCTGAGTCAGAAGATTATGGGTTCAAGTCCCACTCCAGAGACTTGAGCACAAAAATCTAGGCTGACACTCCAGGGCAGTACTGAGGGAGCGCTGCACTGTCGGAGGTGCCATCTTTTGGATGAGACGTTAAACCGAGGTCCCGTCTATTCTCTCAGGTGGACGTAAAAGATCCCATGGCACTATTTCGAAGAAGAGCTAGGGGAGTTACCCTGGTGTTCTGGCCAATATTTATCCCTCAATCAACATCACTAAAACAGGTTAACTGGTCATTATCACATTGCTGTTTTGCGGGAGCAAGCTGTGCGCAAAATTGGTTGTCGCGTTTCCTATATTACAACAGTGACTATACTTCACAAAGTATTTCATTGGCTGTAAAGTGCTTCGGGACGTTCTGAGATCGTGAAAGGCACTATATAAATGCAAGTCTTTCTTTTTTTATATTCTTAAATACAACTGACAATGCTACAAGTGTCCAGACAAATATATTTATACAAGTGTGGATTTCAATTGGATTCACAGCCTTGCACTGGAAACATCCATTTATATGTGTGATGATATGTTCCGTTGACATGTTTCCAGATAACTGGGTCTGTGAGCTGAGGTATAACCAGAGATTTACACCGGGCACACATTAGCTGGCTCAAGTTACAGTAAGTCCCTGGTATTTACATTTGTCCATCTATTAGCAATTTAAATCAGTAAACTTTTGATCTAGAAGCAAAGAGCATAGTCTGTTTCTTTGATTAAACTGTTTTAAAAGGATTCAAAATTGTAACATTGACATTGTGTCAACCATTTAGATATTAGAATTCCTGAAAGGACATATCAAAAAGTAGCTATATATTTTTATGGATCTTTTCCATCCGGGACTACGCAGCAGTTGTAGTTAATGAACACAGAACAGTGGGAAGTTACACAAAACTATGAAGCCCTAAAATGCAATACCCACCCCCCTTCCTTTATGTTCCACCACCTTACTTAATTATTCAGTCAGGGGCCTCAGTCACGTCACTCAGTTAGACACTGTGTGATTTACTATATACCCGGTGCTATACTGGCCTAATGCTAATATTTGCAACATTAGAATGAGTCAGGAGTGCTTCAGAACATGATTAAATGTTTTTGATACAGGAGGGAATTATGACTAGATCAGTTATGCAATATTTGCTGACGCTAATTAAACGTATAATGATCGCTTTATAAAGCATTTATTGGATTTTTTCCTCACTCTTCAGCTGCAACTATTTTTGCGCCGCAAATTGCTGGAAGTGCGAATTGAAGGAAGGGAAGGTCTTTCCAATCTAACTTACTGATTTTCTTTCAGGGTGTGAGAAAGGAGCTTGATAAGGGTAAGGCAGTGGATGTGGTGTACTTAGATTTTAGTAAAGTCTTTGATACAGTTCCTCTGAAAAGGCTGGTACTGAAAATAAAGAAAGTGGGAATCAGTGGAAATATTTTACAATGGTTTCATAATTGGTTGACCAATCGAACCCTAAGGGTAGTGTCATCTGGAGCTAGGAGTCACAAGCACAATTGCTAAATTTGCAGATAATACAAAGCTAATGAAGGTGGCAGACTCCAAAGCTGAACAGAATAAGCAACAGGAGGATTTGAATGTACTTGGGAATTGGGCAGACAAGTGGCAAATGTAGAGAAATGCAAAGTGCTTCACATGGGGACAAAAATCCAGGAAGTGACTATTTGTTTAATGGAAAGAAAATAATGGCCCGGATTTTTGAGGTAGGCATAACGGTGAGGCTATCAATACTCACCGTTATTAAGAAGTAAATTGGACAGGAACTTTCGTCGACCATGCAGTTAAACACGGAAATCATGAAGTTGCGGTCCGAGTTGCCTTGCTCCTTCAGAAGCTTCACTACACCGGTAGCTTGCCGAGAGACTTGGCACTCAAATACATGGAACGGTGTGAAATTGCGATACTTACCCACTAAATACCCACTAAACCCGGCAGAAAAAGTTAGGGCTTGTTCATTCAAGTGTAAGTGAATTTTTAACAGCATGGTAAGTCTTAATTACTGCCAAACAACCTGAAAATTAATTGTTACAAGTGTGGAGTCTCATTACTTGCGATTTTAATTATTGTTGGAGATTTTTAAAAATTAAAAAATTTAAATAAATTTGTTTTTTACTTTTTCTTTGTCTCTTTATCTCTTTTAATCCCATCTTTCTTTCCCTTTCTTTATTTTGCTTTCTGTACCTGATTTGACATTGAATTAAATATTCTAACTGACAGTTCCTGCGCTGCTCATTAACAATTCTTCAATCTGATTGGTTAAGGAGACACACAGTTCCTTGCCCTGTTCACACAGGTCCCAGATGCCCTGTAGTGGGCACCGCGCTGTTTTGGCTCTCTAATTACTGCAAGTCGCAGTGTAAAAGCCCACAGAAAGTATGACGGCAAGTGTAAGTGTAATGAACGGCTAGTGTAGTTCATTTGCCACTGACAGCAAAACCCTGCCCAATGTGCATAGAAAATGAGAGATCTGGAGGTCCTGATTGACAATAGATTGAAGCTATCACAACAATGCTCAATGACAGTGAGTAAAGCAAATCAGATGTTGGGATGTATTGAAAGGTCAGTATTGAGCTAAAATTGTGAAGTAATCCTGCCACTTAATAAATCATTAGTGTGACCGCACTTAGTATTGTGTACAGTTCTGGTCGCTGCAGTACAATAAAGATATCGCAGCTATTAAAAGGTTACAGAAAAGAGCAACCAAAATGATTAAGGGGATGGAGGGATTGGATTATGAGGAGCAATTATATAAATTGGGTATGTTCTCACTAGAAAAGAGAAGGTTGAGAGGTGATATAATTGCTGCTTTTAGGATTCTAAAGGGAGAACCAGGGGACACGGCCTGCGTTTGCTGGGGGCTGCAAGCTACATTTGCGATGAGGGCTGGAAGGAAAATGTGGCGGTCAGCAGTTCCATTCTCATCCCCTCCCCAATCACTACTTCCCCACCTCCTTGCTCCCAACATGTCCTTCACCCCACATTGCCGAGTGTGGAATTGCGGATATAAAGCTGAGGAAGACCCAGGTTTGATCTTGGTCTGTGCTAAGCTTGCTGCTTTCAGCTAGGGCACTCGTTGCAATGATTGGTTTAAGTACTCCTCGGCAAGGGAAGGAAAAAAATCAGCCAGGGCTGCTGCTCCCAATTAATACCTCAGTGCATGAAAAAAAATCTTCTAACTTTGCCCTTTATTCCTGATAATCCTGAGTTTATGCTCTGAATGCCAACTCATCAAACAATGAAAACAATCTTTCACCATCTACCCTCTCAAACACTTTCATAATTTTGAAATCCTGCATTTAATCCCAGTAAAAAAGATTCCAGGTTTTTGAGCCTCTCTTCACAACTGTAAACTCATTGCTGGTATCATTCTAGAGAATTGCTACTGTCCCTCTTGCGTGATTTTAATATCCTTCCAATAATAGGGTGCCCTGAACTGCAGGCTCTCCTCCAACTGTGACCAAACCAAAGTCTTGTAGAAATTCAACGTGACTTCCTTGCTTTTATATTTAATGCCCCAGAAATCTTTGCCTTTTGATAACATTTTCTACTTTTCCTCCCACCTTTAAAAATCTAAGGGGGATGAAATTGATCTTCAGCGATAGCACAAAATGGACGATAGTGAATGGGCTGCCTATTTTACACCGCCGAAGTCAATGGAAAAGGAAATCACGCGG
This sequence comes from Squalus acanthias, assembly GCA_030390025.1. Lineage (NCBI taxonomy): Eukaryota > Metazoa > Chordata > Chondrichthyes > Squaliformes > Squalidae > Squalus > Squalus acanthias. The sequence continues at coordinate 23,647,634 of CM059433.1, read as the reverse complement.
GGTGTAAATGGGCTAGATTGCGCTACTACTGAAGATAAGTTTCATCCCCTAAGTGTCTGCAGACGATGCACACTAGAGAATAACCCTTCCATTTTGAACTCCTGGCATGAAGTAGAAGGAAAATGGTGGGCTGAGTAACAGGACTATTTTGAAATGGACGAATGGAGTAACCCAATGCCACTAGGACAACAACATCACTACAAGTCAGGAAGAGGGCACCGTAAGTATCGGCCAGAGCACTGTGAGAACTGCCCCTGCTCTTCATTGAATAGTGCGATGGGATCTTATACCAACTGGAGTTTGCCACAAACACCGTCAGCACAAACCCAGGCAAAGGGCTTGTTTTCGATTGCCAGAGAAATCTCGCAATGGGCGACCAGAACAGTTTTGAATAACAGGCTCGCTATCCTCCATGGCTAATATTCTGATTTGCTCTGCTCTGCGTCAGGAATTCAAAAGTGGAAAATTACCCCTTAGCATCCTCAAGCCAATTGGTGAGATAATAGGCAAGGATTTGATTAGTATATTCCGGGGCTCCGTAAATGTGGAGAATGGTGAATCAAATCTAAGTATTCAAAAAAAACATGAATCAGAAAATTATAGCTGGGGTATTCTAACACTGGTGGTGAGGAAAATGCTTTTATTGGATGTTATTGATGTTCATCTAAAGAAGAAAGGAGCCACAAGGAGCAGTTAGTGTCGGTTTTCGAAGCAATAGGTCACAGCTCATGAATCCACTGGAATTGTTTGAGAAGGTAATTGAATCAGTTGGATGAAGACTATTTTTTGAATACAATTTACTCGGATTTTTGGTACGCATTCCACATCTGAGGCTATTAAAGAACATATAAAGGCTCGCGGACCGAATAGCAAATTACTTAACAAAAAGCAAAATACCGCTCGAGCAGGAAATCTGAAATAAAAACAGAAAATGCTGGCAACGCTCAGCGGGTCAGGCAGCATCTGTGGAGAAAGGGAGGTAGGGTTAATGTTTCAGGTTAACGGTGCCTGACCTGCTGAGCGTTGCCAGCATTTTCTGTTTTTAGGAAGTAGTCAAGCTGGATTGAAAATTAGCCTCACTGTCGAGGGAACAGTAATTGGCAGAGTTTTATTGAGGTTTGTTTTCAGTCTCTTATGTTAACATTAGTCAAACATTACATGGGGGAGGGGATACTTTTTGAGATTGGAAAATTTGCTGATCGCACCAAGATTTGAAAGTGATGAGGACAGGTTGCTAAAATTGAGAGTGGTTACAATCCAGGCTTTAGAATGCTGCAGGGCCACGGTAATGTGGATGGAAGCAGGCCCATAACTTAATCTGTGCTTACAGAGCCAGAAGCCATGAGAATAATTGTGACAAACTCAAGTCAGACTGGAAAAGAGGATTGCTCTCCCCATACAACAAATTCCCATCAAAAATACTGAACTTCAGGGCTGGAATTTCCTCAATTATGCTGAAATTACGTCAAAAGTTTACACCGATCTTCCTAACGGCAATTTACACTAAATTTCCTAAGAATCTCATCAGCATATGCCTGAATGTAAAAACCAGTGTAAAACAAGCGGAAATCAGGATAAACAGTCAGGGCCTGAGGACAGCACAGAGCATATACCATCCATCTTCTTTAATCCCTTTTTTAAAATCTTAATAATGTTCTGAAAATTAAAATTTGAAGCCATCAAACCAACATTTACATCGAAACATAGAAAAATAGGAGCAGGAGTAGGCCATTCGGCCCTTCGAGCCTGCTCAAGCTTAATTTATGTATATTAAGCCAGACTTCACCTCCCCTTTAAGAGGTGCTGGCTGCCTTAAAGTGTCGACAGAGACACCCAATATTCCGCCCCCCCCGCCCCCAAACAGATGTGAGGCCGATGAATAGTGCGGGTAGCGCTGGCTGCATGCCTGACTCATTATAATGCGGTTCCAGCACAAATTTAACTTGCGGCCGAGAAATTCGATCGTGCCCAAAAATGTAGGAGGCGGGTGCTCATGTGGTCCCAAGCAGCACGTTAAATTGGTGCTGGGACCTCATTATAATGAGTCAGGCATGTAGCCAGCGCTACCCGCACGATTCATCGGCCTCACGTCTGTTTGGGGAGGGGTGGGGATATCTGGGGGGAAAAATTCAGTTGGTTGCGCCTCCCGTTAGCGCCTTAAGAGGGCGCTAATGGGGCGCAAAGCATCTAGCGCCCAGGGGCGGCGAAGTTTGCGCTGCTCGTGAAATTAACTAGACATTTTGCGGCGGCACTAAACACTACCGCCACGATCTCCTGCGCCGGCAGATCGTGACGTCAGTCGAGTGCGCAACGCCCCGGTATCGCCCCGGAGCAGATATTGAGTGGCGCCCCCTGCCTTACCGCCTGACGCTAGCAACGACAGGTTGAGGGGAGCGTTCTCCAGTCATGAAGGGAAAGGGGGAGCGCTATTTAAAGGTGACCGCTTCCTGCCTTTTATTGTTGGTGCCATTTTTGAACTACGCATTCTGAGAGAGAGAGAGAGAGACTTCTGGGGTGATTCAACGCTGTGTGAAGGAGTTTTGGGTACTGAGCAGCACTTTGCAGGTTCATTTTGATTTGCCATTCCTTGTATCGATTTAGAAGAGACTGTGGGGGCTGCACTCTGAGCTCTTTGCCTGGTACTCTCCATTGTTCTTTCCAGCAGATTTGATGTGCAGGGCTCTCCAGGCCGAGATTCAAGGCTGCAATGAGCAGGATGTGGATGGAAAGCAAGATTAACCATCCCCTTTAAGAACTGGCCCGTGCCATTGTGTGTGTGTTCCATTGCTGACTGACATCACATGAGCTTCGCCAGCGCTCTGAGGTAGCGCCTCGCTCCTTGGCCTTTGCGCCTTAAGACAGGTGTGAAACGCCTGATTTAGCGCTCCAATCACCTCCAGGGGCGATAAAAGTCAAGTTTGCAGTCGGTGGCGATAATTAGCGCCAGGCGCTAATCTTTGCGACCGGCCGATAATTGCGCCCCAAATGGGGCGATACTGAATTTCTCCCCCCTGGTGTCTCCGTCGCCACTTTAAGGAAGTCAGCACCTCTTAAAGGGGAGGTGAACTCTGGCTGCAGAGTCTGCGCCACACTTGACTACACCTCCGTCTCCTCATACTCACACACCCACCACTATTACAAGCCTCACTTCCCCACACCTCATACCTTACACACTACATACCAACTATTCAAAAATGACAGGCACAATGAACACCTCACAAGACCTTCATAAAAAACATTCAGTTCTTGCAGGAGAAAGTCATGCACAACTCTAGGCAAAAGGCTGCCAGCGGAAGAGGCTGAGACCACCTGCACAACGTTGAAGAAAGCGTGCTGGCCATCAGGGGCAGAGTCGTGCCCTGTGGTGATTGGCAATGCTGGAGGAGACATCGCGTAGGGTTTCTTCACATCTTATCCTCTTTTTTTCCTTCTTACTTCTATCTCACCCTACACACTTTCACCAGCCACTTCTCTCTCTGTTCTCCCTTCTCACTAATAGGTAACCCTTAGGCGAAAAATTCGGTATCGACCATTTTGGGGCACTAACATCGGTCAGGCCACAAACTTTAGCGCCCGGCGCAAATTAGCGCTGGCGACTGCGAAATTCATCTCCTGGAGGTGATCAGAGCGCTAAATCAAGCACTACACACTTCTCTTAGGGCACTAACGTCGGGGAACAGGGTGCTACCTCAGAGCGCTAGTCAAGCTCAGGCGATGTCAATCACCTGGTACTCAGATATACTGGCGCCTTACAGTTCTTAAAGGGGAGGTTCAATCAAGCTGCACAGCCTCATCCTGATCATTGCTGCTTGTGACCTGGGCCTGCAAGGAGCTGCAATTCTTCAACCAGGAATCTCATGGCTGATCAGAGACCCAGGGAGAGAGCTCGCCGGTTCAGCGACCAGGCATTGGAGGCTCTGGTTGTGGCTGTGGAACGCCGATGGGCAGTGCTGTTCCCAGACACTGGCAGGAGGCCATTGCCCTGGGAGTTCACAAAGATGTGGAAGGAGTTTGCCCAATACGTCTCGTCCAGAAGCCTGGTCTAAAGGACTCACACCCAGTGCCGCAAGAAGTTCAACGACCTCACTCGGGTGGTCAGGGTGAGTATATGCATGAAAAACCTCTACATCCCACCATCTCAACCTCACTCTGTGCACAGATGGTATAAACCGCCAAATCCCCAACACTCACCCAACAACTATGCACATCTACTAAAAGTCACATCCACATCTCACAGCTTGCAGACATTAACGGCTATTCAACTATGGTAGGCACATCTGCCAAACACATGGCTGCACACTCACTCACACGCTGTCCCTTTTCTTGCAGGCCAAGCTTGCTCATAACAGGAGGGAGCAGCTACACACGGGAGGAGGTCAGACGGAGCTGCACCCCCTCACACAGCTGGAGGAGCGAGTGCGCAGCATCATCGCGGCCCAGGTCGTGGGCGCTGTGGCAGTTGGAGAGGTCAATCCCCTTGGGGACAACAACGGTATGTTCATCACCTCTTCCTCTTCTCTCATACCACCTCCCCCCTCACAACACAAGCCCTTCCCACTTTCCATCTAAGTATACTGTCTCCATTCCTTACTCCCTTCCTGCCCTCACGTTAAACCCACTCTTGTGCCTTCCTGCCTTCAGATAGTGAGCCAGCATCTTACCAGCCTGTCCTTCAGCCTCCCAGTGGCAGCGACGCGGGAGAGGAGGAGGAACATGAAGTCGGAGCCTCACCGCCTGCGTCTCCCGAGGGCGAGACATCCGATACTGGAGCCACGTGTTCACTGGAGGGGAGCAGGGGATTTGGCTCTGATGTGGGTGAAGCTCTGGGACCCAGCGGGCTGCAGCAACACCATGGGGAAAGGGAAGCTCGGAGGGTGAGTGCGCGCACGGGTTCTGCTGCACAGGACTCGGATGAGGACCTCGATATCGTGGCGATGAATACACAGGCGATGAGCATGCATACTGAGCTCACGGGTGCAATGGCAAGGGTGCCCGACAGCATGGATGCACTGGCTAGGAGCGTGGAGGAGTCCGCCACCAGCACATCTGTCATCTGTGCGCAAACCATCGAACCCATCCTTGCCACTTTGCAGAGGATGGTTGACTTGCAGGGAGACCGTGGGAACCCAGACCCCATGCCGCATGTAATGGGTCAGGTGGCAGAATCTATTGCAGCACAGGCCGAGGCAACGCAATGGCTTAGTGCTGGAATTGAGTCATTGGTTGGTGCCATCCAATGTCAGACTGCTCTCATGCAGTCTCAGATTGATGCCACGCAAGCGCTGACTGCTGCCATCGTCGCTGGGTTGCCCACAGTCCACCTGGGATCTCACGGTGCCGCAGCAGGCCAGCAATCTGTGCTCAAGCCCGGGGGTGTGGCAATGTGTCGGTCGAGCAGGAAGGTGCTGTCCTCTCTCAGAATGACAGCATTCCTGCTGCCACTACTGCCACTCCGCCATTACACTTGCCGCAGCCTCTAACCCAGCCAGCTCAGACTGCTGCCGCCCATGCAGAGTTGGTGCAGTCTGCAGCCGGGCCCTCCAGGCCCAGAGCTGGTTGAGGGCATCCTTCAAGGCCATCTGCAGTCTCTGGATCCGAGATTCAGCAGCCTTCCGCCAGCCTTGCTGCAGCCACTGGGGCCACATTACGGAGGAGCAGTAGGGTTGGGAGGGGGGAAGAGCAGTAAATAAAATTTTTAGAGCAAATGTGGGGAGTGTGTGTACCAAAGTTGGATGTGTTTGTAAATATATTGTTCAGTTTGGTAAGAAGTATTTCCATGTGCTAAGAACCAGTTCTGTTTGTTCATAAATTGTTGTGTTTGTTTGTTATTGGTTGTGTTTAATAAGACAGAGTTGTGCAGAATAATAAATGTTTATTTCAACGTTATGAATTTGGTCATGTTTCTCATTGGAACTTTGGCCTATCATAGGGGCTGCGAGCTGGCTGTAATGATGTGGTTATTGATCCCAAATGCCATCTGCTCTCATTCATCGGAAGCGCTGTGTAATGAGGCGGTCACGAATGGTCCGTGCAGAAGCAACATTGGGTGGCTCCCTCCACGTTGGTGCTGCTCCTCCTCCTCTTCATCCTCCTCCTCCTCTCCCTTTTCCTCCTCCTGAGGTGGTCCACCAATCCCTGGTGGCTGGGTCCTCAGAATGGGCAGGTTGTGCAGCATGCAGCACACAACTATGAAAACGGAGACTCGATCAGGGGAGTACTGCAGGGCTCCTCCAGAGTGGTTAAGACAGTGGAACCATTGCTTTAGCACACCGATAGTGTGTTCGATCAGGTTCCTGGTGGCGGTATGGCTCTCATTGTATACGAGCTCAGCAGGAGTGTTGGGGTTACGGAGCGGTGTCATCAGCCAGATGGCGAGTAGATAACCCTTGCCTCCGTGAGCTTGATGTGGTGGTTGGAACAGGTCTGGGACACCAGTCTGGTGCAGGATGAATGAATCGTGCCTGCTGCCAGGATAGTGGGCATTGGCGGCGAGGATGCGCTGTCTGTGGTCGCACACCAACTGCACGTTCAGAGAGTGGTAGCCTTTGTGGTTGCGGAAAACCTCTGCATTTTGATGAGGTGCCCACAATGCCACATGGGTGCAGTCAATGGCGCCCTGAACCAGGGGGAAGCCCGCTATCCTAGCGAAGCCACATGCGCGTTCATGCTGTTTGTCTCAGGTCATGGGGAATGAGATGTACTCCCTTCTCCTTCTGTACAAAGTGTTTGTTACCTCCCGGATGCAGCAATGGACAATGAACTGGGAGATGTTGGCAATATCCCCTGTTGAAGCCTAGAAGGAGCCACTGGCATAGAAATTGAGAGTGACTGTGACCTTCACTGCCACTGACAGAGACGTCCTGGTCCTGAGCTGAGGCTGGAGCTCTGGCTGCAGGAGGTGGCAGAGCTCTGTGACCACCTCCTTGCTGAAGCGGAGCCTTCTAATACACTGCTCCTCTGAAAGATGAATATATGAGAACTGCTCCCGGAATACCATGGGAGGGTAAGGTCTCCTATGGAGAGCCCTGTTGGCCCTCCTCCCTCTGGCCACATTTTCCAATCTATCTCTCCGCCTCCGCTGCCTCTGACGGTGAAGCTGGAGGGCGAGGCCCTGTGTCAGTACAGCCCCCATTAACTCCTGTAAATGTTGCAGTACCAGAGGTAAGAGAAATGCAACCTGATAAGTTTTGCTGACAAGCAAAACTCCTTCAAGTAGGAAACCGTCAAATCTCTCCAAACGCCTGTCTGCTTCTGTCAATGTGTGAAGGCAGAATTGATTGCACGCTTTAAATAGCACTCCCCCAGCTCACAGCCGAATGCAAACTGTCCTCCTCTACCTGTCGTTCCTAGCGACAGGTGCTGAAGCAGGGGGCGAGAATCAATTTCCGGTACGGGGCTGCTACCGGGGCGATACGTGCTTGGATGACGTCACGATCTCCAGGCGCAGGAGGTCGTGGCGGTAGTGTTTAGCGCCAACGCAAACCGCCAGCTAAATTTCGTGGGCGGCTCTAAAATCGCCACGCACGGGCGGTAAGTCGTTAGCGCCCCGTTACCGCCCCCCCCCCCGGAGGCACTAACGGGAGGCGCTAACCAACTGAATGTTCCCGTCCTCGTCCTCTCTTTCATTTCAGATGCTGGAGATGTGGACATAGCTCTGCCACTTGAGGAAGAAGAGGCCAGCTTACCATCACAGATAATGAAGCAGTCCATGCCCGCATGCAACAAGACCTGGACGACGTTCAGGCTTGGGCTGATAAGTGGCAGGTAACATTCGCGCCACAGAAGTGCTGTTAAAAACTCAGGGATGAGTGCAGGCTTGTGCTGCAGTAGAGGCGGATTCTGTGCTCCTCTCCTCCTGATTTTCTACTATGCACTCCACCCAAGCAGTGATTTAATACCAAAAGGCAAAAGAGGAAATCTTTTTTTCCCCAGCACCATCTTTTATGTGGATATTCAAATTTTGCTGTGGAATGAATTTCAGCTACACAGGACCAGGGTTTGCGTCCTCCTGACTTGGCCCGCCGCTGATACCACTGAATTTCTCTTGGATGACCTTTAATTAGAAAAAAAAGGAAGACTTGCATTAAAATGTTGCCTTTCACGACTTCATGACACCCCAAAGCTCTTTAAAGCCAATGAAGTACTTTATTTAAAGTATAGGGGTTAATTTTAACCCCCAAAAACGGGTGGGTTTGGTTCAGGTGGGAGGTTAAAAAGGTAAAAATCTGAAACAGGAACCCAACCCACCTCGAACCCGCCCACCTTCGGTTTTAACGGAGGCGGGACGAGGGGCAGGCGACCAATCCGCTCTCAGGAGGCGGGTTGGTCATTTAAATATTTTAAGGAGGCTGTGTGCCTTCATTTTAACAGTGATTCTATTTTTAACCACAGTCGGCTCTGGAAACCCAACTGGCGAAAGGAGGCGAGAACATAAGAACATAAGAAATAGGAGCAGGAGTCGGCCATACGGCCCCTCGAGCCTGCTCCGCCATTCAATAAGATCATAGCTGATCATCAACCTCAACTCCACTTTCCCGCCCGATCCCCATAACTCTTGATTCCCTCAGTGTCCAAAAATCTATCTATCTCAGCCTTGAATATACTCAAAGACTCAGCATGCATAGCCCTCTGGGGCAGAGAATTCCAAAGATTCACAACCCTCTGAGTGAAGAAATTCCTCCTCATCTTGGTCTTAAATGGCCGACCCCTTATCCTGAGACTATGTCCCCTAGTTCTAGATACTCAAGCCAGGGGAAACATCCTCTCAGCATCTACTCTGTCAATCCCCTTCAGAATCTTGAATGTCTCAATGAGATCACCTCTCATTCTTCTAAACTCCAGAGCGTATAGGCCCATTCTACACAGCCTCTCATCATAGGACAGCCCTCTCATCCCAGGAATCAATCTAGCGAACCTTCGTTGCACCGCCTCCAAGGCAAGTATATCCTTCCTTAGATAAGGAGACCAAAACTGTGCACAGTACTCCAGGTGTGGTCTCACCAAGGCCCTGTACAATTGTAGCAAGACTTCCTTACTCTTATGCTCCAACCCCCTTGCAATAAAGGCCAACGTGCCATTTGCTTTCCTTATTGCTAGCTGTACCTGCATGCCAGCTTCCTGTGTTTCTTGCACGAGGACACCCAAATCTCTCTGAACACCAACATTTGAAAGTTTCTCACCATTTAAAAAATATTCTGTTTTTCTATTCTTCCTACCAAAGTGAATAACCTCACATTTCCCTACATTATACTCCATCTGCCACCTTACTGCCCACTCACTTAATCTATCTATATCCCTTTGCAGACTCTTTGGCCGGAATTTTGCCGGCGCTCAGGGGGCGGGTTTAGAGGCGGGACATCCGGCAAAATCGCAAAGATTGACAGCAGGTTGGAAACCCGCTGTCAACCCGCCTCCAATCAATCTTCCCAGGTGTCGGGTCCCTGATTTGCGCATGAACCCGACACCTAGCGGCAGGAAGAAAATTATAGGTACAGGTTGTTAACAGGCAGTTAAGAGGTTTTTTCCAATTTTGACAGGTCTACTGCAGGCTTCCCGACGTCCGGACACCACGCCAGGGTAAGTGTGGCGTGTTGTGGGTCTACTGTAATGTTTCTTCATTGATGACAGCTGCAGAAGTGGTGTGAAGGATCCAATGGTACACTGGCGAGCTTCAGAGGTAAGAAAATGTTGGGAAATTCATTTTTAATGTATTTAGACTTTTCTGTAGGTAACAAGTATTGAAGTCATGATGCGGAGATGCCGGTGTTGGACTGGGGTAGACAAAAATGAGAAGTCGCACAACACCAGGTTATAGTCCAACAGTTTTATTTAAAATTACGAGCTTTCGGAGCTCTGCTCCTTCTTCAGGTACAGGTACAGTGAGGGAATACAAATCGATTACACAGTATATATATACAGAGAACAATGTGTCTGCAGAGATAACATCTGTTAGGGAGGCATTACATCAAAGACACCTCAGAGTACAGCTAAGACAATGAGGTGGGTCACAGGGGGTCCAACGTGTCAAATGTTGCCGTCTGCAGTTGAGCTTTTAACTTTTTTTTTGGTTAAAAAAAAAGTCAAAAGCTCAACTGCAGACGGCAACATTTGACACGTTGGACCCCCTGTGACCCACCTCATTGTCTTAGCTGTACTCTGAGGTGTCTTTGATGTAATGCCTTCCTAACAGATGTTATCTCTGCAGACAAATTGCTCTCTGTGTATATATACTGTGTAATCGATTTGTATTCCCTCACTGTACCTGTACCTGAAGAAGGAGCAGCGCTCCGAAAGCTCGTAATTTTAAATAAAACTGTTGGACTATAACCTGGTGTTGTGCGACTTCTCAAGTTTTGAAGTGTTTGTGTAGTCCCACCTCATTGGGAGAACCTCTCTTACCAGTGACAGATCACTTCTGTAACCTCACCTGCAGCTGCCATCTGTTCTAGCCTAAGGAGGGCGTCACTGGAGAGCTTGGGTGCAAGGGCTCACCTTTGTACAGTGATTGTCAGTGTTTGCAGCACTTCAATGCTGTCAAACACTGAAAAATCACCTGTCAAAAAAAATTATGCGTGGCCCCTTTAAGAAAACCAGCAGATGACACGTCATCAACTGACATCATCTGACACCGGCTTTCTCGTAATTGGCCGGCAAGCCCACAGTGCGAGCTTAACAAGGTCAATTGACGCAAAATAGCGTCTGTGCATCGGACGTCGTTGGAGGCGGGATCGGAACCCGGAAGGCAGTTGTCCCACCCCAATCCGTATTGAAAGGTAAAATCCAGCACTTTGTGTTCTCCTCACAGCTTACAGTCCCACCTAGCTTTATATCGTCAGCAAACTTGGATACATTACACTCGGTCCTTTCATCTAGGTCATTAATATAGATTGTAAATAGCTGAGGCCCCAACACTGATCCTTGTGGCACCCCACTAGTTACAGCCTGCGAACCTGAAAAAGATCCTTTTATCCCTACTCTCTGTTTTCTGTCCGTTAACCAATCCTCTATCCATGCTACTATATTACCCCCAACCCCATGAGCCTAATCTTGTGTAATAACCTTTTATGTGGCACCTTATCGAATGCCTTTTGGAAATCCAAATATACTACATCCACTGGTTCCCCTTTATCTACCCTGCTTGTTACATCCTCAAAAACTCTAATAAATTTGTCAAACACGATTTCTCTTTCATAAAACCATGTTGACTCTGCCTAATCATGTTATGATTTTCCAAGTGCCTTGATACCACTTCCTTAACAATGGATTTCAGCATTTTCCCAATGACTGATGTCAGGCTAACTGGCCTGTAGTTCCCTGTTTACTCTCTCCCTCCTTTCTTGAATAGCGGTGTTACATTTGCGACCTTCCAATCCGCTGGGACCGTTCTAGAATCTAGGGAATTTTGGAAGATCAAAAGCAATGCATCCACTATCTCTTCAGCCACCTCTTTTAGAACCCTAGGATGTAGGCCATCAGGTCCAGGGGATTTGTCGGCTTTTAGTCCCATTAGTTTCTCTGTTACTTTTTCTCTACTTATATTAATTATGTTAAGTTCCTCACCCTCATTAGACTCATGGTTCCCCACCATTTTTGGTATGTTTTTTGTGTCTTCTACTGTGAAGACAGATACAAAATATTTGTTTAATGTTTCTGCCATTTCCTTATTCCCCATAATAATTTCTCCTGTCTCAGCCTCTAAGGGACCAACGTTTACTTTTGCTACTCTCTTCCTTTTTACATACTTGTAGAAGCTCTTACAATCTGCTTTTATATTTCTTGCTAGTTTTCTCTCATTATATTTTCTCCCTTTTTATTGATTTTTTGCTCATCCTTTGCTGGTTTCTGAAACTCTCTCAATCCTCAAACTTACTACTAGAAGGGCCAGATCCATGAGGTAAGGGCCTTTGCAGCACTGCTTGTGAGCCTAGAGAAGCAAAAGTGTTTCCTCCAGGCCCAACAAGCTAACCTGTAAATTCTCCCACTCCACCATCTGCCTGCCCCCGCTGCACCCCCCCCCCCCCACCCCGGTGATCGGACCCTACCCAACAATCATCTGCTTCCCCAACCACCATCTTCCCCCACCCCCCACGATCGTACGCCCCCCGTCACCAGCTGCCCCCCACCCCCACGATCTGCCCCCCCGACCACCATCTTCCCCCACCCCCCGCGATCGGACGCCCCCCAACCAACATCTGACCCCTCCTGCGATCGGACCCCACCTGACGACCATCTGCTCCCCCGACCACCATCTTCCCCCACCCCCTGCGATCGGACACTCCCCTGGCCACCATCTGACCCTCCCTGCGATCAGACGCCCCAACCACCATCTGCTCCCCAATCACCATCTGCTCCCCAATCACCATCTGCTCCCCCAATCACCATCTGCTCCCCAATCACCATCTGCTCCTCCAACCACCATCTGCTCCCCCAATCACCATCTGCTCCCCCAATCACCATCTGCTCCCCCAATCACCATCTGCTCCCCCAATCACCATCTGCTCCCCCAATCACCATCTGCACCTCCAATCACCATCTGCTCCCCCAATCACCATCTGCTCCTCCAATCACCATCTGCTCCTCCAATCACCATCTGCTCCTCCAATCACCATCTGCTCCCCCAATCACCATCTGCACCTCCAATCACCATCTGCTCCCCCAATCACCATCTGCTCCCCCAATCACCATCTGCTCCCCAATCACCATCTGCTCCCCCAATCACCATCTGCTCCCCCAATCACCATCTGCTCCCCCAATCACCATCTGCTCCTCCAATCACCATCTGCTCCCCCAATCACCATCTGCTCCCCACGACCACCGCCTTCCCACACCCCTCGCGATCGGACACCCCCCGTCCACCAGCTGACCCCCGCCCCCATGATCGGACCCCCCGCAACCACCACCTTCCCACACCCCCCACTAATGATTGCCCCCCCCCGACCACCAGCTGCTCCCCGCCCCCGCGATCGGATGCCCCCCACCGACCACCATCTGACCCTCCCTGCGATCGGACGCCCTGACCACCATCTGCTCCCCCAATCACCATCTGCTCCCCCTGACCACCAGCTGCCCCACGCCCCCAGGATCGGAGCCCCCTCGACCACCATCTGCGTTGCCCCCGTGATCGAGTTCCTCTCACCACCACCACCTGCACCCACCATCTCTCCCACTAGGCCTACCTGCTCTCAGCTCGGCTCCGGCCTTGCGCTGCAGAATTTCCCACGTGGCAGGCAGGCTGTGGGCGGGAAACCTACAGAAAAAAATTAAAACCTTCCTTCCAGGTTTCTCGTCCCTAACTCCTCCACTCTGCACGGAATGTGCCTCGGAGGTAAGATCATGGCCATAGTCTCTGTTGTAATATAGGAAACGCAGCAGCCAATTTGCGCACAGCAAGATCCTACAAACAGCAATGTGATAATGCCCAGATAGCCTGTATTTAGGTGTTGGTTGAGGGATAAACATTGGCCAGGACACTGGGGAGAACTCCCTTGCTCTTCTTCGATATAGTGCCGTGGGATCTTTTATGTCCATCTGAGAGGGCAGATCGGTCCTCGGTTTAACGTCTCATCCGAAAACCGCACCTCCAACAGTGAAGCACTCCCTTAGTACTGCACTGGAGTGTCAGCCTACAACAAGAACAACTTGCATTTATATAGCACCCTTAACGTAGTAAAACGTCCCAAGGCATTTCACAGGAGCGTTATCAAACAAAATTTGACACTGAGCCACAGAAGGAAATATTAGGGCAGATGACTAAAAGCTTGGTCAAAGATGTAAGTTTTAAGGAATGTCTTAAAGGAGGATAGAGGTTGAGAGGCGGAGAGGTTTAGGGAAGGAATTCCAGAGCTTAGGGCCTCGGCAGCTGAAGGCATGGCCACCAATGGTTGAGCGATTATAATCAGGGATGCATAAGAGGGCAGAATTAGAGGAGCGCAGGTATTGCGGGGGATTGTAGGGCTGGAGGAGATTACAGAGATAAGGAGGGGTGAGGCCATGGAGGGATTTGAAAACAAGGATGAGAATTTTGAAATCGAGGCGTTGTTTAACTGGGAGCCAATGTAGGTCAGCGAGCACAGGGGTGATGGATGAACGAGACTTTGTGTGAGTTAGGATACGGGCAGCAGAGTTTTTGGTAAGCTTAAGTTTATGGAGGGTGGAAGATGGGAGGCTGGCTAGGAGAGTGTTGGAATAGTCAAGTCTAGAGGTAACAAAGGCCATGGATGAGGGTTCCAGCAGCAGATGAGCTGAGTTAGGGGTGGAGTCAGGCAATGTTACAGAGATGGAAATAGGCGGTCTTAGTAATGTGGTCAGATGCTTAATTCGAAGTCAAATACGACACCAAGGTTGCGAACAGTCTGCTTCAGCCTCAGACAGTTGCCAGGGAGAGGGATGGAGTCTATGGCTACGGAACAGAGTTTGTGGCAGGGACCGAAGACAATGGGGGCGATTTTCTGACGCTGGAGGAGGCGGGTTTGGAGTAGGGAAAGGCGGGAAAATTCGAATGACTGAGGTCGGGTCAGAAACCCGACTCCAACCCGCCTCTGTGGGATTTCGCCGGTGCTGGTTTTGGCGGTCGGGAAACGCTCCCGCCTCCAGCTGGCCATAGCGTTAATTAACTACTGCAAATGCTTGTTAAGGGCCTCTCTAATCCTATTTTGAGAGGCCCTCTTGAATTTACCATCATTTCGGCGTGCTTCACGCAACTTCTGAACCATGCCAGGTAATCCTGGTGGGTTAACTCGTGGGTGACCTCTTCACTGCTGCAGGTCTAACAAGAGCTCGTCCAATGCAGCAAGGCTTACTTGCAGGTGCCAGACCTTGGCTTTAAAAGGTCTCTGAGCACTTTTAGAAGGCCTTTCGAAGTCAGAGGTGCTACAGCTTGACTCCATCAACTGTGGGACCTCCTGAGAAGAACCTCACCCCGCTTACAATGAGCGCTTCCCCAGAGGAGGCATCTGCAAGCAGAATGGGAAACATTCATTTCCTTACACCTTGGACCTCAGATGAGGATGAGGATGAGGAGGAGGTGGAGGCTGAGGAGGAGGAGGAGGATCTGGAGGAGGAGGAACAGGAGGAGGAGCAGCAGGAGGAGGAGGAGGAGCAGGAGGAGGTCAGAGCGCCGGTGTTTCGACCAGCGGCAGTGGCAGCACGCAAGCACATGGCTGCCAGGGATTAACTTATCATGGCCAGATATGTATAGGTTGGCCAAGTTGGCACATGTCCTTGGCTCCATGCCAGGACTTCATTGACAATGGACATGACTCTCTGGCCTCCTTTCAGTCAGGCCACCAACCTGACAACGCAAGTGTGGCGTTGCCCGCAATGTGGAGCTGCCTGAGGCTAAGTAACAGATGGCATAACGCCAACATTTTGGCATCAAATCATGTTAATGCTTTCCAACAGGGATGGCGTTTCATCAATACACAGAAACAGTCTCCCAATCTACACACAGATCTGGAGGTTATATCCCTTGCCAGCTGCCCCCACACAGCCTTGGTTTCTTTGGCAGGCCTCTTCCTCCGAGATGAGTGGAAGAGGACCTCCATGCTAGTTCTCATCCCCTCAAACAACATTTGCAGCGCCTCATCCGAGAGCCTCGGGGAGGCCCTTGCCTTGGAATTGGATATTCGTATCTCAAAAGATGTTGGAGGTGGTGCAGGAGGAGCAGAAATTCTGTGGAATGAGCCAAGGGAGCAAGAAGCCATAAAATCAGACTGGAAAAGTGCTGTCAACAGAGGCGAGTTTCAGTCCCAAAACACTAATTGAGCAAGGGCATCCCACACCTCTGAAATCAAGTGGCCAATCATGGGAAAATCTCAATTTTTTGAAAACTATCAGTGGAGGCGAGTTTCTGACACACCCAAGCCGAAACCCGCCTCCATCTCGCCTCCAGTGAGAAAATCGCCCCCATAGGCTTCGGTCTTCCCAATATTTAATTGGATGAAATTTCTGCTCTTGCAGTACTGGATGTCTGACAAGCAGTCTGACAAGTTGAGAGAGGTGGTGGACGAGGTAGTGCACATCCCTGGAGTGGGACTTGAACCCACGACCTTCTAACTCGGAGGTGAGAGCGCTACCACTGAGCCACGGCTGACAACATCATTAGGAATTCCCACCTGCACCAACTGTCCTGCCACAAGAGGAAGGAATATCTCTGCTACAGGCCTTGGGTGCCTGAGCACCGGAGTGGGACCGGCTGACTGACAGGCAGCTGAAGAGGAGGACAGTTTTCTTTAATTAAATTTTGCAGGACTGGGAATGCAATTGACCAGCCCATGACAAATTGTACTCCTTTAGGGTGACCTTTAACACTCCTCTCACCCACCAGAGCAAGGCTGGATGCTTGCAACATGAGGATGTCTACTGCATTCAATTAGATTAAACCCAATGTGGGAGAGAAATAATGGGCCCGATTTTGCTGTTAAAGTAACGGTAACGCTAATGGCGAAATCTTTGAGGTGTTTTCCCAATGAGTCTACATGGGATAGATTGATAATATCAGACAAATTAGGCTGTCATAAATTACACCTTTAACAAATCATATTCTGATGATAGGCGTCTTTTCACATTAGCGATCTGCCCTCAGTGCACTGGTGGCTTCAGTTGGGAAACAATTTTTGAACGATAAGTTTTGTTGTACATTAGTTATTGATACAGCATCTGCTAAAGGTCACTGTATAATTGCTTACACACTGCGATCTTCCAATAGCTTCCTTAGGTCCTATAAACATATTCCGAACTCCTCAGCCCAGTTGTTCCAGTCCCATTTTGTCTGATTTTGAGTGGATCTAGTGTGGGTGGGGCAGTAAATGGGTCGGGGACCCGTTCCTGCAGTTATATATTGTTCATGCAAGTGCTCTGAGGCGTCACTCTGTAATTAGGAAATGGACTGCAGCAAAAATAGGCAGTGGGCCTACAGTTCCTGCTGTCTCCTCTCTGACTTCTCTCAACGGCCTAAGGTTCATGTCATCGGAGCCTGGTGACTTATCAACCCTCGGCTCTTCTATTTTCTTGGAACAAATCCCTTTCTACAGTTTCCTCCAAAATTGTTCCATATCCTCCTATCGTATACCTATGTTCTCACATCCACCATCATTTGTAAATAATGATGCAAAATATTTATTTAATACCTCAGCCATACATTCATCTTTCATAATTAGATTCCCTCCTTCATCCCTAAGTGGTTCAACCCTTTTTCTAACTATTCTTTTACATTTTAATAGCCCTCATTCTTTCCTTTTATATTACCTGTTAATTTTTTTCATATTTCCTTTTTGACCTTTTCACCTCCACACCACGCTTTCTATATTCCTCATGACTATCTTTAGTATTGCTAGCTCTAACTTTATCATAGGTCTTCCTTTTTAAGTTCCATGTTCAGTTTTAATCTATTTATACTTTGATACTCCTTTTTGCTTTAGAGGACTATATTTATTTTGAACTCTATAGGCTGAATTTTCCAAGCCCCGAGGAGGCGGGCATGGAGGCGGGACAGCCGGTAAACTCGGAGAAAGTGGGGGCGGATGGCAAAGCTGCCCCCACCCCGCCTCCATGCCCTTTGGCCAGGAGGCGGGAAGATGGGTGCAGCTTCGGGTCCCGTCTCCTGGAAGCGGGAAAGACATTTAATCCTTTTAACTGCCTGTTAACAGTTAGTTAACAGGCAGAAAAAAGGATTCGTGCCATTTTACCTTCACAGGTGAAGGTTTCCCGACCTCGGAGAACCCCGCCGGGTTGGAGGAGACGTGGAGGAGGTCTGCGGCGGTCGGAGGCACCTGGAAGTAAGATGTAAAGGTGAGTGATGGGTGCAAGTGTGGAGTGGTGAGTATGCAAGGTGAGTGATAAGTTTAAAAAAATGTTCACTTGTGTGGCGGATCGCCACCTAAAATGGGCATAATCCACTCTTCCGTCTAAGAACATAAGAACATAAGAAATAGGAGCAGGAGTAGGCCAATCGGCCCCTCGAGCCTGCTCCGCCATTCAATAAGATCATGGCTGATCTGATCCTAACCGCCAATCTACTATCACAGAACCATCTCCTGCATCTAACAGAATTGCACACATGAAATAGGAGCAGAATCAGGCTACACGGTCCCTGGGCCCGCTCCACTACCCACAGGGCCATGACCGATCCGAACCTAGACTCATGTCCAAATTCCTGCCCGCTCCCCGTAACCCTTAATGCCCTTTACTTCTAGGAAACTGTCTATTTCTGTTTTAAATTTATTTAATGATGTAGCTTCTACAGCTTTTTGTGGCAGCATATTCCATGGACCTACCACCCTCTGAGTGAAGTAGTTCCTCCTCATCTCAGTTTTGAAAGAGCAGCCCCTTATTCTAAGACTATGTCCCCTAGTTCTAGTCTCACCCGTCATCGGGAACATCCTCCCCGCATCCACCCGATCCAACCCCTTCACAATCTTATATGTTTCAATAAGATCGCCTCTCATTCTTCTGAACTCCAATGAGTAGAGTCCCAATCTACCCAACCTCTCCTCATATGACCACCCCCTCATCCCCGGGATTAACCGAGTGAACCTTTTTTGCACTGCCTCGAGAGCAAGGATGTCTTTCCTTAAGTAAGGACACCAAAACTGTATGCAGTATTCCAGGTGCGGTCTCACCAATACCTTGTACAACTGAAGCAATACCTCCCTATTTTTATATTCTATCCCCCTAGCAATGAAAGCCAACATTCCATTTATGTTTCTATGTTTCTATGTTTCTATTTGCCTTCTTAATCACTTGCTGCACCTGCATACTAACCTTTTGAGTTTCGTGCACCAGGACCCCCAGATCCCTTTGCACTTCAGTACTCTCCAGTTTCTTGCCATTAAGATAATAAATTGCTCTAGGATTTTTCCTGCCAAAGTGCATCACCTCACACTTTCCAGTGTTGTATTCCATCTGCCAAATCTCTGCCCACTTACTTAGCCTGTCTATGTCCCCTTGCAGGTTTTTTATGTCCTCCTCACTCACTACTTTCCCTCCCATCTTTGTATCATCTGCAAATTTTGATATGTTACACTTGGTCCCTTCCTCCAAATCATTAATATAGATTGTAAAGAGTTGGGGACCCAGCACTGACCCCTGTGGAACACCACTAGTTACTGATTGCCAGTCTGAGAATGAACCATTTATCCCAACTCTTTGCTTTCTGTTAGATAGCCAATCCTCTATCCATGCCAGAATATTACCCCCAATCCCGTGATTTTTTACCTTAAGCAATAATCTTTTATGTGGCACCTTGTCAAATGCCTTTTGGAAGTCTAAATACACTACATCCACTGGTTCCCCTTTATCCACTCTATATGTTACTTCCTCAAAGAACTCCAGCAAATTTGTCAAACATGACTTCCCCTTCGTAAAACCATGCTGACTTTGTCCTATTAAATTATGATTATCCAAATGTCCTGTTACTGTTTCCTTAATAATGGACTCCAAAATTTTACCTACCACAGATGTTAGGCTAACCGGTCTATAGTTACCAGCCTTCTGTCTACTGCCCTTTTTAAATAAGGGTGTTACATTAGCAGTTTTCCAGTCTGCCGGGACCTTAGCGGAATCCAGGGAGTTTTGAAAAATGATTACCAATGCATCTACAATCCCTACCGCCACTTCCTTCAAGACTCTAGGATGTAAGCCATCAGGTCCAGGTGATTTATTCGCCTTGAGTCCCATTATTTTACCGAGTACCACTTCCTTAGTGATTTTGATCGTGTTTAGCTCCTCTCCCCCTATAGCCCCCTGTTTGTCCAGTGTTAGGATATTCTTAGTGTCCTCTACTGTAAAGACTGATACAAAATATTCATTCAGTGTTTTTGCCATCTCCATATTTCCCACCATTAATTTCCCGGTTTCATCCTCTAAGGGACCAACGTTTACTTTAGCCACCCTTTTTCTTTTTATATAACTATAAAAACTCTTACTATCTGTTTTTATATTTTTTGCTAATTTACTTTCATAATCTATCTTCCCTTTCTTAATCAATCTTTTTGTTATTTTTTGCTGCCTTTTAAAGTTTTCCCAATCCTCTGTCCTCCCACTAGATTTCGCTACCTTATATGCCCTTGTTTTTAGTCGAATACTATCCTTAATTTCTTTACTTAGCCACGGATGACTGTCCTTTCTTTTACACCCTTTTCTTTTCAGTGGAATATATATTTTTTGGAAGTTGTAAAATAACACCTTGAATGTACACCACTGATCATGTGTCGTCTTACCCTTTAATCTATTTTCCCAATCCACTCTACTCAATTCCGCTCGCATACCTTCATAGTCTCCTTTATTCAAGCTTGACAAATTTCCAGCCCCTCCGCTTTAAGGCACATTACCTTTAAGGCAGAAGGGGGCGGGGCCTCAGGTTTTACCCAGAGAATTCTGGGAGTTTTTCCAGAGAATTCTGGGAGCAGTTCTCTCGCAGCAATTTTGTTATAGCATGCAGTAAATAAAAGTTTCTTGTTTTCCACACATGGATTCAGCCTCCATTCGTGTTTCGCGGCAGCCTCAACACTTACCTTGTTTTCTTCCTACAGCCTTTAGCCACGGTGGATCGGGAGACCCGACATCCTGCTTGTCAATTTCACAGACTGGCTGTTGGAACCTCCGTTCCAATAACCATGTGAAATTTACAAATTTGAACGGTTTGGTGAGTCCTCAACACAAGGACTCATCAAACTAAAGAGAATGTCAGTGTTTGACAGCTTCACAGAGCTGTCAAATGTTGACATTTCTTCTTTCAAGAAGACTTGACAGATAACACATCTGACGTTGACGTGATCGGTCAGTGACTTCCTCCCTAATTCTAACTCCAATTTTTGCAGCGTTGACTTTTATTCCTTTTCTTGGTTTTATCATTTTATTTTTTGATATCCCTTGTCCCTTCTACAACAGTGTTTTTATTTCACGGTCTCATAGCCTGTTTCTTTCTCTTTCTCCAATGATAGTATTTTCTCAGTATTTATTTCAAAAGCCTTCTATTTCCATTAAAACAGCTTTATTAATCCTATTGCTCATCTTCAATCTCAAACCTAGACTTTTCCCACCCACCTGCTATATTAGTTTAAATCCACCTTTACTGCCCTATTTACCCTGCCACAAGGACATTGGTGCTGTTCAGTTCAAGTTTAGGCTGTCCCTTTGGTATACCCTTCTCATATACCAGAGTTCACATCAATGCCCCAAGAATTGCACCCTTCACTCCTGCACCAGCCTGCACCCAAGTGTTTAACTTCCTAATTTTCTTTGACTTACCAGTCCAGCATGTGGCACAGAAAGCAATCCTGAGATTAACACCCTTGTGGATTTGTATTTCAATCCCCAAACTCCCTGTGCAAGACCTCAAACAGACTTCTATCTATGCCATTGATTCCAACATAGACCACACATTTTGCCTACTCTCCCTCCCTTCCCAGAGGTTATTCCACCCATTCATGATGTCCTTCACCTTGACATCAAGAGGCAACATATCATTTGGAACTTCAGATCACAAGTACAAAAAAGGCTATCTGCTCATTACTATGGATATGTCCTACTGTTACCACCTTCCTTTTCTTGAAGTCAACCTGCCTCTCACTCCATTGGTAAGTGCCAGCTTGGCTCAGTGGTAGCATTCTCCCCTCTGGTGTCAGAAGATCATGGATTCAAGACCCCCTCTAGGACTTGAGCACATAATCTAAGTTGACACTTCAGTGCAGTATTGAAGACATGTTGCTTTGTCAGAGTTAACTTATGTTGGATGAGATGTTAAATTGAGGTCGATTCTACCTGTTCAGTTGGACATCCCATAGTACATTTGAAGAAGAGATGGGGAATTCTCCTGGTGTCCTGGCCAACATGTATCCCTCAACCAACATCAACATCTCATTGCTATTTATGGGACCTGAATGTGTGCAAGTTTGTCTACACAACAGTGACTACACTACAAAAGTAATTCATTAGTTTTGAAGACGTTTGGGATGTTCTGAGGACATGAAAAGTGCTATATAAATGTATAGTTTTCTTTCTTTCTTGTTCCACGCTGGTGCAGTGTTGCTCAGGCCGACCCTCCCCCAAGTCACTGTTCACTTCTAACATATCCAACACTAAATATTCATTGGACAGTTACTATAATTTGCATATTAAAAAGAGGTAAACCACCTGAAACAGGCAGGCGTTTCAGCCCCCCAGCGTTAGCCCCGTGTCACAGCGGGTTGATAGTCGGAGTTAATGAGGCGGCAAGGCTAACAAAATGTCACTGTTTGGATAATGCCAATTTCGGCAGGCTTAAAATCGACCTCAGTGTCTCTGTCCATTTCCATTTTCCAAAAAAATGGCAAAGGAATTCTGATCAGCTTCCTTTTGTTTACATCTGTCTTTCTGATGATTGTTTGCAATGTTTCCATTCAAAATCACTGAAAGCTGCTGACATCTTTATGTGAGCTGTGTTGGGTGCATTATGGAGTCTGAATGTGAATTAACATTCACAATTAAAACTGAAGTGCTCGTGCTAACATTATAATTCTGCTATAATTAGTTAGGCACTCTCATTCCCTGGACCCTAGTGTTCCAAATCAGTGCAGCAAATTTTGAGATGCACATTGAATGGTTCAAACAAAATGTTCAAGAAAACAAAGACAGAAACACACAAAAATGACTATGAATTATTATTTGTAATTGTTACTTTTTAAGGCTACTAATCGGTGACCCTTATTCTTTAACATTATACGCTTTCTAGTGGTATTATACTCAGATCATTATTTGAGCTTTTGGCCTTTAACTGTTAATATTTATTGCACTGTATAATATAAGGATATGAATCATATGCCTTCTGTTTGTTCAGATAAAAGCTGCTTCATTGTTAAGGATTTATTTTCAAAATTAGTGTCTTAACATGAACTCTGAAATAAAGCATAGAGAAATTTGGGTAGCATTAGAACAGAGAGGAATTACATGATAGGATTCTACAGAAGCGTGGAATGGAGCTCATGTTAGTTTAGGGTTAACACTCCAGAGACTGGTAGAGAACAAGAGTGCATAAATTTACATAATTTATGGAAGTCACCATGAGTGTAAGATGAGTTCAGATGAGTGAGGTTTTCTAAGGTAATTATAGACTATAAGGAGTGGATCACATGTTGGCTGCGGCCCAGCACTCCAGAGATTGCAAGAGAACAAAATCACATAAGTTTATACAATCCCTACGTTATCCTGAGTGTAAGATGTGTTGAGGGAAGTGAGACTGTACCTATTTATTACATCCCAAATAATCCCAAATAAGTTTTCCTCACTCATCCATTAAAAGAAGGGGGCAGAAAACCTAAGTTTAATTGGAACAATGGCTACTCTTTAAATTAGGGGTATATTAGCATAAGAAATGTAAAGCCTAGATATTCTGATTGACATTATATGAATTTAAAATGAATGGGCTAACGCTGACATTAAATTAACACCCATTGGAAAATCTAGGTTGAAGTATGAAAAGAGTCCCATGTCCCATGTGTGTTATGGTATCTTGATTGTAGTCAGAGCTCTGGTGAGCAAAGTGAACCTTGTATGCTAATTAAGTTAAAATTAAAAATAAATCAAGGAGAGGAACTTACTAGATATAATATAAGTTAAAAAAATTATAATGAAGAAAATAATGAGACGAAAGATAGACAAATCTCCAAGACCTGATGGTTACCACCCCAGGATATTAAAAGAAGTTGAGGAAATTGTAGTCACGTACTTCCAAAACTCTGTTGATTCAGGAATTGTCCCCTTGGATTGGAAAATTACATTGAGTTACATCGAGTCTACAGCACAGAAACAGGTCATTTAGCCCAACTGGTCCATGGCAGCCTTTATGCACCACACAAGCCACCTCCCACTCTACTTCATCTAACCCTATCAGCATATCCTTCTATTCCTTTCTCCCTCATGTACTTATCTAACTTCCCCTTAAATGCAACTATGCTATTTGCCTCAACTACTTCTTATGGTAGCAAGTTCCACATTCTAACCACTCTCTGGGTAAAGAAGTTTCTCCTGAATTCCTTATTGGATTTATTAGTGACTATCTTATATTTATGACCCTTAGTTTTGGACTCCCCCACAAGTGGAAACATTTTCTCTACGTCTACTCTATCGAACCCTTTCATAATCTTATAGACCTCTATTAGGTCACCTCTCAGTCTTATTTTTTCCAGCCTGCTCAGCCTTTCCTGATAAGTATATCCTCTCAATTCTGGTATCATTTTGGGAATCTGTTTTGCACCTTCTTCAGTGCCTCTAGATTCTTTTTATGACATGGAGACCAGAACTGTGCAAAGCACTCTAAGTGAAATCCAACTAAGGTTGTCTACAAGTTTAACATAACGTCTCTGCTTTTCAATTCTATTCCTCTAGAAATGAACTCCAGTGCATTGTTTCCTTTTTTAACGGCCTTATTAACCTACGTCGCTGTTTTCAGTGATTTGTGTATCTGTACCCCAGATCCCTTTGCTCCTCTACCCCATTTAGACTCCTAGGGGGCAAAATTCCCCTTGTTTGCGCTTCCGGTGGGAGGCGCTAACCAGGTGCAAATGGCTTTTCCTCCGCCCACCCCGAGGCACTAACTGCGCCTCCCGCAAAATTCCGCGGGAAATTAGTGGTGGCGCTACCGGGTATCGCCCCGATCTTCTCCGCCCGGAGATCATAACGTCAGCTCTGGGCGCAGCGCCTCGGGAGAAAAATTCCCCTCGCGCCCCGCAGCAGTGCCGGGCGATGTTACCGACTGCTGCAGGGGTTGCAAACAGTGAGGCCGGTCACTCGCGGGGCACAACTTAAACGCGCGGTTGCTGGCCGACATGAACAAAATTGCCGATTTAAAAAAAATAAATTTCTGAGCACTGGACATGGGCTAAGTGCCGCGATCGGTCAGTCGGCACTCAGCCTGAGTGCCGCAATCGGTCACCCCGGTGCTCCAGCAGATGCCAAAAAAAAATGCAGCGCTCGCAGCGGGGAGCCCTTCCCTTTAATTGAGGGAAGAGCCCCGGCAATGTGGCAGTGCCACGCGTGGCCACTTGTGGCGCTGCTGAGCACTTCGCCCTGGATCGGGACAAATCCCCGCCTCTTGCGCTCCAAGAGGCAAGCGGAGCTTGATTTAGCGCTCCACTTCCCTCTTGGAGCAAAAAATGGGAATTCCTCAAATGTTTGAAAAGGTTAGTGCCTGGCGCTAACTTTTCAAACATTTTTGACTTAGCGCCCCAAAGGCCCTCTCGGGGAATTTCTCCCCCCTATTATCCAACCAGTATGCGGCCTCATTATTCTTCCTACCAAAATGCACCTGCTCACACGTATCTATATAGAAATTGATTTTCCAATTACACACTCATTTTGCAAGTTTAATAATGTCTTCTTGTATTTTGTTGCATTCTTCCTCAGTATTAACTATACACCCCAATTTGGTGTCATCTGCAAATTTTGAAATTGTATTTCCAATTCCCGAATCCAAATCATTATTGTAAATGGTGAACAACAGTGGCCACAGCACCGATCCCTGTGGAACAGCACTTCCCACCTCTTGCCAGTCTGAGTAGCAGATGCCAATGTCATTCTATTATTTAAGAAGGGTAAGAGAGATAAACTAGGAAATTATATGCCTATTAGTCTAACAGCTGTGGTGAGGAAATTACTGGGATCTGTTATTAGGGACAGAGTGACTGAGCACTTGGATAAACATGAACTGATCAGAGAGAGTGAGCATGGATTTGTAAAGGATAAGTCATGTCTAACGACCTAGTTGAACTGTTTGAGGAGATCACTAACATGGTAGATAAGGGAGTGTCTACGGATGTTATTTATATGGACTTCCAGAAGGCATTCAATAAGGTTCCACACAAGAGACTGTTAACAAAAATGAGAGCGCATGGAATTGGAGACAATTGGTTAGGAGGTAGGAGACAGAGAGGAGGGATAATGGGTATGTACTCAAATTGGCAGAATGTGACTAGTGGTGTCCCCTAGGGAACTTTACTGCTTTTCACTATATTTATAAATGACCTAGATGAAAGACTAGAGAGCCGTATATCCAAGTTTGTTGGTGACACCAAATAAAGTGGCATAGTAAATAACATAGATGGGACCAGATAGTTGCAAAAGGTAATTGATTAAGTGAGTGTACAAAACTGTGGCAGATGGAGCTTAATGTAAGGAAGTGTGAGGTCATCCACTTTGGACCTAAGAAAGATAGATCAGAGTACATTCTAAATGGTGAGAAACCCGATCTGTGGAGGAGCGGAGAGATTTAGGGGTCCATGTACAGAAATCACTAAAAGCTAGTGGACAGGTACAAAAAAATTTAAAAGGCTAATGGAATGTTGCCCTTTATTTCAAGGGGGCTGGATTACAAAGGGGTGGAAGTTATGTTACAGTAATAAAGCTCTGGTTAGACCCCATCTGGAGTACTGTATTCAGTTCTGGGCACCGCACCTCAGGAAGGATATATTGATCTTGGAAGAGGTACAACATAGGATTAAATTATGAGGACAGGTTGCATAGACTAGGCTTGTATACCCTTGAGTATAGAAGATTAACGGGTGATCTAATTGAGGTTTTTAAGTTGATTAATGGATTTGATAGGGTAGATAGAGAGAAAAACTATTTCCTATGGTGGGGGAGTCCAGAACAAGGGGGGCATAACCTTAAAATTAGAGCTAGGCTGTTCAGGGGTGATGTCCGGAAGCACATTTTCACACAAAGGGTAGTGGAAATCTGGAACTCTCTTCTACCAAAAAGCTGTTGCGGCTGAGGGTCAATTGAAAATTTCAAAACTGAGATTTTATAGATTTTAGTTAGCAAGAGTTGTGGAACCAATGCAAGTAAATGGAGTTAACATACAGATCAACCATGGTCTAATAGAATGGTGGAACAGGCTCGAGTGACTGAATGGCCTACTCCTGTTCCTATGTTTCTAAGTTATTGAAAGAATGGATTGATAAATAGAGTTGAACTCGAGGAGATCAGTGAGTTGGAATGGTTAGAGTAATGATCGGGAAAAAAAGTAACGGAATTTCTAAACTACACTCTTTATGGATAAAGTTCCCCCACCAGCAGTGTGAAGTCACAAAAATGACCTGTAGAAAGTACAAAGCTTCCAATTTCTGTATAAATAAAATACATAGCCGAATCTGTGGCTCAATGTTAATACCACCTAGTACAACTAGCACATGCTTCCATTCTGGTGAGAATATTGTGGCCTAGAAATTCCTTTGCCCCTGAAAACGGGCGCAGGGATCGCGATACGATAGGAACTTGTGCCCAATCAGAGGACTGCAGACAGCTGCCTGCTCATTTCCATGATTGTAGCATTCAGCCCAGCGGTGAACATGCTGCTGAGAGGCTGAATGCTCAGCAGGGGGCCCAAGTGCGTGCGAGGCTAGCACCAATTAAAGCTAGCCTGCACTACTTAAAGGCAGCCTGCACCTCTTAAAGTGGAGGTTCATTCTGCCTGCAGCAGCTCATTCAACTGGCTGAGGAAGACAGCGCAAAAAATCAATTCATGATGGCACCACAGTGGGGAGAGCGTGTACCAAGGTTCTCAGATGCAGCACTGGAGGCTTTGATGGGAGGTCAATAGGAGGTCCTCTTTTCACAGGGACCTCCAGGAAACAGACCAAAGTGCAATTCTCAATCATCAACAAAGTGATGGAAGGTGTCGTCGGCAGTGCTATCAAGCAGCACTTACTCACCAATAACCAGCTCACCGATATTCAGTTTGGGTTCCGCCAGGACCACTCGGCTCCAGATCTCATTACAGCCTTGGTCCAAACATGGACAAAGGAGCTGAATTCCAGAAGTGAGGTGAGAGTGACTGCCCTTGACATCAAGGCAGCATTTGACCGAGTGTGGCATCAAGGAACCCTAGTAAAATTGAAATCAATGGGAATCGGGGGGAAAAACTCTCCACTGGCTGGAGTCATACCTAGCAGAAACAAAGATGGTTGTGGTTGTTGGAGGCCCATCATCTCAGCCCCAGGCCATTGCTGCAGGAGTTCCTCAGGGCAGAGTCCTAAGCCCAACCATCTTCAGTTGCTTCATCAATGACCTTCCCTCCATCATAAGGTCAGAAGTGGGGTTGTTTGCTGATGATTGCACAGTGTTCAGTTCCATTCACAACTCCTCAGATAATGAAGTAGTCCATGCCTGCATGATGCAAGACCTGGATGACAATCAGGCTTGGGCTGATAAGTGGCAAGTAACATTTGCGCCACACAAGTGCCAGGCAATGACTATCTCCAACAAGCGAGAGTCTAACCACCACCTCTTGACATTCAACGGCATTACCATCGCTGAATCCCCCACCATCAACATCCTGGGGTCACCATTGACCAGAAACTTAACTGGACCAGCCAAATAAATACTGTGGCTACAAGAGCAGGTCAGAGACTGGGTATTCTGCTGCAAGTGTCTCACCTCCTGACTCCCCAAAACCTTTCCACCATCTACAAGACACAAGTCAGGAGTGTGATGGAATGAGTGCAGCTCCAACAACACTCAAGAAGCTCGACACCATCCAGTACAAAGCAGCCCGCTTGATTGCACTCTATCCATCACCTTAAACATTCACTCCCTCCACCACCGATGCACCGTGGCTGTAGTGTGTACCATCTATAAGATGCACTGCAGCAGCTCCCCAAGCCTTCTTTGACAGCACCTCCCGAACCCGTGACCTCTACCACCTAGAAGGACAAGAGCAGCAGATGCATGGGAACACCATCACCTGCAAGTTCCCCTCCAAGTCACACACCATCCTGACTTGGAAATATATCGCTATTCCTTCATCGTCACTAGGTCAAAGTCCTGGAACTCCCTCCCTAATAGCACTGTGTGAGTACCTTCAGCACATGGACTGCAGCGGTTCAAGAAGGCGGCTCACAACCTCCTTCTCAATGGCAATTAGAAATGGGGAAGAAATGCTGGCCTTGCGAGCGACGCCCACATCCCAGACAGCCACTGTGGTGAATGCCAGCAGTGTTACTCTGAGGACTTGTACGCAGTGCAGGAAGAAGTTGAATGACCTCACATGAGTGATCAAGGTCAGTGAATTCATCTTCAAGTACCATATCCCACCATCTGCACCAATAGCCTCAATGCACCACACCCCCATTACTCACCTATCAACAATCTCTACCAAAGATTCATACCCCACATTCATAGCTTCACCTCAGCCTCACACACTTACATCTGTTGCAAGACTCACACCCACATCTCACAGCTTGCACAAACTGTCAGCCATTCAATCATGACAGGCACATCACCCAAACACATTGCACCACACTCACTGACACACTTCCCTTTCTCTTGAAGGAAAAGGTGGCACATAACCATGACCAGCAGCACCTAACCAGTGGGGGACAGGCTCACCTGCATCACCTGACCCTCTGTGAGGAGACGGTGTTGGCCATTCTTGGGAGGGGCATGGCTGAGCCCCTGGACAGCGGCGAGGCTGAAAGAGTACAAGATGCCGGTATCCTCATAGGTTATCCTCCTTTTCACATCCCACTTCCCCCTCATCCCGCAATCTCTTCTGATTTA
The DNA here is from genome assembly GCA_030390025.1 of Squalus acanthias. NCBI lineage: Eukaryota > Metazoa > Chordata > Chondrichthyes > Squaliformes > Squalidae > Squalus > Squalus acanthias. The sequence goes on along the minus strand of CM059433.1, from coordinate 23,618,105 downwards.
CAATCTGCACATGATGTAAGCATGCATGTCTTGCTTTCCTCCACTCCCCTCACCACAATCCTACCCTTGTGCCTTTCTCATTTCAGAGACCCAAGAAATCCAACTTGCCCAGCCAGTGGTGCAAGAAGAAGAGGGAGAGGAGATTGATGATGAAGAAGAAACATTGCCGCTCGATCTGACAGTCACAGGCACCAGCTCAGATACTGGCATTGCGCGGAGTTTAAGAGGGTAGCTTAGAGGCAGGATCGGCACGTGGTGAGTCACCGGGCATGAGTGCGCTACAGCCAGGGCAGGAGGAAAGGGTAGCGCAGGTACCAGCTCCCCAGAGGGCGAGGTCGCACGCGAGTTCTGCTGCAGAGGACTTAGATGAGGACTTCGATGGAGCGGCCTACAGAAAAACACTGATGGGTATGCATAACGAAATGCTTGGTGCATTGGCAGGCCTTCCAGAAAGCCTGAGTGCAATGTCAAAGAGCATGGAGGAGTCCGGAACCAATCTTGCACAGAGCTTTGTGCAGAGCTTGGAGTCCATCTTTTCCAGCATGGAAGGGGTGGGCAGATCCACTGGCACACTTGTGGACCCAACCATGATGCAGCGTCTGATGGCTGATGTCTTAGCTTCCATTGCAGCACAAGCAGAAGCCACCCAACGTCTGAGTGCTGCAGTGGAAGCTCAGACTTCTGTCATGCAAGGTCAGTCTACTCTCATGCGGGCTCAGACTGCTGCCATCATGGCTGAGGTTACCAGTGTGGAAAGGGGCTTGCAGGATGTCACAGCAGTCCAGCAGTCTGTCCTCCAACAGATGGGTAGGAATCCTGAGACGCCGCCCTGTGTGAGTGCCAGTGGCTCTGTGGAACACGAACCTGCTGTCCTGTGTCAGGATGACAGCATTCGTCCTCCCACCACTGCCACTACGCCAGTGCCCTTGCTGTTGCCAGTCAGCCAACCAGCCGAGACTACTGCCGGACATGCTGAGGTGGTGCAGTCCGAAGCCGGGTCTTCTAGGCCAAGAGCTGCTCAAAGTTGTCCTCCAAGGCCATCTGCAGTCTCCCCCACTGAAAGTCAGCAGCCTCCCACCAACCATGCTGCAGCCACTGGGGTAGCACTTTGTAAGAGCACTAGGACAGGCAAAGGCACACTGATGACAAGCAATAAGGGAATATACAAGGGTGATTAGTTGACTTTGTTAGATTATAATGGATGGATTGATGGATAAAGTTGGATTGGAATGTTTCTTTTGTGGTGGCTTTTATTTCAGCATTGTGGCCAACAGGATGGTGTGATAGTCAGTAACAGAGGGAAGGTAAGGTGTGGGACATTGTTGAATGTTGGATTGGGGTTGCGTTCACTCTTACCACAGTCAGATGAGTCGATCATGGACAGCCCAAGCAGAAAGGGGCTGTCTGGTTGCTTCCTCCCTTCTGGTTCCTCCTCTTCCTCTTCCGCTTCCTCATCCTCCTCTTCCTCTTCCGCTTCCTCATCCTCCTCTTCCACTTCCGCTTCCTCATCCTTCTTTTCCTCCTCCTCCTCCTCAGCTGGTTGCCTTATGACTGGTGGCAAGGGCCCTCATGATGGCGAGGTTGTGGAGCATGTAGCAGACCATGAATCTTGAGACACGTTCTGGTGAGTATGGCAGGGCCTCCTCCTGAGCGGTCCAGGCAGCAGAAGCGTTGTTTAAGGATGCCAGTGGTCAACTCTATCAGATTCCGTGTGGCAGCATGGCTCTCATTGTACGCATGCTGCCCACATGTGGATGGGTTGCGGAGTGGGATCATGAGCCAGGTGGTCAGCGGATAGCCCTAGTCAGCCAGTAGTCACCCTCTGGTTTATCGTAGTGGTACAAAGACTGAGGGAACAGTGGACTGGCACAGAATAAAAGTATCATTACTGCTGCCAGGATTCACGATCATGATGTGCTGAGCATGGTCATACACCAACTGCACATTCAGCGAGTGAAAACCTTTGCGGTTGCGGTACATCTCAGTATTTAGATGCGGTGCCTGCAAAGCCACGTGTGTGTAGTCAATGGCGCCGTGAACCATGGGAAAGCCCGCAATCCTGGCAAAACCACGTGCGTGCTCCGCCTGCTTCTCTCTGGTCAGAGAGAAGACAATGAAGTCCCCTCTCCTGGCATAAAGAGCGTCTGTCACCTGTCTTATGCAGCAGTGGACGGCGAACTCGGAGATGTTACAGATGTTGCCTGCTTCAGCCTGGAAGGATCCCGAAGCGAGGAAATTCAGGGCCACGGTCACCTTCACAGTCACTGGCAGTGCTGTCCTTGCCCTGGTGTGAGGCTGCAAGTGGAGGCAGAGTTCTGTGAGCACCTCCTTCATAAAGCGCAGACGCCTCACACACTGCTCCTGGCTCAGTTTGAGGTAAGAGAATTGCTCTTACTTACAGCGTTGAGGATGAAAATGGCAGCTCTGGTGTCATGTAGAATTCGCAAAATTATCACGATTTTATAAATAAGAAGGAGACACATAGTTTCGTACCAACGGTTTTATTTCAGCAGAATGCTGTCAGGTTTTCAAAGTGGACACAAGCAGCCTGTAAAATGGCCACCACGCCTCGTGGCAGAACGTTCCAGACCTTTCAATAAGCAGACAAGATGGCGTTCCAATAAACATTTGTGCGAGATCGGACAAGACTCAGCACATTTGAGATAATTCACAAGACATAATGGGTTTGCATTTTACACATAAATACTGGAATCGGTCTCCCAGGTGCGAATAAGGGCTATTGTACCAAGCGATCAAGAACCCATCCAAAGACATTAATATGCAAAATCCCCACGACTCTACGATGAGAGAGCCGTTTGCGGGTAGTTACAGAAACATTTGGAAGCCCCAAAACCCCTCCAGGGAGAATACTGACCGGTTACACAATGGGAGAAGTATTAACGGGTACTCAGACAGTTACAAGTATCACCGAAACCCATTAAACGGAGATCACCCTATACAAGAAGTTTGAGCGCCAAAACCCTGACAAAAGAAAGACATTAAGATTGGGCGGGAAAAGAGGAATTACAGCACTATAACTGTAAGGTACAACCGTCCATCTGTCTCTTGACTCGTGGATCTTGACTCTTGCTGCTCGACTTGCTGAAAGACTATTGAACTTTCTGATCCGCCAGGATCAACCTCGTGGCTTGCCGCGAAGATCTGTGTGGAACTGGGCTGTGAAGCCTTGAAACGGGCACACCATCCCGAGAAGTCGGTAAACGGTGTTGGAACCGAAGGCCCGAGATGAGATGAGATGAGATGAGATGAGATGAGAAGAGAAGAAGACGACAATACGTATCGCCATGGTCAGTAAGCTCCGACCGCGCTTGCAAGTCGAATAAACACTTTTCCTTGCCCAGGAAGACCATTTTTTGAATTTTACAAACTGGTGAGGGCACAGGAAGACTCTTCTTCGAGTAGTATCGGAACTCCGAGGACAACACAGATCTTCATGACAGCAGACGGTCCAGCCTGCTAGCCGGAGCAGAAACGAGTAAACAAGTGGGGTACAGAGACCCCTGATCAACACGTGGGTGGTCAGGTGCTGCGGTAAAAACATCCGAGCAGAGTTTTCGGAATTCTCCGAGTTATCACGAGTGGTGAGCATGAGTCTCGATCCTACAAATCTAGTTTAGAACAGGTATTGATAGGGGAGGGTTTAAGTTTTAAGGATAATTGTATTGTGTGCCCCCTTTTTCGATGTGTCGTGCGCTCCTCGTTTCCCTAAAATTAGCTACATAACCGCGTGTAAGATTGTACTGTCATTAATCTGTGCTTATGACATGTATTTCGTAATCTTGAATAATATGCAATAAAGATTTTCCATTTCGCACTATTCAACCGGGTCTACCTGAGTTTTCTCTTCATTATTGCTCTCGCACCTAAGTCCAGTGTCAGAACCGTAAGGGCGAGTGGGTCGAACCACTCACAGGTGTCTAGTGCTACCAGGCTGGCTGGAGACCAGAACAGGCAACAAGGCCTAACCTCGCACTAGCACCCAGGCTAAGCACAGAGCCACAGGCGTGTCACCCCTTACAGAAAATGGCGACCGCGGCAGGACATTGGCAGCGAGAGAATAATGTGTTAGACCCTGGTATGAATGGGCGAAATGTCATGGAAGAGAGAATAGCAGATTATGGGGGAAAAATTCAGCTGCTTGCGCCTCCCGTTAGCGCCTTAAGAGGGCGCTAATGGGGCGTAAAGCAGCTAACGCCCGGGCGCAGCGCCGCCCACGCCTCCCGTAAAATTCAGCGGGAGGTTAGCGGTGGCGCCAGCCGGTAGCGCCCTGTGGCGCTGCGCCGCCGGCGATGACGTCATCGCCGTGCGCAGCACCCCGCTCGCGCTCCAGCCGCGATCTTCAGTCGCGCCCCCTGATTTACCGCCAGACGCTATGTCCGACGGGTTCAGGGAGGCGTACGTGCAGCCGGGGCGGCGATATTTAAAGGGGAGGTGGCAGGCGGCCATTTTTGTTGCTGGCCGCCTGCCAGCACCTGCCCCCGTTGCTGTCTCCGGCCCCCGTGAAGCCCCCCCACCGTGAAGTGCCGGCTGCGCTCCAAGAGCCCAGCACTTCTCTTGAGTGCCGGGCTCTTTTGCCGGCACTCCCGATCCCTGGGGGCCCAGCTGGGCCCCGGTTCGCGCTGTGCAGGGTCCCTCCCCTTTAAGAAGGGGAGGAAGGCCTGCAATACCGCGGCGCGACGTGCCGCAGCGCCTGGCGCTGCGGCATGTAGCGCCAGGATATTCCCTCGCAGCGCCCCAAGAGGGATGCGGGGTGCTTCCAGTGGCGCCCCGCTTCCCTCTTGCGGCGCAACCACTGAAGTTCCGGCGCGGGGCCGCTAATTTTTTCGGGGCGCTAAAAGTCGCGCCCTGGCGAGGTTAGCTCCCCAAATGGGGCGCGACTCAATTTTTACCCCTATGTGTTTGGAAAGGTGAATTTGACTAAGAAATGGATAAGTGACCTGCTGGTGGATAAGCGTCCACTGGAGGCAGCCGAGAGGTGGACAGATAGCAAGGAACATAAAAAAACAGTGGAGAAAGTGGTCTGGCTGATGTGCTATAAAAGACAAGTCCAAATTTCGGACCAAGTCATCTTAGCGCAGGCAGCTCAGATCAAGAGTTTAGAGGTGGAAATGGACGAGAAGGTCGCGGGGGGGCAGCAGCTCATCACGACTTTAAATGCGTTGCATCAAGAACGCCAGTTAGTCGCCAACCACCATGAAGCAAAAATAGATTACCTCGAGTGCCAGGTCACTGAGGCAAAGTTAAGTGAGGGTAGATTAAAGGAACGATGTGCCCGCCTAGCTGCCCAAATAAAAGCCCAGGAAGAGAGCTTAACGGGGGTTAGGGCGGCATATAAGATGGCCCTCGAGGATAAATTTCAGGGGGCCGATCACAGTGTCTGCCAAAAGGAGATAGGGAACCTTAAAAAGGCCTTGAACAAAGCGCACGGCATGGTGTGCCTTATCAGCCCGTCAGCACACCAGCCGCTAGTGGATGAGGGATTTCAGAAATCCCCACCGAACAAAGCAGAGGAAGTATTAGCCACTATGCCCTCCGCGCCACCCAGCTATTCGGCAACCTGGGTGAGGGAGGAAGTGGTAGAAGTAAAGAAAGAGCCCACTGAGGTAGAAGTGAAGCCGGGATCGTTGTGTCCGGTCACGGGTATCAAAAGGGGCCCGAACAGAGACGGTGGGGCAGAGGGGGATCTCCTCAACCAGCTTGTGTTGCCTCACAGCTCACACCAGCTGAGGGTTATGATCAGTCACGTACGGAAGCTGGCCGAGTCAGACGACCCTTCCGTACATTTCAGGGAGGTAGAGCAAACCGCAGCCATTAACGGCTGCGACGATGGGGAAAAAGCAAAAATGCTGTTGTTCTCATTAGACAGCTCGATCCTTCAGTGTCTCTCAGACGAGAGCAAGAGGGGAAATAATACCTATGGGGAGTTAAGAGATGAGGTCCTAGAAGTGTTGGGAGCGGACGATGAAGGTCCGTTCATTAGATTGGGACAAACAGTGCAGATGGAGGGAGAACCCCCGAAGGTTTTCGCCGACAGGCTGTAGCCAGTATACCAGCGTAGCTGCCCAGGTGCGCCAGAGCGCGCCGAGTTGGACGGCGTCGGTTTAACTCATTGGCTCAGGTGTATAGTAGCCAACAGTTTGCCAGCCGTCAGGGAGCAGGCAAAAGCGTAGTTTGATCCCACTGACCCCGCCACTACAGAGGAGTCGGTCCTAAATCGACTCACGGTAGGGTACCGTAATACCAGGGGTATGGGAGCACGTCCCCTTAAGGGAAAGGTGCATGAGGTACGACCCGCAGCCCCGGCTCAAAAGGAGTGGCATCAGGAGGGTAACCGCGCCCCGCAGGCCAGCAATGCTTGTTACGGGTGTGGGAAGACAGGGCACTGGCGCAAGAACTGCAGGAACCCTTGGAAGGATTCCAGGGATAAAAATCCCGCAGCCCGAGCCCAAGCGCCTGTCTCTGATAGGGGAGCTAGTGCACCCATCCATCCCGACGCGATCGAATCAGTGTTGGGAGCCATGCGCAACCTCATGAGTGCGCATGGAAGGGTGGCGGTTGCTACCGGCCCCGCAGGTGCCACAGCCCCGTCCAATAGTACCCAATGACTAGAGCCCGCACAGCCCGTCTACCTGTGTCCACTCAGCTATGATGCGTGGAAGCGACCCCTGGTGGAGATGGAGGTAGAGCAACAGAAGGGTAGTTATTTGTTGGACACGGGAGCTTCATGCACCGTGATTCATACAGATAGCCCTTTTGACTCACCGCTATCTACCAAGGTCCCATTCACATTAGCGGGGTTCACGGGAAAAGAGCAGGCTGGCGCGTTCTCCCTTCCGCTATCCATTCATTTAGGAGCACTCCACACCACGTGGAAGTGCATACTGATGAAATGGCAAGAGGGGGGTGGGAGGGGCATCCTCGGGTCCGATCTCCTATCGGGGCACGGGATCCTCGTGGACCTCAGGAATCACTGTCTCTGGGGGACTAAGGGTGAAGAAGGCGAGGTAGTGGTAATTCCGGGGGAGGAAGGAACAGGGGCCCTGTGTACCATGAAGCCATCCGGAGGCTACGACCTCGGGCTTATGGTCGCGGATGTCCCAACGGACATGCAAACGTACGTGTCAGATAATATGCACGCGTTTGCAACCCACAAGCACGATTGTGGGAGGGTTACCGGGTTTGAGGTCAGCGTAGATGGGGACCCCATGACCCGGCCCCAAAAGCAGTATAACTTCCCCAAAGAAGCAGAACCCGATATGGAGACAGCAATGTCCTCCTTGGTGCAGCAGGGCGTGTTGAGGCCGATAGCCACACACGTGAACTCCCCATTATGGCCGGTTAGGAAACCGGATAATTCGTGGAGGGCCACGGTGGACTACAGAGTCCTTAACAGTAACATTCCCGCCTGCGCGCCCACGGTAGCAGCAGTCGCTGACCTAATAGGGAGTATCCCAGCGTCCGCGACCACGTTCACGGTGCTGGATATCTCGAACGGTTTTTGGTCCATCCCGCTGCGGCGAGAGGACCAGTACAAGTTTGCCTTTACTTTCAAAGGACAACAGTACACATGGAACTGTCTGCCACAGGGTTTCCACAACAGCCCCAGTATTTTCCATCAGTGTATGGCAGGAAGTTTAAAGGAGTTTAGTCAGCCCAATCAGATAGTGCAGTACGTGGATGATTTGCTCCTATTTACGGATTCAAGGGAGGAGCATGGACCACTGCTGGCCGAGTTATTGGAGCTGCTAGCGAGAAAGGGTTTTAAAGTGAACCCTAAGAAAGCACGTATCGGTCAGCAGGAAGTAAAATTCCTGGGGCTGACCATTCGCGCTGGGGAAAGAGCCATAGATAAGGCTAGGAGGGAGTCGGTGCAAGAGTTACCGATTCCCAACACCATAAGGGGTGTGAGGTCCTTCTTGGGACTGACCGGTTACTGCAGGGATTTTATCGAAGACTATGCGGCCACAGCGGCGCCGCTGCTCCGACTCCTCCATAAGGGAGTGGAGTGGTCTTGGGACGAGGGCTGCCAGGCAGCCTTCGAGAAGTTAAAAAGGGATTTGCAGACCGCGCCAGCTTTAGGGGCCATAGATGGGGGGAAGGAGTTTTTCCTGGAGGTAGCTGCCAGCGGGGACAGCTTGAGCGCTGTGCTGCTCCAAGAGCGTCACGGCAAGCTGAGGCCGGTTGTCTATTCATCCAGGGTGTTAACGGATGTGGAGAGAAGTTTCTCCAATTGCGAAAGGCACCTTTTAGCCACGCATTGGGCTGTGAAAAGATCAGCGATCTTCACAGGGCTCTCTCCCATCACTTTCCTCACCCATCACACACCAACTAAGATGCTTCTAGATGGGAGGATTAAAGATGGGACCGTAAGCAGCGTGCGTATTGCGCGCTGGACCCTTCTTCTTTCCCAGATGGATCTTAGAGTTAAAGGTCTTTGCGAGCCCAGGCTTGCGGCCAATTTGGTATACCCCGGTACAGCCCACCAGTGTTCGGTGGAAGGGGTGTGGGAAGTCAACATAGGTTTGCGGGCTGGGATACATCCCACTGGGCGCGAGATTTATGTTGATGGTTCCAGCACAGTGTCCGCTGGCGAACGACTCACAGGGTGCGGAGTTTATGACCCTGCGGCAAACCTTGCCCTGGCGATTAAGCTCCCCAGCACCATGAGCGCGCAGCAGGCTGAGCTGTCTGCAGTGGTGTACGTCGTTACCCACCCAGAAATTTTCCCAACCCCATACACGATTTGCTCGGACAGTATGTTCACATGCAATTCGTGTACGGAATACCTGGCCATTTGGTCCCGCCGTGGATACACCTCCGCGGACGGGCGACCTTTAACGGTGAAGCCCTTGCTGGAAAAGATCCTAGCAGCAGTAGGGGAGGAAGGGGAGATTTTCATCCATAAGGTGAAGGCTCACTCCTCCACAGAGCCCCGTGGGGAGGGCAACCAGCAGGTGGATGCGCTAGCCAGGGAGGGTGCCCGCAACGGCATTTTCTAGGACCCCTATGGGCCCAGACCCATGGCAGCGATCCAAGGCAGGGACAGGAATCCCGGGAACACCAGGGTAGCATTGCCCCTAGACCTTAAGACCGTCCAGAACCAGGATCCCGCCCTAAAAGCAGTCCTCAGAACCCTTGCTGAGGGGAAGCAGGTAGAGGGTCCGTACAGTACGGCAACCCTCTCCGTTAAGGAAGGCATGCTGTTCCGCGAAGAGCAGTGGGTTGTGCCACAGCAGCACAGGAGGGAATTCCTCCAGTTGGCTCACGAGGGACCGGGGGCAGGGCACCCCGGGCCCGAGGTTACCTGGCAACGGGTAGTGCAAGCGGGATGGTGGCCGGGGCTCAGGGAGCAGGTCCGCGAGTTCTGTGCAAGCTGTCTCGTGTGCGCTGCAAACAACCAAGACCCCCAGAAAAGGAAAGTGCCCATGGGGCACATCAGGAGGGTAGAGGGACCATGGCAGTCGATACAGATCGACTATATAGGGCCCCTGCCCACCACCCAGGGAGGCTATAAATACTGCCTCGTCTTGGTGGATGTGTTTTCCAAATGGGTGGAAGCCTTCCCCTGTAGAACAGCTACGGCACTGGGTACTGTAAAAATCTTGGTCCGGGAGGTGTTCTCGCGGTGGGGACTCCCCGTTTTGTGGAGTCAGACCAAGGGAGTCATTTCACCGGCCAGGTGATGCAGAACACCCTCATGCTTTTGGGCATTGAAGGGAAATGGCACGTAGCGCACAATCCCCAGTCATCCGGGATTGTTGAACGCATGAACCGGACCCTGAAGGAGAAATTGAGGAAAGAGACTAAGAACTCGCCCCAAAAATGGGCGGAGGTTCTGCCTTTAGTCCTCATGGGGGTCCGGGCCAGTCAGTCGAAAAGTACGGGGTATTCCCCGCACGAGGTGATGACTGGGAGGATCATGCGAACCCCCACCCATGTGCTAGCGCCGGTGCTCACTGAGGGTCAGCTCCAAGAGATAAGCAGGGACAAGTTCGTCCAGACCCTCTTGGAGCGCCTGAAGCAGGTTTATGAGCAGGCGGCTGGGAACATGGGAAGGCAGCATCAGGGCAATCGCCTGTTGCTGGAACCCCGCTAAAAGCGGGAGTGGGAAGTAGGAGACCAGGTCATGGTCAGAAACTACGACAGAGTAGGGAGTCTGGAACCACTGTATATGGGACCCTACAACATTGTAGATAAGGCGAGTCCCATGGTATACGCCGTAAAGGTACCTCGGCGCACTAAGTGGTTCCACGTAAATCAGTGCAAACTGTATAAGCCAGGTGCACAAGGGCCAACCACAGGGGCCAAACCTGCGAGTGGGGACTCGCAGCCCCAGGTAGGGCCACAGGGCACACAGGCAGGCAAAGCAGCTTGCATCAGGGGAGAGGACATCCTAGAAAAATGTGAGATATTTTATTGGGGTTGGGAGTCAGATGAGGAAGAGTTCGAGGAGCTCGACGAAGATAGTGACACAAGCGAGGAGGAGCTGGAATCGGAGGACGAAAGGGTCGCCCCCGATTCAGGTATAGGGGGGACAGGGGCTGCAGATAGAGATCCACACAGGGTGGAGGCCGAAGCTGCAGGTCCCGAACACAGGGGGGCGGAGCTATGGGGGGCGGAGCCAGCCGCTGTGGCGGGACCACAGGGCGTGGCGATGGAAACCTCAGAGCCCGAGCCGCCCGCCTTGAACGTCTTGCCCTCGAGGGAGGTAGGGACTGCGAGTGAAGGGCCGCCTACTGGGCCAAGTAGGGCGGTGCCACAAGCTGCAGATCCCGAGTTCAGGGAGGCGGAGCCAGGGGAGGCGGAGCCAGCGACTGTGGTGGGACCACAGGTCGCCACGGTGGAAGTCTCGGAACCCGGTCCGTCGGTCCTGGAGTTCCTGCCCCCGGTAGCTCTCCGTAGGTCAAGTCGGATACCCCAACCCAGGAAGATATGGTCAAGTCCCCAGAGTGTCCCAAGGCGTAGGCTCAAGGCTTAGGCAGCCCAGGGAGATCCCAGTCCCAGCGCAGCAGCAACAGGCTGCGGCAGATCAAAGGGAGGGGTCAATGCCCTCCCACCGTCGGGAAAGCTCGTGGCAGCCTTTTCAGAATTTAAGTAGGCCGCCCTGGGAACGGGCGGCGCTGTACAGTTTAAGGTTAAGAATAAGTTTATAGTTTTAGATGAGGTTATAAGGTTATAGTTTTAAATCGTTTTAAGTCGGTAGTTTAATTTTGTTTAATAGAAAGAAGTAAAATGATGGGAGTTTTAGAGATAGGATTAGTTAAAGTTTATCCAGCGCACATGTCTTCTTACGTGAGGCGAGGTCAGGGGACCCGCTCACCCTTCACAAAAGCCAGAGACTCTTGGGAGGTTGGCTACCTCATTCTATCTGATCACAGGAACCAAGGAAGGATGGAAAGAATTCTAGTATTGCTCGCGGCAATCGGATGTGGATTGGCCTATCGAGGCCACACCAAGGATGTCGTGGTGTTTGGATGCTCCGGGGACACGGCCCCCATCGCGGTGGATGGGACCGGAAGACGAGAGGCTGAGGAGACCACCACCTATTTCCACAAGGGAAGGTGGCCAGGATGGCTGGGAACGAATTCAACTGAGTATTCCAGCACATCGGGTTTTGCCTACCAAGAGACTTCTTTAATGTGCCCCAAAGTAAGGATCATCACACCCAGAGTCAGCGTCACCGTCGGCAAACGGATTTGTTTGACTTGTAATGGGAATGTCCCATTGAGCCGATGGTGGTGGCTACGAAAGCTGAGCAAAAACATGAGGAACTCTTCGGTCGAGTGGGAGCGACTGGGTAATAATACCCATCGGACAATTACGGGGACAAACGGACAAGTGAGAGTCTGTTGGGACAAATGGTGGGAACCAGATGAGGGAATTTATGTATGTATGTGGGGGTCAAAGTACGTTTGCCCCAAAGGCATCTCCATATTTTTCATCAATCAATGGCAGGATAACGGACAGGGGATGAGGTGGGATGCGAGCAGCAGGGGGTGCGGAGCCCCATACTCCCCGATCCCGGTAAATGCCACTGAACTCATTACGCGCCCACGCAAAGCCCCGCCCACGATTCCAGTGGTTCTAGCTAAGGAAGAAGGGTGCCCTAAAACCAGTAAGGGACCCGGGAATGGTTTGGTACTGGTCCCCACAGACCAGATACTATTTCAGGGGGTACATTACGCGGTGGCCTCGGTGATTTTAAATCTCACCGAGGTGCGGTTACCAGAGTGGTGCCCCAAAAGGACGGAACAGTTATATCAGGTCCTGTTGACCAAGATGTTCAGACAATTTTATGAGTTCGATTTCGCGGAAATTGATAAAACAAGTTTGTACACCGCACCACATGAAGTTTTGGATCAGGTGGGGAGGCAAAGAAGGGGTGTTGTGAACGACGTGTTCACTGCTTTCAACACAGGTACATCTGTGGTCAACGCTCTAGACAGCGTGGAGCTGCAGACCCAGATTAATGGCTTAAAAACGCAATTAAAAAGCATTCTCACAGATGAAAATAAGGTGGTTGGGTCTGGGTTACACGAGGACCAGGCCATGACTCTCCATTTAAAAGAAATAATAGCTGAGCTGGAGAAACACGCGAGAACGGTAAATGCCCTGATCAGGGAAGATCGGAATGCGTCCGATCAGGCTGCGCAGAATGAGGTGTGCGTGCTTTACGGGGCGTGGTTACTGGGCGAGGGCCGCAGTAATTTGGAGGATTTAAAACAAGGTTTGGTCCCGTCCTGGATAAGTAACAAACACCTGCAGGCGCTCCACCCTTTTCAGAACGCATTAAACCCGTGCCAGCTCAGGCTAGCTTCAGAAGCATACCCAGTCCCCGTGGACTGCGGACGATCAAACCATACTATCATGGGTACAGTATTACGTATGCCGGTTTTGGGCGACACAACAAAGCCCGCCCCGGTGTATCGGGTAGAGAACATTGGTGTCATTCAGGGGGGAGCCCACATTCGCTATGCAGCGGTTCCACCTTACGTCATCCGCTGGGAGCAAACGATGACAGGTACAGATCTCTCTGGTTGTCGTGGCCGGGGAGCACACATAATACTGTGTCCCCAGCACTTGAATGTCTTTTTAACACCACAGTGCGGGTTCAGAACGGCTGGCGCCAAGCCCATGAATTGCACCATGGAGGCAATGGCACAAGATCATGTGCCTCCGCAGGTAGCATACATCGGGGGTGGAACATATTGTGTTACCACTGCAGCGCAACACTACCAACATGGAAACCGTAGCCGGTGTCCGGTGAGTGACAGCAGTTTCTGTTTTAAACCCAGGGCGGAAGTTCAAGTAGCACAACAGCGAATTGTCCCAATCCCTGAACCATCCACGGTTCATCTTACCGTAAAAGAGAACTTCACCGACCTGCAGCGATTCGTCGCGCATTTCGGATACCTCATTCCCCCTCTCCCTGAACACCTCACCAAACTTTTGAAAGCCATCGCGGTATCGCAAAAACATTTTTACACCCTAGAACAGAAGACTGTCGAGATAGGGACAGACATTCTGGACATAGTAATTCCACCGTGGTGGAATCTGTTCACCAACATTGAAGTGCCTTCCAGGATTAGGATAGCCTCCCACATTTTAGTTGTATGCCAAGTGTTTATTGTGGTATACTTATTGGTCGTGCATTGTAAGAGAGGCAAACGCCTCACCAAGAACGAAAACACGGGAGAGTGGCGAGAACGTTACATGCGCGTGCACGATGAAAGCACCGTGTAATCAGACAAAATGGCGTCACTCCCGTTTGCCACGTGTGCCTCGGAAGTGTTGTAATCGATCGTGATTTTTCTCAGAAACTGTAATTACGTTTGGAACTCTACATGTTTAAGAGTTGGTTTTGATTATTTTGGTGATGGTGTTGTTGTTGAATATGATTGTTTGGTTTTGTTTTGGTTTTCTTTTATGCAGGTGGTGCGAGAGGCATCGGCCTGGTTACACCTGGAAGGAGAAACAAGTGGTGTAAGTTAAAGGCAAATGCTGCCTGCGGTGTTATAAGAATGTAGTTTTTCCTGGGAAATAAGGACAACACAAAGACCCTAGATAGTTTTAAGTTACGGAAATTTCTAGATGTGGAGAATCGAGATAATATTGCTCACCACAATATTTTTTTGATACGATAAGCGGAGTTATTCGCATCAACAGGAGGGACTGTAGAATTCGCAAAATTATCACGATTTTATAAATAAGAAGGAGACACATAGTTTCGTACCAACGGTTTTATTTCAGCAGAATGCTGTCAGGTTTTCAAAGTGGACACAAGCAGCCTGTAAAATGGCCGCCACGCCTCGTGGCAGAACGTTCCAGACTTTTCAATAAGCAGACAAGATGGCGTTCCAATAAACATTTGTGCAAGATCGGACAAGACTCAGCACATTTGAGATAATTCACAAGACATAATGGGTTTGCATTTTACACATAAATACTGGAATCGGTCTCCCAGGTGCGAATAAGGGCTATTGTACCAAGCGATCAAGAACCCATCCAAAGACATTAATATGCAAAATCCCCACGACTCTACGATGAGAGAGCCGTTTGCGGGTAGTTACAGAAACATTTGGAAGCCCCAAAACCCCTCCAGGGAGAATACTGACCGGTTACACAATGGGAGAAGTATTAACGGGTACTCAGACAGTTACAAGTATCACCGAAACCCATTAAACGGAGATCACCCTATACAAGAAGTTTGAGCGCCAAAACCCTGACAAAAGAAAGACATTAAGATTGGACGGGAAAAGAGGAATTACAGCACTATAACTGTAAGGTACAACCGTCCATCTGTCTCTTGACTCGTGGATCTTGACTCTTGCTGCTCGACTTGCTGAAAGACTATTGAACTTTCTGATCCGCCAGGATCAACCTCGTGGCTTGCCGCGAAGATCTGTGTGGAACTGGGCTGTGAAGCCTTGAAACGGGCACACCATCCCGAGAAGTCGGTAAACGGTGTTGGAACCGAAGGCCCGAGATGAGATGAGATGAGATGAGATGAGATGAGAAGAGAAGAAGACGACAATACGTATCGCCACGGTCAGTAAGCTCCGACCGCGCCTGCATGTCGAATAAACACTTTTCCTTGCCCAGGAAGACCATTTTTTGAATTTTACAAACTGGTGAGGGCACAGGAAGACTCTTCTTCGAGTAGTATCGGAACTCCGAGGACAACACAGATCTTCATGACAGCAGACGGTCCAGCCTGCTAGCCGGAGCAGAAACGAGTAAACAAGTGGGGTACAGAGACCCCTGATCAACACGTGGGTGGTCAGGTGCTGCGGTAAAAACATCCGAGCAGAGTTTTCGGAATTCTCCGAGTTATCACGAGTGGTGAGCATGAGTCTCGATCCTACAAATCTAGTTTAGAACAGGTATTGATAGGGGAGGGTTTAAGTTTTAAGGATAATTGTAATGTGTGCCCCCTTTTTCGATGTGTCGTGCGCTCCTCGTTTCCCTAAAATTAGCTACATAACCGCGAGTAATATTGTACTGTCATTAATCTGTGCTTATGACATGTATTTCGTAATCTTGAATAATATGCAATAAAGATTTTCCATTTCGCACTATTCAACCGGGTCTACCTGAGTTTTCTCTTCATTATTGCTCTCGCACCTAAGTCCAGTGTCAGAACCGTAAGGGCGAGTGGGTCGAACCACTCACAGGTGTCTAGTGCTACCAGGCTGGCTGGAGACCAGAACAGGCAACAAGGCCTAATCTCGCACTAGCACCCAGGCTAAGCACAGAGCCACAGGCGTGTCACCCCTTACAGTCAAATCAGCATTGCACGTGTCCCAGAAAGTCTCCTGATGTGTTTCAGAGGTCTTCTTCACAGCTGCAGCAGCAATGACCATCAAATGATGAGTATCTCTTTAAGGATACTCACCATTGTGGCCTTTCCACCATCTACAAGGCACAAGTTACGAGAGTGATGGAATACTCTCCACTTGCCTGGATGAGTGCAGCTCCAACAACACTCAAGAAGCTCGACACCATCCAGGACAAAGCAGCCCACTTGATTGGCACCCCATCCACCACCTTAAACGTTCACTCCCTCCACCACCGGCGTACCTTGGCTGCAGTGTGTACCATCTACAAGGTGCACTGCAGCAACTCGCCAAGGCTTCTTCGGCAGCACCTCCCAAAACCGCAACCTCTACCACCTAGAAGGACAAGGGCAGCAGGCGCATGGGAAGACCACCACCTCCAAGTTCCCCTCCAAGTCACACACCATCCTGACGTGGAAGTATATCGCCGTTCATTCATCATCGCTGGGTCAAAATCCTGGAACTCCCTCCCTAACAGCAATGTGGGAGTATCTTCATCACACGGACTGCAGCGGTTCAAGAAGGCAGCTCACCACCACCTTCTCAAGGGCAATTAGGGATGGGCAATAAATGCCCACATCCCATGAACGAATAAAAAAAAAAGTGGTGAGTATCCCTTTAAGTAGCGCTTGAAATTGACATCAGCGCCGTGTTTACTCCCACACAGCTGGTTGCTGTTAAGAGAGGGTGTTAGTTGAAGCCCCAGCCACCAAAATGCCGTGCAGCCTCCTTAATGAGCGCTAGCAGGCATTTTAAGTGGCAATCAGCTGTCTAACAAGTCTCCTGGAGGTCATTCCTAACGTGGGCTTCAACTCCTTTACCAGGATGGTGTCTTGCACTAAATGTGGGCTAACCCGGCATTTCAGCTTAAGACCCCACCTTGGCTACCTCTATACCTCTTTAGCGCCAAAAGTATTCAGTGAAAATCGCCCTATTATCCTTAACAGATCAAACCTGATATTCGGAAGACAAAATCAATACAGAATAGATCTAGTATCTTTGAAAGCAATCGGGAGGGAGATAGTTTGAGAAAGGAATTGGTAGTCTAGACCATTGATTATTTATTAATAATGAAGAAACTGTCCTGTATTTAATAGTTAATTGGTTTTAAACCAAACTAAATCAAGTTAATCAAATGTCCCACTTTCTGCTCAAAGTTTTCTCCTGCAATGTATTCTTTCTTAAGTATTCCTTAAACTAAATAAATGAAACAGTTCAAACTGGCTTTTCGTGTTCACAATTTTTCTCATCCAACTTTCATCATAGGTTAGAAATTACTGGTGAGGGTGATTATTAGAAAATGAGCACTTGACCTGTTCAAACGATTCTTCTGTTATTCTAGTGAACCCTGTTTAGTTTAAATGGGTTAGAGAGAGCATGGAGTGGAGAGTGAGATAAAGAAAAGAAAGAAAGCTGTGCATTTATAGCTTAAAAATTCTTGCATTTATATAGCGCCTTTCACAACCTCAGGACATCCCAAAGCGCTTTACAGCCAATGAAGTACTTTTGAAGCGTAGACACTGTTGTAAACGCGGCAACCAATTTGTGCACAGGAAGATCCCACAAACAGCAATGCGATAATGATCAGATCATCTGTTTTAGGTGTTGGTTTAGGGAAAAACCCCTGCTCTTCCTCGAATAGTGCCATGAGATCTTTTACCCGGAACTTGCGATCTGTCAGGAATCCTCTTGATAGATCCTCCGCGTCCCCGGGAGATGGGCCTCTGCGGGTGGAGAGCTGTGCTTTTTGCCCAACTTCCGCCCGCTGAATGCCTGTGAAATTCTCACGCCTGGTAAAAGCGTAAGGCCTGCTTTAACCAGCATAAGAGTTTTAAAAAATAGAAAAATAAAATTGTATCACTCATTTTTACATTAAAAACCCTGTCCAATAAGGTAAGTTTAAATTAAATTTTCATTTAAAATATTTAATTAAATGGCATTTTAATTAATTTTAAATATGTAATTTTAAATTTTTTATTTCATGTGTGTTTTTTAAGTGATTCCCATTCCCGTACGTATGGAACTCCCATAAGTATGAATGGGAATTCCCTTCTTCTTTTGGTTGGGCCGGCCCACCTGATCCCAGGGGTGCTTGCGAACCGCGTGCGCCCCTGGGATACGTGGGCCTCTGCCCGCGCAGACCCGGAGAGGCCCAGGATCGCAAGTCTCCGTATCTCCCGGACCACCAGGGAAATGTGTAGATTTTATACAGGTCGGAGGCATCCGCCTGTGGGAAGCCTTCAATCACAAATTTTGGGCCACTGAATTACTTACATGGGACAGGTTGGCTGTTCCCGATTGTGACATCTGCCACCATTCCCATTACCTGTGTAAAGTTCCGCAATTATCGCGATTCGAAATAACAAGATAGAAGCAGATTCGTTTGATCAGTTTATTTAAACGAAATGCTGTCATGATATAAAGGACACAGAAGCCTGTAAAATGGCCACCGCGCATCGTGGCAGAAGCTTCCAGAAGTACAGTGGGCAGACAAGATGGCGTTCGAATAAACATTTTCAATATAAGACGGGATCATACTCGATAAGCACTGATAAAGACAGGATGCAACCTGTTTGCATTTGTGACAATCGCAAAAGATATGAGTGCTGGAATCGTTTTCCATGCACAAGTAAGGACCATTGTACTGGGCAATCGAAGGCCCATCCAGACACATCAATACACAAATACCCCCACGGCTCTACAATGAGAGAGCCATTCTCGGGTGATTAAACAAGTATTCGGGGGCCCCCAAAACCAGTCAGGGAGACAATTCATACGATCCTGGCTGGGCCAACAATGGGGAAAACATTAACGGGTAGTTGGCCAGTCTCAGGTGCTACCGAAACCCGTTAAAGACAAGAATCACCCCATGCTGGGAGTTTTGAGCGCCAATATTTCACAAAGGACAAACATTAAGATTTGGGCGGGAGATAAGGGAACACAGCACTATAACTATAGTGAACAAATGTCCATTGCTCTCTTATTCGCTTGATTCGTGCTCTTATCTCTGCGGACTCTTGACTCGGGCTGAACTTTTATTCTCCTATTCTGATCCTCGGGTATCGCTCTGCTGGACGAGCAACCTTCTGTGTTTTCTCTGGACTCTGTTGACTCTGGACTTTAGCCGCACTGGACGGTTATTCGAATGTTGGGTGGAGCTCAATTGGAACGAGTCGCCTCGACGAAGGCCAGTGACCGGGTGCACCATCCTGAGAGTCGGTAAACGGTGTTTGGACCCGAAGGCCCAACAAGACAAGACGAAATGACAAGAGAAGAAGAAGAATCCACGTGCCGCCGCGGTCAGTAAACCCCGACCGCGCCCGAAAATATACGACCCATTTCTTGAACTCTACAGGTTACTGCACGAACCGGTCAAAGACTCTTCTTTGAATTCTACCGGCAACTGGTGTCGGTACAGGAAGACTTTTCTTTGAGTTCTACAGCCGGGCCCGAGTGCTGTCGAGTTCTTCATGACAACGGGGAGCCCAGCCTGCTTGCCGCAGCAGCGAAGATAAACAAGTGGGGTACAGAGACCCCTCCAAACACGTGACAGTCAGGCGCTGCAGCGAAACGAGCCGAGTGCCTCACTTTAAAATTCTCCAAAGTATCACGAGTGGTGAGCATGTTTCATGATCCTACAAATCTAGATGTAGTGTAGGTATTGATAGGGGAGGGTGGTTTTATTAAGGATAAAGTATAATGTGTTCCCCTTTTTACGATGTGCCGTGTGTTCTTCATTACCATAGACCAAGCTTTATGAATGTATGTATACTTGTACTCTCGTTAATTTGCGCCTATGACATGTACTTCATGATTTTGGATGCTATGCAATAAAGATTTCCATTTCGTACTATTCAACCGGGTCTATTTGAGTTTTTCTCTGCATTACTGCTCTCGCACCTAAGTCCAGTGTTAGAACCGTAAGGGCGAGTGGGTCGAACCACTCAGAGGTGCTTATTGCAACAAGGCTGGCCGGAGACCAGAGCAAGCAATAGTATTAGGCAACGAAGGCCTAACCTCGCACCAGCACCGTCTGTGATACAAGCACGACAAAACCCCTTACACCTGAACCTACTGTTGCCACAGTGCGTAGTCAAAAATGCATGTAACTAAAATGACCAAGATGTGATTTGACTATATCCTAAATATATCTGCTATTTGTGCTTTGTGACCTTACAGAAGGAGCCTGCTGTTGCCGGGCAGGGAAATACAACGGGCTAAAAATTCGATAGCCCCCGAAAACGGGCGCAGAGCTTGCGATGCTCGATTAACCCAAGCCCGTTCAAAGTAATGCAGGCAGCACGCAAACTTGGAGCTAACAGCACTGTGGACGTACCTTCACCTCATGGACTGCAGCGGTTCAAGAAGGCGACTCACCACCACCTTCTCAAGGGCAAGTAGGGATGGGCAATAAATGCTGGCCTTGCCAGTGACGCCCACATCCCAGGAACAAATAAAAAAAATTACCTCACATTCATATGCTCCATCTCAGCCTCACACACTTACCACTTGACTGCAATGGAACTGAACATCAGGCGCTGTGTATAACGGGCGGCCGATCCGATACCGCCTGTTTTGCGCCCAAGGCGAATTTCTCGGCCCAAGTCTTTTAAAATAACCAATGGAATGGATAATCGTGATGTAATTTTTTCTTTTTCCACTGTGATCACAAGGCTAGGTGACAAAGATGCAAAATAGTGTACTGCATGCAAGGCTAAAGATTTGTATATTTTTGATGTATGGAATACATTTACCTCAAAATTAGGTAGTGTTAATGCAATGAACTCTTTTAACAAAAGAAATGGACACTTGTATGGCTAGAGGTGAAACTGCGGATTATAAGGATAAATTTAGGCATTGATAATTAGTTTATGGAATACTGAAAGGATAGCTCAGGACATTTGTGACTTGTGAAACTTTGCATTTGGGATCTTACACCTTGCTTGTTTATTTTGTAATGTGTTCTGCATGGTTGGCGGGGTTGAATTTCTTTAATTCATGTGTATCTGAGAGAGAACAAAAAAACAGGACCAGCAGAAAAAGAGGTAATTTAAAGGAGGGAAATAATGGAATGATTGTACTATCATTTAAGCATCCTGATGTAAGTTGATCTGATTTCAGGAAATTCTTCGGGAGTTGCTCCACCGGCACCCTGTTTCTTCTGTGATTACCCACTGGAGTGACAGGCGGTGTATAATGTATGCAAATGATGGAAATAAATCACCCAACATATTTGCCATTACATATGCCAGTCAGCACAGAGCCATATATTTTTTGGTAAATACAATGGATTTCGGCTTAGTGGAATGATTTGGAGGGAACTTTAACTATCCATATCCTCACTATAGGTTCATCTTAGATACCAGGGGGTGGTTTTCTGGTATGCTTCTGCATTCAGGAGATGATCATTATATTGTTCCAGGGAACTTTTGTGTTTATTCATTTCGCTAAAAGTGCCGATTAACAGTTTTGGCAAACGTTTCCACTACTGTCGGCTTACCCAGAGAATTAGTTATGATGGACATTATCTACTTGAAAATATAGATGCCATCAGCCAACCTATTAGAGGATATTTCCGAAAATAATTTCAACTGCTTTAACATATACTGGGTCCACTTTGCCAGAAAATGAACCTGCCAAATTTAGAGGGTTAACACATGACTCATTGGCCTAGAAATGCGATGGTACTGCACGCATTTTACAGGTGTAAAATAGGCGAAAAAGTGACCAATATTGCAGGTGGAGTGTGCACCCTGAGCCAAAGTATGCTGCCCGCCATATTGGTATAGGCATCAAAAGAGGCGTCCAAGGCCAGCGCCTGAAACAGGCATTAGGCTCTTTGCATATGCAAATAGGGGGCCTTATGCCTGTTTGAGTCCTGCTTTGTAAAATTGGAGTACCCTGAATGCAGCCAGTGCGTACAGAAAAACCTGATCTACTTGCAGTCCTTAAAGTGACTGCTGCAGGCTGACACCAAAGAAAGCCCGTTTTTCAAAAAATACTAACCTGAATGTGGAGCCGGGAGTTGCAGGAGTGCTCATCCCAGCTACACATTAAAACCACGGGCCGCTGCCGGTCACTGCTCGTCGTCCTCCTGATCGTTGCCACCCTCCATCTTCCAATCACTGCCTCCCCGCCCCTTTCCAGTCATCCCCGCTCCATCTCGGTCGCTTCACCCTCCCTTTCAAGATGTACCTGAGGTCCACTGCCGGTGATACAGCGACCCGAAATTCAAATCGTCTTCGCTGGCGAGCTGACTGAGGCTCCTGCAGCCAACCTGCATGTAAATGGATGTCTAACAAATTCAGGATCAGGCTCGAAGTGATGTCCCTATGGGCTCTGTTTCAAGCTAGCACACACTATCAAGGCTCCCATATGAAGAATGACCAATTAGATGAGGTACCAGAAGGGGCATGGCACCCTTTAAACTATACCACAGCAAAAACTCAACAGCTTCAGCAAAGGAAAGGAGGACAGAAAATTGGCAGGAAAAAATTGTAAAATATAATCCAGAGTGAAAAGTAAAATAACTGGAAATATCCTAGAAATTTTAGGTAGAATAAAGGTTTTTTTTAATTTATTCATTTCTGGGATGTGGGCGTTGCTAGCAAGGCCAGCATTCATTGCCCATCCCTAATTGCCCTTGAGAAGGTGGTGGTGAGCTGCCTTCTTGAACCGCTGCAGTCCGTGTGGTGAAGGTACTCCCACAGTGCTGTTAGGGAGGGAGTTCCAGGATTTTGACTCAGCAGCAATGAAGGAACGGCGATATATTTCAAGTCAGGATGGTGTGTGACTTGGAGGGGAACTTGCAGGTGATGGTGTTCCCATGCGCCTGCTGCCCTTGTCCTTCTAGATGGTAGAGGTCGCAGGTTTGGGTGGTGCTACTGAAGAAGCCTTGGCGAGTTGCTGCAGTGCATCTTGTAGATGGTATACACTGCAGCCACAGTGCACCAGTGGTGGAGGGAGTGAATGTTTAAGGTGGTGGATGGGGTGCCACTCAAGCAAGCTGCTTTGTCCTGGATGGTGTCGAGCTTCTTGAGTGTTGTTGGAGCTGCACTCATCCAGGCAAGTGGAGAGTATTCCATCACACTCCTGACTTGTCCCTTGTAGAGGATGGAAAGGCTTTGGGGAGTCAGGAGATGAGACACTTGCTGCAGACCCGCTCTTGTTGCCACAGTATTTATGTGGTTGATCCAGTTAAGTTTCTGGTCAATGGTGACCCCCAGGATGTTGATGGTGGGGGATTCAGCGATGGTAATGTTGTTGAATGTCAAGGGGCAGTGGTTAAACTCTCGCTTGTTGGAGATAGTCATTGCCTGGCACTTTGTGTGGCGTGAATGTTACTTGCCACTTATCCGCCCAAGCCTGAATGTCGTCCAGGTCTTGCTGCATGCGGGCATGGACTGCTTCATTATCTGAGGAGTTGCGAATGGAACTGAGCACTGTGCAATCATTAGCGAACATCCCCACTTCTGACTTTATGATGGAGGGAAGGTCATTGATGAAGCAGCTGAAGATGGTTGGGCCTAGGACTCCACCCTGAGGAACTCCTGCAGCAATGTCCTGGGGTTGAGATGAGTGACCTCTAACAACCGCAACCACCATCCTTTGTGCTAGGTATGACTCCAGCCAGTGGAGAGTTTTCCCCTGATTCCCATTGACTTCAATTTTACTAGGGGTCCTTGATGCCACACTCAGTCAAATACTGCCTTGATGTCAAGGGCAGTCACTCTCACCTCACCTCTGGAATTCAGCTCTTTTGTCCATGTTTGGACCAAGTCTGTAATGAAGTCTGGAGCCGAGTGGTCCTGGCAGAACCCAAACTGAGCATCGGTGAGCAGGTTATTGGTGAGTAAGTGCCACTTGATAGCACTGTTGACGACACTTTCCATCACTTTGCTGATGATTGAGAGTAGGCTGATGGGGCGGTAATTGTCTGGATTGGATTTGTCCTGCTTTGCACATTCTCCCCGTGTCTGCGTGGGTTTCCTCCGGGTGCTCCGGTTTCCTCCCACAGTCCAAAAATGTGCGGGTTAGGTTGATTTGGCCATGATAAATTGACCCTTAGTGTTAGGGGGGTGTTAAATATGTGGGGTTATGGGGATAGGATGGGATATGTTAGGGGGAATTAAATACGTGGGGTTACGGGGGTAGGGTGGGATATGTGTACTGTGGGGATTAAAGCAGGGACAGGGTACTGGATTTGGATGATCAGCCATGATCGTATTGAATGGTGGAGCAGGCTCGACGGGCCGAATGGCCTACTCCTGCTCCTAGATTCTATGTTTCTATGTTTCTATGCTTTTTATGGACTGGGCATACCTGAACAGTTTTCCACATTGTCGGGTAGATGCCAGTATTGTAGCTGTACTGGAACAGCTTGGCTAGAGGCGTGATTAGTTCTGGAGCACAAGTCTTCAGCACGATAGTCGGGATGTAGTCAGGGCCCAGAGCCTTTGCTGTATTCAGTGTGCTCAGCCGTTTCTTGATATCACATGGAGTGAATTGAATTGGCTGAAGACTGGCTTCTGTGATGTTGGGGACATCAGGAGGTGGCCGATATGCATCGTCCACTCGGCACTTCTGGCTGAAGATGGTTGCAAACGCTTCAGCCTTGTCTTTTGCACTCGCGTGCTGGGTTCCGCCATCATTAAGGATGGGAATGTTCATGGAACCTGCTCCTCCCATTAGTTGTTTAATTGTCTACCACCATTCACGACTGGATGTGGCAGGACTGCAGAGCTTTGAGCTGATCCGTTGATTGTGGGATTGCTTAGCTCTGTCTATAGCATGCTGCTTCCGCTGGTTAGCATGCTTGTAGTCCTGTGTTGCATTTTCCTCAGATTGGCACCTCATTTGTCTTTAGTGGTCAGAATATAATGTACAATAGGGAGTCCCCACAAATACTGGGAAAGGAGAAATATGGCAGAATTTTAATTATATATCAAATAATTCACTGTTGAAATCAATAGTATTCCCTTGATGGTTGATGAGGTAGCAGATGCAGCTGGATTCCTGAAGAAAGGAATCATACTGAAAGGGTATGGGTGGCAGGTTTTGAATTGCTTATATATTCATAAGGAGCAGATGGAGTATATCCAAGGGTAATTCGAAAAAACTAAGATAAAAGAAGGAGAAAGCCATGGCGTAAAATTTTCACAACTCATTAAATGCAGGGGTTGATACCAAGTGATTGAAAAATAGCTAATGTTACTACTAATATTAATGGAAAGTAGTTAAAATCAAATGTAACCGAGGCCTTTTAGGTTGACATCTACAGTAAGAAAACATTAGAATCTGTTTTAAAGAAAAGCACCTAACACCTAACAGGAGTGAGGTTAAGAATTCCAAGCCAACATAAGCTAATGAAAGGCAAGTAACAGAATTTAATAAAATTCTTATAACAGAATTGGTGAATACTATATATCGTAACTTTTAACAGTCATCTGCTGCCCAGGATTTGAAATTCAGGACATTGCCTGCTGATGCTCCAACACAGCTCTTTGAAGCTGTGCCTACCGAGCACTGCACTGAGCTGTTCTTCATTTGTGTCTGGGGTTCACAGTGCTCACATCCCAAAATGAGACACTCTACTTCACTTCCTTGTACTAATAGGGCCATATCCTTTTGCCTGATTTTGTGATGATGACATACAGAAATAACGCAGTCTCTGGTATGGCTACAGTGGAGCTAATGCTTTACGCAGTATGTTACCTTCTTCTGCAGTGAGTAGAAGCTGTATATTGAGCAAGTGACATTATCTGTATCAACAGCAAAGTATAATGGTTTTCTAACAGGTGAAGTATCAGATAAGAAATTCCTTCAGGCCTTAGAAAGGGTGCAGAAGAGATTTACTAGAATGGTACCAGGGATGAGGGACATCAGTTATGTGGAGAGACTGGAGAAGCTGGGGTTGTTCTCCTTAAAGCAGAAAAGGCTAAGAGGAGATTTGATAGAGGTGTTCAAAATCATGAAGGGTTTTGATAGACTAAATAAAGAGAAAATGTTTCCAGTGGCAGAAGGGTCGGTAACCAGAAGACACAGATTTAAAGTGATTGGCAAAAGAACCAGAGACAACATGAAAAATTTTATGCAGCGAGTTGTTATGATCTGGAATGCATTGCCTGAATGGGTCGTGCAAACAGATTTAATAATATATTTCAGAAGGGAATTGGATAATTACTTGAAGGGGAAATACTTGCAGGGCTATGGGGAAAGAGCAGGGGTGTGGGACCAATTGGATAGCTCTTCCAAAGAGCTGGCACAGGCACAATGGGCCGAATGGCCTCCTTCTGTCCTGCATCACTCTATTGTTCTCTGATTCTATGATTCAATTGAAATGCCGTTCAATGAAGTTGCCTCTAACCGCCCTTGCTAATTACTGTATACCCCCCTTCTTCCTAATACAGTCTTTTTACGCTCTGCTTCATTCATAGGTAAGGTTTAGATGCATGTTTTAGTGAACTCTGGATAGCAAGTTTGTACAGCGTGCAGAAGATTGCAAAGAATATACAAATTTTGGTTGGCTCATACTTTAGTGCACCCCACATACCTAAATATTTGCATGAAGTAGACCAAAGGTTTCCTCCACTGTAGACTTTGTAGATTTTTGGATCTGGTTATATTGATGTTTAACTGACATTTGGAGATTCATTGGAAGCATCATCCATCACAGTTTCAATTGGAATCAATAGTTAAGGGTCCAGTCAGTAACCCTACACAATTAACAGGTAAAACACAATGGCCTAGAAATTGGTTCGCTCTGGCAGGAACAGTCCCTGTGCCGGAACAGGTAGGCCTGAGGCCCATCTGATTTCCAGTGGGGTATCTGAATAGTAATAAGGAGTAGGAACCTTGCCTGACATTCTCTTCCCTTGCCTAGGAGCACTGAGGACAATTGTAATAGCTCTATCACCACCACAACTGTGATCGCATAATGGGGATCGAATCTGAGACCTTCCTGGTATATATGCCTCAACTACTCACTGGAGAACTCACCTCCTCGGAGGTAGGGGGAGAATGGAGAAATTGGTGAGGGAAAAAAAGAACTGGAACAAATTATTCAATGTTTCTTTTACTATTTGACCTTTGTTATGTCAGTATCGGAAATGAATGATGTTAATGACACTATGAAACACAAACTCTGTAAAGGAGTAAGAATATATTTTTTTTTAAATTTACAGCATCAGTGTTGACTCCAATGTAATTGCAACAGTGGTCAGTAGATCTATGGCCATTCACACAATAAGAAACAGCTTGTGACTCTGTAGGCTTGTACGGTTTATCATACCGTGACATCTTGACATTTGGCTCTTTATAATTGGCTTCAAAAGCAGGCTTCTAGTGACAACTAAAAACTAAATGGATTGTACTATGGAGTATTTTCGTAATAGTTCATCACAAAATTTAAAAGCGCAGACTAGGAAAATAATTCCCCACTGTTATGAAACACAGCTTGGAAATTGCCTTTTCAGGGACATCATTATTTCTGATGGAAGGACTGAAAATGCAGCATTTTGTTAGGATGTTGTCTGTGGTCAGAAATGCTTCTAGTTGCTGAAGAATTGGAATGAATGGTTATATTTGGCATTTTGATACATATTCTTACTTTTTTTGCTAACTCAACAAGAGCTATATTTCTGATGCATTGTAAAGAACTGATAAAAATGTGTCTCCTTTCAACATCCATAATTTTGACTTCAGGGGCAACTTCAAATTATTCCTAGTTTACATCTGACACCACCAAAAAGCTGCTGTCAGCTTTATTCTATTCCGCAGTGCTCTGATCTCCACCATAATCACAGATTGTGTACTGCAACTAGTAGCACATCTGCCTTGGTTCAGATTCTCAAATGAATTAGGTAAAATCTATTTGGTCGATATCGAGGTTTGATTCATCTACGGACAAATCCATACTTTTCCTTTTTTAAGGAATTGGAGCCAGATTTTTGTTATGGGGTGAGACATTTTCAACATCAAGAAAAGTTTCCACCCAATAAATGTAGAGGAGCTATGTATCACCTTGAATGTTATAATCCTTCTATTTCCCTATCTCCCCAGCTTCAGAGGTGGGTCTGAAATTGACTCTGTGCAATATCATCCGGCAAATGCTGAACACATTCACATCAAATTCCTCTACCTTATATTTTAACTGAGGCAGTGACCCATTTATTTAAACTAGGTTGATTAATGGAGTTGATTATATCTCTTGGGTGTAGAGGCGGTCTAGCAAGGGGTTGGCTCATCGGGAGGTGACAGCAAGGAGGTCGGGCCGACTTCAACGGCCGAGCCTTGTTAACATGTCGTTTGCTGACGTCCCTTCCACAAGGGCCGGGAAGTCAGTGGGAAGCGGCTGTCCGGCTGTTGAAGCGCACAGCTCGGAGGCTGCTGCCAGGTATCCGTGGGAACGGTCCCCGAGTCAAGGTAAATGGCTGTGAGGGCTGCAGGGGAGGGCAATTGCAGTAAGGGGCAGGGGAGAAGCCCTTAGGCTCCTCCTGGCCCACAAGGAACTGTACACAAATAATTTTAAACTTATCATTAGCTCTAGCATTCCCACCAATGCCACAATTAAAATAGTGGACAAACATCATGAGGGTAATCTCATGAAGCCACACTAACAGCGGAGAGACTTGCCATAAGAAGCATAAATCGGGCACGCAGTGGCAATGATCTTCCAACCATTCATTTGGTGGGCAGTGCACACCCAAATCTTTATTTTGTGGTACCGGCATGCAAGCCTTCCCTATCAGCAGTGCAGACTTGATGGGCTGGATTTTGTCAATGGGGACGTGATGGAGGCGGGACTCCCACTTTTTGGGTTGTAGTCCCGCCTCCATCGACTTGTGGCCAACCCACTGTATTTTCCCTTGATTGACCTTGTTAAGCCCGCCCAGCGGGCTTAGCAGGCCAATCAAGGGTCCCTTGGATACAGGTGACGTCAGCCATTGAAATTTCATCTGTCAAGAGCTTTTGACAGATGAAATTTCAGCGTTTGACAGCTCTGTGAAGCTGTCAAACACTGACAATATGATTTCTAACGTGAGTCCCTGTACTTAGACTCAGTTAGAAATCAATCCAGCACAGAAAGCAGAGACTGCAGCTTTTGACATCTCCGCAGCCATTCTGCTTTCTGTGCCGTGGATGTGAGGGACTCCCGACACCTTATAGAAGCTAGCCTGCAGGACAAAGTTAAGGTAAGTAAAAGTTCTTAAAACACTTTACACACACCAAACACACTTACCTCTGCACTCATGCACCCATCACTCACCTGCACACCGGACATCTCGACCCCTCCAAGCCCTCCAGACCGACGGTCCACCTCGCTAAATCGGCGTGGTTCGGACCTGTCGGGAAGCCCACACTTCAGGGCTAAAAATAGGGATTAGGCAAAAAACTGCCTGTTAACTACCTGTTAACAGGCAGTTTATTGGCATTAATCCCCTTCCCGCCTCGGGGAGGCGGGTCCCAGCACAGGTCGGGTACCCGCCTCCTGGGAAACTGGCATGGAGGCGGGTTGGGGGCGGGATGGGTTCGGGACCCCCGAATCTGCTATTTTCACACCACTCACGCCCCAAACCCGCCTCCACGGGCTGGTGAAAATTCAGCCCGATATACTTCCCCATTAAGTGTTCTGACAGTAATATTGCGTGGGATCATTGCCAAGCTGTGGTACTTACATAATTGCTTAATCCAAGTATATCGAATGCAGAATTATATGCAGTAGGTGGCCAGCCCCGACCTGAAGTTCAATACAAACTGAATAGAGACGAATCCTGCCTGTAAGGTTTCTCAAGGTGGTTTCACTCTCACTAATCTGCAACTGAATGACAGCGCAGTCTATCATTGTGAGGCTTCTAACATGCATGGATCCATTCTTGACAATGCAATTGTCAGTGTTCTGAGCCTTGCTCCAATGATGCTGACCCCTGATGATCTGAAATATATTGCAGTTGAAGGAAAAGTAGCTCATCCGCACTGTGAAGTGTTTGGTTCTCCTTCACCCGCAGTACTTTGGTTAAAGGAAGATATGGAAACCGCATGTTTAGGCCAAAGTTATTTTGTGCATAGAAATGGTATTTGGGAGATAAAGGATGTTCAGAAGGAAGGTGCTTGTTGGGCAAATAATATATTCTGCAATGAGACTACCACCAGTATGTTAGAAGTCAGAGTCGCTTCAGAAATAGTGGTTCTTCCTGAGGATTTGATGGTACAGAAGTCTACCATGGCACAGTTTAAATGCATGCTGAATATGACTCCGTTTTCAACAATAACTTTGGGCTCGATTTTGTCATTGGGGCGGGCTGGGGTCGTGTCATCCGCTTTTCGTGTTAGCCACCCGACTCCAATTGGATGTGGGAGAATTATGCGATTTTCCCCTAATTGGGCAATTGAGTTCCAGCATGTGGGAACCCATGACCCAATTAGTTTTTTCAGTCTGAAAGTCGCCTCTGATGATGTCATCATTGCTGCTGCATTTAAGGTCTGCAAAGACTGGGAAGCTTTTGGCCTTTGCTGTGAGAGGGACCTGGAGGCAAAATGAGCAGCAGGAGACCTAAGTCTGCGCCCAGATTTTTTTTGTACCACCACCACCACCACCACCACTACTACTACTCCAGGCTCCAAAGTTCCACAACGATGGTTATGCCTGCTAAAAGTTCCCCCAGAATGATGATTGATCAAATCTCCTTCTTAATGGTGGACCTGCAGCTGATAGTCAGCAATCCAAGTGTGCTACCGCCAGGTTTCACCGTCGTGTTTCAGAGGAGGCGTGCATCACGTCGGAAAAGTGTTAAAATCAGAAAGGCCTCTCAAATGGGATTATAGAGGCAATTAAGTGGTTGTTAAGGGCCTTAAGGGCCTATCCCGCCTCTTGGAGGCGGGACGGAGACGGGATCAGAAACCACGCATTTGGGAAAATTGCTCGGAGGTGGGATGGAGGTGGGGTCAGGCCCGCCCGCCATTTTTTGCAATTTTAACACCCCACACGCCTCCATTCCCGCCTCCTCGGGCCTGGCAAAATCGAGCCCTTTGAGTAATCATGGCAAAAGGATGGAGAATAAATTTACAGTGACCAAACAGAGAATGTCAGAAAAATAATGGATGACGATTTCCTTCAAATTATTGACATAAGTGAAGGGACGTACACCTGTGCAGCGAAAACCTCTTTGGACACTGTAACAGCAGAAGCAAAGTTTATTGACATTAATGTTCCAAGATCACCAGAAGATTTGGAACTGTCTATCCTGTAAAATAGGAGTGTGAGGTTAGAATGGAATCCTGGAAATAGCCATAATAGTTCCATCTAGTAGCTGGCTTCTTTTCATGTCTACTATGCTTCTGTGTGTCTAATGTTATGTTTTTCATTCATAAATAACTGTTTGAGATTCTGCCTCGTTACTTCAGTACTGAAACTTGGCCTTATGACTTCAAAACAAAATTCCTACCCATGACCACATGCACAATATAATGGAAACACCAAGCACATAACTGGTAACTGAGCATAGATGTTAGATGTTAAAAATGTATTTTCATCTTCTGGATTTTATATAGCATCTTCTGGATTTTATATAGCAATGTGCCCCTCCCTCCTGTGCCCCTCCCTCCTGTGCCCCTCCCTCCTGTGCCCCTCCGCCCTGTGCGCCTCTCTCCTGTGCACCTCTCTCCTGTGCCCCTCCCTCCTGTGCCCCTCCGCCCTGTGCGCCTCTCTCCTGTGCGCCTCTCTCCTGTGCGCCTCTCCCTGTGCGCCTCAACCCTGTGCGCCTCCCCCCTGTGTGCCTCCCCCCTGTGCGCCTCCCCCCTGTGCGCCTCCCCCCTGTGCGCCTCCCTCCTGTGCGCCTCCTCCCTGTGCGCCTCCTCCCTGTGCGCCTCCTCCCTGTGCGCCTCCTCCCTGTGCCCCTCTCCCCTGTACCCCTCCCTCCTGTGCCCCTCTCCCCTGTACACCTCTCCCCTGTACACCTCTCTCCTGTGCACCTCCCTCCTGTGCACCTCCCTCCTGTACACCTCTCCCCTGTACACCTCTCTCCTGTGCACCTCCCTCCTGTATGGTGATGGTCTTCCTCTTCTGATGTGCTGTCAGACACATCCAACATGCCTCCCATCCTGATTTGGTCAGTTTGAAAGCCTCCAAGGTTGGAAAAAGCTGTATCCACACAAGCACTGTCTGCCAAACGTTTGCCAGAGGGAACTAAGACACCAGCTGCAATAAGTGAGCTTTGATTCAGATGAGACATCCACCGGAACTGCTGCTCAAACTCGCCTCCGTTTCCCTGGTCAGCTTCCCGTGCCCCGGGAAACCCGCGCTGCTCAAGTTAAATTTGGACCCAAGTTAAAAACAATTTGTAAAGAGCTCATTAATGTCTCCTAAGGACGTTAATTGTTCCAATAAGTACCCGCCTGCCTCCAATAATTCAATACTCGACTTCAGCGAGTGGGTTTCTCACCAGCTTTTAAACACACCTCCAAAAAACCCGGAAGTGGGCTCGTTGGAGCCGGGTTGCACTTCCACTATAAAATCAAAAATTTTAGCACCTCCACCCGCTCCCAACCAACCCGTTCTTCGGGATTAAAATTCCCCATATTATTTATATTGCCCTGGGATTTACAGAACTTCCCCAGAAATGCAGACTGACTCACACACGTGTGCAAAATGCGGAACAGGCCCTTTGAACATGCACACAGCACTTTTGAAAAGGCAGAAATTTAAAAATAACAGTTTCTTTCCCATTTATTTTTTAATTCACAAAACTGGCAGGCAGCCAGAGCACAACTAAATGAATGGCCAGCCTTGTACTGAAGCCAATTGTAGCATCTCCACAGCCACTCCAGTTGGGACCGACTAACAATGAAGATGAAAGATCAAACCTGCAATCTTCCTACTCTATATGGTTAGTTCAACAATTAATAGAGGGTTTACAGTACCAACTGATAATCACCATGACAACAACAACAAGAAGCATTTCTATAGCTCCGCTGTGACACCAGTTTTAAAAGAGCTCTTCTCTATTTCGAGTAACTGACCTATTATGGCATAATTCCGAACCGTCGTCCAGGCCTCGATACAACTGTCACCAACCCATGTTAATTTCCTTATATTAAAGGTCAAGATCAATTGTCTCGTGTAGCTCATGCTTATAAATACATCAATAAATAAACACCCACCAGTGGAATTACAAAGTGTAATCCACTTATAAAGAATGAAGCAACAGATAACACATTGCTTACTTTCAGATAGAATAAAAAATAAAATTCAGCATTTCTGTGAAAATGTAACAAAAATGGGGGTATAACCTGAACAGGTAAACAAGAAAAGACCAGCTGCCCTATATTACATGCAAAGATGAATTTGTCTATGCAAGTGTGATACTTGAGGATGACAAATTTATTTATCTAGCTACAGAGGGTAAGGAAAATACTATTTGTTTATTTCCCACAAACCAATCAAAAAACACTTACTTCGCTGTCTTGCGGGGAGGTAGGGAGACCTCATATAAACTTCTTTACAAATTCTTTCCACTTCCCCACTTTCACACCCACCATTCCTTGTAACCTGACTCATTGAGTAATACCACAGGAAATCAGCTAGTGGACTGAGATTGATGGATTTTTACATAGAATATACAGCACAGAAACAGGGGCGCGAGCGGGGCGCTGCGCACGGCGAAGACATCACCGCCGGCGGTGCAGCGCCACGGCGCGCTACCGGCTACCGCCGTCACTAACCTCCCACTCAATTTTGCGGGAGGCGTTAGCGGCGCCACTCTCGGGCGCTAGGGGATTTGCGCCCTGTTAGCAACCCCCGGGGTCGCTAACGAGAGGAGCAAATGAACCCAATTTTTCCCCCTATGATTTTTTAAATATAAAAACAGACAAAAATGATGCTGCGTTTTTTTTGGGAAGAAAAGACAATTCCAATTGAGAATTTCCTTCCATAATGATTCTCATATTAATATGAGCCTAAGGCCTTTCTGTCACAGTGAATGGATAACCTGTTCCACTCCACTGATAAATGACAGCTATAATACTGTATTAAATAAAGAGTGTCACGAATCTCAATTTATTACACAGAACAAGTGATACAAGATATATATCCTATTTTGCAGGTCACAACCATATATGAGATATTGTCTGTTCACACCAAAATATCCATGAATCATAATGACATTCTTAGGCTGTGTGCTGGGATTGTATTACAAGACACTTCCTTTGCATGGCGATTCAGAATTCATCGTTGTCATGTGTAATGAAAAGGAGCGTTGTAAGACGATAGAGACAATTGTTTCTCAAGGCAAAAAAGATAGAATCCACCAGTGTTCATTCAAGTAAAAATGTGTAATAAGAACATTTCCTACATAAGCTATTAGACTCAATCAAAATACTTGTGCCATCAGCAACCACCCAGATAAACCTG
The DNA here is from genome assembly GCA_030390025.1 of Squalus acanthias. Classification (NCBI taxonomy): domain Eukaryota; kingdom Metazoa; phylum Chordata; class Chondrichthyes; order Squaliformes; family Squalidae; genus Squalus; species Squalus acanthias. The sequence continues at coordinate 23,583,842 of CM059433.1, read as the reverse complement.
CGTCTATAATTAAGTTCTAAATTAACTATGTAGGATTGTGGAAACTGAGACTAAAATTAAACTAACATTTTTCTGGCGAAATGCATGCGAATGGCATAGGATGTTGCATGTGAATTTGCTACAGTAAAAGCTTTTTTTAATTTTCAACCTGGAGTGATTGCGATGTAAGTTGGACCCTCGGAAACCGTATCATCGATATTTGGACATTAATTGCCTGAAACAGGAAGATCCAATGTTTTAACTAAACTAAGCACTGTACTATGTGGTGTAACCTGAACACTGCGGCCTGGAGCTTTTGCTAGGGCCACAATCGGAAAAATGGGCTCAAAAATGAGCTGGAAATTGTGCCGGTTTTGTTGCGACGAAGTTATACCAAAGTTTCCGCTCAAATGTATTTGCATATGCCCGAACTTAAAATCTCCCATGAATCAGCGCAATCAAGCAGCATAATCGAACGTAATCGATTATTGACTGGAACATGGCCAATGGGGCCTCAAGATTACTGAATTAAACTAATTTAAACTGAAAATGTGTTCAAGTAATTGCTGCAGTTGAAGAAACAGCCAATCAGTGGTTTCATAGGATTACATAGGATTACATAGGATATACGGCACAGAAACAGGCCATTCAGCCCAATCAATCCATGCTGGCATTTATGCTCCACACGAGCCTCCTCCCGTCTTTCCTCATCTAAATTTATCAGCATAACCCTTTATTCCCTTTTCCCTCATATGCTTGTCTAGCCTCCCCTTAAATGTATCAATACTATTCACTTCAACCACTCCCTGTGGTAGCGAGTTCCACATTCTCACCACTCTCTGGGTAAAGAAGTTCTTCTGAATTCCTTTTGGACTTCTTGGTGACTATCTTATATTCATGGCCTCTAGTTATGCTCTTCCCCATAAGTGGAAACATTCTCTCTGTATCTACTCTATCAAAACCTTTCATAATTTTAAAGACCTCTATTAGGTCACCACTCAGCCTTCTTTTTTCAAGAGAAAAGAGACCCAGCCTGTTCATCCTTTCCTGATATGTATGTATACCCTCGCATTTCTGGTATCATCCTTGTAAATCTTCTCTACACCCTCTCCAGTCCCTTTATATGCTTTTTATAATATGGCGACCAGAACTGTACGCAGTACTCTAAATGTGGTCTAACCAAGGTTCGATACAGGTTTAGCATAACTTCCCTACGTTTCAATTCTATCCCTCTAGAAATAAACCCTAGTGTTTGGTTGCTTTTTTTTATGGCCTTGCTAACTTGTGTCGCAACTTTTAGTGACTTGTGTATTTGTACTCTGAGATCCCTTTGTTTCTCTACTCCACCTAGACTCGCACCCTCCAAGTAATAAGTGACCTCCCTATTCTCCCTACCAAAATGTAATACCTCACATTTATCTGTGTTGAACTTCATTTGCCAATTATATGCCCATTCTGCAAGTTTATTAATGTCCTCCTGTAATTTGTTGCAGTCCTCCTCAGTATTGACAACCCCCCCCCAATTTGGTGTCATCCGCAAATTCAGAAATTGTGTTTTTGATTCCAAAGTCTAAATCGTTAATGTAAATTGTGAACAGCAGTGGTCCCAGCACTGATCCTTGTAGAACACCACTACCCACCTTCTGCCACTGAATAGCTACCCTTTTATCGTGCTCTCTGCTTTCTGTCCTGAAGCCAGCCAGCAATCCATTCTGCTACTTGTCCCCTGACTCCGCATTCTCTGACCTTGTTCACCAGTCTATTATGGGGTACCTTATCAAAGGCCTTTTGAAAATCCAGATAAATTACATCTACTGCATTACCATTGTCTACTCTCTCTGTTACCTCTTCAAAAAATTCAATAAGGTTGGTCAAGCAAGACTTTCCCTTTTGAGATCCATGCTGACTATTCATTATTACATTTTTGGTTTCTAGATGTTCTTCTATTTTCTCCTTTAGTAGGGATTCCATTATTTTTCCTACCACCGAGGTGAAGCTGACTGGTCTATAATTCCCTGGACATGTTCTATCCCCCTTCTTAAATATCGATATTACATTAGCTATCCGCCAGTCCTCTGGTACTACACTTTTTTCTCACAAATTATTAAATATGTGTAGTAATGCCTCTGCTATCTCTTCCCTAGATTCTTTTAAAATACATGGATGCAATCCATCTAGACCAAGGGTTTAATCCTCTTTGAGTTTTCAATTGACTGCTGATCACAAGTCTGATATACCAAGGGCAGATCAATTGATTGAATTTGAACTAATTTAAAACAAATTTAAAGTAATTGTATCATCAGTATGAGAATAGACCTGAGTGAGGCTTCAATTGACTGCTGGTCACTGCAACTAAAAAAAAAGAAAGACTTGCATTTATATAGCGCCTTTCACAACCACTGGGCGTCCCAAAGTGCTTTACAGCCAATGAAGTACCAATGAAGTACTGTTGTAACGGTCATTACGAATGGATTAATGTGACCATGGGTGCCTGTGCGCCTGAAATTCTGGGCGTAACGCGATGAACAACCCCGAATGGGCGCAATCGGTGGAAACTCGCCATGCCGCCCTGGGGGCACGGCCAGTTTTGAGGGCGAAGACGGCTTCGGGCAAATTGATTTTTGAACCAGTGTAAAAGATTGCAGACACTCGAGGGTAAGTGGTTATGGGCGTAACTCACCCACGTTATAAATTCCGTGATCTTTTGTGCTATTTCAGTCGATTCCACCCAGATTGCACTGATATCCGGGTGGAAACCAAGCAGAAACTCCAGACCTGCATGCTCACTTATTAGTTCCGGAGGCAGCTAACGTCAGGTACAGAATGTTGGAAAGCACTGCACAACTCTTACCATTCAAAGATTCGCACTGTGCAAACTATTATGGACATGGGCACACGTGGCTTGTTTTTCATCTGAGCAATTACAGAATCAGGACAAGATTGGTTGTTGTAATCTGTTCGTAAAGTGAAGAAATCGTGACGGCTCTAATGGAAAAGAATAAACGGTTTCATTTTCTTTGAGGGAACTCTCTGTACTTTTGAGAAGTAATCCTTCAAAAACCATGTTTGAAAGCTTCTGTATGGATTTAGAGCTCCCCCAATTGATTAATCTGCAATGATGGGCATTAAAAATCCATCTGTATTTAAACGACTGGAAAGGACGATCCAAGAACTAACAGAAAAAAAACCTTTGGGTTCAAACAGAAACATGAACAGATTTTATAAAATCCTTTAAATTGCTTCCTGACTGTTGAGTGATTTTAGCTCTGTGCTCGGTGATATGTAGCCAACATAAATTTAAAGGATGGCAGTGATTATGGTCCATCATAAAGACATTTTTGATCTTCTGAATGATCACGTAATTTCACCGCTTAATTGCAAGAGAAAAATTCTTGTTCAAACAAAGAGGTTAGAGAAAATGCTTTAATTGGCATAGACCAATCAACTACTTTAAAGTAAATTGCATCAGCATCACAAGGGGACACATTAGAACATAAGAACATAAGAATTAGGAGCAGGAGAAGGCCATACGGCCCATCGAACCTGCTCTGCCATTCAGTAAGATCACGGCTGATCTTCGACCTCAACTCCTCTTTCCCGCTCTATCTCCATATCCCTTGATTCCCCTAGAGTCCAAAAATCTATCTATCTCAGCCTTGAATATACTCAACGATTCAGCATCCACAGTCCTTTGGGGTAGAGAATTCCAAAGATTCACAACCCTCTGAGTGAAGAAATTCCTCCTCATCTCAGTCTTAAATGGCCGACCTCTTATCCTGAGACTATGACCCCTAGTTCCTAGACTCTCCAGCCAGAGGAAACAATCTCTCAGCATCTACCCTATCGATCCCTCTCAGAATCTTATATGTTTCAATGAGATCACCTCTCATTCTTCGAAACTCCAGAGATTATAGGCTCAATCTACTCAATCTCTCCTCATAGGACAACACTCTCATCCCAGGGATCAACCTAGCAAACCTTTGTTGCACCGCCTCCAAGGCATGTATGTCTTTCCTCAGATAAGGAGACCAAAACTGTGCACAGTACTCCAGCTGCGGTCTCACCAAAGTCCTGTACAATTGTAGTAAGACTCCCTTACTCTTATACTCCAACCCCCTTGGAATAAAGGCCAACATGCCATTTGCCTGCCGAATTGCTTGCTGTACCTGCGTGTTAACTTTCTGTGTTTCCTGTACGAGGACACCTAAATCTCTCTGAACACCTACATTTAATAGTTTCTCACCATTTAAAAAGTATTCTGTTTTTCTATTCTTCCTACCAAAATGAATAACCTCACATTTCTCCACATTATACTCCATCTGCCATGTTCTTGCCCACTCACTTAACCTGTCTATATCCCTTTGCAGCCTCTTTGTGTCCTCCTCACAGCTTACTTTCCCACCTAGCTTTGTATTGTCAGCTAACTTGGATACATTGCACTCGGTCCCTTCATCCAAGTCATTAATATAGATTGTAAATAGCTGAGGCCCAAGCACTGATCCCTGCGGCACCCCACTAGTTACAGCCTGCCAACTGGAAAATGATCCGTTTATCCCTACTCTCTGTTTTCTGTCTGTTAACCAATCCTCTATCCATGCTAATATATTACCCCCAACCCCATGAGCCCTAATCTTACTTAGCAACCTTTTATGTGGCACCTTATCGAATGCCTTTTGGAATTCCAAATATACTACATCCACTGGTTCCCCTTTATCTACCCTGGAAGTTACATCCTCAAAAAATTCTAATAAATTCATTAAACACGATTTCCCTTTCATAAAACTATATTAACTCTGCCTAGTTCAAACTAGTTAAAAACAAAGACAGGTTGATATCAGGAATTTCTTCTTCACTGAGATATAGCAGCAAAGGCACAAATCCTAAAATCATTTTTGAACAAATTGGATGCTGCAATGGGAGATATATAGAATATCAGTCGTTCTTAATTATCATGTGATCTTATGGCTCATTTGGTTTGCAGAGATTCCAAGACACTCATCTTGCTGTACACAGAATCTTTAGCTCCAAATGCGCTCTCGCAGCAAAAAACACATTCAACACAGGCAAATGAAGCAATATAGATATATTTCATAAACTCTGCAATGGTCCATACGAGGGGACTGGTTCATTTACTGGATTGGTACCCTTTACTCTAATCCTAAGGTAGTGGTCTCTACAGGTGGAATTTTATTGTATATTCCATGATGGAAAAGAGAATGCACTGAAGGAGCAAATTTCACCCTACTTCCTTCTCCACTCCTGTAATGTTTAAAGACAAAACTAGAGCATAACAGGTTTCTCCCGATATCCTGCCATAACCTCAGTGGAAGATTGGCACTGTACACTGTTTCTCCAGGGTTTCTGCCGACGAGTCGCCAATGTTATGATGGGAGGTCGGGTAACCGCCCCATGGAAATTTTACCCCCCTACCTTCTGTGATTTTCACAATATGTTTTACTAATGTGTCCATATACAGACTGTGCAAAAGCACATATTGGGCCAGAATTTGCTGAAAAAATAATAGCATGTGAAAGACACACGCCATTATTAATGTGCAAATCAGCCAGCAACTTGTAGCGAGGAAGGGATACCCCGTGAATTGCGTATCGCCACAAATTTCTGGCCAATTTGCGCCGTTCCACTGTTAGCTTCACAAATACGGCATCTCACCCTTAACCTCCCCGTGATTTTCATAAAGTTGTTGCATTTGCACATTAATTGCCCATTAAATTCGGCACAGGAAGTTAAGTCTAGTAATTAACAGCATAAGTATCCTTTTAATGACGGGTTCATTGTTAATGACTGCCAATCAACCTCTTTTGCCCAGAAAGTAAACAATTATAAGTGAGGAGTCTCATTCATTCCTTCAGGTTGTGAATTGTTGTTGGAGATTTTAAAAATGGCAAATGTTCTGTTTTTATTTTCTTTTTCTTACTTTTCCTTTATGTCTCTTTTTTCTCTCTCTCTTAATCCAATCTTTCTTTCCCTCTCATTTCTCTTTCTGTACCTAATTTGGCATTGAATTCACCCACTTTGATTCACCCTCCTCAGTCCTTCCCCTGATTAGTTCTCAATAATTTAATCTCATTAGGTAAGGAGATACTGTGTTTGTCCCATCATTCACCAAGGTCCCAGATGCCCCCTTGCCCTCGCTGTGCCGTTATCAGCTCGCACTTCCAGCAACTTTGTGAGCAAAGGATTTTTGAGCTGAAGGGTGCAGGAAAATGTCTAACTAATCGGAGAAGCTGTGAGATGCCCCACTCCAGCAAATTCTGGCCCAATAGTGCATATAACAACAATTCAGTACTCAAATGGTTCAGTGTGCTTGTATAATCATATAACGTCCCATCAGTTTTATTTACAGAGAAAGGAGAATCCAGTAATCTAATCAGGCACACCTAGAGGACACCACTTATCTGAACATCAAACATCACCGGCCCCACTTGAAGCATGCACTCGTACAGATATACAGTGTGGGAGAAGATCATAGGTGATTTTGAAACGTAGGATGAGGCAGAGCATTAGTGAGGAATGGATAGCAGTGGTAGGTTTATCAAGGGTCAGCAGCTACATGACAAAGATCCAAAATGCTGAGTGTCCCTCTTGAGTAGAATATGATGAGTTCTGCTTTCAAAATAGAGGCTGTTAGAGCAGCAGCATCATAGGGCGGAGTTACTTGCGCCCATGTGCATTACATTGAAAGCTGGTCTGGGTAGTGTGGGGAGTCCAATACTCAGATATTCACTGCCTTCTCCCACAGTAATCTTCCACTTAGCGAGACCAGTAGCATATGCAATGACGATCTGAGTTACACAATGTTTAGCTACAGTGAGAGCGTCCCTCATGAATGCTGCCAGTGCTGTTAGAATCATAGAAGTTTACGGCACAGAAGGAGGCCAGACGGCCCACCGTGTCTGTGCCGCATAATGTTATGGAAGTTTTTGTGTGCAAGCTCTAATATACAGCCATTTTTGGAGAACAATTATGACAACCATGAGAGAAAGATGCTTAAATCTAATCAAAGCCATTAGTGGGTATTATGAAGAGATTCACAAGTGATAATAGCTGCTGAACTACAGAAATGAAATCCCCTGGTACTGACACAACTCCATCAGGGTTTGTTGCAGATACAGGTAACAAGTTTTCAGTCTCTCCTGCAGCTCCTCAGTTAGCTATGCGGCCATCCAACAGTACTATTTGCTCAACTCAGGGAGCACTTAGCAGTAGAGCATATCTGCAACCACTATGGAGAAATTCACAGTACATAAGGGGGCAAACATGGGCGCACAGCACATCTAACACATGCACAGATAGTGCTGCACGACTGAATCATTTTATTATATCTTACCATCTGTAATTCTTTCATGGTGCAGAAAAATACATCGCTTGCTCAGGTCGAATACAATTCTCTGCAAAATGAAACAAGTACAGGAATACTGATGGACTGATCACTGTCTGTAGTAATCAGCCATTTATAATCTGCATTACATAACCACAACCCATCTGATCCAGGTTATTGTGAATGTGTTGATCAGCACAGTTCAATTACACTTTAGTGGCAAGTCCCCATTGTTGAAAGATAGTTGCTTCAGTTGTAACATTTTTAACCTGCACAAACTAACATATGAAAGAAAGACTTGCATTTGTATAGCGCCTTACCCGACCACCGGACGTCTCAAAGCGCTTTACAGTCAATGAAGTACTTTTGAAGTGTAGTCACTGTTGTAATGTAGGAAACGTGGCAGCCAATTTGCGCACAGCAAGCTCCCACTAACAGCAATGTGATAATGACCAGATAATCTATTTTTGGTTATGTTGGTTGAGGGAGAAATATTGGCCAGAACACCGGGGATAACTCCCCAACTCTTCTTCGAAATAGCGCCATGGGATCTTTTACGTCCACCTGAGCGAGCAGACAGGGCCTCGGTTTAACATCTCATCCGAAAGATGGCACCTCCGACAGTGCAGCACTGAATAAGCAATGACACTACTAATTGGGTGCTAATTGCCCTTAACTGGTTAATGGTAAAGAGTGCACATGCAAAACATCGCAGCCTGGTTTTTTTCTTTACAGATACAGACTGACCTGCTGTGTGTTTCTAGTATTTTCTGTTTTTATTTCACATTTTCAGCATTTGCAATTTTTCCTCATATTTAACTGTAAAGCGTCCTGAGGATGAGTCAATGGCTGCGCTGCTGAGCAGTATCATGCTCGCGAGCATTTTAAACTAAGCAAAATAAAAGAACTATCAATTTTTTTATTGCACTAACACTTGGAGCAGTTCATTGGAGAGGAGAGGCTAAACATGTATTTAATCGGCTGTTTAAGGTGTCATGGAGAACTATGCAGTGCAGTGCACATTGTGGATCATGAGATCAGCAGTACAGGTTGAGATTGTTGCCTTCTGATATATTAATCAGTGGGCTGTGGTCATCTTTGGGGTTACTAGCCAAATTGATCACTATAACAGGATTGCACTATGAAGCCAATAACATCTCAGTGATTATAAATATGTTCAATAGAAAGTAATAATAATAATTGAAGACCTCACTGGAAGAACTGCACAATGAGATTCTTACTCATCTAGCTCCCAGGGCGCACTTACTAGTCAACTGTTAGTGGTTAATGTGCACCATCATTCTCAAAATCTTCCATGGCTTGCAAACATGTCAATGGTATGGCTCCATAAGAATGTAAGAACATAAGAAATAGGAGCAGGAGTAGGCCATTTGGCCCTTCAAGCCTGCTCCGCCATTCAATAAGATCATGGCAGCTCTTCTACCTCAACTCCATCTTCCCGCACTATCCCCATATGCCTTGATTCCCTTAATATCCAAAAATCTATCGATCTCTATCTTGAATATACTCAATGACTCAGCAGCCACAGCCCTCTGGGGTAGAGAAGTCCAAAGATTCACAACTCTTTGAGTGAAGAAATTTCTCCTCATCTTAGTCCTAAATGGCCGACCACTTATTCTGAGACTGTGACACCTAGTGCTAGACTCCCAGCCAGGGGAAACATCCTCCTGTCTACCCTGTCAAGCCCTGTAATAATTTTATAGGTTTCAATGAGATCACCTCTCAGTCTTCTAAATTCTAGGGAATATATGCCTAGTCTCCTCAATCTCTCCTCAGAGGACATTCCCCAATCCCAGGAATCAGTCTGGTGAACCTTTGTTGCACTCCCTCTAAGGCAAGTATATCCTTCCTTAGGTAAGGAAATCAAAACTGTACACAATACTCCAGATGTGGTCTCACCAAGGCCCTATATAATTGCAGTAAGACTTCTTTACTCTTATGCTCCAATCCTTTTGTAATAAAGGCTAACATACCATTTGCTTTTTTAAATGCATGCTGTACCTACGTGTTAACTTTCAGTGATTCATGTACAAGGACACCCAGGTCCCTCTGAGCACCAACATTTCCCAATCTCTCACCATTTAAAAAATATTCTGCTTTTCTATTTTTCCTACCAAAGTGGATAACTTCACATTTTTCCACGTTATATTCCATCTGCCATGTTCTTGCCCACTCACTTAACCAGTCTACATCCCTTTGCAGCCTCTTTGCATCCTCCTCACAACTTTCTTTCCCACCTAACTTTGTAACCACCTAGCCATCCGTGCCAATATTGTGCAACATACGCAATACTGCTATAATTCTCCAGACCTTCTCACCAGGCTCCCTTAACTAGTTCAGGTATCTAAAATTTCTGCTTCAACACCTCAACTGTCTGTTCAATCAGTGCACTTATGCACCCTTGCACTTCATTTTGTGTGTTCTGTGCTCGACTGCAGGGATCATGCAGAGATGTAATCCTTCACAGTTACATCACAGAGCCCATATTTCTGAGGACCTGGTCATTCATCTTACCTTCTCCTTCAAATAGCCACAGCACACTTGATTGCCTCAGGACTAAAGCATCACGTGTACCCCCTCTCCATGAATGGAGCATTAAGCTGCATTATTTTCTTGGAGGGGTCACATATTATTTGCACACTGATGGAAGAACAGCCCTTCCTATTTATATATGGCATAATATTGGATGGTGAGTGTAAGAATAGCTCCATTATCACCGTCAATTATCTTTACTTTAGAGAAACAAGCACCTGGAAAACATTTGCTGCTTCTGGTGATGCTGGTCACTGCTGAAGTGTATGCATCAGGGTGGGTACACTCGGGCTTCAGTTAGCTCTTCAATTAAGCAATGTATAGCAAATCAACTGACCCCAATGTCCCTTATGGACTCCTGGAAGACTCCAGTGGTATAAAGTCATAATTCATCAGAATGTATGTTAATCCATCTTTGGAGGGATAGGAATCCTCAGAGCAGTTTTAATAAGGATGAGTAGTCTATTTGTGGTTTATAGGTGTTTCCAATGCAGATCTCCCTCTTCTCCTTCATCCTTCACTGTGGTGTGCCCACTAATGCCCACTACATATTTTCCAAGCAGAAAATCCCGCTGTATTAGTCACTTCAGCCACTGCTGTGAAACGTTGGAATCTTCCTTTTCAGTAAGTTCACCAGTTCATATCACGTGGAATAAAATAGTCACTTTTCAATGAAATGTTACAGCTGTGTCTTTCTGCATAAATGTATCATTCATGACTTTAACGAGCAAGTGTCTGTTTTTTTCTTAATTCATCGCTAATGTGTGTTAACCTATTTTTGGACGGATAGGAATCCTCAGAGCAGTGTTAATAAGGGTGAGTAGTCCATTAGTGCTTTCTACCTACATCAGTTTTAGTTCTGATTGGCATATTAGTCTTGTTACTGTATGGAAGGTAATTTGGGATAATTTTGAAATATAAATTGCATTTGATGTTCTCTTGTGACTGTGTAGAATTTACTTTTACAATATAACATTTTCAACATATTGGATCTGACAACATATTACCACTTCCCCCACAAAATAAATTCATGCTGTATCAGCGATATACATAAATGCTTCAAAGAAATGTGCATATTAGAGTTAGCACTTAACACCAGGAAAAGGCTTTGATTATCCCAGTATCCCAGTATTTAAAACCACTAAAAGCAAACAGTTATTATTGACCATATTAATTTTGTACTTAAGAAATAATGCGCACGTGTCAGAGCAAGAAATGAAAAGATGTTTGAGTCAATTGAAGGACTAAACTACAAGTTGAATATTTGAAACAATCAGCCTATCATAGATTCACTGAGACACCATACACCTAAATAAATTATTGCTCCAGCAAACCATCAAAATGCTGAAGAAATTGCCTCCTTTGATAAGAGCATAAAATGCAGTTTATGTTTCAAAATTATCCCAAATTGCCTCCTGGTTTGGAACAATGCAAAGGAGTGTAGGAAGAAGTAGACATTTTGGACAGATTGCAGGCATTCTGTGATAAGATTAAAAAAGACTTCACTCTGGGATTGCTTCAAACACAGCCAAAGGAGTTACATGTCTTAATATCAGCAAATGTTTCCAGATAAAACTCCGGTGCCCAACTGAACTGGGCCTGATGAAAACTGCAGAGCAACAGACTGATTAGTGTGCTATGATCATTGGTTAAATATGGTCATCAACCTAGGAAGAACCTTCAACAACCATTGATATCATAAACTTGTCTTTCTTTTTATGATTTAGATATTAGAGACTTGTAGTGCGTTTAACATAGTAAAACGTCCCAAGGTGCTTCACAGGAGCGTAATCAAACAAAATTTGACAACGAGCCACAAAAGGAGATGGACAGACGACCAAAAGCTTGGATAAAGAGGTAGGTTTTAAGGAGCATCTTAAAGGAGGAGAGCAAGGTAGAGAGGTGGAGAAGTTTGGGAAGGGAATTCCAGTGCTTATGGTGGAGCGATTAAAATCAGGGATGTGCAAGAGGCCAGAATTGAAGGAGTGCAGAGATCTCGGGGAGGTTGTAGGACTGGAGGAGATTACAGAGATAGGGAGGGTGAGGCCATGGGGGGATTTGAAAACAAGGATGAGAAGTCTAGATTGTAGCAAACTAATTAAAATCTGTCAATTATAGTTTTTAAATATGTGTCTGTCCAGTTGAATGATAGTCATGTGATGTCACTAATGGTCGTATCCTCTAAAAGAGGGTTTCCTTGGTGAAATTTAAGGTATTTAAGGCCATACTTTACCCATCAAAATCAAAAGACTTGAAGTAACGTTCTTAGGAAGAGTTAGAAGATTGATGGAAGTTGTAAAGAGCATTTGAAGCTGGTCTTCCAAAGTTGAGAAAGAGTTTCAGTGTGAAAGTAAGACATTTAAGAAAGGTAAGTGTTTAATCAGAGATTATAATGTATATCACAATGGAGTACAGAGAGCAAGTTACTGTATAACTATACAAAGAATTATAGTACATGAAAGGTTAGCCAAAGCTAGGAAGAAAAGACCACAGAAGATGACCATGGTCATAACTTGCAACAAGCATCTCCAGAAATGAAATCTGTGCATCACAGTGGAAGGCAGAGATGCCCAGCGAACCCTTCTAAAAGGCGGATGTATGTCTTACGATCATGTGACAGAGGGACAGCACCAATACTGGAAACGCCCCTGCTGTCTTCAAAAAAGTCCCATGGGATCATTTACATCCACCTGAGAGACAAGACGGGGCCTCGGTTTTAACATCTCATCTGAAAGACGGCACCTCTGACAGTGCAGAACTCTCTTGGTCTCGATATTTTTTGTGCTTACATCTTTGGAGTGGGATTTAGAACCCACACCCATCTGACTCAGCGCCAGAACAGCCACTTTAACATGCAACATATGATGGCAAAAATACAAATAAAGAAAAAAAGAGAAAGAGTTGAATGTCACCCTAAGTATAACAGAACTGCAACAATGACAAACGTAGATGCAAGTGAGGCAACACCTGAGGCAAGATTAAGTGAAAAAAAGAAAAACTTGCATTTATATAGCGCCTTTCATGACCACTGGATGTTCCAAAACGCTTTACATCTAATGAAGTTTTTTGAAGTGTAGTCACTGTTGTAATGTAGGAAATGCAGCAGCAAATGTGTGCACAGCAAGCTCCCACAAACAGCAATGTGATAATGACCAGATAATCTGTTTTAGTGATGAGGGAAAAATATTGGCTAGGACACTGGGGATAACGCCCATGCTCTTTTGTAAAATAGTACCGTAGGGTCTTTTACGTCCACCTGAGAGGGCAGACAGGGCCTCGGCAGAAAGACGGCACCTCCAACAGTGCAGCACTCCCTCAACACTGCACTGGAGTGTCAGCCTAGATTTTTGTGCTCAAGTCTCAGGAGTGGGACTTGAACCCACAACCTTTTTACTCAGAGGCAAGGGTGCTACCCACTTATTTTTTTACATATTATTTATTGAACATTAAAAACATTTACAACATCGTGATCATTCCATTGTATCATACAAATCCATTCCGCCGCTCTGCACAGCCATTCCTCCACCATATAGTAACATCAAAACCTGAAGTTTCATTTGTCTCCCATAACATATACTAATCTATTGTACTTTAAAAATTGATCAGTAATCATGGCTCCGAATAAGGGAAGTGTACCAAAATTCCCTGGATTCTGGAGAGGTCCCAGCGGACTGGAAAACCGCAAATGTAACGCCCCTATTTAAGAAAGGAGGGAGACAGAAAGCAGGCAACTATCGACCAGTTAGCCTAACATCTGTCATTGGGAAAATGCTGGAGTCCATCATTAAGGAAGTGATAGCAGGACATTTAGAAAATCATAATATAGTCAAGCAGAGTCAGCATGGTTTTATGAAAGGGAAATCATGTTTGACAAATTTGCTGGCGTTCTTTGAGGATGTAATGAGCAGGGTGGATAAAGGGGAACCAGTAGATGTCATGTATTTGGATTTCCAGAAGGCATTCGATAAGGTGCCACAGAAAAGGTTACTACACAAGATAAGAGCTCACGGGGTTGGGGGTAATATATTAGCATGGATAGAGGATTGGCTAACTAACAGAAAACAGAGAGTTGGGATAAATGGGTCATTTTCAGGTTGGCAAACTGTACCTAGTGGGGTGCTGCAGGGAACAGTGTTGGGGCCTCAACTATTTACAATCTATTAATGACTTGGATGAAGGGACTGAGTGTAATGTAGCCAAATTTGCTGATGATACAAAGATAGGTGGGAAAGCAAATTGTGTGGAGGACGCAAAGAATCTCCAAAGGGATATAGATAGGCTAAGTGAGTGGGCAAAAATCTGGCAGATGGAGTTTAATGTGGGAAAATGCGAGGTTATCCACTTTGGTAGGAAAAATAAAAAAGCAAATTATTGTTTAAATGGGGAGAGATTACAAAATGCTGAGGTACAGAGGGATCTGGGGGTCCTTGTACATGAATCACAAAAAGTTAGCATGCAGGTACAGCAAGTAATTAGGAAGGCAAATGGAGTGTTGGCCTTTATTGCAAAGGGAATGGAGTATAAAAGTAGGGAAGTCCTATTACAACTGTACCACACTTGGAGTACTGCGTACAGTTTTGGTCTCCTTATTTAAGGAAGGATATACTTGCATTGGAGGCAGTTCAGAGAAGGTTCACGAGGTTGATTCTGGAGATGAAGGGGTTATCTTATGAAGTAAGGTAGAGCAGGTTGGGCCTATACTCATTGGAGTTTAGAAGAATGAGAGGGGATCTTATTGAAACATATAAGATTCTGAAGGGGCTTGACAGGGTAGATGCAGAGGGGATGTTTCCCCTCGTGGGGGAATCTAGAACTAGGGGGCATCATTTCAGAATAAGGGAACACCCTTTTAAATCGGAAATGAGGAGGAATTTCTTCTCTCAGAGGGTCGTGAATCTTTGGAATTCTCGTCCCCAGAGAGCTGTGGAGGCTGCGTCATTGAATATACTTAAGGTGGAGATAGACAGATTTTTGAACGATAAGGGAGTCAAGGGTTATGGGGAGCGGGCAGGGAAGTGGAGTTGAGGCCAAGATCAGATCAGCCATGATATTGAATGGCGGAGCAGGCGCGAGGGACCAAATGACCTACTCCTGCTCCTACGTCTTATGTTCTTATGTTATAATTCTCCCATCATTTATTCTCCGGCCCTTCCCTCCTCTCATGCTCCTTCCCAATTTTTCAGGCAATGTTGCTTTCTCCTGCAGCCTCCAGCTCTTTTTCACCTCCTGTTTGAACCTTCCCTGCAGTTTCAGCCTCTTCCTTACATTAGGTTTGGGCCAAGGAGCTGTCCCTTCTCCCTCCTTCTGCCCCTCACCTCCCACTTCCATGTCTCTGTCTCCCTCTGACTCCTCACTCTCGAGCTCTTCTGTAACCTCCCGTCCCTGCTCCCCGTCAGATACATAATCTCCCTCAGAGAGTCTTCCTGCTATCTCGGTTTCTCCAACAGTGTCACTCCCTTCGGCCTGATCTCCATCGCTGACCCTTGCTCCCTGTTTCTTCTCTCTCTGGGACAATGGCGCATCTGCACTTATTTTGTTCCCTTCTGGCGTCTTTGTCTCCCTGCTCTCGTCCTGCTGCCCTTTTAAGGCTCCTGCCACTTGCACCCTCTCCTTGTCTTGCCCCCTCCTGCTCCCAAAGATGTCCAACTCCCCGTCTTTCTTTGGAGTACTTACACTTACCCTGCACCTCGCTCCCTCCTCCTCTCCCCCCACCGTCACCAGATTCCGTAGGGAGAGCCGAGCCGTAATATGGCTCAACTCTGCCCTCGACCCATGCTGCCCGCTGCAGTCTCTGTCCTTTTCCACTGTACTTGGTGTGTTTTCCAACATCTTCATCCTGTTCTCTGCTCCGCAATTTTCTGCCTCTTCCTGCGTTCTTTTCTCCTTCCATTCACCAGCTGTGTCCTCCGCCTGCTCCGCTCCTCCAGCCGCTCCACTCATACCTCCTGCTCCTTCTCCCATCTCCTCGTTACTCAAGGGGCTTCCTTCTGCCTCACCCTCACAGTGGGTAGGGCCTTTGTGACACACCCCACAGCTCTCCGCCTTGCAGCTCCAAGTGATGTGTCCAGACTCGCCGCAGTTATAACAGTACAAGTCTGGACAGCTTCTTACAAGATGGTCGTGTCCAAGACAATAATAACAAACCTTCACCTGGTTATCATGCAGTACCAGGAAGTACTGCACTCCTTCCATTGTCTCGAATTTCATGCTATATGGCAATGACTTCACCCCCTCTGGCAACCGCACCTTTACATAATGGGTTCCATCTGCTACCCGCGTTCTTGGATAGTATCTCCCCTTTATTGCCGAGCAAACTTTAATGTCCCACAACTCCAACTGTTTTATTAGCACCTCATCCTCAATATAAACCAGCAGTTTTAAGAATGAGACCACCACCTCTTCAGAATATAGCAGAGATACCTCCAAGAACTTATCTCCCACCTTCAAACTCAGTAAAAGTCTTTCCACCTCCTCTTGGCCACTGACCGTCACCTCGAACCCAACATTCGACTTTGGTCGGCAGGCAAAGCAGCTTCCCTCGCCGCAGTCCTCATGTACCGCCTGGATAATATCCCAAGCTCGTATCTCCTTATCCTCGCACTGAACCACCACCGTGTTTTCTTTTCCAAACCTCCTGGGGTCCCGGCCCAAATCTTTAGGCCTTTTTTTCTCCCTTCCCTCAACATTTTCTCCCCTGATTAAATTCATCCTGGGAATATTGTCCTCTGAGGGGCCCGGCACTCCGGGCCCCTCAGTAGCCATCTAGCTGTTATTTAAGGTCCAGAAAGGCCCTAAAACCTGAAAAAGCTCCCAAAAACCCACCACCAATTTTTAAAAAACTCACTCCAACTCCCTGCAGTAATCAAGCACCCAGCAGCACCTGCTCACTCCGAGCCCCTCCCACCTAGAGAGTGCTACCCACTGAGCCATGGCTGACACAAACTGAATCAAAAGTAATATGGAAACATCATGTAAAGTAAAATTAGGGGTATTTTGGTAAGAGATTTGAGAAGAACTAATATGGGAGAATCATAAAAGGGCTCCCAGATTCAATATTGTCAGAGCAGTTGGAACCAGGACAGAAATTTATAATAAGAAAGATCTTGATTTCCGAGGCACTAATGGATCAGTCTGATGAGAGGCAGCAAGTGTTTGAGGCAGACAATGGGACATTGTGAATATAGGGGGATAAAATCAGGAGAAAATAAACAATTAGATGCAGGTAGGGCAGTTGGGGCTAAGCTTTAAACAAAGATTCTATAACATACAGCTACATTATTGGGATATTATACCATTCAATGCGTGAGAAAAAGGAAACTTAATGTACAAAGCATCATTGTGAAAATACGACAATGAACTTTACATAGTCAAGCATCACAGGCATATAATTTCCTATTTAATTGGAAAAAAATGTTTGTAATTGAAATTTAAAACCTATATTAATACAATAGCTATTAATACATTTCCATAATGATTTTTTTATGGTGTTTCACACTATTATATTGCTGACTCCTCATTAAATTGAGATTTCACCAGTACCCGTCCCACTGTGTCATAATAAATGACTCCTTATTTCACATACTAATGAACCCTTAAGAAATAATTTATTCACGCCATGTTTATCAGAAAGATCCCAAATGTTCTAACGTCAGAACGGATTAAAAAAAAAATGCTTTTGTCATGGATTACTGATGAGTCCATCCACTATCATTTAGTAAAAATTGTATATCATTCTAAATTGTTTGGTGGGGGGGGAAATTCGGTAGGTTAGCACCTCCCATTAGCGCCTGCAGAGGGCGGTAATGGGGCGCTGATGCAGTGGCGCCGGGATGAGGCAAATCCAGTGCCACACGGGAAATCTGCCCCCCCCCCCCCATTTTGCCACCCGTACGAGGTACCGCTGGGGACTTCAACGCCAGGCAGATCGTGACATCAGTGAGCGTGCAACGCTCACTGGGTGCCCGATCTGGAAAATTCATTGTTGCCACTTACCTTTGCACCTCGACCAGGGAGAGCAGGCGCACAGCTGCAGGAAGCCGGCTTCAGCGATGTTATTTAAAGGAATCAGCATTAATCACTCGCAGCTGTCAGGGCAGGTTAGTATCAGTGGCTTTGTGTCAGTTTCACCCATTGGATCAGTCTGTATGAGTAATTTCAAGCTTTTTTATCAGCAGTCTTCTGGCAAGTGCAAAGTGGCTACATTTATTGTTCAAAGATTCAAACTGCTACACTTGGCAACATTAATGGGGGCTGTACTGGCGCCACTTCACCCTCCAGGATCTACAGCGGAGGGAGCGTAGGCAGCCAGAAATATGGGAACATGTGTGTAGAGGGATGAGGAGGGACATCAGGGCTCTCAACAGGAGGCCTTACCCTCTGAGGGTTTTCCGATAGCACTTATCCTACCTTCAATTAAGTGAGGAGCAGTGTATTAGATGGCTCCGCATCACCAAGGTGGTAGTCACAGAACTCTGCCACCTCCTCCAAACAGACCTCCAGCATCACACCAGGATGACTTAAACCCCAGGTCCCTTTTGCTCACCGCATGCCCATCATACCATCCCTGTTTCACGCCATATCACAGCGTCCTCCTGGGCACAAAGGTGAAATGAGAGAGACCACAAAATATTGCAAACTCCGTTAATAAATTTATGCATAAACGTATCACACATATCACATTCATTCTAATAACTAATGACCCTTGTGCCTGCCATAGTTGAATAGCTGTCATTGTGTGCAATGTGAGAGATGTGGGTGTGAGTGTGGGTAGGTAGAGATTTTTGATGTGTGAGCACTGGGGGTGTGGTGCTTTGGGCAATGTGTGAAGCTTGTGGTACAGATGGTGGTATGTAGCATTTGTTGAAGCATTCAATCACCCTGACCACCCGACTGAGGTGGATCTGCCATGAGCATACTTGCTTCAGTCCTCTGGCTCCTTCTCCTTGTTGTGCTTCTCCTTGCTGAGGCAGCTGCACAGCCAGCAATGCTGAGAATGAGGTGCTGCAGTATCAATGAACCTCCCCTTTAAGTACTGGGCAAAGCCTATGGCAATGATGAGTTGCGATTAGACTGCACCCGATATTGGTCCACCCTTTGAGTGTAACGCCACTGAGCTAGGCTTTTAAGACTTGATTTAGTGCCACAATCATTCTTTGAGCAGTGAGAATGAATTTTGCGTGCAGTCTAAAGCATTAGCTCCTGGCGCTAACTCTCAAACTTTTCTAATGATACCACCCATTCCTGGGCTATAATGAATTTCTAGCCCTTGATGCTCCTCCATTCGCAATTACCTGCATTTTGCTCATTTTGCCGCAACTTACTTGTACATACATCAGATTGTTTACAGCTCATCCCAAATTGCCTAAGGCTGTTTGAAAATCCTCTCCGGCTCCTCAGCAGCGACCTTCAAAACGGATTATTTAGCAGTAAGTAACTACACTCACAAGAGTTTAAGCATACATTCAATTTAGTTTTATAAATTAGTATGAAAGTCCTCACTGGGAATACAAACAGAATAGTTGGCAGCTATGAGTTGGGTGATCACCTATTCTGATTTGAAGAGTTGTAGGGGGTGGTGGTTTGTGTCAGTTTTCGCCTCTGACTTCTGAGTGGTTCGAATCGCTCCCACACCCTTGGTTCTAGACCTTGGACTTATTTGGGGGTTGTGAAAAAAGGTGCAGCAGACAACTGAGTTTGATGAAAGAACTTCAATCTTATTAAAAGGTAAAACACAAATAATAACACTCTTAACACTCTAAAGGTGGGGAACACTTCGGTACAAGCGGGGGAAATGACAGTAGAACAATACTTCACCCCTCCCAACCCTACTTTTCTAGCTTAGTTAGGTTTTGAAGGACCAGGGATAATGCTCACCAGTCCTTTGACAGTTGGGCTAAATCGCGGTTTTGGGGTTCGCTGTTTATGGCGGTTAGTGTCTGCCGTACCCCATACGCGGTAGAGGACTTCACCTGCGTATCTGGTCAGTCTTCGCAAGTCCGCTGATGCGGTAGGATGTCGTTTTGGATTTATCTGGTGAGTACTCAATTTCTTTTGGTTAGCATTAGGGTTTAGAGTCTTTGGGAAAATCTTACCCAGGGGTAAGTCAGAAGTAGATTGTAGAGTGGAAACTTTGCGGTTCTTCGGGTTTTTCTTCCCTTTAGTTGGTCTTTGTTGGTCGCGGTGGCCTGCTATTACCCGGTCAGTTGGGGGTGATATGAGGTTGTTGGTTTCTTGAGGCCTTCGGTTTCCGCGATGGTTTTAGGCCTTGTCTAGTGTGTCGGTCGACCTCGTGGAGCCGTCGGTGACTTGCTGCTGCTTGTTGCTCCGGGTGCCTGTGTTGGGACCGTTGTTGGAGGTCCGTCGAGGTGGTGTCTTCACGAGCTGGACTCAGGTGTGTCTGAGTGGTGAGCGATGCCGACTCGCTTCCAGCTCGGCTTGTCTTCTTCCTTTCTTCTTCTTCTTCTTCTGCCTTGAACTGCTTAACGGGCCTTCAATTATACTGAATTGAAGTGGCCTTATCTACCCGCCAAATCTGCTCAATTCATTGTCTGGTTTTGACGGGCTCGTTAATCGGTAACGACTTACTAGCGTGTTAACTGGTTTTTAACAGGCCTTCAATCTCACCCATTGAACATGGCCTTATCTACCCGCCAAATCTGCTCAGTTCATTGTCTTATTTTGGCGGGCCTGTTACCAGTAACTGCTCTGTAAGTGTCAAATGGCTTTTGGGATGGCTTGCATCCTGTCGATCTCCTTGGTTGATCATTGGTGATTGATTTCGGGTTTGGTTTTCTAGGCTGGACTCGGTCTTTCTATAGAATGGGTCCGAGTGGGTTTTATTATGCATGTTTCTGATGGGCCCTGTAATCGGTTTTGATGGGGCCTGTTATTTTGGGCGGGACTGTCTTCTCCCAGGGTCTATTGTTCAAATGTTAATGTCTGCTGGGGTTTGAGTGGGGTCATCCCGGTTCCCCAGACAGTGTAATTAACTGCAATAGCCAAACTGCTTTTACAGAGGTCGTACCCACCTCCTTGTCCCTTTACAGGCCCAGGCATGTTTTTAAAATGCCAAAACTTGGTTTTTGGTCTTAAATTCCTTAGGTTAGGCCCAAATGCATTTTTATCACTCTGAGGTAGTTCCAAAGTCCTTTTTCCTTAGGTTTTTGGGTATCTGCAAATTTTGGAAACCTTACAGAGTTGTTACATAGGAAAGTTTGAATGAATTCTGCCGAGTATCTCAGGAATGAAAATCTTTATGACCATTGAATAATATATCAGATTCCTTTTACTTCAAATTTGCTCAAGTGCATTTACATTGTACAAGCAGAAATGATTGTGTATTTGTTGGTGAATAAGCCACAATGAGATCCTACAGGCGATTGGAGTAATACAGAGAAAGAAGAGAAAGGGGACTTATTTGCATTGTTTCAAAATGCAGAAGTAATTTAGAATAAAGCATTCATTTTTAGTTTGACTTCTCAAGTCAATCTGTTGAAAATGAATATATGCTGATAAGGATGAGGAGAAGTTCAAAAAAGAAACTGGAACTGGTGAGAGCTGGGATCGATTGGGATGAATAGAGTTTTCCCTGCACACTCAAGAGTGTGGAAATTCTGTAAGAGCTTGAGAAGCTTTAGCTTTCTCCCTCCGGTATGATGAGGAAAAGATATAGCTAAATAAAAAAATCAATATAAATGAAAGATGTGGGAGGATTGGGTGGCACAGTCAAATAAACACGGCCTTTCACCTCTGGAATCCGAGTTTGTATCTAACCAAGATGACGGCGACTGATGTTCCCAGTTGGCCATTGGCTGGCATCAGAAAACTGCCCCTAATTATTTGGCACTAAGTTTTCAATTTCTGATGTGCTGGTGAAGGCAACATCAGTCACAAATTCGGTGGCAGGATCCCACAAAGAATTTGACATTTACATGTAATCAAACCCTAATTAGGCAAAGCTTTACAGTGTTGCTCATTATTAATAGAGAGCTCTTGATGTTTGCCATCCATATATCGCAAAGCTGGGAATAAGGGAAATTAGAATTTTCAAATTCAACAGAGTATCCTAATTCCACATGCTGGCACTGATGCTTTTCTCATTCCATTGTAGCCACAACAATCACGATCTAATTACAAATTAATTGTTTTACCATTTTGATATGCACAATTCGGGGGTTGGTGGGGGAAGCACAAAGCACATTTCGCATCATTAGGGACAACTTAGTCATTAGTCTAAAACTCTAAACTCTGTGCTGAGTCATATTGCTTATGTTGACAGAAACAATACCAAGAGAAAAGAAACAGGTTTGATGGGTTCTAGAAAATGTCCATAACTTACGAGTATATCAGCCTCAGAAAACCTTGCTCCTAGACACTGGATTATCCTTGCTTGATTCATTCTTTTTTTCATAGAATGATACAGCACAGAAGGAGGCCATTAGTCCCATCGTACCTGTGCCAGCTCTTTGAAAGAGCTCTCCAATTAGTCCCACTCCCCCGCTCTTTCCCCATAGCCCTGCTCATTTTTCCTTTTCAAATATACATCCAATTCCCTTTTGAGGTCCCTTGTGTTCTGTTTCATTTAAGTTCAGGTAAACAGTTAAAAAAGAGACCTAGTTCCCACTAAGGCTCATGTGGTAAAACCAACTTATAAATAAACCACATTGGCCAGAAGGTCCTAGGTTCAATTCCTGCTCTTTGCTGAGTCAGGTCACCTTAGTCAAGTGGGAGGTGGGAGAAGTGAACAGGAGAGGCACCAGTGCTGGCTGGCAAAGGCCCACAAGATTGCTGTGTTCCTCCTGGCTCCACATTAAGATAAGTGTAATAAGGTTTACTTACCTTGTCGTCAGCAGCCACAAGCGGTCCCTTCAAGTACCACTGGTTAGTCCACAGTAGACCCAGCAAAATTAGTCAGAGCTTGCGCAGCACAGACTCCATCTAATTTTTGACCAATTTCAGATTGAGGTTCTTAAACAGATGTTAGGCCCCTTATTAATATATGCAAGGTGCGTAATGCCTGTTTAAGATGTCCACCAGGGGTGTCTGAATATTGCCTGAGTCAACATGCTGTCAAATGTGTTTCTGTATGGGACATGGGGCAAAAGGTCCAATTTCACAGGGCTATTTTGTGCCTGAGAAACGGGCAAAATGAGGTCCAATTTCCCCCTCTGGGTGCCAGTCTGAGCTTGTATGACAGAAGTCTGAGCATCAAAGTCCTCCTCTAAGTCCTCTGCAGCAGAACTCGTGTGCGACCTTGCCCTCTGGGGAGCTGGCACCTGTGCTATCCTTTCCCCCGCCGTGGCTACAGCCCACTCAAGCCTGGTGACTCACCATGTGCCGATCCCGCCTCTAAGCTACCCTCTAAAGTCCGCGTAGTGCCAGTATCTGAGCTGGTGGCTGCGACTGTCAGATCGAGTGACAGTGTTTCTTCTTCATCATCACTCTCCTCTTCCTCTTCCTGTTGTACCACTGGCTGGGCAGGTTGGATTTCCTGGGTCTCTGAAATGAGAAAGGCACAAGGGTAGGTATGTGGTGAGGGGAGGGGGGTGGGGTGGGTGGGAAGCAAGAGGTGCATGCTTACCCCATGTGCAGCTTGTAATTCAGAAGAGATTGTGGGATGAGGGGGAAGTGGGATGTGAGAAGGAGTATTAGGTATGACGATACCATCATGTTGGATTGCTTCAGCCCTACTGCTGGCCATGGGCTCAGCAATTGCCCTCCCAAGAATGACCAGCACCGTTTCCTCCATGGGGGTAAGATTATGCAGGCGTGCCTGTGCCCCTTTGGGTAGACCCTGCTGGCTCCTTGTTCAGCAAGAGAAAGGAAGTGTGTCACTGAATGTGATGCAATGTATTTGGGTGATGTGCCTGTCATGGTTGAATAGCTGACAGTGTGTGCAAGCTGTGAGATGTGGGTGTGAGGTAATTGTGTGAGGGTGAGGTGAAGCTATGAATGTGAGGTATGAGCTGTTGGTAGGTTAGTGACGTGGGTGTGGTGCATTGAGCAGTGTGTGAGGCTAGTGATGCAGATGGTGGGATATGGCATTTGAAGATGAATTCACTGACCTTGACCACTTGTGTGAGGTCATTAAACCTCTTCTTACACTGCAGCCAGGACCTCGGGCTACACCACTGGCATTGACAGCTATGACGTTCTGCTCCCATTGCCAGTTTGAGATTTTGCATGGAGGGCCTCCAGGCCCCCTGTCGAAACAAGACCTCACTCCTCCTATCCACTTCCTGCACCAAGGCCTCCAGTGGTGCATCCAAGAACCTTTGTCCATGCTCTCGCCCCTGTGGTGCCATCGTTAGTTGTTGTCCCTACGCACAAAGCCAGTTCAATGAGCTGCTGCAGGCAGAATGCACCTCCCCTTTAAGAGGCGCAGACTGCCTTTAAGTAGTGCAAACTAGCTTTAATTAGTGCTAGTCTTGCACGAACTTGGACCCCCTGCTGAGTGTTCAGCTGAACGTCGCAATCATGGAAATGAGCAGGCAGCACAAAGTTCGCGCGCTGCCTGCATTCCTCTGAACTGGCGCGGGTTGACCTATTTCCCTTAGCAGAGAGGTCAATAACCAGAGGGCATAGATTTAAAGTAATTGGCAGAAGGATTAGAGGGGAGTTGAGGAGAAAGTTTTTCACCCAGAGGGTGGTGGGGGTCTTGAACTCATTGCCTGAAAGGGTGGTAGAGGCAGAAACCCTCATTGCATTTAAAAATGCTTGGATATGCACTTGAAGTGCTGTAACCTACAGGGCTACGGACCAAGAGCTGGAAAGTGGGATTAGGCTGGGTAGCTTTTTTCGGCCAGCACAGACATGATGGGCCGAATGACCTTCTTCTGTGCCTAAACTTCTATGATTCTATGATAACACAATAGAGAGCCATATATCCAAGTTTGCCGATGACACAAAGATTGTTGGTATAGTAAGCAGTGTAGACAGGAGCACAAAATTACAAATTGACATTGATAGAGTAAGTGAGTGGGCGGAACTGCGGCAGATGGATTTCAACACAGGCAACTGTGAAGTCATCCAATTTGGACCAATAAAGGATATACCCGAATATTATTTAAATGGTGAAAGCTAGGAACAGTGGAGATCGGAAGAGATTTAGGGGTCCATGTACACACATCACAAATATGTAGTAGTCAGGTAGAAAAAAGCATCAAAAAAGCTAATGGCATGTTAGCCTCTATAAATAGAGAGCTAGACTATAAAGGGATGTGGGGGGTGGTGGTTTGTGTCAGCTTCACCTCTGACTTCTGAGCGGTTCGAATCGCTCCCACTCCCTTGGTTCTAGACCTTGGACTTATTTGGGGGTTGTGATACAAAGGTGCAGCAGACAACTGAGTTTGATGAAAGAACTTCAATCTTTATTAAAAGGTAAGACACAAATAATAACACTCTTATCACTCTAGAGGTGGGGAACACTTTGGTACAAGCGAGGGAAATGACAGTAGACCAATACATCACCCCTCCCAACCCCACTTTACTAGCTAAGTTAGGTTTTGAAGGACCAGGGATAATGCTCACCAATCCTTTTACAGTTGGGCTAAATCGCGGTTTTGGGATTCACTGTTTATGGCGGTTAGTGTCTGCCGTACCCCGTACGCGGTAGAGGACTTCACCTGCGTCTCTGGTCAGTCTTCGCGAGTCCGCTGATGCGGTAGGGTGCGTTTTGGATATGTCAGGTGAGTACTCAATTTCCTTTGGTTAGGAGTAGGGTTTAGAGTCTTTTGGTAGAAATCTTACCCAGGGGTAAGTCAGGAGTAGTTTGTAGTGTGGAAACTTTGCGGTTCTTCGGGTTTTCTTTCCTTGAGTTGGTCTTTGTTGGTCGCGGTGGCCTGCTATTACCCGGTCAGTTGGGGGTAATGTGCAGTCGTTGGTTTCGTGAGGCCTTTGGTTTCCGCGATGGCTTTAGGCCTTGTCTAGTGTGTCGGTCGACCTTGTGGAGCCGTCGATGTCTTCTTGCTGCTTGTTGCTCCGGGTGAAAGTGTTGGGACCGTTGGTGGAGGTCCGTCGAGGTGGTATCTTCACGGGCTGGACTCAGGTGTGTCTGAGTGGTGAGCGATGCCGACTCGCTTCCAGCTCGGTTTGCCTTCTTCCTGGTTTCTTCTTCTGATAACCACCGGTTGCGACTGACTGACTTTGAACTGCTTAACGGGCCTTCAATTATACTAAATTGAAATGGCCTTATCTACCCGCCAAATCTACTCAGTTCATTGTCTGTTTTTTGGCGGGCTCGTAAATCGGTAACGACTTACTAGCGCGTTAACTGGGTTTTTAACAGGCCTTCAATCTCACCCATTGAACATGGCCTTATCTACCCGCCAAATCTACTCAGTTCATTGTCTGAATTTTGGTGGGCCTGTTACCAGTAACTGCTCTGTAAGTGTCAGATGGGTTTTGGGATGGTTTGCATCCTGTCGATCTCCTTGGCTGATCACCGGTGATTGGTTTTGTGTTTTGGGTTTCTAGGCTGGACTCGGTCTTTTCTATAGAATGGTCCTGAGTGATTTGTATTATGCATGCTTTCTGATGGGGCCCTGTAATCAGTTTGATGGGGCCTGTTATTTTGGGTGGGACTGTCTTCTCCCAGGGTCTATTGTCAAAATGTTAATGCTTGCTGGGGCTTGAGTAGGGTCATCCCGGTTCCTCAGACAGTGCAATTAACTGCAATAACCAAAACTGCTTTTACAGAGGTTGAACCCACCTTCCTTCAAAGCCTTTTCTCCCTTTACAGGCCCAGACATAGTTTTAAAATGCCAAAACTTGGTTTTTGGTCTTGTAGTCTCTTAGGTTAGGCCCAAATGCAATATTATCACTCTGAGGTAGTTCCAAAGTCCTTTTTTTCCTTAGGTTTTTGGGGATCTGCAAATTTTGGAAACCTTACAGGGAAGGAAGTTTTGCTGCAACTATACAAAGCCCTGGTTAGACCACATCTGGAGCACTATGTACAGTTCTGGGCACTGCACCTTAGAAAAGTTGTATTGGCCTTGGAAGGCATGCAGCGCAGATTTACCAGAATGTTACCTGGGCTCCAAGAGTTAGATTATGAAGACAGATGTCATAAACTAGGCTTTTATTCCCTGGAATATAGAAGGCTCGGGGGTGATTTGATTGAGGTTTTTAAGATTTTGAAAGGAATTGATATGGTAGATAAAGAGAAACGTTTTCTGCTGGTTAGGGAGTGTAGGACAAGGGGACATAACCTTAAAATCATAGTCAGGCCATTCAGGAGAGAAGTTAGGAAACACTTCTTCACACAAAGGGTGGTAGAAGTATAGAACTGTCTCCCACAAAAAGCAGTCAATGCTAGCTCAATTAATAATTTTAAATCTGAGATTGATAGATTTTTGCTAGACAAGGTTATAAAAGGATATGGAGCCAAGAGAGGTGAATGGAGTTAAGGTGCAGATCAGCCATGATCTCACTGAATAGCGGAACAGGCTCGAGAGGCTGAATGGCCTACTCCTTCCTGTTCCTATGTTCTTTCAAAGAGCCTGCATAGACACAATGGGCTGAATGGCCTCTGTCTGTGCTGTATGAACTTTTGTTTTATAAAGTTACCTGTCTTTGTTCAAAGCATACTTTAACAACAACATTTTGGGAATACACTGCAAATGTAGTATTCATCAATAGATACATTTTTCAGGGCTCAATCAGCCAACATAATTCTATCTGTAACAAGTTAACATTTCAGGCATGAACCTGATGAAAGGCCCATACCTGAAACGATCACTTGCCTGTCCTCTCCAGAGATGTTGAATAACCTGCTGGGTGTTTCCAGCACTTTCTGCTTTTGTTACAGATTCCCAGCATCTGGAGTCTTTCGTTTATAATCCTATCTGTATCGATTTAAGGATAAGGGCAGTCACAGAATAGGAGGAGGTCACAGAGACTTATATACTATATGGCACTCGAGGGGAAGAGGTTGTTTTCATTTTTAATTTAAAAAAGTTATTAGTTCCTGTAAGGGTTTTGACACGTGTGTGGCTCTGTGCTTAGCCTGGGTGCTAGTGCGAGGTTAGGCCTTGTTGCCTGTTCTGGTCTCCAGCCAGCCTGGTAACACTAGATCCCTGTGAGTGGTTCGACCCACTCGTCCTTACGGTTCTGACACTGGACTTCGGTGCGAGAGCAATAATGCAGAGAAAACTCAGGTAGACCCGGTTGAATAGTGCGAAATGGAAAATCTTTATTGCATATTATTCAAGATTACGAAATACATGTCATAAGCACAGATTAATGACAGTACAATCTTACACGCAGTTATGTAACTAATTTTTGGGAAACGAGGAGCGCACGACACATCGTAAATGGGGGCACACATTACAGTTATCCTTAAAACTTAAACCCTCCCCTATCAATACCTGCTCTAAACTAGATTTGTAGGATCGAGACTCATGCTCACCACTCGTGATAACTCGGAGAATTCCGAAAACTCTGCTCGGATGTTTTTACCGCAGCACCTGATCACCCACGTGTTGCTCAGGGGTCTCTGTACCCCACTTGTTTACTCGTTTCTGCTCCGGCTAGCAGGCTGGACCGTCTGCTGTCATGAAGATCTGTGTTGTCCTTGGAGTTCCGACACTACTCAAAAAAAGAGTCTTCCTGTGCCCTCGCCCTGATGCGATAAAATTCGAAGAATAGTCTTCCGATGCCAGTTCTGTAAAACTCAAAAGATAGTCTTCCTGGGCAAGGAAAGTGTCTATTCGACCTACAGGCGCGGTCGGGGCTTACTGACCGTGGCGATACGTATGGTCGTCTTCTTCTCTTCTCATCTCATCTCATCTCATCTCATCTCATCTCATCTCGGGCCTTCGGTTCCAACACCGTTTACCGACTTCTCGGGATGGTGTGCCCGCTTCAAGGCTTCACAGCCCAGTTCCACACAGATCTTCGCGGCAAGCCACGAGGCTGATCCTGGCGGATCAGAAAGTTCAATAGTCTTTCAGCAAGTCAAACAGCAAGAGCTGCAAGAGGCAGAGACATGAGGCAAGCGGCAAGGAGTCAAGAGGATAAGAGAAAGATGGACGGTTGTAGTTTACAGTTATAGTGCTGAAACTCCTCTTTTCCCGCCCAATCTTAATGTCTTTTCTTTTGTCAGAGTTTTGGCGCTCAAACTTCTTGTATAGGGTGATCTCCGTTTAATGGGTTTCGGTGATACTTGTAACTGCCTGAGTACCTGTTAATACTTTTCCCAATGTGTAACCGGTCAGTATTCTCCCTGGAGGGGTTTTGGGGCTTCCAAATGTTTTCTGTAACTACCCGCAAACGGCTCTCTCATCGTAGAGTCGTGGGGATTTTGCATATTAATGTCTTTGGATGGGTTCTTGATCGCTTGGTACAATAGCCCTTATTCGCACCTGGGAGACCGATTTCAGTATTTATGTGTATACTGCAAACCCATAATGTCTTGTGTATTATCTCAAATGTGCTGAGTCTTGATCGATCTCGCACAAATGTTTATTGGAACGCCATCTTGTCTGCTTATCGAAAAGTCTAGAATGTTCTGCCACGAGGCGTGGCGGCCATTTTACAGGCTGCTTGTGTCCACTTTGAAAACCTGACAGCATTTTGCTGAAATAAAGCTGTTTGTACGAAACTATGTGTTTCCTCCTTATTTATAAAATCGCGAATATATTGCGAATTCTACATTCCACATATGTCCATTCCAAAGCAACCAAATGAAAGGGGACATTTTTGAAAATGGCTTGTTTCTAAATGGGGTTACAAGGCTTGTGGCATTTTCAGTGTTTGGGTCTGGGAGAACTATTTTTCACACGTAGGTTTATTAGAACATTTTAAGGGAGAATTGGATAAGTATTTAAAAAGGAAAACCATAAAAAGATACAATAAATATAACAGCAGGAAAATGGGATTAGATTTGACATGTCCTGTTGAAGAGCTAGCACTGGCAGAGGTACGATGGTCCAAATGGCCTCTTTCCGTGCTGTAATTGCTATAATACTGTTCCTCACATAATATATTGCCATCACTGTGAAATATAAGTGGAAGATACATGGAATTCCATATCCCATTGTACTTCTACTTAAACCGTATGAATTTACAGCACCGAAGCAGGCCACTTGGTGTTTATGCTCCACACGAGCCTCCTCCCACTCTATTTACTTCATTTTACCCTATCAACATATCCTTCTATTCCTTTCTCCCTCATGTACTTAACTAGCTTCCTCTTAAATGCATCTATACTATTCGCCTCAAACACTCCCTGTGGTAGCGAGTTCCACATTCTCACCACTCTCTGGGTAAAGAGGTTTCTGCTGAATTCCCAATTAGATTTGTTAGTAACTATCTTATATTTATGGTCCCTAGTTTTGGATTCCCCCACCAGTGGAAACATCTTTTTTATGTCTACCCTATCGAACCCCTTCATAATTTTAAAGACCTCTCTATCAGGTCACCTCACAGTCTTCTCTTTTCTAGTAAAAAGAGGCCCAACTTGCTCAGTCTTTCCTGATAGTTACAACCTCTCAGTTCTGGTATCATCCTTGTAAATCTTTTTGCACCTTCTCCAGTGCCTCTATATCTTTTTGGTAATATGGAGACCAGAACTGTGCACAGTATTCTAAGTGTGGTCTAACTAAGGTTCTATATAAGTTTAACATAATTTCTCTACTTTTGAATTCTCTTCCTCTAGAAATGAGCCCCAGTGCTTGGTTTGCATTTTTATGACATTGTTAACCTGCGTTGCTACATTTCAATGATTTGTGAATCTGTACCGCTAGATCCTTTTGCTCCTCTACCCCATTTAGACTCTTAGTGCTGGATTTTGCCAATGGGGAGCTTTTGGAGGCGGGACTCCCACTTGTCGGCTTTCAGTCCCGCCTCCATCAACTTCTGGCCAACCCACGCTATTTTCCCTTGATTG
Organism: Squalus acanthias; assembly: GCA_030390025.1. NCBI lineage: Eukaryota > Metazoa > Chordata > Chondrichthyes > Squaliformes > Squalidae > Squalus > Squalus acanthias. The sequence goes on along the minus strand of CM059433.1, from coordinate 23,553,084 downwards.
ACCTTGTTAAGCCCACCCAGCGGGCTTAGCAGGCCAATTAAGGGAAAGCCGATTACAGAGAATGTCAGCGTATGACGTTTCATCTGTCAAAAATTTTTGACAGATGAATTGTCATCTTTGTGAAGCTGTCAAACACTGACATTTTCTGTAGTTTGATGAGTTCTTGAATTCAAGACTCATCAAACCTCTTTGTTTTGCAGAAATTAGATGGTTGTTGCATTGGAGAATGCAGCAGCCATCTGTCATCTCTGCCGCGGAGGTGCGAGACTCTCTGCATACCCAACTCTTGAAGCCTGCAGGAAGAAACAAAGGTAAGTAAACTTTTTCTAAAACTTTCCACTTATCTCACATACTCACCTCTCCACACTTGCACCCATCACTTACCTTCACAGCGCACTTTTGCACCCCTCCGACCCCCGCAGACTCACTGCTCGCCTCGGTGACCCTGGCGGGGTTCGCAGCCTTTGGGAAGCCCGCACTTGTGTGGGCAAAATGGGGATAATCCTCTTATCTGCCTGTTAACAGGCAGTCAAGTGGCTGTAATCCCCTTCCCGCCTCCAAGGAGACGGGACTTGGCGTGGGTCGGCTACCTGCCTCCTGGCAAGATGGCACGGAGGCGAGTTGGGGGCGGGATGGGTACCCGCCCCCAAATTCTGCCATATTCCCGGCAGTCCGGCCTCCAAACCCGCCTCCCCAGGGCTGGCAAGATCGCGCCCTTATTTTCCAAAGAGTAGGGGGCCTCCTAATTCCTCCTACCAAAACGTACCACCTCACACTAATCTAGATCGGAATTCAGTTGCCATTTACACGGCCATTCTGCAAGCTTGTTAACATCTTCTTGTATTTGTCGCAGTCTTCCTGAGTATTAACTATGCCGCCCAAAGTGTCACCCGCAAATTTTGAAATTATTCTTCCGATTCCCAAATCCAAATCATTTATATAAATGGTGAACAGCAGTCGTCCCAGCACCGATCCTTGTGGAACACCACTTTTTAACTGTTGGGTAGTTGTAATAGATGGCTCATGTGAGATTTTATGGCACATTGCAGAGGCATTCAGAAAAAGAGCAGGACATTGGAAAGAGGCAGGAAATAAAGGCACAACAATTTAATGAGACAGACCTTCAGACACTCAGGCCGGAATCTTTACCTTGGAGTCGGGTCGGGTGCATGCGAGCTGCGTACCGGGAACCCGAAGATTTTAACAGCACGTTCTGCACTGTGCGTTTAACTTAATGGGCACAATTAAAATAATGTAATGTAACGATGTAATAGATGGCAGGTAAAGTAGCGATCAGAGGCCCAATCCCTCAATGTTGTGATAGTGACTAGCAATGTAGTGAGAGTGGCTTCCGAGGTTGCTGAAATGACCTGCAAACTCCTGACAGCTAAATCTCTGCACAAAATGGAGTTAGCAAGAGCCTTTCCATTAGGCAAGGAAGTAGGTGTAATGTGGGAGTATTTATGTGTTTTTTCCAGCTGTCGCTTAATGGACTCGCACAATGGCCACTGAGCTTCCGCCTCCCCTTCACAGGCGAGGTTCCCGAGGTGCGTGAATCCTGGCACAAGAAGTTACAGCCAAAATCTGATGTTAAAAAGCCTCTTAAGGGTCTCTCAACAAGCATTCAATGAGGTCGACCGCCTCTCCCGAGCAGGTCCGTGGCGCGCTGGGAAATGCGCCCGAGTTAAATGCGGAAGTCAGCGGGATGATGGCGGGTTCCTGACATGCTGGCAATTGCCGTGATTTTTTCTGCTGACCCACCCCCAAACCCACACGCTCGGCACTGAGAAAATTCTGGCCTCAGTTTTGGTATTATCCTTGTAAACCTTTTTTGCACTTTCTCCAGTGCTTCTAGATCATTTTTGTAATATGGAGACCAGAATTGTGCACAGTACTCTTAAGCAATGTTCCCCCAATTTTTTGGGGGGGTGCACGACCTCGTTAAGAGGCTGCGCAGCCCATTCACAGTTTCGCGAATTTAACATTGGAAAAGCTGGTCCCGGGCTGCGCAGGACCGGCAGAGAGCTGCGCGGCCGTGCAGCTTGGAGGGAACGTTGCTCGCGAACTCTGTGCTGCCTGCTCATTTCCATGATTGTGGCATTCAGCCCAGCGCTGAACGAGTGGCTGAGAGGCTGATCGCTCTGCAGGGGGCCCAAGTTCATGCGAGGCTAGCACCACTTAAAGCTAGCCTGCACTACTTACAGGCTGTCTGCACCTCTTAAAGGGGAGGTGCATTCTACCTGCTGCAGCTCATTGAACCGGCTGGGGAAGCCAGTGAAGAACAAGTAATGATGGCACAACAGGGGAGAGAGCATGCACCAAGGTTCTTGAATGGAGCACTGGAGGCTTTGGTGCAGGAGGTGGATAGGAGGAGAGAGGTCCTCTTTCCATAGGTGGCCAGGAGGCCCTCCAGGCAACAGTGCAAGTGCAGTGGGAGCAGATAGCCGCTGCGGTGAATACCCGCAGTATAGTTCAGGAAGAAGTTTAATGACCTCACACGAGTGGTCAAGGTCAGTGAATTCATCTTCAAATGCCATATCCCACCATCTGCACCACAAGCCTCACACACTGCTCAATGCACCACACCCATCACTCACCTACCAACAATCTCTACCAAACATGACTCATACCTCACATTCATAGCTTCAACTCACCCTCACAAACTTACCACTGCTACAAGCCTCAAACCCACATCCCATAGCTTGCAGGAAAAAGTGGCTTGTAATCAGCGCCAGCAGCACCTAACCAGTGGGGGGGAGGGGGGGGGGGGAGTAGACTTGCCTGCATAACCTCACCCCCATGGAGGAGACGGTGTTGGCCATTCTTAGGAGGGGTATCGCTGAGCCCATGGCCAAATGCAGGGCTGTAAGAATACAAGATGCCGGTATCCTCTTATGTAATCCTTCTTCTCACAACCCACTTCCCCCTCATCCCACAATCTCTTATGATTTACAAGTTTCACATGGTGTAAGCATACACCTCTTGCTTTCCCCCACTCCCCTCACCACAACCTTTCTCATTTCAGAGACCCAAGAAATCCAACTTGCCCAGCCAGTGGTGCAAGAAGAGGGAGAGGAGATTGATGATGAAGAAGAAACACTGCTACTCGATCTGACACATGCAGCCACCAGCTCAGATACTGGCACTGCGTGTAGTTTAAAGGGTAGCTTAGAGGTGGGATCTGCACATGGTGAGTCACCGGGTATGAGTGGGCTCCAGCCAGGGCAGGAGGAAAGGGTAGCGCAGGTACCAGCTCCCCTGAGGGTGAGGTCGCACACGAGTTCTGCTGCAGAGGACTCAGAGGAGGACATCGATGGGGCGGCTTACAGAAGAATGCTGATGGGTATGCACAACAAAATGCTTAGTGCATTGGCAGGCCTGCCAGAAAGTCTGAAAGCAATGTCAAGGAGCATGGAGGAGTCCAGCACAGACATTGCACAGAGCTTTGCGCAGAGCTTGGAGTCCGTGATTTCCAGCATGGAAGGGGCGGGCAGATCCACTGGCACACTTGTGGACCCAACCATGATGCAGCATTTAATGGCTGATGTCTCAGCTTCCATTGCAGCACAAGCGGAAGCCACCCAACATCTGAGTGCTGCAGTGGAAGCTCAGACTGAAGTCATGCAAGCTCAGACTGCACTCATGCAGGCTCAGCTTGATGCCATGCAAGCTCAAACTGCAGCCATCGTGGCTGCATTTACCAATATGGAAAGGGGCTTGCAGGGTGTCACAGCAGTCCAGCAATCTGTTCTCCAACAGATGGCTAGGAATGCTGAGGCGCCCTCCGGGGGAGTGGCAGTGGCTCCGTGGAGCACGAACCTGCTGTCATCTCTCAGGGTGACAGCATTTGTCCTCCCACCACTGCCACTCCACCAGTGCCCTTGCTGTTGCCTGTCAGCTGGCCAGCCCAGACTGCTGCTGCCCATGCCGAGGTGGTGCAGTCCGCAGCCGGGCCATCTAGGCCCAGAGGTGCTCAAGGTCGTTCTGCAAGGCCATCTGCAGTCTCCCCCACTGAAAGTCAGCAGCCTGACAACAGCCATGCTGCAGCCACTGGGGTAGCACTTTGTAGGAGCACTAGGACAGGCAAAGGCACACGCAAGTCAGGCACTAAGGGAATGCGCAAGTGTGATTAGTTGACTTTGTGATGTAATATTGGATGGATTGATGTATAAAGTTGGATTGGAATGCTTCTTTTGTGGTGGCTTTTATTTCAGCATTGTGGCCAAGAGGACGCAGTAACAGAGGGAAGGTGAGGTGTGGGACTCTTGTTGAATGGGGAATTGGGGTTGCAGTCACTTGTTCCGCAGTCGGATGAGTTGATCATGGACAGCCCGAGAAAAAGGTGCTCTCTGGGTTGCCTCCTCCCTTTTGCTTCCTCCTCTTCTCCTTCCTCCTCCTCCTCTTCCTCCTCCTCCTCAGCTGGTCACTGTATGCCTGGTGGCAAGAGCTGTGCCCTCATGATGGTGAGGTTGTGGAGCATGCAGCAGACCACGATGAATCTTGAGACGCGTTCTGGTGAGTACTGCAGGGCTCCTCCAGAGCAGTCCAGTCAGCGGAAGCATTGTTTAAGGACGACAATGGTCTGCCCTATGTGGCTCTTGTTGTATGAATGCTGTCCACATATGATTGGGTCGCGGAGCGGAGTTATGAGCCAGGTGGTCAGCGGATCACCCTTATCGCCCAGTAGCCACCCTCTGGTTTGTCTTGGGGTCTCAAAGACTGGGTAAACAGTGGATTGGCACAGAATAAAAGCGTCATGAGTGCTGCCAGGATACCGGGCATTCACCATCATGATGTGCTGAGCATGGTCGCACACCAACTGCACATTCAGCGAGTGAAAACCTTTGTGGTTGCGGTACATCTCAGCATTTGGACACGTGCATGCAGTTGATGGCGCTGTGAACCATGGGGAAGCCCGCTGTCCTGGCAAAGTCATGTGCATGCTCTGTCTGCTTCTCTCTGGTCAGAAGTCCCCTCTCCTGGCATAAAGAGCGTCTGTCGCCTCTCTTATGCAGCAGTGGACGGCAAACTGGGAGATGTTACAGATGTCGCCTGCTCCAGCCTGGAAGAATCCCGACGCAAAGAAATTCAGGGCCATGGTCACCTTAACAGCCACTGGCAGTGCTGTCCTTGCCCTGGTGTGAGGCTGCAGGTCTGGTTGCAAGAGGTGGCAGAGTTCTGTGAGCACCTCCTCCTCCCCCTGTGAGCAGCTTGTCCTTTTCTTCGCTGCCTCTGCTGCATCTCCCTGTCTTGCTGCAGGCCAAGGGAGATGACAACTAGAGCCCCCATGACTGGCAGCAAATGGTCTGAGCAGAACTCTTGAAGCAAGGCCTTCTCCACTTGCAGCACCACTCCCTGTCACCTCACCAACGTTAAACAACTCTAGAAAGCTCCAAACACTTCTACAAGCTTACACAGAGCCAGTAGAAATTAATCAGCAACTAACCTGTAAGTAGGTGATGAGCCCTTTAAATATCGCTGCTAGGGGGTCCTTGCAGCTGCCAAACGCTTGTCCAGCTGTGCAAGGTTAACACAGAGCGTTAGCTCCAGTGTTGAGGGCAAAAATGGCAGCGCTGACGTCAAATCAGCGTTACATGCTGATTGACATCACGATCTGCCTATTTTACATACTTCTGGCACACGGTCCAGCACCGACACTAACGCCCTCACCAAGATGGCGTCTGGTGCGGCACGCTCCAGAAATGTGGGCGTGCGGCGCGAATGCCATTTTCATCACAAAACGGCGCCGAAAAATCAGGCGCTACGGAGCCAAATTTTTAGCCCCATATTTTAACATAACATCTCTGCTTTTGAATTCTATTCCTCTAGAAATGAACTCCAGTGCTTTTTTTGCACTTATTGTGAGCTTATTAACCTGCATCGCTATTTTCCATGATCCCTTTGTGCCTCTAGCCCATTTAGACGCTTACTTTCCAAGAAGCAGGTGGCCTCCTTATTCCTCCCAATATGCACCACCTCACACTTATCTATATTGAAATTCATTTGCCATTTACATGCCCATTCTGCAAGTTTATTAATGTCATCTTGTATTTTGTCACTGTATTCCTCAGTATTAACTATACCCCTCAATTTGGTGTCATCCGCAAATTTTAATATTGAACTTCCACATTCCCAAGTCCAAATCATTTATATAAATAGTGAACAACAGTGGTCCCAGCACTGATCCCCTTGGAACACCACTTCCCACCCACCGCCAATCTGAATAACTACCTTTAACCCCTACTCTCTGTTTTCTGTTTTGCAGCCAGTTTGTTATCCATTCTGCTACTTGTCCCCTGACTTCACATGCTCTGACCTTAGTCATGAGTTTAGTTTAATAATATTTAAAATAATTGAGGCTATACGACAGTTCCCAGCAATTATCTGACCAGCTATATTTTTTGTCTGTCTCTTACCTTTCCATCTTCTGTTTTCTTTTGATTGCGTTATGGTTCTGCCTTTCTCCAACCTCCTTGTTGTCACTTGTATTTGTTTCCAGTTTTTACATTCTTCCTCTTTTTCCTGGGTTGTTTCTCTCTTTACACTCACATATACTGCCTATCTCTCTTTTTGACCCTTTTAAAACTCTGTCCATTTTTCAGCCTGTTTCTGCTCCCTACTTCCTATTTTACATGGAGCACCCAAGCACAATAGTTACAGTGTGTAATAGTCCAGCACAATACTTACAGTGTGTAATAGTCTGCAGATCTGGATAGCAACAATACATCGAGGTGCAAGCAACTCTTTACAACACAGACCTCTTTGAGTTATGCAGCCCGCTGGCACTCCTTTTTTCCATCAGTCACCACCTCTCAGCATGTATTCTGTACATTATCAATAATATTTTGCCTGACTTTGAACACAGATTTTAATACCAAAGCAGCACTTGGGAACTCTCATACAATGGCTTTGAGCAAATAGAGTATTTGTGTTAATGTAAAACTGTTTTCCTTTGTTCTGAAGCGATGGTTGAAATAACCAAACATTTATTCAACAGACTGTGTGGAGCTGGCAATGAAAAGGTTCGGTTACCTTAAACCTGTGAGAATAAGTGCAGATCTGGGCTGGATGTCCAGACATCTGGACACGACCTCTGGGCTGGACCTATAATCGGACTTTGGGGAAAGGTAATTTTGACATTGGGTTTGATGAACTCAGGCCACCTCAATTGGCATCAAATTCAGTTGCTGAATAAAGACCGATTCATTTGTCGCAAAAAACATTCACCTGATGTAACAGCCAAACAGATATTTATAATGATTCCTTAAATGGTTCTTAAAAATTAAAATAGTAGCAGTATTTTTAAAAACTGAATTGAATAACAAAACGCCTTAGAATAGAATATAAATGTACATATACACATAGGAACTGAAATTATAAACCTGTTCCCAACGGCGCGATGTAAAACGAGCTGCCAATTCGTCATTGCCCATTTTGCACTACCACTGAGAACCAATTTCACCCCCATTGCATCAATTTATCTCCCCAAGAATACATGCATAAGGAAGGATATAACATTTACAATTACTGGTCCATCTCCCAGTGCACTGCTCATGTGTTGAAAGAAATGGGTGAAGGCATACTAGTGAAAACAAAAGTGACATTTGGGGGTAGAAATTAATTTGGGCCTAGACACAGCACACACCCAATCAGAGAGGCTCGAGCTCAGTCTGAAATTGGGTCTCATCTAAATATTTTGGGCCTGGCGTGCCTCAACAAGCAGCTCGCCTTTCAGAAGTGCTGTGGAGCAGGAAAGAGCACTCATGTTTCTCCTGGTTCCACATTATCCTTTAAAAAAAAAAGTACTTCGCTTTTTGGTGGCAGCTGCTCGTCAGGCTACATCCATGCCAGCAGACCCCGGCGCTGGCTCCGCCCAGGTCAGCTGAATTTCACTAAGAGGCGTTAAGACCCTCATTGGAACAGGCAAGGGGGCCTAATACCTATATTAGGTGACCAACCCGGATGCCTGAAAATCATCCGAGGCCAATCTGGTGTTTTTCAAGCGTTTTTGAAACGCAGGGCATAGCTCTATGAAATTGGTCAGTTTCGCCCCTTTTTCCACCCTTAAAATGGGCTCAACGATGACCAATTTCTACCCCTTGATGTTTTTCTGCTACAGGGAGTATAGCAGGAGTTCACCAGAATTATACCAGGACTTAAAGGGTTAAATTATGAGGAAAGATTGCATAAACATGGCTTGTATTTGCTTTAGTTTAGAAGGTTGAGAGGGTGATAACATTGAGGTGTGTAAAATGATTCGATAGGGTAGATACAGAGAAACGATTTCCTCTGGTGGGAGAATCCAGAACAAGAGGGCATAATCTTAAAATGAGAGCTAGGCCTTTCAGGAGTGAAATCAGGAAGCACTTTTTCATGCAAAGGGTAGCGGAAATCTGGAACTCTCGCCGTCAAAAGGCTGTGGATGCCGGATCAATTGAAATTTTCAAGACTGAGATCAATTGATTTTTGTTGGGTAAAGGTATCAAGGGATATGGTGCAAAGGAGGGTAAATAGAGTTGAGGTACAGATCAACTATGAATGGTGGAACAATCTTGAGAGGATGAATGTTCCTATGATCCTATGTAATTATTTACATATTATCACTGGGAGTTAGAAATTTCAGTAGCCATAAATTTGGCCTAGAAATTCGCGTGGCCTGGCTTGCCGCGGGGGTAAGGATCGCGCGCGCTCTTACCCATCGCGCCTGCCGTTGTGTTTTGGGCCCACAGGAACTTCGGGTCCTGGGCCTCTCCCAAGAGCCGGCGCGCAGTGCTTGCGTGTCCCAGGGGCGCAGTTAGTGCGATGCGACCCCTGGGATCACGTGGGCCATGGAGAGCCAATGGCAGTAGACCATCTTTCATTCATAGATTTGACAGGAGACATGTCAAATCTGTGAATTGAAATCGGCCCCAAAAGAACAGCTAAACTTAAAATAAATTAAAACAAACCCATCACATTTATAAAATAACTATAGTTAAATAAATTAACCACTTTAAACAAAAATTTAAATTTTTGAAAAAATTAAAATACTTTTTAAAAGTTAGAAAAATAAACTTACCTTTCTTTAAAGTATCTAAAAAGATAAACCTGTTGAAATTTTTTTTAAATTATACTTAATTAACTACTTACCTTGTTCAAAAGGGGTCTTACGCCTCCTTTTTATTAGCGTAGAATCTTCCATACTTACCCTCGTGTTGAAAGCTGAAAAAAAATCTAAGTGTGCTGCGTGCGCGCAGCCTCTAGTGCGCACACGGTTCACCTAGGAACCGCCCCCTTCGCCATACCGGAAGTTCCGGTTTCCCGCGCATGCGCAGTGCATGCAGGAAACCGGCACTTCGGGAATGAATACGGGTGAGTACACACTGAGTACTCACCCGGGAAGGGCCGAATTTTTGGGCCATTATCTTTTCAATTACAGTAAATTAAGAACATGAGAAAAGTTAAGGACAAGAAAATAGCATGTAGGCTATCCAAGCTCATCCTTCCTGGACCCAACCCCTCTCTTTTTAGCAACCGACTCCATTTTATTGTTCCTATTGTTATTGTCTGCCCGGGCAAGTGGAGACTAGAATATGGACTGAGACATCCGATCACGAAAGCAGGCGCAGTTAACGTGCATGTAGCTAGTGAGCAATATTCGTGCTGCCTGCTGATTTTAATGATCCATGTGTGCAGCCAGTGCTAATGATTGACTGCACGCCTAGTTTGGGGGGGGGGGGGGGAGGGTGGAGGAGAGATATCGGGCAACAATAATGCCACTTAAAGGTGGCCTGCACCTCTTAAAGGGGAGGTGCATTCTGGCTGCACAGAACAAGTTGGTAAACAAATGGCTGAAGGAGGGAATGAGTGGGAGGAAGCCTTCATCTTCTCTGTAGACAGCGGGAAGAAATCACTGAGGACGTCAATGCCAGGAGCATTGCACCAAGGACATGGTTGCAATGCCGTATAAACTTCAATGATCTAATTTGAGTTGGTAAGAAGAATGTTCTCATACTTTCTGATCACAGCTGCACCACTCACAGCCTCATTAATTACAACACTCACAACGCTGCCCTCCCCCCTACCCTGCACTGTCCTGCAATCACTGCACCACACTTCACTAAACCTCCTTCTCCTCACGCTCACACACTCACCACTATTACACCCCTCACTTACCCACAACTCACGTCTCACACACACTGTCAGCTATTCCACCATGACAGCCACATTCTCCAAACTCCTCACAAGACTCTCACTTCACTCTTTCTTGCAGGAGAAGGTCACAAACAACACCAGGCAACAGGCTGTCACCGGGGGAGGAAGAGCCCGTCTGCACATCCTCACCCACCTTGAAAGAGTGGCCTGGCCATCATGGGAAGGGGCAGCGTGGAGGCCGTGGCCACTGGCGATGCTGGAGGAGACACCGTGCAGGGTTTCTGTATACCCGATCCTCTTTGTCTCTTTTGACTTCTCCCTCACAACACACACACTGCATGACAAGCTGCAGATCCTTTCAAAACTCACTTCTCGCTCTCTGCTCTCCCTCACACCACAAGTTTACCCTTGTCCCTTTCTTTCACTTCAGCTGCCAAAATGTCGATGCCCCTCAGCCAGTGGAGGAAGAGGAGTGCAGTGTTTCTGAAGATGTACAGTCACTGTGTCTATCGCAAACACCAGCTCATAAGAACATAAGAAATAGGAGCAGGAGTAGACCAGTTGGCCCCTCGAGCCTGCTCCGCCATTCAATAAGATCATGGCTGATCATCTACCTCATCTCCACTTTCCTGAACTATCCCCATTTCCCTTGATTCCCTTAATATTCCAAAATCTATCGATCTCTATCTTGAATATACTCAACAACTGAGCCTCCACAGCCATCTGGGGTAGAGAATTCCAAAGATTCACCACCCTCTGAGTGAAGAAATTTCTCCTCATCTCAGTCCTAAATGGCCGACCCCTTATTCTGAGACTGTGACCCCTGGTTCTAGACTCCCCAGCCAGGGGAAACACCCTCCCTGCATCTACCCTGTCAAGCCCTGTAAGAATTTTGTATGTTTCAATGAGATCACCTCTCATTCTTCTAAACTCTGGAGAATATAGGCCCAGTCTACTCAATCTCTCCTCATAGGACAATCCCCCCATCCCAGATGCTGACACCACACTGACCTTGGAGGCAGGGTTAGACGAGGGAACTGCATGTGGTGACTCACTGGGCACAAGTGTGCAGGAGCCTGGGCAGGGGGATAGGATACCACAGGTGCAAGCTCACCGGAGGGTGAAGTCACAAATGAGTTCTGCTACAGAGGACTCAGATGCTGATTTCACGTGCCAAGGCTACCAAAGATGCAGCCTGCCAGAGAGCTTGCACACAATGTCACGGTCTAGCTCCAAAATTGCGCAGAGCATGGAGACCGTTCTATCCAACATAGACCGGGTGGTCTGCTCCATCCACAGCACAGTGGGACCCCCTTTGTGTGTAGAAGTGTTTCCTAATTTCACTCCTGAAAGGCCTGGCTCTAATTTTTAGGCTATGTCCCCGAGTCCTAGATTCCCCAACCAGCGGAGGTAGTTTCTCTCTATCTAACCTAACCTATCAGTTCCCCTTAATATCTTGAAAACTTCAATCAAATCACCCCTTAATCTTCTAAATTCCATAAAGATGGCACAGCGGACTGGAGTAGGATAAATGAAACATGACTGCTGCTCGGAAACTGGGCACATTTCCGGCATGATGCACTGCCTATGATCGCAAACCAGCTGAATGTTGATGAGTGGCATCCTGTTCTGTTCAGAAAGATGCCAGGATGGTGATGGGGAGCAACCACGTTCAAAGTGGATCCAGACTATGGCATCTTGCTCCTGGGGGAATCTTGCAATACAGGCGAAGCCTAGGGCTCTCTCACCCTGCTTCGTTGTGTCCATTGGGAAAGTAATGTAGCTGTCCATCCTCGCAGAGAGAGCCTCCGTGACCTCCTTGATACAATGGTGAACAGCAAACTGGGAGACGTCACTGATGTCACCTGCTGAAGCTCAGAAGGAGCCTGTTGAATAAGAGTTAAGGGCTACAGTGACCTTGATGACCATAGGCAGTGCTGACCATGCCCTGATGTGAGACTTGAGTTCTGGATGCAGCAGGTCACATAGCTCGGTGCCAGCCTCCGGTGTGAGGTGAAGGAGCCTGAGACGTTGCTACGCAGTGAACTTCATGTATGAGAAGTGCTCCCTGAAGACCCACTGTGGGGGCTCAATTTTGCCAGTGCTCAGAGGGTGGGGTCAGAGGCGGGTCCTCTGTCAAAATGGTTAGTGATTGACAGTGGGGCGGAAGTCCGCTCTGAACCCGCCTCCTTGTTAATTTCCCAAGTGCTGGCTCTGCCTGCGGTTTACAGACCCAGCACTAAGTGACGGGTCAGGCAATTGAGATACTTAAGAAGCTGCTTAAAAGTATTTAAGCAGCATTTTACCAGGTCCTAACGATTTTTCCATTTTTTTTATGAGGTTCCCAGCGCTTGGGGATCACGTCAGGTAAGTGTGTCGGGTTCTCAATGACTCTGCATTGCTGTGAATAGTTGACAGCTGCAAAAGTGGTATAAAAGCTATCATTTCACAGCTGTTTAATTTCCAATCTTAGAGGCTGGAGCCTTCAGGATTTGGAATACACTTTTCAGCTTTATGGAGGTTTGAAGTGTTTGGAGCAAACTCTCTATCCAGTGTCACCTCCTTGGAGCAAGCTCTCTCACCGTTGACAGATCGCTTCTGTCATCTCAACTTCACCTGCCATCTATTCCATCAGCATCGGTGCCCTTGAAACTATCTCACATTGGTCCTCAGAATCCCACCACGATCAGCCCCAACGCCAACATCACTGGGCACACCAGCAGCACCAACATCCACACCAACCTTCTCCGCAATCACCTGATGCTGCACAGGAGCCCAGGGATGGCCTCACCATGGCCAGATTTACTTCACTTGATGCTGTACACCCTGGCTGCCACATGATGCACCAGGTTGGCACCACCCCACACTAACACCATAAAGCATCCCTACAATGCCCAAGCCATTCCTTTCACACTCATCACCATTGGGGGGGGGGGGGGGGGGGCGGGGGGCTGGTACCATTATGTCTCACCATTCATTGCAACTCACTAAGCCACTTCCAAAGGTGCACACAGATCTGTCCAAGAAGGTAAAGTGTTGAAAATAAAGATTTCTGTGTTTGACAACACATTAACAGAAACTTCACATGAACATTGGCGATAACACCCAACTGCCTACCCTTGTGTGTTGTTAGTTGACATGATTGGACAAGGATGAGGGTGAGTGTGAGGGGTGGCTAGTGAGATGGGGAAGTGATAATGTAGATAGAGAGGGATGGGTGGAGGTGCAAGGTAAGTTGGTGTGAGTAAGGATGTGCAGGAGTAGGGTAGGGAAGGCAGAGTGATGGGGATGTGATGAGAGGCACAGCAGGATGAGGTTGAGTGTGGCTTTGCAGTAACGTTTCATGAACTAATGGGATAATTGAAAGGTTTGTGCCACTGCAGCCTGGTCCTCCTGACGACATCTCTGCTTGTGCCCTCCTGTGCAATGTGTAACCAGGCTGTGTTGGTCTCCTGGGGCGGTCTTTTCCGCCCATTGGAAGAGAAGAGGACTCCCTGCATGCAGTGATTGCCAGTGTTTGCAGCACCTCAATGCTGCAGAACACTGACAGCACAACTGTCAAAATGAATGTGGACATCGTCATCAAATTACGTCATCAGACCCGCTTCCTATTAATTGGCCGGGAACCTTGCAGGGCGGGCTTAACAAGCCCCATCAACGGACAATCTTGTTGGAGGCCGGGATCGAGACAAATGCGGGGTGCCCACATGCCACGAACGTTGCCCGCCCCGGACCCACTGAGGTTGGAAAAATCCAGGAGGCTTGGAGGCTCCACCCAGGGCTCGGGTGCGGCCTCCTGCGCAGTGCCCTCCTCCTCCCACTTGTGGCAGCTACTCCTGCCCTTTGCTGTCCTCTTGACTGCTGCCCCCTTGTCCTCCAGCTCCAAAGGCCGCCCTACCAGACCACCCATAACTGTTGTGAAGTCGGCCAAGAGCAGTCCAGCACCAGCAAAAACTTCTTAGCAGAAGTCAGAAATCAGCTGTAGAAGGCAGAAAAGAGGCCAAAAATGCCCAGAAATTAACCAACAGCCTAAAAGGACAAACCAGCAACTAACCAGTATGTAGTGGATGAGCCCTTTAAATAGCGCTGGTGAAGGGTCCTCACTGCCTGTTGGTGCCTCGAGTTGCTGACCGAGCTTATCACATGGCGAGTCAGGCGCTGGGGCAGATTAATTTCACAAACAAGAAGTTGCAATGCTCCAAGCGTAGGACCCTTATTTAAATATTTTAACAAGCGTTTTAAATACTTCTGGCGCATGCCCTGGATGCCTACGGAGGAGCTCAATTCAATATGGCGGGCAGTGCATTTGCGGCGCAGAATGAGCGCCCGTGCACTGCCCGCCATATTGTAAAACAGGCGCGGCCCCAACAAATGATTTGACCTCTTGAATTTTAGAAATCACTGACATTTTCATTCTTGCCAACAGCCTTTCCAGAAAGAGAAGTTGCCTCATCTGATCACATCGGTTTCTACTTCTTCAGTGTTTGAGGAAAGGTTTAACCCTGCCACTGAAGGAATGAATGCACCTTGATTTTTTAGTCCTTTTCAATGTAACTGATGGAGGTTAGCAAACTGCCACGAAAAGCAGTTCCAGGAGATTCCTAGGGGTAGAAATTAGGTCGCGCCCCATTTGGGGCGCAAATACCGTCCGGACGCAAATATTAGCGCCTGGCGCTAATTATCGGCACTGACGGGAAACTTCACTTTTACCACCCCGGGAGGTGAGTGGAGCGCTAAAGCAGGCGCTGCACACCTCTCTTAAGGCGCAAAGGCCGAGCAGTGAGGCGCTAACTCGGAGCGCTGACGAAGCTCATGTAATGTCAGTCAGCAATGGAACACACACACAATGGCACGGGCCAGTTCTTAAAGGGGATGGTTAATCTTGCTTTCCATCCACATCCTGTTCATTGCTGCCTTGAATCTCGGCCTGGAGAGACTTGCACATCAAATGTGCTGGAAAGAACAATGGAGAGCACCAGGCAAAGAGCTCAGAGTGCAGCTCCCACGGTCTCTGCTAAATCGATACAAGGAATGGCAAATCAAAATGAACCTGCAAAGTGCTGCTCAGTACCCAAAACTCCTTCACACAACGTTGAATCTCTCCAGAAGTCTCTCCCTCTCTCTTTCAGAATGCGTAGTTCAAAAATGCCACCAACAATAAAAGACAGGAAGAGGCCCCCTTTAAATAGCGCCCCCCCCCCCAGCCCCACAGCGATTGATAGCGTTCCAGTCTTCTGGTCGTTGGAAGCGCCAGGCGGTAAGGCAGGGGGCGCCACTCAATTTCCGCTACGGGGCGCCCCAAGGGCGTTGCACCATGGAATGACGTCACAATCTGCGCGCGCAGGTGGTCGCAGCGGTAAGTTTTAGCGCCGCCGCACAATCTCAAGTTAAGTTCTCGAGCGGCGCAAACATCGCTGCGCCCGGGCGTTAGCGGCTTTGCGCCCCATTAGCGCCCTCTTAAGGCGCTAATGGGTGGCGCAACCAAGTGAATTTTTACCCCTAGTGTTTTAGTTTTACCTCAATTAATCCTCATGAAGCCATATTTTACTGCCAGAATATGCTCATTTTGATTTGCTGAAGAAGTTAACAGAGACAGTTAAAAGTTCTTGGGTGAAATAGTAACTTTGTGTATCGTGCAGCCACATTCAGCTAAGGGTGGCTCTTTGATAAAGGTCTCTACTGAGTGTATGGCCCCGATTTTGGTCTCTCTCCCGACCCCATTTTTCAGCGAGAGTGGGGCAGCAGTGAGACCAAAATGTCAAAAATAAACTTCCTTCCGAGTTCCGGCCTGAGGTCTGCCTGTTGCCATTTTTGAGCAGGCCTCTATTTAGTCAGCCAGCGCTGCCCCCGGAAACAGGCAGGAGCCTCATTACTCAATGCACATGAGGGTCCTACCACGTTGTTAGGACCCTCATGCCATTTTGATGCAGTTGTGCGGTGCCCACTGAGTGCTGTCCTGGCCTCTACAGGAAATGGCCAGAACCAGTATCCCTGAAAAGGTCAAACAAAAGCAAAATACTGCAGGATGCTGGAAATCTGAAATAAAAATAGAAAATTCTGGAAATACTCAGCAGGTTAGGCAGCATCTGTGGAGAGAGAAACAGAGTTAACGTTTCAGGTCAATGGCATTTCATCAGAACTGGAAGATGTTAGAGATTAACAATTTTTAAGCAAGTATGGAGGCAGGGAAAAGGAAGGAAAGAACAAAAGTGAAGGTCTGTGATAGATTGGAGTTTAGGAGTGATTAAATGACAAAAGGATGATGGTGCAAGGCAAAAGTGGGTGATAATGGGACAAGTAAAGAAACAAAAGGCCTCAGAGAGGATGCAGAAAAGATTTACAAGAACGGTTCTGGGGATGAGGGTCTTCAGTTATGTGGATAGACTGGAGAAGCTGGGGTTGTTCTCCTTAGGGCAGAGAAGGTTGAGAGGAGATTTGATAGAGGTGTTCAAAATCATAAGGGGTCCAGACAGAGTAGATAGGGAGAAACTGTTCCCATTGGTGGAAGGGTCGAGAACCAGAGGACACAGATTCAAGGTGATTGCCAGAAGAACCAAAGGCAACATGAGGAAAAACTTTTTTACGCAGCGAGTGGTTAAGATCTGAAATGCACTGCCTGAAAGGATGGTGGAGGCTGATTCAATCATGGCTTTCAAAAGAGATTTAGATAAGTACCTGAAGGAAAAAATTTTGCAGGGCTACAGGGAAAGGGCGGGGGAGTGGGACTAGCTGAAGTGCTCTTGCAAAGAGCCGGCACGGGCTCGACAGGCCGAATGGCCTCTGTCTGTGCTGTAACCATTCTATGATTCTATAATAAGATGGGTCTAGAGGAGGTGTAAATGTTTACAGCAGAATAGCTGAGGGGGGGGGGGGGCGGGGAGGGGGTGGGAAGCATGGAACATCTGGCAAATAGGAGCCGGCTGCTGCCTTCCCTTTAATCCCTGGCTTTGAGCCAGTGCTCTGTGGATGAGCCACTAGGTTGTCTGCCACCCCTCAAAATGCTCGAAGATAGATAGATAGATTTCTAGACACAAACGGCATCAAGGGGTATGGGGAGAGAGCCATGATCATATTGAATGGCGGAGCAGGCTCGAAGGGCCGAATGACCTACTCCTGCTCCTATTTTTCTATGTTTCTATGAAATGCACTGGCAGCTCGTTCGCTGAATGCAAATGAGGCCTGATCATCAAAATGGTTTATGCCTCTCGCTGGTGACATTGGGTGGGTGTTGCGATAGTCTGCCACTGCCCGACCGATGTATGCTGAAGTTGAAAAGTGAGCACATTAACTTTTATCTGTAACTAAGATATCTTATGAGCTAAACCGGGGAGGGCAGTTGGTAGCGGAAGCTGCAGGTGGAGGGAATTTTCTGTCATCCAGTGCATGCCAACTAAAGCAGTAAACCTGGTGGATGAGACGGAGCCTATATGCTCCGTCGAATGGCAGGAATGGCTGTTACTTGGAGCATACTTAAGACATCAATTACTGGTAATCATCCACTGTAGCCAGACATATCTCCAGTCATCTCAAGCTGCTGGTGCCACTTGAACACGATGCACGAGGGTGAGAGAGTTTGCTAGTTTTGGTGACCAACTACCCATACACTGGTGTCACATTTGAGAAAGGAGATGGATTTAAATGTCATACAAAAACAGGTAAGTAGTGAAGGAGGTGGAAGACTCAGACCCGCGAGCAGGCAGTCAAAGGCTCTGGCCACTTGAAATTGTACTGAAGCGGTGATGTCACTTAGCAACATCCTGGATGACTGAGCAGCCACCTTTAGAATCACATTCGTCATCCTGCAAGGGAAAGGGACCAGAAATGGGTCCATAACATTTTCTGCTTCTTCTCAGCCTGACGGTTCTACCAAAAATCCATTTACCATTGCGACATGGAATGGACAAACAATTCTAGACAAAAGTACCTGAATCAAATGTCCTGTATGTGATACAACCTCATTTTGAGAGAACCAGCCTGCTCCAAGATGAGTGTTGCAGCCTTATTTTAAACCAGATTAGCCAATGAATCTCAGCTGAATCATCTTCTGGATTGGCAAATTTGCAACCAAAGTTCAAAAGTCAGATGTAGGTCAATGTCCTCAAAAACCCACCAAAAGGCTGATGATAATCTAATCACCAGTGCCACATTGAACAGTGGCAAATGGATATTTCAATATACGCATAGGTAAGGTCATAGAACAATACAGGACACGACTTGGTAGAAATATCAACATTGTATCCTGCCGTTAACCATGCAAATATGCTGATCATCAACTAATCATCACTAACATCAAAAATCCACAGACCAATGATCCCACCACTTACACCAGATTGTGCCTGCTCAGAACCGGCCGTGACCCTGGTGAAATTTCTAGGGTCAGGGGAGATTCTGTAATTTGCCTGCAAGTGGCAGGTGCCATTAGAGATGCATCTAGGGCACCCGCCATGTTTAAAGACCCAGAAATTCCAACAGAGGAGCGCTGGCTGGGCAGGGAGCAGGGTCCACCCCCTCCTCACACCACAAGAAACTTCCAGGTTCCCTTTGTAAGGGGGCCACTTTATTAATTGGAGAAATAACATTTAGCACCCAGATCTTCAAAGGTCGATGCTTTGACCCCAACCTAGTCCTCACTGACCTCCCAGGCCTTTGAGGAAACTATGGCACTGGACAAGGATCTGGCAGTTTTAGGTCCCAGCCTACTTTTTGGCCAAAGTGATGGCAGGAGTACACCAGAATGGCCACAGATTTTCAGGGCCGGGTGACAAATAAATGATAACCTGGTTATAGCCTCATTCAAAACACTGGCATCTCATTGATTACCTCATCATAAACCAGTGTGACACAAGTTTGAAAGTAAGAGTTAACATCAAATTGAAAAACAGTGAAATATGCTCAGGAACACAGATTTTCAGACTGCGTATAAAACAATCGCTATTGTTAAACAAAATCACTAAGATTTGCTTGATATAACTGATTTGCTGATCCACGGCACTCTTGAGCAGAAGCACATTGATTATCTTGATTGGTTTAATGATCAAGCACATGCTTTGAAAAAGATCCCTTTACATCACACTTAAAACCAACTGCAGACTAAATTTAGGAAAACACAGGACACCTGATGGGACGTAAAACTTCAGTCCTTGGCTGACTACAATGCTAAGAACATTTACAGTGCCTTGAAAGATATCTAAGGTCCGAGATACCTTTGGCACAGCATGCCTGAACCCAATTTCTGATCATGAATAAAGATGACATACTCAATGAATAGACGTAACATTTTCTCAAAGCAACCTTCTCAACCAACTATCACACATTGTTGCAGAAGTCATAGATAAGGTAGCGCAATATCTAATACCAAACAATTTCACACTTCTCCACTGCTCTTGAAACATTTCAAAGAGCAGGTAAACAGATAAAGAAGTCTCAGAACCTGATAGTATCTTAGCAGAATCTACAAACATGGTATTCCTTCTCTCAAAGATTTCCCATTATGAATTTTGGGAGGAAGAACATGTACCACAAAAACTGAAAGATCCCTTCATTATATTTCCCATCAGATCAGATTGTGATAACTACCATAGAACTGAAACAGGCGAATGTGCATCATTGCTGATAACATTCTGTCTAAATTGCAATATGAATTTCGCTTTAAGTGCAGCATGGTTGACATGTGGCAGGGCAAATTGATAAGGTGGTTAAAAAAGCATATGGGTTACTTGGGTTTATAAATAGAGGAATAGAATATAAAAGCAAAGAGTTCATGCTAGAACTTTATAAATCACTGGTTAGGCCTCAGCTGGAGTATTGTGGACAATTCTGGGCACCACACTTCAGGAAAGATAGAAAGGCCTTAGAAAGGGTACAGAGGACATTTACCAGGATGTTACCAGGGATGAAGGACTTCAGCTATGAGGAGAGGTTGGAAAAGTTAGGACTGTTCCCCTTGGAACAGAGAATGTTAAGAGGTGACCTAATAGAGGTTTTAAAGATGATGAGAGGTTTTGATAGAGTAGATAGAGAAAAACTATTCCCTCTGGCGAGTGGGTCAACAACCAGAGGTCATAGATTCAAAATCATTGGCAAAAGATCTAGAGTGGAGATGAGGAGAATGTTTTTCACTCAAGTGAGCTGTCGGGATCTGGAACGCTCTACCTGAATGTGGTGGAAGCTGATTCCATAAATAATTTTAAAAGGAAGTTGGACAGGTACTTGAGGATGAGGAACTTACAGGGTTATGGACAAAAAGTGGGGGTACATAAGAACATAAGAAATAGGAGCTGGAGTAGGCCATTTGGCCCTTTTGAGCTTGCTCCACCATTCAACAAGATCATGGCTGATCTTCTACCTCAACTCCACCTTCCCGCACTATCCCCATATCTCTTAATTCCCTTAGCTCCCAAAAATTTATCGACCTCTGTCTTGAATATACTCAATTACTGAGCATCCACAGCTCTCTGGAGTAGAATATTCCAAAGATTCACAACCCTTTGAGTGAAGAAATTTCTCCTCATCTCGGTCTTAAATAGCCTACCCCTTATTCTGTGACTGTGACCCTGTGTTCTAGATTCCCCAGCCAGGGGAAACATTTTGCCAGCATTAACCCTGTCAAGCCCCTTAAGAATTTTATACGTTTCAATTAGATCACCTCTCATTCTTCTAAACTCTAGGGAATATAGGCCTAGTCTACTCAATCTCTCCTCATAGGGCAATCCCCTCATCCCAGGAATCAGTCTCGTGAACCTTCGCTGCACTCCCTCTAAGGCAAGTATGTCTTTCCTTAGGTAAGGAGACCAGAACTGCACACAGTACCCAAGGTGTAGCCTCACCAATGCCCTTTATAATTGTAGTAAGACTTCTTTACTCTTATACTCTAAACCCTTTGTAACAAAAGCTAACATACCATTTGCATTCTTAATTGCTTGCTGTACCTACATGTTAACTTTCTGTGATTCATGTACAAGGACACTCAGGTCCCTCTGAATGCAAACATTTCCCAGGCTCTCACCATTCAAAAAATATTCTGCTTTTTTGTTTTTCCTACCAAAGTGGATAACTTCACACTTCCCCACATTGTATTCCATTTGCCATGTCCTTGCCCACTCAGTCAGCCTGTCCATATCTCTCTGCAGCCTCTTTGCATCCTCCTCACAGCTTACTTTCCCACCTAACTTTGTATCATCAGCAAACTTGGATACATTACACTCAGTCCCTTCATCTAAGTCATTAATATAGATTGTAAATAGCTGAGGCCCAAGCACTGATCCTTGCGGTACCCCGCTAGTTACAGCCTGCCAACCCGAAAAAGTCCCGTTTATTCCTACTCTGTTTTCTGTCCATTAACCAATCCTCAATCCATGCTAATATATTACCCCCAATACCATGAGTCCTAATTTTGTGTAATAATCCCTTGTGTGGCACGTTATTGAATGCTTTTTGAAAATCCAAGTACACTACATCACTGGTTCCCCCTTATCCATGCTACTAGTTACATCTTCAAAAAACTCTAACAGATTTGTCAAACACGATTTCCCTTTCATAAAACCATGTTGACTCTGCCTAATCATATTTCAATTTTCTAAGTGCCTAATAAAAGATTCTAACATTTTGCCTACTCTTCTTCTTCGTCAGTCCATCGGAACCGAGGATGACTTGCTTCCACACTAAAAATGAGTTCTCATGTGACTGATGAGTCCAATGCGGGACCTACAGTCTCTGTCACAGGTGGGGCAGACGGTGCTTGAAGGGACGGGTGGGTGGGGTGCTTGGGTTGACGTGCGTTCCTTCCGCTTTTTGCGCTTGGCTTCTGCTTGCTCCCGGTGAAGAGACTCGAGGTGTTTGGTGCCTTCCCAGATGCTTCTCCTCCACTTTGTGCGGTCTTGGGCCAGGGATTCCCAGGTGTCGGTGGGGATGTTGCATTTTTTCAAGGAGGCTTTGAGGGTGTGTAGAATTCGCAATATAATCACAATTTTATAAATAAGGAGAAAACACATAGTTTCGTTCAAACAGCTTTATTTCAGCAGAATGCTGTCAGGTTTTCAAAGTGGACACAAGCAGCCTGTAAAATGGCCACCACGCCTCGTGGCAGAACATTCTAGACTTTTCGATAAGCAGACAAGATGGCGTTCCAATAAACATTTGTGCGAGATCGATCAAGACTCAGCACATTTGAGATAATACACGAGACATTATGGGTTTGCAGTATACACATAAATACTGAAATCGGTCTCCCAGGTGCGAATAAGGGCTATTGTACCAAGCGATCAAAAACCCATCCAAAGACATTAATATGCAAAATCCCCACGACTCTACGATGAGAGAGCTGTTTGCGGGTAGTTACAGAAAACATTTGGAAGCCCCAAAACCCCTCCAGGGAGAATACTGACCGGTTACACAATGGGAAAAATATTAACAGGTACTCAGACAGTTACAAGTATCACCGAAACCCATTAAAACGGAGATCACCCTATACAAGAAGTTTGAGCGCCAAAACAATGACAAAAGAAAAGACATTAAGGTTGGGCGGGAAAAGAAGAGTTTCAGCACTATAACTGTAAGCTACAACCGTCCATCTTTCTCTTATTCTCTTATTCGCTCGCCGTCTTGTTCCTTGCCACTTGCCTCGTGTCTCTGCCTCTTGCAGCTCTTTCTGTTTGACTTGCTGAAAGACTGTTGAACTTTCTGATCCGCCAGGATCAGCCTCGTGGCTTGCCGCGAAGATCTGTGTGGAACTGGGCTGTGAAGCCTTGAAACGGGCACACCATCCCGAGAAGTTGGTAAACGGTGTTGGCATCGAAGGCCCGAGATGAGATGAGATGAGATGAGATGAGATGAGAAGAGAAGAAGACGACAATACATATCGTCACGGTCAGTAAGCCCCGACCGCGCTCGATAAATCGGTAACTGCTACCCAACTGGCATCGGAAGACTATTCTTCGAATTTTATCGCATCAGTGCGAGGGCACAGGAAGACTCTTTTTTGAGTAGTATCGGAACTCCGAGGACAACACAGATCTTCATGACAGTAGACGGTCCAGCCTGCTAGCCGGAGCAGAAACGAGTAAACAAGTGGGGTACAGAGACCCCTGATCAACACGTGGGTGATCAGGTGCTGCGATAAAAACATCCGAGCAGAGTTTTCGGAATTCTCCGAGTTATCACGAGTGGTGAGCATGAGTCTCGATCCTACAAATCTAGTTTAGAGCAGGTATTGATAGGGGAGGGTTTAAGTTTTAAGGATAACTGTAATGTGTGCCCCCATTTACGATGTGTCGTTTGTTCCTCGTTTCCCTAAAATTAGTTACATAACTGCGTGTAAGATTGTACTGTCATTAATCTGTGCTTATGACATGTATTTCGTAATCTTGAATAATATGCAATAAAGATTTTCCATTTCGTACCATTCAACCGGGTCTACCTGAGTTTTCTCTCCATTATTGCTCTCGCATCTAAGTCCAGTGTCAGAACCGTAAGGGCGAGTGGGTCGAACCACTCACAGGTGTCTAGTGCTCCCAGACTGGCTGGAGACCAGAACAGGCAACAGGGCCTAACCTCGCACTAGCACCCAGGCTGAGCACAGAGCCACACGGGTCAAAACCCTTACAGGTGTCTTTGAAGCGTTTCCTCTGCCCACCTGGGGCTCTATTGCCGTGTCGGAGCTCCGAGTAGAGCGCTTGTTTTGGGAGTCTCGTATCGGGCATGCGGACAATGTGGCCCGTCCATCAGAGCTGATCGAGCATGGTCAAAGCTTTGATACTGGGGAGGTTGGCCTGAGCAAGAACACTGACATTGGCGCGCCTATCCTGCCAGTGGATTTGCAGGATCTTGCGGAGGCAGCGTTGGTGGTACCTCTCCAGTGCTTTGAGGTGCCTGCTGTATATGGTCCATGTCTCTGAAGCATACAGGAGGGCGGGTATCACTACTGCTCTGTAGACCATGAGCTTGGTGCTGGGTTTGAGGTCCTGATTTTCAAACACTCTCTTCCTCAGGTGACCGAAGGCTGTACTGGCACACTGAAGGCAGTGTTGGACTTTGTCATCGACGTCTGCCCTTGTTGACAGTAGGCTGCCGAGGTATGGAAAGTGATCCACATTGTCCAAGGCCTCGTCATGGATTTTGATAATCGGGGAGCAGTACTGTGTGACGGGGGCAGGTTGGTAGAGGATTTGTCTTACGGATGTTTAGTGTAAGGCCCATGCCCTTGTACGCTTCGGTGAAGGTGTTGACGATGGTTTGGAGTTCGGCCTCAGAGTGTGCGCAGACGCATGCGTCGTCTGCATACTGTAATTCGATGACAGAGGATGGGAATACCTTGGATCTGGACTGGAGGGGAAGGAGGTTGAAGAGTTTCCTGTTTGTTCTGTAAATTAGCTCCACTCCAGCGGGGAGCTTACTGAGGGTGAGATGGAGCATTGAAGCCAGGAAGATCGAGAAGAGTGTTGGTGCGATGACACAGCCTTGCTTGACCCCGGTCCGTACGTGAATTGGGTCTGTGGTGGATCCGTTGGTCAGGATCACGGCTTACATGTCGTCGTGAAGCAGGCGGAGGATGGTGACAAACTTTTGAGGGCAGCCGAATTTGAGGAGGACACTCCATAATCCCTCATGATTGACGATGTCGAAGGCCTTTGTGAGTCAAAGTAGGCCATGTACAGCGATTGGTGCTGTTCCCTGCATTTCTCTTGTAGTTGACGTGCGGTGAAGATCATGTCCATTGTGCCTCTTAGTGGGCGGAATCCGCATTGCGACTCTGGGAGGAGCTCTTCAGCCACTGGGAGAAGGCAATTGAGGAGGATTCTTGCGATGACTTTCCCTGTGGCAGACAGCAGGGAGACTCCTCTGTAATTACCGCAATCGGACTTGTCACCTTTCTTGAAGATGGTCACGCTTACGGCATCTCTGAGATCCCTTGGCATGCTCTACTCCTTCCAAATAAGAGAAATGAGTTCATGTATTCATGCCAATAGTGCTTCTCTGCCATGTTTTAGTGCCTCGGCGGGGATTCCATCTGCTCCTGAGGCCTTGTTGTTCTTCAGTTGTCAGATGGCCTTTTCAACCTCATGCCGGGCTGGGGTTGTGCTGAGGTGGTGGCGGGTAGCATGCTGCGGGATGGAGTTGAGGACACTCGCGTCAAAGACAGAGTCTCGGTTAAGGAGATCTTCGAAGTGCTCCTTCCAGCGGGCACTGACTGCCTCTCTGTCCTTGATGAGAACCTCTCCGTTCTTGATCCGCAGTGGGGTAGGACCTTGATTGCTTGGGCCGTAGGTGGTCTTGACTGCGCTAAAGAATCCACGCACGTCGTGGTTGTCGGCTAGCTGCTGGATCTCCTGCGCTTTCTCCACCCACCATCTGTTCTTTAGGTCGCGAGTTTTTTGTTGGACCTCGGCCTTCAGGCGTCTGTAGAGCTGATTTCTTGTTCTCGAGTTCTGTTGCTGTTTCCAGATCAGGAATGCCTTGCGCTTGCGGCTTATTAGCTCCTGGATCTCCTGGTCATTCTCGTCGAACCAGTCTTGGTGTTTCCTGGTCGAGTGACTGAGCGTCTCTTCACAGGTGCTGATTATGGAGGCCTTGAGTGCAGACCAGGCGCTGTGGACACTCTGTGTCTCTGAATCACTGGGAGTCGTCATGTTGGTTGTGAGGAACAGGCTGATTAGGGCTTTCTTAGTAGGGTCTTTGAGTGCTCCAGCGTTGATTTTTCTGTGGCATTGCTTCTGTTGCCGCCGCTGTTTTGGGGCTACATTGATGGAGATGACAGAGCGGATTAGGCAGTGGTCTGTCCAGCAGTCGTCAGCTCCTGTCATGGCGCGGCTGATGTGGACGTCCTTGCGGTCCCTCGCTCGGACGATGACGTAGTCCAGCAGATGCCAGTGCTTGGAGCGAGGGTGTTACCATGAAGCCTTGTACTTGTCTCTCTGATGGAACAAGGTGTTGGTTATGACAAGGCCATGTTCTAAGCATTTCGTCAGGAGGAGAGTACCGTTGGAGTTGGCTTTCCCTACCCCCTCTCTGCCGATCACACCTCCCCAGAGGTCTGTGTCCTTTCCAACTCTGGCATTGAAGTCACCAAGGAGGATCAGCTTGTCGCCCGTTGGGGCTCGGGACAGGAATTGTTCGAGGCTGGAGTAGAATTCCTCTTTGGTCTTGTCTGTGGCTTCCAGTGTTGGGGCGTACGCTCTGATGACCGTAGCGCACTGGTTCCGGGCTAGGGTGAGCCGTATATTCATGAGGCGTTCGTTTATTCCACAAGGGGAGTCTCTGAGACGTTCAACTAGCTAATTTTTTATGGTGAAGCCTACCCCATGGAGGCGGCGTTCTTCTTCAGTGCTGTCATGTGGTGAATGGTGTTGGATCAAGACACCATGATTTTGAAAGCTCAGCTGATTCTTGTGAGAATGGCCTATGACAGGCTACCTAAATCTTCTACAGTCAACCAAAAGAAGCCAAGCACTCGCTTGGTGGCCAGCAATAGGGCTTCAAGGAGGGCTACAAGGCAATAATAAAGGTCAGCATCTTTGAGTGCAGAAGACTACTATGACCACATTGACATAAGTATGAGTGCTGATCTGCAGCTGGTTCCGAACTTTGCACCCAGGTGTGGTGTTATATCTTCCTAGCTACTGATATTTGAGATTTGGACTTAAGGTGCTTATTCATTAGAGCCTTCCAAATCAGTTGTATAGTGGTGCAGCTCACCTTGTTTTAACCAATATTCACTGCAATGGTCAATGATATTGAACATTTGTAGGTTCTTAGTTGACTTGCAAGTCAAATACATAATGCACATGCACGCTTACATTCCATGTACAATAGATTGACTGTAGCCTGCTCTTGGCCATTAATGTGCGCTTTTTTGCCCTCTTTCCTGAGGGGCTGCTGCATTCCCATCAATACATGACCGTTTTTAGCTGTTTGCTTTGTTTCTTTAGGTGTTCTCCCAATCTTTTGTCAAAATTACAGCAGTAAATTGGAAGAACTCCCGTAGAAATTCCAGGTGCACATGTGCGTGCATTTCCTATCCTTCCAGTCACCCCATCATCTGTCACGATTCTATCATCATTTATTGTCATACTGCTTTGACACACTTGATTGTGGGCAGATTTATTCCGGACCAATTTCTGACAATTGATTGGCTCATATACAAGTTTTTCCCAACAATCGTTAAAAATAAACAGCTATTAAGAATGTGCAAAGAAATTCCTCCAATAATAGGAAATACCATATTAACATAGGAGCCATAATGTCTGTACTATAACCTTAGCAAGAATATTTGGGGAAAAAAAGAAGAAAGCCTGATATTTCATCCGGGATTCTGACCAGCAGCCTGAAGAGCAATTAAACTCTGCAGTTCCCTTACCATGCAATTAACTGCTCGTTGACCTAGACTCTGTTTACTTAACAACAATTAAAGAAACACAGATTACAGTAGAATAATACATTGTGCATTACATGGTGTAACACTCCCACACTTATAAAATAGCATCTCATCCGGCTTACCACGAACAATACCATGAGAGGTACATGAGAGTATTGTATTAAACACAGGACCACAGTGCAAAACTTCCTGTCCAACACATTCAGGCATTGCACTTCCTGTATTAAGCTCTGACATCATGCTCTGGGACTCACACTCTGGCATTATACTCTGGCGTCACTACTCTGTAACTATAAGCAATGCGAAAAATATACCACATTTACTCAAGTGCCTGAATGTGCCTGCCCAGGAACTCTGACGCTGGCCTTCACAAAGCTTGTGGGGTCAGGGAGACTTCCTTTAATGAGTACCAACAGCAAGCACCCTGCATCATTAGGAGCACATCTAGGATGACCACCTTCTCTTGGAGGCTGCATACTGCAGCACAAGTTGCTAATCTGGGGAGGGTGCCATGTCTGACAAATGCCCCCTTTGACACCCTTTATAAGGGGCTGCAAAATGTTAAACAATTACCTTAATCTTTGGCAGTCCAAGGTATGTTCCTGGCTTTTACCCCGAAGGTGATCATTGCCATTGCACTGCCATTCAGTGCCTAGTATGCCTGGTCTTACCAAGCGTAGCAACCACTGATGATTCACCCACCGACTGAAAGGACGGGGACATTGAAACTCATGGCTAAGGGATTCCCCTCCACCCTGACCCCACCGCTTCCTACAATGCTGGCCTTGTTTGGGTTGGGCAGAGCATGCGCCCCCTGCAAAGCCCCATGGAATCCCAGACGTAAACCCAGCATATCCAGGAGTGCATCAAAACGCTTGCACATTTTTGCCCCCAATTTATTTATTTTGCAGCAAACAATCTAAAAATGCTTACTTCACTGTCTCTGAAGAGATCTTGTATAAAATGTGTTCCAAACCCTTTCAGTGGATATTTGCATTCCTCCCCTATGTTCACACCTAACAACAGCGTAACCTCTGACTCACTGTGAGCAATGCCATGGGAGATTAGCTGGTACATTAGTAAAGGTCTGTGATTGTACAAACTGTAAAGATTTAGATGGTCTTTTTCTTATTGTACGCTTATGTTACTTGCAGTTATTTATTTATTTCATGGAAAATAGATTTCCAGAAAACAACAACAACAACAACTTGTATTTATATAGCGCCTTTAATGTAGCAAAATGTCCCAAGGCGCTTCACAGGAGTGTTATAAGACAAAAAAATTGACACTGAGCCACATAAGGAGAAATTAGGGCAGGTGGCCAAATGCTTGGTCAAAGAGGTAGGTTTTAAGGAGCGTCTTAAAGGAGGATAGAGAGGTAGCGAAGCGGAGAGGTTTAGGGAGGGAATTCCAGAGCTTAGGGCCCAGGCAACAGAAGGCACGGCCACCAATGGTTGAGCAATTATAATCAGGGATGCTCAAGAGGGCAGAATTAGAGGAGCGCAGATATCTCGGCGGGTTGTGGGGCTGAAGGAGATTACAGTGATAGGGAGGGGCGAGGCCATGGAGGGATTTGAAAACAGGGATGAGAATTTTGAAATTGAGGGGCAAGACCACAAGAGTGGTCTCTTCAAGGGAATCCGTGGGGCTTGGCTATCATTATGGTAACAACAATGATACATAATATGGTCTAATGCCATCGTAACAAATTAAAATGTCGAAGAGTATGTATGGGACATGATATAGCGGCAGAAGATATTTCATTTGACAAAACAATCGCATTGAGTAATAAAGAGGCAGGAACACACAATGATAATGGAGTAACAGTCCTATCAAAAGAACCAAAATTATATTAAGTGTCCCTGAAAACCACATTTCAGATAATGGAGCAACAAAATGACAAGAGAAGCCAAGTTGTTGTAGTCTTCTCCCCGTGCAGTTCTTAAAATGTCAGCATAATTTTATTTAAAAATCCAGTTCAAGAAGACTAAACCATGTAATGAAGGTTAATCTGCAGATGCTGAGATAGCTCTAAATATT
This sequence comes from Squalus acanthias, assembly GCA_030390025.1. Taxonomy (NCBI): domain Eukaryota; kingdom Metazoa; phylum Chordata; class Chondrichthyes; order Squaliformes; family Squalidae; genus Squalus; species Squalus acanthias. The sequence goes on along the minus strand of CM059433.1, from coordinate 23,523,542 downwards.
AACCACAGTTATCGATCTGTTCAGAAGTGTATTTTTATAATACTACGGACATAGGCTGCAGTCTGTGCCTGTATGCCAAGAATTAATTCCCATGCAGTCAAACACGTGACGGTTTATTATGGGTTAAATTAACCTGAACATACTCTCGGCCAACATCGAGATCACATTGGTCCCGGAAGACACACACATTACAGCTCAACCCTCCAGATATCTTCCTTATTTATCTCCCAACCATTGGTCATGATCTCACTTCATTTATACTGTTTCTAAGCTGTGCTAATCCATAGGCAGCTGCAATCCATAAACCTTTACTCACTCTCAATCTCCATTCTGCTGTCTTATGTTCTCGAGTCGCAGAGAAAAACATCGGTATTTTAGGGTCAGCATGACATGAAGGTAGGGTCACCAACTCTGATTGGACCTATTCCTGGAGTTTTCTTCACACGGCCAGCCGCCTCCAACTGCTCCGCCCAGTCAAACTTTTTCCCATCTCCAATATTTTGTAACTAATAAATGAAAGTGCTCCAAAAAAAATGAAAAGCAAACACGGAATTGTTTTTAATGCTCCTAAGACTTTTCTTCTGGGTTGCTCGCAGCAGTGTCCAGGATATTAATCTTCAATTCCTGGAGACTGACAAAGGAGCCATGCCACCAAAACAACGATATTGCGTCTACAGTTCCAAATGATAGAAAGTGAATACGTATGTAAACAATGTGTGACCTGGCCCAGAAGCAGGCTGCACACACCCTCTCGACACATTTTCAGACTTTTTGCAGTCTTTCGATTTCAGGTTTAACTACAGAACTTAATATAAATGAAATATAGTATGGAATATAAGTAATTATTTTGTGTAAAATGGATTTCTTAACTATTTCTCAATCTTAATATCAAACATATCTACCTTAAACTCTTCAACATTTTAATTTGCTAAGAAGGTACCAGACCTCATTATGTACCATTGCTGCTACCATAATGATATGAATATCCCATATAACATATCTGTCACTGGAATAGAGCTAAATAGTGCAGATTCACCGGCAGCGGCAGCAGCAGCAGCAAGAGCGGCCCTGGGAGGATCCTGAGCAATAGCGGGGTGTATAAGGAGCGGGAGAGAGAGAGCGAGGCCCAGACTCACTGAAGCGGCAGCAGCGAGAGCAGCCCTGGGAGGAGCCCGAGCGACAGCAGGCAGTATAAGGAGCGGGAGAGAGAAAGCGAGGCCCAGACTCACCAGCAGCAGCGATAGCCGCCCTCAACAGGCAACATTCGAAAGTGACATCAGAGATTAAAAGTGACGTCGGCACAAGGGAAGCAGCTGATTGGTGAGTAGTGGGTGAGTGTTTTTTTTTAAGTTTAAAGCTTATTCTGTTAAGTTAGTTCTTCATCTTTAAATAAAGGGTAGTTCTTAAGTCTTTTAAATAAAGGTTAGTACTTAGTCTTTTAAATAGTCTGTTAGATAAAGGGATGACAGGAATGGCAGGGCAGCTCAGTCTAGCGGAGTGCACATCCTGTGGCATGTGGAAAGTCATGGACGCTTCGCGTTGCATGGATGACTACATGTGCAGTAAGTGTCACCAGCTGCAACGACTCGAGCGACGGTTTACGGAGCTTGAGCGGCGACTAGAGTCACTGTGGTGCATCCGCGAGGCTGAGAACTACGCGGATAGCACGTTTAGTGAGGTGGTCATCCCGCAGCCTAAGAGAGAGCGGACAGGGAGCAAGTGGGTGATCACCAGACAGAAGAAGACCAGGCAGGCAGTGCAGGAGGCCCTGGAGGGCATTTTGCTCTCCAACCGGTATTCTATTCTGAGTACTGGTGGGGGCGATGGTCCCTCTGAGGAGTGCAGTCAAAGCCAAGTCCTCGGCACCACGGGTGGCTCCGCTGCACAGGGGGGGAGGAAAAATAGTGGAAGAGCAATAGTGGTAGGGGATTCAATAGTGAGGGGAGCAGACAGGCGTTTCTGCAGCCGCAGATGTGACTCCAGGATGGTATGTTGCCTCCCTGGTGCCAGGGTCAAGGATGTCACCGAACGGCTGCAGAGCATTCTGGGGGGAGAGGGTGAACAGCCAGATGTCGTGGTCCATATCGGTACCAATGACATAGGTAGAAAGAGGGATGAGGTCCTGCAGGCAGAGTTTAGGGAGCTAGAGTCAGATTAAAAAACAGGACCTCAAAGGTAGTAATCTCCGGATTGCTCCCAGTGCCACGTGCTAGTGAGTCCAGAAATAGGAGGATAGAGCAGATGAATGCGTGGCTGGAAGGATGGTGCAGGAGGGAGGGCTTTAGATTCCTGAAGCATTGGGACCGTTTCTGGGGGAGGTTAGGGTTAGGGTAGCTGGACGGGTTGCACCTCAACAGCTATCAGGGAGGTGGAGTGTGAAATATTAGATGAAATAAACATAGTGAGAGAGGAAGTATTAAGGGGTTTAGCAGCTTTAAAAGTGGATAAATCTCCAGGCCCGGATGAAATGTATCCCAGGCTGTTAAGCGAAGCAAAAGAGGAAATAGCAGAGGCCCTGACCATCATTTTCCAATCCTCTCTGGCTTCAGGTGTGATGCCGGAGGACTGGAGGACTGCTAATGTGGTACCCTTGTTTAAAAAGGGAGAAAAGGATAGACCGAGTAATTACACACCAGTCAGCCAAACCTTGGTGGTGGGAAAATTATTGGAAAGAATTCTGAAGGACAGGATAAATCTTCATTTAGAAAGATATGGATTAATCAAGGATAGTCAGCACAAATTTGTTAAGGGATGGTCGTGTATGACAACCTTGATTGAATTTTTTGAGGAGGTAATAAGGAGGGTAGATGAGGGTAGTGCATTTGATGTAGTGTATATGGACTTTAGCAAGGCTTTTGATAAGGTTCCACATGGCAGACTGGTCACAAAGTTAAAAGCCCATGGGATCCAGGGCAAAGTGTCAAGTTGGATTCAAAACTGGCTCGGAGGCAGGAAGCAGAGGGTAATGGTTGATGGGTGTTTTTGTGACTGGAAGGCTGTTTCCAGTGGGGTTCCGCAGGGCTCAGTACTAGGTCCCTTGCTTTTTGTGGTATATATCAATGATCTAGACTTGAATATAGGGGGTATTATTAAGAAGTTTGCAGATGATACTAAAATAGGCTGTGTGGTTGGTACTGAAGAAGGAAGCTGTAGACTGCAGGGAGATATCAATTAATTGGTCAGGTGGGCAGAACAGTGGCAAATGGAATTCAATCCGGAGAAGTGTGAGGTAATGCATTTGGGGAGGGCTAACAAGGAAAGGGAATACACATTAAATGGTAGGACACTGAGTAGTGTAGAGGAACAAAGGGACCTTGGAGTGCATGTCCACAGATCCCTGAAGGTAGCAGGCCAGGTAGATGAGGTGGTTAAGAAGGCATACGGAATGATTGCCTTTATTAGCCGTGGCATAGAATACAAGAGCAGGGGGGTTATGCTTCAACTGTATAAAACACTAGTTAGGCCTCAGCTAGAGTATTGCGTGCAGTTCTGGTCACCACATTACAGGAAAGATGTGATTGCACTAGAGAGGGTACAGAGGAGATTTACAAAGATGTTGCCGGGAGTAGAGAATCTTAGCTATGAGGAAAGACTGGATAGGCTGGGTTTGTTTTCCTTGGAACAGAGGAGGCTGAGGGGAGACCTTATTGAGGTGTATAAAATTATGAGGGGCCTAGATAAAGTGGATAGAAAGGACTTATTTCCCTTAGCAGAGGAGTCAAAAAACCAGGGGGCACAGATTTAAAGTAATTGGTGGAAGGTTTCGAGGGGATTTGAGGGGAAATTTATTCACCCAGAGGGTTGTGGGGGTCTGGAACTCACTGCCTGATAGGGTGGGAGAGGCAGAAACCCTAACCACATTTAAAAAGTACTTGGATGTGCACTTGGGATGCTGTAACCTGCAAAGCTACGGACCAAGAGCTGGGAAGTGGGATTAGGCTGGATAGCTCTTTGTTGGCCAGCGCGGACACGATGGGCCGAAATGGCCTCCTTCCGTGCTGTAACTTTCTGTGATTCTATGATTCTAAATGCCATTATTAACACACCCAGTACATTCTTTGTGTCCAACATTGTACGAGTATAAACCGAACCTTTCAACCAGTTGACACCAGTAAGAATCGCTGTTGCGCGCACATTCAGCTTTCCCTGAGGTCCCGCCCACGTTACACTGTAAAGGCCTCCGCTGTAACGGCAGCCATTCTCTGGCCACTCCCATGTGGGCTCCTGGCAGAGGCCAGGATGCCAGACAGCATTCTTTAAACAGCCCTGATCCTGGAAATTCGGCCGTGATCGGTGAGTATCCTTGAGACAGATGGAAGTCCCTGCCCTGCCCTACTTCCACCAGAGTCACAGCCGAGCAGCAGATCGAGGCTGGTGTTCTTACACTGATTTATAAGAGATTCCCGCAGAGTGTCTATAAGGAGACTGTGTAACAAACACATGCTGGTGTTAATAGTGGAATTAGGTTCAAAACTTTTTAAAAACATGTATCTAATTTCTATTTTATGATAACTAATTACTTACAAAACCACAGGGATGATTCTGCAATCCCACACTCCCAGCAGGGAGGCTATGCTCGAAGATAGCATGTGTTGGAGATAGCTCTACAGTAGATCTGAATATCTGACCTGCACTCTCTGTGAGCTCGGCTCCCTGCTGTGAACATGGATTGGTGTACATATCTTATATATCATAGTGAGTAAAAAAATATTTTCAAATGTGGTGGAATTTCTATTTTTGGTAAAGAAGGATTTTTCTAGTGGAAAATGGAAATTGGTGAATGATCGACAGTCACCAATTTATGGTGTTACGTTGGTGGTATCATTACTATTTTGGTTGTAATGTGAGATATGCTGCTTAATCGTAGAATCATAGAATTGTAGAATGATACTGCACAGAAGGAAGCTATTCAGCTGTGGCTCAGGTGATAGCACTCTGGCCTCTGAATCAGACGATTGTGGATTCAAAGTCCCACTCTAGAGACTTAAGCACAAAAATCTGGGCTGACACTCCAGGGCAGTATGAGGGAGTACTGCACTGATGGAGGTGTCGTCTTTCGAATAAGACGTTAAACCGAAGCCTTGTCTGCTCTCTCAGGTGGGTGTAAAAGATTCCATGGCATTATTTGGAAGATGAGCAGGAGAGTTCTCCCTGGTGTCCTGGCCAATATTTATCACTCAATCAACAACGCTAAAACAGATTATGTGATCATTATCACATTGATGGCTGTGGGAGTTTGCTGTGCGCAAATTGGATGCCACGTTTCCTACACTTCAAAATTACTTCATTGGCTGTAAAGCGTTTGGGACGTCCGGAGGTCATGTAAGATGCGATATAAATGGCAGTCTTTCTTTTTCTTTTTAAAGCGCTTTGAGACGTCCTAAGGTTGTAAACCGCCTTATATAAATGCAAGTCTTTCTTTCATTCGGCGCATCATGCCTGTGATAGCTCTTTGAAAGAGCTATCCAATTTGTTCCAGTCTCCTGTTCTTTCACCATAGCCCTGTACATTTTTTCCCTTCAAGTATTTATCCAATTCCCTTTTGAAAGTTATTATTGAATCTGCTTCCACCTTTCTGGCAGTGCATTCCAGATCACAGCAACTCACTGCGTAAAATTATTTTTCCTCATGTCGCCTCTGGTTCTTTTGCCAATGACCTTAAATCTGTGTCCTCTGGTTACCAATCCTTCTGTTATTGGAAACAGTTTCTCCTTATTTACTCTATCAAAACTCTTCATGACTTTGAACACCTCTATCAAATCTCCCCTTAACCTTCTCTGCGCTAAGGAGAACAACCTCACTTTCTCTAATCTCTCCACAACTGAAGTCTTTCTTCCCTGGTACCATTCTAGTAAATCTCCTCTGCACCCTCTCTTGACATCCTTCCTAAAGTGTGGTGCCTAGAATTGACCTAACCAGTGTTTTATAAAGGTTTACCATAACTTCCTTGCTTTTGTGCTCGATGCCTCTATTTATAAAGCCAAGAACCCCATATGCCTCTTTAACAGCCTTCTCAACTTGTCCTGCCACCTTCAAAGACTTAGGTACGTAAACCCCAGGTCTCTCTGTTCCTGTACCCCCTTTAAAATTGTACCATTTAGTTTATATTGTCTCTCCTCATTCTGCCTATCAAAGTTCACCATCAGTGAGTACTTCTGTATGTAGATCTCATGCACTCCAAGAATGGCACTGAAAATCTGTGGAGCGGCCAATCTTGGGCTAAAGATCAATTAGAGTTTGTGGGGTCAGATTTGAATGGCTTTGGCAGGTTGGGGACACATATGGGGTGCCACCCTTCCACTGAAGCAGTTGAAAGTTCCAGTGAAGTTATGGATGGGTGCTGTGTCCACTTGGAGGCAAAACTTTGGTACCCTTAAACCCAAAAAGAAAAGCGTTTTCCTGGGTAAACTTTGAGGGTCCACGCCACAATCCTGGCCTCGGCCCTCAAGTGGGACCCTCCTCTCAGGCATACCAGTCTGACCATATCCCTGAGTCCCTGCCCCTGGCCCTGCAGCCCCTTATGTCAAAGTCCATGTTTGGGGTGGGCAGAAGCTCCAGCGCCAACTGGCCAATCAGGAAACTTTTTGTCGCTAGATCAGGAGTCTGCCAAAGTGGTTTTCAGCCCCCATACTTTATCTGCTTAATATCTAGATAAATGTAGTAAAATTCAGGGTTTGAACAAAGTTCCCTTGCCACTGTATTCCGGTTTAATGAAAGATATCATTGGCAGCCATGTCGCCTCCTCATCTTCAGTAAGTGAATTGAATATACACTCTATCAGAACCAGGCCCAGCCTATTAACCAACAGACAAATGTATTTAACATAAATGAACAGTACTCAGCACAAACAGCTTATTTACAGTAGTTACAACTGTTACCAACCCCCTTCAAATGTCAAAACAACAAACATGCTTCTTCTGCACTACCTCTCAATGTAACATTGCTCTTTGAAACATGGTCGCTCACTTCTTACATGGCAAGTGCTAGCACAGAGCCAAATCTAGCATAGTCTTTCTGCTGACTTCAGACTGAGTACTGTGTCAAGTCCATGCAGCCTATTATGGCCACAGAGCCATTTGTCAAAGGACCACAAAGAATTATTGGCCCTGCCTCTCACATTGGCCGGACCCAGGTCTTCACTCCAGACATGGTTGTCCTTCTGACGAAGGGTTCGACCTGAAACGTTGGGGGCGATTTTCTGAGCCCCGAGGAGGCAGGTTTGGAGGCGGGAAAGGCGGGAAAATCGGAAAAAATGAGTGCGGGTTCGGAACCCGCCTCCAACCTGCCTCCGCGGGATTTTTCCGGTGCCGGTTTTGCAGGGTGGGAAACGGTCCCGCCTCCAGCTGGATAGAGAGGTTGTTAAGAGGCTTAAATGCTCGTTATGGGCCTCTCTAAGCCTATTTTGAGAGGCCCTCGTTATTTTTCGACCATTTCAGCGTGTTCCATGACCCTTCTAAACCACACCAGCTAAACCTGGCGGGTTGACAAGTGGGTGGTCTCCTCACAGCTGCAGGTCCAACGTTAAATCTTTTATTTAATCAGGAATTAGTTGCAGGTGGCAAAACTTTGCTTTAAAAGGTGTTTGAGCACTTGTAGCAGGCCTTCCGAAGTCGGAGGTGCTGCAGCTTGAATCTATCAACTGTGGGACCTCCTTGGAAAACCCTCTCCCCATTTGTTATGAGCGCTTCCCTAATGGAGGCATCTGCAAGCAGCATGGGAACCATTCATTTTCTTTCACCATGGACCTCAGATTTGGATGAGGAGCATCTACGGCAGCAGCAGAACCAGGCAGCTCAGCAGCAACAGCAGCAGGAGCCCCAACCTCCTGCTCAGCCATCTGATGCTACACAGGGCAGAAGGCGCCAGCGCATCTAGGCACCTCGCCGCAGGAGATACCCCCGACAGAGGGTTTACAGACAGAGGATGAGCTACCTCAACATGAGTGAGCAGCAGTGCCAAAGGAGGCTGAGACTTTCGCGAGAGGTTGTCCAAGAGATCTGCGGACTGCTGCAGCAAGACCTGGTGCCCAGAGGAACGGGTGGACACCCCTTACCAGTAGCTGTCAAAGTCACCACCGCACTCAACTTCTTTGCCTCAGGCTCGTTCCAGGGATCATCAGCAGACATCAGCGGTATCTCCCAGTCGGCCGCCCACAGTTGCATCACGCAGGACACCGATGCCCTTTTCGCTAAGGCCCACAATGACATCACTTCTCAAGGGATCAAGCAAGTATAACCGCGCGTTCGGTTGGCTTTGCAAATATGGCAGGCATGCCAATGGTGCAAGGCCTCATAGACTGCACACATGTGGCCCTTAGGGCACCCCATCACAACCCAGCTATCTTTGTCAACCGAAAGTGCTTCCACTCCCTCAACGTACAGCTGGTGTGTAACCACAAGAAGGAGTTCTTGCATGTTTGAGCTAAGTTCTGTGGTAGTTGCCATGACTCTTTCATCCTGCAGCACTCTAGTGTTCCTCTGCTTTTCAATCCACCAAACCAACTTAATGGATGGCTCCTTGGTGACAAAGGCTACCCCTTGAAGAAGTGGCTAATGACGCCGATCAGGAGGCCAGCTAACGATGCTGAAGAGTGCTACAACACTAGCCACACTTCGACCAGGTCCATCATCGAGCAAACCATTGGGTTGTTGAAGATGTGCGTCCGATGCCTTGACCAATCAGGTGGAGCCCTGCAGTATACACTATACAGGGTCTCCAGAATGGTCGTGGTCTGCTGTACACTGCACAACATCTCTCAGCATCATGGCTTGCAGCTTCCTGATGAGCAAATGGCTCTGTTCCAGGCCTCCTCAGATGATGAGGACGAGGAGGAGCTGGAGGAGCGGGAGGAGGAGGAGAGCAGGAGGAGGACAGAGCGCCGGGCTATCGAACAGCAGCAGCGGCAGCACGCGAGCACATGGCTACCCGTGATGCAAGGGATGAACTTATCCTGGCCAGATTTGCATATGTTGCCCAAGTTAGCACATGTCCTTGGCTCCATCTTAAGACATCATAGACAATGGACATGACTCTCTGGCCTCCTTTCACTCAGGCCACCAACCTGACAACGCAAGTGTCACGGAGTCTGCAATGTGGAGCTGCCGAAGACAAAAGAACAGATGCCATGACGCCAACATTTTGCCATCAAATCATTTTAATGCTTTCCAACAGGGATGGCATTTCATCAATACACGTAAACATTCACCCAATCTGCACACAGATCTGGAGGTTATATCCCTTGCCAGCTGGACCCACACAGCCTTGGTTTCTTTGGGAGGCCTCGTCCTCCCAGATGAGTGGAAAAGCACCTCCCTGCTAGCTGTCACCCCCTCAACCAACATTTGCAGCGCCTCATCCGAGAACCTCGGGGAGGCCCTTGCCTTGGAATTGGACCTAGTGGTTTCTCAAAATATGTTGCAGGTGGTGCAGCATTGACAGAAATCCAGTGGAATGATCCAAGGCAGCAAGCAGCCCTTAAATCAGGCTGGAAAAGTGACGTCAGCAGAGGCGAGTTTCAGTCCCAAAACACTAATTGACCAAGGGCATCCCACACCTCTGAAATCAACTGGCCAATCAGGGGAAAATCGCAATTTTTTCAAACCTATCAGTGGAGGCGGGTTTCAAACCTACCCAAACCGAAACCTGCCTGCAGTGAGAAAATTGCCCTCGTTGACTCTGTTTCTCTCTCCTCGATGCTGCCTGACCTGCTGATTATTTCCAGCATTTTCTGTTGTTATTTCAGATTTCCAGCATCCGCAGTATTTTGCTGTTGAATCAAAACCACTACTACCCCAGGTTGTCAATCACCTTGGATGTTTGAAATTGAATGCGAGGACTTCATTCATTGACCTATGCCAAAAACTCTGCTCGATGGAGAACCATCAAGGTATAATGTGAATAATCGAAACGTGTGCACCAAGGAGCTCCAGATTTGCCTCAATTATAAGGTGTGAATATTAGCCAGACTATAATGTGAATTCCCTCCAGCTTGCAGGAAACGGCAATAACTGACATTAACCCTGAGCGTATACTATGGCTAGCAATGAAGATTGCAATCGATAATCTCACAATGCAGCACATCAATATCTATGTCCTAGGACTGAAGACAAATGCAATACATACCACATAAATTGAATTTGATATTTATTTGGCTGTGAGCTTGATTGATGTCAGATAAGAGGAGATTGGTGTTCACAAGCTGTGCAGTGAGGCAACGTCTCCAGAAAAACTTTTTTCCTGTGAACACTGTGGCAATCAGGAAGGCAGATAATTGGACGGTAGGTTCCACTGAAGATTGTTTTAAGATGTCTGCAAATTTGGAAGCAAAGTTTAATGCATAGGAGACGGTAGTACGTTAATTCTGAAATCCTGTACTGCATTTCATGAAATATTTATGAATTCATGAACTCTAGTACTGCTGTGTTCTAAATGCCTTTTTTAAGAATAGAAGATCTTCTGAAAGCCTGTATTATTTTGCAATGCAATAAGAACAAAAGGAGGAAAAGACTTCATGTATCTTTTTATAAACATTTCCGGCTATTTGCTAAGTAGAGGTTATTACCATAAAATGTAAGTATTTCACATAACATTTAAATCTAATAATAATGTAAGTTATGAGGCAGACAGATGGTAAGCTTGTTGGATCCTCATTTGCCTGTTTAATTTAACTTGACAAAGCTAATGATTTCCACGTTATTTAATAATATTTCTGCAGTAATGAGGCAATCCTCTGTCATTATATTGTCATTCTAGTCTAGCAACTGCGCTATTTGGAGATGGAAACCTTTACGCTATTATGCAATTTCCTTTCTTGTGGCGAGGTATTTTATTTTTAATTATGTTATGCACTCTTATATGATTATCTATTAGTAATAATGCAAAGACTGCAACCAAAGTATGTAGTTCACTACCTGATTTGGGAACACGCTTTGCACAGAACAACCTAATTACCATAAGCATCAGAAAAATATGACAGCTGGTGACAGTAAAATGCAACCTCGATCATGTATCGTTCCTCTGTTTTCACCGAGGAGAAAATGCTTTCTTTGAGAAACTGAAATGGTCACATATGTGCCATTTGGCTGTGTCCACATGCTTGGGCAGAAAACTAATGTTCTTTCATTCAAACTTGTCAAGTAGTTGTTTTCTGTGGATGAAAGAGTAAAATATCAGAGTCAATCTGCTGTCAGAATGCGCCATTTCGGCATCACATACATCACTAAGTTCTCATAAAAATATATGCCATTTACGTGGAGATGCTGTACTGAATGGAGTACTGCTGACAAGTTTGAACCACTGGAGCAAGCAAACACAATGCAGTGTTGTTATAGAACTTTAATGTTTGTTGATGGAGACATTGTTCTGCTGGAACAAAGAAGCTTTATTTTTCCTCCTTACTGGAGTGCAAACTAGAGATATTTTACATTGCAACTTTGAGAAGTTGACCTGGTTTTCATGAGTTAAAATGCCCTATTCTTTAACTCTAGATTGTAGGGTCCCCATAAAAGCTTGATTTGAAATATCTATAACTTCCCTGAATGTCCATAATTTTCAATTCTGGACATTCCATGTGTTAGTTTTACTTTAGGTTTATTTGAAGCCATTTACCATTCTCCGATTGAATGAGCAAGACAAACAACAACAACAACAACTGGCATTTATATAACACCTTTTATGTAGCAAAACATTCCAAGGGCATCCTGGGCTTCTACATCTGACACTGTGTACTGGAAACCTTTCTTTCCTTCCCACTGAACCTAGGTCAATAAATAACTTTGAAATGCAACATTCTTGCTTCATATTTCTCTCAGGTGGCCCAGTTGACCTTGGAGAACTTCAAAGTAGGAAGGATCCGCATCCTTCCTCTCAGTGGTACAACATTAGCACACTAATATCCCATATCTACTGAAAGATTGATGTGTGGGGTGTACCTACCTATAGATATTTTGGCAGTAAACACACAATTATGCATAGTTACTGTCTAGCTTGTTTTTTTTTAATCTACATATGCAAATATCATTACTAATCAATTGTTCAGCCATTCAAGAGCTGCATAACTGGAAATTACCCACTTGACAATTTTAATGAGTGACTTCTTTTTCATTGGCATTAATTGAAGCAAAATGGCTCACTGAATCTCACTTATGCAAATTATTAGCTCAAAAAGCCACTTAAATGCAAGCGCATATCAAAATTCCTGGGATTGTTGGGGCACCGTCGAGGGCAACTGTGGCACGCATCAGAAACGAATCCTGATTAGAATCCTTAGCTTGAAACCTCTTCCCAAATTTTTACTTCAAGCAGCATTTAATTTTTCTGCAGACATAATCAATAGTAAAAATAACCTACTAAAATGTTCTTTTCGCATCTAAAAATATTAATATCATTAATTTTCTATTCAATCAGAAGTTGTTTTTCCTCATTTCTGCACCCCGTTCCTTTTTAATTAATACTAATAAGTGGGTCACCAGGTCTAATAGAGTCATAGGGGTAGAAATTAGGTCGCGCCCCATTTGGGGCGCTAACCTCGCCGGGGCGTGACTTTTAGCGCCCCGAAAAAATTAGCGGCCCCGCGCCGGAACTTCAGTGGTTGCGCCCCAAGAGGGAAGCGGGGCGCCACTGGAAGCACCCCGCATCCCTCTTGGGGCGCTGCGAGTGAATATCCTGGCGCAACGTGCCGCAGCGCGGTATTGCAGGCCTTCCTCCCCTTCTTAAAGGGGAGGGACCCTGCGCAGCGCGAACCGGGGCCCAGCTGGGCCCCCAGGGATCGGGAGTGCCGGCAAAAGAGCCCGGCACTCAAGAGAAGTGCCGGGCTCTTGGAGCGCAGCCGGCACTTCACGGTGGGGGGGCTTCACGGGGGCCGGGGACAGCAACGGGGGCAGGTGCTGGCAGGCGGCCAGCAACAAAAATGGCCGCCTGCCACCTCCCCTTTAAATATCGCCGCCCCGGCCGCACGTACGCCTCCCTGAACCCGTCGGACATAGCGTCTGGCGGTAAATCAGGGGGCGCGACTGAAGATCACGGCCGGGGCGCGAGCGGGGTGCTGCGCACGGCGATGACGTCATCGCCAGCGGCGCAGCTACCGGCTGCCGCCGCCGCTAACCTCCCACTAAATTTTTCGGGAGGCGTGGGCGGCGCTGCGCCCAGGGCGTTAGCTGCTTTACGCCCCATTAGCGCCCTCTTAAGGCGCTAACGGGAGGCGCAAGCAGCTGAATTTTTCCCCCATAGAGTTATACAGCACAGAAAGAGGCCCTTCGGCCCATCGTGTCTGCGACGGCCATCAAGCCCTCTCTATTCTAATCCCATTTTCCAGCACTTGGTCCGTAGCCTTGTATGCTATGGCGTTCAAGTGCTCATCTAAATGCTTCTTGAATATTGTGAGGGTTCCTGCCTCTATCACCCTTTCAGGCAGTGAGTTCCAGATTCCAACCACCCTCTGGGTGAAAAAGTTTTTCCTCAAATCCCCTCTAAACCTCCTGCCCCTTACCTTGAAACTATGCCCCCTGGTTATTGACCCCTCTACGAAGGGGAAAAGTTCCTTTCTATCTACCCTATCTATGCCCCTCAATATTTTGTACACCTCATTCAGGTCCCCCCGTCAGCCTTCTCTGCTCTAAGGAAAACAACCCCAGCCTGTCCAGTCTCTCTTTATAGCTGAAGCGCTCCAGCTCAGGTAACATCCTGGTGAATCTCCTCTGCACCCTCTCCAATGCAATCACATCCCTCCTATAGTGTGACGACCAGAACTGCACACAGTATTCCAGCTGTGGCCTAACTAGCATTTTGTACAGCTCCATCATAACCTCCCTGCTCTTATATTCTATGCCGCGGCTAATGAAGGCAAGTATCCTATATGCCTTTTTAACCACCTTATCTACCTGTCCTGCTGCCTTCAGGGATCTATGTACATGCACACCAAGGTCCCTCTGATCCTCTGTCCTTCCTAGAGTCCTACCATTCATTGTGTATTCACTTACCTTGTTAGTCCTCCCAAAATGCATCACCTCACACTTTTCAGGGTTAAATTCCATTTGCCACTGTTCTGCCCATCTAACCATCCTGTCTATATCGTCCTGTAGCCTGAGGCTTCCCTCCTCGCTATTTACCACTCCACCAATTTTTGTGTCATCTGCGAACTTACTGATCATATCTCCTACATTCATATCTAAATCATTAATGTACACTACAAACAGCAAAGGACCCAGCACCGATCCCTGCGGTACACCACTGGACACAGGCTTCCAGTCACAAAAACAACCTTCGACCATCACCCTCTGCCTCCTGCCACTAAGCCAATTTTGGATCCAATGTGCCAAATTGCCCTGGATCCCATGGGCTCTTACCTTCTTGACCAGTCTCCCATGTGGGACTTTGTCAAAAGCCTTACTGAAGTCCATGTAGACTACATCAACTGCACTAGCCTCATCCACACACCTAGTCACCCCCTCGAAAAATTCAATCAAATTGGTCAGACATGATCTCCCCCTAACAAAGCCATGCTGACTATCCTTGATTAATCCTTGCCTCTCCAAGTGGAGACTAATTCCGTCCCTCAGAATTTTTTCCAATAATTTCCCTACCACTGATGTTAGGCTCACTGGCCTGTAATTCCCTGGTTTATCCCTACTACCCTTCTTGAATAATGGTACTACGTTAGCCATTCTCCAGTCCTCTGGCACCTCCCCTGTGGCCAGAGAGGTTCTGAAAATTTGTGTCAGAGCCCCTGCAATCTCCTCCCTTGCCTCACACAGCAGCCTGGGATACATCCCGTCAGGGCCTGGGGATTTATCCACTTTTAAGCCCACTAAAACCGCTAGTACTTCCTCCCTCTCAATACTAATTTGTTCAAGTATATCACAATCCCCCTGCCTGATTTCTATGCCTACATCGTCCTTCTCCATAGTGAACACAGATGCAAAATATTCATTTAAAACCTCACCTACATCTTCCGGCTCTACACACAGATTGCCACTTTGGTCCCTAATGGGCCCTACTCTTTCCCTGGTTATCCTCTTGCCCTTAATATACTTATAAAATACCTTGGGATTTTCCTTTATTTTGCCCGCCAGTGTTTTTTCATGCCCCCTCTTCACTCTCCTAATTTCTTTTTTAAGTAACCCCCTGCACTTTCTATACTCCTCTAGGGCTTCCACTGTTTTTAGTCCTTTGTATCTGCCAAAAGCCTCCCTTTTTTTTCCTAATCCATTATAGTATATCCCTTGACATCCAGGGTTCCCTGGGTTTGTTGGTCCCACCCTTGACCTTTACGGGAACATGTTGGCGTTGTACTCTCTCTATTTCCTTTCTGAAAGACTCCCATTGCTCTGATGTGGATTTTCCTACAAGTAGCTGATCCCAGTCCACTTTGGCCAGATCCTGCCTTATTATATTAAAATTGGCCTTCCCCCAATTTAGAACCTTTATTTCCGGTCCATCTTTTTCCTTTTCCATGACTACCTTAAATCTCACCGAATTATGGTCACTGTCACCAAAATGCTCTTCTACTGACACTTCTACCACTTGCCCGGCTACATTCCCTTGAATTAGGTCCAGTACCGCCCCCTCTCTTGTTGGACTTTCTACATGCTGGCTCAAAAAGCTCTCCTGGATGCACTTTAAGAATTCCGCCCCCTCTAAGCCTTTCACACTCTGACTATCCCAGTTAATATTGGGGAAGTTGAAATCCCCTACTATTATTACCCTATTATTTCTACACTTCTGAGATTTGCCTACATATCTGTTCCTCTATCTCCCCCTGACTGTTTGGGGGCCTATAGTACATTCCCAGCGAAGTGCTTGCCCCCTTTTTTTTTTTAAGTTCTACCCATATGGCCTCATTAGAGGAACCTGTTAAGATATCATCCCTCCTTACAGCAGTAATTGACTCCTTGATTAATATTGCGACACCCCCTCCTCTTTTACACCCCCCTCTCTCTCGCCTGAAGATTCTATACCTCGGAATATTGAGCTGCCAGTCCTGCCCCTCCCTCAACCATGTCTCTGTGATAGCAACAAAGGCCCAAAAATTAGTCCCGCGACGCGAGAGTACGCACTGTGTACTCTCGCGTATTCTGTCACCAATTGCCGGTTTTCTGCATGCACTGCGCATGCGCTGAAAACCGGCACTTGGTTTTTGGAAAAGGGGGCGGTTCCTCGGTGCACCGCGTGCGCGCTACAGGCTGCGCGCACGCTGTGCACTTAGTGCTTTGGACGCGCAGGTAAGGATGGAAGATTTTAGAAATGAAAAAAGGAGGAGTAAGACCCACTTTTAACAAGGTAAGTAGTGAATTAAGTATTATTTTGAATTTTTTTTAACAGGTATATCTTTTTTAGAGACTTTAAAGACAGGTAAGTTTATTTTTATAACTTTTTAAAAGATTTTAAATTTTTTCAAAAATTTAATTTTTTATTTAAAATGGTTAATTTATTTAACTATACTTATTTTATTAATGTGATGGTTTTTTTTAAAATTTAATTGAGGTTTAGTTGTTATTTTGGGGTGTGTAAGATTCATAGCTTTCACAGCACGTATGTGAAACTTATGAATGGAAGATGGTGTGCTGCCATTGGCTCTAACTGAGTCACGTGATCCCACAGCTCGCACGAATTCACTACGCCGGTGGGATACGCAAGCACTGCCCAGCTGATGTCTAGAACATCAAGTTCGTGCGAGCTGGATCTGAAAAAGCCAACGCGGAGTGAGAGATCGCGCCTGCTCCTTACCCCCGCGGGAACAGAGCGAGATCAATTTCTGGGCCAATATCATACTCCCATGTGTTCATTAACACCTAAGTAAAGCTCAAGATGAACCAAAATCAATAATTTGGTTCAGAAGAGTTCATTTAGGCAGCAATGAAAATAAATGCCGACACTTTCAGCAAAAGTTGAAAGTAGCTAAATAGCTACACAACCCAGAAAGCCATCTCCAATGTATTTCTTTTCATGAGGTTCAGCTTTGCCCAATATTTGATCATCTTTTTGTGACGTGTGTCCAGACCAATGGAATAAACTTTCCCTAACTGCAGTTTTGCTTGTTAGGTACAGACAAGCTTGTTCCTGTAATGGTGGATGCATAGAACAAAAGCTGGCAATATTATTAATTAAAAATAATTTAGAAAAAGAAAATTAATGCAGCTTCCTCTTTTAAGTAAGGGCTAGAAGGGAATGACTCCTGGGAACTCAGAACAGGGCGCCCCAGAAGAGGGTAATGCAAGCATACTGAGGATACTAAAGAAGTACAATCTCCACACCATGAGCTGCCACACAGTGCAGGAACAGGTTTAATTTCCTCACAAGGTTAAACAAAGTAATTGAAGCCACTATTTCCCATGGGCATCCTGTAAGAATGATAAAGACTTGACTCTCCCCCTTACCTATTGTGTTCTGTCTGTCATTTACTGGGTGAAACGACTCCTGTGCTATTTACAAGAAATCTGTGGAACCCATATTGCACCTTGTTAACCCCAAAACACTGTGCAAACTCATCGGGGGTGGGAATTGCATAGTGCCAACCTGCCGGCACGAACTGGCCGCAGGGAGCAAATTATGCACCCAAAGATGGAGGCCCGAGGATCGCAAGAAATTGCTCACCTCCAGAGTCAGCTCGCCTAATGACAGCGTGCAATTTCAGGCCACCTGCCACGCAGGTAAGTCCCGGAGGACGGGGGAGGATGCAAGAGAGGGGCCAATCATAGCCGGGAGCAGTCGCTGGATAACTGTGGAGTTGGGAGTAAAAACAGAAAATGCTGGAGAAACTCAGCAGGTCAGGCAGCATCTGTGAAGAGAGAAACAGAGTTAACGTTTCAGGTCAATGACCTTTCATCAGAACTGGAAAAAAGCAGGAAATGGAACAGATTTTAAAGCAAGTTTAGGGGCTGGGAAATGGGGGAGGGGATGAAAGAACAAAAGGGAAAGTGTGTGATAGGATAAAAGGCAGGAGAATTATGGAGACATTAAGAGATATTCAAGGCAAAAGGAGATGGTAATGGGACAGGTTAAGAAACAAAAGATGGCTCTAGATAAAGTGTGAATTGCGCTGGCAGAATGAAAGACAGCTGCCATGTGGGAGAGAAGAACAAAAGGCACAAACAAAAAGTGTGGATAAAAAATATATATATGATAGGGGCCGAGGTTATGATCTGAAATTGTTGAACTCTATGTTGAGTCCAGAGTGCTGTAAAGTGCCTAATCGAAAGATGAGGTGCATCTGCATTTCCAGCATCTGCAGTATTTTCTTTTTGTGGAGTTGGGAGGAACACTCCTGCTCCTCCTGGCTCCACAGCAATGTTAAAAATATGTTTTACTTACCTTTGTGGTGGCTGCCGCTGGCCTAGGACCCTTTACATCCTGAAAAGCTGAGACCTGCTTCACTCAGGGCAGTCCAATTTCTCGTAAGGGTCCTTAAACAGACGTTAGGCCCATCATTAGCATATGCAAGGGGCCTAATGCCTGTTTTAGGCGACCTCCCCAGGCGCCTGAAAAATGGGTCAATCCAATTTCGGACCAGTGTTTTGTAGGAGTCATTAGGCCACAGGGCTTTGTGCCCTGTAATTAGTCCTTTTTGTGCCCGTGTTACACCTGTAAAACGGGCACAACGAGGAATAATTTCCAGCCCATATTGCCTGCAATAAGGGAGTTCTGCTTAAAGGGAGCCTGAAACTGCAAGCGTTGCAGTGATGGGATGGATGCGGAGATCTGGCTGAAGATAAGTGTAATTGAAAATCAGGTTTCTTATTCACTATGTTCTTTCCTTGCAAAGGAATAGGTTGCACAGAATCAGTGACAAAGAAATGCAATTGGAGGAGGACCAACCGGTTTCAGAGTTTGAGTGAGCTGGAGGAAAAAGAAAGAACTTGCATTTAAATAGCATCTTTCACGACCTCAGGATGTTCCATAGTACTTCACAGCCAATTAAGTACTTTTCAAGTGTAGGCACTGTTGTAATGTAGGCAAGCTTACAGCCAATTTGAGCACAGCAAAGTCCCACAAAAAGCAATGAGATAAATGACCAGACAATCTGTTTTTGGTAGTGTTGGTTGGGGGTTTAATGTTGGCCCGGACACCAGGCGAATTCCTCGGCTTTTCTTCGAATAGTGCCAGGGGACCTTTTACGGACACACGAGAGAACCGATCAGAGGAGCAGCTAGGCACGTCGAGTTCCATAACTACTGCCCATCCTCACCAACTCCGTCATGGCATCGCATATGTGCCAGCGCCAGCCCAGGTATATCCACACAAGATGAAATAGTTATGCAAGTCAGAAGATTGTGCACTGGATGAAGCACCAAGCACTGGTAAGCATGAAGGCCTGGAAGCAGAAGAGGGCAAAAATGTTCTTCCACGCAGGGTAGATAAACAACCACAGCTGAGTGACCCACGGACCCAGGTGACAGGGGTCCAGTCTTCAAAAGAACAATGGAGCTGATTTTCACCTCACTACCGCCCTGTTTACACCTGTAATGTGAGCCACAGTGGGATGAAAATCTGTAGAAAAAAATCCGTCGCCTAACCACTGCATGTCCAACCATTCCGATTTTCAGGCGGACCGTAGATTTAGATGAGCACCGGAAATGGGAGCGCAGCTTTTTTTAAATATTCAGATATGCTGTCAGGATCCCAATGCTATTTTGGGGTGAATCAATGCTGCCCTCACTACTTCCTCAACCATGGGTAGTACTGGTCAGTGGGTGTTCATTTACATCACTATTAATAGGGATCCTTAGCTGCAGTTATGATTAGATTGAGGGTACGTTAGCATAGTGGTTATGTTACTGGCCTAGTAATCCAGAGGCCTGGACTAATAATCCAGAGACTGAGGGCCATGATTTTTCCTGTGGAGGCGGGATGGCAGCGGGAGAGCTGGATGGCGGGTTCCGGTCCCGCTCCCATCTGCAGCCTCTCTCTG
This sequence comes from Squalus acanthias, assembly GCA_030390025.1. Classification (NCBI taxonomy): domain Eukaryota; kingdom Metazoa; phylum Chordata; class Chondrichthyes; order Squaliformes; family Squalidae; genus Squalus; species Squalus acanthias. The sequence goes on along the minus strand of CM059433.1, from coordinate 23,503,639 downwards.
AAAATGATTTTCCGTAGATTGGCCTTGTTAAGCCCGCCCCGCAGGGTTCCTGGCCAATTAACAGGAAGCGGGTCTGATGACGTCATTTGATGACGTGTCTTCAGCCGGTTTCCTTAAAGGGACCACGGCCACATTGATTTTGACAGTTGTGCTGTCAGTGTTCTGCAGCATTGAGGAGCTGCAAACAGTGACAAGCACTTCACAAAGGTATGCACCCAGGCTCTCGCATGACTCCCTCCATATGCTTATGGAAGGAGTCACAGCATGCAGGGAGATTCTCTTCCCTTCCCATGGGTGGAAGAGACCTCCCCAGGAGATCAATGCTGTCTGGTTGCACATTGCACAGGAGGATACAAGTAGGGATGTCGTCAGGTGTCCCTGGCTGCAGTGGTGCCAACCTTTCAAAGATCTCAGTGGATCACAAAATGTTACTGCCAAGCCACACTCAAACTCACCCTGCTGTGCCACTCATCACATCCCCATCACTCTGCCTTCCCTACCCAACTCCTGCACATCCTTACTCACACCAACTTACCTTGCACCTCCACCCATCCCTCTCTATCTACATTATCACTTCCCCATCTCACTAGCCACCCCTCACACTCACCCTCATCCTACTGCAAGTATACCAACTAACAACACACAAGAGTAGGCACTTGAGAGGTTTAGCTAATGTTCATGTGAAGTTTCTGTTAATGTGTTGTCAAACATTGAAATCTATATTTTCAATACTTCACCTTATTGGACAGATCTGTGCTCACCTTGAGAAGTGTCTTAGTGAGTTGCAGTGAATGTTGAGACATAACTCCCGTCTCCCTGCTATTGTGATGAGTGTGAAAGGAATGGCTTGGACATTATAGGGATGCTTTATGGTGCTGGTGTGAGATGGTGTCAACCTGGCACATCATGTGGCAACCAGGGTTTACAGCGTCCAGTGAAGTAAATCTGGCCATGGTGATGCCATTGCTGGCCTCCTGGGCAACAATGTTGTCAGGTGCTGATACCCTGTGTCCTGTGCAGCATCAGGAGATGGCGGAGAAGGTTGATGTTGTTGGTGATGTTGTTGGTGATGTTGGTGTTGGGGCTGATCGTGGAAGGATTCAGAGGACCAAGGTGTGATTTTTTTTCAAGGGCAACGATGTTGCTGGAATAGATGGCAGCTGCAGTTGAGATGACAGAAGCGATCTGTCAATGGTGAGAGAGGTTGTTCCAATGAGGTGCCACTGGATATAGAGTTGGCTCTAAACACTTGCAAGCTAAAGACATCTCTATGTCTTACAAATGCAGTAACCAACAGTTTCTGATCTCTGAAACTGAACAGCTGCAACATGGCATCCTTTATATCACTTCTGCAGCTGTCAGCTTATCAGATAACTCAAAGCAGACTCAACTCACGCCAGGGTGAGCTGGCGTGTTCCCCGAGCAGTGGGTAACCCATGGGGGAGCACATAAAATTACAAGGTAGACTCAAAATAGCATTAAATTGGCTGTTAACAAGCTAGTTAATGATCTAAATTGTCTCCCCTGCCACTTGCGCAGACAGACCCGACACCTGGGAGACTCACTTGTGGGGTGATTTTCCCACTGGAGGCGAGATGGAGGTGGGTTTCGGTTTGGGTGGGTTTGAAACCTGCCTCCACTGAGAGTTTTCAAAAAATTGAGATTTTCCCATAACTGACAACTTGATTTCATAAGTGTGGGTTGCCCTTGCGCAATTAGTATTTTGGGACTGAAACCCGACTCTGCTGACAGCACTTTTTCAGTCTGATTTTATGGCATCTTGCTGCCTTGGATCATTCCCCAGGATTTGATGAAATGCCATCCCTTTTGGAAAGCATTAAAATGGTTTGATGCCAAAATACTGGCATTATGGCATCTGTTCTTTCGCCTTAGGCAACTCCACAGTGCGGGCTCCATCACACTTGCATTGTCAGGTTGGTGGCCCCAGTGAAAGGAGGCCAGAGAGTTATGTCCATTGTCAATGATGTCTTAGGATGGAGCCAAGGACATGTGCCAACTTGGGCAACCTATGCAAATCTGGCCAGGATAAGTTCATCCCTTGCATCCCGGGCAGCCATGTGCTCATGTGCTGCCACTGCCGCTGGTCGATACACCGGCGCTCTGACCTCCTCCTCCTCCTCCTCCTCCTCCTCCTCCTCTCCTCCTCCTCCTCCACCTCCTCCACCTCCTCCAGATCCTCCTCCTCCTCAGCCTCCTCCTCCTCCTCATCCTCATCATCATCTGAGGAGGCTGGAACTGAGCCACTTGCTCCTCAGGAAGCTGTAAGCCACGACGCTGTGCGATGTTGTGCAGTGCACAGCAGACCACGACCATTCTGGAGACCCTGTATGGTGTATACTGCAGGGCTCCACCTGATCGGTCAAGGCAACGGAAGTGCATCTTCAATAACCCAATGGTTTGCTCGATGATGGACCTGGTCGAAGTGTGCCTGGCGTTGTAGCGCTCTTCAGCCTCGTTAGCTGGCCTCCTGATCGGCGTCATTAGCCACTTCTTCAGGGGCAGGGGAGACAAGGAGCCATCCGTTAAGTTGGTTTGGCGGATTGAAAAGCGGAGGAACACTAGAGTGCCGCAGGATGAAAGAGTCATGGCAGCTACCACAGAACTTGGCGCAAACATGCAAGAACTCCTTCTTGTGGTTACACACCAGCTGTACGTTGAGGGAGTGGAAGCCCTTTCGGTTGACAAAGATAGCTGGGTTGTGATGGAGTGCCCTAAGGGCCACATGTGTGCAGTCTATGACGCCATGCACCATTGGCATGCCTGCCATATTTGCAAAGCCAATCGCACGGGCGGTTATACTTGCTTGATCCCTTGAGAAGTGGATGTAATTGTGGGCCTTAGCAAAAAGGGCATCGGTAACCTGCGTGATGCAACTGTGGGCGGCCGACTGGGAGATGCCGCTGATGTCTGCTGATGATCCCTGGAAGGAACCTGAGGCAAAGAAGTTGAGTGCAGTGGTGACTTTGACAGCCACTGGTAAGGGGTGTCCACCCGTTCTTCTGGGCGCCAGGTCATTCTGCAGCAGTCCGCAGATCTCTCGGACAACCTCTCGCGAAAGTCTCAGCCTCCTTTGGCACTGCTGCTCACTCATGTTGAGGTAGCTCATCCTCTGTCTGTAAACCCTCTGTCGGGGGTATCTCCTGCGGCGAGGTGCCTCGATGCGCTGGCGCCTTCTGCCCTGTGCTGTTGCTGCTGAGCTGCCTGAGCAGGAGGTTGGGGCTCCTGCTGCTGTTGCTCCTGAGCTGCCTGGTTCTGCTGCAGCCGTGGATACTCCTCATCCTCATCTGAGGTCCATGGTGACAGAAATCGAATGGTTCCCATGCTGCTTGCAGATGCCTCCGTTGGGGAAGCGCTCATAACAAACGGGGAGAGGGTCTTCCAAGGAGGTCCCACAGTTGATAACTTCAAGCTGCAGCACCTCTGACTTCGGAAGGCCTTCGAAAAGTGCTCAAACACCTTTTAATGGAAAGATCTGCCACCTGCAACTAATCCCTGATGAAATAAACGATTTATTGTTGGACCTGCAGCTCTGAGGAGATCACCCACTTGTCAACCTGCCAGGTTTAGCTGGCGTGGTTTAGAAGGGTCGTGGAACACGCCGAAATGGTCGAAAAATCACGAGAGCCTCGCAAAATAGGCTTAGAGAGGCCCTTAACAAACATTTAATGGTGTTAACTAGCGCTATGGCCAGCTGGAGGCGGGACTGTTTCCCGACCTCCAAAACCGGCACCGGCAAAATCCCGCAGAGGCGGGTTCTGAACCCACCCTCATTGATTCTGATTTTCCCGCCTTTCCCGCCTCCAAATCCGCCTCCTCCGACGTCAGAAAATCGCCCCCTTGGTGTCGGGTTGACAGCAGGTTTCCTACCCGCTGTCAATCTTTGCTATTTTGACAGCGGACCCGCACTCTGAGCGCCGGCAAAATGCAGCCCTAAGAGTTCAAATCCCACCATGGCAGCTGGGGAATTTAAATTCAGTTAATGAAATAAATCTGGAATAAAAAGCTAGTATCAGTAATGGTGACCATGAAACTACCGGATTGTTGTTAAAAACCCACCTGGTTCACTTTAGGGAGGGAAATCTGCTCTTCTTGCCTGGTCTATATGTGACTCCAGACCTACAGCAATGTGGTTGACTCTTAACTTCCCTCACCACCACCTTCTCAAGGGCAATTAGGGATGGGCAATAAATGCTGGACTTGCCAGCGACGCCCACATCCGTGAATGAATTTAAAAATAAGCTGAATGAAGGTCTGGCACTCATTTTTTCCTCAGTCTTTAGAGAATTTGGAAGACTTCCATACGTTCATCAACTTCCTGCTGTGTGTGCTTCTAAAAGTTCCCTGCCATTGAAATCTGCAGTTCCGTTTAACCCCTGATGCTTCCAGCCCTTCCCTTTGAGGTGTTGCTGCCGGCCCACGATGAGCATCTGACCCACTGGATTTCCCGCACTCCCAAATAGTGAGCCGCCTATAAGCAGCATGAGTAGCGACGACAAATCTCCTGTTATCTTTAGATGAGGCTTGACCACCAAAATTGATTGGGCCACCCGCCGGCATTTGTAGTCCTGGTGCGGCGTTGCTGCTTCCCCGAGCGTCCGTGTGCGAGGCTGTGAAGCTCGCAATGCATTGTGGGCAGTGAGGAGCTCTGAAATTTAAAGGGGCCAGGCACATTGAAGCAAGACAAAATAAAATGCACTGATTCAATACATTTTTCAGCCCGTTCTGTCTTTTTTTTTTAACAAATATTCAATATTTAAAAGAAGTTCCAAATGTGATTATTCAGCTCTTAAAGCTGAATTACCTTCCTAAACTGAACAAATGGGAAAACTGCCTCAGCACTAACACAAATGGCTCAGCAAGCCAGGGAAGGGGCACCGAGTGTCTCACATGCAGCACTCCAGCTTTGTGCAGGGGGTAAACACTGCAAGACAGGCTCTCTACCCACAGGGGCCAGGAGGCCCTCCAGAAAAACAATGTGGGAACACATTACCAAGGTCGTCACTGCCAGCAGTGTCGCCCCCACCACCTGGCTCCAGTACCCAAAGAAGCTTCATGACATCAGACCACTGGTCAAGGTCAGTGAATGCATCTTCAAAAGCCGTCACCTACCAACGGCACCACTAGCCACACACACTGCTCAATGTAGGACCCCCAATCGCTCACCTACCAACAATCTGCACCAATGATGAGGCTCATCCACCATTCCTAGCATCACCTCACCCCTTTGGAGGAGACGGTGCAGGCCATTCTTGGCAGGGGCATGGCTGAGCCCTTGGCCAACGCTGGGGCTGAAAGGATACAAGGTCCGGGTACCCTCGTAAGTTATCCCGCTTCTGGCATGCATCTGTAGATTTCCCACCCTCTCGTCATGTGTCTTCCTCATTTCACACATCCAAGAAATGCAGCCTGCCCAGCCAGTGGGTCAACAAGAAGAGGTAGCCTGTCCAGCCAATGGGACCATAGGCAGATGATTCCATCCCCGATATCCCGGCCACAAAGGGGCTGTCTGGGATGCATCCTTCCGGCTGATTCCTCCTCTTCAGCTTCCTCCTCTTCTGCGTCTTCCTCTTCTGCGTCTTCCTCTTCTGCGTCTTCCTCTTCTCTCTGCAAGCGGATGCTGTAAATGTGAAATTACAGCATAAGATGCTGCAAATATTCAGTTGGTCAGGCAGCAGGTTGACTTGAGACGTGAACTCCACGGATGTAGCGTGACCTGCTGAGTATTCGCAGCATGTTCTGTCTTCTCAGAGTTGTTCACTTACCATCCGAGCCCTTGCAAGCATCCAGCAGCACTCCCAAAACACTTAAAAAACTTTTCACATATATTGCAGCAAGTCACTACTTCAATAAAATCCAAAAACCCAAGGCCAAACCCTTCCATTCAAACTTACCAGATTGATGTGTGTGTCCCTTTAACAGCTGCAGATATCGCCCCTGTCAGCGTCTGTCAGCCTGCTTACACGCCAGGTACTCAGCGCTGAATTGAGTGCTAGGTTCAAAGTTCGCGTAGGTGACATTAAGTCGGAGTTGCACGCCGACTGACGTCACCACACCGCCATTTTTTTTTTACAGGGCGCTGCTGGTTACTGGCATCGCTAAGGGGCCAACAAATATGGAGGCCATCACAGGGACTGCCTCCAGCTGGCGGAAGAGCGGCAGCTGCCATTTTTTCGAGAATCGCTGGCGCTAACAGGTGGCGGTAAGTATATGAATTTCTTGCCCTATGACCCCTAGTTCTAGACTCTACTGCCAGGGGAAACAGCCTCTCAGCATCTACCCTGTCAAGCCCTCTAAGAATTTTATATGTTTCAATGAGATCACCTCTATTCTTCTAAACTCCAGAGAGTATAGGCCCATTCTACTCAATCTCTCCTTATAGGACAGCCCTCTCATCCCAGGAATCAATCTAATGAACCTTGGTTGCCCTACCTCTGAGGCAAGTTTATCCTTCCTTAGATAAAGAGACCAAAGCTGTGCACAGTCCTCCAGGTGTGGTCTCACCAAAGCCCTATATAATTGTAGCAAGACTTCCTTACTCTTATACTGCAACACCCTTGCAATAAAGGCTAACATACCATTTACCTTCCTAATTGCTTGCTGTACCTGCATGTTAACTTTCTGTGATTTGTGTACAAGGGCACCCAAATCCCTCTGAACACCAACAAGTCTCTCGCCTTTAAAAAAAATCTGCTTTTCCATTCTTCCTACCAAAGTGGATAATTTTGCACTTCCCCACATTATACTCCATCTGCCAGCTTCTTGCCATATCACTTGACTGGTCTACATCCCTTTGCACTCTCTTTACGTCCTCCTCACAACTTGCTTTTCTATCTAGCTTTGTATCATCAGCAAACTTGGATATATTACATTTGGTCCACTCATTTGATATAGCTTGTAAATGGCTGATGCCCAAGCACTGATCTTGTGGCACTCCACTAGTTGCAGCCTGCCATCCTGAAAATTACCTGTTTATTCCTACCCTTTGTTTTCTGTCCGCTAACCAATCGTCAATCCATGCTAATATATTACCCCCAATCCCATGAGCCCTAATCTTGGGTAACAACGTCTTTTGTGGCACCTTATCGAATGCCTTCTGAAAATCCAAATATAGTGCATCCATTGGTTCCCCCTTATCTACCCTGCTAATTACACCCTCAAAAATCTCTAATAGATTTGTCAAACATGACTTCCTTTACATAAAACCATGTTGACTCTGCCTAATCATATTGTGTTTTTCCAAGCGACCTTTTACTTAATAGATTCAAGCAGTTTCCCTACCACTGATGTTAGGTTAACTGGCCTATAGCTCCCTTTTTTATCTCTCCCTCCTTTCTTGAACAGCGGGGTTATATTTGATACCTTTCAATCCATGGGGACTGTTCTAGAGTCTAGGGAATTCTGGAAGATCAACACCAATGCATCCACGATCTCAGCAGCCACCTCTTTTAAAACCCTAGGATGTAGGCCATCAGGTCCAGGGTATTTGTTGGCTTTTAGTCCCATTAATTTCTCCAGTACTCTTTCATTACTAATAGCAATTACTTTAAGTTCATCATTCTCATTAGACTCTTCGTTCCCCACATTATGTTCTTTGTGTCTTCTACTGTGAAGACAGATACAAAATATTTGTTTAACGTCTCTGCCATTTCCTTAAACTCCATTATAATTTCTCCTGTCTCTGCCTCTAAGGGACCCATGTTTATTTTTGCTAATCTCTTCCTTTTTACATACTTGTAAAAGCTCTTACAATCTGTTTTTATATTTCTTGATAGTTTACTCTCATATTCTATTTTCTCTCTCTTTATCAATTTCTTGGTCATTCTTGCTGATTTTTAAAACCCTCCCAATTTTCAGGTTTACTACTCTTTTTGGCAACATTATAAGCCTCTTCCTTTAATCTAATACTATCCTTAACTTCTCTAGTTAATCATTGTTGTACCACTTCTCCAGTGGACTTTATATTCCACAAGAGAATGTATATGCATTAAAAATTCTGAATTATTTCTTTAAATGTTTGCCATTGCTTATCTACCATCGTATCTTTTAATCTAATTTCCCAATCTACCTCAGCCAACTTGCCCCGCATACCTGTGTAATTGGCTTTGTTTAAATTAAGGCCCTAGTTTCAGACTTAACCGCATCATTCTCAAACTTAATATGATATTCTATCATATTATGATCACTCTTCCCCTGATTATCATTTTATTTAAGATTACTAATTAACCCTGTCTCATTACACAATACTAGGTCTAAAATAGCTTGTTCCCTAGTTGATTCCTCAACATATTGTTCTAGAAAACTGTCTCGAATGCATTCCATGAACTTGTCCTCCAAGCTACTTTTGCCAATTTGATTTGCCCAGTCTATATGTAGATTAAAGGCCCCAAGGAGTATTGCATTACCCTTGTTACATGCTCCTCTAATTTCCTGATTTTTTACTCTGTCCAACACCATGATTACTGCTAGAGGTCATATAAACTTCTCCCACCAGTGTTATACTTGCCATAGGGGGAGTGCAACGAAGGTTCACGAGATTGATTCCTGGGATGGCGGGACTGTCGTATGAGAAGAGATTGAGTAAACTAGGCCTGTATTCTCTTGAATTCAGAAGAATGAGAGGGGATCTCATTGAAGCATACAAAATTATTACAGGGCTTGATAGGATGGATTCTGGGAGAATGTTTCCCTTGGCTGGGGAGTCTAGAACCAGAGCCACAGCCTCAGGATAAAGGGAAGGCCATTCAGGACTGAGATGAGAAGACATTTCTTCATACAGAGGGTGGTGAATCTTTGGAATTCTCTACCCTAGAGGGCTGTGGAGGCTCAGTCATTGGGTATATGCAAAACAGAAGTTGATAGGTTTCTGACTAGTAAAGGGATATGGCAATAGGGCCGGTGAATGGAGTTGAGGCAGAAGATCAGCCGTGATCTCATTGAATGGTGGAGCAGGCTCGAAGGGCCGAATGGCCTACTCCTGCTCCTATTTCTTATGTTCTTATGTTCTGCCCTTTGTTATTTCTTAGCTCCACCAATACTGATTCTACATCCTGATTTTCCGGGCTAAGATCCTTTCTCACTACTGCCTTTATCTCATCCTTTATTATCAGGGCTACTCCAACTCCTTTTCCATTTTGCCTATCTTTTTTAAAAGTCAAGTACACTAGAACATTTAGTTCCCAACCTTGGTCACCCTGCAACCATGTCTCAGTAATGGCTACTAGATCAAACTCATTTATCTCTATTTGTGCCATTAATTCATCTATCTTATGAATGCTTCGTGCATTCAGATATAGTGCCTTTAATTTTAACTTTTTGCATTTTTTTCCTGAGGTAGCCTTAGTCGCTAATGGCCTATTACTGTTGTTAAACTCTCTGTCCCTTCCTGGCACAATCAGCTTGATTTTATCCAAATCATTACTCAGCTCTACAGCCTTGACTTTTCTCTTCAGACTTATAAATTTACCCTTACCTGAACCGTCCCTCCGCCTTATTAGTTTAAAGCCCTGTCTACTGCCTTAGTTATTTGTTTCTCCAAGGCACTGGTCCCAGCCCAGTTTAAGTGGAGTCTGTCCCAACAGAACAGCTCCCTCTTTCCCCAGTACTGGGGCCAGTGCCCCATGAATTGAAACCCCTGCCTCCCACACCACTCTTTCAGCCATGCATTTAAACCTCTAATCTGTTTGTCCTTATGCCAATTTGCAGGTGCCTCAGGTAGTAATCCAGAAATTATTATCTTTGAGGTTCTGCTTTTTAATTTGTACCCTAGCTCCTGAAACTCCCTCAACAGAACCTCATTCCTAGTTCTACCTATGCCATTGGTTCCTATGTGGACCACTCCAATGGGATCCTCTCCCTCCTTCTCCAAGTTCTTCTCTAGCTGCGAGGAGATGCCCTTAACCCTGGCACCAGGCAGGCAACACAGCCTTCGGGACTCCCGGTTGTGGCTGCAGAGAACAGCATCTATCCCCTGACTATATTATCCGCTACAACTACCACATTCCTTTTCGCTCCCCCCACTTGAATGGTCTCTTGTACCACGGTGCCATGGTCAATTTGCCCATCCTCCCTGCATTCTTTGTTCTCATTCACACCGGTAGCAAGTACCTTGTACCTGTTGGACAACGGCAAAGGCTGATGCTCCTCCACACTGCATCTGCGGTCCCTTACAGGCCTGAGTCGCAGTCACATCCTCCTGTCCCTGACAACTAACCAAATCTAAACCACTACTTAACCTAAGGGGTGTGACTGTGTCCTGGGTCAAAATGTCCAGGTAACTCTCCCCCTCCCTCTGGCATCGCAATGTCTGCACCTCAGAATCCAGCTCAACACTCTGAGTGGAAGTTCCTCGAGTTGCAGACACTTACTGCAGGTGTGGTTGCCTGGGATCACGCTGCTCCCTACAAACTTCCACATGCTGCAGATGCGACGCACCTCCTGGACTGCCATTTCTATCTAACCTTGTTTTATATATTTAATTAATTAAAGTTTTATGTAATTAATTCACTTGGTTTATTTTATTGTTTTTCTTAAACAAATTAATTTAACTCATTAAAATTAATAATTTAATAAAATATTAGTTATAGGTTCCTAGTTTTAAGTACTTACTGCCTCAGGCTTACACAAACCACTACAAATGTTCATAGAGAAAAGGAGCACCTCTTCCCCCTCAGCACCGAATTCCCACTCTCACCAAATTCTCAACTTCCCACTCTGTTCACGATCCACTGCTAACTCTTAACTGCTAACTGCTTAACTGCTAACTGCTAAGCCATCTTGCACTTTTAACTGCTAACTGTCTTGCAATTTTTAAAGTTCTAACTTAAATTCCAGGGCACAGAATTTGCGGTCCTGATGATGGTGAACTGGCAGTGTTCGGCGTCATTTTGCCTTTGAAACTGACCACGACTTCAGGATTTAGTGCATGCGCAGCCTAACGCAGAAATCATGGAGTTGCGGTCAGTCATTCACTGCTCCGACACTGGCTGCGCTGTGCCCCCCGCACCCCCCAACCACAAAGCCGGCAATCAGTGAAATCTCTCAAATCATGGAAACTGTCAAAAGATTTGGCTCTTCTGTGGTAATATCGCTGTTAAATACCCCATTAACATAAGAACATAAGAAATAGGAGCATGTGTAGGCCATTTGGCCCCTCGAGCCTGCTCCGCCATTCAATAAGATCATGGTGGATCTGATCTTGGCCTCAACTCCACTTTCCTGCCTGCTCCCCATAACCCTTGACTCCCCTGCTTTTCAAAAATCTGTCTATCTCCACCTTGAATATATTCAATGACTCCACAGCTCTCTGGGGTAGAGAATTCCAAAGAGTCACGACCCTCTGAGAGAAGAAATTCCTCCTCATCTCCATTTTAAATGGGCGGCCCCTTATTCTGAAGCTATGCCCCCTAGTTCTAGACTCCCCACGAGGGGAAACATCCTCTCTGCATCTACCCTGTCAAGCGCCTTCAGAATCTTATATGCTTCAATAAGATCACCTCTCATTCTTCTAAACTCCAATGAGTATAGGCCCAACCTGCTCAACCTTTCTTTATAAGACAACCCCTTCAACTCAGGAATCAACCTAGTGAACCTTCTCTGAACTGCCGCCAATGCAAGTATATCCTTCCTTAAATAAGGAGACCAAAACTGCACGCAGTACTCCAGGTGTGGTCTCACCAACGCCCTGTACAGTTGTAGCAAGACTTCCCTACTTTTATACTCCATCCCCCTTGCAATAAAGGCCAATATTCTATTTGCCCTCCCAATTACTGCATGCTAACTTTTTGTGTTTCATGTACGAGGACACCCAAATCCCTCTGTACCGCAGCATTCTGTAGTCTCTCTCCATTTAAATAATATTTTGCTTTTTTATTCTTCCTACCAAAGTGGATGACCTCACATTTTCCCACATTATACTTCACGAACCCACCGCCAACCCACCTCCAAACAGCCTTCCCAAGTGTCGGGTCCCCGATTTGCGAATGGACCCAAAACCTAGTGGTGGGAAATGGATTAAAGGCAATTACCTGCCTATTAACAGGTACTTGTCAGTAGTGTTCAGCCTGTTTTTCGATTTTCCCGCTTCTGGGTCAGGTTTCCCGATGTCCGGACACCACGCCAGGTAAGTGTGGCGTGTTGTGAGTCTGGTGTAATGTTCGTGAAAAGATGACAGCTGCAGAAGTGGTGTGAAGGATGCAATGTTGCACGTGGTGAGTTTCAGAGCAAAGAAAATGTTGGTTACTGCATTTTTAAAACATATACAGATTTCTTTAGCTTACAAGTTTTTAAATCCAACTATATGTCCAGTGCCACCTCATTGGGAGAACCTCTTTCACCAATGACAGATCGCTTCTGTTATCTCACCTGCAGCTGCCATCTATTCCAGAATGTGGAGGGAGTCATTGGAGAGCCTGGGTGCAAGAGGTCACCTTTGTGCAGTGATTGTCAGTGTTTTCAGCACCTCAATGCTGTCAAACACTGAGAAATCAACTGCCAAAATAAAATTGTGCGTGGTCCCTTTAAGGAAACCGGCAGATGACGTGTCATCAAATGATGTCATCAGACCCGCTTCCTGTTAATTGGCCGGCAAGCCCGCAGGGTGAGCTTAACAAGATCAATCAAGGCAAAATCACATCTGTGGAGCAGATGCAGCTGGGGGCGGGTCTGGAAGCCGGAAACGAGCTGTCCCGCACTCAACCCGCCTTCATTAATAAAATCGCGGCCTAACTGTCTGTTTTTATATTTTTAGCTAGTTTACTCTCATAATCTATCTTCTCCCTCTTTATTATATTTTTAGTCATCCTTTGCTGGTTTCTAAAAATTTCCCAATCCTCTGGTCTACCACTAATCTTTGCAACATTGTATGCCTTTTCCTTCAATTTGATACCATCCTTAACTTCCTTAGTTAGCCACAGATTGTTCATCCTTCTCATATAGTCTTTCTTTCTCACTGGAATAAACCTTTGCTGAGAGTTATGAAATATCTCTTTAAATGTCTGCCACTGCTTATCTACCGTCTTACCCTTTAATCTATTTTCCCAGTCCACTTTGGCCAACTCTGTCTTCACACCTTTGTAATTGCCTTTATTTAAGTTTAGGACACTAGTTTCAGACACAAGTTTCTCACCCTAAAACTGAATTTGAAATTCAATCATGCTATGATCACTCTTCCCTAGAGGATCCTTTACAATGAGATCATTAATTAATCCTGCCTCATTACACATTACCAGATCTAAAATAGCCTGCGCCCTGGTTGGTTCCACAACGTATTGTTCTAAGAAACCATCCCGAATATATTCTATGAACTCGTCCTCAAGGCTACCCTTGCCAATTTGATTTGCCCAATCTATATGAAGATTAAAATCGCCCATGATTATTGCAGTACCTTTCTTACAAGCCCCCATTATTTATTGATTTATACTCTGTCCTACAGTGCAGCTATTGTTAGGGGCTCTATAGACAACTCCCACCAGTGACTTCTTGCCCATACTATTTTTTATCTCCACCCAAACTGATTCTACATCTTGATATTCTGAGCCAATATCATTTCTCACCACTGCACTGATCTCATCCTTTATTAACAGAGCTACTCCACCTCCTTTTCCTTTCTGTCTATCCTTCTGAAATGTCAAATACCCCTGAATATTCAGCTCCCAGCCTTGGTCACCTTGCAACCAAGTTAGACCCAAAGGGATTAGGTGTAACTGGGGTTTGAACAGCGTATTGGCCCTGAAAAACTCATTTTGTGCAGTGTGAAATTTATCCATTTTAATAAAAATTAAAATTTTTAAGCAACTTTAAAAAAAATAGTTTTTTTTAAAGTTTGTTCATCTTTATTTCAGGTTTGCCTTTTCCCCAACTGAGAGGCCCAATCTTTGTTTTGGTCTCTCTAACATTTTAAAAAGTTAGAATTTTAAGAGCTTACTCACTTCCTGATTCGTTGTCTGGGAGAATTCTGTGTTTTGATTGGCTGCTTAGACAGCTTGTTGACGTCACACCAGCTCTTCGCTGGGAATCCCCATTAACTTACGTTGATTTCAATTACGTGTCGGAAAAGCTGAACTTCTCGACACAGAGATCGCGAGATCTTTGTGCGAAGCGGAGCCAGCAGCGAACGCCTTTGCTTCACCGCTGACCGCAGATTCCAGGCCTAAATGTTAAGACTAAATTTCAGTTTGACCTACTCACCCACTACTTACCAGAGCGCCTCACTCTCACCAAATTCTCAACTTCCCATTCTGTTCACGATCCACTCATTTAACGTTGCGATCTGTGGTTACGTTCTGTGCTGCAGCTCATGTAGCTAATGCATAAAAATAATGAATACAAGCCTGTCCATATGTGCGGCTTTCTTGAAATTGATTCAAAGAGGTCACTTTTTGCCGTCGGCAGGAGCCTCACTCACTGGAGGTACATGTTGGAACATTACCCCTCACTGCTAAGGATGGAAACAGTAATGTTATTTTGTGCACTTTTCCAATTCACCAAGTGATGGTTAGATAGAGAACAATGATACTCTATTTCTCTCTCTCTCTATCTCTCTCTCTCGCTCTCCTTCCTCCTCTCGCTCTCTCTCTCCCTCTATTTCCTTCACAGAAGAATTCCAACTTCAACAGTCAAAATTACAGCTCTTCAGATCCTCTGTCCTTGAGGCGACTGACTGAACAGATGCCAAGTTCAGCTCAGCTCTCTGCTGGGGATCTGTTTTGTCAAGTAACCCTGTATTGATATTACTTAATTATCAAAGTTGTTTTTGTCGCTGAAATATAAAAGATCATAATAACCTTCTCTTAGGTTGTATTCAATCATAAGTCTACAGTGACTAAGGGTATACAGTTTCCTTTCTAAATCTATAGTTTGCTCCATATTAGGCATCACTGATTTATAATAGTTTTGAATTGTGGTCTCTGTAGGCTACCACAGTGTCATTAGCTGATTAGGGAATCACCTCTACTGCCAACTTCTTGGCTGTTTAATTAGTAACATGAATTATAATTATTTTCCATTCGTTTTTCTAAACGACTCTTTCCAAAAATATTCATCAGCTCTATTTTCCAATGAACAAAAGATATTGTGGTGCATTTTTATTTATTTTGATTCTGGGCCAGCAGCCAGAATCCGCACGTATGCACATTACCCTAACATCTGTCTCCTGCTCATCAGCATGATAAAGGCGGTGCTCTGAGGAGGTGATTCCTCAAAGATGTCAGTCAAATCTGCTGTGGGGAAAATGGTTGCAAGAAAGCAAGCCTTGTTTGATAGTTCAAAGCACTGTGCTAAAATCAAACCAGGTTTGCTGTGGGAGAAGCAGCAGAATCCTAGTGCTTTGTATGAAGGTCGGGGAAAAACTACAGATTGTGTAATGATACTACAACTTTGGTTAATTTCTCTAAATTAGCTAACCCCCTTTTTTTGATCTCTTGAATATGCTAATGAATATCCAATTGATAAAAACAAATCAACAAACATCCAGAGTGAAAATTGCTGGCATATTCCAACCACAGTCCAAGTCCAGTGTGCCTAATCTTCTTGCATGGTTTCGTCTCAAGCATAACTGATACAAATGTGCAATTTATATGTAAATTCTAAAACGCTATGACATAGTATATTTGCACTGCAGTCAGGAAAATTTTACTCTTTTGAGTGCAAATGGTATAAACTGAGGTGTGTTACTTTTAAATGAAAAATCAGGCAACATGGGGAAATTGCGATGTATGAACGATCATATATTGTGGCTTCTTTTATCTGTTATGTGCAGTCAAATATATATATATATATTTTTATTCGTTCCTGGGATGTTGGCGTTGCTGGCAATGCCAGCATTTGTTGCCCATCCCTAATCGCCCTCGAGAAGGTGGTGGTGAGACGCCATCCTGAACCGTTGCAGTCCGTGCGGTGAAGGTACTCCTACAGTGCTGTTAGGGAGGGAGTTCCAGGATTTTGACCCAGCGATGATGAAGGAATGGCGATAGATTTCCAAGTCAGGATGGTGTGTGACTTGGAGGTGATGGTGTTCCCATACGCCTGCTGCCCTTGTCCTTCTAGGTGGTAGAGGTCGTGGGTTTGAGAGGTGCTCTTTAGAATCATAGAATCATAGAAAGTTACAGCACGGAAGGAGGCCATTTCGGCCCATCGTGTCCGCACTGGCCAACAAAGAGCTATCCAGCCTAATCCCACTTCTCAGCTCTTGGTCTGTAGCCCTGCAGGTTAGAGCATCCCAAGTGCACATCCAAGTACTTTTTAAATGTGGTTAGGGTTCCTGCCTCTACCACCCTTTCAGGCAGTGAGTTCCAGACCCCCACAACCCTCTGGGTGAAGAAATTTCCCCTCAAATCCCCTCTAAACCTTCCACCAGTTACTTTGAATCTGTGCCCCCTGGTTTTTTGACCCCTCTGCTGAGGGAAATAGATCCTTTCTATCCACTTTACCTATGCCCCACATAATTTCATACACATCAATAAGGTCTCCCCTCAGCCTCCTCTGTTCCAAGGAAAACAGACCCAACCTATCCAGTATTTCCTCATAGCTAAGATTCTCTACTCCCGGCAACATCTTTGTAAATCTCCTCTGTACCCTTTCTAGTGCAATCACATCTTTCCTGTAATGTGGTGGCCAGAACTGCACGCAGTACTCTAGCTGAGGCCTAACTAGTGTTTTATACAGTTGAAGCATAACCCCCCTGCTCTTGTATTCTATGCCACGGCTAATAAAGGCAATCATTCCGTATGCCTTCTTAACCACCTTATCTACCTGGCCTGCTGCCTTCAGGAATCTGTGGACCTGCACTCCAAGGTCCCTTTGTTCCTCTACACTACTCAGTGTCCTACCATTTAATGTGTATTCCCTTTCCTTGTTAGCCCTCCCCAAATGCATTACCTCATACTTCTCTGGATTTAATTCCATTTGCCACTGTTCTGCCCACCTGACCAATTTATTGATATCTCCCTGCAGTCTACAGCTTCCTTCTTCAGTATCAACCACACAGTCGATTTTAGTATCATCTGCAAACTTCTTAATCATACCCCCTATATTCAAGTCTAGATCATTGATATATACCACAAAAAACAAGGGACCTAATACTGAGCCCTGCGGAACCCCACTGGAAACAGCCTTCCAGTCACAAAAACACCCATAATCCATTAGCCTCTGCTTCCTGTCTTGACACTTTGCCCTGGATCCCATGAGCTTTTAACTTCGTGACCAGTCTGCCTTGTGGAACCTTATCAAAAGCCTTGCTAAAGTCCATATACACTACATCAAACGCACTACCCTCATCTACCCTCCTTGTTACCTCCTCAAAAAATTCAATCAAGTTTGTCAGACACGACCTTCCTTTAACAAATCCGTGCTGACTATCCTTGATCAATCCGTATCTTTCTAAATGAAGATTTATCCTGTCCTTCAGAATTCTTTCCAATAATTTTCCCACCACCGAGGTTAGGCTGACTGGCCTGTAATTACTCGGTCTATCCTTTTCTCCCTTTTTAAACAAGGGTACCACATTAGCAGTCCTCCAGTCCTCTGGCACCACACCTGAAGCCAGAGAGGATTGAAAAATGATGGTCAGGGCCTCTGCTATTTCCTCTTTTGCTTTGCTTAACAGCCTGGGATACATTTCATCCGGGCCTGGGGATTTATCCACTTTTAAAGCTGCTAAACCCGTTAATACTTCCTCTCTCACTATGTTTATTTCATGTAATATTTCACACTCCTCCCCCCTGATAGCAATATCTGCTTCGCCCCTCTTCTTTGTGAAAACAGACACAAAGTATTCATTAATAACCCTACTGACGTCTCCCGCCTCCATACACAGATTACCCTCATGATCTCTAATAGGCCCTACCCTTTCTTTAGTTATCCTCTTACTCTTAATATATTTATAAAACATCTTTGGATTTTCCTTGATTTTACTTGCCAAGAGTTTTTCATGCTCTCTCTTTGCTTTCCTAATATCCTTTTCAATTGCACCCCTGCACTTTCTGTACTCCTCTAAATATTCTGCAGTATTTAGCCCTCGGTATCTGTCATACGCCTCCCTTTTTCTCTTCATCCTACCCTGTATGTCCCTAGACATCCAGGGGGCTCTAGATTTGTTAGTCCCACCTTTTTTCTTTAAGGGCACATATTTGGTCTGAATCCTCTGGGTCTCCTCCTTGAATGCCTCCCACTGCTCTGACACTGATTTACCTTCAAGTAGCTGTTTCCAGTCCACTATGGCTAAATCCCCTCTGAGCTTAGCAAAATTTGCTTTTCCCCAATTTAGAATTTTTATTCCTGGTCTATCCTTGTCCTTTTCCATAACTACCTTAAATCTAACAGAATTATGGTCACTAGCACCAAAATGCTCCCCCACTGATACGCCTTCTACCTGCCCAGCTTCATTCCCTAAAACTAAGTCCAGAACCGCCCCCTCCCTTATTGGGCTTGCTACATACTGGCTAAAAAAGTTCTCCTGGATGCATTTTAGGAATTCCGCACCCTCTATACCCTTCACACTAATTTTATCCCAGTTAATATTGGGGTAGTTGAAATCCTCTACTGTTACTGCCCTATAGTTTTTGCACTTCTCAGAAATTTGTCTACATATTTGTTCTTCTATCTCCCTCTCACTGTTTGGGTGTCTGTAGTACACTCCCAGCAGTGTGATCGCCCCTTTTTTGTTTTTCAATTTGACCCATATGGCCTCGTTTGATGATCCCTCCAACATATCATCCCTCCTCACAGCTGTAATAGTTTCTTTAATCAATACCGCGACCCCCCCCTCCCTTTTTACCTCCCTCTCTATCCCGTCTGAAAATCCTGTAACCAGGAATGTTGAGCTGCCATACCTTCCCCTCTTTCAGCCATGTCTCTGTAATAGCTATAATATCATAGTTCCAAGTATCTACCTGTGCCCTCAGCTCATCTGCCTTGTTCGCTATACTCCTTGCATTGAAGTATATACCATTTAGTACAGGCAAACCTCCTTGTTGACTACTATCAAGCCCTTGATTCCTCTGTCCTTCCAATTTACTTTCTACGTTGTTGTTTTCCAATTCCAGTTTTTCTTCCCTCACTATTGACTCTATACTTAGGTTCCCATCCCCCTGCCAAGCTAGTTTAAACCCTCCCCAACAGCACTAGCAAACCCTCCCGCGAGGATATTGGTCCCATTCTCGTTGAGGTGTAACCCGTCTGGCTTGTAGAGGTCCCACACCCCCAGAAATGGTTCCAATTCCTCAGGAATCTAAAGCCCTCTCTCCTACACCATCTCTCCAGCCACGCATTCATCTGCTCTATCTTCCTTTTTCTGAACTCACTAGCACGTGGCACCGGGAGTAATCCGGAGATTACTACCTTTGAGGTCCTGCTTTTTAACCTCTTTCCTAGCTCCCTAAACTCTGCCTGCAGGACCTCATCCCTCTTCCTACCTATGTCGTTGGTACCGATATGGACCACGACCTCTGGCTGTTCACCCTCCCCCCTCAGAATGCCCTGCAGCCGTTCAGTGACATCCTTGACCTTGGAACCAGGGAGGCAACATACCATCCTGGAGTCACGTCTGCAGCCACAGAAACGTCTGTCTGCCCCCCTAACTATTGAATTCCCTATCACTATTGCTCTCCCTCTCCTCTTCCCCCCCGCCTGTGCAGCTGAGCCTTCCATGGTGCTGTGGACTTGGCTCTGGCTGCACTCCCCAGAGGAACCATCGCCCTCACCAGTACTCAGCACCGAATACTGGTTGGTGAGCAAGATGGGCTCAGGGGACTCCTGCACTACCTGCCTGGTCCTCCTCTTCTGTCTGACGGTCACCCATTCCCTCTCTGCCTGCACACTCTTAAGCTGCGGGGTGACCACCTCCCGAAACGTGCTATCCACGTAGCTCTCAGTCTCGCAGATGCACAGCAGTGACTGCAGCCGCTGCTCAAGCTCCGTAACCCGGTGCTCGAGCTGATGTAGCTGGCGACACTTCCCACACATGTGGTCATCCAGACCACGGGAGGCGTCCAGGACTTCCCACATGGCACAGGATGTGCATTCCATCAGTGTGAGCTGCCCTGCCATACCTCTAATTAACAGATTATTTACTAACCTAGCTGGAATAAACTTAAAAGCTTTAAGAAAGCCAAATAAAAACACTTACCAGATACTCACCAATCAGCTCCCTCTTTTTGAACGTTTAGTTTTTAATCCCAGCTCTTACTTTAAACCAATGCCCAAGATAAAGAGAGAAATACTGACCAACCAATCACTTCCCTGCTTTCCTGTGACATCACTCCTTGTTTTTGTTGTCAGGTCCGCTGCCTCCGCTCTCGGGCCTCGCTCTGCCGCGCTCTTTATATCCTCAGGCTCCGCTCTCGCTCCCTCTCAGGTCCGCTGCCTCCGCATGTGTTTATATATTATTTCCCTGATACAATTATTAATTAAACAACTAACGGGAAGAGGAAGATCCATGAACATCCCATCCTCAACAATAGCGGAGCCCAGTACGTGACAGCATCTCCCAAACCCGCGACCTCTACCACCTAGAAGGACAAGGGCAGCAGATGCATGGGAACACCACCACCTGCAAGTTCCTCTCCAAATCACACACCATCCTGACTTGGAAATATATCACCGTTTCTTCATCGTCGCTGGGTCAAAATCCTGGAACTCCCTCCCTAACAGCACTGTGGGAGTGCCTTCACCACACGGACTGCAGCGGTTCAAGACAGCGGCTCACTACCACCTCCTCAAGGCTAATTAGGGATGGGCAATAAATGGTGGCCTTGCCAGTGACACCCACATCCCATGAATGAGTAAAAAAAATTCCAATGGTACTCTAATATGAAACGTATTGCCAAGTTCCAGTTTCACTCCTCACATAAGTTTTTTTATTGCAATTACAGGATACAGGAGGTTGTGGATTCATGCCCCACTCCAGAGACTTTGAACAGAAAATCTCGGTTGACACTTCAGTACTGAGGGAGTGCCATATTGTTGGAGGTGCCGTCTTTTGCATGAGATGTTAAACTGAGGCCCCGTCTGCCTCTAAGGTAGACGTAAAAGATCCCATGACACTATTCGAATAAGAGCAGGGGAGTTTTACCAGGTGTCCTGGCCAATATTTATCCCTCAACCAACATCACTTGAACAAATTATCTGACCATTATCACATTGCTGTCTGTGGGAGCTTGCTGTGCGCAACTTGGCTGCTGCATTTCCTACATTACAACAGTGACTGCACTTAAAAAAAATACCTCATTGTCTGTGAAGCTTTGGGATGTTCTGAGGTCGTGTAAGGCGCTATAGAAATGCAAGTCTTTCTTTTTTCTTTTTTCTATTGCATACAAATCAGTTAGAGAATTTGCATTCAGTTTAAAGAATCTGGAAATAAAAAGCTGGTATCAGGAAAAGTGACCATGAAGCTGACAGATTGTTGTAAAAACCCAACCGGTTCACTAATGTCGTCCTTTCCCAGTCTATGTGTGACTCCAGTCCCATACCAAGGTGGGTGACTCTTAACTGCCCTCTGAAGTTGCCTAGCAAGCCACTCGGTTGTATCACACCCTTCTCAGGGCAACTAGAGATGGGCAATAAACGCTGGCCTTGCCAGCGACGCCCACATCCCGAGTATAAATGTAAAAAAAGGTGAAGAAGACCATTTAGTCCATTTTGTTTCAATGACTCTCGTTAAAACAACTTTTCAAATGTTGGCCACTGTTTCCATCAAGAAAATCCTGACATTAGTCTAATTTGCCTCTTACTGCTTTAAACCCCTGCTCCCTTCTCTTACTGTCACAGCTTAATTTAAAAGTTGTGTTCCTGATTTAATTTGTCGATAAGATTTATTATCTTACTAGTGCATCTCATGGGGCATTGTAGACAGTAAGTCAGAGCATATCTTTCTCTAACCTGTCTCTGTTGTCTCTGTGTTGCTGTTTCTCTTACTGTCGCTCCTCTTCTGTTTCTGTCTCTTTTCTCTTCTGCTTCTCTCTCCCTCAATCTTAATTTTGATCATTTCTCTCTCCTCTTCTGCTTCTTTCTCTGTTTTTTCTTCCTTTCTTTTGGGTGAAAGGTGGTGGGTGATGTGGCATGTTGTGGCGGGAAAAGGAGCTGCCCTTAGTGACTCCCTTCCCATCCCCTCACCAACTTTTGTGCATTCCCCACTCCTGTCACTTTCCTACCCCGTTGCCTTCCCACTACCCCCACAGAAGCTGCAACAGTTATTTAACTCCAGCCTTGGATGAGCTACAATTTCCTCCAGTTAAACTTTAGGAAGACCAAAGCCATAGTATTTTCCCCTGACCCCACCCCCCCCCACCCCGCCCCACCCTCCCACAAACTCTGTGTCCTCAATACTCTTCCTCGCCACTGCCTCAGGCATCGTATTTGACCCTGAGCTGAACTTCCAACCCTATATCCTCCCCATCAAAAGGACCGCTTAATTCCACCTCTGCAACATTGCCCATCTCGGCCCCTACCTTAGCTCAGCTGTTACTGAAACCCTTATTCATGTCTTTGTCACCAATATTCCAGTGCTCCCCTGGGTGACCTCCCATCCTCCACCCTCTGTAACTATCAGCTCATCCAAAGCTCTGAATTCATTTATAATTTGTAATTGAAGGCAGATTCCAAAGCGTATTAATTTATTATTGTTTTTGCTGCTAATGTTTCATGTATGTTTCCTGTGCTTTTTCAAATCACACTATGCTGGGAATGTTCATGGAATGGGAGAATGTTACCAATGTCACTGATAAGCTAGCTGAATGTACAGAAACTATTTCCAAGGGTCCTGTTGAACAAAATACCTAAAGATGATGGGATCTGTCAAGTGTCTATCACAATAACAATGGTCATTGCCACTCCAGCACCCATGAAACCAACCATAGCCGAGTAGTGCCCAGTCTGAGCACGGACCAGGAAATCTTCACCAGTACCTCAAGGTGTGGTCTGACAGGAGCTTTGTACAGTTTTAGCAGAATATCTTCGATTTGTACTCTTCCAATTTAGCATTATATTCAGCATTCTATTTGCTTCTTAAACATAGCACAGAATTTTATTATCAACACTTTTGATATTGTTGCAAATGTTGATATCTCACAGGGCTAAAAATGTGGAGTTTACTGGCAGCAGCTGAATATTTCTGTTGTAATTTAAATATCTTACAGGCATTGCTTTTGCATCAATGATTGAAATGGGGATCAGCCAGGCAGCAATAGCTATATGTGTCGTCAGGAATTACTGGGCTCATTCTGCCCCCTCATCCACATCAGACAGATTGCAGTAAATTAAAAATTATGGAAGCAGCAGGGTAGCTAAACATAAAGTTAGATTTGGGGAGAGTAGCAGTATACTGGCTGTCAGGCACTGCTCCCTCCATTTACATTCCCATTTGATGCCATTCTTGATCAGATGCCGTGCAGAAATTGATTTGGGGCTAGTTCACAAGATGGGTCTCTGTTGGCACTCAGCCCTTTTATATTTCCAGATGCACCCAATGGCACCAGAATGGCATGTATCATTGGCTACAGTTTTACACTATAAAAGCACCTAGCATTTTACTCCAGGTCATAACTGGAGCTAAAGAGCTTAACAAAGGGATAAAAGGTTCTGAAGAATCAACATAGAGAGGCGAAAAGTACAGACGGATTATCTGTTCAAAAGCATGAGGTAGCAACTATCGGAACATATATTGCAGTGGTGCCTGAAGAGAAAAAGGACAATGTGATCTGGGAGTAGAGAGGGCATAAAAGGGTCATGACTTGCACCAGATACTACCCCAGGAATGAGTGTGTTATAACAAAGCCAGCTAGAGGAGCGATACATCTTGAAACTCAAGCTCAGCAAGGTGGCTGTGACTATGGCGTGCTACCTGGCCCAAGAATGCCAGCATGGACAGTCAACCATCTGGATTATACTACCTGTGGCATTGAAGGTCACCATTGCCCTCAGGTTTTATGCCACAGGGACCTTCCAAATGTGTAAAGGTGAGTTTGAAGTTGCATAGATATTATACTGCATAAAAAAATGGTTTCAAATTGAAAACGTCAATAGGAAGCTTTTCAGGGTGAAAAGAAGTTATGACAGGACTAGTCCTAGGATTGGTCCTGAGACGATTGCTACTTTTAATACGTATCAATAACACAGGTAAGTACCGAAAGCAAAATAATTTATCACGCCCTCTGCAAGCATATCTAGATGCCTGCCAAAAAACTTAGGTGTCCACAACATTTGAAACATTCTCTGCACCCTTTCTTGACCAGATTATTGATGGAGATTCTCTGCATCTGTCTTTGCGAGTGTAAGTTTCTCAGTTCTAGCTTGTTATGATAAAACTCAAGTATAGTTGTTGGTTATGTTATTTGATTGGATATATTAGTTCCTAGTTGACGGAAAACTTTTTGAATGGCAGAAATTTTTCTTTTTATTTTGACATGGTGAATGAATTACCAAAGAATGTTAGGGCTTTTTTTTCTTGAAACTACCAGAAATGTTCTTTTGCCTAGAGCCTGGATGATAATCCCCCAAATGTAGCTTAGTTAGAGATGGCTTATTGCAGGTGGGTATGAAGGAAAGTGTTTCAGATATGCCTCGCTAACTCATTCATAATATCCCGGATTTTGTGGTCAGCGGCGAAGGAATGGCAGTTGCCGTTCACTACGCTGACAGCTGCCCACAAAGCTATTGCGGGCTTTTAAGCGTAGACTTGCTGTCATCGGATGTCTGATCCAGTGCGGTGCCCTCTACAGGGGGTCTGTGGCGTGTGTGAGCAGGTCAAGCAACCGCGTGACTCTTCAACCAATCAGATTGAAGAATCCTCACTGAGAAAAGGAGGGGGCTAAATTGGATAACCATCAAAAATGCGATTGCGATGCATGATTAACCTGTGCCCGTTGTTTGAAATGCAGACAGCATGCCATCTTCATGCTGCCTGCTCATTAGTATGATTTCTGTGTACTGCCAGCGCTATCCGCATTGTTCTTTGGCGGCACACGTCAGCAGGGGACCCAAAATCGGAACTTCCTAGCTAGCCTGCACCTCTTAAAGGGGAGGTGCATTGTGCCTGGAGCATCTGCTGGGAGTCGTGCAGGAAATGAATCTGACCTGGGAAACAGTGAAGAATGGCACAACATGGGAGAGAGCAGGCTCCAAGATTTTACGATGCTGCACTGGAGGTCTTGGTGCAAGAGATGGAAAGGAGGAGAGATGTCCTGTATCCGCAGGGGGCCAGGAGGCCCTCCAGACACACGGTCAAGAGGTGGTGGGAGCAGATAACCGCGGAGGTCAATGCCAGGAGTCTAGCCCCAAGGACCAAGAGTGGCGCAAGAAATTCAATGAACTCACATAAGTGGTCAAGGTCAGTGAATGCATCGTCAAATGCCACATTCTACCAACTGCACCACTAGCCTCACACACTCCTTAATTCACCACACCCCCATCACTCACCTACCAACAATCTCTATCAATCAGGACTCATACCTAACATTCATGTGCTCCACTGCACCCTCACACACTTAGCACTGCTGCAAGCCTCACACCCACATCTCACAGCTTGCACACACTGCCGGCTATTGAAATATGACAGCCACATCACCTAAACAGATTCCACGTCACTCACTGACACACTTCCCTCTCTGTTGCAGGACAAGGTGGCACACATCCGGAGGCAGCAGGAACTAACTGGAGGGGGACAGGCGTGCCTGCATATCCTAACCCCCATAGAGGTGACAGTGCTGGCCAGCGGCGGGGCTGAAACCATCGAAGATTACGGTATCCTCATACCTAATCCTCCTTCTCACATCCCATTTCCTTATCATGCCACAATCTCTTCTGATTTACAAGTTGCAGGTGCTGTAACCCCGCATCTCTTACTTTCCCCCCTCCCTTCACCACACCCATACCCTTTTGCCTTTTACCTTTCAGCTACCCAAGAACTACAACCTGGTCAGGCAGTGGAGGGATAGCAAGAAGACAGGGATGATGAAGACACACCGTCACTTGATTTCACACTCGCAGCCACCAGCTAAGATACCAGACACTGCGTGTGTCTTAGAGGATAGCATAGGCGGGATCTGCACGTGGTACACCGGGCACGCGTGCACTGTAACCAGGGCTGGGGCAAGTATAGCGCAGGTGCCAGTTGCCAGAGGGCGAGGTCACACACGAGTTCTGCTGCACAGGACTCAGATGAGGACTTCGATGGGACGGCCTGCAGAAGAAGGCTGATCGGTATGCACAATGGAATGCTTGGTGCATTAGGAAGCCTGCCAGAAAGCCTGCATGCAATGTCAAGGAGCATGGAGGAGTCCGGCACCATCTTGGCACAGGGTTTTGCGCAGAGCTTGGAGCCCAGTCGTTCCAATAAAAAGTGGTGGCCAACTCCATGAACACACTTGTGGACCCAACCATGATGCAACGTCTGATGTTTCAGCTTCCATTGCAGCACAAGCAGCAGTACTGCAGTGGAAGCTCAGACTGCTGCCATCATGACTCTGGATACCAGTGTGCAAAGGGGCTCCCAGGGCATCACAGCACTCCTGCAATCTGTTCTCCAACAGATTTTCAAAAAATTGTTTAAGGTGATACAGAACCATTTTATACCCCTTAGGAGCAAGAGCTCTACTTGCCAAAAAAAACAGCCATGGATGACTAAAGAGGTAAGGGACAGCTAAAACTAAAAGAAAAAGTAGACAAAAATGCAAAAAATACCACAGTTTCTGGTGAATGGGAAAGATACAAAGAACAGCAAAGGGTCACAAAACAGATAATAAGAGCTACAAAAAGGGAGTATGAAAAGAAACTTGCAAGGGATATCAAAATCAACACAAAGACTTTTTACAATTATATTAGGAAAAAGAAGGTAGTCAGGAGCAATGTTGGCCACTTAAAACCTAAAAGTGGCAATATTGTCAATGATAATAAGAAAATGGCGGACATGTTGAATAATTACTTTGCGTCAGTATTTACAGTAGAGGGATCCCAAGGAAATTAATATTGAATCAGGGACAGGGACTCAATAAAATTAATGTTAGTAAAATAACAGAAATTATGAAAATAATGGCACTAAAGAGTGACCCAGGACCAGATGGTTTCCATCCCAGGGTTTTAAAGGAAGTAGGTGAGCACATTGCAGAGGCCCTAACTATAAAACTATAAATCTGTTGGACTATAACCTGGTGTTGTGCGACTTCTCATTATAATCTTCCAAAGTTCTCTCGATTCAGGAACCGTTCCTTTAGATTGGAAAATTGCACATGTCACTCCGCTATTTAAGAATGGCGCGAGAGGGAAACTAGGGAATTATAAATCAGTTAGCCTAACATCTGTTGTTGGGAAATTGCTAGAGTCTATAATTAAGGATAGGGTGACTGAACACCTCGAAAATTTTCAGTTGATCAGAGAGAGCCAGCATGGTGAAAGGTAGGTCATGCCTGACAAACCTGATTGAATTTTTTGAGGAGGTGACTAAAGTAGTGGACAGGGGAATATCTATGGATGTTATTTATATGGACTTCAAGAAGGCATTTGATAAAGTCCCTCATAAGAGACTGCTAACTAAGGGCAAATTATTGACCTGATCGCAGTTTTCTAGATATTAAGGGGAACAGATAGGGTAGATAGAGGGAAACTATTTCCGCTGGTTGGGGCTTCTAGGACTAGGGAGCATAGTCTAAAAATTATAGCCAGACCTTTCAGGAGTGAAATTAGGAAACACTTCTACACACAAAGGGTGGTAGAAGTTTGGAACTCTCTTCCGTAAATGACAATTGATGCTAGATCAATTGTTAATTTTAAATCGGAGATTGCTAGCTTTTTGTTAACCAAAGGTATTAAGGGATATGGGCCAAAGCAGGTATATGGAGTTAGGTCGCAGATCAGCCATGATCTCATTGAGTGCCGGAACAGGCTCGAGCGGCTCAATGGCCTATTCTGTTCCTATGTTCCTAGGTCCTATGTTCCCAGATCTGCACCCTAAAGACCCTCTGCAAATATGGTCTCCTGCTGAGAGCCCTTCTCCCCTTCTTCCTCCTCGCTCTTTTAGCAGCTTGTCCTGCTCTGCGTGGTCTGTGCTCATTCTCCCAGTCATGTCGAAAGCCAAGAGGAATGCCTACTAGGCCACCCATGTCTGGGAGCAACTGGTTTGTGCAGAACCCTTGAAGTCAACAAAAAGTCCTTTAGCACCGGCCACACCACTCCCTGTGGACTTTTGCAACTTGAAGCAACTATGGAAGGCACCAAACACTTGTAGAGTTGCAGCAACAACTAGAAGAAATCAAGTAGCAACGAACCTGCAAGCAGTTGATGATCCCTTTAATAGTGCTGATGGGGGTTCCTTCCTGCTGCTTAACACATGTTCAGCTGTGTGAGGTTAAGAGAGGGCGTCGGCTAGAACGTGGAGCTCCAAAATGGCAGTGCTGGCGTCAATTCAGCATTGCACGCTGATTGACATCATGATCTGCCTGCTCTGCATACTTCGGGTGGACGTTAGCTGCATGCGTGCTAACGTCTTCACCAATATGGCATCGGGCATGATCCACATGTGCGCACATGCAGTGGACGCCAGTGGGCACCTGTAGCACCCAAACAACTGGCGCTACAGAGCCCAATTTCGCACCCGCAGATTCTAAAACAGGAAGTATAAACCAGGAAGTATAAATTAGATTGGAATCATGTACAGAAAGCAAAATAAAGATTGGGAAAGAAAGATGCAATTAAGAGAGAGCAATAAAAGAGACAAACAGAAAAACTAAAAAAAAATTATTTTAATTTTTTTTTAAATCTCCAACACTAATTAACTTCTGAAAGAATGAAACTCCACACTTGTAAAATTAAATTTTCAGGGCCAGAAAGGTTATTTGGCAGTAATTATGACTTAAAATGCCGTAAAAAATTCACCTACTCCTGAATGCACCAGCCCTAACTTGTTCTGCTATGTTTAATAGGTAACTAGTGGGTAAGTACCACAACTTCACGCCCTTACATTGATTTCAATTCCATGTCTATTGGCGAGTTTTAAAAAAATTATTTGTACATGGTACGTGGCCAGAATTTATTGCCCATCCCTAATTGCCCTTTAGAAGGTGGGGGTGAGCCGCCTTCTTGAACCGCTGCAGTCCGTGTGGTGAAGGTACTCCCACAGTGCTGTTAGGGAGGGAGTTCCAGGATTTTGACCCAGCGATGATGAAGGAATGGCGATATACTTCCAAGTCAGGATGGTGTGTGACTTGGAGGGGAACTTGGAGGTGGTAGTGTTCCCATGCGCCTGCTGCCCTTGTCCTTCTAGGTGGAAGAGGTTGCGGGTTTGGGATGTGCTGTTATCGCGCAGCCTTTGGAGAGCAAGATAATTCAGACCGCAACTTCTGGATTTCTGTGATTAACTGCACATGTGCGGACCCGGGAAGTTGCTGTTCGATTTACTCCATAATAACGGTGAGCGCTGATAGCTTCACCGTTATTTTCACTGCAAAATCCAGGCCATTATGAAATGGTGAGATGACTGAATATGATGTAAGGCATTGGTTTTACGGAACCTGCAAACCTACTTTTGTATTATCCAGTTCACTGTAGGGAATATTTAATAACATTTTTAAAGAGTTAGCTATACCATGCAACAATTATTATTCTGATTATATCAATAACATAGCAAGTTGCTGTGAAGGTCATGATTAAAAACAATTTAGCTCTTGAGTACAGTTAAGCCAACCAACAATTTTTTAAAAGGCCCTCAGCAGCAGTTTTATGGATGGTTGATGGAGAGTGGTGTTCTCTGTCTTATGCAGTTAATTGCACAAAATAAGATCACAGATTACAATGGTAACTAACGTGAGGCAGAAACTTGTGTCATACCTTACATAACTAATATTATTGTAGTATTGGGAAGAAAAATTCAATAAGGATCTTGGTGCATTGCAGTTTTACACTGTGAGGATGGTTTTAGCCTTGTTGAATTGCAAAGGCATCAGGTGGTGCAATAAAAGTCCCGTTCACCCATCAACCCTGTGCTCGTTGACCTACATTGGCTCCCGGTCCACCAACGCCTCGAATTTAAAACTCTCATCCTCACGTTCAAATCCCTCCATGGCCTCGCCACTCCATCTCTCTGTGACCTCCTCCAGCAATACAATCCTCTGAAAACTCTGCCTTCCTCCAAATCTGGCCTCTTATGCATCCCCAAATTCGTCTCCCCCCCCCAACCATTGTGGGCCAAAATAGTGCCCCACTGCAGCTTGCTGATCGGAGAGGGTGGGAAATTGATCAGCTGTCAAGTGGAGCCAGCTGGCGGATGGGGATGGGCGGCTTTCCCCTGAGGGGGCCTCAAACAAACCAGCAGTGGGTCGGAGCTTTTGTGTGGGCCGAGGAGGAGCCCATAAAACACATTGAAAACATCTTGTGCTTTTTGTTGAACGGCTTCTTGCAGTGGTCCCTTTGAGCAGCGCTGGTGAAGCCAGAATTTATTGCCCATCCCTAATTGCCCTTTAGAAGGTGGTGGTGAGCTGCCTTCGTGAACCGCTGCCTGGTACAATCACCAAAGTCCGCCCATTCATGCCTGTATTTAGCATTCGAGAACCACAAACATCACAGGACCCCGATTAGCATGTTTCAGGTGGGCATCCTGGAAAACTAAGGAGATAATTTCAACCTAAGCTGCTCGGTGGAAAACTGACAGGATCGGGCTGAACTTTAATGGAGAGTAAAATGGGGCAGGGGGGTCAAAACGTCAATTCCCCGCAGGGGAGGTTAGATTAAAATTACACCCTATCAGTCACTCAAGCCTTGTTTCCACCGCACTTCTGGTCCAGATTAGGCATGACAGATCACAATGCGAAATTCAGAGGCTGAATGCCCATTTTACGGGACCAAGGCATGCGGAAATAAGCTGAATTTCTCTCCCAAGGTGGGAAAGTATTCCATTCCCTGGACTCACATCCCTCACCTTAATGGGCACAGCAATGAGGAAAAGAAAAGTAACCAAACATTTATTTCCATAGGTGAGTGCAAAAATGTATTTTTAACTGAAAATGTAAATTTTTATTGGTACCCATCTCATGTTATTTCAATGCCCTGCAGCACTATTCAGCACAATCTTTTCAGGAGGAAAAATTAAATGGTCTGAAAGGTGTTTGCGTTAACTTTTGAACTGTATTTTTTTCTTTTAAGATCAATTTACAATAACAGAACGATTGGATGAGCCATATAGGAAATAAGTGTTTGTAAAGGACATCTCATATAATTGAATGTTGATTATTTTTAAGCAAGTTATTGATTTCTGCTGTTATAGTCTTGAGTTATCATTTTTAAAAGTTTTGGAAACATTTGTGAGTAGCTCTAGAAAAATATCGCAATATGTTTTAGGTATCCTAAGGGCGGACTATTATTTTGATTTTCTGGTTTGAAGTGTTATGTCACAGCAGGTGGTAGAAAATATCCTGCATTTTTTCAGACATATTAGAGAAAATCATTTCTTTTTTGATAAACAGGATGATGTTTCTAGCAAGCAATTCAGGGAAATATGATAATCAAGACTAAATTATTGATTCCCAAGATAACTGAACTCAGTGTGTCTCTAACTATGTAATTATTTTGTACGTTTCAGATTTCCAACCATATGTGAAGTGGCTCTTCTTAGAAACATGAAATTTCTTTCTATTTGTGGCTGCTATTTGTATGAAGTAACATTTCACGGGAATTTAATGGAGTTGCATCTTTCATTAATGAGAAACAAAAGGAACAATTAAAACACACTCATTAGAAAGTGCTTGAACACATACTGAGATAATTGTAATAATTCTACACCAGTTTTTGTAATTATATTCCCGTGTTTGTACTTAATGGCCTGATGTAGCCCTGAAGATAATGGCACAGATAATGCCCTTGAATAGTTAATAATCTTCAGACGATTTAGTAATTATAAAGTGCCTGCCTGCTCTCAGACTAATTGATGTTCCTTTAATCTAAAATTTTAACAAAAATTCATTTGAATTGAGGCAGTGGATGTTTAAAACAAAACCTCAAAAAGTTAAAACGTTTGAAATTGATACTGTAGTAATTTTAATAATAATTTCATACCTTATGCAATGGTAAATTACTATCTAATGATTTGAGTGATTATAGTTTTTAATAAGTATGCTAGTTTAATAATTAATAACAGGAAATGCTGGAAATGGACGGCAGGTTGATCATCATTTGAAAAGAGAAAGTAAGTTTAAAGTATCAGGTGGCGTCTTTCATCAGATCTTTAATCCCAGCATTCGTATTTGTTTTGTCTTTACATCTATTATTGCGCTACATGTGAAGTTATTATTCAAGATGTGATTGTATACGGGTGTAGGAGTGACTTAGATACTTGCTATAATGAAAACTGCTCTGTATAAAGGCAGTATACGTCAGGGACAATGAGCATCAAACCTAAGTCAGTGCCTCTTATATGTTAGAAAAGGGATACATTTTGCATGGTTCTGCTCCCAGTGCAGAGCCTCACTCGGCGGGAATGCAGATCATAGAATCAGGCCTGGAGGTCATTGTGCCTGACTCACGGTGCTCCTGATTTTACGGATATTAATATTAATCGCCAGAAAATTGGAAATGCCGAGACTTGGTACTGACCACCCTGTCTGATTCTCTGGTCTGCCCTTTCACCGGGTGACACTGGGAATGGAGCCAGACAGAATTGACCGGTCAAGGGCCAGTTTCATGAACGAGCGTTCCCAGTGAGGAGCTTTGCTGGCTGGGAGCACGTTTCAGGAGAATGACTGCACATTCCCAAGGATTCCCTATCTGTTATAAAAATAGCCCTATACTGTTAACTTTATCTGCAAGACTTTTTCTGCCTCGTTTTATGCATATACGAGACGAGGCAAGTGACGTCATGTGTTCTTAAATCTTTGTTAATTCATTTATGAAATTGGCCACTGGAAGGTTCATGTCATCAGTGTACCCTGGTTCATTATTTCTCTTTTCATATTGCCAGGAAATGCATCACTACTGCTCTGCCCCTCCACACACACCCCTAGCTGCAACTGACAACTCATTGTTCGGCAAATCACAGGACTCAACCTGGATATTGCTAATCTGTGATTCAATGTACAAATGTCAAGGTCAGGAGTGGCATTGCTGCCAATCGTGCTAACAATACCATGCTGGAGGGCACCAGGAATACACCTAAGCCTGGAAATTCCCCATCACATACAAATCATAGGTAAATGGTACAATGTGAGTGCTTCTGCTGTCAGCACTTGCATGGCTGTTTAAGGCCAATATTCATGATTTGCATATTGTCACATTTCAGGATTTTTGGACCATTTTTGCAAAGAGAGGCTTTGGAAAAAAGATTTACTTTAAATGTTGTGATTTAGCGTATTCATGGAAGTTAAAAAGGGGGTGGGGGGGTCTGCGCCGATAGATAGTTAAGATGAGAATGAGCTAGATTTGATGCTATTTCCGCATGGGTTGTAAATGAGCAGTTTATGTGTTTGTCGCTAGTCGATAAACAACTCACACCCATTTTGTTGGAAAATCTTTGATCCCCTTTCTGGCTGTGAACGTCGAGAAATAAAACGCACACAGACACAAGCAGTCACGGCGAGGTTTTTTGAAACAGGAAGGCTGCAAAGCCATTCAGATTTGTAAAAGAGAAAACTGTGCTGGCTTTCGCTGAGGCGAAGAGGTTGGAAATGCTGGAGGACAGTTACAAGCCATCTTGTTTAAGTCAAGTGATGTGGACTGGTATGGTGTGTTCTTCATTTTGTATTGTTACACAAAGATAAATTGTATGGATTGAATGAAGTGAGATTGATCATAACGGCTGTTCTGTAGGTCCAGCTTCCTGTGAAATAAAGCTGCTTAACGATTTGTAGCCGGCCTCGTAAAAGCAAGTGTTTGCTTAGTCGACCCCTGAGAAATTAAAGAAGAACCTTTGTGAAAGACATCAACAGCTGTGTCAGCTCGAATCTATTGTTATTAATTCATTATCTATTCTGTGCAAACTCCTGCCCCTACAGTGGTCTGTCTGAGGGAACACGAGACATTTAAAAGGCCACATTATCACCTGCAACACAAGGGGAAGGGTTTGGGCAACACAATTCCTGCACAATGGAAGTTTTTTTTCCCATGAACCACCAGGTTCACTGATGTTACACTCATGCCGGATGAAATGAGGGAACGGAGGGTGTTGTCTGTGGTACTGATGTTTCCCCTTAACTATCCACTCTTTTACTGCTGCTCCATCTAAAGCATTCGGACAATCTTTTGAGTGCTTATATCACATGTGCATACTGCAACCTGCAACTTATAACTGAATCAATTTTCACGCTGAAATCGTAAAGGGGGCTCATATGTCAAATCTTCTTAACATTCCTTGTACCTATTCATTTACTGACACGTGATGGGTACTTGCGTGTCACTGCAGGACCAATTCCCTACCTGGGTGCTCCTGGTGAGGAGTTGCGTTCGCAGGGAACACTGGTCAGGAAATCACAACCCCACGGCCTCTGATTTTCAGCCCATTCATTTAAATAGAGGGAAAATCAGGGGCTGAGAGCCCACAATTTGCTGACCAACACTTCCTCACGGGGAATGCCCAATCATGGAATCAGCCCTGGTCTATGCTCTTTAAATTTGCAACATTTTAAGACGACTTCTCTGCTTGAAGGACAGGATGCCACAGGACAGAAGGGAACCAACACGAACTGGAAGAGGAGACCTCAGAAATGTCAATCTCGTGCTTCATTTGAAGAGCTATCTGAATGTGATTGGTGAAAAGAGCACAGAGGAGACAGTGGAAAGTGAAGCTGGAGGTGCTCCCAGTCTCAGGCTAGTGCCATCCTGCTCCTTTTCTGTCTCATTCGCTTAACAATGCACTGACACACGGGTATATAATCAACCATCACACGCAATCTATTGTACTGCAAGCACTTTGAGCGTGCCTGTTACAGCCAGCATCCTAAAATTCCCTTCTATTTTTGTAAACCTGGAAGAACAGCCACTAGACCTAGTACAATTGAAGGGATAATTACCAGTCCTAGCCCCTTTAGGGCTACCCCAGATCAGTCAATCGCAACATTAACAGTTCCAAAAAGAGAAAGCTTACAATCCTATATCAGTGAACCTTACTTTCAAATCTTAACTTCGCTCCAGTTTTACAGTTCTTAAAGTTCTATTCAGCAATTCCACCAAAATCAAATACCTTTGATTCCCGAGGTACAAAGAGTTGGAGACTTACAGAGCCGCCTTTGAAGCCGAGAATCGCTTTGCCCCTTTAAAGCGAGTCTACTATCCCATTTGAGAGTTTAATATTTATAGCCTTTTCCAGTGGTATTTCCTTTAAGGTTTTCTGCTGATGCAAGCTAATTATCTATAGTCATTTTTCTGCTGACCTCTGCAATTCTTACGGCCAGATCAACTGGTAGCATTACAGACTCATGTCTCCTCTCCAGGTGTTCTAAGTTTACCATAAAAAACGGTGTAACGGCAGGTGTGTTTTACTTGATGTCATTTTTATGAAGGCAGATGTTTCTTACTTTTATGTGCTTCTTCACGAAGTGTAAATTAGAACACCTTATCCAGGGTTAACCATTGTTTCATTCCAAAAGGTTCAGCCTGCCGGAGCCTTTAACCTTCTGTTTCAATAAGGTTATTGATTCAGTGTCAACAACGATCTTATCTCAATAACCAGAATGCTTTCACAGCTTTTTCATAGTTAAGTTTCTAGATTTCCAAACCCAGTTTGTCATGTTTTAATAAGACCAGAATTCTTTCAAAAGATAGTGTATTTTTCTGAATAGGTTATATGGCTTATTCCTTCACTGCCCCCCCCCCCCCCCCCCCCGCCACCGCCCTCCTTGACCAAAAAATGAGCTGAAACATCAGGGCAGAGTTTGGTCAATGTTACTAATAAGGTTACAATAGTACATTAATGTCACGAGAATCACAAGAGCCCAATCATGTGCTACATGAAAATTCCTTTTAGTCATCCCAAGACAATATTTTGCCTTATTTTAAATTGAACACAAATTAAAAGAATGATAGGTACATTGTCATGCAATTAGCGAAACAACATGTACTTAGAATGTCCAATTGGCAGATGTACGTTCCTTCGAGGTGAGTTATTCATATGAGTCAAGGAGACGTCATTTGGAACTGGCTGAAGCTTGACACGCTGTTCCATTGATCCAGCGTGAGGACAGATTCTTGTTTTCGTAAAGGCCTTGCCAGGAGCTCAGTTGATTCCTTCTCCATCCACAGTGTTTTCATCCTTCGTTGAAGTAACTCGTTGATCTTTACTTGTTTTGGTTGTGGCTTTTTGCGAATCCATTTTCTGAGGCATTGCCAAGTATCATGTGGAGGAGTCGGTGACACCGTCTGGCTGACCGTCGTCAGTAGTTCGATCGCATCCATTTCCTGTGTCGTGCTCCAAGCTGGGTCTTGAAAGACAGTGTACGGCTGTACCTTGTATTGTTCCTCCATTTCGGTATCCCGCAGGACATCTTTTGAGATTGTCTATGGAGACAGTTTTAAGAATATGCTTGCCATTCAGCTGATTAATATGTATTTTAACTGTTCTTTCGTTAATAACGGAACGTATTTGAACAGGTTTTTTCCACTTAGGCCTTAAACCAGGTTTTTGCTCGAATTTCTTTTCCTGTACCCATTCTCCTGCTAGGGGTTGCCATGCTTTGTTCGTCAATTTTTTCTGCCTATTTGCCTCCCTTATCCTCTGATCAATTTGATGAATCTCCTCTGTTACTTCTTTTTTTAAATCTAACTGTTGCTGTCGGGTCAAGGACTCAGAGTGTGTAGAGGCAATAAAAGAACCATGGGTAGGCGGTGTATGCATCTCAACCCCATACATCAGATAATATGGAGTTTTAGGGGACACTGTCCCTGATGCAGATGTGGGCACATTATTAAGTGATAGCTGCACCTCCGGAATGACAGTGGTCCACTCATTTCCCCTGATTCTCAACAGTATGACCAATAGCTTTTTTACTTCTGGTTTTTACGTTCCACCAGCCCCACTGATGGCAGATGACATGGCGTGCTGTGCTCTAACCCAATCCCCCTTTGTTCGCAGTAGTCTTTGAAGACCTTGGAGACAAAGGCTCCGCCTTTAACGGAGTGTAAGATTTTGGGTGCACCAGCTACAGTAATTGGGCCAGAAATTCGGGTCGGAGGCTTCCCGCTGGTGCAAGCCCCCAACCTGCACTTACCTAGCGCGCCTGCCATTATGCTGTGGGCCTGCGTGGGATTCCGATCCTGGGCCTCCTCCAGCTGCCGGTGTGCAGTGCCTGCGTATCCCAGGGGCGCAGTTAGTTCGAAGCGTCCCCTGGGATCACATGGGCCATGGAGAGCCAATCGGAGCAGGGAATCTCCATTCATAGTTTTGACAGGAAGACCTGTCAAATCTATGAATAGAGATCGGCCCCAAAACCTAACTAAAACTTCAAATACATTAAAAAAAATCACATTTTTAAAATAACTATAAATTACATAAATTAACTTTTAAACAAAAATTAAAAATTTTGAAAAAATGTATTAAAGTTTTTAACGGGGCTAAGAATAAACTTACCTTTCTTTAAAGTATTTAAAAAAGATAAACCTATTGGAAAAATGTTTAAATTTTACTTAATTCACCACTTACCTTGTTAAAAGCAGGTCTTGCGCTTGCTTTTTCCCCGCGCAGCTGCTGGAGACTTACCCTTACACAGAAACCTGAAAAAAAAACGGAAGTCCGATGCGTACGCACTGCCTCTCCGGTGCACACGTTTGACCTCCGAACCCCTTCCTTCAAGGGAACGGAAGTTCCGGTTTCCACAGCGTGTACTCACCTGTGGAGATCCGAATTTCTGGCCCATTATGTCAGTAATAGCATTGGTGAGTGCGTTTTCCGAAACAATTTTTGTGGGGACTAGCCAGCAGAAGGAAGTACATCCATCTACACAAACGAGAACATGTCTGTATCCCAAAGACGGGGGAAGTGGTCCAATGAAGTCAATAAATAATTTTCCCATTGGCTCATCAGCTTTCACAGGAGCCAATGGTGTTGGCTTAATTAGTGATGACTTATTGGTTAAATTGCAAGGCTCACAATTTGCCACGTATGTTTTACAGGCCTTAACCATGCCTGGCCACCAAAATAAGGGAGTTAATTTGCAGAATGTTGTTCTGGCACCACAATATGCTTGACCTATGCCCTCGTGAGCTTCTTTTACAAGCTATTCTCGTTTGTGTCTCGGGGGTACTTCTCGGTTTCTCTTGGGCAACTTAACTAGCACAATACCAGTAGGGGTTTCCGAGTAAAAGTACTTTGATGGATATCCTTGTGGATTCTCTTTTGTTGGGTCTAATAGCTGAATCAGTTCCTCATCCTGATTAGCTGCCCATTTTGCCCTAGTGATAACACTAATATTGGCAGGCCCCTCTCCAGGGGGTGTCATCCAGACCGAACGTTTCGCTTGTTCGTCTGCAAGACTGTTTCCTTTTGAGTGTACTGTCCCAGTGGTATGCCCGTTTACATGAATCACCTGACAATTCTGTTTCTCCATTCTCGAACGGAGAATGTCTTCCCACAATGACTTATGTTTTATGGGTTTACCCTTATGATTGGTAAAGTTTGTTTGTTCCCAGAAAACTAGATCTTGGTTATATCCTCTTTTACAATCGTCACTATCTGTACAGATTAATGTGGGTTTAATAGGGTCTGCCTTTTCTAAAGCATACCGTAGTGCTGAGGCTTCAGCATATTGCGCTGTCTTATGGTCAAGGGGTATGGACAGTAATTCTTCTGGAAAAAAGAATAGGAATCTCGAAAAGTCCTTACTACTATCCCCATCCCAGCTGAGGATTGTTGGGATGTCCCTTTTTTAATTGTCATTGACGATCCATCACAAATTATTACTTGGTCTTGTGGAGGTACAGGGATAGGATTATTTCCCCTACTAAAGCAATCGTTTGAATTTCCTAATAAAAAGACTTGGCCAATTCATACAGGGTTTTCCATTTCGTCAGGACATAACCTCGGTTAGGATTTAATATGAACTTTACAAGAAATTTCTAAAGGTCAATGGTATATTGAGGGAGTTCTGATTTAAGTTCTACAAGGCCTGATCAGGGACTTGTCATCTCTAGAGACTTAAATCTGGGTCTTAGTACCACTGTCAGTAAAACACTCCTTCTATACTTAACAATCTACGAGATGGATATAGATATAAATATAAGTATAGAGTTCTGTATCAACTCATTAGCACACATGTTGGGCACCAACTGAAGGGATAATTACTAGTCCTAGCCCCTTTAGGGCTACCCTGGATCAGCGTATTCCTCAGACGTTCACTTTCAACTAAAGTTTGAGGTAGCTGAATCCTAAAGATACTTAATTGGGTCTAAAGGTCTGGACTATCTCTCCCTAAAGAAAAGGAACAACCTGAGAATGTTACCATCCTCCAGATAGCACTTTTAATAAGTTTAGCTAGACCATAATGTTCCGGATATTATGAATGTCCGGAAAACTCCCCCAGAATTCTGCAACTCCTCACCAAAGAGTGTACAGAGATTGAGTTTGTGAGTTTGATACAGAAGTCTTATGTGAGACAATTCTAAAAATATATAGATTTATTAAAGAACCGACATGTAATTTACAGTTGGTGAGTCAATCGCAACATTAACAGTTCCAAAAACAGAAAGCTTACAATTCTATTATCAGTAAACCTTCCTTTCAAATCTTAACTTCGCTACAGTTTTACAGTTCTTAAAGTTCTATTCAGGATATCCACCAAAATCAAATACCTTTGATCCCCGAGGTACAAAGAGTTGGAGACTTACAGAGCTGCCTCTGAAGCCGAGAATCGCTTTGCCCCTTTAAAGCGAGTCTACTATCCCATTTGAGAGTTCAATATTTATACCCTTTTCCAGTGGTATTTCCTTCAAGGTTTTCTGCTGATGCAAGCTAATTATCTCTCGTCATTTTTCTGCTGACCTCTGCAATTCTTACTGCCAGATCAGCTGGTAGCATTACAGAATCATGTCTCCTCTCTAGGTGTTCTAAGTTTACCATGAAAAACGGTGTAACGGCAGGTGTGTTTTACTTGATGTCATTTTTATGAAGGCAGATGTTTCTTACTTTTATGTGCTTCTTTACGAAGTGTAAATTAGAACACCTTATCCAGGGTGAACCATTGTTTCATTCCGAAAGGTGCAGCCGGCCGGAGCCTTTAACCTTCTGTTTCAATAAGGTTATTGATTCAGTGTCAACAACGATCTTATCTCAATAGCCAGAATCCTTTCACAGCGTTTTCATAGTTAGGTTTCTAGATTTCCAAACCCAGTTTGTCATGTTTTAATAAGGCCAGAATTCTTTCAAAAGATAGTGTATTTTTCTGAATAGGTTATATGGCTTATTCCTTCACACAATGGTAGGAGGGTCGGTAACCAGAGCACACAGATTTAAGGTAATTGGCAAAAGAACCTGACGTGAGATGAGGAGAGTTTTTTTTACACAACGAGTTATTATGATCTGGAATTTGCTGCCTGAAAGGGTGGTGGAAGCAGGTTCAATAGTAACTTTCAAAAAGGAATTGGATACATAATTGAATGGGGAAAATATGCAGGGATATGGGGAAAGGGCAGGTGAGTGGGACTAATTGGACAGCTCTTTCAAAGAGCCGGCACAGGCTGTATCATTTAATGATTCGATATGATTCAGTAGCCCCAAACAAGTCCGCACCTTGCAGCATCCCTGCCTCATTCTCACTATAACCAGCACATCTATACACACTCTAAGGATGTAGGTAGTAAACTTGAGGCAGTGGCAATGGATCAGTCATAGTGCATGCATAAGGAGGAGCAAGTGGTAATGGAAGGGTAATGATTGGGTGCAGGTCTCCTTGAAGCACATGCCAAAACTTGAACTGCTTTTCTGCTAAACCATGAGGCAATTCTTCACCATTATTGCCAGGTAGTTATGCCTGGACCAATAGAGATGGTTGGCGGCATCATGGGGGGTGTCCACCTTTGATGTCATCTGATATTATAGAGGTCCTTTCTTTGTTCTCGTCCATTAATTCTGTTGAGAAAGGAGCATCAAACGCAATCCCGGTAACTTACAAATGTGTGGTAGGAAAAATAAATGAATAGTGCTGCTTTGAGGGTACTGTTCCTGACATTCGAGAATTTGACTGCCCTTTCATGACCATTTGAAATAAGCATTATGCGTGAAACAGAAAAATCACAAACTTCCGCATTAACCAGCGTTTATAACCAGAAGTGAAATGGTCATGAAATTCCTACACGACCAGCAAGCAACTAGGCCAGGAATTTCAACAATAATCCAGATCAAGCAGAGAACAAGCCTATCTATTTCTCGGTCCCCAACGCACAAAACCTGCTGATGTAGGCACTTATGCAGGCAGGAGTTTCCACGCTCTAAAGATCTGTGAGTTTTGTTTCATTCTAGATGATGTAGATGTAGCTGTTTGCATATTGGAACAGTTTTGAATTATTACTAATTTTCCATTCAGACAGGATTTTATGAGGTGGGTAGATTAAAACAATTGATCCTACGCAGACTTGCATTTTCCACTACATTCAAATAATGGCCTGCTTCCAATTCATCTAAAATTTTGTCATCAATTCAGTCCCTTGAACCATATATAGCCAGAGTATCTGACCTCCAGCTTGTCTTAAATCCTCATGCATCATTTGACAATACTGCCTTCAAATATCTTCTTGGATATATATTAGAATTTTTAAAAACTTATTTAAAAGTAATTTCTCAAGAGTTGTTGGTAACGTTCTGGACCTTATTTTGCCCCAAATGAACCTTTCAATATTTTTATACACAACAAATAAACTGGCATTGTGTTCCTGCTGTTGTTCAATCTGACAGGACAGGTTTGGATGAAGAATGCCTTTCAACCCATTTAATTTCCTCCTTTTGAAATACCAACTCTACCGTCTTTCCATTACAGCATCTGGCTAGTTCTTAAATGAATCCAGTGTCCTGGCCCCAACGAACATTCCTGGCAATTCATTGCAGTTTTTGATCATTCTCAGTGTGCAGAAATACTCGCTGAAATTTGTCCTGAATTTGTCCTTCATAATCCTGGACCTGTGTCTCTCATCATGCTCTCCTCCCATGTTTGAAAGTATTCTTATGGGTTGATTTTGACTATCCCATTATGTATCTTATGTACCTCCATAAGCATCCTTCTGAGTTGTTTCGCTTTGAGGCTGCAAACATTTTTTAATCCTCCGCCTCTTTACCGAGGTTGAACACTAGAATGTGATGGCATTCCTAATATCCAGCATTGAAATATTAACATTCCATTTGAATGTCAGTTTAATGCCAATTGTGGGGAAGTTACTGGAATCTATCATCAGAAACATAGGCTGGAATTTTAACAGGAAAGAATGGGTGGTTCTGGGAGCAGGTGGGAAGTTAAATGCG
Organism: Squalus acanthias; assembly: GCA_030390025.1. NCBI lineage: Eukaryota > Metazoa > Chordata > Chondrichthyes > Squaliformes > Squalidae > Squalus > Squalus acanthias. The sequence continues at coordinate 23,461,221 of CM059433.1, read as the reverse complement.
CTGAAATTGACAGCGTGTTGGAAAGCCAGCTTCAAACTGTCGGCCTCCGCATTTAACTGCAGCATGTTCAGCTGCGAGCGAGAAATCTCCTTGGGAGAGGCGGGTTAGCAATTTAAAGCAACTTAGAGCTAGTTAAGAGGCTATTAAGAGCCTTTTTTACCTGGGGTTTCAAGTTTTACTGTGTGTGCACGGGATTCCTGGGCTTCCTGAACCTCGGCAGTGAAAGCAAGGTGAGAGCAGAGTGGCAATTGCGGGAGCTGAACAAATGAGAGTCAGAAAATCTGATAAGTACTGAGACCTCGCGCCTGCTTCCTTGCTTAAGGGAAAGGTTTTTGTTCACACCACTTGTTCTGAGAGTTTGCTTTCAGGAGTTTGCAGGTAATTTCTACAGCTTTGGAGGTCACTCTCAATACACTGGAAGTCACTCTCACTACATTGGAGGCCACTCTCACTACATTGGAGGATTGCGTGTCTGATCTCCACTTTACATCTGTCAGATATCAGATCAGCATGCTGTTTCACCTTGGACCTCAGATGAGGACCAAGATGAGCACCAGCAGCAACAATACCAGCAGCACCAGCAGGAGCAGCAGCAGCCTTCTCCTCACTAACCTGCCACTCCACAGGAGAGAGAGGATGAGCACAGGGATACAGCTCGCAGGAGGCGATACCCCCAACACAGGGTATAGAGGCAGAGGATCAGCTTCTTGGACAAGACTGAACACCAGTGCCTCAGGAGGCTCAGGCTATCACGTTACGTCATGGCAGATATTTGTAGCCCGCTGGAAGAAGACCAGCTGTCAAGTGGACCTGGTGGACACGCATTACCAGTGGCTGTTAAAGTGACCACCGGCCTCAACTTCTTCACTTCAGACTCCTTCCAGGGATCTGCAGGAGATATTTGCAGGATTTCTCAGTCAGCCACACACAAATGCATCATGTAGGTGACCGGTGCCATGTTTTCAGGGCAGGCAGTTATGCACACTTTGCCACTGATGAAGCCAGTCAGAATGAGTGGGTGCTCAGATTCGCAGCTCTGGCTGGCTTCCCACAGGTGCAGGGCATCATCGACTGCACACATGTGGCCATCATGGCACCCCCAGATCATCCAGGAGTGTTCGTAAACCGTAAGGGTTTCCATTCCATCAATGTGCAGCTCGTCTGCAACCACAAAATGATCATCATGCATGTATGTGCCAGATTCCCAGGGAGCTGTCATGACTCTTTCATCCTGCGCCAGTCCACCCTCCCCCAGCTCTTCGCACCTCCGACCAGACTTACTGGCTGGCTGCTTGGAGACAAGGGATATTTACTGAAGAAGTGGCTGATGACACCCTTGATGAGGCCAAGCAATGTGGCCAAAGAGCACTACAATCAAAGCCAAATGACGACGAGATGTGTAATAGTGCAAGCAATCGGGATGCTGCAGATGGGCTTCAGATGCCTGGACAGAGCTGGAGGAGCCCTCAATACACATCAGCCAGGTTCTCCAGAATGATCATGCTATGCTGCGCTCTGCGCAACATAGCGCAGCATCGAGGATTGAAGCTGCTGCAGGAGCAAGGTGTAGAGTGCAGAGCCTCTTCGGAGAGGAGGAGAAGGAGGAGGAAGAGGAGGAGGAGGAGGAAGAGGAGGAGAAGGAGGGGGAAGAGGAGGAGAAGGAGGAGGAGGAGGAGGAGGAAGAGGAGGAGAAGGAGGAGGAGGAGGAGGAGAAGGAGGAGGAAGAGGAGGAGAAGGAGGAGGAAGAGGAGGAGAAGGAGGAGGAGGAGAAGGAGGAGGAGGAGGAGAAGGAGGAGGAAGAGGAGGAGAAGGAGGAGGAGGAGAAGGAGGAGGAGGAGGAGGAGGGGGAACTTGGTGTGGACTTGGCACCAGCAGTGGCACACATTGTTGCCTGGGATGTCTGGGATGGCCTCATAATGGCACGATTTAGTTAGGTTGCACCAGAGGCTGAACCCACTTTCCCCCCACAACCACAAAGCAGTCCTATAATGACCAAATCTTTCACAGACACCCATTGCTCGCAGTTAAGTTATGTCTTACCATTCATTAGAAGTGACAAGGCCACTTGCTAGGCAGCAAGCAAAAGTGGGCAAGACGGGAAAGTGGTGCAAAGAAATAATTTTATATTCCTCCAAATATTAACATAACCTCATCAGTGCAACATTGCCTAACACACCCATGTGCATACCCTTTTGCATCTAGAATCCTTGTGCACCTACATCTTCCTCTTCCTACTATTTCTACATCGTGCAACCCCTGTGGCTTCAGCAGAGGTAGAGGCAGGCTGCTCACTTCCCTGCTCTGACTGCTGAGATATTTTGGCTGATGTCCTCTGGGTTTTGGAGCCCGTGAGGGCCCCACCAAAGACTGCTCCACCGACACCTGTGCAGTGGCAGACTCGGCCATCGGAAGACGAGACAGCATGTGGGGCTCTGACTGAGCAGGGGCGGCAATGGGTGAGAAGTGTCCACTTTGAGCGGAGTCCCCACTTCAATGGCCCTTTTCACCATCATCCCTCTCGTGCCCACCCGAAATTCCCTGCTAGCAATGAGCTGGAGAGCACTTTGCTGCATATCAGTGGGGCGATGAATGGCCAAGTCTAGGTTTTTATCCATCCTTGTTAGGTGGCATTCAGAATGTGCAAGCTGTTGGTGAGAGCAAGCATGCTCTTGTTTGAATGACACATTTGATGCTCCATGCAGATGGCCACCCTTTCCACAGACGAACACATCATAGCCATGGCCTGCGACATCATGCCAGTCATGCTTGAGATGGACTCCTCCATTCTCCCTGCAAGCGAGCACATCGCGGCTGGAAAACCTGTCAGAGTCTCAAGCATTTTTTGTTGCTCCTCCAGAATCATCCTCTTTGTCGATGGCCCCCAAGGATCAGCATCTCCAGTTGAGCAGAGCTTGGAGCGCCCTGCATCCTTCGATGAGGACACTCCACTGCTGTCCATGTCTGTACCATCTGCTCTTGCTCACATGTGATCTGTGAGACACCAGGTGACAACACTACTATCTGACTTAATAGTCCCTCTGATGTGTGTGTAGCTGTGCTGGTGCTTGGTGTTCATGCTGTCCTGTGACGCTGCACCCTCAGAGTTAGTGACCTCCTCTGAGGAGTCTTCTTCCTCCTCTGGCTCCACTGGCTGTTGGATACTTGATGGGCCTTGTGGGAGAGTAAAGACATGAATTAGAACTGTCATGATAAGAATGTTTTAAGTGAACATTATGCAAATGATGATATTTGACTGGCTGCTGATATCAAGTCAACATGAGTGACTGTTGTATGCCATGCGGCTGTGTGATATTTAATTCTGTCACCAGGTAGCTGGGAGCTCCCCGTCTCTCCATCTCCCACAGCCATCAATGCGGATACTCCAGTTATCTCGAGTGCCTCCTCCTCTGGAGCAGTCAGTGTGGTTATGACTGGAGGACCACCTCCAGTTCTCTGCCTCCCCCGGGTGTTCTGTGTTTTCTTCTCTTGCAAGGAAGGAAACAAGACTTTTGAGTGAGAGTTATGGAATGAGTGGAATGGATAGATGGGCAACATCTGTAGAGGGTGACTATGAAGGAGAAGTGTTATATTGCATTAAGATGAGGGTGAGTGTCAGTGGTGGATGGTCAGATGGGAATGTGAGTAAGTGCATAGACAGAGAGGGATGGGTGTACCTGCCAGATGCTTTGGTGTGAGAAGTGATGTGCAGGAGTAGGCTTGGGAAGGCAGAGTGAGGGGTTTGGGGTGACAGGCACATCAGGATGTAGTTGAATGTGACATTGTACTCACCTTTCCTGACCTCATGAGGTCATTAAATCTCTTCCTGCACTGTATCCAGGACCTCGCCACCACACTCCTGCTGCTCACCTCTGCCGCAATCTCCAGCCATACCTTCTTGGTGTCTGAGGCTGGCTTCTTCCTCCTGTCAGCAGGGAATAATACGTCCTTGCGGGCCCTCACTCCTTGCAGCCGGAGTTCCAGGGAGGCATCACTGAATCGAGGGGCAGCTTTCGTACGCTGAGACTGCATTTTGTGTTCTCCCACCAAACCAATGTCTCTCCCACCAAACCAACGTCTCTCCAACCTCCACCAACCTTCAACTGTCATCTTTGCATTGCTCCTTTAAATACCTGATCTGAATTGGACCCATGCGTGATGTCATCATGCCCGCTCACGTTAATTGGTCGGGAAACCCGGAAGTCAGATGCAAATGCAGTGGCTTTGTTAAAAAGCCACGGCAAAACGCGCCGCTGAAACTTCCGGGTTCCCCGCATGATCTAGGGCTCCCCCGCTGCCAGTGCGTCGGCGGGTAAAAATTCCGGCCAAAATGAATGAGTGCTCAGACAAGTAACAGTTGATCAAAGAGACTCAGCATAGACTTGTGAAAGGCAGGTCATGTCTGAATTCAGTTGAATTTTTTGAGGAAGTCATTAGCATGGTGGATAGGCGAGCGTCAATGAATGTTTGTATGGACTTCCAGAAGGCATTTGATAAGATTCCACACAAAGCCTTATTAGCAAAAATGAGAGCTCACAAAATTAAAGGCAATCTTGTGATACGGATCATCGGTAATTGGTTGGGAGGTAGGAGACAGAGAGTAGGAATAAAAGATTTGTTCTGATTGGCAAAATGAGACAAGTGCTGTTCCAAGGGGAACTGGGGCCTCAACTATTCACTATATTTATTAATGACTTGGACAAAGGAATAGAGAGTTGCGCATCCAACTTTGCAGATGACACTAAGGAAGCACAGTAAGTTGTGTGGATGGGAGCAGGAAGCTACAAAGGGACATCGACAGAATTAGTGAGTGGGCAAAACTACAGCAGATGGAATTCAATGTGGGGAAGTGCGAGGTCATCTATTTTGGATCTGAGCAAGACGAATGGGAATTTTTTTTAATAGTGAGGGATGAGGAGCTGTGGAGGAGCAAAGGGATCTGGGTACTCAAATCACTAAAAGCAGTGGAGAGGTACAAAAAGTAATCAAAAAGACTAATGGAAGGTTGGACTTTATCTCAAGGGTTTTGAAATTCAAAAGTGAGGAAGTGATGCTTCAGTTATACAGAGCTTCAGTCAGAGATCTGGAGTACTGCATTGAGTTCTGGGCACCGAACTTCAGGAAACATATATTGGTCTTGGAGGGCGCACAGCGCAGATTCACCAGAATGATATCAGGGCTTAAAGGGTTAAATTATGAGGACGGGCTGCATAAACTTGTATTGCCTCGAGTTTAGAAGATGGAGGGGGTGATCTAATTGAGGTCTTTAAAATGATAAAGGGGTCCAATAGGGTGGATATAGAGAAAATAGTTCCTCCGGTGGAGGAATCCAGGACAAGAGGGCAGAATCTTAAAATTAGAGCTAGGCCATTGAGGACTGAAATCAGGAAGCACTTCTTCACACAAAGGGCAGTAAAAGTTTGAAACTCACTTCCCCAAAAGACTGTAGATGCTGGGCCAATTGAAATTTTCAAGATTGAGATCGATATATTTTTATTAGGTAAGGGTATCAAGGGATATAGAAAAAAAGTGGGATAATGGAGTTGAGGTAGAGATCAGCCATGAACTAATTGAATGGTGGAACAGGCTCAAGGGGCTGAATGGCCTATTCATGTCCCTACTTTCACCCGTCCAAACATGTGCAAGCATATCCAATATTTGCCGTCACTTCCAGAGGGACATCCAGGTATCAGTAGGGACCAGAGCAGAGAGAATGGGACCACTCACCAACTGATTTCCCTCCTGTGAGTCAGTCAAGTGACCACTCAGAGTTCTTGGACAAGACACAAATAGGCAGCAGCCAGTATGTTTGAGCAATAGATCAGATTTATTAAGCTTACAGCGTAATTAATACTTAACATTAGGCGATAGTAAAACGAATAGCTCGCAGCCCGTGGTCTCTGGAGCCCTTCAGACACAGGCAATGTCGTCGTAAGTCTGTTCCTTTCCTTCGCAGCAAATCTCTGTGTAAAGCTGTTCTTTGAATATTGAGGTTTTAACCCTTTCCTTATCAACAGTTCGTTTGGCCAGTGTCCATATATGGTCTTTAACAAAATCACCTTTTTTAATTGGTTCTAATGGTCAAAATACCATTGTCACTCAGGTTAAGGTAGCATCCCGCCTTTCCAATATATTTCCATTAACTCTGTTCCGCTGTCATGTTATCTTGTTTATAGCTTTTCACCCCATTGGAATTTACCATATCTCTTTCATTTCATTGTCTCCCTGGTACAAGGCCTTTATACCAAGGGCCCATATCACTCTGCTGTCTCACTTGTCTTGAGGTATCCAGACTATCTCACTTTAATCTACCAGATAAATACTTTAACTTTCATGATCTCTCCCATCTTATTGGAATTTATTCTAATTATCCTTTAAATATTGTTGCAATGAGTTTTGTTAAGCGAATTCTAAGTTCTATTCAGCATTATAATATATTTTTCTTAGCAATTTAATAATTTGACCTTCACTTGCAGTCTGTGGCTGTTTGTTATCAAAACTTAGTCACAACTGCTTTTGACTGTCTGCAACTGCAGTCTTAGCTTTTTAGTTACCCAGGAGTAATTATGGGTAATATTATTTGGTCAATGGCTACACTTGAAGTTATACATATATGATTCTCATCTACTAAATATCTTTAAATATCAGCCTTTCGTACACTCCCCTGCCCAAAACACTAATCAAAATCCCAGAATATCATGTAATTAACATGCAATTTGACTCATTTAGGCACCTTAAATTACAGGCTATGATAATAATTTACCATGAGCTACACGACATAACATTCCAATTGTTATAAAACAGCACATGCCGCAACTCACCATGAGTAATGCCATGGGAAATCCACAAGTAATGCCATAAAAAACTTTACGAGGGAAAAATTTGGTGTTGCTCCTTTTGGGGCGCTAATGTCGCCCCCAAAAAATTAGCGCCCCTCTGCCTGAAATTCAGTGGTAGTGCCACAAGCAGGAGATGGAGCGCTACTGGAAGGTGCTACCGGCGGCGCAGCGCCACGGGTCGCTACCAGCTACTGCTGAATTTCGCGGGAGGCATTAGTGGCGCCACGCCCGGGGTGCTAACGAGAGGCACAAATCTACCCAATTTTTCCCCTACATATCTAAAGAAAGAACTTGCATTTATATAGCACCTTTCTGAACCTCAGGACATCCTAAAGTGTGTCATAGCCAATGAAGTGCTTTTAAAGTGTAGTCACTATTATAATCTAGGCAACTGAAGTTTGCGGTAGCCAAAATGTGCACAGCAAGGTCCCACAGACAGCAATGAGTTAAATGACCAGTTAATTTGTTTTAATGATGTTGATTGAGGATAAATGTTGGCCAGGAATCTTTCGCCCATCGCACTTCAGGTATCACACGTCAGATACGATATGTATCATATTTGCACCTGATTGGCTCAAATTTTATATTGGCAGTGAGAAACCACAACTGAATATATAGGTATCATAACTCGTAAATGAAACATCATAAGTTAATGGACGGAAAATCGGCCAGGTTCCTTTACAGGTTACAGATGGAAAGTGTTGTCGACAGCGCTATTAAGTGGCACTTACCCGCCGATAACCTGCTCACTGATGCCCAGTTTGGGTTCCGCCAAGCCCACTCGGCTCCAGACCTCATTACAGCCTTGGTCCAAACATGGACAAAAGAGCTGAATTCCAGATGTGAGGTGAGAGTGACTGCCCTTGACATCAAGGCAGCATGTGACCAAGTGTGGCATCAAGGAGCCCTAGTAAAACTGAAGTCAATGGGAATCAAGGGGAATACGTTCCATTGGCTGGAGTCATACCTAGCACAAAGGAAGATGGTTGTGGTTGTTGGAGGCCAATCATCTCAGCCACAGGACATCGCTGCAGGAGTTCCTAAGGCAGTGTCCTAGGCCCAACCATCTTCAGCTGCTTCATCAATGACCTTCCCTCCATCATAAGGTCAGAAATGGGGATGTTCGCTGATGATTGCACAGTGTTCAGTTCCACCCGCAACTCCTCAGATAATGAAGCAGTCCATGCCTACATGCAGCAAGACCTGGACAATATTCAGGCTTGGGCTGATAAGTGACAAGTAACATTTGCACCACAGAAGTACCAGGCAATGACTATCTCCAATAAGAGAGAGTCTAGCCACCTCCCCTTGACATTCAAAAGGATTACCATTGCCGAATCCCCTACCATCAACATCCTGGGGGGTCACCATGGACCAGAAACTAAACTGGACCAGCCACATAAATACTGTGGCTACAAGAGCAGGTCAGAGGCTGGGTATTCTGTGGCGAGTGACTCACCTCCTGACTCCCCAACGCCTTTCCACCATCTACAAGGCACAAGTCAGGAGTGTGATAGAATACTCTCCACTTGCCTGGATGAGTGCAGCTCCCAACACTCAAGAAGCTCGACACCATCCAGGACAAAGCAGCCCACTTGATTGGCACCCCATCCACTACCTTAAACATTCACTCCCTCCACCACTGGCGCACCGTGGCTGTAGTGTGTACCATCTACAGATGCACTGCAGCAACTCGCAAAAGCTTCTTTGACAGCACCTCGCAAACCCACAACCTCTACCACCTAGAAGGACAAGGGCAGCAGGCGCATGTGAACACCATCACCTCCAAGTTCCCCTCCAAGTCACACACCATCCTGACTTGGAAATAAAGCCCTTCATCGTTGCTGGGTCAAAACCCTAGAACTCCTTCCCTAACAGCATGTGGGAGTACCTTTACCTCACGGACTGCAGCGGTTCAAGAAGGCGACTCACCTCTACCTTCTCAATGGCAATTAGGGATGGGCAATAAATGCTGGCCTTGCCAGCGATGCCCACATCACAGGAATGAAGAAAAAGAAAAAAGGTCCGTGTTCCAACCGACCGATTTTCTGATATTCCGACCCAAGAAAATCTGCACTTTAAACTTACCTCTACAGTTGGACCCATTAGTATAGGACAACATTGTTTTAAATTCTCCAACAATTATATGTAGTGCTTCTACGTAAACACTGGAAGCATCAGAAATAAACTGCAACTATAATCTTCTAATGAAACCCTGAACTGATAGGCCTCAGAAAAAACGTGTTTTAAAACTTTTAGAAAAGCTAAAATGAATGAAGGAAGGGGGGTTGTAGAAAATAGTATTATGACAAGATATTTTTTTTCTTATCTGGGGAGTCAATGGTCAGATAGGGAAGAAATGGAAACATATCAGGGTGATTTGGGTTTGATTATAAATGATGACAAAAGCATAGCAGAAACGTTGAGCAGATACTTTGTATCTGCTTTTAACTGTGCGAATCTTGCCCAGCCAACAGGACTAAGATCGAGATAGATTGCTTGCAAATCACAAGGGAAGTGGTGTTAGCTAGAGAGAAAAGTGCCTAGGGTGCTTAATAAAATGACAGAGAGTGTATCTGATGCCCTGGTAGATATTTGCAATAGCTCTCTAAGATCTAGGGTTATGCCAGAGTGGAGGAAAACAGATGTAGTTAGTTTATCCAAAAGGGATTAATGTAAAATCCTGGGAACCATAGAACAGCGAATCTCTGTAGTGGGGAAGTTAATGGAAATTATCATAAGATACGATAAATGAGAATTTTGAACATAAAAGGGATACCAAACACAGTTTCAGAAAGCTGGGTTATGTCTGGCAATTTGATCCAGTTTTTGAAGAGCTGATTAGAAAGATGGATCAAACAGATCCAATAGCCATCATCTACTTAGATTTCTAAAAGGCATTTCATAAAGTAAACCACGAGGAATTGTGCCAGATAATTAGGTCTCATACAACAGACGGGGATGGGGGTTGGGGAAATGGAAAGATGGATAAAAAATTTGGATAAGGGACTGCAAACGAAGGGTATAAAGGATATAAGGGACTGCAAACAAACACCTCCGTAACATTGTCTGTCTCCACATCTGCCTCAACACATCTGCTGCTGAAACCCTCATCCATGCCTTAGATACCTCTGGACTTGACTATTCCAGCACTCTCTTGGCCGGCCTCCCAACTTCCACCCTATATAAACTTGAACTCATCGAAAACTCTGCTGCCCGTGACCTAACTCGTACCAACTCCCATTCACCCATGACCTCTGTGCTGGCTCACCTACATTGGCTCCCGGTCTGGCAACGCCTTTTCAATGCTTAATTTGTACTGAGTAGCAGTTCTCAGTAACACTGTATTTATTTGATTGCTAGTCGATGCTGAGCTAACTGGTCTTAGCTAGACAAAGAGGTAGGGCTGCTACAATTCTATTCACTGCCCCTGAGTTAGGGAGAAAAAATCAGCCAAGGTTCCCTTTCCTGAATGCTCTCCAGCAAACCTGATGGAAGTGCGTGCTAGTGGGCATTGCGTGGAGACATAATGAGCGTTTGGTTATGATGCCCTCACAGGTAGATGACATGCCAACACTAACCATCAAATGCCACTTGGCAGCCATGGAATTGTACACAGGCAATGAGCCAACACCCAAAATTTGATAAAGAGGAAACAAAACAAAATGATCTGCATTTACTTGAGTTGACATTCACATATATATTTTATGAAACCATTGTACATTTTGATTACATAGTGCTTGAAGAGGGAGGAAACATTAAGGTTTCTTGTCATGGTAACGCTTATGCTGGGAGCAATGAAAGCATCTTCCTCGAGCCACTTGTTCATGTCCTCATTACTCATATTTTTTTCATACAATTTATGCATCCTAGATTCGCCACAAGAACTCTTGATAAAATATGTATAGCAATGTAACTTTAGTTAACCCACTTCTGTACCACCGATTTTATAACTCTTCAGGTTTAATCCTTAAATGAAGTTGATTTTAAGCTGGGTGTGTTTTCAGACCCTAACAGCTGTAAAATGTTTTCTATATGACATTGCAGCTGTGTTTAGGTTAATAGCTTGCTTTTAGATAAAGCCAGAAAATCAGTAGCAGTTTTATGGCTGTTGTTCTGGATTTCCACAGATCCTAGATGCTTTTGTATCAAGATACCATAAATGCATTTTTCCACAAATCCACATCCACCTAAATAGGAAAATTCCAAAAAATGTCATAATTCAATTATCGCAAAATTACTGGGAGTTCATGCGTGGTTTCTTTATTCTGTCTAACTCTTCCGTATTTGAGATGGATGAAAGCGTTCGAGGATGGCTTAAGGGTGACAGTGGCTGGCGGCCTCCAAACCTGATTTATGACTCCCCGATTTAATCCTGGAAAACAGAGAGCAGGTCTAACAAATCGCACAGATCTACACGTAGCAGTATTAAATGTTTTGTATGTTGAAAATGTTTTTCCAATGTCTCCATAGGTCAGTCAGTGCCTTTCAGTATTCCTAAGAAGATTTGATAAACATTTGTGGGATGCTGTGTGCTGCTTAACAATACCTGTACACTCAGGCATTACGGTGGATCTGGAAACAGAAACTGCTGCAACTCTCTTGTTTTATTTTTGTAAGACAGCACCACTTTACTACAGAACTGAAGGGGGCGATTTTGCCAGCCCTGGGGAGGTGGGTATGGAGGTGGGACTGCTGGGAAAATGGCAGAATCTGGGGGCGGGTACCCATCCCGCCCCCAACCCGCCTCCGTGCCATCTTCCCAGGAGGCGGGTACCCGACCCGCGCTGGGAGCCACCTCCTCGAGGCGGGAAGGGGATTAGTGCCAATTAACAGGCAGTTTTTTCGATAATCCCTATTTTGAACCCTAAAGTGTGGGCTTCCCGACAGCTCCGAACCTCGCCAGGGTCAGCGAGGCGAGCCGTGGGTCTGTGGGGGTCGGAGGGGCTGAGATGTCTGGTGTGCAGGTGAGTGATGAGTGCACGTGTGCAGAGGTAAGTGTGCGAGGTGAGTCTTAAGTGTTTTAAAAGCTTTACTTACCTTTGCTTCTTCCTCCAGGCTTCAACCCTTCAGGTCTCGGGAGTCCCTCATCTCACCGGCAGAGAAAGCAGAATGGCCGCTGCATTCTCAAATGCATCAGCCTTCTGCTTTCTGCTCAGGATAGATCTCTAAGTGAGCCTGTGTCCCAGGTCTCAACTTAGAAGACAGATTGTCGGTGCTTGACAGCGTCACAGAGCTCTCAAACGATGACAATTCATCTGTCAAAAGCTCTTGACATATGAAACGTCACTCGCTGACGTCACCGGCTTTCCCTTAATTGGCCTGCTAAGCCCGCTGGGCGGGCTTAACAAGGTTAATCAAGGGAAAATAGCGTGGGTTGGCCGGACGTCGATGGAGGTGGGACTAAAACCTGACAAGCAACAATCCCGCCTCCATCACATCCCCATTGGTAAAATCACCCCCCAAGAGTTAAATGGGGAAAATTCGGTACCTTAGCACCTCCCATTAGTGCCAGCAGATGGCGCTAATGGGGCGCTAGAGCATTATTGCCAGGGCGAGGTGAATCTAGCACTGCATGCCAAATCCCGCTCCCCCGTAATGCCACTGCTAACAGTTATTGCTGGGAGCCTCAATGCCAGGTGGATCGAGACATCAGTGAGTGTGCAACGCTCACTGAGTGCCCAATTTGCGAAATTGATTGTCGCCACCTACCTGAGCGCCTGGAGTAAACAGTGACAGGGAGAGCTGGTGTGCAGCACCAGGAAGCTGGCTCCAGGGACATTATTTAAAGGGATCATCAGTAATGACTCGCAGCTGTTATGGTTAGTAGAGTTTCAGTGGTTTCTTTTCAGTTTCACATAGTCCAACAGTTTAATTCAGTAATTTCAAGGTTATTTTGTATGAGGAGTGTGTCGTAGCAACTAAAAAGTAGCTACATTTATTCTTAAAAGAATCAAACTGCTACACTTGGTTACATTAATGGGGGCTGTACTGGCAGTTGACCTGGCCCTCCAGGATCTACGGCAGGAGGGAGCAGAGGCAGCGAGAAAGACTGGAACATGTGCCCAGAGGGAGGAGGAGGGCCATCAGGGCTCTCAACAGGAGGCCTTACCCTCCGAGGGTATTCTGACAGCACTTCTACCTCCAATTAAGTGAGGAGCAGTGTATTAGAAGGCTCCACTTCACCAGGGCAGTGGTCACAGAACTCTGCCACCTCCTGCAACCAGACCTGCAGCCTCAGATCAGGGCGACCACGGCTCTCTCAGTGGCAGTCAAGGTCACCGTCGCCCTCAATTTCTTCGCTAGTGGATCCTTCCAATCTGCAACAGGAGACATAGCTAACATCTCTCAGTTCGCCATCCATCGCTGTATCCGGGATGTCACAGAGGCTCTCTACAGTAGGAGAAGGGACTACATTTCCTTTCCCATCACCAGAGAGAAGCAGGACGAGCGTGCATGTGGCTTTGCCAGGATAGCGGGATTCCTCATGGTGCAGGGCGCCATTGACTGTACCCACGTGGCTTTGTGGGCATCGCATAACAATCCTGAGATCTTCCGTAGCCACAAAGACTACCACTCACTTAATGTGCAGTTGGTGTGCGACCACAGGCAACGAATCCTAAATGTGAATGCCTGCTATCCTGGCAGCAGCCACGATGCCTTCATCCTGTGCCAGACCAGTGTGCCAGCACTCTTCCAACCACCACGTCAAGCTCGAGGCTGGTTGCTCGGAGACAAGGGTTATCCACTCTCCACCTGGCTCATGACTCCCCTCCGCAACCCCAACACCCATGCCCAACACTCATATAATGAGAGCCATGCCACCACCAGGAACATCATCGAGCAGACCATCGGCCTGCTGAAGCAACGGTTCCACTGCCTCGACTGCTCGGGAGGAGCCCTCCAGTACTCGGCTGAGCGGGTGTCCAATTTCGTGGTGGTCTGCTGCATGCTCCATAACTTGGCCATCATGAGGGCCAGATCTTGCCACCAGGGATTGTGGGACCACCTCAGGAGGTGGAAGAGGGAGCGGAGGAGGAGGACGAAGAGGAAGAGGAAGATGAGGAGGACGATGAGGAGGACGAGGAAGAGGAGGAACAGGAGCGAGAGAGGAGGCAGCCACTCAATCGGCCTTCTGGAAGGGTGGTCTGTAATCTCCTCATTAGACTGCGGTTCGAATGAATTAAACCCCAGATCCGCATTGCTCACCACATCCCTGTCACATGCCATATCACAGGCTGAAATGAGACACAGCACAAAAGAATCCAAACTGAATTAATAAATTTATCAAAAATCAGAGAACACATATTTACAACAAAAATATTAACTATTCAACCTTGTGCAATCCCTTAGTGCCCCTCGTTACAGTGCCTACTCTAGTGCTCCTATGAAGTGTTGACCCAGTGGCTGCAGCAGGGCTAGTGGAAGGCTGCTGAGTGTCCGTGCGGGAGTCTTCAGATGGTCTTGCAGGACGCCCTCAACCAGCTCTGGGTCTGGATGGCCCGGCAGTAGATTGCACCACCTCAGCATGGGCGGCAGCAGTCTGGGCTGGCTGGATGACAGGCAGCGACAAGGGCAATGGCGGAGTGTCAGTGGTGGGAGCAGGAATGCTGTCATCCTGAGAGAGGACAGCAGGTTCCTGCTCTACTGACCCACTGCCACTGCCCCTGGGGCAACACCTCAGCATCCCTAGCAATCTGTTGCAGCACAAATTGCTGGCCTGCTGCGACACCATGAAAGCCCTGGTTGACGGTGGTAGACCCAGCCACGATGGCAGCAGTCACAGCTTGCGTGGCATCAAACTGAGACTGCATGAGAACAGTCTGAAATTGGATGCCACCAAGCATAGACTGCATTACAGCACTAAGACATTGCATCGCTTCCGCCTGTGCTGCTATGGAAGCTGCCAGATCGTCCATCACACGTGGCCTCAGGTCTGGGTCGCCACGTTCTCTCTGGGAGTCTACCATTCTTTCCAGACTGGAAATGATGGGCTCCATGGTGTGCGCAATGTTGCTTTCTGCAATGTTGGAGGCGGACTCCTCCACGCTCCTTACCATTGCCGACAGGCTCTCGGGCACCCTTGCCATTGCACCTATCATCTCCATGTGCATGCCCATCACCCTTCTTCTAAAGGCCTCCCCATCGAGGTCCTCATCTGAGTCCTGTGCAGCAGGACTCACTCGCGAACTTGTCCTCCGGGGAGCTGGCCCCCGAGCTACCCTTTCCCCCTGGCCTTGCTGCAGCCCACTCGTCCCCGGTTCCTCAACCTGTGCAGATCCTGCTACTATACTAGCCTCTACAGAACGCGTAGTCCAAGTATCTGAGCTGGTACCTGCGGGTGAGACATGCAGTGACGCAATGTGTTATTCCTCCTCCTCTTCTCCTGCCTTACTCTCTACGGTGTCCTCAGGGACAGGCTGCTCAGGTGCTTGCTCATTATCTGAAAGCATAAAGGCACAAGAGTCAGGTTAAGGTGAGGGGAGGGCAGCAGGAAGGGAGAAATGCATGCATACAGCATGATTAGCTGGAAATTGCGACATGCTTGTGGGGTGAGGGGGAATTGGAATGTGAGAAGAAGGAGTAGGGATGAACATACCATTGTCCCAAGGGGGTCAACGTCGCCGGTGATGTGCCTGCCATAGTTGAATAGCTGTCATTGTGTGCAAGGTGTGAGATGTGGGTGTGAGTGTTGGTAGGTAGAGATTGTTGGTGGGTGAGTGCTGGGGTGTGGTGCTTTGGGCAGTGTGTGCAGACTATGGTTCAGGTGTTGGTATGTAGCATTTGTTGAAGCATTCACTCACCCTGACCAGCTGAGTGAGGTCGTTAAATTTCCTGCTGCACTGTGTGTGGGTTCTGGGGAGCACAGTGCTGCCCAAGACATGCTGCGCTACCTCCCTCCACATGGCGCAGAAGACTTGCGGCGAGGGCCTCCTGCCACTTGCCGGGTAGAGCACCGCCGTTCATCTCTCCATAGCAAACACCAACCCCTCCGATGCTTGATCGCTGAATCTGCGGGCTCTCTCCCTGGGGCATGGATCGGCCATGAGTACAGCTGCTTCAGTCCTCCGACTCCTTCTCCTTGTCCTGCTTCTGCTTGCTGAGGCAGGTGCACAGCCAGCAATACTGAGAATGAGGTCCTCAGCATCAATGAACCTCCCCTTTAAGTACTGAAAAAAGCCTTTGGCAATCATGACTTGCAATTAGACTGCACCCAATATTGGTCCACCCTTTGAGTGTAATGCCAATTAGCTTGGGCTTTAAGACTTAAATTTGGACTTCAATCAATTTTTTGAGCAGTCAGCACGAATTTTGGGTGCAGTCTAAAACATTAGCGCCTGGCGCTAATTCTCCAACTTTTCTACTGATACCGCCCATTCCTGGGCTATAATGAATTTCTAGCCCTTTAAAAAGAAACAGAAGATGAAGCCTGCTGCAACTAAGGCAATGAAGAAATATTGAAAAGTTATACATTTTTCTCCACCAATTGGAAAAAAAATAGAAGAATTCTTTCTGATGCCAAATGGACATGCACAGGGCACATCAGCACTATTTTAATCCAAATTGAATTGAAATGGCAAATCACATGTGTCATTAAAGTTGAAATATTGGGGCTGATTTTTTTGCCTTCACTGCCGGTGGAATCGGGGCGGCAGCATGGCGAATATCCCAGCATAGCACTTACTGCTCCTTCCTGCTGCCGCGCCGGCCCTTGCCATTTCGGGGCCTCGATATGGGTGGCCCTGCAGAAGTAGGCGGGCTCCTCATTAGCCCAATGCAAATCAGAAACCAATGATCTCAATAGGCCTCTCATGCAATCTTGAAGTATCAATGGGTGGAGTCTGTGCCACGCTTGTTCCAGTCATCAGTACTTGGCATTGAGCAGCTTAGCCAGTCGTCCTTAAAGGGACCGCTGGAGTCAGGTCCAACAATTTCACAGTCACAGGTGAGTTTTTAAAATGAGTTATGTGTGGCCTTGAGGAGCAATAATTGACCCCCCCGGCCCCAGGCTGCCCTACCTTCTGTGGCCCTTTCTTCAGATCCCTCCGTTTACTTACTTCAACCGACTCGGCAGCACAAAGGAGTTGCCACATTTATCAATCCCTCCAATTGGTGAGTTGCCCATCAGTGCTTATTCAGCGCTAGCAGCTCACGAAATTTATTTTAAATGAGGCCCCACCATGAAAACGGTTCGGGCCTTTGACCACTTCAATTGGGTGGGTAATGGGCTCACCCTGCTCACCTCTGGCTCGATAGCAGTGGTCACACACACAATCTACCCCACTGAATATAACCAGTCAATCTCTGTGGCATTGCACACAGTGGGGGTCATTTTGCCTTTGTGTGATAGTGTAAAATGGGTGATAGTGAACCGGCTGCCCTTTTGACATCTTTCTCAATTTTTATTTCCATTGAAGTTACCCGTTTTACACTATCACACAAAGTCAAAATTACCCCCAGTAAGTTGGAGAATACGATCTCTTTCTGATGTGTCTGATGTCTTTATGTTGCTGTTTCTTTATGTCTCTCCTCTGCTCTTCTCTTCATCCTCTCTGCTGCTTCGCTCCCCTTAACTCTTTTTGCTTCTCTCTCTAGCTTAATCTGCTTCTTCCTCTGTCTTTTTCTTTTCTTCTTACTCTTTGTGGGAAATGGTGACTGGTATTTTATGGTGTCATGGAGAAAGGAGCCACCAACAGCTGTAGCTGCTTTTGAGATGGGAGTTGCAGGGAAAATGTAGCCTTCAGCAGCTTCCTTCCCATCCTCTCCCCCCAATCACTCATGCTTTCCCCCCACCCCCTTACTCCCATCATATTCCCTACACCTTCCCCTTCCCTCTACCCATTACCCTTCCTACCATCTCCTCACTCCTGTCACTACTCCCACGTCCTACCTTTCGAATTACCCACTCAACCACTCTGTTCTCTCCCTTCCTCATCCTTAATCCTCCATCCACTCTCCTCCTCTCCCCTCAAGCGCCCCTCATCCTGAGCCAATTTCCTTGCTCCCCTCCCCTTTCTATCCTCTGTGCATATCTGTTTCACTCAAAGACGCACCATTTGCTTTCAAAGTTCAACTTTAACAAAAAAGAAATCAAATTAAAATAGGGAAAGAAACTACCTGTCTGCCTTTCTCTCTATTTGTTTCTTTATCCCCAATTTTAACTTGGAGCATAATTCAGGCTGGCGGGGAGACAAGGTGAGTGTCAAACCTCCAGCTGCCCATCTGAAAGGGAGGGGGGAAGTGGCATTTGGCCGGTGAGCAGATGCTCAGGTGGCAGGAGACTGCCAACCATCACCAAAGGAAGGTTCGTTGGCAAATAGGTAAGTCGCTAGTACAATTGTACAGGGCTCTGGTGAGACTGCACCTGGAGTACTGTACACAGTTTTGGTCTCCTTATCTGAGCAAGGACATATATGCCTTAGAGGCGGTGCAACAAAGGTTTACTAGGTTGATCCCTGGGATGAGAGGGTTGTCCTCTGAGGAGAGATTGAGTAGATTGGGCCTATACTCTCTGGAGTTTAGAAGAATGAGAGATGATCTCATTGAAACATATAAGATACTGAGGGTGATTGACAGGGTAGATGCTAAGAGGTTGTTTCCTCTGGCTGGAGAGTCTAGGACTAGGGGGCATAGTCTCAGGTTAAGGGGTCGGCCATTTAAGACTGAGATGAGGAGGAATTTCTTCACTCAGAGGGTTGTAAATCTTTGGAATTCTCTACCTGAAAGGGCTGTGGATGCTGAACCGTTGAGTATATTCAAGGCTGAGATAGATAGATTTTTGGACTCTAGGGAATCTAGGGAAAATCAAGGGATATGGGGATCAGGCGGGAAAGTGGAGTTGAGGTCGATGATCAGCCATGATCTTATTGAATGGCGGAGCAGGGTCGAAGGGCCGAATGGCCTACACCTGCTCCTAATTCTTATGTTCTTAAGTCCCAGGGAAGCCATTTCAGGAGGATCTTGCAGGAGGGAAGTGAAGGGTAGGGAGACCAGGGCAGTGGAGGCCTAAACTTTCCACGTGGGGTCCTCCTACTCCTTCTGGCCCCACAAGTAAAATTTTAAAAAATAACTGTTTGGGTCTCTTCTGGTTCCAGACCCTCTTCGTGCTGTGGTGAGAAAGTCACAACGGCTTCCTGGCTCCTGCGACAGTTAAAATTGCAGATTGGGCTCGATGACATCATCCCGCTGGTTTACCGCCTGCTCAGAAAAGCAGGTTAAAATTGAAGATGGCTGGATCCAAGTGGATCATTGGTGGGTAAGTCACTCTGCCGACTTTAACTGCCGGTCTGGTAGGGTTAAAATTGCCCCTTTTCACCCTGTCTCCCAGGTGTTAGAAATTAGAATCTCGGTCTCACAACTTCAAACAACCTTTTCTAACCGTCAACAAAATATAGGTGAATCATTCATTTGGCTTCGAAACTTAACTGTTTCTTTTGATTGAAGCAACATTAAATCAAGAAAGACAAACTATATATTTTTTAACATCTCTCTCCGTCTTGCTGACTCCGCTCTCTCTCACGTACTCACTCTTTTTCTCTGCCAGTTAAATAACCCTTTGAATGTTTATAGAACATAAAACAAATGCTGCAAAGGTGTGTTATCAGAACACTGCAATTGTCTCTGTCTCTGCACACACACAGCCCCTCTGTTTTAACAAAAATTCGCAATATAAATTTTAACACAGTAAAGCTTTTGAAATTTGTCCCCCTGTTTTTCAAAATTATTCGGAAAGCTGAGTAGAAGGTGGTAGAAACTGTAGAATTCGCAATTATCGCGATTTGATTAATAAGGAGAAAACACAAAGTTTCGTTCAAACAGCTTTTATTTCAGCAGAATGCTGTCAGGTTTAAATTGGACACAAGCAGCCTGTAAAATGGCCGCCGCACCGCGTGACAGAACATTCTAGACTTTTCAACAGGCAGACAAGATGGCGTTCCATTAAACATTTTTGCAGGATCGATAACGATTCAGCACAGTGAAGATAATACCCGAGACATTATGGGTTTACAGTATAAACATCGATACTGGAATCGGTCTCCCAGGTACAAAGGAAAGCCATCAAGGGCCCATCCAAAGGACATTAATATGTAAACTCCCAACGGCTCTACGATGAGAGAGCCGTTAGCAGGTAGTTATACAGGACACTTGGAAGCCCCAAACCCCTCCAGGGGGAACACCGACCGATTTAACAATGGGAGAAATATTAACAGGTACTCAAACATTCATGAGTAGCCCCGAAACCCATTAAGGACGGAGATCACCCATACAAGACATTTGGGCGCCAAACCTTAAACAAAAGAATGGACATTATTGTTGGGCGGGAAACGGAAGAATTGTGCACTATAATTGCAGGCCCCAAACCGTCCATTCGCTCTCTTGCCTCGTGTTCTTGACTCTTGCCGCTTGCTGCTGTTATCATCGTGGCTGCTCCTGTGTAAAAGACTGTTGAACTTTCTGATCCGTTCGGATCTACCTCGTGTCGCGTAAAGAAGACCTATGTTGGTAACTGGCAGCGGAACCAAAGGCCCGAGATGAGATGAGATGAGATGAGAGGAGAAGAGAAGAAGACCTTATCCATCGCCACGGTCAGTAAATCCCGACCGCGCCTGTAGGTCGATCAGCCAAGTCTTCTCGACAGGAAGTTTTCTTCTTTAACAAGACATATTGCATCGATGATAACTGGACTGTGCAAACACATCGTATCAGTGATATTGACAACGGTGCTCCACGATTATACTTTGAAGCCAACCAACAGAGGTCTTCACTACAGCGGACGGTCCAGCCGACTGACCGAGCAGCAGAAGCAGTAAACAAGTAGGACCAGGAGATCTCCTGACCAACACGTGGGCGCTGCGGTGAAAAACATCCGATCAGCTATTCGGGATTTCTCCGAGTTATTACGAGTGGTGAGCATGAGTCTCGAGATCCTACGAAGCTAGTTTAGGATAGATATTGATAGGGGAGGGTTTAAAGATTAAGGATATTTGTAATGTGTGCCCTATTTACGTTGTGCCGTTCGTTCCTCGTTTCCCTAAGAGTGATTATAACTGTTTGTAAGATTGTACTGTCATTAATCTGTGCGTATGACATGTATTTCATAATTTTAAGTATCATGCAATAAAGATTTTCCATTTCGTACCGTTCAAACCAAGTCTACATGAGTTTTATCTCCATTACTGCTCTCGCATCTAAGTCCAGTGTCTAGAACCGTAAGGGAGAGTGATTCGAACCACTCACAGGGGTGTCTAGTGTTCCCAGACTGGCTGGAGACCAGGCCTAGACCCGCACTGACATACCGGCTGCACAGAGCCGCGTGAATCTCACAGGCTACGAGACACGCAGGGTCAGGAGAGAATCCCTTACAAAACTAAAACAAGTCCCATCTTTGGAGTTAGCGAAAGAGATCGAATGTATCTTGGGAAATTAGACACATTGTACATTCTCAGACTGCGCAATCCAAATTCAACTCTCAACTATGGGCTAAGTCTTATCCCAGGTTTTTGAGAGAGGATTAGATCTTCAAGTCAAAGCTTCAATGATGACATTAAAAGACATAGTGGCCCTGAAATTCGCCTCTCCGGCTTGCCGCGGGGGTAAGGATCGCGCGCGCACTTACCTACCGCGCCTGCCGTTGTGTTTTGGGCCCACGGGAACTTCAGCTCCTGGGCCTCTCCCAACTGCCGGCGCTCAGTGCTTGCGTGTCCCAGGGGCGCAGTTAGTGCGATGCATCCCCTGGGATCACGTGGGCCATGGAGAGCCAATGGCAGCAGACCATCTTTCATTCATAGATTTGACAGGAGACCTGTCAAATCTGTGAATTGAAATCGGCCCCAAAAGAACAGCTAAACTTAAAGTACATTTTTTTTAAAAACCATCACGTTTATAAAATAACTATAGTTAAATAAATTAACCACTTTAAACAAAAATTTAAATTTTTGAAAAAATTAAAATACTTTTTAAAAGTGATAAAAATAAACTTACCTTTCTTTAAAGTATCTAAAAAAGATAAACCTGTTGAAATTTTTTTAAAATTATACTTAATTAACCACTTACCTTGTTGAAAACGGCTCCTTTTTATAAGCGTAGGTTGTTCACTACTTACCCTCCCGTAGAAACCTGAAAAAAAATCTAAGTGTGCTGCGTGCGCGCAGCCTCTACCGCGCACGCGGTTCACCTAGGAACCGCCCCCTTCACCAGACCGGATGTTCCGGTTTCCCGTGCATGTGCAGTGCATGCAGGAAACCGGCACTTCGGGAATGAATACGGGTGAGTACGGACTGTGTACTCACCCGGGAAGGGCCGAATTTTTGGCCCAGTAAAAAAATTCAATGGATAAAGTAATCGTGCTATTGTGAAATATGTAACTTTTAGAATTTTTTAAATTTTGTTTGCTTTTGGATATTAGAAATTTTAATTGCTGAGAAAGGAAATGATGGATGAAAAAGCATTTCAGAAAGTATTTTGAACTGTTTTATGGGAACCCGTTGGCCAGATTATCACCCTGTGATTGCAAATACTCTAACAGTGAAATAGCAACTATTGTGTGTCACAGAGTGTAGCACTTTTATCATTGAAAAATACACATCAAAGCACCCCCAGTAACAGGTACTACAGCTACTTGCAATGAGTTTCAAATGAAATTTACGCCCAACATAGCAAATTTAATAATTAGTAGATGAACACCTCACAGCCAGGTATCCCTTCAGAATTAAAAGTTAGTATAATTACACAGATAAACTAGTCAGTTATGAAATTGCAATGAGTAACTGGTGTAATGTTCAAGTACATTTCTTGACATATAATCATCAAAAAAGATACCGTTAATTTTTTTTGCCATGTGTTAGATAATGGCTTCACTTTCTTTGTGTTCAATCCCTTGAGAGCAACAGCTTATCAGATTAGTACTGCTTGGTGCGCAATTGTAATGAAAGCTGGAAACCTATGCAAGATCAGCCATGGGACAGCAGCCACACTAGCACTTGAGGCTGCCTATATGTTCCTTCTATTTGAGCAGTCAACCTCATCAAATGCTTGACAACTGCCAGCAAAGAAGAGGGTATCTGTGGTCATTGAGCCAATGCCAAGGTGAGCTGTTCAAGGGCTAGAGTTTCTCCATCTCACGCACAGTAATTACATCTGAACTTGAGGCTGGTTTGGCTGCAGTTGTACTGTACATTTGAAAAGCTGAAACTCTTTGGAGTACTCCAAAACATGCACTAATAACTGGTCTATTTCTGACATTTCAACAGTGACTACAATTCAAAAGTACTTCATTAGCCACAAAGCACTTTGGGACTTCCTTATGTCGTGAAAAGCGCTATATAAATGCAAGTTCTCTCTTCCTTTCTATCAAATTCTCCCTACTGTCAGTTTCTCATCTTGTTTTTAAATCCTTACATTAGTGTGATGGTGCAGAATTTTGGTTAGTCTAGTAGCAGTAGTTTTATGATGATTGGTCTTTAAAGCATTGCAGTCAATATTGAAAATTGCCTCTGGATGACTATAATTAAGAATTCTTATTTTACCTTCTATTTTATGACAAAAATTACAAAATCAATAGCCATTAAAAATGTTTTGGCATAGTCTAGAAGTGCTTCATTCCTGTCTCCACTTAATCAACCTCATAATTCATCTTTATACCACCATTAAGTAGTGACAACCAGCTTGCACATGACCTGCATAAACTCCCCATAATGACCACCTAGCATCATTTTGAATAATAAGTTTATAATTCAGACTTGAATCCATATTAGAAGACCAGCCATCAAAGGCCGTCTAAAGTCATTCCCCAAAGCTGGTCATTATACAGCAATTGTCTCGCAAGTGAATAGGTGTAAGAAGCTCATGAATATTAATAAAAAAAAGTTGTCTGTGAGAAAGGACGTCATTAATATTAACTTATTGGTGTATCCGATACTATATTGTATGAATTTCAATAAGTTGGGATTGTCTCCGAGACTGAGTTTCATAAATATCTAAATGCGAATGAATCTGAGAATTAACTCAATTAACATGTGAATGGGTGTGGCTTTCAGAATACACACAGAAATATGAGCAGGTCCATGAATACAATCAGTGAATATAATAAAGGAGAGCATCAACTAATAAATTCAGCAACATCAGCCTCTGTCTGTGAAACAAAGTTCATGAATATTTATGAGAAGGCCACAGAGAAAACTAGCGTCATGAATATGGATCAATGAAGGTCGACACAAAAACAAAATCAGGAATGTATAAACAAAAGCAGAGTTGTTTCAAAAATGAGTTTCATGGACATTAGCGAATAGGGGATAGTAAGATCACATATAAGAAAACGTAATTTAATTTCTCAAAACATGACTGAACTGAGAATAAAAATCTATTAAGCAAAATGAAACAATTGTGAATACAAATCTGATTTTGTTGACTTTTTGGGTTTTTTCCTCCCTCCCCTCCAGTATTCTGTGCTCCTCCTCTGAAAGCAATGACTCATGCTGAGGTATGGGTTCACCAGCATGACTGCCGACCAGTGCTTCAATCAAGTGGTCATTCTTTATGTGTGAGCCCAGTTAATTTTAACTCCAGGCGGATTCCCCGCTAAGGACTGAGTTAAGATTACAGTCGGGTCTCATTGATGTCATCGGGCTGCAACATGTACATGTAAAGAAGGACCTTGTTAGCTCCGGGTGTGTGTCCTTGCTGCCTGCTCAGGAGAGCAGGTTAAAATTGCGATCTTGGCGGCATTCGGACAGGTAAGAGCCAGGGCGATTTTAACTGCCCACCCACCAGGTTTCTGCTGAGCGGGTAGGGTTAAAATCGGCCCCTCATGCCAGTAGGCTATTTGACTGTGGAAGTTAGCATTGTCTAACCTTACCCCTTCCTAATCCATCATCTACTTAGGTTCCACTTCCCAACCACATTCAGGAGCAGGAGACTGGACGGACCCTGACGTAATCCAGGGTGTCCAGGTCAACTGGCGAGTTCCCACCCGTGTCTTGGTTGAGATCAGGTAGCTCAACATAGATCAGGATACAAACCTGCAAACGTCCTGACATGTGTGCCTCAGTTCCACACTGGGCAGTGCGCCTATACCAACTAAGACACCAGGGGAGCTGTGAACTAGTGCTTTTCCACAGAGTGATTAGTGACACTGTGAGGGAACTTCCGGTTTTCGGGTGACCCGGTGGGATCTTACAGTTGTACATTAGTGAACACAACGTTGGCAACAAACACGGCTGCTTTGTAAAGAAAAGCTTTAGGTGGTGTCTATCACAGCACACTTATAATTTATACACATATTTATAATATATACGTCTGCGCTCACTCGGAGGTCGAACTCCAAACCATCGTCAACACCTTCACCGAAGTGTACGAGAGCAAGGGCCTTACACTAAACATCCGTAAGACAAAGGTCCTCTACCAACCTGCCCCCGCCACACAGTACTGCCCCCCCGATTATTAAAATCCACGACAAGGCCTTGGACAACGTGGATCACTTTCCATACCTCGGGAGCCTACTGTCAACAAGGGCAGTCGTCGATGACGAAGTCCAACACCGCCTTCAGTGTGCCAGTGCAGCCTTCAGTCACCTGAGGAAGAGAGTATTTGAAGACCAGGACCTCAAACCCGGCACCAAGCTCATGGTCTACAGAGCAGTAGTGATACCCGCCCTCCTGTATACCTCAGAGACATGGACCATATACAGCAGGCACCTCAAAGTACTGGAGAGGTACCACCAACGCTGCCTCCGCAAGATCCTGCAAATCCATTGGCAGGATAGGCGCACCAACGTCAGTGTTCTCGCTCAGGCCAACACCCTCAGCATCGAAGCTTTGACCACGCTCGATCAGCTCCGATGGACGGGTCACATCGTCCACATGCCCGATATGAGACTCCCAAAACAAGTGCTCTACTCGGAGCTCCGACACGGCAAGAGAGCCCCAGGTGGGCAGAGGAAACGCTTCAAGGACACCCTCCAAGCCTCCTTGATAAAATGCAACATCCCCACCGACACCTGGGATTCCCTGGCCCAAGACCGCACAAAGTGGAGGAGAAGCATCCGGGAAGGCGCCGAACACCTCGAGTCTCTTCGCCGGGAGCAAGCGCAAGCAGCACAAGGAAGGGCATGCCAACCAAAGCACCCCACCCACCCGCCCCTTCAACCACCGTCTGCCCCACCTGTGACAGAGACTGTAGGCCCCACATTGGACTCATCGGTCACCTGAGAACTCATTTTTAATGTGGAAGCAAGTCATCCTCGGTTCCGAGGGACTACTTAAGAAGAAGAACACTTATAATTACCAGAAGTGCTGTCTCAACTGGGCAAATGTGAATAAATATGAGTTTACCCCAATCCAAATGGATTTAGAAACATGTTGGAAATTACCCTTTTAAGTGATCATGGTAACTTCAAAGACAAATTTCAGAATGAAGGAGAAGCTTTGATTCCAAGAAAGAATTTCATGAATAAAACCAGCTTAGATCAAAGATAAATTTCATGAAGTACACAAGTGGGGAGGCACGTAAATGAATGTGACGGATCTAAATATGAATCATTAGTATGCAAAAAGCAGCCTGCAAAATATTTTTTTTACAAATGGAGCAGGTTCCACATTTTCCAAAATGTGTTTATGGAATTTTAATGAATGATGATAACTGATAATAGGCTTTCAGATCACACGGTTGATGAATACGGGTATGTGAGAACAGATTTTCTGAATGCATCTGTGAGTGATCCTGAGAATTCATTTTATGAATATAAGTGAAAGATTAATTCCATGAATACATGAATAAGTCTAATAATGTATTTCATAACTATATGTAATTAAGGGGAGTGGGTCTAAGTGAAGTAAATTGCCTATTCATGTAGTTTCAAAATTGCACAGAAAATTGGATCGTGTCTAGTTTAAAGGTGGCTGGGAGCTGCTCTCCTGCATCTGGCTGGAACCTCGGGAAATTGGAAAAGAAATGGTATCGGAAGGGGGACAAAAATAAGGACAACAGTTTTTATTATTAGATATACAATTCTTCCATTTCTGAGCTTTAGGCTTGAATCACTGATGAACAGAATAAACCTGCTATCTCTGACAGCTGTTAAAAGTACTAAGTGAAGTAAGCTTGAGTCTCACTATAATTCCCAATGGATGTGATGTTACAGCATGATATTGCCCTGAAATTCGGCTATGATTGTCTTTAATTTAGTAAGCTCACTGAAAAGGGTGATTTTAACCCTACTCACTCAACAGAAACCTGGCAGGTGGGCAGTTGAAATCGCCCTGGCTCTTACCTGTCTGAAAGCTGCCATGATCGCAACATCTGAAATTTTAAACTGCTCTCCTGAGCAGGCAGCAAGGACACGTGCCCAGAGTCAACAGGGTCCTTCTTTACATATGCATGTTGCAGCCAAATGACATCATTGAGAACCGATTGTAATATTAACTCAGGCCTGAGCAGGGAATCCAACTAGCGAAAAATATAAAAATGGATTGTAAAAGCTTCTATAGGTGTGTGAAAAGGAAAAGACTGGCAAAGGTAAATGTAGGTCCTTTACAGTCAGAGACGGGAGAATTTATAAATGGGGAATGAGGAAATAGCTGAGAAATTAAATAAATACTTTGGGCTGGATTTTCATTGACCCGTGGAGGTGGGTTTGGAGGAGTGTGGTGGGTTAAAATTGCAAAAACTGGTGGGCGGGCACAAGCCCACCTCCATCCCGCCTCCACGCAATTTTCATTAAATCATGTCTGCTGGTCCCGACTCCGTCCCGCCTCTAAGAGGCGGGATAGGCTGTTAAGGCCCTTAACAAGCACTAAATTGCCTCTATAATGCCATTTTGAAAGGCCTTTGTGATTTTAACCCTTTTTCTACGTGAAGCACTCCTGTTCTGAACCACGAATGTGAAACCTGGCGGGAGCACATTTGGATAGCTGACTAGCAGGCATGCAGGCTGGCTAGCTGGATGACATATCTGGGAGTGGTGGTGGATGGGAGACATATCTGGGAATGGTGGTGCAAAAATATCTGGGAGCTGACTTAGGGCTGCTGCTGCTCATTTTGCATCCAGGTCCTCTCACAGCAAAGGCCAGGCAGTCTTTGCAGACCTTCAATGCAGCAGCAATGATGACATAATCAGAGGCGAATTTCAGACTGAAAACACTAATTGGTTCATGGGTTCCCACATGCTGGAACTCAATTGCCCAATTAGGTGAAAATCGCATCAATCTCCCACATCCAATTGCAGTCGGGTGGATAACATGAAAAGTGGATAACACGACCCCAACCCGCCCCAGTATCAAAATCCAGCCCTTTGTTTCTGTCTTCACGGAGGAAGACACAAAAAACCTCCCAGAAATACGAGAAAACCAAGGGTGTGGCGAGAATGAGGAAATTAAATAAATTATTATTAGTAAAAAAACAGTACTAGCAAAATTAATGGGACTAAAAATTGATAAATCTCAAGGACCGGATGACCTACATCCTAGGGTTTTGAAAGAGGTGGCCATTGGGATAGTGGACGCATTGGTTGTCATCTCCCAAAATTCTATAGATTCTGAAACGATTCCTGCAGATTGGAGGATAGCAAATGTAACCCCGCTATTTAAGAAAGGAGGGAAAGAGAAAACGGGAACTACAGACCTGTTAGCCTCACATCAGTAGTTGGGAAAATGCTGGAATCTATTATAAAGGATGTAATAACTGGGCACTTAGAAACTAATAGTAAGATTGGGCAGAGTCAACATGGATTTATGAAAGGGAAGTCCTGTTTGACAAACCTATTGGAGTTCTTTGAGGATGTGACTAGTGGAGTAGACAAAGGGGAACCGGTAGATGTGGTGTATTTGGATTTTCAGAAGGCCTTCGATAAGGTCCCGCACAAGAGGTTGGTGAACAAAATTAGGACACATGGAATTGGGGGTAATATACTAGCATGGATTGAGAATTGGTTAACAGACAGAAAACAAAGAGTAGGGATAAACGGGTCTTTTTCAGGATGGCAGGCTGTGACTAGTGGGGTACCGCAAGGATCGGTGCTTGGGCCCCAGCTATTCACAATCTATATCAATGATTTGGATGAGGGGACTAAATGTAACATTTCCAAATTTGCTGATGACACAAAGCTAGGTGGCAGTGTCAGTTGCGAAGAGGATGTGAAGAGGCTTCAAGGGGATCTCGACAGGCTCAGTGAGTGGGCGAGAACATGGCAGGTGGAATATCATGTGGATAAATGTGAAGTTATCCACTTTGGTAGAAAAAACAGAAAGGCAGAGTATTTCCTAAATGGTGAAAGATTGGGGAATGCAGATGCTCAAAGGAACCTGGGTGTGCTTGTACATGAGTCACTGAAAGTGAATGTGCAGGTGCAGCAAGCCATTAGGAAGGCAAATGGTATGCTGGCCTTCATTACAAGAGGATTTGAGTACAGGAGTAAAGAAGTCTTACTCCAATTATATAGGGCCTTGGTGCGACGACACCCGGAGTACTGTGTACAATTTTGGTCTCCTTACCTAAGGAAGGATATACTTGCCATAGAGGGAGTGCAACGAAGGTTCACGAGATTGATTCCTGGGATGGCGGGACTGTCGTATGAGAAGAGATTGAGTAAACTAGGTCTGTATTCTCTTGAATTCAGAAGAATGAGAGGGGATCTCATTGAAGCATACAAAATTATTACAGGGCTTGATAGGGTGGACGCTGGGAGAATGTTTCCCTTGGCTGGGGAGTCTAGAATCAGGGGCCACAGCCTCAGGATAAAGGGTAGGCCATTCAGGACTGAGATGAGAAGAAATTTCTTCATACAGAGGGTGGTGAATCTTTGGAATTCTCTACCCCAGAGGGTTGTGGAGACTCAGTCATTGAGTATATTCAAAACAGAAGTCGATAGATTTCTGACTAGTAAGGGCATCAAGGGATATGGCGATAAGGCCGGTGAATGGAATTGAGGCAGAAGATCAGCCATGATCTCATTGAATGGCGGAGCAGGCCCAAAGGGCTGAATGGCCTACTCCTGCTCCTATTGCTTATGTTTTATGAGTTAAAATCGGGGCTGTATGGCAAACAAAAATTAAACACTGATGTGTTACAAGGTATTGAAAAATTTAAGGTCAGAACATTATACTGGGGCAATTGTTTTTCCTCGTCTCATCAACTTTTTCACTGAAAACTGGCTGAGCCCTCAGGGGAGCTGATTGAGCAGTTTATGCCTGATAACGGAATTCCTGACACTGTTTAATAGACAGGGAGTGGAGGGGGGAAGCAGGTTTTGTTTCATAGCACTACAATTCCTCACCTTGATAAATACAAATAAAAACTGCAATCAGTGCCCACCTATAGGTCTCTTCCAATAAGTAGTTGCAAGTACTGCACTCAAGAGGCTGATGTGGCTGAGAAACATGAACACGTATTGTTACTTTAACGTGCGATGGTCATGGCTAAATAATGTATTGATTAATATTTAATAAAAGGAATAATAAATGAGTGGATGCCCTGTCTTGCTAATGTGAGAACAAGCTGAAAATGACAGGCCACACATTGCCATTTGATTAGCTTGCCCCCAATTTAAGTGGACGTGAAAAGGCATTTAATATTGTTCAGTTACATCTTAAAGAGTTTTTCCTCTTCTTCTCCCCCACCCCCTTTTTATTTATGTGCTAATGAAGTATTAGAGAGTGTGTATGCACCTGATCCATCTTGAGTTACCTAATCTCAGCCAGGACAGAGGTGGTGGTTCCATAAATTTTGATGATCTCATGATGGCACCATGTAATCCTCACCTTATCCTAACCTAATAATGAATAAGCAGCACACAGGCAGGAAAGCTACCTATGCAAGATAACAAATAGCAAAACAGCCATCATTAAATATGTGACAAGCAGGGCAAGGGCAGCACTGTGGTCTCCAGGACTCATGCACAGTGCTGCAAGGAATTTAATGATCTCACTCAGGTGGTCAGGGTGAGTGAATGCTTCAACAAATGTTACATACCACCATCTGAACCATAGTCTGCACACACTGCTCAAAGCACCACACCCCCAGCACTCACCCACCAACAATCTCTACCTACCAACATTCACGCCCACATCTCACACCCAGCACACAATCACAGCTATTCCACTATGGCAGGCACATCGCTCAGACACATTGCTCCACACTCACTCACACCCTTTCCTTTCTCTTGCAGGCCAAGGTAGCTCACAACAGGAGGGAGCCGGAGCGCACAGGCTTGGGGACAAGCTGACACCCAACCACTGTTTGAGCTGGAGACCTGAGTGCTGCAGATTATTGGGCACCAGGTGGTGGGCGCCATGGCCACCGGCGACGTTGACCCGCTTGGGGATAACAATGGTAAGTTCATCCCTATACCTTCTTCTCACATCCCACTTCCCCCTCACCCCACAAGCCTGTCGCACTTTCCAGCTAATCATGCTGTATGCATGCATTTCTCCCTTCCTGCCCCCTCCCCTCACCTTAAACAGACTCTTGCACCTTTATGCTTTCAGATGATCAGCAACCACCTGAGCAGCCTGTCCCTGAGGGCACCGTAGAGAGTAAGGTGGGAGAAAAGGAGGAGGAAGAAGATACCGCGTCACTGCATGTCTCATCCGCAGGCACCAGCTCAGATACTGGGACTACGCATTCTTTAGAGGCTAGTATAGTAGCAGGATCTGCATGGGGTAATGCACTGGGGATGAGCGGGCTGCAGCAAGGCCAGGGGGAAAGGGTAGCTCGGGAGCCAGCTCCCCGGAGGGCGAGTTCGCGCGTGAGTTCTGCTGCACAGGACTCAGATGAGGACCTCGATGGGAAGGCCTTTAGAAGAAGGGTGATGGGCATGCACACGGAGATGATAGGTGCAATGGCAAGACTGCCCGAGAGCCTCTCGGCAATGGTAAGGAGCGTGGAGGAGTCCGCCTCCAACATTGCGCAGAGCTCTGTGCACACCATGGAGCCCATCATTTCCAGTCTGCAAAGGATGGTTGACTCCCAGAGAGACCGTGGCGACCCAGACCTGATGCCATGTGTGATGGGCGATCTGGCAGCTTCTATTGCAGCACAGGCGGAAGCAACACAATGTCTTAGTGCTGTAATGCAGTCTATGCTTGGTGGCATTCAATCTCAGGCTGCTCTCATGCAGTGTCAGCTTGATGCAATGCAAGCTCTGACTGCTGCCATCGTGGCTGGGTCTACCACTGTCGACCAGGGCTTTTACGGTGTCGCAGCAGGCTAGCAATCTGCTGCAACAGATTGCTAGGGATGCTGAGACGCTGCCCCGGGGGAGTGGCAGTGGGTCAGTGGAGCAGGAAGCTGATGTCCTCTCTCAAGATTCCTGCTCCCACCACTGGCACTCCGCCATTGCCCTTGTCGCTGCCTGTCATCCAGCCAGCCCAGACTGCTGCCGCCCATGCTGAGGTGGTGCAGTCTACAGCCGGGACTTCCAGGCCCAGAGCTGGTCGAGGGCGTCCTGCAAGGCCATCTGAAGACTCCCGCACGGACACTCAGCAGCCTTCCATCAGCCCTGCTGCAGCCACTGGGCCAACACTTCATAGGAGCACTAGAGTAGGCACTGTAACGAGGGGCACTAAGGGATTGCACAAGGGTGAATAGTTAATATTGTTGTTATAAATTTGTGTTCACTGATTATTGATAAATTTATTAATTCAGTTGGATTATTTTGTGGTGTCTGTCATTTCAGCTTTGTGCTGTGATATGGCCTGCGACAGGGATGGAATGATGAGGATGTGGTGAGCAACGGGGATCTGGGGTTTAATTAATTCGAAACGCAGTGTGATGAGATGATCACGGACCGCCCTTCAAGAAGGCCGATTGAGTGGCTGCCTCCTCCCTCGCTCCTGTTCCTCCTCCTCCTCGTCCTCCTCACAGTCCTCCTCACCTTCCTCTTCCTCCTTGTCCTCCTCCTCCTCTTCCTCTTCATTCTCCTGAGGTGGTCCCGCAATACCTGGTGGCAAGGGCTGGGCCCTCAGGATGGCCAAGTTGTGGAGCATGCAGCAGACCTTAATGAAATGGGACACCAGCTCAGCCGAGTACTGGAGGGCTCCTCCCGCGCGGTCAAGGCAGTGGAACCATTGCTTGAGCACCCCAATGGTCTGCTCGATGATGTTCCTGGTGGCGGCATGGCTCTCATTATATGAGTGCTGGGCAGGAGTGTTGAGGTTGCGGAGGGGAGTCATGAACCAGGTGGAGAGCGGATAACCCTTGTCTCCGACCAGCCAGCCGCGAGCTTGACGTGGTGGCTGGAAGAGTGCTGGCACATCGGTCTGACGCAGGATGAAGGCATCTTGGCTGCTGCCAGGATAGCGGGCATTGACGGTGAGGATTCGCTGTGTGTGGTCGCACACCAACTGTACATTAAGTGAGTGGTAGCCTTTGCGGTTACAGGAGATCTCAGGATTGTTATGCGGTGCCAACAAAGCCACATGGGTGCAGTCAATGGCGCCCTGCACCATGGAGAAGTCCACTATCCTGGCAAAGCCACATGCACATTTGTCCTGCTTTTCTCTGGTGTTGAGGAAGGAAATGTAATCCATTCTCCTACTGGAGAGAGCCTCTGTGACCTCCTGGATGCAGCAATGGACGGCAAACTGTGGGATGTTAGCTCTATCTCCTGTTGCAGACTACAAGAATCCACTGGCAAAGAAATTGAGGGCGATGGTGACCTTGACTGCCATTGAGAGAGCTGTGGTTTTTTAATTATTTTTTTTAAATTTGCTTATGGGATGTGGGTGGCGCTGGCAAGGCCAGCATTTATTACCCATCCCTAATTGCCCTTGAGAAGGTGGTGGTGAGCCACCTTCTTGAACTGCTGCAGTCCATGTGGTGAAGGTACTCCCACAGTGCTGTTAGGTAGGGAGTTCCAGGATTTTGACCCAGCGACGATGAAGGATCGGCGATATACTTCTAAGTCAGGATGGTGTGTGACTTGGAGGGGAACTTGGAGGTGGTGGTGTTCCCATGAATCTGCTGCCCTTGTCCTTCTAGGTGGAAGAGGTCGCGGGTTTGGGAGGTGCTGCCGAAGAAGCCTTGGCAAGTTGCTGCAGTGCATCTTGTAGATGGTACACACTGCAGCCACGGTACGCCGGTGATGGAGGGAGTGAATGTTTAAGGTGGTGGATGGGTACCAATCAAACGGGCTGCTTTGTCCTGGATGGTGTCGAGCTTCTTGAATGTTGTTGGAGCTGCACTCATCCAGGCAAGTGGAGAGTATTCCATCACACTCCTTACTTGTGCCTTATAGATGGTGGAAAGGCTTTGGGGAGTCAGGAAGTGAGACACTCGCCGCAGAATACCCAGCCTCTGACCTGCTCTTGTTGCCACAGTATTTATGTGGCTGGTCCAGTTAAGTTTCTGGTCAATGGTGACCCCCAGGATGTTGCTGGTGGGGGATTCGGCGATGGTAATGCCGTTGAATGTCAAGGGGAGGTGGTTAGACTCTCGCTTGTTGGAGATAGTCATTGCCTGGCACTTCTGTGGTGCGAATGTTACCTGCCACTTATCAGCCCAAGCCTGAACATCATCCAGATCTTGTTGCATGCGAGCATGGTCTGCTTTATTATCTGAGGAGTTGTGAATGGTGCGGAACACTGTGCAGTCATCAGTGAACATCCCTATTTCTGACCTTATGTTGGAGGGAAGGTCATTGATGAAGCAGTTGAAGATGGTTGGGCCTAGGACACTACCCTGAGGAACTCCTGCAGCGATGAATTGGGGCTGTGATGATTGACCTTCAACCACCACAACCATCTTCCTTTGTGCTAGGTATGACTCCAGCCAGTGGAGCGTTTTCCCCCTAATTCCCATTGACTTCAGTTTTACTAGGGCTCCTTGATGCCACACTTGGTCAACTGCTGCCTTGATGTCAAGGGCAGTCACTCTCACCTCACCTCTGGAATTCAGCTCCTTTGTCCATGTTTGGACCAAGGCTGTAATGAGGTCGGGAGCCGAGTGGTCTTGGTGGAATTCAAACTCGGCATCAGTGAGCAGGTTATTGGTGAGTAAGTGCCGCTTGATAGCACTGTTGATGACACCTTCCATCACTTTGCTGATGATTGAGAGTAGACTGATGGGGCGGTATTTTGGCCGGATTGGATTTGTCTTGTTTTTTGTTGATGGAACATACCTGGGCAGTTTTCCACATTGTCGGATAGATGCCAGTGTTGTAGCTGTACTGAGACAGCTTGGCTAGCGGCGCGGCTAGTTCTGGAGCACAAGTCTTCAGCACAATAGCCGGGATGTTGTCGGGGCCGATAGCCTTGCTGTATCCAGTGCGTTCAGCCGTTTTTTGATATCATGTGGAGTGAATCAAATTGGCTGAAGACTGGCTTCTGTGATTGTGGGGACCTCGGGAGTAGGCCGATATGGATCATCCACTCGGCACTTCAGGCTGAAGATGGTTGCAGGTGGTGACCCTGATCTGAGGCTCGAGGTCTAGTTGCAGGATGTGGCAGAGTTCTGTGACCACCTCCTTGCTGAAGCGGAGCCTTCTAATACACTGCTCCTCGCTTAATTGAAGGTAGGAGAAGTGCTCTCGGAATACCCTCGGAGGATAAGGCCTCCTGTTGAGAGCCCTCATGGCCCTTCTCCTCCCTCTGGCCGCATGTTCCAATCTTTCTCGTTGCCTCCGCTCCCTCCACCATAGATCCTGGAGTGTGAGGTTGACTGCCAGTACAGCCCCCATTAATGTAACCAAATGTAGCACTTTGATATGTTGTGAGAATAAATGTAACTAATTGTCAGTAGCCACAACACTCCTGATACTAAACAACCTTTAAATGCCTGAATTAAACTGTTGCACAATGTCAAACTGACAAGGAAGCAGTAAAACAGTACTAACATGACAGCTGCGACTCATTGCTCATGATCCCTTTAAGTAGCACCCCTGGAGCTAGCATCCGCCTGCTTGATGCCTCCTCTCCTTGTTGCTGTCAGAGTGAGGTGCTAAGACAGCGGCGACAATGAATTTTGCAGATCAGATGCCCAGTGAGCATTGCACGCTCACTGACGTCATGATCTGTCTGGCGCTGAGGTCCCCGGCGGTAACTCGTAGCGGCGGCACCTCGGGGTGGGGGCCGGATTTGGCGTGCGTCACCGGATTCGCCTCACCCCGGCGCTACTGCATCAGCGCCCCATTAGCGCCCTCACCAGGCGCTGACTGGAGGCACTAACCAACTGAGTTTTTCCCCCAAAATTTCTAACACATTAAACAATTACAAGAAAATCATTAAACTTACACACAGCTATCGGGGTAGATTTTCATCTTTACTGCCTGGGCATTAAATATTTCTAGCTGGAGCACAGAAAGGAAAATCTAACTGGAAGGTTTGCATGTCCCAAATATGACCTCCTGGAATTTCCATCTGTTGAGATTATCTGACATCTGCAGCTAATATGCAATATAGGGCTTGCATTGGCAGTGGTAGTAATAGTCAGTTATGTGCTCAAGGCCTCTTGTTTTAACTCCTTCCAGATATGCTGTAATGCTGTCCTTTGAGGAGAGACACATCATTCTGCACCACCTTCACTTTGCCAGCAATTAAATGTGGGGTCGGAACATTGCGTCCTTCATCATTGGCCGCAGACTCTGTTTCCTGC
Source organism: Squalus acanthias (assembly GCA_030390025.1). NCBI lineage: Eukaryota > Metazoa > Chordata > Chondrichthyes > Squaliformes > Squalidae > Squalus > Squalus acanthias. Next base: position 23,424,805 of record CM059433.1, on the reverse strand, counting down.
CTCCACATTTACTGCTCCAACTATTGGCTTTTTCCAGGCATCTTTGTTATCCAAACAACCCCTGCAAAAACCGTAACATACCTTAAAGTTAATAATGAACTAGCCGACGAATACTTACTGGAAAAGTGTACTCTACAGTGTTGATTTCTCCTCCAGCCCTCCACAAGCTCTCCGTTCCTCCGATCCTGGCCTCTTATGCTATTCCCCTCCGTTCATTGGCGGCTCCGCCTTCAGATGCCTGAGAGCCAAGCTCTGGAATTTCCTCCCTAAACCCCTGCAGCTCGGTCTACTCCTTTAAGACCATCTTTAAAACCACCTATTTGAACAAGCTTTTAGTCACCCATCCTAATATCTCCTTCTTTGGCTCGGCATCCATTTTCTTTCTCTAATTATTGCCTACGTGACATTTCTTGGCATATTTATGTTAACCGCCATTCTACTCTCATATTCTCTCTTTGCCAATCTTATTTTCAGCTTCACTTCCCCTCTCAACTTATTGTATTTGGTCTGGTTCGCCCTTGAAGAATTCACCTGACATTCATCATACACCCTCTTTTTTGTTTCATCATCTTCTCTATCTCTCTCGTCATCCAAGGAGCCCTTGCTTTGGTTCCCTTACCCTTCCCTCTTGTTGGAATGTACCTAGCCTGTACTTGGAACATCTCCTCCTTAAAGATCACCCATTGTTACGTTACAGTTCCGTTACAGTTTGTCCTGTCAGTCTTTGGTTCCATTTTACTCTGGCTAGATCGTTTTGCATCCTATTGAAGTTAGCCCTATTCCAGTTTAGAAGTTCCACTCTAGATTGTTCCTTGCTCCTCTCAAAAAATATGGGCATCTAAGCATCCGATATGGCAGACAGTTCGAGCGTGAATATTCTGCGCTGGAAGTGTGCCTCCCGACACATTGCGAAGGCAGAAAAAGAGGCATCCAGGGCCTGCACCTGCTTATTTATATATGCAAAAGCCCTAAAGCCTGTTTCAGGTCCCCTTCCTGAAATTGGTCTCACCTGAAAGCAGTCAGTGCCAGGCCGTCTATGTTCAGGAAAACCAGGTCTACATGCAGCTGAACCAGGGGCCCTTAACGGGACCATTGGAAGCCACCAAAAAGATTTTTTTAAATAGTTAGCTGAATGTGGAGCTGGGAGAAGTGCAGAAAACCATTGCCGGCCCCCACTTGGCCATCTCCTGATGGCCTCGCCTCACCTCCCGCACCCACCGCCCCCTACCAAGCACCTTCTCAAGGGCTTCTGCCGGCAATGCAGCAGCCCAAAATTCAAATCCAATTCGCCGGCGAGCTGTCTGGGGATACCCAACAGGTGTCAGCAGCTCACTCATCTCATCTAAATGAGGCCTACAGCCCAATATCGGGTGTGCCTGGGGCCTACCCATTCCGGTGCAGAGAGCGTTCCCTGTGCCCAGTTTGTGCCTGTGTGAATCAATTTCTCGGCCAAGTTGTTGTTGTCCTTATTCTGTGAATAATTACAGTGGTTAGAAAAGGAGAACTTATTATGCTACCCAAATAACCGTGAGTAATTTGAACATACAATAGATACTAACATCAATATGAAATTCAATCTGAGAAATACTTTTGCTGCCACAGTTTATTGACAGATAGATAATCCATAGATACAGCCAGCACACAAACCTTCACCCCCAGTAATAGGATCTCCAATGGATGTTGTTTCAAAAAGATTCAGCTGCCTGTCAAGCTAACAAGTCGATGAATAAAAACATTTAGTTCCTGTGTTATCACAACTTCAAATAAGTAGAAATGTTATCCATCAGAATTTATCCTGAGATTGTGAATAATTACTGTTTGCGTGTTAGCTGTGCTAAGGTGCTAATTATGAGGCCTTCTTATAGTTGCTTAAATTGCACCGACTATTCAGTTTGCACTCTTCAGTTTGAAAGTCGAGACATCTGATTGAACATTTTGTGTCAGTTTCTTTTAGTCATTTAAAACGCAGCTTTACTTTTTTAGTAAATTGATAGCACCTGAAAATCCAAAATACTTTTTGCTTGAAAGGTTCACTCTAGAAATAGCAAGATTGTGCATTTAATCAAAAGGCAATTATAGTAAATTGTTGCCATTTAAGGAAACTGCCAATCCCAACAGTGTTTGTCAAGTCACTGTTAAGAAACTTTGTTTTTTCTCTAGATGCAAGATTTTATTCAATCATATAATTTGGCTATTTTTAAACAATGGTTACAAGTTTATCTTTTATAAGCATGCTTATATATATTCTGAGAGGAAATGATTGCTGCATGCTTATTGTTCCACTCCTGTTGTCTACATTCATTAAACATGGCCATGTTTGTCACTATCCATGCCACATATTCTGTTATGTGTCAGCCTTGGTAACACTCTCGCTCCTGAGTTAGAAGGTTGTGGCTTCAAGCCTTACTCCAAAGACTTGTGCATATAATACAGGTGGGAGCGTGGTCATGTTGGAAGTGCCATTTTTCAGATGAGATGTTAAACTGAGACATCATCACCCTCTCAGGTGGATGTAAAAGTTCCCATGGCACTATTTTTTAGAAGCACCAAGGAGTTCTCCCAGTATCCTTGCCAATATTTATTCCTCAACCAACATCACTAAAACAGATGATCTCATTGCTGTTTGTGGGACCTTGTTATACGCAAATTGGCTGCTACATTTCTCTACATTACAACAGTGACTACACTTCAAAAAAAGGAATGCATTGTCTGTAAAGTGCTTTGGAAGTCCAGAAGGCATTGGGCCGAAAATTGATCCCGGGACGCGAGAGTACGCACTGCGTACTCTCGCGTATTCTCTCTCCAATTGCCGGTTTTCTGCATGCCCTGCGCATGCGCTGAAAACTGGCAATTGCTCTTCTGAAAAGGGGGTGGGTCCTGGGTGCATCGCGTGCGCGCTACAGGCTGCGCGCACGCTGTGCACTTCATGCTTTGGACGCGCAGGTAAGTAGGGAAGATTTTGGAAATGTAAAAAGGGGAGTAAGACCCGCTTTTTAGAAGGTAAGTAGTGAATTAAGTAATTTTTTTAATTTTTTTTTACAGGTATATCTTTTTTAGAGACTTTAAAGACAGGTAAGTTTATTTTTATAACTTTTTAAAAGATTTTAAATTTTTTCAAAAATTTAATTTTTTATTTAAAATGGTTAATTTAATTAACTATACTTATTTTATTAATGTGATGGGTTTTTTTTTAAATTTAATTGAGGTTTAGCTGTTATTTTGGGGGGGTGTAAGATTCATAGATTTCACAGCAGGTCTGTGAAACTTATGAATGGAAGATGGTGTGCTGCCATTGGCTCTAACTGAGTCACGTGATCCCACAGCTCGCACGAATTCACTACGCCGGTGGGATACGCAAGCCCAGCACAGCTGATGTCTGGAACATCAAGTTCGTGCGAGCTGGATCTGAAAAAGCACAAGCGAGGTGAGACATCGCGGGGAAGGCTTACCCCCGCGGGAACAGAGCGAGATCAATTTCTGGGCCATTATATAAATGCAAGCCATTTCCATTTCCTTTATCATGGTATAAAAGCAACACCATTATGCTTTTCTTTGCTGGCAATATATTAATCTACTATTAGCTGACACCCAGCAAGTTTTTCTGCACTTGAGCTGCTTGCTTCAATTAAGAATGTGAGACAGGCAACATTGTCCATTTCTTCACAACTGCTATCAAGATCACTCCAAAATTCATTGACAGAAGATGTAGTTGTAATGAGATGGGTCGATAATGTTGGTTTAACTTTCTCCTAAGATTGAGATTCCTGCCATTGAATGGGATTACATCTAATGGTCTGGCCAAGGGCTGTAAAACATTTTCCAGTCCTGTTATTTAAAAATGTTGGGACCAAACATTTCTCCAGATGTTATAAAGAAAGTTTTGCATTTTATATAGTGCCTTTCATGACCTCAGGATGCCCCAAATGCTTTACAGTCAATTCAGTACTTTTTTGATGTGTAGTCACTTTAATACAATTGTTATGTTATGTGCAAACACACTGTAAAATGGATGAGCAGAAATTTCCTCCAATTGGGAAGACCGAAGCCATTGTCTTCGGTTCCTGCCGCAAATTCCATTCCCGAACCACTGACTCCACCCCTCCCCCTGGCCACTGTGTGAGGCTGAACCAAACCATTCTCAACCTTGGTGTCTTATTTGACCCTGAACGAAACTTCCAACCTAATATCCTCTCCATCACCAAGACTGCCTACTTCCACCTCTGTAACGTTGCCCGTCTCTGCCCCTGCCTCAGCTCATCTGCTGCTGAAACTCTCATCCATGCCTTTGTTACCTTTAGACTCGACTATCCCATCTTGCACCCTCCATAAACTTGAGCTCATCCAAAACTCTGCTGTCTGTATCCTAAGTCGCACCAAGTCCCGTTCACCCATCACCCTTGTGCTCACTGACATCCATTGGCTCCCGGTCCAGCAATGCCTCGATTTTAAAATTCTCATCCTTGTTTTCAAATCCTTCCATGACTACACCCCTCCCTATCTCTGAAACCTCCTCCAGCCCTCTAACCTTACGAGATAACTGCGCTCCTCCAATTCTGGGTCTTGCACATCCCTGATTTTAATCGCTCCACCATTGGCGGCCGTGCCTTCAGCTGCCTAGGCCCCGAACTCTGGAATTCCCTCCCTAAACCTCTCCACCTCTCTACCTCTCTCTCCTACTTGCAAACACCCCATAAAACCTACCTCTCTGACCAAGCTTTTATCCTAATATCTCCTTATATGTGGCTCAGTGTCAAATTTTCTTTGCTAACGCTCCTGTGAAGCACCTTAGGATGTGTTACCATGTTAAAGATGCTATATAAATGCAAGTTGTTGTTATTGTTGTAAAGATTGGCTTTGTTCAGTCTTTTTATGAAAATCAAACACATTCAAAAAAGAATGCATTAATGATTTCACTAGCAATTCTGAACAACTTCACGAATAGCTGTATGATAACGCTGTATGTATGTTAACCAAAGGAATTCTCATATGTAGTTTATTTAGTTATAGGAGCAGCTTGTTACATGTTACATTCATCAAGTGAAAACAGTCGTTGTGAAAAGAGTAGGAGCGGTGACATCAATTTTCGGAATTTAATTTTCTATTACACCCACAGAAATAGCTCATTACATTGCCTATGGTAAACTGAATTGAATTTAACCACAGGTGCAATAAGAATACTCAGCATCTGGATCAGGAACAGCATCTCACTGGCAAAAAAATTGAAATGCACAATAATATAAATATTAACTTTTGATTATTTTGTGAGTCCAAATTGGAAGTTCCATACACACACCATCTACCAAAAGAACATAAGAACATAAGAAATAGGAGCAGGAGAAGGCCATTCAGCCCTTCGAGTCTGCTCCACCATTCAATAAGATCATGGCTGATCTGCTACCTTAACTCTGCCTTCCCGCACTATCACCATATCTCTTGGTTTCCTTAGTATCCAAAAATCTATCGATCTCTGCCTCGAATATACTCAACGACTGAGCATCCACAACCCTCTGGGGTAGAGAATTCCAAAGACTCACAACCCATTGAGTGAAGAAATTTCTCCTCATCTCAGTCCTAAATGGTCAACCCCTTATTTTGAGACTGTGAACCCTGGTTCTAGACTCTGCAGCCAGGGGAAACATCCTCCCTGCATCTACCCTGTCGAGCCTCTTAAGAATTTTATACGTTTCAATGAGATCACCTCTCATTCTTCTAAACTCTAGGGAATATAGCCCGAGTCTACTCAATCTCTCCTCATATGACAATCCCCCCATCCCAGGAATCAGTTTAGTGAACCTTCGTTGCACTCCCTCTAAGGCAAGTATATCCTTCCTTAGGTAAGGAGACCAAAACTGTACACAGTACTCCAGGTGTGGTCTCACCAAAATCATAGAATCATAGAATGGTTACAGCACAGAAGGAGGCCATTTGGCCCGTTGAGTCCATGCCAGCTCTCTGCAAGAGCACTTCAGCTAATCCCACTGCCCCACCCTTTCCCCGTAGCCGTGCAATTTTTTTTCCTTCAGGTACTTATCCAATTCCCTTTGGAAAGCCATGATTGAATCTGCCTCCACCACCCTTTCAGGCAGTGCTTTCCAGATCCTATCCACTCACTGCGTAAAAAAGTTTTTTCCTCATGTCGCCTTTGGTTCTTCTGCCAATCACTTTAAATCTGTGTTCTTTGGTTCTCAACCCTTCCGCCAATGGGAACAGTTTCTCTCTATCTACTCTGTCTAAACCTCTCATGATTTTGAACACCTCTATCAAATCTCCATGTGTCAGCCGTGGCTCACTGGGTAGCATAGAGTCATAGAGTTATACAGCACAGAAAGAGGCCCTTCGGCCCATCGTGTCTGCGCCGGCCATCAAGCCCTGTCTATTTTAATCCCATTTTCCTGCACTTCGTCCGTAGCCTTGTATGCTATGGCGTTTCAAGTGCTCATCTAAATGCTTCTTGAATGTTGTGAGGGTTCCTGCCTCTACCACCCTTTCAGGCAGTGAGTTCCAGATTCCTACCACCCTCTGGGTGAAAAAGTTTTTCCTCAAATCCCCTCTAAACCTCCTGCTCCTTACCTTGAAACTATGCCCCCTGGTTATTGACCCCTCTACTAAGGGGAAAAGTTCCTTTCTAGCTACCCTATCTATGCCCCTCATAATTTTGTACACCTCAATCAGGTTCCCCCTCAGCCTTCTCTGCTCTAAGGAAAACAACCCCAGCCTGTCCAGTCTCTCTTCATAGCTGAAGCGCTGCAGCCCAGGTAACATCCTGGTGAATCTCCTCTGCACCCTCTCCAATGCAATCACATCCTTCCTATAGTGTGGCGACCAGAACTGCACACAGTATTCCAGCTGTGGCCTAACTAGCGTTTTATACAGCTCCATCATAACCTCCCTGCTCTTATATTCTATGCCTCGGCTAATGAAAGCAAGTATCCAATATGACTTTTTAACCACCTTATCTACCTGTCCTGCTGCCTTCAGGGATCTATGTACATGCACGCCAAGGTCCCTCTGATCCTCTCTCCTTCCTAGGGTCCTACCATTCATTGTGTATTCCCTTGTCTTGTTAGTCCTCCCAAAATGCATCACCTCACACTTTTCAGGATTAAATTCCATTGGCCACTGTTCTGCCCATCTGACCAACCCGTCTATATCATCCTGTAGCCTGAGGCTTCCCTCCTCACTATTTACCACTCCACCAATTTCCGTGTCATCTGCAAACTTACTGATCATACCTCCTACATTCATATCTAAATCATTAATGTACACGACAAACAGCAAAGGACCCAGCACCGATCCCTGCGGTACACCACTGGACACAGGCTTCCAGTCACAAAAAACAACTTCGACCATCACCCTCTGCCTCCTGCCACTAAGCCAATTTTGGATCCAATGTGCCAAGTTGCCCTGGATCCCATGGGCTTTTATCTTCTTGACCAGTCTCCCATGCGAGACTTTGTCAAAAGCCTTACTGAAGTCCAAGTAGACCACATCAACTGCACTACCCTCATCCACACACCTAGTCACCCCCTCGAAAAATTCAATCAAATTGGTCAGACATGATCTCCCCCTGACAAAGCCATGCTAACTATCCTTGATTAATCCTTGCCTCTCCAAGTGGAGAATAATTCTGTTCCTTAGAATTTTTTCCAATAATTTCCCTACCACTGATGTTAGGCTCACTGGCCTGTAATTCCCTGGTTTATCCCTACTACCCTTCTTGAATAATGGTACTACGTTAGCTGTTCTCCAGTCCTCTGGCACCTCCCCTGTGGCCAGAGAGGTTCTGAAAATTTGTGTCAGAGCCCCTGCAATCTCCTCCCTTGCCTCACACAGCAGCCTGGGATACATCTCGTCTGGGCCTGGGGATTTATCCACTTTTAAGCCTGCTAAAACTGCTAGTACCTCCTCCCTCTCAATACTAATTTGTTCAAGTATATCACAAACCCGCTGCCTCATTTCTATGCCTACATTGTCCTTCTCCAAGCACTCTCTAGGTGGGAGGGGCTAGGAGCAAGCAGGTGCTGCTGGTTGCCTGATTACTGCAGGGAGTTGGAGTGAGCTTGTAAAAAGTTGGTGGTGGTTTTTTTTAGGTTTTAGGGCCTTTTTGGCTGATAAACAGCAGCCAGATGGCTTCTGAGGGGCCGGGAGTGCCGGGCGCCTCAGAGGACAATGTTCCCAAGATGAATTTAATCAGGGGAGAAAATTTTGGGGGAAGGGAGAGAAAAAGGCCCAAAGATTTGGGCCGTGACCCCAGGAGGTTTGGAAAAGAAAACATGGTGGTGGTTCAGTGTGAGGATAAGGAGATACGAGCTTGAGATATTACCCAGGCGGTACATGAGAAGTGCGGCAAGGGAAACTGCTTTGCCTGCCGACCAAAGTCGAATGTTGGGTTCGAGGTGACGGTCAGTGGCTGAGAGGAGGTGGAAAGACTTTTACTGAGTTTGAAGGTTGGTGATAAGTTCTTGGAGGCATCTCTGCTATATTCGGAAGAGGTGGTGATCTCATTCTTAAACTTGCCGGTTTATATTGAGGACGATGTGCTAATCAAAAAGTTGGAGTCGTGGGACATTAAAATTTGCTCGGCAACAAAGAGGAGATACTATCCAGGAACACGGGTAGCAGATGGAACCCGTTACGTAAAGGTGCGGTTCCCAGAGGGGGTGAAGCCATTGCCGTACAGCATGAAATTTGAGACAATGGAAGGAGTGTAGTACTTCCGAGTACTGCATGATAACCAAGTGAAGGTTTGTTATTATTATCTTGGACACGACCATCTTGTAAGAAACTGTTGCACTTGTTGAACTTGTACTGTTATAATTGCGGCGAGTCTGGACACATCGCTCGGAGCTGCAAGGCGGAGAACTGTGGGGTGTGTCACAAAGGCCCCACCCGCTGTGAGGGTGAGGCAGAAGGAAGCTCCATGAGTGACGAGGAGATGGGAGATGGGAGAAGGAGCAGGAGGTGTGAGTGGAACGGCCGGAGGAGCAGAGCAGGCGGAGGACGCAGCTGGTGAATGGAAGGAGAAAAGAGCACAGGAAGAAGCAGAAAATTGCGGAGCAGAGAACAAGATGGAGATGGTGGAAAATGCACCAAGTACAGTGGAAAAGGACAAAGACAGCAGAGGGCAGCACGGGTCGAGGGCAGAGTCGAGCCATAATACGGTTCAGCTGTCCCGAAAGAATCTGGGGTCCGCGGGGGGAGAGGAGGCGGGAGCAGGGTGCGGGGTAAATGTAAGTACTTCAAAGAAAGACGGGGAGTCGGACATCTCGGTAAGCAGGAGGGGGCAAGATGAGGAGAGGATGCAAGAGGCGGGAGCCTTAAAGGGGCAGCAGGACGGGAGCGGCGATACAAAGACGCCAGAAGGGAGCAATATTGGTGTGCCATTGTCCCAGAGAGAGAAGGATCAGGGAGCAAGGGTCAGCGGTGGAGATGAGGCCGAAGGGAGCGGCACTGTTGAAGAAACCGCGATAGCAGGAAGACTCTCTATGGGAGATGATGTATCTGACGGGGAGCAGGAACAGGAGGTTACAGAAGAGCTCAAGAATGAGGAATCAGAGGGGGACAGAGACATGGAAGTGGGGGGTGGGGTGGCATCGTGTGGAAAGGGAAAAGCTAGTGAGGGCAGAAGGAGGGAGAAGGGGCAGCTCCTCGGCCAAACCTAATGCAAGGAAGAGGCTGAAACAGCAGGGAAGGTTCAAACAGGAGGTGAAAAAGAGCCGGAGGCTGCAGGAGAAAGCAACAGCTGCCCGAAAAGTTGAGAAGGAGCATAAGAATAGGGAAGGGCCAGAGATTAAATGATGGGGAGGTTATCAGGCATACTTCCCTTATTCGGAGCCATGATTACATTGGTCTCGATTAATGTGAACGGACTGAGCGGTGAGAAGAAATTGCAGCAGTTGTTGCAGTGTTTTAAAGGCACTGACTTGTTGTGTTTGCAAGAAGCCTTTTGGGATGAGGATATCCTAGAAAGAGTTCAGAAGGTTTGGAAGGGAGAGGTTTGCAAGTTGTGCAAACAATAACTGTAGAGGGGTGGCTGTTTTGGTGAGTCCATCCATAAAAGAGAACGTTGCCTTGGTGGACAAGGACACTGAGGCGAGATTTTTATGGCTAAGGTTAAAAATGGAGGAATTTAATTGCGATCTCTTTAATATCTATGCACCGAACGACCATTGCAAGCGTCACAAGTTTTTTCGGTGGTTATTCACTGAAGTGGCAGAGGTGGAAAACCCTTGTATAATGGGGGATTTTAATGTATTTTTATCTCGGATGGACATTTCAGCCCAGATGTCCTTTAAGGATGATAACTCCATCGGGATGATTGTAAAAATGATGGCAAATTTAAATCTGAGAGACTTATGGAGGGATCGGAACCCCATAAAAAGGGAGTTCTCCAGAACAGGTTGGGTGGGTGATGTTTTAAAACAGAGCCGAATAGATTTTATGTTAATGCAGGAAGGGTTAAGTTCTGAGGTGATGGAGATTTATTACAAAAAAGTATTTTTTAGTGACCACTCGGCTTTGGTTCTCAGAATTAGGAACAGCAGAGTTAAGATCGGTCCAGGGTTGTGGATTTTAAACAATCAGTACCTGAAAGAAATTGCTTATAAAGAAGGGATTTTAAATATAATAAAAAATGCTCGGAAGGAGCCTTTGTTCTTGAAAGAAAGAAGAGTTTGGTGGGACAATTTCAAATATGAGGTAAAAGTTTTTTCGGTATGTTATGGGAAAGAGAGCGCGGCAGCTAACCGGCATCAAGAAGAGAATATAAACAGAAGGTTTACGGATATCTGTAAAGCAGTTGACGGAGGGGATAAGGGAGCTGAGACTAAGTTCCGGGTTTTAAAGGAAGAGTGGGAATTATTGCAAGCTGAAAAATGCAAGGGGGCCATTCTCCGTGCAAAGGCTAAAGATGCATTGGAGGGCGAAAGATGCACTAGATATTTTCTAGAGCTAGAGAAGCTGCGACAGAGATTATCATTAATTGGAGAGTTGAAGGTTGGGGAGAAGATCATTAATGAAAGTGGGGAGATTGTAGAGGTAGCTAGCAGCTTTTATCAAGAGTTACAAAAGAAGACATTTCCAATTTGGCGATGGAGAAGGTTAGTACTTTTATTGAAGAGGGTTTAAAGGAGGATGAGAGAAGCATGTGTGACAAAGAAGTAGGATTAGCAGAATTAAAAGTAGCAATAAGTGGAATGAAGGGCGAGGGGGGAAGCCCAGGGTTCAATGGACTATGTGCAGAATTTTATGACGAATTTTTTGAGATTTTAAGTCCATTGCTCATAGAGGTTTTTAAGGAGATTAAAATTGAGGGAAGCCTGGCCCCATCTATGAGGAGAGGTGTCATAAGTTTAGCTTATAAAAATAAAGGGGATAGAAAGGATCTGAAGAATTGGAGGCCCATCACATTTTTAAATGTGGATTATAAGATCTTGGTGAGGGTTATGGCAAATTGTATGAAGGAGGTGTTGCCGCAGATAGTTTAGCCCTCTCAGTCCTATGGAGTCATAGGCTGGGACATTGCAGACTCTGTGGTCTCAATCCGAGATGCGATAGAGCTCATGGAAGAGAGCGGGAGGGAGGCTTATGTATTAAAGATAGATGAAGAGAAAGCCTTTGATAGGGTCTCTCATGAGTTTTTATTGATGGTTTTGGAAGCATTTGGTTTCGGGGAAAATTTCATTGAGTGCATAAGGATTTTTTATTCAAACATATTTAGCTGCGTTAAATGTAATGGTTTTTTATCCAAGTATTTTCCGATACAGAGGTCAGTGAGACAGGGTTGTCCCCTGTCCCCATTGTTGTACACATTGGTAGCAGAACCATTAGGTTACTTGATGCGAAAGGAACAAGGTGTAGTTGGGATTGCGGTTCCCAGTTCCGGGCTGGTGTCGGTGATACACCAATATGCAGATGACACAACCTTAACATTGAGAAATGGAGGGTCAGTGAGGAAAGCTATGGATGTAGTGGAAGAATATTGTAGAGCTTCAGGAGCCAGAGTGAATTATAGTAAGTCCCAATGCCTGTTTGCAGGAAGGGGTAGGGGGGAATGGTTGGAGGAAAGCCCCTTTAAGGTGGTGGAGGTTTTGGAAGTTCTGGGGGTGAATATGGGGTGCAAGAAAGACAGGGATGAAGTGGATCGATTAAATTGAGAACCAAAGGTTATGAAAATTAAAAAGATTTTGGGAAGATGGGAAAGATGGTGGTTGAAAGTGCAAGGAAGAGCGACAGTGGTGTCCCCTCTCCTTTTATCTAAACAATGGTACTTACTGATGGCGGAGGATATTCCTGCGTGGGCGGAAAAGTCCATCCGAGAGGCTTGTGTGAGGTTTTTATGGGAAGGGAAAGCAGCCTTGGTTGCTTACAATACCATCATTAGACGGAGAAATCAGGGAGGACTCAATTTCCCAGATATTGATTTGAAGAAAAAATCCTTTAGAATCAAATGGGTGAAGAGAGTTCTTCAGAAGTCAAATACAAGGTTTCAGAAGAGTTGTTTTGAGCATTTTTTTAAATGAAGTGGGATAGGAGGGCAGGGGATATTGTATGTGGAATACAATAATATGTTTTTGAAATCAATTAAACCTCACCCTAGGTTTTATAAGGGGGTTGTAGAGTCTTGGGCTCAATTTTTAAAAAGTGTGCAGTTTATGCCCAAGGGTGCTGAGGAATTTTTAGAACAGCCCTTATCTTTGAACAGGTGGGTCAACATTGAAGGAGAGGCATTATTTAATCAAGCTTTTATAAAAGCTGGTATTCTATGTGTGAAAGATGTATTATACGAGGTAATTCCAGGTTGGTTGCTGGAAGCGATAGTGAGGGACATGGTGTGGGAGGAGGATCAGGAGGTAGAGGAAAAAGCAATTATAATCATGTATGAGAAGATTGTGAGGGCAATGCCACAGGATTGGATGGAAGAAATAAATCCGCAGATCTCCAAAGGAAGTAAAATGCGTCCCGCTTTTCCAAGCTTTCAGCTGGAGAAAGGGGAGGAGTTGGTCCAATTTGACAACTTTAATACTCGAGATTTCTATGAGGTATTTAGAGAATGGAGATTCAAGACACCTGCTGGTCAGAAGTTTTGGCAGAGTATATACTGTAGGGGGTGGTGGTGTGTGTGTCAGCTTCACCTCTGACTTCTGAGCGGTTCGAATCGCTCCCACTCCCTTGGTTCTAGACCTTGGACTTATTTGGGGGTTGTGACAAAAGTGCAGCAGACAACTGGTTTGGTGCAAGAACTTTTGATCTTTATTCAAGAGAGTAAATATAACAACAATCTTAACACTTCAATAAAATGGGGAACACTTCGGTACATACGAGGGAAATCACATTAGAAGAATACCTCACCCCTCCCAATCCCACTTTACTAGCTAGGTTGGACTCTAGAGAACCAGGGATAATGCTCACCAAACGAATCCTTGACAGTTGAGCTGGTTCGCGGTTTTGGGGTTCGCTGAATTGGATTTATCGGGTGAGTACCCACTTTTCTTTGGTTAGAGGTAAGGTTTGAGTCTTTTTAAGTAAAAGTTTCGTAAGGCCCTTGTTGCCGCGAGGTGTCCGATGGTCACTGAGGCGGTCGCTCTGGTCTCTTCTTGCGTGTCGGCCTACTTCTGGAGCTGTTGGCCTCCTTTGTTGAACGGTCTTGTTTTCGAGCTGTCGACCTCTTGGCTGGACACGTAACTGCTGAACGGTTGTACTGGAGAGCTGCTTCCTTGCTGCTGGCTGAACTCCTTGCTGCTTGCTTGTTGAACTTGTTTCTGTTGAACTGTGTACGGTTGTACTCGAGAACTCCTTTCTGTTGTAACTGTGTAACTGCTCCACCCTTGAACTTGTAGAGAACTTGTTGTAACTGCTGAACTGACTTCTTGAGAAAACAGGCCCTCAATTATACTAATTGGGGCCTCCCAATCAGTCCCGGTTTATTGTAAGATTTTGGCGGGCTCGTTAACAGTAACCTGTTTGTAAATGTGTGAAGTGGTTTCGGGATGGCTCCATCCTGTCGATCTGCTGCTTGATTGTAGCTGATTGTTCTCACGTTGTGAGTTTCTTGACTGGGCCTGGGATTTCTATAGAGTGGGTCGAAGTGATCTGTTTTATGCATGTTTTGATGGGTCCTATAAATTAGGGTGGAGACTACTTTTCCTTGGGTCTATTGTTAGGATGTTAATGTCTGATAGGGGCCGATTAACTCCAAGTGAGGTCATGCGGTTCCCCAGACAGTTTGATTAACTCCAATATCCAAACTGTCTTTACAGAGGTTGAGCCCACCTTCCTTTACAGCCTTTTCTCCCTTATAAGTCCAGACATGTCTTTTAAAATACCAAGTCTTGGTTTTTGCTCTAAAATGTCATTCGGTTAGACCCAATGCATCTCACCACCCTGAAATAGTTAGAAAAGAGTCAAGTCTTTTTCCTTAGGGTTTGTCTTCTAGTTTTGGGGGATGTGTGAATTTTGAGAATCTTACAATACCCACAGCTGGACTTCAACAGGATTTGGAAGGGAGTGTGGGCGAATTTTAAATATCCAGAGTGGATTGAACTGGATTTCAAATTGGCTCATAACCGGATTTTTACCATGACGGTCTTGTGTAAGATTGGGGCAACTTGCCCAGTGTGTGGGACACGGGATGAGACTCTGTCCCATTTACTGGTGTTATGTCCACAGTTAAATGATTTTAAGTACTATGTTCGACAGTTGTGTGAGGTTTTTTTGCTGGGTGGGAACCGAAGAGCAAGAATGGGAATCCCGTGGGACTCAATTTTGAGATGGGGATTGCAGGAGAGTCAATTAATTTAATGTTCAGTTTGGCTAGATTCGTGATTGTGCAAAGAAGGAATGCTCTGTTTTTTAAGGGGAGGAGAATCAATCTAAAAGAGTATTTTAAATATAAGCTAAAAGATCATTATAAGGCTCTGTGGATGTTTTATTCAGAAAGGAAATTAAAGATAGTATTTTACGATCAATTTTTAAAGTACAATCGATTAATATATGTTACGGGAGACAAATTAAACTTCAGGTTTTGATGTTAATATGTGGTGGAGGAATGGCTGTGTAGAGCGGCAGAATGGATTTGAATGGTACAGTGGAATGATCACGATGTTGTAAATGTTCTTAATGTTCAATAAATAATATAACAAAAAAAAAGTGTGTAGCGCTCTCGCCTCTGAGTCAGAAGGTTGTGGGTTCAAGTCCCACTCCAGGGACTTGAGCACATAAAGCTAGGCCGACACTCCCAGTGCCAGTGCTGAGGGAGCGCTGCACTGTCAGAGGTGCCGTCTTTCGGATGAGACGTTAAACCGAGGCCCAGTCTGCTCTCTCAGGTGGACGTAAAAGATCCCATGGCACTATTTCAAAGAGGAGCAGGGGAGTTATCCCCAGTGTCCTGGCCAATATTTCTCCCTCAATCAACATAACAAAAACAGATTATCTGATCATTCTGTTTGTGGGAGCTTGCTGTGCGCAAATTGGCTGCCGTGTTTCCCACATTACAACAGTGACTCCACTTGAAAAGTACTTCATTGGCTGTAAAGCGCTCTGAGACGTCCGGTGGTCGTGAAAGGCGCTATATAAATGCAAGTCTTTCTTTTCTTTCTCCTCTCAACCTTCTCTGTTCTAAGGAGGACAATCCCAGCTTCTCTGGTCTATCCACGTAACTGAAGTCCCTCATCCCTGGAACCATTCTTGTAAATCTTTTCTGCACCCTCTCTAAAGCCTTCACATCCTTCCTAAAGTGCAGTGCCCAGAATTGGACATAATAATCCAGTTAAAGTCGGACCAGTGTTTTATAAAGGTTCATCATAACTTCCTTGCTTTTGTACTCTATGCCTCTATTTATGAAGCCCAGGATCCCGTATGCTTTTTTAGCCGCTTTCTCAACCTGCCCTGCCACCTTCAACGATTTGTGCACATATACAGCCAGGTCTCTCTGTTCATGCACCCCCTTTATAATTGCAGTAAGACTTCTTTACTCTCATACTCCAATCCTGTACCTGCATGTTAACTTTCTGTGATTTGTGTACAAGGACACCCAGGTCTCTTTGAATACCATTTCCCAATCTCTCACCATTTAAAATATATTCTGCTTTTCTATTTTTCCTACCAAAGTGGATAACTTTACATTTCTCCACATTATACTCCATCTGCCATGTTCTTGCCCACTCACTTAACCTGTCTATATCCCTTTGCAGCCTCTTTGCGTCCTCCTCACAGCTTACTTTCCCACCTAGCTTTGTATCATCAGCAAACTTGGATACATTACATTCAACCCCCTCATCTAAGTCATTGATAAAGATTGTAAATAGCTGAGGCCCAAGCACTGATCCTTGCGGTACCCCACTAGTAACATCCTGCCAACCCAAAAATGACCGGTTGAAGGGATAATTACTAGTCCTAGCCCCTTTAGGGCTACCCCGGATCAGGCGTATTCTCCAGATGTTCACTTTCAACTAAAGTTTGAGGTAGCCGAATCCTAAAGACGCTTAATTGGGTCTAAAGGTCCAGACTATCTCTCCCTAAAGGAAAGGAACAACCTGAAGATGTTACCATCCTCCAGATAGCACTTTTAATAAGTTTAGCTAGACTGTAATGTTTCGGATACTATGAGGGTCCGGAAAACACCCTCAGAATTCTGCAACTCCTCACCAAAGAGTGTACAGAAATTGAGTTCGCGAGTTTGATACAGAAGTATCATGTGAGACAATTCTAAAAATATATAGATTTATTAAAGAACCAACATGTAATTACAGTAGGTGTTTCAATCACAACATTAACAGTTCCAAAAACAGAAAGCTTTACAATTCTATTATCA
The DNA here is from genome assembly GCA_030390025.1 of Squalus acanthias. Taxonomy (NCBI): domain Eukaryota; kingdom Metazoa; phylum Chordata; class Chondrichthyes; order Squaliformes; family Squalidae; genus Squalus; species Squalus acanthias. Next base: position 23,407,995 of record CM059433.1, on the reverse strand, counting down.
GAGATCCTTATTCTCAAATCTTAACTTCGCTACATTTTTACAGTTCTTAGTCTTTATTCCAGGATATCCACCAAAATCAAATACAGTACAATACCTTGATCCCCGAGGTGCAAAGGGTTGTAGACTTACAGAGCCTGCCTCTGAAGCCTGAGAATCGCTTTGCCCCTTACAGCCAATCTATCATCCCATTTAAAAGTTCAATATTTATATCCTTTCTCAGTGGTATTTCCTTTGAAGTTTTCTGCTGATGTAAGCTAATTATCTCTAGTCATTTTTCTGCTGACACCTGCTATTCTTACAGTTAGTTCAGCTGGTAGCAATGCAGACTCGTGTCTCTCCTTTAGGTGTTTGAAGCTTATCATAAAAAACAGTGTAACAGCAGATGCATCTATTTGACATCATTCTTACCAAGGTCTTCTGTTTGTGTCTTTTTATGACGTGTAAATTAAAACACCTCAACCAGGGTGATCTATGCAATTCTTAGTTACCTCAGCTGGTTGCAACACAGAATCGTGTCTCCTGTGTTTCATTTGATGTCATTTTTACGAAGGCATATGTTTCTTAATTTTCTGTGTTTCATTCCAAAGTGTAAATTAGACACCTTAACAGGGTGTACCATTGTGTTCTTTCCAAAGCTTCAGACTTCAGGAGCTTCCAACCTCCTGTTTCAATAAGGTTATTGATTCAGTGTCAACAACTTATCTTATCCCAATAGCCTGAATGCTGTGAACAATACAGCTTTTCATAGCCAGGTTTCTAGATTTTCAGACCTAGTTTGTCATGTTTTAATAAGGCTAGAATTCCTTCATAGAATGGTGTATTTTTCTGAATATGGCTTATTCCTTCACACCGTTGATTCCTACTCTCTGTTTTCTGTCCGTTAACCTATCCTATGCTAATATATTACCCCCAATGCCATGAGCCCTAATTTTGTGTAATAACCTCTTGTGTGGCATCTTATCGAATGCTTTATGAAATCCAAATACACCACATCCACTGGTTCCCCCTTTATCTACCCTGACAACCTCAAAAAACTCTAACAGATTTGTCAAACACAATTTCCCTTTCATAAATATGTGTTGACTCTGCCCAATCTTATTATGATTTTTTAAGTGCCCTGTTACCACGTTCCTAATAATAGATTCTAGCATTTTCCCTACTACTGATGTCAGGCTAACTGGTCTATAGTTCCCTAACCTTTGCATCCGCTGCATTGAACTCTTAAATAATACTATAATACTACGTTAAAGCCTGGATTTTCCCCTGCAGTGTAATCATAAGAACATAAGAAACAGGAGCAGGAATAGGCCATTCGGCCCCTCGAGCCTGCTCCACCATTCAATAAGATCATGGCTGATCATCGCTGGAGATGTGGCACAGTGGGACTTTGACCTGTCTGACTAGCACTATTTTCTGGAATTACTGGTTAAAGGTGAACCCCAAGGAAAGCTGCAGCAGATAAGTTTAAAGAGGTTGCCAAAGCAGTCAGTGCCACTTCCACCACTAAATACTGCAAAAGTTTAATGGGGAAAAATGGAGTCGCGCCCTCTTTGGGGCGCTAACTTCACTGGGGCGCTACTTTCAGTGCCCCGAAAAAATTAGTGCCCCCCAGGGCCAAAATTGAATGGTAGCGCCCCAAGACGGAAGCGGGGCGCTACTGGAAGCGCCCCGCCTCCCTCTTGGGGCACTGCGAGGGGGATCTTCACGGGGGCCGGGGACTGCAACGGGGACAGGTGCTGGCAGGTGGCCAGCAACAAAAATGGCCGCCTGCCACCTCCCCTTTAACTAGCGCCGCCCCGGCCGTAGGTAGGCCCCCCTGACCCCGTCAAAGATAGCATCCGGCGGTAAGTCGGGGGGGGCGCTAACGACGATCGTGGCCGGGGTGCTACCGACGATCGCGGCCGGGGTGCGAGTGGGGCGCTGCGCACGGCAATGATGTCATCGCCGGAGGCGCTGCGGGGTGCTAACGGTTACTGCGACCGCTAACCTCCCACTGAATTTTGCGGGAGGCGCTGGCGGCGCCGTGCCCAGGCGCTAGGTGCTTTGCGCCCCGTCAGACACCCAGCCTTCACCTGGAAGTGTTCCTTCATTCGCATCCTTACATACCTTCACTCCAATAAAAACCTCATATAGAATGTAATTGCCAATTGCATTCACTTGTTATCACAATCATTATGGTCTTTATGCTGACACCTATATGTCATAGGAGCAAAAGATCATTTATCCTTTTTGCAATCTTCCTTTAAGGATAAGACAACAACTTGTATTTAAACAGTAACTTTGATGTTGGAAAACATCTCAAGGTGCTTCACAGAAGCCTAATAAGAATAGACACCGAGCTAAAGAAGGAGATATTATGTGGTGACCAACTGCTTGGTGAAATAGCTGGATTAAGGAGGGCCTTTAAAGATGAGAAGGAGGTGGAGATGCGGAAGGTCTTAGGGATGGAATTCCATAGCTTGGGGTGTAGATATCTGAAGGCACAGCCACCAGCGTTAGGGCAAATGGAAGAGGGGATGCTTAAGAGGCTAGAGTCAGAGGAACAGAGTGTTCGGGGGAGGGAAGGTTTTGGTGCTAGGAGAGGTTACAGAGATAGATAAGGGTGAGGTCATGAAGGGCTTTAAACACAAGGATAAGAATTTTAAATTGAAGGTGTTGGGAGGCCGGGAGCCGATGTAGGTTAGTGAGGATGGGGTGAAAGGTAAGCGGGACTTGGTGCAGGGTAGGATATGGATATGGGTATAGGACATGTGTTTTGCATAAGCTGAAGTTTACAGAGGGTGGAGGACGGAAGACTAGTCAAAGAGCATTGGAATATTCAAGTCTCGAGGTATCAAAAGCGTGGGTAAGGGTTTCATCAGCAGATGGGCTGAGGTAAGGTGGCGGGGGGTGGAGGGAGACGGGTGATGTTACAAACGTGAAATTAGGCAGTCTTTGTTGTAGAATTCGCAATATAATCGCGATTTTATAAATAAGGAGAAAACACATAGTTTCGTTCAAACAGCTTTATTTCAGCAGAATGCTGTCAGGTTTTCAAAGTGGACACAAGCAGCCTGTAAAATGGCCGCCACGCCTCGTGGCAGAACATTCTAGACTTTTCGATAAGCAGACAAGATGGCGTTCCAATAAACATTTGTGCGAGATCGATCAAGACTCAGCACATTTGAAATAATACACGAGACATTATGGGTTTGCAGTATACACATAAATACTGAAATCGGTCTCCCAGGTGCAAATAAGGGCTATTGTACCAAGCGATCAAGAACCCATCCAAAGACATTAATATGCAAAATCCCCACAACTCTACGATGAGAGAGCCGTTTGCGGGTAGTTACAGAAAACATTTGGAAGCCCCAAAACCCCTCCAGGGAGAATACTGACCGGTTACACAATGGGAGAAGTATTAACGGGTACTCAGACAGTTACAAGTATCACCGAAACCCATTAAAACGGAGATCACCCTATACAAGAAGTTTGAGCGCCAAAACTCTGACAAAAGAAAAGACATTAAGGTTGGGCGGGAAAAGAAGAGTTTCAGCACTATAACTGTAAGCTACAACCGTCCATCTTTCTCTTATTCGCTCGCCGTCTTGTTCCTTGCCGCTTGCCTCGTGTCTCTGCCTCTTGCAGCTCTTGCTGTTTGACTTGCTGAAAGACTGTTGAACTTTCTGATCCGCCAGGATCAGCCTCGTGGCTTGCCGCGAAGATCTGTGTGGAACTGGGCTGTGAAGCCTTGAAACGGGCACACCATCCCGAGAAGTCGGTAAACGGTGTTGGCACCGAAGGCCCGAGATGAGATGAGATGAGATGAGATGAGATGAGAAGAGAAGAAGACGACAATACATATCGTCACGGTCAGTAAGCCCCGACCGCGCTCGATAAATCGGTAACTGCTACCCAACTGGCATCGGAAGACTATTCTTCGAATTTTATCGCATCAGTGCGAGGGCACAGGAAGACTCTTTTTTGAGTAGTGTCGGAACTCCGAGGACAACACAGATCTTCATGACAGCAGACGGTCCAGCCTGCTAGCCGGAGCAGAAACGAGTAAACAAGTGGGGTACAGAGACCCCTGATCAACACGTGGGTGATCAGGTGCTGCGGTAAAAACATCCGAGCAGAGTTTTCGGAATTCTCCGAGTTATCACGAGTGGTGAGCATGAGTCTCGATCCTACAAATCTAGTTTAGAGCAGGTATTGATAGGGGAGGGTTTAAGTTTTAAGGATAACTGTAATGTGTGCCCCCATTTACGATGTGTCGTTCGTTCCTCGTTTCCCTAAAATTAGTTACATAACTGCGTGTAAGATTGTACTGTCATTAATCTTTGCTTATGACATGTATTTCTTAATCTTGAATAATATGCAATAAAGATTTTCCATTTCGTACCATTCAACCGGGTCTACCTGAGTTTTCTCTCCATTATTGCTCTCGCATCTAAGTCCAGTGTCAGAACCGTAAGGGCGAGTGGGTCGAACCACTCACAGGTGTCTAGTGCTCCCAGACTGGCTGGAGACCAGAACAGGCAACAAGGCCTAACCTCGCACTAGCACCCAGGCTGAGCACAGAGCCACACACGGGTCAAAACCCTTACATTGTTAAAGGAAGGTACTTACTTTTTTCCAGGCTCCATTTTATTGTTGGAGCATCTGAGAGGTGCAGGGCCTCAGGGCCAGTTCTCCTGGGTATGAATGGGTACCATTGGGCTTTAGGGGAAAAAAATGAGGCAGGTGGGCCTGGTAATATTCTCACCACACCTCCCATGAGATCACTTCCAATTCATTGGGCAACATAAATAGGCTGTAGTCCTCGTCTCTATACATTTATCTGCTCCTGTGTGCCCAACAAAAAAAAATTGCATTTATATAGCGCCTTTAACATAGCAAAAACGTCCAGGAAATGAACACTGAGCACTCAGCCATGGTAGCACTTTCACCTCTGAGCCAGAAGGTTAGGCGTTCAAGTCCCACTCCAGAGACTTGAGCACAAAATCTCAGCTGACATTCCAGTGCAGTACTGAAGGATCACTGCACTGTTGGAGATGCCGGTCTTTCAGATGAAACGTTAAACCAAAGCCCTGTCTGCCCTCTCAGCTGGACTTAAAAGATCCCACAGTACTATTTTCAAGAAGAGCAAGGGAGTTCTCCCGGTGTCCTGGCCAATATTTATCTCTCAACCAACATCACTAAAAAAAACAAATTACCTGGTCATTTTTACATTTCTGTTTGTGGGACCCTGCCGTGTTTCCTACATTACCACAGTGACTACACTTCAAAAGTATTTTATTGGCTGTAAAAGCACTTTGGGACATCCCGAGGTTGTGAAAGGCGCTATATAAATGCAAGTCTTTCTTTCCTGACTCTTTCTTCTCTAGAGTCACAGATTATTGCCAATGTGATGTTCTGGTCATACGCACCATTTTAAAATCATCAGACAAGTCTGATAACCGTTTTATTAAGGAGACATGTCTACCAATACCTGATACACCCCCAAAATAAATCAAAAGGATAAATCTCAGGCCTTGAGGATCTTTAGGAACACATTCAAATCAGCCTAATTCAGATCAATTCTGATTTCAAGACATTTTCAAAGGTCATCCCTATTAAATTTCTATACTTATAATTGTTGAATCCTTCAATTTTCAGATTGGATTGTACAATACTAAGTACTTTGAAATCTTCTCTTCTTAGGCAGTCCCTCAGAACCGAGGATGACTTGCTTCCACACTAAAAATGAGTTCTCAAGTGACTGATGAGTCCAATGCAGGACCTACAGTCTCTGTCACAGGTGGGGCAGACGGTGGTTGAAGGGCCAGGTGGGTGGGGTGCTTGGGTTGACGTGCGCTCCTTGCGCTGCTTGTACTTGGCTTCCGCTTGCTCCCGGCGAAGAGACTCGAGGTGTTCGGCGCCTTCCCGGATGCTTCTCCTCCACTTTGTGCGGTCTTGGGCCAGGGATTCCCAGGTGTCGGTGGGGATGTTGCACTTTTTCAAGGAGGCTTTGAGGGTGTCCTTGAAGCGTTTCCTCTGCCCACCTGGGGCTCTCTTGCCATGTTGGAGCTCTGAGTAGAGCGCTTGTTTTTGGAGTCTCGTATCGGGCATGCGGACGATGTGACCCATCCATCGGAGCTGATCGAGTGTGGTCAAAGCTTCAATGCTGGGAATGTTGGCCTGAGCGAGAACACTGACGTTGGTACACCTATCCTGCCAATGGATTTGCAGGATCTTGCGGAGGCAGCGTTGGTGGTACCTCTCCAGTGCTTTGAGGTGCCTGGTGTACATGGTCCATGTCTCTGAGGCATACAGGAGGGCGGGTATCACTACTGCTCTGTAGACTTTGAAATATTTATCTTGTGACAAAGCTTCTTGCATTTATTGTACTTTATTATGTGCTAAGTGTTATTCACTGCCAGGCAACATTCTTTCATTTATGAAGTTCAAAGTTAGCATACTTGAAATATTAATATAAGAACAATGGAATTATGGTGCAATTAAGTTCTGGGACAGCATTTGCAAAACTGTTCACCGTAAACCAATGAAAATATTGCAGCTTGAAGTGACCCCTTTTTGGGCAATCAGGCCAGGTACAAATCCTGTGAAATTCTACTTGTAGATTTTGAAATCCTATAGTTTGTTAAGAAAACACAAGACTTTCCCTATCCAATTTTATATCTTAAAATAAAAGCACAAGCAGAATTAATGCTTCAAACCCTTTAGAGGAAGGAGGAAAAATTCGACTAATTTAGTACCTGTTATTAAGCCCCCAAAAAATCGAATTTAAATTTCAAGCATTGAAGAGACCTGTTGCAAGAAATGAGTGCCACTTTTCAAAGCGCACTGAATATTTCACTCACAACAGATGGAACCTGCCCATCACCCAAACTAAAATAAAACTGTGACTATTTCCCAATTAAACTCTAGACAGAAAATCCAAGCTTTGAAGGCACCATGATTGAAAGATCTCCCACTGTGCATGCAGGAAAAGTAATTACGCTGATTTCATTTAAAATATCTGTGCTGTGGAAGATTCTAATGAAAAAATGGGCATAAGTAAGGATTACTTAATCAATGCTTTTAAAAGGAGTTGAATTCCTGATGGGTGAAGCATGGTAGATTTTAGGTCATCAGATCACCAGATGCCTGTGAACATCTACTGAAACCTACAGAGGTAACAAGAACAAGCAATGCAGACCGTATCTCTGTAGGACTGCTGGAGTTATAAGGAAGTATGATGAGAATGTTGACATGGTGCGAGAACCATCTAAATATAGAACAGTAACAGCAGCCGTTGTATGCAGAGATTTGTAAAGTTTCGCAATTATCGCGATTCCAAATAACAAGATAGAAGCAGATTCGTTTGATCAGTTTATTTAAACGAAATGCTGTCATGATATAAAGGACACAGAAGCCTGTGAAATGGCCGCCGCGCATCGTGGCAGAAGCTTCCAGAATTTCAGTGGGCAGACAAGATGGCGTTCGAATATACATTTCAAATATAAGACAGGTTGCAACCTGTTTGCATTTGTGACAATAGCAAAAGATATAAGTGCTGGAATTGTTTTCCATGCACAAGTAAGGACCATTGTACTGGGCAATCGAAGGCCCATCCAGACACATCAATACACAAATACCCCCACGGCTCTACAATGAGAGAGCCATTCTCGGGTGATTAAACAAGCATTCGGGGGCCCCCCAAAACCAGTCAGGGAGACGATTCATACGATCCTGGCTGGGCCAACAATGGGGAGAACATTAACGGGTAGTTGGCCAGTTTCAGGTGCTACCGAAACTCGTTAAAGACAAGAATCGCCCCATGCTGGGAGTTTTGAGCGCCAATATTTCACAAAGGACAAACATTAAGATTTGGGCGGGAGATATGGGAACACAGCACTATAACTATAGACAACAAATGTCCATCGGTCTCTTATTCTCTTGATTCGGCACCTTATTCTCTTGTCTCGCTGCTGACTGCGGAGGGTTTTCGGTGTTCTCTCTGGACTCTGTTGACTATGTTGGGTGGAGCTCAAACGGAACGAGCCGCCTCAACGAGGGCCAGTGACCGGGTGCACCATCCCGAGAGTCGGTAAACGGTGTCTGGACCCGAAGGCCCGAAGAGACGAGACGAGACGAGACGAGAAGAAGAGGAGAAGAATCCACGTGCCGCCGCGGTCAGTAAACCCCGACCGCGCCCGAAAATACAAGAAAGAACTTTTCATTGAAGTCCCCCGACAACCGGTGTCGGGGAAAGGAAGACTCTTTTTCGAATTCTACCGGCAACCGGTGTCGGACACAGGAAGACTCTTCTTCGAACCGTGTCCGAGTTCTGTCGAGTTCTTCATGGCAACGGGGAGCCCGGCCTGCTTGCCGCAGCAGCGAAGATAAACAAGTGGGGTACAGAGACCCCTCAAAACACGTGACAGTCAGGCGCTGCAGCAAAACGAGCCGAGTGCCTCACTTTAAAATTCTCCGAAGTATCACGAGTGGTGAGCATGTTTCCCGATCCTACAAATCTAGATGTAGTGTAGCTATTGATAGGGGAGGGTGGTTTTATTAAGGATAAAGTATAATGTGTTCCCCTTTTTACGATGTGCCGTGCGTTCTTCATTACCATAGACCAAGCTTTATGAATGTATGTATACTTGTACTCTCGTTAATTTGCGCCTATGACATGTACTTCATGATTTTGGATGCTATGCAATAAAGATTTCCATTTCGTACAATTCAACCGGGTCTATTTGAGTTTTTCTCTGCATTACTGCTCTCGCACCTAAGTCCAGTGTTAGAACCGTAAGGGCGAGTGGGTCGAACCACTCACAGGTGCTTATTGCAACAAGGCTGGCCGGAGACCAGAGCAAGCAACAGTATTAGGCAACGAAGGCCTAACCTCGCACCAGCACCGTCTGTGATACAAGCACGACAAAACCCCTTACAGATTAGTGGAATACAATTGAAGTTTATTAATTGAGACACATTAGTGGAAATGTTAAAGGTTTCAGTCATCAATTTGTCTCCATTAGCCAAACATCTAGCAGTACCTGGGAGTTAATCAACACCTAATGAAATGAAGGGTAGAATTGCACTGCCTATGTCTGGTAGATAAGGTACTTAGCCACAGTTAATGCCCAAGTGCAAAGGAACAATTTACTACACTTTGCATCTTAATTTATCACCATTGTTAAATTAGGTCACCACATTGATTGTTCGATGTGATGCAAGTTAAACAGATCGACAACAGGGAATGACCACTCGACCTTTGGTACTAAGGCAGAATTATTTGTGCTGCCGTTAACAGCAACTAAGTGACATGCAAACATGACTGAAACATGCAGGGAGTAAGAGCTTGTTATTTTAGTTAATCTGTGGAAATGAAAGAGGCAAATGATGGGTTAAAAGCCCGTGTGCCATTGTAGTCCACAAGTTTAGCATCAGTGTGAAGCCAAAACCGTTTCTCACAATGCTAAATTTATAGTGAAAATGCCCCATTAGTGGTTGGGAACAAGTTAGCTCATAATAAAGTGTTGTGAAAGAGGAAAACTGGATCGCAACCAGCCCAAAAATGTAAGTCACGCTCTGCCTCCAACTCATTGGCTGGCACAGTGGTGTCAATAGAGACTTGGAAAGAAGAATGTTCGGTCTGTGGTAACAGTCATCCTGTCTGCTGAGTCTGTTAGCTGAATGGTGATAATTTTATTGTCTAGTTAATACCATGCAGCACTGTCTGTCTTGGTGTAAAAATGCTAATGAAAAGTATTGAGGACAATTTTCTCACGTAGTTTGAACAGGGCATTAAAATTTCAGTTTCAGCACCCTGCCAAAAAGAGAAATTAATAGGACATGAATCCAATTAATTTTAGCCAGACAGCAATTCTCAAATCATAACATGGCAGATTGGATTTATTAATCACATTCAGTCCAGGTCTTGATAAACGCAGCTCTACATTAGACTAGTGTGTTGTGGATAGCCTCTTATAGTTAATAATCCCCAATCCCAAACCACGCAGTGTTGGTCAGTGGGTTGAGAACTGACTTTTATAACTCAATCATGATAATGAAAATAACTAAGCCTGCTGCAATCATGGGTTATTAACTCCCTGCATATCTCATTACACACGTGTGTTATTCTCAATGAATACATCTGCAAAATGGATATGTTGGACCTAATTAGACTTCCACATCAGGCTCTGTTTTGTGACTTTACTGCCAGCATGTACATGAATTATAATGTGTGACTTGGACTGCAGGAGATTTGAATAGCAGCAACTGGCTAAGATTGGAAGGCTGAAGTTCTGGTCACCATGGCTGGAGCCACCGGAGTAGAAAGGAAAATCAGGGATCAGGAAAATGGATCTCCACCCATTACATGACGCATGTGATCTTCTAGCTGGCCTTTTACCCTGGCATAAAGACCTTTTGCATAAAATGTGCAAAAATGTCATTTTGATTTTGCAATCAATGGTTTTATTATGGAAATGAGTGCAGCTCTTTGTGCTATCTATAAGTGGTCCATCTACTTAGTATAGTGAAAAACTGACCAGTTTTACCATGCAGGCTTTTTGAGGCTATCATCCTTTTTCCTCATCTGTTCCATGTCCTTTAGTTGTTCAGCAAAGCACTTGCTCTGCTTTGTACCTTCGACCTATGGGAGCCAAACAGGGCAATCACCATTTTTCAAACTTCTTGCAGAAGCACCTCCAAAACAACAGTTGAAAGAGGAGGTGTTCTGTGTTGCTGGCCGGTAATTTCAAGCTTTTTGCCCAGCATTACTTAAGTAGCCCCTTTAAATGGTAACTGCAGCCTGCAAGAGTGGCAGCTATGTAGCATTACTTGCCCCCTACTGACTACTGCGTGTCCCAGTCTGATCCAGGCTTCAGTGCTGGGTCGAAATTTGGGTCTCCGAGTGTGCTAACTTTCAATTCAGGATAAGTTATGTTTCTTTTTTCCCTATTTTTTCTCATCAATTTTATTCCCCTCTTTCCACAAGCCATTGATTCCTTACTGGGGTACAATAGAATGGGTCCCAAATGTTTTCTGATTCCTCTCATCAGTGCCAGCTTGGCTTAGTTGGTAGCACTCTTGCCTTTGCGTCAGAAGGTTGTGGGTTCAAGCCCAACTATGGACTGTGACACATAATTAGATTGACACTTCAGTGAGCTACTTTGGCAGAGGAGCTGTCTTCAGATGAGACATCAAACCAAAGCTCCATTTGCTTGCTCAGGTGAACATCACGGTGTCCTGGCCAACATTCTTCCCTCAACCAACACAAATAAACTGGTCATTCATCTTACTGCTGTTTCTGGGACCTTGCTGTGTGGAAATTGGCTGCACCATTTGCTTTGTAGGCTTTGCAAACTCGAACAGAACCCTAAGTGAAGTGATTTGAGGTAAAAACCTCAGTTTTGGACATTTTAAAAGATCAGGGAAGAAAAAACCCTGAGGAAAATGACTTTTTGAATCTTACTGGTGGGAAAGACACCTTTCACAGACACAGACAGGCTGCAGAGGGGCGTGGCCAGGCAGTGGACCGCTTTGGGTACTGGGGCCCAATCAAGTTGTCTGGGGAATTTGTTTATACTGCATTCCTACCAAGGAGGAAGAGACAAACCCAAAGCCTCACACACACATCAAAATATGAATAATCCAAGACCTCTTTTGAAATTCCCAGGCCCAAACAGGATACCAGAAGCCTGAAATCAATAAAACATTTAGTACCCTGATTTACTTCATCAAAAACCAATCAACCAGGTATCCACAGGACAGATTTACAAGCCCACCAAAAACCTAGGACAATAGGGACAAGATTTGGCGCGTAGATAAAGGCCTTGCCTAAACGGGGAACATCGGAAGCCATCAGGACATGTTTAACACCAAGTTAAAGCCATTGAAACTAACAAGCCCGCCAAAACTAAGACAATGGAATAAACAGGGCTCATTTGCAATCTGAAGGAAACTGATTTAGTAAGGGGTTTTGGGCGCGAAAAGGACAAAGGGGCTGACAGTATAATTGGGGGCCTAATCCCCCAAGACTCTCTCTCTCTGGACTCTCTGACAATGCTCTCAATGCTCACACAGCTCTCTCTCAGCTCTGCTCCAGCAAGACACCACAAGCCACGAGGAGGAGGAGGAAAGAAGGCCAACAACTTCACAAACAGACCAACACACAAGAAGAAACCAGAGCGACTGCCTCAGGTGACCATCGGACACCTCGCGGCAACAAGGGCCTTACGAAACCTTTTACTCAAAAGACTCTAAACCCTAACTCTCAACTGTTTAGGATTCATTTGGTGAGCATTATCCCTGATCTCCTGAAACCAAAACCTAGCTTGATAGTGGGATTTTTGGGAGGGATAAGGTTTTTTTTGTATATTGTCTATCTCCCTCGCCTGTACCGTATGTTCCCCAACCTGTGTTTAAGTATTAAGTGTGTTTTAAGTTTGTTACCTTTTTCTTTTAATAAAGTCAAAATTCTTTCATTAGAACCTGTTGTCTACTGCATCTTTGTTCACAACCCCTAAATAAGTCCAAAGTCTAGGAACCAGGGGCGTGGGATCGATTCAAACCGCTCACTGAGTCAGAGGTGAAGGCTGACCCCACTACCACCCCCTACAGCTTATAAAACAACAGCGACTACACTTCAAAAGTAATTCATTGGCTATGAAGTGCTTCGGGACACCCTGAGAACATAAGAAATAAGAGCAGGAGTAGACCCTCTGAGCCTGTTCTGCAAAGACACGACACAAATGCAAGTTCTTTCTTTTCTTTTCATGGGCAGCACGGGAATCAGGATAGGCGTAGCAGCAACCCAAAAAGAATGTGGAGGACATGTTGGTGGCTGCAAGACACATTTGCGCCACACTATTACACAAGCTGAGCGGCGGACCTGCGAGAGGCACAGAGTCAGCGAGAGGAACTCAGCACAGGAGTGATGTCAGAATTCAGAAGTGAGGTGGTCAGAGTGGAGCTGATTGGTGAGTAGCTGGTGGGTATTTTCTGTTAAGTTTTTTGTTCAGTTTTAAGTGTATTTCTGTTGAGTAGTTCATAGCCCATTACTAGAGGGAGAGCGCTCATTGGTGAGTTGCAGGTGAGTGTTTTTGTTAAGTTTTTAAGTTTATTTTGCGGGCTTTATAACAGGGGCCAGTGTCGGGAGTGGAGAGAGCAGCAGCACTGTGAGTAGTTAAACTCACTTTCGCGGGCTTTTTTGCAGAGGCCAGTGTCGGGAGCGGAGAGAGCAGCAGTACAGTTAGTAGTTAAACTCACTTTCGTGGGCTTTTTACAGAGGCCAGTGTCGGGAAAGGGCCCTTGAGTATATCATTTAATTGAAGTGAAATTGGTGGGATTCATTTAATTTAATTTTAATTAATTAATTAAAGGGTAAGTCATGGCAGGAGAGCTCTGCCCCGTGATATGCTCCTCCTGCTATATGTGGGAAATCAGGGACGCTTCCTGTGTCCCTGACGACCATGCGTGTGGGAAGTGTATCCAGCTGCAGCTACTGATAGACCGCATTGCGGCGCTGGAGCTGTGGACGGATGCATATTGGAGCATTCGCGACGCTGAGAACGTCGTGGATAGCACATTTAGCGAGTTGGTCACACCGCAGGCAAAGGGTGTACAGGCAGGAAGTGAATGGGTGACCACCAGGCAGAGTAAGAGGTGCAGGCAGGTAGTGCAAGGGTCTCCTGTGGCCATCTCCCTCTCAAACAGATATACCACTTTGGATACTGTTGGGGGATGACTTATCAGGGGAAGGCAGCAGCAGCCAACTTCCTGGCACCATGGGTGGCTCTGCTGCACAGGCTGGGAGGAAAAAGTGTGGAAGAGCTATAGTGATAGGGGACTCAATTGTAAGAGGAATAGATAGGCGTTTCTACGGCCGCAAACGAGACTCCAGGATGGTGTGTTGCCTCCCTGGTGCAAGGGTCAAGGACGTCGCGGAGCGGCTACAGAACATTTTGGAGGGGGAGGGCGAACAGCCAGTTTTCGTGGTGCACATAGGCATCAACGATATAGGTAAAAAACGGGATGAGGTCCTAAAAACAGAATATAGGGAGTTAGGAGGTAAATTAAAAAATAGGACCTCAAAGGTAGTAATCTCAGGATTGCTACCAGTGCCACGTGCTAGTCAGAGTAGAAATAGGAGGATATTTCAAATGAATACATGGCTAGAGGAATGGTGCAAGGGGGAGGGATTCAAATTCCTTGGACATTGGAACCGGTTCTGGGGGAGGTAGGACCAGTACAAACGGGACGGTCTGCACCTGGGCAGGGCCGGGACCGATGTTATAGGGGGAGTGTTTGCTAGTGCTGTTGGGGAGGGTTTAAACTAAAGTGGCAGGGGGTTGGGAACCTGAGCAGGGAGACAGAGGAAAGGGAAACAAGGATAAAAGCAAAAGACAGGAAGGAGAAAAACAAAAGTAGAAGGCAAAGAACTCAATGGTTTAAATCAAACATGGTCACAGTAAATAATAATTCATATAGGTCTGAGAGCGTTGAAAAAACAAGCCTGAAGGCTTTGTGTCTTAATGCAAGGAGCATTCGGAACAAGGTGGATGAATTAGCTGCGCAAATAGAGGTAAATGAATACGATTTGATTGGGATTACAGAAACATGGCTCCAGGGTGGCCAAGGCTGGGAACTCAACATCCAGGGGTATTCAATATTTAGGAAAGATAGGCTAAAAAGAAAGGGAGGTGGGGTAGCATTGCTGGTTAAAGAGGGGATTAACACAATTGAAAGGAAGGATATTAGCTCTGATGATGCGGAATCTGTATGGGTAGAACTGAGAACTAACAAGGGGCAGAAAACGTTAGTGGGAGTGGTATATAGACCTCCAAACAGTAATACGGAGGTTGGGGACGGCATTAAAAGGGAAATTAGAGAAGCATGCAGTAAGGGCACAGCAGTCATCATGGGTGACTTTAATTTACATATAGATTGGGCTAACCAAATTAGTAAAAATACTGTGGAGGAGGAATTCCTAGAATGTTTACGGGATGGTTTTCTGGAACAATATGTCGAGGAACCAACCAGAGATCAGGTCATCTTAGACTGGGTATTATGTAACGAGAAAGGATTAATTAGCAATCTTGTTGTACGAGGCCCCTTGGGTCAGAGTGATCATAATATGATAGAATTCTTCATTAGGATGGAGAGTGAAGTAGTTGAATCAGAAACTAGGGTCCTGAAATTAAATAAAGGAAACTACGATGGTATGAGGCGCGAATTAGATAGGATTGATTGGGAATGTCACTCAAAGGGTTGACGGTGGATAGGCAATGGCAAACATTCAAAGACTGCATGGATGAACTACAGAATTTGTTCATCCCTGTGTGGCATAAGAATAAAACAAAAAGGGTGACTCAACCGTGGCTAACAAGGGAAATTAGGGATAGCATAAGATCCAAGGAGAGGGCATATAAATTGGCCAGAAAAAGCAGTAACCCTGAGGTTTGGGAGTAGTTTAGGATTCAACAAAGGAGGACAAAGGGATTAATTAAGAAGGGGAAAATAGAATATGAAAGTAAGCTTGCTGGGAACATAAAAACTGACTGTAAGAGCATTTATAGATATGTGAAGAGAAAAAGATTAGTGAAATCAAGTGTAGGTCCCTTGCAGTCAGAATCAGGGGAAGTTATAATGGGGAACAAAGAAATGGCGGACCAATTAAATGCATATTTTGGTTCTGTCTTCACAAAGGAGGACACAAATAACCTTCCAGAGATGTTGGAGAACATAGGGTCTGATGAAAGGGAGGAACTCAAAGAAATCAGTATTTGTAGGGAAATGGTGTTAGGGAAATTGACGGGATTGAAGGCCGATAAATCCCCAGGGCCTGATAATCTACATCCTAGGGTACTTAAGGAAGTGGCCCTAGAAATAGTAGATGCATTGCTGATCATCTTCCAACATTCGATGGAATCTGGAACTGTACCCATGGATTGGAGGGTAGCTAATGTTACCCCACTATTCAAAAAGGGTGGTAGAGAGAAAGCGGGGAATTACAGACCGGTAAGCCTGACATTGGTAGTGGGGAAAATGCTAGAGTCCATTATAAAGGATGTAATAGCTGAGCACTTGAAAAACAGTGACAGGATCGGACAAAGTCAACATGGATTTACAAAAGGTAAATCGTTCTTGACTAATCTACTGGAATTTTTTGAGGATGTAACTGGTAAAATAGATAAGGGAGAGCCAGTAGATGTGGTGTATTTGGACTTTAAAAAGGCTTTCGATAAGGTCCCGCATAAGAGATTAGCGTGTAAAGTTAAGGCACATGGGATTGGGGGCAAGTTATTGTCTTGGATAGAGAACTGGTTGGCGGACAGAAAGCAGAGAGTAGGAATTAATGGGTCTTTTTCCGAGTGGCAGGCAGTGACTAGTGGGGTACCGCAGGGTTCAGTCCTTGGACCCCAGCTATTCACAATATACATTAATGATCTGGATAAGGGAACTAAATGTAATATCTCCAAGTTTGCAGATGACACAAAGCTGGGTGGGCGTGTGTGCTCCGAGGAGGATACTGAGAAACTCCAGGATGATTTGGACAGGTTGGGTGAGTGGGCAGAAGCGTGGCAGATGCAATATAACGTGGATAAATGCAAGGTTATCCACTTTGGTGTCAAAAACAGAAAGGCAGACTATTATCTGAATGGCAATAGATTGGGAGAAGGGGAAGTGCAACGAGACCTGGGTGTCCTTGTGCACCAGTCGCTGAAGGTAAGCATGCAGGTGCAGCAGGCGGTGAAGAAGGCAAATGGTATGTTGGCCTTCATAGCGAAAGGGTTTGAGTACAGGAACAGGGATGTCTTGCTGCAGTTGTACAGGGCCTTGGTGAGACCACACCTTGAGTACTGTGTGCAGTTTTGGTCGCCTTATCTGAGGAAGGATGTTCTTGCCATGGAAGGAGTTCAGCGAAGATTCACAAGGCTGATACCTGGGATGGCAGGAATGACATATGAGGAGAGATTGGGTCGATTGGGCTTATACTCGCTGGAGTATAGAAGAATGAGAGGGGATCTCATCGAAACATATAAAATTCTGACAGGTCTGGACAAACTAGATGCAGGAAGAATGTTCCCGATGGACGGAGAGTCCAGAACCAGGGGTCATAATCTAAGAATAACGGGTAAGCCATTTAGGACAGAAATGAGGAAGAATTTCTTCACCCAGAGAGTGGTGAACCTGTGGAATTCTCTACCACAGAAGGTAGTTGAGGCCAAGTCATTAAATATATTCAAGAATGAGTTAGATATATTTCTTAAAGCTAAAGGTATCAAGGGATATGGGGAGAAGGCAGGTACAGGGTAGTGAGTTTGGATGATCAGCCATGATCTCATCGAATGGCGGAGCAGGCTCGAGGGGCCAAATGGCCTACTCCTGCTCCTATCTTCTATGCTATAGACCTTCCTTTGCCTACCATACATGAAAAGGCCTATGTATATCTTCAGATGCCCATCATTACTATGCCATTAACTGCACAACTTTCTCTGTGCACATCAACTCACACCGCTTCCAATTATACAAACTGATGAAAGTAACCACCTTACCTTGCCTAGAACAATGTCTTCACACACAACTACAGTGAATCCAGAATTTTAATTAAAACCCATATATGTGCTTGGTGCCTCTTACCACTTGATGCCAGTGCATGATCTGTAAACTTTTAAACCTACCTTGTGCTTCTGCTAGGTTCTACCCAAGTAGCTGGAGTGCGTGAGGTGGCTGGCTTCTGCGTTCCAATCGGATATTTTGGGACTGATGTAACCCACATTTCATGGCAGCTAGTGTAAGATTAGGATCACAGGCCACACACAGATTACCCAAAGGGTTTTAGGAGTTGCAAGGCTTTTATTAAAGAGCTACAGTTTTAAAGCATAATCAGATATTACATATGGTTTAAGTTGAGTATAATAGACATACAACCCGTGACAGTAGGAGCGATCTACGACTCCCGAATCGGAATGCCACGACCGGATGGACGGGGAGGCAGTACGGTGGTCTCGGATTGGGTGGATTCCTGCAGTCTGCTGCAGCGGTCACTTCCATTGGGTCATCTCTCGAGCTGTTGGAGGTGCTAGGCCGTCAGCCACCTCAGAGGCTAAACTTGACCAAGGTGTTAGGCCGTAGCCACCTCGGGGAAGCCTTCGCCCCTAACTGCCTGATTTCCTCTCTCGGTCGTCTATGTTTATAGTTATTTCGGTGGGCTGGTAATCACCTGGTGTCAATCATTTGTTCCTCATCCTATTGTCCAATTGTGAAGCGGGAAGGCATCCCTCGCCGTCGCTTTCTGCATGACTGACGAGGCCTCCCTCTTATCTATCTGAGGAATGTTTTGTTATGTTTCTTTAAGGACATTTTACGACTTTTCGGCTCCATTTTTGTCTGTTATCCCACCACCCTGTGTTGTTTTGCATTTTACGTTTCCCTTATCACTTCTATTTGTCTTTTGATGCTTGATATTCGACCTCGCTGGCATTTCTGAGATCTGTTCCCGGCTGCATGTTGTCAGTCTCTGTTCTAAGAATTAAAACCCATCTTTGAATCTAACAGCTATTTCTTACACTAGGTTCTGAGAGGGACTTGCTACAGGTTGCATCCCTCAGGCTGCTGCATGAACAGCCCGGTCCCGCACAATGTTTCCAGGCGTCGAAGACGGTTGGCTGAAGTGCCCACATGTGCTGCTATCCTGAGAGAAAGCACTATCATGAATACCATACCAGCTAGAACCTGGAACTCAACCCTACTGCCGTGTGAGAAAGCAGATCCCATGGCACCAATGAGATCAGTGAAACCCTGGGTGATAACTTGTTTAAAATTCTGCTCCAATTATCTTGAGGTCGGAGGTGGCAGTTCTCACCAATCTAGCAACCCAGGGCAGCAGTCTGAGCATCCATGGACGAGGCACATGCTCCCTTTGTCACGAGGTACTCTGCTACACAGGGCCAGGGAGCTGCAACATACTTTAGGGTGCGCTGCAGTGCTGCTAGGTTCAATATAGTTCTGTACATGCAGGGAGCAGAGTCCTCTATTCGATCTACTCTCTGCAGCACGCTGTCTGACACAGCATGTGAGGCTCTGCAGATATCCGACTTTTCAAAATTATATTACTGATTTTGAAAGAAGAAAGAAAGACTTGTATTCATGCAGCGCCTTTCGCAACATCAGGATGTCCCAATGCACATAACAGCCAATTAATACTGTTTAAATGTAGTCACTGTACTAAAGGAAATGTGGCAGCCAATTTACGCACAGCAGGGTCCCATAAACAACAATATGATAATGACCGGATTATCTGTTTTAGTGATGTTAGCTGAGGGACAAATATTCAAATTCTTTATTTCTAGTAACAGGACACACAGGTTTAGTTATAATTACTATGGGTTGTCTCTGCAAGGTATAGAGATAAAGGGGGCTAAATTCAATAGCCCATGAAAATGGGCACGGGTATTGCGTTGCGCGATTAGCCAGCGCCCATTGAGACTGATGCAGGCAGCACATAAACTTTATGCTGCCTGCTAATTTAAGTGATAGGAGCATGCAGCCCAGCATTGAATGTGCTGTTGAGTGGCTGCACACCTTAGCAGGAGGCCCAAGTTTATGTGAGGCTAGCATCACTTAAAGGCTGCCTGCACTACTTAAAGCCAGCCTGCACCTCTTAAAGCCAGCCTGCACCTCTTAAAGCCAGCCTGCACCTCTTAAAGGGAGGTGCATTCTGGCTTCAGCACATGCTGGAAGTTGCTGGGGAAGATATTCTGAGCAGAAAGAAGACGTACTAATGGCACAACAGGGGAGAGAGCAGGCTCCAAGATTTTCCGAAGTCGCACTGGAGGCCTTGGTGCAGGAGGTGGACAGGAGGAGAGAGGTCCTTTATCCACAGGCAGCCAGGAGGCCCTTCAGACAAACTGTGAGAAGGCAATGGGAGCAGATAGCCATCGCGGTCAATCCGAGGACCTGGCTGCAGTGCCGTAAGAAGTTTAATGACCTTGCACGAGTGGTCAAGGTCAGTGAATTCATCTTCAAATGCCATATCCTTACAACTGAACCACTTACCTCAGACACTGCTCAATTCACCAGCCCCCCTTCACTCACCTACCAACAATCTCTATCAATCATGACTCATCCCTCACATTCATAGCTTTAACTCACCCTCACACACTTAGCACTGCTTTAAGCTTCACACCCACATCTCACAGCTGAGACACATTGCCAGCTATTCAACCACGACAGCCACATCATCTAAACACATTGCAGCACACTCACTGACACACTCAATGACACACTCACTGACACATTTCCCTCCCTTGCAGGGCAAGGTGGCTCATAACCGGAGGCAGCAGGAGCTAACCAGTGGGGGACAGGTGCGCCTGCATGACATAACCCCATGGAGGAGATGGTGCTGGAGATTATTGGAGCTGCCATTGCAGAGGCCGTGGCCAGCGGTGGTGCTGAAACAGTTGAAGATGACGGTATCCTCATACCTAATCCTCCTTCACACATCTCACTTCCCCCTCATCCCACAATCTCTTCTGCTTTACCAGCTGCAGATGGTGTAAGCTCGCACCTCTTGCTTTCCCCCCCTCCCCTCACTGCAACCCTACCCTTGTGCCTTTCTCCTTTCAGATAGCCAAGAACTGCAACCTGGCCAGGCAGTGTTGGAGGAGCAAGAACTGGAAGAGGAAGAAGGCAGCGATGCTGAAGACACAGCACTGTCACTCGATTTCACGCTCGCAGCCACCAGCTCAGATACTGACACTCCACATACTTTAGAGGATAGGTTAGACGCGGGATCTGCATGTGGTGAGACACCGGGCACGAATGGCCTGCAGCTAGGGCATGGGGCAAAGGTAGCGCAGGTGCTGCTCCCTGGAGGACGAGGTCGCACACGAGTTCTGCTGCACAGGACTCGGATGAGCACTTCGATGGGGCGAACTACAGAAGAAGGCTGATGGGTATGCTCGATGAAATGCTTAGTGCAGTGGCAGGCTTGCCAGAAAGCCTGCGCGCAATGTCAAGGAACATGGAGGACTCCGGTACCAAACTTGCACAGGGCTTTGCGCACAGCTTGGAGCCCATCCTTTCCAGCATGGAAGTGATGGCCAACTCCATTAACGCACTTGTCGACCCAACCATCATGCAGCGTCTGGTGGCCGATGTCTCAGCTTCCATTGCAGCACAAACAGAAGCCACCCAACGTCTGAGTGCTGCAGTGGAAGCTCAGACTTCTGTCATGGAAGCTCAGCTTGCTGCCATGTAAGTTCAGACTACTGCCATTGTGGCTGCAATTACCAGTGCTGAAAGGGGGCTTGCATGGTGTCACAGCAGTCTAGCAATCTGTCCTTCAACAGATTACTAGGATAGCTGAGGCGCCGCCCTGGGGGAGTGGGACTGGCTCCGTGGAGAATGAACCTGCTGTCCTCTCTCAGGAAGACGGCATTCACCCTCCCACCTCTGCCACTCCGCCAGTGCCCTTGCTGTCGCCTGTCAGCCAGCCAGCCCAGACTGCTGCCGCCCATGCCGAGATGGTGCAGTGCGAAGCCGGGCCTTCTAGGCCCAGAGCTGCTCGAGGTCGTCCTGCAAGGCCATCTGCAGCCTCCCCCACTGAAAGTCAGCAGCCTTCCAGCAGCCATGCAGAAGGAGCACTTGGACAGGCAAAGGCACACAGAAGACAGGCACTAAGGGATTGCATAAGGGTGATTAGTTAACTTTGGTATGTAATATTGGATGGTTTGACTTATAAATTTGGTTTGAAATGTTTGTTTAGTCATGGCTTTTATTGTAGCCTTGTGGCCAAGAGGACACTGTGATGGTCAGTAACAGAGGGAAGTTATGGTTTTGGGACTGTTGGTGAATGGGGAATCGGGGTTGTATTCACTGGTACCGCAGACAGATGAGTTGATCACGGTCAGCCCAGCCAGAAAGGGGCTGTGTTAGTTGCCTCCTCCCATCCTCCTCCTCCTCCTTTACCTCATCCTCCTCTTCCTCCTCCTCTTCCTCTTCAACTCTTTGCCGTATAGCTGGTGGCAAGGGCTGTGCCCTCATGATGGCGAGGTTGTACAGCATGCAACAGACCACAATGAATCTTGAGTCACACTCTGGCGAGTACTGCAGGGCTCCTCCAGAGCGATCCAGGCAGCGGAAGCATTGTTTAAGCATCCCAATGTTCTGCTTGATCACATTCCATGTGGAAGCAAAGCTTTCATTATATCCATGCTGCCCGCAAAGCGATGTGTGTGCAGTCAATGGTGGCAGCAACAGGTGGCAGATTTCAGTGAGCACCTCCTTAGTGAAGAAGAAACATCGCATACACTGTTCCTCGCTGAGATTGAGGTCGAAAAATTCCTCCCTGAAGACCCTGGGCGGATATAGCATTTTGCTGAGAGCCCTTCTCCCCCTCCTCATCCTCCTCCCTCTTCTAGCAGCTTGTCCTGCTCTGTGTCACCTCTGCTCATTCTCCCTGTCATGCTGCAGGCCAAGGGGGACACAAACTACTGCACCCGTGTCTGGGAGCAACTGGTCTGAGCACAAGCCTTGAAGTAAACTACCACACCACTCCCTGGAGACTTCGGCAACTTCAAATAAGATAACAAACCACCAAACACTTCTACAAACTCACCAAGAGCCAATAAAAATGAATCAACAACTAACCTGTAAGCAGTTGATGATCCCTTTAAATAGCTCTGGTGGGGGGTCCTTCCTGCTGCTGAATGCATGTTCAGCTGTGCGAGTTTAAGAGAGGGCATTAGCTGGAGTGTTGAGGTTGAAAATAGCAGCACTGGCGTCAAATCAGCGCTACACGCTGATTGACATCACGAGCTGCCTACTCTGCACACGCTCCAAGTGCCTGCGTTAACGACCTCACCAAAATGGCATCTGCGCAGCCGGCACTAGAAGTGTGTGTGTACGGCGACTGACGCCATTTTGGACCCTAAATGGCACCCATAGCGCCGAAAAAACAGGCGCTACGGAGCCAAATTTCGCGGCCACACAGTTTCATTCTAACAACAACAACAACAACTTGTAACAGGTGAAAGGCCAATTTATATGCACCTGGGTCAACTTCTGTGAAAAGGGAGGTTTTAATATGCTAATATCGATTGAATGTAGAGACATTGGCATGTACCTGATTTCTAGAATTTTCAATGCGAGTTGGGCAAAAGTTTTA
Source organism: Squalus acanthias (assembly GCA_030390025.1). Lineage (NCBI taxonomy): Eukaryota > Metazoa > Chordata > Chondrichthyes > Squaliformes > Squalidae > Squalus > Squalus acanthias. The sequence continues at coordinate 23,384,843 of CM059433.1, read as the reverse complement.
TGTTGGGGAGAAACATCCTATGTGGTTGTCAAGGAAAATAATTATTTAATTACCGGAAATCTCATTCCTTTTCAGTGGGCTTTGTTCAGTGTACTTCCAAAGTAAATGGGATGATATTTCGAAAAGTCGGTTTCCCTCAGCAGTCAGTCCACATAAGTCTCTAACCAACAGGGAGTCTGAGCTAGTTTGACTCAGTGATTGGGTTGTGCTGCACCATTTTCAGGGATCTAGTTATGTTGAAACATGACTCAAGTAAGCCAACTTTGTTGTTTTTGGATATCTATATAGTGAAGGACAGTAAAACTGACAAATTCACTGTTTTGTACTGAGTACTGTTCACCTACTTGTTCAATATTGAAAATAAATTGCCTGTTAATTTATAGCCTGGTTGATTTGTTAGACAAATAAAATCATATGGTGACATGTGATATCTCCCAGTAAACCAACTAAGAGCTTTCTGGGTCTTCATATAGTTTATCAACATACTGGGCAGGTGAAAGCACACTCCAGGTCCGAGAGGATGCAAGATCCACTTACAGGAGTGGTTGTTACCAATGAACCCAAATAGAATTTCATAAAACTCAAAAAACACCTTCTTTTAAAAGCAGAACCCATGGAATCTGGAGCCCCAGGGTCTTCAGCCAAGGAGCGACATGTCCTGGCCATTTGGTCAGTATTGTCTTCCTCCTTATATCCCATGCCCAGCTTCTCCTGCTCCCTGGTACTGTGTGTCACTCAGTGCACGTCCTTCTGGCTCACTCTCTAATTTCCGCAAGGTGGGTGATCTCTGGAATGGTGCTTCTGAGGGACTGAGTGAGTGAGTGACAGTTCTTGGATCTGGTTCTGCTTCCTCTGCACACCTAGGGCGTGATCTTGCCAGCCCTGGGGAGGCGGGTTTAGAGGCGGGACTGCCGGGAAAATACAGAATCTGGGGGCGGGTACCCATCCCGCCCCCAACCCGCCTCCGTGCCATCTTCCCAGAAGGCGGGTAGCCGACCCGCGCCGGGTCCCGTCTCCTGGAGGCAGGAAGGGGATTACAGCCACTTAACTGCCAGTTAACAGGTAGTTAACAGGCAGTTAAGAGGATTATCCCCATTTTTCCAGCAGAGGCGCAGGCTTCCCGACATCAGGAAACCCCGCCAGGGTCACCGAGGCGAGCAATGGGTCTGCAGGGGGTCGGAGGGGTGCAAAAGTGCGCTGTGGAGGTAAGTGATGGGTGCAAGTGTGGAGTGGTAAGTGTGTGAGGTGAGTGAAAAGTGATAGAAAATGTTTACTTACCTTTGTTTCTTCCTGCAGGCTTCAACAGTTGGGGATACGGAGACTCTCGCATCTCACCGGCAGAGATGACAGATGGCTGCTGCATTCTCCAATGCAACAGCCATCTAATTTCTGCCCACAAAATCGCCCCCCTAGAGTCAGTTGAGAATGTACTTTTAAATTGCCAACTCCTTAGCCTTTGGCTCAATACTTTTGCAGCTACCGATCTGCTCAATCACACCCTCACCTCCACCTTTAATGCCCTTGTCCCTAGTAAAACCTTTGCTATCCCTATGCTGGTCATTCTTCCTGGTATGGACCCCAACTTCACTACATCAAGTCTAAAAAGTGCAGACTTGAGCCTATCTGGTACACAACTGGTTTAGCCATCCAGCACCAGAACTGGCTGGACCACATCAAGTGCTGGCAGGCCTCACTCTCCTCGGCCCAAATCGTCCATTACGCCAGGATTATCCTGGAGATCAGAGATAACGTCCACTACCAAGTGTCTCCTTAAACCCCTCTCCACTTCACCCTCCACCCTCACCCCCAACAATAAGTGTGAGGAGCTCTTGGACTTCTTTGTCATTAAGATGGAGACAATTTGTACGGCTGCCTCTTCTGCTTCCCTATCTTCCTTTTGATGACCAAACCAAACCTCTCTTTAGGCATGGCCCCAGCCCTGAACTCATGTCTTTCTCTAGTTTATCTCCTATCTCCCCTTATGCCCTCTACAAGCTCATCTTGTCCATGAGAACCATCTCCTGCTCCTTTGATCCCATTCTCACGAAACTGCTGACCACCCAACTTCCCTTGCTTTCCCCTATGCTAGCTGACATTATAAACAGTTCCCTCTCCTCAGGTACTGTTCCCCTCCCTTTCAAACCAGTTGTCATTATCCACCTCCTCCAAAAACTTACGGTTGACCCCTTCATACTTGCAAACCTTATCTCCAATTTGCTTTTCCTCTCCAAGGTCCTTGAATGTGTTGTCGCCTCCCAAATCTGTGCCCAATTTCCCACTGTAAGGGGTTCTGTGTCGTGCTTGTATCGCAGACGGTGCTGGTGCGAGGTTAGGCCTTCGTTGCCTAATACTATTGCTTGCTCTGGTCTCCGGCCAGCCTTGTTGCAATAAGCACCTGTGAGTGGTTCGACCCACTCGCCCTTATGGTTCTAACACTGGACTTAGGTGCGAGAGCAGTAATGCAGAGAAAAACTCAAATAGACCCGGTTGAATAGTACGAAATGGAAATCTTTATTGCATAGCGTCCAAAATCATGAAGTACATGTCATAGGCACAAATTAACGAGAGTACAAGTATACATACATTCATAAAGCTTGGTCTATGGTAATGAAGAACGCACGGCACATCGTAAAAAGGGGAACACATTATACTTTATCCTTAATAAAACCACCCTCTCCTAATAATACCTACACTACGTCTAGATTTGTAGGATCGGGAAAACATGCTCACCACTCGTGATACTTCGGAGAATTTTAAAGTAAGGCACTCGGCTCGTTTCGCTGCAGCACCTGACTGTCACGTGTTTGGAGGAGTCTCTGTACCCCACTTGTTTATCTTCGCTGCTGCGGCAAGCAGGCTAGGCTCCCCGTTGTCATGAAGATCTCGACAGGACTCGGGCCCGGCTGTAGAACTCAAAGAAAAGTCTTCCTGGACCGACACCGGTTACCGGTAGAATTCAAAGAAGAGTCTTTGACCGGTTAGAGTTCAAAAATGGTCTTTATATTTTCGGGCGCGGTCGGGGTTTACTGACCGTGGCGGCACGTGGATTCTTCTTCTTCTCGTCTCGTTTCGTCTTGTCTCTTCGGGCCTTCGGGTCCAGACACCGTTTACCGACCCTCGGGATGGTGCACCCGGCCACTTGCCCTTGTCGAGGCGGCTCGTTCCGTTTGAGCTCCACTCAACATTCGAATGACCGACCAGTGCGGCTAAGAGTCAACAAAGTCCAGAGAAACACAGAAGGCTGCTCGTCCAGCAGAGCGACACCCGAGGATCAGGATAAGAGAATAAGAGTTCAGCAGTCAGCAGCGAGATAAGAGTCATAAGAGACCGATGGACATTTGTTCACTATAGTTATAGTCCTGTGTCCCCTTATCTCCCGCGCAAATCTTAATGTTTGTCCTTTGTGTAATACTGGTGCACAAAACTCCCAGCATGGGGCGATTCTTTCCTTTAACGGGTTTCGGTGGCACCTGAAACTGGCCAACTACCCGTTAATGTTTTTCCCATTGTTGAACCGGCTAGGAGTCTCCCTGACTGGTTTTGGGGCCTCCTCGAATACTGACTTAATCACCCGTGAATGGCTCTCTCATTGTAGAGCCGTGGGGGTATATGTGTATTGCTGTGTCTGGATGGGCCTTCGATTGCCCAGTACAATGGGCCTTACTTGTGCATGGAAAACAATTCCAGCACTTATATCTTTGCTATTGTTTCGAATGCAAACGGGTTGCATCCTGTCTTTATCAATGTTTGCCGAGTATGATCCAATCTTATACTGAAATGTTTATTCGAACGCCATCTTGTCTGCCCACTGTATTTCTGGAAGTTTCTGCCACGATGCGCGGCGGCCATTTTACAGGCTTCTGTGTCCTGTTTAATCATGACAGCATTTCGTTTAAATAAACTGATCAAACGAATCTGCTTCTATCTCGTTATTTTGAATCGCGATAATTGCGAAACTTTACACCACAACTCCATAAGTGAATCTCTCTAATTAGGTTTCTGTCCCGGCCACAGTACTGAAACGGTTCTAATTACAGTCAGAAATGACATTCTCTGTGACTGTGACCATGTTGTATTATCCCTCTTCATTTTCCTCAACCTCTCGTCAGCCTTTGATATAGTCCACCACACTATCCTTCTCCAAGGACTCTCCTCCATTGTCCAGCTCAGTGGGAATGCCCTTGCTTGGTTCCACTCTTACTTATCAGATCACAGCCAGAGCATCTCTAGAAATGGCTTCCCTTCTCACTTCCACAACTTTACCTCTGGTGCCCCCCAAGGCTCTATCCTTGGCCCTCTCCTCTTCCTCATCTATATGTTTCCCCTTGGCAACAGTATCTGAAGATGTGACACCAGGTTCCACATGTACGCTGATGACACCCAGCTCTACCTCTCCACCACCTTTCTTGACCCCTCTACTGCCTCTGTGTTGTCTAACATCCAGTCTTGAATGAGCCATAATTTCCTCCAGTTAAACATTGGACAGACTGAAGCCATCACTTTTGGCCCCCACCACAAATTCTGTATTCTTACCATTGATATCATGCCCCTTCCCTGGCCACTGTCTGAGGTTAGTCCAGTCTATTCTCAGCCTTGGCATCCTATTCAACCCTGAGCTGGTCTTCCAACCCCATATATTCTACATCATAAAGACCACCTAATTCTTCCTCTGGAACATTGCACATACCTCAGCCATTCTGCTGCTGAAACTCTCATCCATGCCTTTATCACCTCCAGACGACTATTCCAATGCTCTCCTGGCTGCTCTCCCATCCTCCCTGCTCCGTAAACTTCAGCTCATTCAACACACTGCTGCCAGTAGCCTATCCTGCATCAAGTCTCGCTCACCCATCACCCCTTCCCCTGTTGATCTACATTGGCTCCATTCAAGAGCCTTCAATTTAAAATTCTCCTCCTTGTATTTCAATCCCTTTACCCCTCCGTATCTCTGTAGGCTCTTCCAGCCCTGTAAACACCATCCCCACAGAACTCCCCATTCTTCTGACTCTGGCCTTTTGTTTATTGTCTCCCCCTCCCCCCACCCTTTGTCCAACCACTGGCGGCCGTGCTTTCAGCCATCTAGACCCATGTCCTAGAATACCCTCCTTAAACACATAGCCCTTTCCACCTCCCTCTCCTCCTTTAATACTCATCTCTTTGATCAAGGTTTGATCCCCCGCACCTAATATCTCCTTTTTGGCTTGGCATCCACTTTTGTCTGACTGTGCCTCTGTGAGGTACCTTTGGATATTTATCCACATTAGAGGTGCTATATAAATGCAAGTTATTTTGTTGTTGTTCTAAAAAGGTCAGAATGGATTGCTGACAAGCAGAGTTAACATGTAACACGAGCAGCAGCAGTGACATGATGGTTTCATGATACAGTTTGTGACAGGAAAAGGCGATTTTTAATCCAGAATCATCCATAGGACTTACTCATTGAGGTCGAGCTCCACTTTCTACAGGTTTTGATTTTAACATACTCTACTGAGCAGGCGGGAAAGGCACCTGCTGGAAATGGGTGGGGTCCTTCTTTAGATATTCAGATCAGGCTCTGATGACTTCATCGGGGCCCAACTGCTATTAAAACCAGAGGCTGCGTGGGCAAGTTGTTGTGGCTTTCTTGCCAGGGCAACCTAGCGGGAAGAGGAGTCGGGGCTAGTGCAATGTATTCTCAGAAGATATAGCTGGCTCCTCTTAGCTCGCCTGATCTGGTAAGGTCTCTAAATGTTTTCTGCCGCTGACTTTTCATACATGAGGTGTTGGTGTAATCACTGGTTACCCTTACCATCTCCCACCACTGCCCCTCAGCAACTCTCCTTTGGGGACTGTATCACCTTGTTCCAAACAATCCCTCCATTCTCTGCCTGACTTCATCCAGCAGCACCTCCATAACTGCAAGGGTGAACCTGGGAGCTCTCTGTGCTTCTTCAGACCTGACTTTATTGTTAGTAAACCTTTCTGCTATTCCTCCAATTCATTTTCCTGGATGCTTTCCTCTTTAAGCTGCAGCAGGTCATTAAACCCAGCAGCATCATGCTAGTCCCTCTCCCACCCCATCCCCCACCCCTACACTATGGGCTGGTTTTTGATACTGGGGCGGGTTGGGTTCGTGTCATCCGCTTTTCGTGTTATCCACCCGACTGCAATTGGATGTGGGAGATTGATGCAATTTTCACCTAATGGGGCAATTGAGTTCCAGCATGTGGGAACCCATAAACCAATTAGTGGTTTCAGTCTGAAAGTTGCCTCTGATGATGTCATCATTGCTGCTGCATTGAAGGTCAGAGACTGCCTGGCCTTTGCTGTGAGAGGACCTGGATATGAGAGAGAGAGAGAGAATTTTGCATCCACGTCCTCTCACAGCAAAGGCCAGGCAGTCTCCGAACACCTTCAATGCAGCAGCATCAGAGTCGACTTTCACACCTAATAATACTACTACTACCTTCATCACATCTCCGTTGTAATAGTGGACCTGTAGCTGATAGTCAGCTATCCAAATGTGCTCCCGCCAGGTTTCACAATTGTGGTTCAGAACAGGCGTGCTTCACGTAGATCAAGGGTTAAAATCACAAAGGCCTTTCAAAATGGCATTATAGAGCCAATTTAGTGCTTGTTAAGGGCCTTAACAGCCTATCCCACCTCTTAAAGGCGGGACGGAGTCAGAACCAGCAGACACGATTTAATGAAAATTGCGTGGAGGCGGGCTTGTGCCCGCCTGCCAGTTTTCACAATTTTAACCCCCCACACGCCTCCAAACCCACCTCCACGGGTCAATGAAAATCCAGCCCTATATGTCCACAAATCTTACTTTCATGTCTCCACAAAGAAATCATCTACTTTAATATTCAATGACAAATGCTCTAAAGGAATGCTCAGCATCATCCCCAATCACTAGGGTAAAGACAAGGGAAATAGATGTGGAAGAGTGGCGCTGTAGTCTATCACCCAACATGCACGGAACAAAGCAAAACCAACAGAAGAAAAGTCTGGGAAGATGACACCACACCAGGAAGGCGCCAAACACCTCGAATCTCTTCGCCGGGAGCAAGCGGAAGCCAAGCGCAAACAGCGGAAGGAGCGCACATCAACCCAAGCACCCCACCCACCCGCCCCTTCAACCGTCGTCTGCCCCACCTGTGACAGAGACTGTAGGTCCCGCATTGGACTCATTAGTCACCTGAGAACTCATTTTTAGTGTGGAAGCAAGTCATCCTCGGTTCCGAGGGCCTGCCTAAGAAGAAGAAGAGGATCCTACAAAAGTCCAAACATAAAAAGAACACATTGTCCTTGAATGTTTTATGATAGGTAGGCCAAATAGAAAAAAAACTAAAAATTCTAATGACCTAACATTAAAACACTTATACAAATTAAACTAAATCTGCAGAGTAAGTAGTTTTAAGAGGTTACACACAGGATGAGGTTAGAGGCTGGTGACAGACATTAAATCATTGACAGTCTGTAAGAACAGACAAGGAATGTATTAGGCATAAGACCAGATGCTCAGGAGACCATATGAGATACAAAGAATGAATAGAGATGTATCAGCAAAACATTAAGAAAGTGAAGGACAGGCCATGAAGGGAACAATGGACAAGAGATAGATGACATTGTGCAGATGCATTAAAAGGAAATTATATATTGAATCAACATGGTGACATAGTAGGCTAACGCAGTCACGTATTACCTAGACATAGATCGAAAGTGTTGATGTAATGGCATCATATTAGGAGGACGTGATTATCCCTATAAAAGATACAACACACCAGAGCTCCATAGGGACTTCGACCTAGTCTTGCTGAGGCTAGCATGAGCAGTTAGGATAACAAGCATGCGGTTTCCTGATGAGTCCATTGCATGTGAGTTACTATCGGTGCCAGTCTCATGGGCACTGCATGTAATGGGTTGTGTCATGTAAATGAAAAGTATTAATCAGACATGTCAGTGTGTCCTAGTCCTCGAGCTAGTTTTAGGGGTCCGGATAAGTGATTAGTTTGTAATTACCCAACAGAATGCACTTCAAAAACATAGAGAGCAGAATTGCACTTCAATCCTCCCATTTCTGACTGAGCATTAGCCATGCTATATGTTCATATCTGGCCAATATTTATTCCTCGAATAACATCACCAAAACAGATTATCTGGTCAGTATCACATTGCTGTTTGTGGGACCTCGCTGTGTGCAAATTGGCTGCCGCATTTCCTACATTACAACAGTGACTACACTTCAAAAAGTACTTCATTGGCTGTAAAGCACCTTGGGACATCCGGTGGTCGTGAAAGGCGCTATAGAAATGCAAGTCTTTCTTTCTTTCATAAACAATGGGACCAGAGGGGTACTGATAGTGTGCTGACTGGTTTCACTCGGGTTTAGAGGCATTGCGTATGTGCACTGAAGTATGCAAGTTGGTTGTCAATTATGCAGGTTGGCTTCTTAGTCAGACTGCGGAATACTTCAGTTTGCCACCTGTCATATTATCTCTTATGTTTCTCCATTTGATTGGCGAGCAGCAGTATAATTTTTATTTATTCAAACCACTGTGAAATTCACTACTGGTAGAAACAACGTTGATTTCCAGTCTCAAACGTTATGCCTTCATTGGCAGAAATGCAGAAAGTTATTCGAATATCAACTTTAGTCCAATCGACATTTTTCTCACTGACGTCAAGCTGAAGTAGTTTTATTAGTGTTTTATGCTGCTAAAGTGGTAAAAGCTACGGCATTCTTTACTGAGATATGTTTTGTCCCTGCTGCTGTTACCTTTACAGATTTATTTTTCTGTTAACCTAGTCTTAACAAGAACAATCATCTAAATTTATGTCTTACATTAACTTATGTAGTGACGGCTGTTAAATAGCACTGCTGTCCTAAAGCTGCCCACGGCAGCACCATTACTAAGATGCGTTGAGAGATGTGACCTTATTTTTCCTGGTATCTTTGAAATCAATTTAAAATCACACTCTTAACTTGTCAGGATATATATATATGCTTTCAGACAGAATAAAAGAACACATTACTGTCCCCAGTTTCCTCTTCTCTTCAAAGTAATGTTTGCTCTTAAGAAATTCCCATTTGAATTGAAGAAAACCCTGCGATCTTTCAGTCAGCGGTATGCCAATCTGCTATATAAATATGTGATCATTCCTCACTTAACACAAAATGCTGTCAAATTTCAGCAAATGAAAGGCAGTCAGGAAGGATATCCATGGTACCACTCAATGAGTTTTGTTAGGTGGGATGATGTTTAGACAATGAATAATAATCAAGTAAGATTGCTCACTGCTCGAGGAAGTGGTGTCTTGTTTCTACGCAGGTATACTTACTGGACTAGTTGAGTTCTGAGAAATGAAAAATGGAAACAAAATGAGGTCTATTTTTTTTAATTCTCCTGTTACTTCAGGCTAACATAAATTATCTTCAGTTTTGCTTGGAGTATGCCTGCAAAATGGTTACTGAGATTGATTTTTAATGAAGCATGCTTACTTTAATATATATAAAAGTAAAAAATTGCAACCAACTTAAAAGATGAAATTGATACTAAATTAAAAAATCGTTGTATTTATAGTTATACTCATTCTGTTATCTTGCAGGCTTGTTAAAATGAACAGTAAATGTCACTCTCAAGTCAAGGATTGTGCATGTAACATTTAATCTGTTTAAGGAATGAAATGGAGGAGTGTATTAAGGGTGACAATTAATCTCATTATTACCTTGCTGCACACAAATAACCAATTCAAGGTTTGTTCTATATTTCTTTCTCCAAAAGGCAATTATTATACCTAATTGGTATAAATATGAATCTGAGTTAATCCAACAGAGCGCTGCTCACGATGATGGTTGTAAGGGGTGACCTGCGGCTCTGTGCTTAGCCTGGGTGCTAGTGCGAGGTTAGGCCTTGTTGCCTGTTCTGGTCTCCAGCCAGCCTGGTAACACTAGACACCTGTGAGTGGTTCAACCCACTCGCCCTTACGGTTCTGACACTGGACTTAGGTGCGAGAGCAATAATGCAGAGAAAAACTCAGGTAGACCCGGTTGAATAGTGCGAAATGGAAAATCTTTATTGCATATTATTCAAGATTACGAGATATATGTCATAAGCACAGATTAATGACAGTACAATCTTACACACAGTTATGTAACTAATTTTAGGGAAACGAGGAGCGCATGACACATCGTAAAAAGGGACACACATTATACTTATCCTTAAAACTTAAACCCTCCCCTATCAATACCTGTCCTAATCTAGATTTGTAGGATCAAGACTCATGCTCACCACTCGGAGAATTCCGAAACTCTGCTCGGATGTTTTTACCGCAGCACCTGACTATCCACGTGTTGATCAGGGGTCTCTGTACCCCACTTGTTTACTCGTTTCTGCTCCGGCTAGCAGGCTGGACCGTCTGCTGTCATGAAGATCTGTGTTGTCCTCGGAGTTCCGATACTACTCGAAGAAGAGTCTTCCTGTGCCCTCACCAGTTTGTAAAATTCAAAGAAAAGTCTTCCTGGGCAAGGAAGTGTTTATTCGACTTACAGGCGCGGTCGGGGCTTACTGACCGTGGCGATACGTATTGTCGTCTTCTTCTCTTCTCATCTCATCTCATCTCATCTCATCTCCTCTCGGGACTTCGGTTCCAACACCGTTTACCGACTTCTCGGGATGGTGTGCCCGTTTCAAGGCCTCACAGCCCAGTTCTACACAGATCTTCGCGGCAAGCCACGAGGTTGATCCTAGCGGATCAGAGTCCAGAGCCGTCAGGCAAGAGAATAAAAGTTCAACAGTCTTCCAGCGAGTCAAAGCAGCAAGTGCAAAAAGAAGCACAGACAGCAGTCAGCAGCAAGAGTAGCAAGCGAAGAGAGAAAGATGGACGGTTGTACCTTACAGTTATAGTGCTGTAATTCCTCCTTTTCCTGCCCAATCTTAATGTCTATCTTTTGTCAGGGTTTTGGCGCTCAAACTTCTTGTATAGGGTGATCTCCGTTTTTAATGGGTTTCGGTGATACTTGTAACTGTCTGAGTACCCGTTAATACTTCTCCCATTGTGGAACTGGCTAGTAGTCTCCCTGGAGGGGTTTTGGGGCTTCCAAATGCTTTCTGTAACTACCCGCAAACGGCTCTCTCATCGTAGAGTCGTGGGGATTTTGCATATTAATGTCTTTGGATGGGTTCTTGATCGCTCGGTACAATAGCCCTTATTCGCACCTGGGAGACCGATTCCAGTATTTATGTATAAAATGCAAACCCATCATGTCTTGTCAATTATCTCAAATGTGCTGAGTCCTGTACGATCTTGCACAAATGTTTATTGGAACGCCATCTTGTCTGCCCATTGAAAGTCTAGAACGTTCTGCCATGAGGCGTGGCGGCCATTTTACAGGCTGTTTGTGTCCGCTTTGAAACCTGACAGCATTCTGCTGAAATAAAGCTGTTTGTACGAAACTTTATGTCTCCTTCTTATTTTATAAAATCGCGATAATTTTGCGAATTCTACATGGTGCTTAAGGTTAACCTCCTGCGATATTCCACTGACAGACATCTGCTGTAGATATTTTCCCAGGTATGTCAGTGATGGTCACTCCCATAAACAATTTGAGTGTTTTACATTTAGGGGTGTGTCTGTACTGCCCAATATCTAACTCTGGAGAGAGTGACCCAGGGCGTAACGATAGGATCCCCTTGTGAGGTGAACTGGATATCAAAGTGGGGATTATAACTCCTGGGCAGAAAGCAGGGAAGAGGTGTTAGACTTCCTGCCTGGGAGTTGCTGTGGGAGTCCCGGTTGATTTCAACATCCAGGGCTCATTAACATTTTGCCCACCCAATACAGGCATAAAAAAGGCAGCTTGGCCGGCTACAGTCCCATGAAGATTGGGCAGCCAAGAGGTATCCAGTCTTAGCCCTGAAACCAGATAGAGAAAAATAACCATTGAAATGGTGAGCTCAGAATCATAGAGCACGTTGGGTAGAATCGTACAGGAAACTATTTTGCACCTCCTGGCTCGCACTCAACAACAGCAACTTGCATTTATTATTGCACCTTTAACAGAGAAAAATCTCAGCGGTCTCTTTGCAGGGGTGAATCTGCCAAGAAGCGATGCCGAGCCAAAGAAGGGAATATTAGTGGTGGTGAACAAAAGCTTGGACAAAGAGGTGGCTTTTAAGGAGGAGAGGGAGGTGGAGGGGCGGTTAGGTTTAGAGCGGAAATTCTAGCAGTGAAAACCTCTAGTCATGCACAGCTGGCACACCACGTGATAACATTTTCACTATGATCTGTCACCGTGACTGCCACAGAGCATTTCATAAAGTTTCAAAGACACTGCAGCATGAACACTTTTAAACTAGATGAACATTCACTTTTCCATACTAGACAAAGTACCTAGTTAAGTTGAATAAAAAGGACTAGTCGTGGGAATAGATTGTGATATTATCGGCAACTTACTATGGTTCCCTTTAAGAGTGTGTGTATCTGGTCATTATCACATTGCTGTTTGTGGGACCTTGTGCCACGTTTCCTATGTTACAACAGTGACTACATGTCAAAAGTGCCGCATTGGCTGTGAAGCAATTTGGGACGTCCTGAAGTCATGAATGGTGCGATATAAATGAAAGTTCTTTCTTTACCTAATAAGACCGTTCAAAAAAATCAGTTTGTAAGGAGGTCTACAACCTGATCTCTTTCAGCTAAATCAGTGTAATAATTGAAACACTTCATTGCATGAAATACAATTTTAGAAGAAAACAATCAGAACAGTCGCCACTGAGGTATTACATCTTACAGAATTCCCTTTGACAGAATGTCAGAATATTTTTATCCATCTATGATCTATATAAAATGATGAATGGGTCATTACATTCCATCACTGAAATCATGACCTGGCCAGGAAAGGAAGGTAACCCTCCCACCCTGCATATGTCAGAAATTGGGTCCTAGAATAGGGGAAAACCTTGCTAACCGCAACCCCCGCACCCCCCCACAATGAAGGCATCCTTACTTCAGAACCGCCTCCCCCCACCACTACAGCCAAAATAAAGGTCTTGGGGGAAGGTAATGAAATAAAAATTGAGAGAGATGTAAAACAGGCTGTTGATTTGTTATCACCCGTTTTACACTATCGTGCAAAGTCAAAATCTACCTGCCCTCCCCCTCCAACCACCATGTGTTTTCAAATTGGTATTTAGAAAAGTCAGTTGCATTGATTTAATACATTATCAAATCTCTCAGAAACATCTAAAAAGACCTGAAATGAATTAATTTAAAGTGCTGTTATGCAGGGAGTTCAGGTCAATTTACATATTGAACACTAAACATCTGGCTAAATCGGTAGGGATAGAACTGCATTAGAGAAAGGATGACGGCATGAAGGAATTCAAATCCAACACACAGCTTCAAAGAGATGGAGAGTATCATTCTAAATCTCAAATCGCACTCACAGGAGGTCACTTTTACCTTCACCACTTGGCTGGTAAACTTGTGGAGCGGATTGCAATCAATAGGTATTAAAATCAGGTGAGTTGTACACTGGCCGATTCACTCCACTAGTTAAACACCCAAGTGGTGATGGTGAAAAATACCTCCCTAGTCTTCTGGCATTGCTAGTCAATGAGTGAGGTGGTTACATCAGAGAATCAAATTGCACCTTTGCTATATGCTAGAGTTTGCACCACCTAAAGGCAGCTTAGACAAGCCCATTCAGTTTTTTAAAAATTCATCACGGATGTGGGCGCCACTGGGAAACCCAGCATTTATTGCCCATCCCAAATGGCCCTTGAGGAGGTGGTGGTCATGACAACTGAGTGACTTGCTCGGCCATTTCAGAGGGCAGTTAAGAGTCAACCACATCGCTGTGGGTCTGGAGTCACATATAGGCCAGACCGGGTAAGGACGACAGATTTCCTTCCCTAAAGGGCTTTGGTAAACCAGATGGGTTTTTACGACAGTCTGGTAGTTTCTAAGGATAAGGGGTAAGCCATTTAGGACAGAAATGAGGAAGAATTTCTTCACCCAGAGAGTGGTGAACCTGTGGAATTCTCTACCACAGAAGGTAGTTGAGGCCAAGTCATTAAATATATTCAAGAATGAGTTAGATATATTTCTTAAAGCTAAAGGTATCAAGGGATATGGGGAGAAGGCAGGGACAGGGTACTGAGTTTGGATGATCAGCCATGATCTCATCAAATGGCGGAGCAGGCTCGAGGGGCCGAATGGCCTACTCCTGCTCCTATCTTCTATGTTTCTATGTTTCATGGTCACCATTACTGATACTAGCTTTTTATTCCAGATTTATTTAACTAAATTTAAATTCCCCAGCTGCCACGGTGGGATTTGAACTCTTGTCTCGCTGATTATTAGTCCAGGTTTAACTAGTCTAGTAACATTACCACTATGCTACTGTTCCAGTATCAGTATCACTGTTATGAATATTATGAGTTAGTTCATTGATTCCATTATGGCTTGTGGACAGATTAGCCTTCTACTAGACTTGGAAGCTCTAAGCTGGGTAATCGATTAATGCTAGCAGAGACACTCAATCACATATTACCAAAAAGGTTCTACACACATAATGACACCAAAAACATTCTCCCAAGATACAGCCACCATAATAGTTAAGAACTTCCTTTTAAACTTGAATACTGTCCTTCCAGAACTTACCAATGTTAATCACTAATACAAAAGCAAAATACTGCAGATGCTGGAAATCTGAAATAAAAACAGAAAATGCTGGAACTGTTCTGATGAAAGGTCATCGACCTAAAACGTTAACTCCGTTTCTGTCTCCACAGATGCTGCCTGACCTGCTGAGTATTTCCAGCATTTTCTGTTTATATATCACTTTTGTTAAAAAAAATGTTGAGTATAAATAAAGAAATGCAGCTCATGTAAGCTTTTAGAATGCAAAATTTAAAGATCCATTCTGAGGCGTTCCTAGCCGAGTCCTTCCCATTTGCTGGTTTTCTCTTGAGCTGATTCGATGTTCAGCTCTCTTCCTGTGCTTGTCGACTATAGTTGCAGTAGATCAGCTGGTTGACAGTGTACTTTGGTTTTGCGTTCTCCACACACCACTCTTCCTCTCAGCCTCCCTATGGGCTCAAATAGGCATATCCAGCTGAAAGTCAAGAGACTGTTAGCTGTAGGTTACAATGAACTGAAGATCAGGCACCCTGTTTGTCTTTTATAGAAAGTAGAAATTTCAAAGCAGGATTATGACATCACCATAAACAATGTTGAGCACTTGACTACCAAGAACCAAATGGACAAGAGACAGATCTTGCTGTGTGTGGAGAATTCTGAAAGAAGAAGAATTTGCATCTAAAAAGGTGTGACCCTCAAGGTGTTATACCAAAGTGTCACACTTGGTGAGTCGCACACGCAATGCACAAGGCCCATGAATTTCCTTGGGGGTTGTCCTGTTCTAACTTCAGCGGGAGCTCAGTGGAACCTTTGGAGAAACAGCGTTAACCTCGTTTTCAGTCATTTCCCTGGAGTTCTCTGATCTCCTGCTGAAGTTACTGCAGGAGATTGGGACAACCCTCACAGAAATTCAAGGCCATTGTTTTCAGATAGATACAGAAGTGGATGTAGATATTTCTGCACCTCCTCATGCTGATTACCAGGAATTTTCTTTCATCTCTGTTGTGAATTGGTTGCTCCTTGATTAGCCAACAAAAGGTGAATTTGTAGGAAGGAAGTTTGTTCTGACACTGTAACTGCCCCCACCCAAAGAGATTGTATTGCAATCATACCTTGCTTGAGAACTCAAATCTGATTCAAATAGGGAAAGTAAATTTTAGTGCTAGGTAATATTTGGATTCAAATTCATAGCTTACTAGATTTAAAGCACTTTACTATTCCCTTTCAGAGAACAAGAACATTGAATGAAGTTTACATTGAGATATTTTTTTCATGAGCTGACTATAAAAATAATTACTTGACAGTGGTAAAATTATGAATAAATTCACATCTAAAAAGTATTTTAAAAATGTAATAAAACACACTTTTCAAAGAATTTGACTATAAGTATTATTTCCAGCGATATTTTCAGAAGAGAATAGGATTATTTTTGCAGTCAGCAAGAAGTTAAAAATTTCTGGTCACCCCTCCTAATATCCCCTTCTTTGGCATGGCATCGATTTTCTCCTCACGCTTCTTGGATTTGCATTGGGACAATATTTTTCTGGTTATAGGGGCTATTCCATCACTTGCACTTTTACTTTAATCGCTACAGATTTTCAAGTACATAAGCGACATTTGTTTCTGTATTTGAAGAGAGACATAAGAGTTACGAAAATTCCACAATAAGTCGAGTGTAATCGCGGCATCTCTTGGTTTCTTTCTCAAACATGTCACGAGAACTATAATTATATCTTCAGTTGTTCGTAGATTGGCAGTTTTTAAATAGCATTAACAAATATTCTTAAATCTTTCTTGTACAGTATTTGGTGTTTGACAAGCATAGCCAATTTATTTTACTTATCTCTCCTTCGAACACCTGTTTTTGAGACTTGCAATTGTGTTATTGTATGATTTATTGAAACTGGGCAGCTGACATTGCTACACCACAGGCAGAACAATATTTTTCTCACATTTATAAAATGGGAGGTAAATCTGCCAGCACGAATAATTAGATTTTTTGTGTAATATTTAAAACAAAGGCAACTATTCATCATAATCACTTGTCTGCTTACTGGAGAAGCAATAAGAATGTATGCTTCATTTGAATTCTAGAAATATTTGATTCCAGATAAAATAAGTAGCAGTGTTTAAAATTACTTCTGAAGGAAACCAAAGTGTACGAGGAAGAAACTTCTCTGTGGTTCTGCTGAATTAAAGCTAGCCAAATTGAAGCCATCGTAGGCAAGATTATGAGCAAATATATACTACAGAAGTTTATGGGTTCAAGTCCCACTCCAGAGACTTAAGCACATAATCCAAGTTTGAACATCTAATCTAGGCTGATACTTCAGTGCAGTATTGAGGGAATGTTGCACTGGCGAAAGTGACATTTATTAGACGAGACCTTAAACCAAGACCCCTCTTGGGTGGATGGAAATGTTCCTACGGTACTATTCAGATTAAAGCAGCAGAGTTCTCCCAGTGACCTGGCCATCACTAAAACGGATTCAAAAGCAAAATGCTGTGGATGCTGGAAATCTGAAATAAAAACAGAAAATGCTGGAAATACTCAGCAGGTCAGGCAGCATCTGTGGAGAGAGAAACAGAGTTAACGTTTCAGGTCGATGACCCTTCGTCAGAACTGGAAAAAGCTGGAGATGGAACAGGTTTTTAAGCGAGTGTAGGGGCAGGGAAAGTGGGGAGGGGAGGAAAGAACAAAAGGGAAGGTCTGTGATAGGATGGAAGGCAGGAGAGATTAAGAGACAAAAGGGATGATGGTGCAAGGCAAAAGGATTATCTGGTCATTGGCTGTGAAGGGCTTTGGGACATCCTGAGGACAGAAAAGGTGTAATATAAATGCAAGCTCTTTATTTCTTTCTTACAGGGACTGGTTTGACATTAATACATGCTTGGAGAGAGATGCAAAGCCAGCAAACCTGAATTATACTGCCGGTTCCATTTTGTTCTTCAGTTAGGGAAAGTAGAAACTTATTTATGAATAGAAGTGCACACGCGCAGGACAACCATGTGGTAATGTAGTAAGGATGATGGTATAGTAAAGATTTGTAGACACATGTTTAGAAAATATTAAGGGACCGCCCCCCAAACCTCCCCCCCCCACCCCCATTCTGATCACCACCTCAGTGCCCCTATGCCAGGGGGTCAGAAGTAGCAGCGCCAATAGCAGGCATGATCCTCATGTAAATACCACAATTGCAATCTGTGGATTTCTGGGGCCATAAGCTTTTAAAAGTGGCTTTGCAATATACAAAACAGTCACATTTTCAGTAAAGTATATTCAAAATATAAATATCAGTTTAAAAGTAACTATAAATACTATAAAGAATGCTACGATGTCTTTGGTAAAATGGGTCATGGAAAATAGTAACAGGAATCAATCAAGGATTGGATTGGGCCCTTGAAAGACCGGTCTGGCAGGTCAAAACCAAGGATAACAAAATGGCTGATCAGCTAACTATTTGCACTTCTGAAGACAATGGGGTATCTCAGTTTTCTGGGATGTATGTTTAGGTAAAATTAGAAGTAACATATGTCATGATGTTAGCCAAAGTTAATTGATTTAAGATCAATAGTGCTACAGGATTTGATTTATCGAGAGTGCTTAAGGAAATAGGGGAAGTCATATGGAAGCATTTGTTGATATTTTTAATAGTTCATTGTGATCTGGATGTTTCCTGAGGATTGGAAGGTAACTTTTGTGGTAGGAATTGGGTGGGATGGATTCTGGAAATACTGAGGGGAATTGGATTGTTGGAGCACTGAGGAGGGATTGGGGACTGGAAGCACAGCAAGATTACTATTGATGTAGTACATAATATTACCTAGTATTTACAGCACAGCTATGAGGGGGGAGCTAGGAATAGATAGGTATTGGAAGCACTGACATGGTCTAGGAACACTCGTGGGGGTGAGGGGAATAGGGGCGTGTAGCTATTGGACAGGGAGATGGAATAAAGGTCTGTGAGCACTGAATTGGGACTGGAAGCAGTAGAATGTTTTAGTAGCACTGAGGAGAGACTAGAAGCACTGGAAGATGGAGCTGGGGCCACTAAGACAGGAAAATGAGTACTGGAGGCGCTGGGGTAGGGTGGGGATGATGGGGTTGAGAGATGCTTCAGTGTGAGATTGAGTACAAGCTGAGGTCCATTAGACCCAGCAATGGAGCATGGCAGTAGTGAGTGAGAGAGAAGCAGGCAAGCTAGCAGGCAGCAGCAGTGACTGTGAAAAGGGATCAATCCATAATCTGTGATGTTACCTTTACAAAGATCGTAAAGATATCCCAATCCATCTCCTCCAAGTATTCACGTCATTGATTCTTTTCTTTATTAAAAACAGATCTAACATCAAGTTATCCCTTGTTTTACAGCTCATTAAGTTTAATGGTAATATGAACACTATTTCCCCAATGTTCACCCACATATCAACTCATCTCCTCCTCACTGCAAAACACTGTATCCAATAAGTTCTCCCTGTGGCAGATTCCCTAACCAACTGCATCAAGAAATAATTGATGATTTCCTTAGTAGATTACTTTATATTATGTCCTTTCCACTTGGCTGTCCCATTTCAGACTATGTTATACTTGAATAGTTGAAATTCCCAACATAGTAATGATCATACATTAAATTGTTGCTTTGCTAATTTGCTTGAAAGCCTCCTTGTCCTCTTCAGCCCATGATCCCAGAGACCTTTATCTGATACCAATGATCACCTTGGGACTCATCTTAAGTTCCAGCATAACGCAAACTGTTTCCATTGAACCCTCTTGATTACCTGGATCCTCCCTTTCAAATGTGCCTGTATTTTCTTGTACAAGTAGGTGCAACATCCCCTTTGTCACCTAAGCATTAAACCATGTTTCTGCAATGCCAACTGGATCTAAATTCTCACTTGGACTATTTGGCCTAGAAATATGTTCAGGCTAGCCTGCTGGTGCCAGCTGGGCTCAGTGACTGATCCCTGCACCTGAAGGGGAGGCCCAGGGTGCACCCAGATATTGCGTCCCCAGGCAGCTCGCTGGCGAAGAGGCTTTTAATTTCAGGCTGCTGCATCGCCAGCATTGGCACTCAGGTAGTTTGTTAAGGGGGAAGAAGATGTGATTGGGGGGGGGCGGCGGTGTGACTGGGAAAGGGAGCGTTAACAGGAAAGGGAGGGTGACTGGGTAAGGGAGGGTGACCGTGAAGGGGGGCGAACTGGGAGAGGATCGATCCAGGATGGAAGGCAATCGGGACCTCGGGACAGGAGACAATCAGGACGGGATGGGGTGGGGGGGGGGAGGGGGCAGCAAGGTGCCGATCAGCACGGTGGGGGGTCGCGGCGGTGCTCAAGGTGGTGGTCAGGAGGGGAGTTGAGGTGGGAGTCGGGACAGGGGCTGGACCGGCGATTGGGATGAGGGGCGAGCGGTGACCAGCAGTGGCGTGTGGTTTTAATGTGGAGCCAGGGGGAGCAGTCCTGCAACTCCCAGCTCCACAGTCAGGTAAATATTTTTTAAAAACATACCTTTTTGGTGGCAGCCTGCCGTCATCCCTTTAAGGGCCGCCAATAGGACGCATGTAGATCTGGTTTTCCTGAACACAGCTGGCCCAGTGCCAGCTGCTCTCATGGCAACCCAATTTTGCACAGGGGGCCTCAAACAGGCATTAGGCCCCTTTTTTTGTATATGCAAAGAACTAACGCCTTTTTTTTGCCGATACCAATATGGCGCATAGCACACTTCCAGCTCGTAATGAGCAGCTTATCCTGCCCACCATATTGGAGACTTAGGCACCCATTTAGTGCTTGAAAAATGGGTGTGGTGCCATTGAATTACTATACCTCTCATTCAAGCATCTTATTCCTAATGCTTCAAGCACTGGTGCTAAAACTTTAGGGCCCTTTACTTGCTCTCTTCTTAAATTATCTTCTTTTAAATGATTTAAGCTTGCTGAATTTTTATCAGTTATCAACTGCTCTATCTTCCTCTAAACAAGTAGTACTCTACTTTTGGTGACATATTTTAACCTTTATTTTAATTTAAATACTTCCCAATTGCAATTTCAACGTGCGATGCAAGTCTCTTAATCCCTATCCTATTTTAATCTCACATAAATAATTTTCCTCCCTCACAAATTCCCTTCAGTTATCTGTTAAAACAAGATTTTCCTTTTCACTCCATTCCTGTAGCCAATCATTGTAAGTAATTATTCTTCTGCTGCTCTCAGAGGAGCCACTGATGTCTGTTAGAGATCTTGAAACAACTACTCTGTACTCCCTTAGCTTAAGTTTATGCACCATTGCCTGATACTGCTTCCTTAAGATTATAGGCATCCTATCCATAAATATCATAGATGCCCATAAGTAACACAACTACAGTTCCTTTACTTTTCCCCTATCACTCTTCTTTCAACATCTTTAGTGCTTTGTCAAGA
Organism: Squalus acanthias; assembly: GCA_030390025.1. Lineage (NCBI taxonomy): Eukaryota > Metazoa > Chordata > Chondrichthyes > Squaliformes > Squalidae > Squalus > Squalus acanthias. Next base: position 23,363,805 of record CM059433.1, on the reverse strand, counting down.
CGACGGCCATGAAATTCGACCCCTATGTGCTGGCTGATAAGGTCGCTTTCGGTGAAAAAATGGTGGCCGCCTCACTTCCGAACACTTCTGGCAGGTCCAACACGGGCAACATGGTGGCATAGTGGTTAGCACTGTTGCCTCACAGCGCCAGGGACCCGGGTTCGAATCCGGCCTCGGGTGACTGTCTGTGTGGAGTTTGCACATTCTCCCCGTGTCTGCGTGAGTTTCCTCCGGGTGCTCCGGTTTCCTCCCACAGTCCAAAGATGTGCGGGTTAGGTTGATTTGGCTGTGATAAATTGACCCTTAGTGTTAGGGGGGGGATTAAATACGTGGGGTTACGGGAATAGGGTGGAATATGTGTCGGTGCAGGCTCGATGGGCCGAAAGGGCCTCTATCTGCACTGTGGGGATTCTGTGTCCTGCGGCGGCGGCCATATTGGGCAGGCCAGCAGCGCTGCCATTGCCTGCATCGCTGGAGAAATGGTAATGAGGCAGATCGTGATGTCAATCAGTGCGCAACGCTGATTTGATGCATGACCTGCCATTTTTGACGTTGCCGCTCCGTTCAACACCCTCTCCAAATTATGACCAGCTGAACATGCGTTCAGCAGCAGGAAGGCCTTGCTTCTGATTTCAAGGCGTCTGCTCACACCACTTGCTCCCAGTCATGGGTGCTCTCATAGAAACATAGAAACATAGAAAATAGGTACAGGAGTAGACCATTCGGTCCTTCGAGCCTGCACCGCCATTCAATGCGTTCATGGCTGAACATGCTACCTCAGTACCCCATTCCTGCTTTCTCGCCATACCCCTTGATCCCCTTAGTTGTGAGTGTTATATCTAACTCCCTTTTGAATATATTTAGCGAACTGGCCTCAACAGCCTTCTGTGGAAGAGAATTCCATAGATTCACCACTCTCTGGGTGAAGAAGTTCCTCCTCAGCTCAGTCCTAAATGGCTTCCCCTTAATTCTTAGACTGTGACCCCTGGTTCTAGTTTTCCCTACCATTGGGAACATTCTGCCCGCATCTAATTTGTCTAAACCAGTCAGGATTTTAAATGTCTCTATAAGATCCCCCCTCATTCTTCTGAACTCCAGAGGATACAAGTTCAGTTGACCCAATCTTTCTTGATATGTCAGTCCGGCCATCCCAGGAATCAATCTAGTGAACCTTCGCTGCACTCCCTCAATAGCAAGAATGTCCTTCCTTAAGTTAGGAGACCAAAACTGCGCACAATACTCCAGGTGTGGCCTCACCAAGGCCCTGTACAACTGTAGCATCACCTCCCTACTCCTGTACTCAAATCCCCTTGCTATGAAGGCCATCATTCCGTTTGCTTTCTTGACTGCCTGCTGCACTTGCATTCCCACCTTCAGTGACTGATGTACCATGACGCCCAGGTCTCGTTGCACGTCCCCTTTCCCTAATCTGCCACCATTCAGGTAATAGTCCGCCTCTCTATTTTTACCACCAAAGTGGATAACCTCACATTTATCCACATTGTACTTCATCTGCCATACATTTGCCCATTCACCCAACCTGTCCAAGTCACTCTGTAGCCTCCTAGCATCCTCCTCATTGTTCACACTGCCTCCCAATTTAGTGTCATCCGCAAATTTGGAGATATTACATTTAATCCCTTCGTCCAAATCATTAATATATAATGTAAACAGCTGGGGTCCCAGCACCGAACCCTGCGGTACCCCGCTGGTCTCCACTCCACTCCATCGGAACTGATCCAGAGTCTAAGGAATGTTGGAAAATGATCGTCAATGCATCCACTATTTCCAAGGCCACCTCCTTAAGTACTCTGGGATGCAGACCATCAGGCCCCGGGGATTTTTCAGCCTTCAGTCCCATCAATTTCCCCAATACCTTTTCCCGACTAATAAGGATTTCCCTCAGCTCCTCCCTCTTACCAGATCCTCTGACCCCTTTTATTTCCGGCAGGTTGTGTGTGTCCTCCACAGTAAACCTCTCCTTGCAGTCCCCCTCGTGCTTGAGCATGACAGGCAGATGGAGCAGAGGTGGCAAAGAAGAGGACAAGCTGCTCGCAGAGGGAGGAGGCGGAGGGGCAGGAGGGCTCTCAGCAGGAGGGTCTTCAGGGAGCACTTCTCCTACCTGCACTTAAGCCAGGAGAAGTGTATTCAGAGGCTTCGCTTCACCAAGAAGGTGGTCAGAGAACTCTGCCACCTCTTGGAACCAGGCCTGCCACCTCTGAGCAGGGCGTCGATGGCGCTGCCAGTGGCCCTCAAGGTGACCGTGGCCCTTAATTTTTTTCGCCACCGGATCCTACTAGTCTGGAGCAGGCGACATAGCTAACATCTCCCAGTTCACCGTCCATCGCTGCATCCAGGAGGTGTGGAGCAGATAGCTCTTGTCTCCGGACAGCCATCTCCCTGTCATGCTGCAGCATGTTAGGAACTGTAAGTAGAGCCTCCATGACTGGGAGCAAGTGGTCTAACCAGAACCCTTGAATTCAGAAGCAAGGCCTTCTCTACTTGCTGCACAACTCCCTGTCACCTCACCAACTTTAAATAACTGTAGAAAACTCCAAACAGTTCCGCAAACTTACACAGAGCCAGTAGAAATCAAAAAGCGAATCACCTGAAAGTTGTTGTTGATCCCTTTAACTAACACTGGCGGGGGTCCCTCATGCAGCTGAACGCATGTTCAGCGGTGCGTGCTTTGGAGAGGACGTGCAGTCGAACGGCAACGTCTAAAATAGCAGATTGTGTGCCAAATCAACGTGCCGAGGTCACGATCTGCCTAATTAGCATTCTTCTGGGTTACACAGTCAACGGCTGCGCTACCGTCCTGCCCAAAATGGAGGCCACCGTGCGCCGGAAGTGAGGTGGCTGCCATTTTTTTGCCGAGACCTAAGGTGCTGAATTTCACTGCTGTTTCTGACTTGGGTTTCTGTTATGAATGTTAGTTCATAGCTGACCCACATTAACACACTTCCTTCACTTGAGCACAGGAGGGATTACTGACAGAACAATCTGTGTTGCCTTCATGCAATGAGTAACGTGCTTTTGGTTTGGTTTCGGAAAAAAGACCAATTCTCAAGATTAGTTATCAACGTAATTATAGAGATCTTCCTCAGTGGATAACTGCAATAATAGTTCGATTTTATGGTCCTGATGATATCAGTCCCATTGCTCTCGAGTACCTCTGAAATGATTCTTGTCCTATACCATCTCTTAAATCTATTATTCCTACTTCATCTTTCCTTGTAAAATAGCTTGTGTTTGATCCATCTGTGAGAAAAGTGATCCCTTATATCCCTCAGAGTCAGCTCTTATTGCCCTTACACTTTGGTACTTTTCAAAGTTTTGGAAGCAGCTGTTATATTATATTGAAAGTTCTGCTCTAATAATTGATCATCAATAACATTTTTAGCTTGGCTGTTTCACCGATGATCTTGCTGCCTATGTTCCTCACAAGGATAAACAATCAGCTAAGGTTCCTGTATTTGATGGTAATTGCGGAATCTTTGTTGGAAGTGCATGTGTGGATTTGGCTGAAAATTGGGCTTCAATGTCGTGCCCTCTGTGCTTGAATAGCCTGCCAACACTCTGTCAAGGCTTACAAAAGAATAATGACTGCTGGGTGAAGTGTCAGCAATCAGTGGTTGTGGAACTATATCCCAACAAGCAGGGAGCAAAAATTGCCAGAGAGAATTTGGCAAGAAAATAAAAAGGTAGGAGAGAATCATATATGTGGAGTTGTTTCTTAGATTCCTAACTGTGCATGCATTAAGGATTAGTAATGCACACTAAATAGAACTGTCAGTTCTGCACATGAATGTTGCTAAATACGAGTGCTGCAAGTGTGTGAACAAATGTACGTTCTGCAGTTTAGCTTTGGAAAAGGAGACTATAGTGAGAAAAATTGAGTTAAAGTTGTTTTATAACATATGTATGTTGATGGAGAAGGCTAATTGGTATAGTTATTTGATGAAGCGATGAAGATCATTTTTAGCCTGTTGTTTTTCAGAAATCAGAAAGAAACCCTCCTCTCAATCACTACCAGTTGCTCAGTGTATTGCTTGCAGTGATCAATTTTGTTTTGTACTATTCTATAGGATTACAGTATATACAACCACTGGCAGAACTACACAGTATTCAGTCGATAGTCAGTCAAGACTATGAGCGCATTGTGGATAGATTTACCATCGCAGCTTATTCATGACATTTTTGCAGTATTATAATTACAATCAGTAAAGGAATTATAGTCAAACCTACTTAACTGTAACTCAGATGCATGTAAAGCCCAGTTATACTGCAATATTTTCCATCGTCTAATGTATTTATGGAGCCCTCAATGTATTTCCAATACAAATAAAACTGAAATAAGTTTTTGAGTCAAGTTCAGTAAAACTGCTCAGAATTAAAACCTTACTTTTCATCCTCACAGAACTTGAAAGCACACATGACCAGTTTAAGGTTATTATGAATACTTTTTTGCAGACGCTCAGACTGAAAGCACTGGATTGGATTTTTTCATATCTAATAGCAATTTCAGTTCAATACCTGGCCAGCTCAACACTTACAGATCAGTCTGTTAGCTGCACAGCATCCTGTTCCTTTGATCTGAGTGTTTTAGCTACCGTTCACCGTGATGAATAATAAATCTGCAGGATGATTTTGAGAATTCCATGGTTGTTTATTTTGCTGGAATTTCTACTGAATGCTGTGAAATGGAGTCTGCGGAGAGAGTGGACGGTAATTTTCCAGTGATGGAAGATTCGATTGGTGGAGTGCCAACATCAATTATTGAAGTCAAATGTTTTCAGAAAAGAAAATTGGAATTAATATCTGTGTTTGAAGCAAGTGATTCAGGAGGAGTGGTGTACAGGAAGGAAAACATGGCCATAAATTGGAAAAGATAAAGAGTTACAAATTGAAGATGGGTTCATCCAGCGGTTAGCAGGAGCCAGTAACAGAGGAAGCCCAATCAATTCTTACAGCCACGGCTGATGGACCGGAGGTTGAACTGATAACGTGCAATTGTGCAGATTGCTTGACATCATATCTAGAACAAGTCAAGGCAAAACATCACTTAGATTTTAGATAGCTGGGTCATACTCCTTTATCTAGTCATTTTAAGGTGGAAAGCATTGGTAATTGTAATTCAGCTAATCCCTTAAACCCTTTCATTAGTTCTAATGCTAATCCGGTATCAGGAGTTGGCATCAATGGAAAAGAGAATCAGGTGGACCAGCTGGTCTTTTTCGGCCTGTCAATTTCGTATGTAAAATCATGCTAAAAACAAAACAACCAGTTACATCAGTCACTGAAGGTGGGAAGGCAAGTGCAGCAGGCAGTCAAGAAAGCAAATGGCATGATGGCCTTCATAGCAAGGGGATTTGAGTACAGGAGTAGGGAGGTGATGCTACAGTTGCACAGGGCCTTGGTGAGGCCACACCTGGAGTATTGTGTGCAGTGTTGGTCTCCTAACTTGAGGAAGGACATTCTTGCTATTGAGGGAGTGCAACGAAGGTTCACTAGATTGATTCCTGGGATGGCCAGACTGACATATCAAGAAAGACTGGATCAACTGAACTTGTATCCTCTGGAGTTCAGAAGAATGAGGGGGGATCTTATAGAGACGTTTAAAATCCTGACTGGTTTAGACAAATTAGATGCGGGCAGAATGTTTCCAATGTTAGGGGAAACTAAAACCAGGGGTCACAGTCTAAGGATAAAGGGGAAGCCATTTAAGACTGCGATGAGGAGGAACTTCTTCACCCAGAGAGTGGTGAATCTGTGGAATTCTCTACCACAGAAGGTTGTTGAGGCCAGTTCGCTAAATATATTCAAAAGGGAGTTAGATATAATACTCACAACTAGGGGGATCAAGGGGTATGGCGAGAAAGCAGGAATGGGGTACTGAGGTAGCATGTTCAGCCATGAACGCATTGAATGGCGGTGCAGGCTTGAAGGACCGAATGGTCTACTCCTGCACCTATTTTCTATGTTTCTATGTTTCTAAACAAAAAAATGACTTGTTGGAACTAGTTAGAACTGCCTTGGAAAATATGAACATTTAAGTAGTTTAATAAGTACTTTGCAACAAATTATTTGCATGCATCAACAACATACTGAAAGGCAAAGTTGCACCACAGGGAGCATTTTGAGAGTGGTACCGACTTACAATGATGTGGAGCTTGCAGACTGGAATTGTACTTCTGCCTCTGTGTGGCTCACTGACCAGACAGGACCAAGATTAAAAAGGTTAGAACTCAAGTTTCAATCTTTATTAAGTATTCGGTTGCATCAGCTGGGATTTTTTTTTAAAGTTTCCAGTCGATGTGATGATAAAATTGTGTAACAACCTCCTCAAGGTGGTGTCATAGCACTTAACTAAATTCAGAGGGGGCTAAATTTGATAGCTCCTGAAAACGGGCGCGCGCGATTAACCCGTGTCCATTCAATGTGATGCCAACTACGTGCTGCCTGCTGCTTAGCATGATAGCAGCGTGCAGCCAGCGCTAACCGAGCTGTTGATTGGCTGCACGTATCAGCAGTGGGCCCAAAAACGTGAGAGGCTAGCACCATTTAAAACTAGTCTGCACTGCTTAAAGCTAGCCTGCACCTCTTAAAGGGGAGGTGCACTCTGGCTAGAGCAGGTGCTGGAAGTCGTTCTACAACTGATTCTGACCTGGTGAACACTCAAAAATGGCACAGCATGGGAGAGAGGGTAATCCAAGGTTTTCCGACGATGCACTGGAGGTCTTGGTGGAGGAGGTGAAAAGGAGGAGAGATGTGCTGTATCCACAGGGGGGCGGGAGGCCCTCCAGACACATGCTCAGAAGGCAGTGGGAGCAGATAGCTGTGGCGGTCAATGCCAGGAGTCAAGCCCTGAGGACTTGGATGCAGTGCGCAAGAAGTTCAATGACATCACATGAGAGGGTAAGCTCAGTGAATGCATCTTCAAATGCCATATCCTACCAACTGCATCAGTAGCCTCAGCCACTGCTCAATGCACCAACCGTCATCATTCACCTACCAACAGTCTCTATCAATCAGGACTCATACCTATCATTCATAGCCTCACCTCATCCTCACACCCACACCTCACAGTTTGCACATACTGTCAGCTATTCAATCATGACAGACACATCACCTAAACAGATTGCACAACATTCACTGACGCACTTCCCTCTCTCTTGCAGGACAGGGTGGCGCAAAGCTGGAGGCAGCAGGAGCTAACCAGTGGGGCACAGGCGCACCTCCATGTCCTAACCCCCCATGGAGGAGATGGTGCTGGCCATTATTGGAGCTGCCATGACTGAGGCTGTGGCCAGATGCGGGGCTAAAACCATCGAAGATTACGGTATCCTCATACCTAATCCTCCTTCTCACATCCCAATTCCCCCTCATTCCACAATCTCTTCTGATTTACAAGCTGCAGGTGGTGTAAGCATGCACCCCTTGCTTTCCCCTCCTCCCCTCACCACAACCCTCCCCTAGTGCCTTTCTCCTTTCAGATACACAAGAACTGAAACCTTGCCAGGAAGTGGTGATAGTGAAGATGAAGATACACCATCACTCGATTTAACACTCGCAGCCACCAGTACAGAAACTGGCACTGCACATCATTTAGAGGCTAGCATAGAGGCGGGATCTGCACGCGGTGAGTCACTGGGCATGACAGGCTTGCAGCCAGGGCAGGGGGAGAGGATAGCGCGGGTGCCAGCTCACCAGAGGGCAAAGTTGCACACTAGTTCTTCGGAAATCCTTACTGAAGCACAGACATCTCACACATCGTTCCTTGCTGAGGTCCAGGTAGGGGAATTGCTCCCTGAACACCGTGGGCGAACATGGCCTCCTGCTGAGAGCCCTTCACCCCCTCCTCCTCCTCCCCCTTCTAGCAGCTTGTCCTGCTCTGTGTGGCCTCTGCTCATTCTCCAAGTTATGCTGTATTCCAAGAGGAATTCCTACTCGTACACCCAAGTCTGGCAGCAAGTCACTTGTGCAGAAGCCTTTAACTCAGGAAAAAATCCTTCAGCACCTGCCACACCACTCCCTGTAGACTTTGGCAACTTTAAACAAGTATAGAAAGCACCAAACACTTGTAGACATGTACCAACAGCCAGAAGAAATCAACCAGCAACTAACCTGTAAGTAGTTGATAATCCTTTTAAATAGTGCTAGTGGGGGTTCCTTCCTGCTGCTGAATGTTTCTTCAGCTATGCGAGCTTAAGAGAAGGTGTTGGCTGGAGCGTTGAGCTCCAAAATGGCAATGCTGGCGTCAAATCAGCGTTGCATGCTGATTGACATTATGATCTGCCTGCTCTGCATATTTCCAGCAGGCGTTCACTGCGCGTTGCTAATGGCCTCAACAATATGGCTTCCGGCGCGATTTGCCCCACAATTGGGCGCGCGCCGCAGACGCCATTTTAGACCTCTAAGGGCACTTGTAGCACCCAAAAATCAGGTGCTACGGATCCGAATTTTGTGCCGAATGTACCAACATTACGAAAAATGACCAGCTGGTAAATCGAGTCTGTCCCATTCGGCCGTGTTGCAATTACAGGGGAAAAAAAGATTTAACAAAATCCTCGGCCAATTCAGGGAAAAAATAATTCTGGGAAATTTCTCTATGACCCTCTGAAGGCGATCAGAAACAAGTCCCAGGAGATAGCAATGACAACAAGGTAATTTACCAAACATCCCACCTGCCTTTTGTAAGGAGCAATATCATCCACCTCCAGGAACTTGTTCAGCTCCCTTCTGAACATTTTCTGTGAACCTGCACTCACTCCATGAGACGGCAATCTATTCTGCAGGGCAATGAACCCCTGGAGCAAGGAAAACCTGCTGACATCTAACCTAGTTCTATGCTCACATAACTTGTATGCATGTCCTTTCAATCTTGCTAACTTATTTAATTCAAATAATCTGTCCATGTATACTTAGTCTAGTCTCTTCATCATTTTAAAAACTTCAGTTAAATCTTCCAGAAGACTACATTTTACTAGAGTAATAAGACCGAGCTCCATGAGCCTATTGCGATAATTAAGGAGGTTATTTTGGGCAAAGGGCGAAAACAGGTGCTAAATAACTGCTGTGCTAATGAGACTAGTCTGTTTGAAAGTCTGGATTTAGCACTCAAGTTTGGTCCTAATTGCTAATTACCATAATTTGAACTTGCCTGGAGGGGCTAAACAGAAACCTGCAGGTTTAGCATTCAAGTGCTGATTAGATGCCATTTTCGTGGAGCAGTATATATGGGCTCCACGCACCCAGTTCCACTGAAGGTGTGGAGTGCTTTGGCTGGCACACACCGGCATGTTGCAGGATGGCTCAGGGACCGAGGGAAAGGGCGCACAGGTGCTCAGATATGGCACTGGAGGTCCTGGTGGAGAAGGTTCAGAGGGGAAGGACGCCATCTCGCCCTCCTCGCCCTCGCTCCTACAGCAGCTGGTGCTGCTCTGCCTGCTCTCTTGTCCTCCTCCCATTCCTCACCCAGACCAAGGGGGACCCTAGTAAGAGGCCCGTGACCAGGCACTCCCTTTCTCCTGGTGACTCCTATAAGGTGTCCAATAAGATGGAGTAGCACAACACTTACTCTTTTTAGGTGAAGTCCTCAGAGAATTTCCCAAATAAATGTTGCTCAAGTGCTGGTGAAATCTTGACAAAGTGTCCCAGAAAGTCTCCCAATGTATTTCAGAGATTCTCTTCACAGCTCCAGCGGCAATGACCATGAAATGGTGAGTATCCCTTTAAGTGGTGAGTAGCCCTTTAAGTAGCACTTGAAATCGACGTCAACACCATGTTTACTCCCAAACAGCTGGTCGCTGTTAGGAGAGGGCGTTAGTTGAAGCACTAGCCACCAAAATGCCGTGCAGCCTCTTCAATGAGCGCCAGCATGCATTTTAAGTGGCAGTCAGCTGTTTAATGAGCAGCCGTTCCTAGCGATGGCTTCAACTCCTTTACCAAGGTGGTGTCCTAGTGTTAAATACAGGCTAAACTGGATTTTCAGCTTAAGACCCCATCTTGGCCACCTCTTTACCTCTTTAGCACCTAAAGTATTTGGCAAAAATTGCCCCTAATAGTTTTTAAACTAGGTATGAGTCTCGTGGCCCTCCTCTAAATCTTTTCTCGAGCTTATGTATCTCCCATTCCTGGGGGGGGGACCAGAACTGGACACAGTGGGAGATGTGGGCCCATTTCCCCAGCGTATCTAAATCATCTTGAAACTCTTTCTCCTCAACGATTCTGACAGCAGCACAGATCTTCCTGTCATCCGTGAACTTTTGTACAGTACCCCCAAAACCTTTATCCAAATCATTGACATAAATCATGAAGAGTAATGTCCCTAACACCGATCCCTATGGGACTTCACTTATAATTGATCCCCATGCTGCTACCATTAATGACAGCCCTCTGTCTACGAGAACGCCACCAATTCCCTTTCCAAACAAGGACCTGCCTTCCAATTCCACAGGAATCTTAGATAGCAGCCTATTGTGAGACACTTTGTCAAAACATTTCTGAAAGTCCAAATATACAAGGGGGGATTTTAACCCTCCCCTCGCCCGGCGGGAATTAGGTGAGCTTCTATGAGCTGCTCCTCCAGTAGCTTCAGTAAAGCAGGTGGAAGGCTGATGTTGCTCATGTTGGGACCCTTGAGATGCTTATGGTCAGCAACCTCTGGGAGCGTGAGTCTGAGGGGGCCCGGCTGCAGACTGTAGCAATTCAGCAGCTGCTAGGGCGGTCTGGCCTAACTGGCATTCAGCCACCATGACGAGTATTGGTTGAGAGGGCGGTGAGGGAGCAGAGGTGCTGACATCCTGAGGGAGGGCAACAGGTGCTATTCCTGTTGGGCCTCTGCCACTCCCATGGAGCAGCAGCTCATCATTCCCACTGATCTGTGAGAAAGCAGACTGCAAGAAATGAGTGATGCCTTGAAAGCCCCTGTCCATGTGGTTCATCACTCCAGTCGCTCATATGTTAAAGCCCAGAGTCTGAAAGGCAGCCGTTTGAGCTTCTATTAAAGCTGCAAAGGCTGGTAACCCCGAATCCTACTGTAAGGGCCCGGTTGAAGCATCCCTGGAGTTGGTCACACAAGCCAAGGTAGATTGTCATGTGACAGAATGCCACACAAGCTAGAAGGGGACTCCGCCATACTCTCAGCCATGGTGTGGCAACACGTATAGTTTCTGTGCCGCAAGAAGTTCCCTTTTCATGTTGGGCTCCTGAAGTCTGCATTTCTGCCCTGCTCAGCAGAGCTAGGAGAGGGCCTCGCCTTCTGGCAACCTGTCTCCTGCTCTGTGCCTTCTCTTGGTCACCTGTGCAGGGTGCTTCACCAAGTGCAGACCCCTCTAACTCTCTGTCTCAAAAAAAAGAAAGCAAGACTTGCATTTATATAGCGCCTTTCATGACATAAGGAAGTCCCAAAGTGCTTTACAGTCAATGAAGTACTTTTGAAGTTTAGTCACTGTTGTAATGTGGGAACTCACCTGGGATGCCAGTCTCAGTAGCAGATGACAGCTTTCACAATGCAGTTTAAAGTTGTCAAACTGGCAGAATGTGCACTTTCCTGAGGTGCATGAAGGGGTACAAGTAATAGTCAGACACCCTCACTATCTCCAATTCCCATTGCCCTTTACGGGCCATGATTCCCAGTGCTTCCTGTTCCATCGGGATGAGGGCCATGATGCTGGGTGCTCTGCCACCCCCCCATCTTACTCTTATCCCTGCAGGAAGAGAGGGCAAGAATTTGTGAGTGGCTAGGAAAATACACATGTGTACAGCTTCTTCATGTAGCGCATATGCTGAGAGATGGAGAAGAAGCAAAATGGAAGCAGGATGGAAAGCAAGTGGCGGACTGTGAAGTGAGGAACGAGTCATGAGAGCAGTTCTTGTTTCGACAATTGCTACCATGTGAGAACAGAATGCTGTTAGTGGGTGCTGTGAAGGCAGCAAGCAAGAGGTGAGTGTGTGTTTGGAATGTGAATGAGAGGTGGTATAGTGTGACCTTGTGATTGGTGATGCAGGGTGTGGTGAAGCAGAGTGAATTGTTCAGAGTGCTTGGGGAGGGGAAGAAAGGTCTGTTGCCAGGTGTCATGCAGAGAGGTGGAGCAATATACTTACTCTTGCTGCTCTTGTCAGGTCATTGATGCATTTCCTGTACTGGATCCAATGTCTTGGGGTGATTATCTTGGAACTCGCAAGCTCAGCCACCTCTTGCCAGACCTGTTGGAAACTTCTTCCCTTCCTGAGAAAGCAAACTTCCTTCCTTGCTCTGACCTCTTCCACTAGGACCTCCAGGGACGCGTCAGTGAAATTGGGGGAAACCGAGCGACTCATTTGCAAGAATCAGCTCTTTGCAGCAGTGTTAGACAGCAATCTGGCAGAGGTGAATGCAACCTTCCTTTAAAAGCTGCATTCATGCTTTAAATAGGCCTCAGGAGGCCCCATGGAAATCCTGAAAGTGGGCAGGTGGCCGTTTCCAACACAATCAGGTGGGCAGCTCACCAATCAGAAACAAATGAGGCCCAGGAAATAAAATTGCTCGATCCTCACACTGATGATGTTGGGTAGGTTTGACGCTCTCCCTGCCTCCCGCCTGCCCATGAACCCACTCCCAGTTAAAATTCCCTCTACAATGTCTACTGGGCTACCTTCATCTATCAACCTAGTCACCTCCTCAAAGAATTAAATCAGGTTCCTAAGACTTGTCCTTTTTAAGAAGCCATGTGTAAGACTAGGCCCTTTACAGTATCCCGGTCTGACAGTTACTTAGGGCTGGATTTTGATACTGGGGCGGGTTGGGGTCGTGTCATCCGCATTTCGTGTTATCCACCCGACTGCAATTGGATGTGGAAGATTGATGCAATTTTCACCTAATTGGGCAATTGAGTTCCAGCATGTGGGAACCCATGAACCAATTAGTGTTTTCAGTCTGAAAGTCGCCTCTGATGATGTCATCATTGCTGCTGCATTGAAGGTCTGCAAAGACTGCCTGGCCTTTGCTGTGAGTGGACCTGGATGCAAAATGAGCAGCAGCTCAGAGAGAGAGAGAGAGAGAGAATTTTTTTTCCATCCAGGTCCTCTCACAGCAAAGGCCAGGCAGTCTCTGAAGACATTCAATGCAGCAGCATCAGAGGTGACTTTCAGACCTAATACTACTACTACCTTCATCACATCTCCATTGTAATAGTGGACCTGCAGCTGATAGTCAGCTATCCACTTGTGCTCCCGCCAGGTTTCACTGGCGTGTTTCACATCAGGCGTGCTTCACATCGGAAAAGTGTTAAACTAGCTAAAACATTTCAAAATGGCATTACAGAGCCAATTTAGCCCTTGTTAAGGGCTTTAATGGCCTCTCCTGCCTCTTGGAGGCGGGACGGAGTCGGGAACACCGCACACAATTTTATCAAAATTGCGTGGAGGCGGGATCAGGTCCGCCCACCACTTTTCACAATTTTAACCCCCCACATGCCTCCAAACCCGCCTCCATGGCCCTATGAAAATCCAGCCCATGGAGTTCAGACCCAAACCAGAGTGAAGACAAAGATTTCAGGGTAACTATTTCTTTACTTAAAATCAATCAAGTTTACACGCAAGCATAAGCTTCAACGAGCAAGCATAAGCATACATACGTACTAACACGAGCAAGTGACCAGTTTGGCGGTAACTAGTAGGCCGGTCAAGTCACCTGACTCACTGCAGCAGCCCTCAAGCGTTCTCTAACTGTGTCCTTTATACCCAAAACTTGGCAGGCCTCCCAATGCATACGTGTCTCAGACCACGTTGGCTATTGTTCAATCATTGGTGTTTCTTCTGTCTCAGACCATGTTGGCTATTGTTCAATCATTGGCATCTCTTCTGTCTCAGACCACGTTGACTATTTTTCAGTCATCGGTGTTTCTTCTCCTTATCTGTAGTCAATGGTCCTCAAGGTTGCTTGCGCCAAGTCTGAAGGGGTTGCAGAAGTTACTCATTGTTCAATCAGCTTAAAGGTTTGTTTTGCAGAACTCTTGAGGTCCTGCCTGATGAGGTTACAGAAGTTAACTAAATCTGTAGACAATGGGCTGCTTATGCCATGTCTAAAAGGGTTACAGAAGTTAACTAAATCTGTTTAAAGGTTTGTTTGCAGAACTCTCGAAGCATGCAGGTACATTAAATTCAGCCAAGTCACAAGGAACAGCGAATTATATCTTACACATGTTGCATGTCCCTAATAGCCCATTCTCTGTCAAGAAGGTCATATGGAGTATCCCAATTAATCCCTTCTATCAACTTTTCTACAACTGACTTCAAGCTAATGAGCCTATAATTTCCTGGTTCTGACTAGTTGGCCTTTTTGAATATCGGTACATGATACTCCCTCCAGTCATCAAGAACAATCCCAGACTCTAGCTAACTATTGAATATATGACCAAGGGGCTCACTTAGCACATTTCCCATTTCTTTAAGCAGCCTCGGGTAAATGCTCTCTGCAACGGTAATCTTATCTGAATTGTGACCCCCCCCCCCTTATTCCCTTTGAGATTAGATCTGCATCTACTTTAACATTTATAACTTTAATGTCTACTCCATATTGCCTTAATGGTAACTGAGCACAGTGTGTGGAGTACAGACTGATGTAAAGTAACCATTTAAAACCTCCATGTTCAGGGAGTCACCTGAATCTGCCCCAACAAATCCTTTAACATCCCCATCACTCCTTTATTGCCCTCTGGCTTTAACATAACTAAAGAAGGTTTATACTATTGCTACCGCAATTATCCACAACCTTCTTTTCCAATGACCTTCCGGCTGCTCTGATAGCAGCTTCCATTACCTTAAGCTGAGCATGATTCCTATCCCCATTCTCTTGTATTATCATGCACCCTTTTTTTATTACATTACAATGGTTTAAAAAAGATTCCTTTTTTCATGTAAGTGACTTCACATCAGAGTCATATTACACATTTTGTGTTGATGCAAATGCAAAACTGCTTCATATCAATGAAAACTTTGCAGTATAACTGGCCTATAAGAACATAAGACATAAGAACATAAGACGTAGGAGCAGGAGTAGGTCATTTGGCCCCTTGAGCCTGCTCCGCCATTCAATAAGATCATGGCTGATCTGATCTTGGCCTCAACTCCACTTCCCTGCCCGCTCCCCATAACCCTTGACTCCCATTTCGTTCAAAAATCTGTCTATCAGAATACCTATAAAACAATGTAATTACACCCATGTGGTACTTAGAATAGAAATATTTCTTATTTTAATATATAAAGTGTAATTTTACATGCTTGTGTTCCCACATGAAACTTCACCCACCTGCAGCATATATATGAACAACGCACAAACATATAATAAAGGGCAGGAAACAGCCAACTGGTCTAACAAACCTGTCCCATCCAGACATGTTGCAGCCTCTGTGTACCATTAACTCACCCCATACCACATTCTCCATAGAAAAAAACTCGAGCCCAATTTAGGAAAACACTCTGTGAAACTCCTCTGTCACCCCATGAAGGCATTTAAGCAAGCTCTACGAGATTGTAATAACTCCAGTCAATAATCACAGTAATCCCTCACCTATCTTGTATAACTTGAGATGTTCTGGATTCTCAGGAACTCCTCCAGCAACCGTTAGAAGGACTACAGTGAACCTGTAATTACCACACATTTTTGTAATCTAGTTCAGAGGTCAGTGACTCTCTGTGAAAAAAACTACTTCCTGGTATCTAACCTAACTCTTTGTTTTCATAATTTTTACTTATTCCCCCTATTTCTCCCATCCCTATCTGGCTCAAGTAACCGATCCACCACAACAGAATCTATTGCCTTTATCATTTTAAAAATCTCACTCATATAACTTTGTAGTCTATGCTTCTCTAATGAAAAATGCCCCAATTTCTTGAACCTAGATATCATTCTGGTTAAACTCCTCTGGATCTTCTCCAGGGATTTGACATCCACCACCTTGTGAGGGGGAACAAACCGTGACACTGAATGTGGCCATACCAAGGTCTTGTATAAGCTAAATATTTCATCTCTAGTTTTATATTGAATTGTCCTAGCAATACACCTTAACATCCTATTCGCTATTCCTATGCCCTTGCGTCATGGGTTGTGGACCTCCAATGTATTATTAACATTGACCCCCCACGTCCCTCTCTTACTCTGCAATCTTAAGGAACCCTGCATAGTATACCTTTGTTACCTCTAGGCGCGACTATTCCAATGCTATCCTGGCCGGCCTCCCACCTTGCACCCTCCGTAAACTGAGCTGATCCAAAACTCTGCTGCCCGTATCCTAACTCGCACCAAGTCCCGTTCACCCATTAACACTGTGCTCGCTGACCTACATTGGCTCCCGGTCTGGCAACGCCTCGATTTAAAAATTCTCATCCTTGTTTTCAAATCCCTCCATGGCCTCACCCCTCCCTATCTTTGTAACCTCCTCCAGCTCTACAACCAATGTTCCTCTAACTTTTTCGTGGGCCGCGTGGCCTCTTAAAGATGATTTTTCTATTTAAAAGCCGGCAAGCCAGCTGCGCGGGACCCCTGGAATGCTGCACGGCCACGTGGCCACACAGCTTAAAGGGAATATTGCCTACAACCCTCCAAGATCGCTGCGCTCCTCCAATTCTGGCCTCTTGCGCATCCCCAACTTTCATCGCTCCACCATTCGCGGCCATGCTTTCAGCTGTCTAGGCCTTAAGCTCCAGAATTCCCTCCCTAAACCTCTCTCCCTCTCTATACCAGTTTAAGACACTCCTTTAAAAGCCACCTCTTTGACCAAGCTTTTTGGTCACCTGTCCTAACATCTCCTTATGTGGCTCAAAGTCAAATTTTATTTGATAATTGCTCCTGTGAAGCGCCTTGGGATGTTTTACTACGTCAAAGGCGCGATATAATGGAAGTTGTCTTTGTTGTTGTAGTCTGAAAATGTTTGATCAGTTCAAAATGATATTCACGATGAGGATGGCACATAGCTGAATCCCTGAGGATATCTCAGCTTGTTGCCTAAATCCAGGAAGAGTGTGTTGATTTGCTGAGGAAGGATTAGTGGAACTAATCCAATGATACAGGGTGCACTTTGGGGGGGGGGTCCACACTAAAATATTGATGCTTTTTCTTTGCTGCCCGTGTGCAAATTTACATGCCATGTAATTTCTTTTTGACTTTAAAATTCGGCAAGCACGTACTGGGTCGCAGATGGAAGGCAGACGTGCGTATCGGATTGATAACATTCAAAATATCTACAGGGATAAAGCTTTACCTGAGGAAAGTTAAAATGAATTGGAATTAGGGATGAGTAGGGGAACAAGCTCTTCTGAGTCTGCCCAGTTCACTTTGATCCAAATTTATGCTGGTTCACACAGCAGCAAGTTTAAATATTTAACCTTCACTCCTGAGTCCAAATGCAGATGCATAACTGATTTTTACTGCATGAATCAGATATGCAACTAATGCTGCCAATACTGACGATTAGGGTGAAAAAAACACGTCAATTAATGTGCTGAATTTGATCACTGGGCCGCTTATCTTTTGACCTCACTATTTCCTAGTGTGCGGTCCTGAGAGGCAAGCAATCGTATGACTGTTATCTATCTAATTGCCTACTTAAACTGGGTGAAGTTTATCTGGAAAGCATTATCTGAAAGTATTTAGTGATTTACTAAATAAACACAGCTTGTGGTAGCTCATTGGTTCATACCAATTTTGACCTGCTCCATTATGAATAATCAGCGTGTACTGCCGTAATAATTTGACTTGAAAAGACAGATCTCAAGAGTCAGAAAAGAACTTAAACTCTGAGAAATATGAAATCTGAAGGGAACTTACTTGTTCGTGCGCATTTACACAACTCCTTGAAGGTGGCTGGGCAAGTTGATAAAGTGGTTAAAGAAGCATATGAGTTACTTGGGTTTATAAATAGAGGCACAGGCATAGAAATTCCCCGTTGTAGCGCCAGCCGTTCAGGCCGGTTTTGTTGAAAAAATGGCGTCCACCTCACGTCAGCCCGCTTCCGGTGCGGGACACGGCAGCCGGCATTTTGGTGAGGGCCATAGTGCTACCGTTGCCGGCGCTGGCCTCTCAAATTTAAATGAGCAGATCGTGACGTCAATCGGCGTGCAACGCCTGATTTGACACCAGGACTGCTATTTTGGATGTCGCCGCATGCCATAATGCCGTGTCCTAACCACGCACAGACAAAGGTGCGTGTCACAGCCCTGCAGAGATGTTGTCAGCGCTTATTAAAGGGACACACACATCTTTCAGGTAAGTTTGGATTTCAACTTTTGGACTTTTTAAAATATTTTATTAAAGTAGTGGCTTGGTGCAATATATTTTAAAAGTTGTTAAAGTGTGTAGGGAATGCAGAAAGTGCTGCTGGATGCTTGCAAGGCTTTGGATGGTAAAAGAAGGCCTCAAAGAAGACAGAAAATGCTGGAAATACTCAGCAGGTCAGGCAGCATCTGTGGAGAAAGAAACAGAGATGTTGAGTATTTCCAGCGTTTTCTGCTTTTATTTCAGATTTCCAGCATTCTGACTGTCTTGCATGTGTCTTTGCCTATCCTAGTGATGTTACACAGTGCTACCCCAATGGCTGCAGCATGGCTGGTGGAAGGCTGCTGACTTTCAGTGAGGGACACTGCAGATGGCCTTGCAGGATTACCTCGAGGAGCTGGTGGCTGGGAAATTGAGTGATGGTGTTTCTTTTTCTTCTTCTTCACTCTCCTTTCCCTCTTCTTGTTGACTCACTTGCTGGGCAGGCTGGATTTCTTGGGTGTCTGAAATGAGGAAGGCACAAGGATAGGGTTGTGGTGAGGAGAGGGCAGGAAAGCAAGAGGTGCATGCCTACACCACGTGTAGCTTGTAAATCATAAGAGATTGTGGGATGTGGGGGAAGTGGTATGTGAAAAGGAGGATAACGTATGAGGATACCTGCATCTTGTATTCTTACAGGCCCACCGCTGGCCAAGGGCTCAACCATGCCCCTGCCAAGAATGGCCTGCACCGTCTCCTCCAAGGGGATGAGGTGAAGCTAGGAATGGGAGATGTGCCTCGTGTTTGGTTCAGATTGTTGGTAGGTGAGTGATTGGGGTGGGGGGGAGGAGTCGTACATTAAGAAGTGTGTGAAGCTAGTGGTGCAGTCGGTAGGAGACGGCTTTTAAAGATGCAATCACTGACCTTGACCACTGGTCTGAGGTCATGAAACTTCTTTGGGCACTGGAGCCAGGTCCCACATCCTTCTTTCTGGAGGGCCTCCTGGCCTCCTGTGGGTAGAGAAACTCTCTTCCAGTGTTGACCCCCTGCACAAAGCTCGAGTGCTGCATCCGAGACACTGGGTGCCCTTTCCCTGGCCTGTTGAGCATTTGTGTTAGAGCTGAAGCAATTTAGCATTTTTGATCACCAGAAGGCAGCTCACCTTTAAGAGCTGCAGACTGCCTAGTGCTGAAGGAAGTTTAAACATTTTTATCTGCAGAAGGCAGCTCCCCTTTAAGAGCTGCAGACTGCCTTAAAGAGGAGCAGGCTAGCTTTAAGTGAAGCTAACCTCGCTCCAGCAACGCGAACTTCAGCCCACTGCTAAGCACACAGCCTGTCAGCAACGCGTTCCGTGCTTGGCTGTGCGCTGTTATCATGGTAATTAGCAGGCAGCACGAAACTGATGTGCTGCCTGCACTTTTTGAACGGGCGAGGGCATAACTCGCAACGCAGTGCCCCCACCCGTTTTCCAGCATTATAGAATTTCACCCCCATTATCTGGTCATTTATATCATTGCTGTTTTCGGGACCTTGCTGTGTGCAAATTGGCTGCTATTTTTGTTTACGTTGCCAGAGTGACTATATTTCATTGGCTGTATAATGCTTTGGGACGTCTTGAAGTTGTGAAAGCTATGTAAGTGCAAGCTTGTTTATTCGTACTTGGACACTAGGATTGAAAAGTCTACGGATAATCCAAACAGATGGCATGACATTTCATTTTTCAAAAACAGCCCTCTGATTTATAATTAAAAGTATGGTCTGCTTCAGAATCAATAAATAATTTAATTCACAGGATGATTATTGATTGTGCAGCTGACTAAAATCTTTGATCTCAGTAAATGGTCACTAGAATGCAATGAACAGCTTGTTTTAAGAAATTTGGTTTTATATACATGATAGTTTAAGGCCGCTGAATACATTGGAAATACAAGTATACATTTTTTCAGAATAATTTTACTTATTATCTTAGATTGAACTACGGTAAGAAACATTAAATAGAATGAACAAAGCATCAATATCACAAAATGTAATTTCCAACTAGACCTCTGTATCCCCCCCACTCCCCGCTTCTAACCAGCTCACTAAACAGAACGAAAACATACTGCGAATGAACCGAGCAATCAAATACTGAGGACATTTCTCAAAACATAAGGGAAAATTCTCCTCTGTGATCCCACCCCAAACCAGACAGGACTACCGGCTCACTGCCCGAACGGGACTTCCCTTCCCCTGCCCCTGCCCCTGCCCTGCCCCTGCCAGCACTGCCTCTGGCCACTCCTTTACCATCCACTGCATATAAATGGCAGGGTGGGCGGGAGAGGGGCAGGGCCCAGATCCCCGACAATTCCCCTCCCATCCGGCCCAGTTACCACCACTTCCTGGGGCTGCCAAACGGAAGGTGCCTACACTCCCAGGTTGAAGGTCAGCCACCCTCCTGAACAGTGCCTCTTAATTTCCGTGCTATTAAATTCCAACTTTCTGATCAGCACATCTGGTTTGTAACTCATCATTAAGCTATCTTACAGGAGTCAATTCCTGAGAGTTAAGGTGCTAAGGGGGAAAAATTCAGTTGCTTTGTGCCTCCCATTAGAGAGGGCGCTAATGGGACACAAAGCAACTAGTGCACGGGCGCGGTGATGTATGCGTCACTCGCGAAATTGACCAGACATTGTGCGGCGGCGCTAAACACTACCGCCACGATCTCCTGCGCCCGCAGATCGTGACGTCAAGTGAGCGTGCAACGCCCCGGTATCACCCCGGACCAGATATTGAGTGGCGCCCCCTGCCTTACCGCCTGCCGCTACCAATGACAGGTTGAGGGGAGCGTTTTGCAGTCGGGAAGGGACTGGGGGAGCGTTATTTAAAGGCGACCGCTTCCTGCCTTTTTTTGTCGGCGACATTTTTGCACCATGCATTCTGAGAGAGAGAGAGAGACTTCTGGAGAGATTCAATGCTGTGTGAAAGAGTTTTAGGTACTGAGCAGCACTTTGCAGGTTCATTTTGATTTGACCTTCCTTGCATCAATTTAGAAGAGACTCTGGGGGAACTGCACTCTGAGCTCCTTCCCTGGGCCTCACCATTGTTCTTTCCAGCAGATTTGATGTACAGGTCTCTCCAGGCCGAGATTCAAGGCTTCAATGAGCAGAGTGTGGATGGAGAGCAAGATCGGCCCTCCCCTTTAAGAACTGGCTGGCGCCAGTGTGTCTGTGTTCCATTGCTGACTGACATCACATGAGCTTTGCCAGTGCTCTGAGTTAGTGCCTCGCTCCTCGGCCTTTGCGCCTTAAGAGAGGTGTGTAGCGCCTGATTTAGCGCTCCAATCACCTCCAGGGGCGATAGAAGCCAAGTTTGCAGTCGGAGGCGATAATTTGCGGCAGGCGCTAAACTTTGCGATACCGAATTTCTCCCCCTAAATGTTGATTATTATAGTAGCTTAATTTCGCATCAGCTGTGAATTATACTGATGCTTATCAGAAAATGCAGCATTCCCATTTAGGGGCAGTGAAAAGGATCTTATCATAGAATCATTTTTAAAAATTCATTCTGGGGATGTGGGCATCGCCGGCAAGGCCAGCATTTATTGCCCATCCCTAATTGCCCTTGAGAAGGTGGTGGTGAGCCGCCTTCTTGAACCGCTGCAGTCCGTGTGGTGAAGGTACTCCCACAGTGCTGTTAGGGAGGGAGTTCCAGGATTTTGACCCAACGACGATGAAGGAACGGCCGATATATTTCCAATTCAGGATGGTGTGTGACTTGGAGGGGAACTTGGAGGTGCTGGTGTTCCCATGCGCTTGCTACCCTTGTCCTACTAGGTGGTAGAGGTCACTGGTTTGGGAGGTGCTGTCAAAGAAACCTTGGTGAGTTGCTGCAGTGCATCTTGTAGATGGTACACACTGCAGCCACGGTGAGCCGGTGTTGGAGGGAGTGAATGTTTAAGGTGGTGGATGGGCTGCCAATCAAGCGGGCTGCTTTGTCCTGGATGGTGTTGAGCTTCTTGAGTGTTGTTGGAGCAGCACTCATCCAGGCAGGTGGAGAGTATTCCATGTGTATGTCCCAATCTTTATTTTGCTCTCTGTAAAATGATTAAAAAGTGAATGATAAAACCGGCTTTTTACTTCCTGGTTTGCGGTCTGTGAGAATTCTTCAATCTGATTGGCAGCTCAGCCTGCTTGATGACTTCACTGTTGCTAGATGCCACAGATCCCCTATAGATGGCGCCAGATGGAAAGTCACACCAGAAAAGAGGAAACAACACCCCAGAGCCCGCTAAAACTTTGTGGGCCGCTTTCTTCGAGGTCAGCAGTGAGCGCCGTCACTTTGCCGCTGACCGCAAAATCCGGGCCAATGTTGTATTGTGCGTAGGAATCCAAATTTTTCATTTTTTTCATGCACCAGCCTTGTGATCAGGGCAATTATGTACAGCCATTATAATCTTACTTTGTTTTTTTTAGCAGTTGTACATCGTCTTCATCAACCTGTTCTGAAAAATTCATTGCCAATCCTTGCATTTACCAACATATGAGAATGACAGACAGGAAAAGACCAACTGGTTCACCGAGCCTGTCCGCTTGAGGAGCTACTTTTCAAATCTTGTGAACTCCCAGCTCCCTCTACGTTGCCACATCGCTCAGCCACACTTCATTCTAAGTCGAATTGATTTTATTTTTTTACTAAAATGCACCGCCTCACGCTTAATGACGGTGAATTCCATCTGCCGCTTTTTTTTTACTGATTCTGCCATCTCCTCAATATCCCTTTGCAGCTTTCTTTGGTCTTCAGAATTATTTACTAATTCATTAATACTTAGAAAAGCATGAGCTAAACAGAATCAGTCAGCATGGCTTTGTAAAGAGCAGGTTGTGCTTGACTAATTTAATTTTTTTTTAGGAAACTGCAGATAAAGGAAGTCCACTGGATCTTGTATATATGGGGCTGGATTTTGCCATTGGTGGCGGGTTGGGTGCGGGTCAGGTGGTCGGTGGGTCCCGATCCCGCCTCCGCTGTCGGGCGGGATAAATTTGCGATTTTGCCCTAATTGGGCAATTGATTCCCTGCGTGTGCGCTCCCCTGGCCCAATTAGTCTTTTGGGTCTGAAACTCGCCTCTGCTGACGTCATTTATCCAGCTGCATTTAAGGGCTCCAAGCAGCCTTGGTTCATTTTGTCCCTATGTTCTTCCAGAGTGACTACTGTTCAAAGTGTTTGCTACTGCTGAAATGTCGAGCTCAAGGGCCAAGGCCTTACCATGTTCCGATGATGACTCCCTCCATGCTCTGGTGGAGGGAGCCAGAGTTCAAAAGGAGGTGCTCTTTCCTTCCTCCGGGAGGAAAAAACCTCCCCAGCAACCAAAGCTGTGTGGCTGCAACTGGCAGAGGAGGTCAGCTCCAGATCGTTGTGCAGCAGAGCCTGGCTGCAGTGCTGAAAGAGGTTCAATGACCTTGTCCGCACAGAAAAAGTGAGTATACCATCACCTTTACTCTCATTCTGCTCCCCTATCTCCTCTCAGCACCAGCACTCTGCATTGTCAACCTACTCCTACACATCCCACTTTACCCTTACATCCCTTGCACCCTAAACCATCCCTCTCTCTCTCTATGTACACAATCACTTCACTATTCGACTATGCTGCCCTCACACTCCCTATCACTGTTATGCAATGACAACAACTAACAACACACAGGGAGGGCCCTTGGTATTGGGACTTCACTCCATCTTTGTCTCCTTCTAAGCATCTATGCTATGGATTCTCTACACTCACTCCATCATTCTCACTCAAACTCCACTTGTGTCCCTCATTGCAGGAAAAGAGAGCCCACAATAAGAGGTAAAGGACGAAGACAGGAGGAGGGCCACCCTCAATAGCCCATCTCACCAGCGCTGAGGAGGCGGCCTGAGAGATCGTTGGAGTTGAGGAAGATCTGGAAGTGGGGGATGGACAGACGGGCACATTAGAGCAAGCTGATGACAGAATAGTTTTGCATCTCTCTCATTTACATTGCATGAGTGACTGATACAGCTACTGATGCTCATACAGATTGACTTATGATCATCTGCACAATTCCATGTGAATGCTACGTTAATATCACATGTCTAACTCATGCCTTTACTCCCCCACAGGACCATCGACAGCCCCCTCTCCCCACTGTCCAGGAGGAAGAGACGGAGCCAGAAGACTCCTCAGAGGAACCTGCAACCTCTGAGGGCGCAGCATCAGCAGAATTAAGCGCACCCAGCACCAGCGCAGAAACGCACACCTCGGTGGGACCTTCGGGAGATAGAGTAGAGTTGTCACCTGGTGTATCACAGCTCACAAGTGAACATCAGCAGATGGTGGAGACAGGGACAGCAGTGGAGAGTCCTCGTTGGAGGCCGCAGGGCGCTTCCAGCTCTGCTCAGCTGCATGTAGACGCTGTGCCTCCGGGTCCATCCAGAAAGAGAGCGGTGCTGGAACTCCAGGGACAGGTGCAGGAGTCTCTGGCAGGTTTTGCATCCAGGGTTACTGCGAGTGTGGAGAGGATGGAGGAGTCCATGACTAACATGAGCAGTGCCTTTATGGAGGCAATGGCGCATGAACGCACCACCACGGAAAGGATGGCAACCTCTGTGAAAAGGCTGGCTACGGCCATGGAGGAAATAAGTCGCCAGAGTCTGGAAAACATGGTGAATGTTCAGAATAGACTGACATCGCTGGAGGAGTGATAGGCAGCTATTGAGCAGAGAAACCAGAGCTTCATGGAAGTCCTTTTGAGTAGGACTGCCAGTGCAGAAACGGGTCCTCATGACCCCCCCTGATGTGCAGCAAGGTGCTGTCCAGCCACTTGCTAGCACTGAAGTGGGGCTGACCCATGAGGGGGATGTTGGTGGCAGGCAACAAGGAAGTGGGGGCTCCTCTTCAAGCACTCACACTCCCATGACACTAAGTAGAGCTCGGTCAGATCCCCACCAGAGTCTTCACCCAACTGAGATGGGCGTCTCGGCCCCTGCACAGACGCAGGAGGAGCAGACTGTTGCCGAGCCCTCAGAGGCTCGCAAACCCAGAGGACGCCCATCAAAGGTGTCGAGGCAAGAGCAGCATGAAAGTGAGCAAGGTGCCTCCACATCTGCTGAAGCCACAGGGGAAGCACCACATAGAAGCACGCGTAAGAGGAAGATAAAGCACAATTAGTCACAAGGGTAGTCACTTGGGTGATCTGTTCTGTTGCATTTAATTTTTGTCATTGCCATCCTTTTGTGCATTGAATAAACAGAAGTGATGGCAAACAGTTGAAGTTCTGGCCTATGTTATCTGGGAAATGGAACTTGCACATTGAGGGCTCAGGGCGACTTGCATTTGTAATGATGGTGGTGAGAGTGATAGGAACCCACATGTTCTTGTCCATTGTGTATGGTGTGATAAGAAGGTGCCAACCAGATGTGATTGATTCATCTACCGAAGCGAATTTGGCAAAGATTATTGCATCCCTTGCATCACGGGTAGCAATGTGCTCGCGTGCTGCTGCAGCTGGCTCATCTGCCTCTGCCAAACCTTCTTTCTCCTCCTCCTCCTCCTCCTCCTCCTCTGAGGAGGCTATGCACTGAGCCACTTGTTCCTCAGGCAGCTGCAAGCCATGATGCTGTGCGATGTTGTGCAGTGCACAGCAGACCATGATGATTCTGAAGATCCTGGCTGCTAAGTACTGTAGGGCTCCACCTGATCTGTCAAGGCATCTAAATCGCATCTTCAGCAAACCGATGGTTTGCTCGATGATAGATCTGGTTGAAATGTGGCTGGCATGTAGCGCTCCTCAGCTTCACTCGATGGCCTCCTCAACGGCGTCATCAGCCATGTCTTCAGGGGATAGCCCTTGTCTCCAAATAACAACCCAGAAAGTTGGTTTGGCGGATTGAAGAGTGGAGGCACACTAGACTGCCTCAGGATGAACGAGTCATGGCAACTGCCAGGGTACTTCGTACAAACATGCAAAATTTCCTTCCTGTGGTTACACACCAGTTGCACGTTGAGGGAGTGGAAGCCCTTGTGGTTGACAAAAACAGTTGGGTTGTGATGGGGTGCCCTAAGGGCCACATGTGTGCAGTCTATGATGCCCTGCACCGTTGGCAAGCCTGCCATATTTGCAAAACCAACCGCATGCGTGGTTACACTTGCTTGATCCATCGAGAAGTGTATGTAATTGTGCGCCTTGGCAAAGAGGGCATCGGTTACCTGCGTGAGGCTAGTGTGTGCGGCCAACTGGGAGATGCCGCTGATGTCTGCTGATGATCCCTGGAAGGACCCTGAAGCAAAAAAATTGAGTTGCAGTGGTGACTTTGACAGCCACTGGTAAGGGGTGTCCACCCGCTCCTCTGGGCTCCAGGTGTTGCTGCAGCATTGCGCAGATGTCAGCGACTACCTCTCGCAAAAGTCTCGGCCTCCTTTGGCACTGCTGCTCAGTCATGTTGAGGCAGCTGCTCCTCGGCCTGTAAACCCTGTGCTGGGGGTATCTCCTGCGGCGACGTGCTTCCCTGCGCTGACGCCTTCTGCCCTGTGCAGCTTCAGGTGGGTGAGCAGCAGGTTGGCGCTCCTGTTGTTGCTGCTGCTGTTGTTCCTGGTTCTGCTGCTGCCGGGGCTGCTCTTCCTTCGACTCTGAGGACCAGGATGAAAGGAAATAATTGGTTCCCATGCTGCTGGTAGATATCTCAGTTGAGGAAGTGCTCAGTCAATGTGGGGAGAGGGTTTTCCCAGGAGGCCACACTGGAGATGGATCTCAACTTCACCACTTCCAAAATCAGTAGACCTGCAAAAATTTTTCCAAGACCTGAAAAACAAAGTTCTGCCATCTGCAACTGATCCTTGTTGAAAGCTCCGTTTTTATGGTGGCGCTGAAGCTGTCAAGAAGGCAGCCACTTGTGAACCCACCACACTTAGCTGACATGGTTTGGGAACGACGTGGAACACGCTGAAAATGTGGTTAAATTTAAAAGGGCAGGCAAAATAGGATTACACAGGCGGTTAACAACCAGTTAACTGCCTTAAGGGCCAAGCGGCGGGACCGAACGGGAGTCTGCGAGCCCGCCTTTGGCAAAGTTGCACGGAGGCGGGTTGACGGTGGGATCGGAACCCGCTGGCATTTCTTTTTACAAATTTAGCGCCTAACCCGCCTCCAAACCCATTCCCTGAGCGCCGGCAAAATCGCGGCCATGGAGTTTGGAAGGACATTTGATAAATTTCCATCTAAGAAGTCTCTTTGCCATCCTTCTATTCATCTGGATTCCCTTTAATACCAAATGCCTTCGTTTTCATACCAAGAGACAGAATGCAAAGTGTGAGGGTAAATGGACCTTTTTTTCAGATTGTCAGAATGATACAAAGTTTGGTGATGATACTAAGTTAGGGGGCCAGGGCAAACTGTGAGGAAGAATCAAAAGACTGCAAGGGGCCATAGGCAGTTAGGGGAATGCTCAGATAAGTGGCATAGGCAGTTCAATTGTGTCAAATGTACAGTTGTGCATTTCGGGAAAAAGAGTTAAAGGAAGTATATCCTAAATGGTAAGGCTTTTAACAGAGTGGGCGAATAGAGGCACAGAAGGGTTTTATGGACCTTTAAAAGTGGGAGTGGAAGTAGGAAAGGCCATAAAAATGGAAATTAAATTTTGTGTTTTATACATGGAGGAATTTCATGTAAAAGCAAGGAAGAAATATCTAATTTGTCTAAGACATTGGGGTTGAATTTCCACGGGAATACTCCCATTCATCTGCTGTATCTTTGGTGGACTATAATCAGAATATTAGGGCTGATTCTCCGAGTGGGCACTCCCGGTGAGAATTAACGCTTATTGGGAGCAGCAGCCAATCGGGAAATCAGCCCTATTGTGGGCAGTTCTGGACACCTCATTATACGAAGGATATTAAAGTCATGGGAATGGTATAGCAAGCATTAACTAGAATGCTACCAAGAGGTTATAGCTATGAAGAAAAACTCAAAAAATTCAAGATTTCCTCACTGGAAATGGGAAAATTAAAGGGGGATCTAATAAAGTTTTTCAAGGTTATAATGGGCATTGGGAGATTAATTAGTGAAAGGTTGTTTCCACTGGTTGGTGGAGTAATGGGTCCAGAATCAGAATTATCACTCGAAGAACAAATCAAATAGTTAGAAGAAATGTTTTTGCACAGAGGGTTATTAGAACTTCAAACGCTTCACCAAAAGAGGCCGTAACATTATTTAAAAGGGAACTGGACGAGCTTTTGAAAAATTAGAATATAAAAGCATTCAGTGAAAACTGAATTAAAGTCGATAGGTCTGGGTAAAGAGTTAGCTGCAATACAGGCAGAATGGGCCACCTCCTGTTCTGTAAATTCTATGACTCATCACCTAAAAAACTTCAAAAGAACTGCCTCCAAAACAGAGGCCTTTTTTGACATTTTGTAAAGAAGCAGCTTTTTTTAATCAATCTTGCAGAATTAAACAACAACAACTTGCATTTATGTAGCGCCTTTCATGTCACAAAACATCGCAAGGCACTTCTCAGGAGCGTTATCCAACAGAATTTGACAATGAGCCACATAAGGAAATATTAGGACAGGTGACCAAAAGGAGGAGAGAGAGCTAGAGAGGTGGAGAGGTTTAGGGAGGGAATTCCAGAGCTTAGGACATAATCAGCAGAAGGCACGGCCGCCAATGGTGGGGCGATGAAAATCGAGGATGGGCAAGAGGCCAGAATTGGATGAGCACAGAGATCTCGGAGGGTTGTAGGGCAGGAGGTGGTTGCAGAGATAGGGAGGAGCGAGGCCATGGAGAGATTTGAAAACAAGGATGAGAATTTTAAAATCGAGGCGTTGCCGGACCAGGAGCCAATGTAGGTCAGCGAACACAAGGGTGAATGGTGAACGGGACTTGGAGAAGAAGCAATACTTTTCTTCTTGTTTTTTTCAATCAAGAAACCTCTCAAAATAGATCGAAATCTCATACTGCAACTGTAAATATTGTCCAGCCTAATCATTTAGAAATTGTAGGTAAAGAGGTATAGACCACATCCTCGCTATTCAAAATGTAAGTGATGTTAAGCAATTTGCACAACTTGATATTATCAGTTCAACCTCCGGTCCATCAGCTGTTGCTGTAAGAATTGATTGGGCTCCTGCTAACCGCTGGATGAACCAATCTTCAATGTGTGACACTTTCCCTTTTCCAATTTATGGCCATGTTTTCCTTCCTGTACACCACTCCTCCTGAATCACTTGCTTCAAACACAGATATTAATTCCAATTTTCTTTTCTGAAAACATTTGACTTCAATAATTGATGTTGGCACTCCACCAATCGAATCTTCCATCACTGGAAAATTACCGTCCACTCTCTCCGCAGACTCCATTTCACAGCATTCAGTAGAAATTCCAGCAAAATAAACAACCATGGAATTCTCAAAATCATCCTGCAGATTTATTATTCATCACGGTGAACGGTAGCTAAAACACTCAGATCAAAGGAACAGGATGCTGTGCAGCTAACAGACTGATCTGTAAGTGTTGAGCTGGCCAGGTATTGAACTGAAATTGCTATTAGATATGAAAAAATCCAATCCAGTGCTTTCAGTCTGAGCGTCTGCAAAAAAGTATTCATAATAACCTTAAACTGGTCATGTGTGCTTTCAAGTTCTGTGAGGATGAAAAGTAAGGTTTTAATTCTGAGCAGTTTTACTGAACTTGACTCAAAGTTATTTCAGTTTTATTTGTATTGGAAATACATTGAGGGCTCCATAAATACATTAGACGATGGAAAATATTGCAGTATAACTGGGCTTTACATGCATCTATGATACAGACTTGACTATATAATTCCTTTACTGACTGTAATTACAATGCTGAAAAAATGTCATGAATTAGCTGCTATGGTAAATCTATCCACAATGCGCTCATAGTCTTGACTGACAATAGACTGAATACTGTGCACACAGTTCTGCCAGTGGTTGTATATACTGTAATCCTATAGAATAGTACAAAACAAAATTGATCACTGCAAGAAATACACTGAGCAACTGGTAGTGATTGAGAGGAGGGTTTCTTTCTGATATCTGAAAAACAACAATCTAAAAATGATCTTCATTGGATACTTAAATGTATCTAAAAATAAAAAGCAAAATACTGCAGATGCTGGAAATCTGAAATAAAAACAGAAAATGCTGAATATAGTCAGCAGGTCAGGCAGCATCTGTGGAGAGAGAAACAGAGATAATGGCTGGAATCTTTACCTTAGAGTCGGGGCGGGTGCGTGCGGGCCATGTAGCAGGTCGCCATCCCGAAGTTTACAACAGCGCGTTCTGCACTGCGCGTTTAACTCAATTGCATCAATTGAAACAACCATGCGGGTTTCCCGGCCAATTAAATGGAGCAGGGTCTGATGACATCACCGATGACTCGTTTTCAGCTCTGATATTTAAAGGAGCCTTGCACATATCACAGTTGAAGGTTGTTGGAGAAGGTTGGGAGAGGTGGCAATTGCTCGATAGCGCAGAGATTTGTGTGGGTGCAAGCCAACATGGAGTCACAGCGTCAGAATGCTGCGCCCAGGTTCTCAGATGCTTCCCTGAAAGTCCTGGTCCAGGGAGTCAGAGAAATGCGGGGAGCTCCTATTCCCTGGCGGCGGCAGGAAAAGAGCAGCCAGAGAAACCAAGAGGGCATGGCTGGCGATTTCCCAAGAAGTGAACAGCAGGGGTATTATCAGCCGCTCCTGATTTCAATGCTGGAAGAAATTTAGTGACCTCATGAGGTCAGGAAAGGTGAATACAATGCCACATTCAAATACACCCTGATGTGCCTGTCACCCCAATTCCATCACTCTGCCTTCACTCCTTACACCAATCTACCTTGCAGGTGCAGCCATCCCTCACTGTCTATGCACCTACTCACATCCCCATCTGACTATCCACCACTGACACTCACCCTCATCCTAATGCAATTCCACAAAGTAACACTACAGAAGGACACCATTTGGCAATGTCATGCCACTCCCTCATAGTCACCCTCTACAGATGTAGTAATACTTCCCTTACACTCATTCCATCACTCTCACACAAAGTTCTCTTCTTTCCCTCTTTACAGGAGAAGAGAGTGCAGAACAGGAGAGAAAGAGAGAGAACTGGTGGTAGCCCTCCAATATATACAAGTTTGACTGCCTGCAGAGGAGGAGGCTGTCGAATTAAGTGGAGTGACTGAGCTAATGGCGGTGGGAGACAGAGAGAGGGGAAACACCCAGCAACCTGGTGACAGAATTAAATATCCCCCACATGGCATCCAACAGTCACTCATGGTGACTGATGTCAGCAGCTAGTGAAGTATCATCATGTGCCTAATGGTAACATTACACATTCTTATCATAAGAGGTCTAATTCATCTCTTTACTCTCCCACAGGTCCATCAAGTCCCCTTCACCCCCACACTGTCCAGCCGGAGGAGGAAGATGACCTCTCAGAGGAAGCTCCATTGTCTGAAGGTGCACCATCACCAGACCCATGCGCACCCAGCATGAGCGCAGATACGTGTATATAGGTGGGTCCAGCGAGACATAGAGTAGTGTTGTCATCTGGTGTCGTACACATCACAAGTGAGCAAGAGCAGATGGTGGAGACGGGGACAGTAGTGGAGAGTCCTTGACGAAGGGTGCAGAACGCTCCAAGTTCTGCTCAGCTGCATGCAGACGCTGAGCCTCGGGGGCTATCGACAAAGAGGTTGATCTTGGAGGAGCAGCAACAAATGCGCGAGTCTCTGGCAGCTTTTCCAGCCGCGATGTGTGCAATTGTCTCGAGAATGGAGGAGTCCATCTCCAACATGAGCACCACCATATCGCAGGTGATGGCAACAATGGGTTGTTTCAAGGAAAGGATGGCCACCTGCATGGAGCAGCTAATGTGCCAGTCGAACAAGAACATGCTTGCTGTGGACAACAGATTGCAGACTCTCATTGACCTCATCTCTAGGAGGGATACCAACATAGACTTGGGCGTTCAGCGCCCCGCTGATGTGCAGCAAGGTGCTCTCCAGTTCCTTGCTAGCAGGGAAGTGCAGGTGGCCCATGAGAGGGATGATGGTAAGAAGGGACATGGAAGTGCGGGCTCTGCTTACTTCTCCCCTGTTGCCTCCCCCTCAGTCAGAGCCCCACGTGCTGCCTTGGATCCTGATGGCCGAGTCTGCCCCTGCACAGTTTCAGGAGGAGCAGTCTTTGACGGGGCCCTCACAGGCTCCAAAACCCAGAGGACGTCGGCCAAAAGTGTCTAAGCAGTCGCAGCAGGGAAGTAAGCAGCCTGCCTCTACCTCTGCTGAAGCCACAGGGGTTGCACCTTGTCGAAGCACTCGGAAAAGAAAAAAGACACAATCATAGATGCATAAGGGTATGCACATGGGTGTTTGACAAAATGTTAGTGTTAAGTTTCAGTTCAATTTAGGACGCACATAAATTTATTTCTTTGCACTACTTTTCCGTCTTGTCCATTTTTTCCTGCTTTCTGGGAACTGGCCTTGTCACTTGGAGTGAATGGTGAGACATTACTTAACCTCGAGCAATGGGTATTTGGTTGACAGGGATGGCTTGGGTCATTTTAGGACTGCTTTGTGGTGTTTGTGGGGGGTGGGGGAAGTTGGTACTGCATCTGGGAGCCATATAGGTGCACGGTGCAACTTAAGTAAACCTGGGCCATTCTGAGGCCATCCTGGGCCTCCCAGGCAGCAATGTGCACCAATTCTGGTGCCATCTCCACCTCTGGTTCCTCCTCCGAAGAAGAAGAAGAAGCTGTGCCTTGCTCCTCTTGCAGTTCCAATCCTCGCTGCTGCACTATGTTATGCAGCGCGCAGCATACCACAATGATTCTGGAGACCCTGGCTGGTGTGTACTGAAGGGCTCCTCCAGATCTGTCAAGGCAGCTGAAGCGCATCTTCAGCATGCCGATTGCTTGCTCTATGACACATCTGGTGGACATGTGGCTTTCATTATATCGCTCCTTGGCCTCAATGCTTAGCCTCCTCCAGGGTGTCCTCAGCCACGTCTTCAGTGGATAGCCCTCGTCTCCAAGCAGCCAGCCGGTAAGTCTGTTTGGAGGTGTGAAGAGCTGAGGAAGGGTGGACTGGCACAGGATGAAAGAGTCATGACAGTTCCTAGGGAATCTCGCACACACATGCATGATGGTCTTTTTATGGTTGCAGACGAGCTGCACATTGAGGGAGTGGAGGCCCTTCCAGTTCACAACCACTCCTGGGTGATGTGGGGGTGCCTTGATGGCCACATGTGTGTAGTCGATGACGACCTGCACCTGTGGGAAGCCAGCCAGAGCCGCAAAGCTGAGCGCCCGCTCAGTGACACTGGCTTCATCAGTGGCAAAGTCTACATAAGTGGCTGACTTGTGAAACATGGCATCGGTCACCTGGGTGATGCATTTGTGGGCAGCCGACTATGAGATCCTGCAAATGTCTGCTGCAGATCCCTGGAAGCACCCTGATGAGGTGAAGAGGTTGAGGGCGGTGGTGACTTTGACAGCCACTGGTAAGGCGTGTCCACCAGGTATCCTGGGCAGCAGGTCTTCTTCCAGCAAGCTACAAATGTCTGCCACAACCTGGCGCGATAGCCTGAGCCTCCTGAAGCACTGCTGCTCAGTCATGTTGAGGAAGCTCATCCTCTGCCTTGTATACCCTGTGTTGGGGGTATCGCCTTCCGGCGCAGTGCACCCCTGTGCTGATCCCCTCTCTCTTGTGGAGCATCAGGTCGTTGAGGAGAAGCTGCTGGGGTTGTTGCTGCTGTTTCTGGTGCTTTGCTGCTGGTGTGGCTGGTGTTGTTGGTGCTGGGGCTCATCTTGGTCCGAATCTGAGGTCCAAGGTGAAACAGCATAAGCGGCACCCATGCTGATCTGATAGATAGCAGGTAAAGTGGAGATCAGAGGCACAATCCTCCAGTGTAGAGAGAGTGACTTGCATGTTGGTGAGAGTGACTGAAGCTTGCAGAAATCACCTGCAAACTCCTGAAAGCAAAATCTCTGCACTGAATGGTGTCAGCAAGAGCCTTTCCCTTAGGCAAGGAAGCAGGTGTAAGGTGTGTGTATTTATGTTCTTTTTCCAGCTGTCACTTAATGAAGTAGCACAATGGCCACTGAGCTCCCGCCTCGCCTTCACAGGCGAGGTTCCCGAGGTCCGTGAATCCCGTGCGCAACCAGTTCAAGTTGAAACCTCATGTTAAGGGTCTCTAAACGAGCAGTTAACTACCTCAATGAGTTCGCCCGCCTCTCCCGAGTGGGTCTGTGGCGCACTTCGAAACGCGCCCCAGTTAAACGCAGAAGTCAGCGGGATGACGGTGGATTCCCGACGCGCTGTCAATTTCAGCGCTTTTAACCGCCAACCCATTCCCAAACCCACACGCTCTGCAATGTGAAAATTCCGGCCTACGTTTCAGGTTGATGACCTTTCGTCACAACTGGAAAAACAGGAGATGCAACACCTGCCCTTTTATCTCCTCCCTTCCCACCGTCCAGGGCCCCAAACACGCCTTCCAGGTGAAACAGTGATTTGCTTGTACTTCTTTCAATTAGTATACTGTATTCGCTGCTCACGATGCGGTCTCCTCTACATTGGGGAGACCAAACGCAGATTGAATGACCGCTTTGTGGAACACCTCTATTCAGTCCGCAAGCGTGACCCTGAGCTTCCGGTCACCTACCAAACACGGAGAAGGCAATAGTGGAGGGACTGTGAGGGCCAGGAGGGGGAGAAACCATTGACTGTAAGACCCCAGGCACTCTAACAGTTACTGTTTATCGTTCTAGTATGTGACCTTGCCTGACCTCAGGCAGGGGAATGTTTCAGCTCTCTCAGCTTGTTGGGGCCTTGCTCAAGGATTAGAAATAAGCTGAGAGAACTGGACTTGCTGAAGTCCTTCATTTGGTCTTTGAAGATGCAGTCCTTAGCAGCTGTTTTTCCTTCATCTCAGCTATCTAAATACTTTGACAAAAGTAAACTTTTTAATTTGAGAAAATAGAGTACTTCAGAATGGTAATTTTTAAGGGTGCCTTGTAAAAGAGGCCGCCAGGGAGGCCTCTACTGTGCCTGAACTAATATGGTGTTGGATATGTTTCTGATGCTATTCGGGCGCAGGAGATTGACCCCCTAAATTGGACCTCCTTGCACCGTTTTCCACACAGAAAATAGGTGCAATGACATCCAATTTCTCCCCCAGCGAGTCAGTAAGGACAGAGTTGATGGGTACGTTGGACTGATAAAGAAAAGAAAGACTTGCATTTATATAGCGACTTTCACAACCTCAGGCCATTCCAAAGCACTTTACAGCCAATGAGGTACCTTTGAAGTGCAGTTACTGTTGTAATGTAGGAAACACGGCAACCAATTTGTGCACAGCAAGATCCCAAAAAGACAGGAATGTGATAATGACCACATAATCTGTTTTTGTTATGTCGATTGAGGGATAAATATTGGCCAGGACACCAGGGATAACTCCCCTGCTCTTCTTCAAAATAGTGCCATGGGATCTTTTACGTCTGTCAGAGAGGGCAGACAGGGCCTCGAATTAACATCTCATCCAAAAGACAGCACCTCCAACAGTGCAGCGCTCACTCAGTACTAGATTTTTGAGCTCAAGTCCCTGAAGTGGAACTGTGAACCCACGACCTTCTGACTCAGAGACGAAAAGTGCTACCAACTGAGCCACGGCAGTATAGGGTGCAGCCAATGAAGCTTTGAACAATTTGCAGTTGGTATAAGGAGGTACACTGAAAGCATAGATAAGGATTTGAAAGGTGGAAAAAGTGAGGTAAGGGTGGGTGTGATGGAGGTGGAAGTTAGTTGTACTTGTAATGGATTGAGCAGGACAGATGCCAGGGCGAGTAGCAACAATTGAATAAACTATTTCACGTTCACTATTTTCTTTTCTGCTTCAAATAGGAGGTAGTGCAGAGTTTGTATCGCCAGATTGCACCACCCAGGAGTTTAGTTCTTGTTACCTGCCACTGAGAACGAGATGAATATAATCCTAGGCTCTTGCAATGGCTTCAGATGCATAGTAGTTATTTAATTCAAATGACATTTGCTGAGAATTTCCTCGGAGCTGCTCCCGCTCCAGAGTAGGTCCGTAACTTCACTCAACGTGCGGTGGAAACTCTCTATATGCATGAAAATGGTGTTTCCGCTGCACTTCCTGCCAATTTACAGTGACAGAATAGGAGCTGCTCCAAGGAAATTTTGTGTGCCTAACTGAGTCTACTAAAGCAATATTGATTTATGTGCTACATTGATTGCTTCCAGCATCAAACACATGGCGTGTGGTGTGAGCACTGAGTGATGACTTACTTTTAACCTCTCAATAAACTGATTTTGCTTTACCCATCTGTGTCCAATATTCATTCCAAACATGGTGATAAAGTCACTCCAATAGCTCTCCATAGTTAACAGTTATCCCAGCAGCTGTTTACTGTATGGGTTCTAGCTCAGCGCCGCTTTCTCCCGCCTCTCCGCACTGTCTACGGCTGCACACACAGGCGTGCTTTGGAGAGGGCGGTAAGAGGAGCGGCGAGCTCCAAAATGGATGAGCGTGCGTCAGGCAACGGCAGCGCTGCCGACCTGCCGAAAATGGTGGCCACCACCCCACCCACCAGAAGCGGGTGGAAGTGAGGCGGCCGCCATTTCTGTCTACCAAAACGGGCCTTAACAGTCAGCGTTAACACCTCCAATTTCTAGGCCACTTTATTTTAGTGTAGTGGTTAGCATGCTTATTTTAAACAGGTTAGTGCCTGTCTTAAAGTAGAGCAAACATGAATTTAATGGGAATGCAATAGCCAGTGAACGAAAAGTATTGCACAGAGGACAGTACTCCCCTTAATTATTTCATGAGTCCAAGTGCCTTCCCTGGTAATTACTCATTTGCTTTAAAAGTTCTCCTGAATAAGAATAAACTTATCTCTCCCGAAAATAATAAATTTGAAAAGCTTCTACTTGCATGTTAATTGAAATGAGATAAATATTATTATTTGCTTATTGCATTCTGGTCTGCAACAGAGCAGGTCATGAAAATCCAATGATATTATTAATGTTTACTAATTTAATCAGAAGGTTGAGGATTATCACTCTCTATTGTAGAGCACTATGCAATGCAACTATCAATTATATTAAATATATTATTTAAGCAGATGCCATTCCAGCAAATGCCTTGGCCAGTTTGAAATAATAGAATTACCTGTTTTCTGCTAAGCTCAGCCTTATAGTTAAAGTTCAAAAAAGTATGTTTTATTTAAAAGTTATGAAGCTCAGTTGATGCATTAAGATGGCCACAAATAATATTGATAACTGTCTTTTTACAGACCCATTATAACTAAAGTTAATTACCTCTTGGATAGCAAGGGCATCAATTAAGTATCATCTGCATTTGTAACTTCAGTGTACAGAATGGATTCAGTCCACGTTTGGAAACTGCGTTTCAAGTGCCTTCAATCAAGAGCGAAGCTACAAAAGAAGATATAAAGAAATCAATTTCACACTTAATGGCCTGCTGTTCTTCTCAGTTCAATTTCTCCTCCCTCAGCCCATCTTCCTTTGTCAGGACTATTACACCTGAGTGATAATGAATGTCAAGAGTGGTAAAAGCCTCTGACAAAGATAAGGCGAGAACAATCAGTCAAGTCAAGCAGCTAAGGTCAGTTTGTGACCTGAAATTAGTCATTGTTCTGAACCTACGGTGCACGATGCACAACGGCCGATGAGTCAAGAGTCCAAAAGAAACCAAATGATTAAGGCTACAGTTACACTGCAGCTATCGGTCTCTGACTGGTAGCCGCAGAATGCAATGCACAGCGAGTAGTCTGGAGGTACAATGCTGGCAGGCATCCCTCCAGGTCACAGTAAGGTCAACCATAAAGATGCTCTGTGCATGCTTGGATGTATCTGCAGCGCTCCATTTCCCCAGCAACCAACTTCAATAATAGGAGAGTGCAGGAGGAAGCTTCAGTTCTATTGTCAAAAATGTCATCAAAAATTCCAGAAGTTCTCTAAAAGCCTGCTTAAAATTTAACTTCCAATTAAACTGGTATTATACCGCATCTGGTGCATACTGAACTAACTGAAAAC
Source organism: Squalus acanthias (assembly GCA_030390025.1). Classification (NCBI taxonomy): domain Eukaryota; kingdom Metazoa; phylum Chordata; class Chondrichthyes; order Squaliformes; family Squalidae; genus Squalus; species Squalus acanthias. Next base: position 23,325,487 of record CM059433.1, on the reverse strand, counting down.
AGTGTGCAATGTCATGCCGGGGGAGGTCTATTATAGTGCGGGGCTTTAGTACATGCAGGACCTGAGACCTTAGTTATACCGACACTTTCATATCAGTGTGCATCCAAAACTATTTTGCATCAAGACAATCATGACGGTATAACTGCTGTCTTGGCCGGGAGAGAAATCATCCACCTATTAGAAATCATCCACCTATTGCAAATCTCTCAACCACAAAAACAATCCAGATTCAGTAAACAACCGACCAATTGTCAAGCATTTATAGGTCCATGAGCCAAGCAACAATAACAGCCAACATCATGGAATCTATTATAAAGGGCAGACTGGAGGAATGGCCGTATAGCAGATCTCAAGAAACGATGGCACAGAGTTTGAAGGGAAAGATCTTGCCTAACAAACCTCCTTGACCTCTTTGAGAAGGTTAGAGATAATGAGGATAGCAGCACTCCCTATAATATAAATATTTCATTAAAATATTTTTTTAAAGGGTTGGTAACCAGAGGACACAGATGTAAGATAATTGGCAAAAGAACCAGAGGCGAGATGAGGATAATTTTTTCTTATGCAGCGAGTTATTATGATCTGGAATGCACTGCCTGAAAGGGTGATAGAAGCAGATTCAATAGTAACTTTCAAAAGGGAATTAGATCTATACGTAAAAAGGAAACGTTTGCATGGCTATGGGGAAAGGGCAGGGGAGTGGAACTAATTGGATAGTTCTTTCAAGGAGCCGGCACAGGCATGATGGACCGAATGGCCTTCTTCTGTGCTATTCTATGATTCTAAAAATTTCAGAAAGTTATTTGACAAAGATCCCCATGAAAGATTTCTAATTAAACTAAAAGCCAATGGAACCTAGGATAGAACATGAGATGTATTAAGAAGCTGGTCAAAACAGAAACCAGAAAGGACTCAGGACAGGCAAAACTTCAATCTGAGAGTGGGAGAAGTATCGAGTGGAGTCCAACAGGGCTCATTGACTTTACTCTTATTATTGCTAATCTATGCAAACTACCTGAATGCAAACCTACCTGTAAGTTTGTCAAATTTTGTTGACGTCACTAAACATGGAAAAGTAGTAGAAACACATAGGGAGAAATTTGGTGGGTTAGTGCCTCCCGTTAGCGCCCCTGGGGGGCGATAATGGGGCGCTAGCAACTTACCGCCCAGGCGCGGCGAGATGAACGACTCCTGCTAACTTGGCTGGGACGTTTGCGGCTGCGGCAAGATTTTGCACCACGATGTCCTGCGCCTGGAAATCATGATGCCATTGCCATGCGCATCGCCCCTGTAGCGCCCCGGACCCGAACTTCGGTTCCACCCCCTGCAGCATCGCAGGGCGAAAACACCTACAGCTGCAGGAGGCGTTGTTCGGGAGGCTGGGCGCTTCGGGGGTGGAAGTTAATGGGGAAGTTGCCGAGGTTAGTAGCAAAATTTCTAAAAAAAAATTTGCAATTTTTTTCAATTCTCCTGGGTCACGATAAATCAGCCCGGCACTCTGCTGGAGTGCATGGGGCTGATCGGGCCGGATCGTGGCTGCCGTCAGGGACCAGCTGACTGGTCCCAATGCAGAGCCTGCAGCGATGGCCCTTCCCTTTAAAGGAGGGAAGGAGCCTCGGAACACGGCAGCGCTGCACACGTCCCGCCCTGCCTGCGTCCTTTAGCGCTCCAGGAAGGAAGTGGGGCACTTGATTTAGCGCTCCAATTCCTCCCTGGAGCTCTAAACGCAATTTTATGAAAGCGGGGAAACATTAGCTCCTGTCGCTGAGTTTCCCAGCTTTCAAAAGTTACCGCCCCCAAACGGGGCGATAATGAATTTCTCCCCCATAATGCACTTTTAGATTTAAATTGTTTTTGCAATTGGACAAAAAAGTGAAAAGCTAAATTTAGCCAGGGGAGGTAATCTTTAACACATTGGCATTTAATCATCACTTGGACAGGGTGCAGAAAGGAAACTCTGGCATGGAGGGCCGCATGCCGGTAACAGAAGCCACCTAGCTTTCCCTCCCTCAATTTCAACCTGGCGATGCTTAATGCCTACGTGGTCAGGACAAAAATCTACCCCATAAAGAACTGCACATTAATTGGATCATAAGCATACAATGAATGGAATTGAATTAACAAGGGGAGACTTAGTAAAAGTAAACATATCCCTTTCAATGTCCAGACAATGTGCCAAAACAATTAAAATAGTTAATAGAATGCTTGGGTGTGCAGCCAGAACATCAGAATAAAAGGCTACAAAAGTTATGCTAGAGCTTTACAATGATCTGCTCAAACCACACTTGTAAAAATGACCTGGAATTTCTTGGAAAGTTTCAGCGTAACCACAGCGTAAATGTGGAGTTGTGCTGTTTCTTCGGCGGAAAGTTGACAGATTTATATTGGTTTTACGCCAAAACATCACTAAGTGCAAATTTGTATTTGCGCTGTTCCCGAGTTGTGACCAGCAAAACCCCATTTAGCTGCTTAACATAGCCCCGCCTCCATGCGAAAAACCAGAGAACACAAGTATTCCCGCCTGTAAACTAATTTTAAATGGGCCTAAATTTACACCCAAAATTTTAGGTGCAGCAAGAAGCAAAGTCAGTGTTTCTGGTGTTTTACAGCAATTTTATTTAGAGATTTTTTTTATTTCCTCTCACTGAGAACGGAACTACATTTTAAACATCTTTTTCATGGCATCAGAATCTGTTACATGATGGTTTGATGACTTCATAACATCAATAAGATAAAGAAGAACTTAAAGCAGACAGATGGTGTATGTTCCACGCTTTCCCGGGGCCCCAATTGTTTACACTGTTTTCCATTCGTTTTACACCGGTTTTTAAGAGATTCTCAGGCAATTTCAGTGTAAACTGCTGTTGACAAGATCAGCGTTGAAACCGGTATAAATTTCGGTGTCATTTTGCCATAAATTGGATCGAGGAAATTTAGGCCCAATGGGGGAAAAATTGAGTCGCGCCCCCTTTGGGGCGCTAACTTCGCCGGGACACTACTTTTCCCAGAAAAATTAGTGTCCCCGCGGCCGTAATTGAGTGGTAGCAGCCCAAGAGGGAAGCGGGGCTCTACTAGAAGTGCCCCGCCTCCCTCTTGGGGTGCTGCGAGGGAATATCGCGGCGCTACGTGGCCGCCCGGCACCTCGCCTTTAAATTGCACCGCCCTGGCCGCAGGTAGGCCCCCCTGACCCCGTTGGACATAACGTCCAGTGGTAAGTCAAGGGGCGCTACTGAAGGTCGCGGCCGGAGCACGAGCGGGGCGCTGCGCATGGCGATGACGTCATCGCCGGCGGCGCAGCGCCGCAGGGCGCTAACGGTTACCGCCACCGCTAACCTCCCGTTGAATTTCGCGGGAGGCGTTAGCGGTGCCACGCCCGGGCGCTAGTTGCTGTGCGCCCCGTTAGCGCCCTCTTAGGGCACTAGTGGGAGGCGCAAAGCAACCAAATTTTTCCCCTATTGTGTTCAGTTTCTTTCATCACTCTACAAAAAAGATATAACTACATTTAGAAAGGATAGAAAGAACAACACCAAATGTAGCATGGATGGCCTATCAGGAAAGATTATAGAAGCTTAAGCTTTGTAGACTAGAGTAAAGCCGGAAACTTTGTCAAAACATAATTTATTTTTAACCTACGCATTTAACATTTTATATCACTTCAAAGAAACAGGGAGAATACGACCAAGAAGACTGCAATGGAATATAGTGAAAAATGCAGCCTCAGGGTGTGCATTAGATCGAACGTATTCTATTGGTTGCTTAGATCATGAAAAGTGTTGTAGAATTTATGTAAGGGTGACAATAGCAATCCCAAACTTGCTTCTCCTCATTTGATAATTGCTTCAACAGCCTGATTTTGAGTTCGTAATGGTTTTCCCAATATGGACTAAGTTAAAAGTTTTAAGAAACGAGCCAGGGCTAGAAATTCAATTGCCCCCAAAAACAGGCACGGGGATCGCAATGTGGGATCAACCCGTGCCTGTTCAAAGTAATGCAGGCAGCACGCCAACTTCATGCTGCCTGCTGATTACCATGATTGTGGCATGCAGCCCAGTGCTGAATGTACTGCTGAGTGGCTGCATGATCAGCAGGGGGCCCAAGATCATGTGAGGCTAGCACCAATTAAAGCTAGCCTGCACTGCTTAAAGGTAGTCTGCACCTCTTAAAGGGGAGGTGCATTCTGGCTGCAGTAGGTGATTCAACTGGCTAGGGAATAGAGTGTTAGCAGGCAGAAATAGTACTGATGGCACAACAGGAGAGAGAGCATGCTCCAAGGTTCTCGGATGTGATACTGGTGGCTTTGGTGTAGGAGGTGGATAGGAGGAGAGAGGTCCTGTTTTCACAGGGGACCAGGAAGCCTTCCAGGCAAATTCAGAAAAGGCAATGGGAGCAGATAGCTGTTGTGGTCAATGCCAGCAGTATAGCCCCGAGAACCTGGATGCAGTGCAAGAAGAAGTTTAATGACCTCACACGTGACCTCACACAAGTGATCAAGGTCAGTGAATTCATCTTCAAATACCATATTCCACCATCTGCATCACAAGCCTCACATACTGCTCAATGCACCACATCCCCATCACTCACCTACCAACATTCTCTACCAAACATGACTCATACATCACATTCATAGCTTCACCTCACCCTCACACACTTAGCACTGCTGTAAGCCTCCCACCCCACATCTCACAGCCTGCACACACTATCAACTATTCAACCATGACAGGTACATCACCCAAATACACTGCAGCACACTCAGTGACACACTTCACCTTCTCTTGCAGGACAAGGTGGCTCACAACTGAAGGCAGCAGGGGCTACCCAAAGGGGCACAGGCCCACCTGCATAACCTTACCCCGATCTAGGAGATGGTGTTGGCCATTATTGGGAGGGCCATCGCTGAGCCTGCGGCCAGCAGCGGGGCTGAAAGAAATTAAGATGACGGATCAGCCATGATCTCATTGAATGACGGAGCAGGCTCGAGGGGCCGATTGGTCTACTCCTGCTTCTATTTCTTATGTTCTTATGTTCCTTATACCTAAACCTCCTTCTCACATCCCACTTCCCCATCATTGCACAATCTCTTCTGATTTACAAGGTGCACATGGTGTAAGCATGCACCTCTTGCTTCCGCCACCCCCCCACCCCACCCTGACCGCAACTTTACCCTTGAGCCTTTCTCCTTTCAGATAGCCAAGAACTGCCACCTGGCCAGGCACTGGTGGTGGAGCAGGAAATGGAAGAGGAAGAAGGCATTGATGCAGAAGACACAGCACCATCACTCCATTTCACATACTCAGCCACCAGCTCAGATACTGACACTCCGCGTACTTTAGAGGATAGGTTATATGCGGGATCTGCACATTGTGAGACACCGGGCACGAGTGGACTGCAGCTAGGTCAGGGGGAAAGGGTAGCGCAGGTGCCAGCTCCCAGGAGGGCGAGGTCGCACACGAGTTCTGCAGCAGAGGACGCAGATGAGGACTTCGATGGGGCGGCCTACAGAAGAACGCTAATCGGTACGTGCAATGAAATGCTTGGTGCATTGGTAGGCCTGCCAGAAAGCCTGAATGCAATGTCAAGGAGCATGGAGGAGTCCGGCACCAACCTTGCACAAGGCTTTGCGCAGAGCTTGGAATCCATCCTTTCCAGCATGGAAGTGATGGCCAACTCCATTAGCGCACTTGTGGACCCAACTATCATGCAGTGTCCGATGGCCGATGTCTCAGCTTCCATTGCAGCACAAGCAGAAGCCACCCAACATCTGAGTGCTGCAGTGGAAGCTCAGACTTCTGTCATGGAAGCTCAGACTGCTCCCTGTAAGAATAAGCCATTTGCTGTAAATATTGCTGTAACTTGACCAAAACTGAAAACAAACTTGACCACATTTTGGTATACCAGCATTTTTCGGGAAGTTGAGAGGCTCCTGTGAGAACTTTTTGTGCGAAAAACTGTTCACAGATAAAGACGACCTTGGGCAAGAACAGAACTTTGTCAAACGAACTGTTGCGGCTGTAAGCTGTGAAAGGCTGCCAGCTGCCTTTTACCAAGATAAGGAAAGCATGCTTTGAGAGTCCTGTGGGAACAGACTATTGAACTGTGGAAACATCTTCAGACTTTGAAATGTAATCTTGAAGGCCCATGGATGCCTAATGGACTAGTGATAAGAGGGTCTGAGAAACAATTCATGACCATTATGCCGTATAGTTAGGGACACGTACGCAGTGGGAGGGTTGCCAAATTTTGGGGTGTAACAGGTGCTGTTTCAAGACACTCACTGCTGCAGTCGGGAGAGGCGACCTGGTCAGTTGCCAGAAATCATACGTCTAGTCACAGTCGAATTGACCACTCACTGGTGTTAGTACGTGTGTGGTTTTATTTTGCTTGAGTTTAAAGTAAAGGGATAGCTCTGTGTATGCTGAGGTATAATTGGGAATTATTATAAGTTACAAGACTATCGGATTACTTGTAATCTCTAGCTGATGTTTAAGTAAAAGAAGTATTCACAGATTCATTGGGCTGGATTTTCAATAACCCATGGAGTTGGGTTTGGAGGCCGGGAGGGAGGTTAAAGTTGCAGATTCGGGGGTCCCGACCCCATCCTGCCTCCAACCCGCCTCCATGCCAGTTTCTCTGGCGGCGGGTACCCGACCTGTGCTGAGACCCGACTCCCCGAGGCAGGAAGGGATTAGTGACAATTAACTGCCTGTTAACAGGTAGTTAACAGGCAGTTTTTTGCATAATCCCTATTTTAAAAAGAAAAGTGTGGGTTTCCCGACAGGTGGCAACCACGCCAAGTTATCGGGTCAGGCCGTGGGTCTGCAGGGGTTGGAGGGGTCGATATGTCTGGTGGGCAGGTGAGTGATGGGTGCATGTGTGCAGAGGTAAGTGTGTAAGGTAAGTGCTAAGTGTTGGAAAAAGTTTTACTTACCTTAACTTCCTCCTGCAGGTGTCAGCCCTTCAGTTCTCGGGAGTCAGAAATCTCACCGGCACAGAAAGCAGGAAAGCCGTGGTTCTGTCAAAAACTGCAGCCTTCTGTTTTCTGTGGTGGAATGATTTCTAACTCAGCCTGAGAGGAAGGACTGAAGTTAGAAATCATATTGTGAGTGTTTGACAGCTTCACAGAGCTGTCAAATGCTGATATTTCATCTGTCAAAAGCTCTTGACAGATGAAATGTCAGTCTGTGACGTCACCTGTTGCCGGGTGGCCCTTAATTGGCCTGCTGAGCCCACTGGGCGGGCTCAACAAGGTCAATCAAGGGAAAATACAGTGGGTTGGCCACATCTCGATGGAGGCGGGTTCACAAGCCAGAATGTGTGATTCCTGACCCCAACCCGACCCCAGTTTCAAAATCCAGCCCATTGGGTTTTGTGTTGTCTGTTCGACGAGTCTGAACTTTGGAAATTGTTTGACGGGGCGAGGGGCGATTTCCGCACGTCTTACATCCCATGTAGGCTCAGCTTGCTGCCATCGTGGCTGTGTTTACCAGTGTGGAAAGTGTCTTGCAGGGTGTCACAGCGGTCCATCAATCTGTCCTCCAACAGAGTACTAGGATTGCTGAGGCGCCACCCCGGGGGAGAGGCAGTGGCTCCGTGGAGCACAAACCTACTGTCCTCTCTCAGGATGACAGCATTCGTCCTCCCACCACTGCCACTCCGCCAGTGTCCTTGCTGTTGCCTGTCGGCCAGCCAGCCCAGACTGCTGCCGCCCAGCCCGAGTTGGTGCAGCCTAAATCCGGGCCTTTTAGGCCCAGAGCTGCTCAAGGTCGTCCTGCAAGGCCATCTGCAGTCTCCCCCACTGAAAGTCAGCAGCCTTCCACCATACATGCTGCAGCCACTGGGGTAGCACTTCATAGAAGCACTAGGAAAGGCAAAGGCACACTGAAGACGGGCGCTAGTGGAATGTAGAAGAGTGAGTAGTTGACTTTCTTATGTAATATTGGATGGTTTGATGTATAAAGTTGATTTGGAATGTTTCTTTTGTGGTGGCTTTTATTTCAGCACTGTGGCCAAGAGGACACTGTGATGGTCCAGAACAGAGGGATGGTAAGGTGTGTGACTGTTCTACAATGGGGATTTGGGGTTGTGTTCAGTGGAACCATAATCGAATGAGGCGATCACGAACAGCCCGGCCAGAGACAGGATGTGCTGGTTGCCTCTTCCCTTCCTCCTGCTCCTCTTTTTCCTCCTCCTCCTATTTTTCCTCTTCCTCCTCCTCCTCCTCCTGCTCCTCAGCTGGTTGCCGTATCCCTGGTGGCAAGAGCTGCGCCCTCATGATGGCCAGGTTGCGGAGGCTGCAGCAGACCACCATGAATTGAGACACATGCTCCGGCGAATGCTGCAGGGCTCCTCCAGAGCGGTCCAGGCTGCGGAACCATTGCTTCAGCACCCCACTGGTCTGCTCTATGATGTTTCGTGTGGCAGCATGGCTCTCATTGTACGCATGCCAGCCACGTGTGGTTGGGTGAGCCAGGTGGTCAGCAGATAGCCCTTGTCGCCCAGCAGCCAGCCTCTGGTTTGTCATGGTGGATGCGACGCCCGCAAACCACGAGCGTGCAGTCGATGGCGCCCTGCACCCTGGGGAAGCCCGCTATCCTGGCAAAGCCTCATGCATGCACTGCCTGCTTCTCTCTGGGTCAGAGAGAAGACAATGAAGTCCCCACTCCTGGCATAAAGAGCGTCTGTCACCTCTCTTATGCAGCAGTGGACGGCGAACTGGGAGATGTTACAGATGTCGCCTGCTCCAGCCTGGAAGGATCCCGACGCGAGGAAATTCAGGACCATGGTCACCTTCACAGCCTCTGGCAGCGCTGTCCTTGCCCTGGTCTGAGGCTGCATGAGGTGGCAGAGTTCTGTGAGCACCTCCTTCGCAAAGCGCAGACGCCTCACACACTGCTCCTGGCTCAGGCTGAGGTAAGAGAATTGCTCCCGGAAGACCCTAGCTGGGTAAGGTCTCCTGCTGAGAGCCCTTCTCCCCCTCCTCCTCCTCCCTCTGCGAGCAGCTTGTCCTCTTCTTTGCTGCCTCTGCTCCATCTCCCTGTAATGCTGCAGGCCAAGGGGGATGACAACTAGAGCACCCATGACTGGGAGCAAGTGGTCTGATCAGAACCCTTGAAGCAAGGCTTCTCCACTTGCAACACCACAGCCTGTCACCTCACCAACTTTAAACAACTCTAGAAAGCTCCAAACACTTCTACACGCTTACACAGAGCCAGTAGAAATTAATCAGTAACTAATCTGAGAGTGGTTGATGATCCCTTTAAATATCGCTGGTGGGGGGGTCCTTGCTGCTGCTGAACACATGTTCAGCTGCACGAGGTTAAGAAAGGGCGTTAGGTCCAGCGTTGAGGATGAAAATGGCAGCGCTGGCATCAAATCAGCGTTGCACGCTGATTGACGTCATGATCTGCCTACTCTACATACTTGTGGCGCACGCTCTTAACGCCCGCCCTACCGCCTTCACCGAAAAATCGGGCGCTACGGACCTGAATTTCTAGCCCCCTAACTCCTATAGTTTAAATTTCTAGTGCAAAATGTAGCCTTTATTTCCTTTCGCTCTAAAGAAAGTTCCTGTCTGCTACATTTATTTTGCCCTCCTTTTAGATCGTAGTCTTCTTTCATAAAATACTTTTTGCCCAGAAATCTAATAGTAATTTGTAGCTAAAAGTCCTTGTTTGTGTTTCTGACTTGCCATTTTGAAAATGGCTTTTAATATATTTAATATATTCCCCAATGGTGCAAGCTACTAATGTGTCTCTATTCATTATGCAGTAGCACACTGACCATTTGAATTAATTAAGGCCCAATTTTAACCGGGAGCAGGAATCAGGTGGTCGGGGGGCAAGGTGTGCACCAAACCCCCTTGTCCTCGGCAGCGTGAGGCCTGGGTGATTTAAATTCCCAGATTTCATCTGCATACCACAGGCGAGTTGCCTGCTTGAAATGGGCAGGAGGCGGCAGCTGGCTGGCAAGCAGCATTGAAGGAACGATTGCCTGCAACAAGGTACGTCGCGTGGAATGAATTTCGCAAGGCCCCTGCCTCAGCTCATCTGCTGCTGTAACCCTCATCCACGCCTTTGTTACCTCCAGACTCGACTATTCTAATGCTCTCCTGGCCGGCCTCCCATTTTCCGTAAACTTGAGCTCATCCAAAACTCTGCTGCCCGTATCCTAACTCGCACCAAGTCCCGTTCACCCATCACCCCTATGCTTGCTGACCTACACTGGGACCTGGTCCGGCAACGCTTTGATTTTAAAATTCACATAACTTGTTTTCAAATCCAGCCATGGCCTCGACCCTCCCTATCTCTGTAACCTCCTCCAGCCCGACTACCCTCCGAGATCTCTGCGCTCCTCCAATGCTGGCCCCGTGCGCGTCCCTGATTTTCATCGCTTTACTATTGGCGGCCGTGCCTTTAGCTGCCAAGGCCCTCAGCTCTGGAATTCCCTCCCTAAACCTTTCCACCTCTCTAGCTCTCTCTGCTTCTTTAAGTCTCTCCTTTAAACCTACCTCTTTGACCAAGCTTTTAGTCGCCTGTTCTAATGGCCCAGAAATTGATCTCGCTCTGTTCCCGCGGGGGTAAGGAGCAGGCGCGATCTCTCACTCCGCGTTGGCTTTTTCAGATCCAGCTCGCACGAACTTGATGTTCCAGACATCAGCTGGGCAGTGCTTGCGTATCCCACCGGCGTAGTGAATTCGTGCGAGCTGTGGGATCACGTGACTCAGTTAGAGCCAATGGCAGCACACCATCTTCCATTCATAAGTTTCACATAAGTGCTGTGAAAGCTATGAATCTTACACCCCCCCAAAATAACAGCTAAACCTCAATTAAATTAAAAAAAAAACCATCACATTAATAAAATAAGTATAGTTAAATAAATTAACCATTTTAAATAAAAAATTAAATTTTTGAAAAAATTTAAAATCTTTTAAAAAGTTATAAAAATAAACTTACCTGTCTTTAAAGTCTCTAAAAAAGATATACCTGTTAAAAAATATTCAAAAAAATACTTAATTCACTACTTACCTTGTTAAAAGTGGGTCTTACTCCTCCTTTTTCCATTTCTAAAATCTTCCGTCCTTACCTGCGCGTCCAAAGCACTAAGTGCACAGCGTGCGCGCAGCCTGTAGCGCGCACGCGATGCACCGAGGAACCGCCCCCTTTTCCAAAGACCAAGTGCCGGTTTTCAGCGCATGCGCAGGGCATGCAGAAAACCGGCAATTGGAGAGAGAATACGCGAGAGTACGCAGTGCGTACTCTCGCGCAGCGGGATCAATTTTTGGCCCATTATCTCCTTATGTGTCAAATTTTGTCTGATAACGCTCCTGTGAAGCACCTTGGAACGTTTTTATTGCGTTAAAGGTGCTATATAAATACAAGTAGTTGTTGCTGTTGATTTCATGTTTAGGATGGGGGGAGGGTGGGGGGGGCAGAACTCGGAACAGGGGAGGCCTAAACTTTCCTTGTGGGGTCAGGAGGAGCAGAAGTAAAAAAAAATTAAAAACCTGCCTACTTAGGCCTCTTCTGACTCCAGATCCTCATGTCTTCACCTGCTGGGAAAGCCACACTAGCTTCCCAGGTCAGACGATCAGTTAAAATTGAAGTCGGGGCCTGATTACACATCATCAGGCCAGCATGAATATTTAAAGAAGAATTTCACTGAAATCAGTCGGGCGTCCTAGCCGCCGCCTGCTCGAATGAGCAGGTTAAAATAGAAGACAACGGGAACAGTACAGGATATTGGCAGGTACATCACAGGGCTGATTTTAACAGCCTGCCCGACTGGTTTCCGTCATAGTGGTAGGGTTAAAATCACCCTTTTAGTTTCAAGTTGTGACCAAGGGTTAAACAAAAAAGCAAGAAAATACAGGACTATTTTTTGATTAAACAAATGTAAATGTTACAATTCGGGCTTCTTTTCACAACTTAGTTTCTGAGGTATGCAGGGTCCTGTTCTATTTTTAGTTTAAAATTGTCTTCCTCTGAGCTTGCTGGTTTTCTTTGTTTGCTTCTATCATGTTTTTTGACTTTTGGTCCCTTGTGTAATACAGGCTATTTACAGTGAAACCCACACCTGATTACGCTGGGATGTTAGGGTTACATAGTCTTACTTAGTACATCGTATTTACAGCATAGAAACAGGCCATTCGGCTCAACTGGTCCATGCCGGTGTTTATGCTCCACACGAGCCTCCTCCCACCCCTCTTCATCTCACCCCATCAACATATCCTTCTATTCCTTTCTCCCTCATGTGTTTATCTAGCTTCCCCTTAAATGCATCTGTGCTGGGTTATCAGGAACACTCTGCTAAAAATGTGAAATACCTGTCGATTCCAGGTGGCTACTCATCCAAGCCAGCTGGAAGTAACTTGAAATTCAGTGAAGCATTTCTTTAACCGATTAAGCTACTCAACTGAAGATTTCCAACCAACATTAGAGTTAATTCGACATATCGGGGGTGAAATTGTTTATGTCAGTTGTAAAAAATGGGCTCATAGTCACCGAGTCATATCGAGTCATAACGGCACAGAAGGAGGCCATTCGGCCCATCGAGTCCACGCCGGCTCTCTGTAGAGCAATCCAGTCAGTCCCAGCAGTTAATTTAATTACCTTAACGAAAATCGTTTTTTGTTTGTAAACACACATGATAGAAAAGTATTCCCATTTCCCACTTGAATTTGTGACAATATACACTTGTATCCAGTGTACAAAGAGAAAATTTGACATAAAGGGGGGTATAGAACAATAAGCCTGAGGCAAAAAGAAAATACTGCAGATGCTGGAAATCTGAAATAAAAACAGAAAATGCTGGAGATACTCAGCAGGTCAGGCAGCATCTGTGAAGAGAGAAACAGAGTTAACGTTTCAGGTCGATGACCTTTTGTCAGAACTGGAAAAAAGCAGGAAATGGAACAGATTTTTAAGCAAGGGCCCGAGGACCTCTGCCGTACTGTTTAGTTTTAATAGAAGACTTTCCGAAGGGTAGTAATCTGGTATACGGTGCAATAGAACCATCCTATTTATAGGATATTCTTTCTTCATGTAATTCATTAAGAGGCCAACAACTTTTTTTCCAATTAATTACATCATTTTGGCTTTTGCCTGTGGAAAGTCAGCAGTGCACATCTCTCAATTCAAGTACATTGTAGACTGAAGTGAAATGCAAGTGCAGAGGTCATTCTTCATGAATTGCTATCACTTGGACCGAGAGCTCTCCAGCCCACACAAGAGATGTAAGTTAGATTTGAGACTGTTACATTATTTTGCTTGTGTAGGTGACACAATCTCTTATGTGGTGCACAATCATCAGGTTTTTCTGATGAACAGCAAACTCCATCAGAGAAATATAGTAAACATTTCCACTCAAAGACTACAAATGTAGTTTTGAACATGCATGTTATGATCTAAGTGCAAAGTTGATAATGAAGTGATCAGCCAGAGAACAATCCTGACACACTGTTTAATGTAATCCGTATTTTAATACAGTTTAAAGCTTTCGATATTCGAGACTGGCAAAATCTGTACTTCATGACCATAATGCTGACAACAGGGATAGCCTCGCTGAATTTTGTGAGTCAAGCTCCGCCCCTTCGTTGCAAGAGGCTCCCTGGGCATGGGGCCAAGGAGTCAAGTCAGGAACGCTATTGGCTGCCTGTCGCAAAATCCGGTTAGCCAGCAGCCTTTTAAGGGCTGCCGCTGGCTCTTAATTTTTGACTCAGCAAACAAATAATTTGCTCTGTGATGATATTGGTGCAAAATGCAAAACTAACTTCTGCACTCAGGATGTTTTGAAGGTCCTGCTGCAGGGGGCATAGCAAAGGAGGATGGCTCCTTTGGGGACTGAAGACCATCCTTCTGTAAAGTCAGAGGTAAAAGCTATAAGGAGGGAGGAGGCAGAGAGAATTAATGCAGTCTCCTAGTTCTGTCATATCTGGGGGCAAATAAGAAAGAAGTTTTCTGGTATATGGAGAAGTGCCACGGTAAGTGTACCTTCCTTTGCATACATGCTTGCTCTTAGTCTCTGGAAGACATGCCCCTAATGGAAATGTTCCTTTTTTGCAGCCTCAGAGAGAACATTTACCTTGCATACAACAGAGGATGGAGGCACAGTTGTAGCAGGGCACAGAGCGGTTCCAAGCTTTGCTCACAATGAGCACTCAATTGTGACATTGTGGACTTGGGGAGGAGGTGGTCTGGGTACCATATTGTTTGGGGTGCTCCTGGAGTTCCTGTCATCATCTTCACTGTGTTCTAATTACAGGCCAAGGCTGTGCACATCCATAGGGAGATGAAGAGGTCCAGGGGTGTAGGGGGAAAACCAATAATTATGAAGAAACTTATAAGAACATAAGGACATAAGAAATAGGAGCAGGAGTAGGCCATTTGGCCCTTTGAGCCTGCTCCACCATTCAATAAGATCATGGCTGATCTTCTACCTCATCTCCACTTTCCTGCACTATCCCCATATCCCTTGATTCCCTTAATATTCAAAAATCTATCGATCTCTGTCTTGAATATACTCAACGACTGAGCCTCCACAGCCCTCTGGGGTAGAGAATTCTCTGAGTGAAGAAATTTCTCCTCATCTCAGTCCTAAATGGCTGACCCCTTATTCTGAGACTGTGACCCCTGGTTCTAAACTCCCCAGCCAGGGGAAACATTCTTCCTGCATTTACCCTGTCAAGCCCTGTAAGGATTTTGTATGTTTCAATGAGATCACCTCGCATTCTTCTAAACTCCAGAGAATATAGGCCTAGTCTACTCAATCTCTCCTCATAGGACAATCCCCCCATCCCAGGAACCAGTTTGGTGAACCTTCATTGTGCTCCCTCTATGGCAAGTATATCCTTCCTTAGGTAAGGAGACCAAAACTGTACACAATACTCCAGGTGTGGTCTCACCAGGGCCCTATATAATTGCAGTAAGACGTCTTTACTCTTATACTCAAATCCTCTTGTAATAAAGGCCAACATACCATTTGCTTTCCTAATTGCTTGCTGTACCTGCATGTTAACTTTCAGTGATTCGTGTACAAGGACACCCAGGTCCCTCTGAACACCAACATTTCCCAATCTCACACCATTTAAAAAATACTCTGCTTTTCTATTTTTCCGACATGGTTAACTTCACATGCCACATGAGAAAATGGACCTCTCACTATTTGGTAGAGAGACAATTGAGGGCTTAAATAGGGCAAGCATGGTGCCAACTTGCAAATATCCTCCATTTTGTTATGATCCTTCATACCCTGACTCTCTTTCTTAATACTCACTGCAGACTTTATACTAGCTAAGTAACTGCATGATGTGCAAAATGTTTCACGATCTTACCTCCTTCTGAAGGCATGGTCTTGGGGATGCGTTTAAATAATTTTTATTTTCCTTTCCATAGATTCCTCCCAAGATGAGGTAGATCCTAATACATCACAGGGGGTTGTGTCATGCACTCCCCTGTCTTAGCACCAGTGGAGATATTAGTATTGCAGAGAAGATAGCGAGTTTGATGAAGGGACACTGGGTGAATCACAATTCGCAAGTGAGGATGAGTAATTGAAGATGGAAGGAAATGTAGAAGCAAAACAAATTATCTGATCATTTATCTCATTGCTGTTTGCGGGGTCTTGCTGTGCATAAATTAGCTGCCGGGTTTCCCTACATTACAACAGTGGCTACATTTCAAAAGTTATACATTAGCTGTGAAATATTTTGGGATATCAAGATGGCATGAAAGGCGTTATAAACTCCTCAACAAAGTCATTGCCAATGAAAGTCAACGTCCTTTGTTTAAAGGCTGTCATGGTCTTGTGCTTCGGGATGCCCTCCATGTCTCTAATGATGTATTAGCTTTCCAGGCATGCACAATGTTGAGATGCATTTTTCAAAGAACTCCATTTTCCTTAGAACATATTTGCTCATTTATATCTTTATTAGTGCAAGACGATGGGATAGTCTTTCTGCAGCGGTTCTCCCGATCTCTGGCTGTAACATTGGCGCAAGATCCATGGAAACGCTGCAGAAACGGCATAAACAGCCATTTAGACCATTTTTCTGGGGTTCCTGCCAAAGTTACAGCAAAAGATCGGGAGAATCCCAGCAGAAACTTTTGGCGAATGCCATTTGATGCAAGAATTCGGAATGCTACATTTAAATATGCATTTATTGTTCATGCAAAGCCATACAGCATTTACAGTTCCATTTTCATATTGGCCCAGAAATTCGCCTCTCCGGTTTGCCGTGGGGGTAAGGATCGCGCACGCTCTTACCTACCGTGCCTGCCGTTGTGTTTTGGGCCCACGGGAACTTCGGGTCCTGGGCCTCTCCCAACTGCCGGCACGCAGTGCTTGCGTGTTCCAGGGGCGCAGTTAGTGCGATGCGTCCCCTGGGATCACGTGGGCCATGGAGAGCCAATGGCAGCAGTCCATCTTTCATTCATAGATTTGACAGGAGAGTCAAATCTGTGAATTGAAATCAGCCCCAAAAGAACAGCTAAACTTAAAATAAATAAAAAAAAAAATCACATTTATAAAATAACTATAGTTAAATAAATTAACCACTTTAAACAAAAATTTAAATTTGTGAAAAAATTAAAATACTTTTTAAAAGTTATAAAAATAAACTTACCTTTCTTTAAAGTATCTAAAAAAGATAAACCTGTTGAAAATTTTTTTAAATTATACTTAATTAACCACTTACCTTGTTCAAAACGGGTCTTGTGCTTCCTTTTCATTAGCGTAGTATCTTCCATACTTACCATCGCGTAGAAACCTGAAAAAAAATCTAAGATTGCTGCGTGCGCGCAGCCTCTACCACGCACGCGGTTCACCTAGGAACCGCCCCCTTCACCAGACCGGAAGTTCCGGTTTCCCACGCATGAAGACCTCCAAACAGCAGTGGTGAGGTGGGGGAGGGTATGAAACAGGAAATCAGAGGTGCGTGCAAAAAAGGCACGGCAGTTATCATGGGTGACTTTAATATGCATATAGATTGGGCTACTCAAACTGGAAGCAATACGGTGGAGGAGGATTTCCTGGAGTGTTTAAGGGATGGTTTCCTAAACCAATATGTTGAGGAACCAACTCGAGGGGAGGCCATCCTGGACTGGGTGTTGTGTAATGAGGAAGGACTAATCAGCAATCTTGTGGTACGAGGCCCCCTGGGGAAGAGTGACCATAGTATGGTGGAGTTCTACATTAGGATGGAGAAGGAAACAGTTAAGTCAGAGACCATGGTCCAGAACTTAAATAAGGGCAACTTTGATGGTATGAGGCGTGAATTGGCGAGGTTAAATTGGCAAGCGATATTTAAGGGGCTATCAGTGGAAGGGCAATGGCAGACATTTAGAGATCGCATGGATGAACTACAACAATTGTACATCCCGGTCTGGCGTAAAAATAAAAAAGGGAAGGTGGCTCAACCATGGCTAACAAGGGAAATCAGGGATAGTATTAAAACCAAGGAAGTTGCATACAAATTGGCCAGAAGTAGCAGCAAACCCGGGGACTGGGAGAACTTCAAAACTCAGCAAAGGAGGACGAAGGGTTTGATTAGGGCAGGGAAAATAAAATATGAAAGGAAGCTTGCAGAGAACATTAAAATGGACTGCAAAAGCTTCTATAAATATGTAAAAAGAAAGAGGTTAGTAAAAACAAACGTAGGTCCCCTGCAGTCGGAAACAGGGCAAGTCGTAATGGGGAACAAGGAAATGGCAGATCAATTGAACAAGTACTTTGGTTCGGTGTTTACTGTGGAGGACACACACAACCTGCCGGAAATAAAAGGGGTCAGAGGATCTGGTAAGAGGGAGGAGCTGAGGGAAATCCTTATTAGTCGGGAAAAGGTATTGGGGAAATTGATGGGACTGAAGGCTGAAAAATCCCCGGGGCCTGATGGTCTGCATCCCAGAGTACTTAAGGAGGTGGCCTTGGAAATAGTGGATGCATTGACGATCATTTTCCAACATTCCTTAGATTCTGGATCAGTTCCGATGGAGTGGAGGGTGGCCAATGTAACCCCTCTTTTTAAAAAAGGAGGGAGGGAGAAAGCAGGGAATTATAGACCGGTCAGCCTGACATCGGTCGTGGGTAAAATGATGGAAGCAATTATTAAAGATGTCATAACAGACCATTTGGAAAGTGGCGACATGATAGGTCCAAGTCAGCATGGATTTGTGAAAGGGAAATCATGCTTGACAAATCTTCTGGAATTTTTTGAGGATGTTTCCAATAGGGTGGACAGGGGGGAACCAGTGGATGTGGTGTATTTGGACTTTCAGAAGGCCTTCGACAAGGTCCCACACAAGAGATTGGTGAGCAAAGTTAAAGCACATGGGATTGGGGGTAATGTGTTGACGTGGATTGAGAACTGGTTGGCACACAGGAAACAAAGAGTAGGAGTAAATGGGTACTTTTCAGAATGGCAGGCAGTGACCAGCGGGGTACCGCAGGGTTCGGTGCTGGGACCCCAGCTGTTTACATTATATATTAATGATTTGGACGAAGGGATTAAATGTAATATCTCCAAATTTGCGGATGACACTAAATTGGGAGGCAGTGTGAACAATGAGGAGGATGCTAGGAGGCTACAGAGTGACTTGGACAGGTTGGGTGAATGGGTAAATGTATGGCAGATGAAGTACAATGTGGATAAATGTGAGGTTATCCACTTTGGTGGTAAAAATAGAGAGGCGGACTATTACCTGAATGGTGGCAGATTAGGGAAAGGGGAGGTGCAACGAGACCTGGGCGTCATGGTACATCAGTCACTGAAGGTGGGAATGCAAGTGCAGCAGGCAGTCAAGAAAGCAAACGGAATGATGGCCTTCATAGTAAGGGGATTTGAGTACAGGAGTAGGGAGGTGATGCTGCAGTTGTACAGGGCCTTGGTGAGGCCACACCTGGAGTATTGTGCGCAGTTTTGGTCTCCTAACTTAAGGAAGGACATTCTTGCTATTGAGGGAGTGCAGCGGAGGTTCACTAGATTGATTCCTGGGATGGCCGGACTGACATATCAAGAAAGATTGGGTCAACTGAACTTGTATCCTCTGGAGTTCAGAAGAATGAGGGGGGATCTTATAGAGACATTTAAAATCCTGACTGGTTTAGACAAATTAGATGCGGGCAGAATGTTCCCAATGTTAGGGAAAACTAGAACCAGGGGTCACAGTCTAAGGATTAAGGGGAAGCCATTTAAGACTGAGCTGAGGAGGAACTTCTTCACCCAGAGAGTGGTGAATCTATGGAATTCTCTTCCACAGAAGGTTGTTGAGGCCAGTTCGCTAAATATATTCAAAAGGGAGTTAGATATAACACTCACAACTAGGGGGATCAAGGGGTATGGCGAGAAAGCAGGAATGGGGTACTGAGGTAGCATGTTCAGCCATGAACGCATTGAATGGCGGTGCAGGCTCGAAGGACCGAATGGTCTACTCCTGTACCTATTTTCTATGTTTCTATGTTTCTATGGGAAGCAATACGGGTGAGTACGGACTGTGTACTCACCCGGGAAGGGCCGAATTTTTGGGCCATTATATTGTTATCTATCTTCCTGTCATGGACATTTTTCCTAATCTTGTCCTATGTCCTTTGGGTTTTTGATCCAACAGTGGCATCATCAGCAATCCATACCCAGGAAACCTGGCAACAAACCTAATGAATAGAATTCCCTCGGCCTGAGAAGATCACTCTGCTTTCCATGGAGCCTATCAAATGGATGGTCAAGCCATGGTTTGGGAAGAATGCCTTTTGGAAGAAATGGTGATATAACTGTTCATGAGCTGCTTGAGAAGTGTAATACCATGTAGGTTTACACCAACTGTGATTATTGAATGCATGAGGCACAAATCTGACCGACGGAAAGCCAAGGGCTTAGAGTCATAGATTCATAACGGCACAGAAGGAGGCCATTCGGCCCATCGAGTCCCTGCCAGCTCTCTGTAGAGCAATCCAGTCAGTCCCGCTCCCCTGCTCTATCCCCGTAGCCCTGCAAGTTTATTTTCCTCAAGTGCCTATCCAGTCTCCCCTTGAAAACATTGAGGGGGAAAAATTCAGTTGGTTGCGCTTCCCGTTAGCGCCTTAAGAGGGCGCTAATGGGGCGCAAAGCAGCTAGCGCCCGGGCGCAGCGATGTTTGCGCCGCTCGCGAACTTAACTAGACATTTTGCGGCGGCGCTAAACACTACCGCCGCGATCTCCTGCGCCGGCAGATCATGACGTCACTCGAGTGCGCAACGCCCCGGTATCGCCCCGGAGCGGATATTGAGTGGCGCCCCCTGCCTTACCGCCTGACGCTAGCAACGACAGGTTGAGGGGAGCGTTCTGCAGTCATGAAGGGAAAGGGGGAGCGCTATTTAAAGGTGACCGCTTCCTGCCTTTTATTGTTGGTGCCATTTTTGAACTACGCATTCTGAGAGAGAGAGGTAGAGACTTCTGGAGAGATTCAACATTGTGTGAAGGAGTTTTGGGTACTGAGCAGCACTTTGCAGGTTCATTTTGATTTGCCATTCCTTGTATCAATTTAGCAGAGATTATGGGGGCTGCACTCTGAGCTCTTGGCCTGGTACTCTCCATTATTCTTTCCAGCAGATTTGATGTGCAGGTCTCTCCAGGCCGAGATTCAAGGCTGCAATGAGCAGGATGTGGATGGAAAGCAAGATTAACCATCCCCTTTAAGAACTGGCCCGTGCCATTGTGTGTGTGTTCCATTGCTGACTGACATCACATGAGCTTCGCCAGCGCTCTGAGGTAGCGCCTCGCTCCTCGGCCTTTGCGCCTTAAGACAGGTGTGAAGCGCCTGATTTAGCGCTGCAATCACCTCCAGGGGCGATAAAAGTGAAGTTTGCAGTCGGTGGCGATAATTAGCGCCAGGCGCTAATCTTTGCGCCCGGCCGATATTTGCGCCCCAAACGGGGCGCGACTGAATTTTTCCCCCTGTGTGTGTCCGCTTCCACCACTTCCGTCAGCAGTGAATTCCAGGTCATCACCACTTGCTGCGTTAAAAGGTTTTTCCTCACTTCCCCCCTGTATCTCTTGCCCAAAACCTTAAATCTGTGTCCCCTAGTCCTTGTACCATCAACTAGTGGGAACAGCCTTTCCCCGCCTAGCCTATCCAAACCTGTCATAATCTTGTACACCTCTATCAAATCACCCCTCAACCTCCTTTAATCAAATGAAAACAAATCCAGCTTCTCCAACCTGTCCTTGTAGCTAAGATCTCCCATCCCCGGAACCATTCTGGTAAATCTCCTCTGCACCCTCTCAAGGGCCTTCACATCCTTCCCAAAGTGTGGTAACCAGAACTGGACGCAATACTCCAGTTGTGGCCTAACCAGCGCTTTATAAAGGTTCAGCATAACTTCTCTACTTTTGTACTCAATACCTCTATTTATGAAAATGAGAAGTTGCACAACACCAGGTTATAGTCCAACAGATTTATTTAATTTTACAAGCTTTCGAAGCAGTTCGCTCCTTCGTCAGGTAAGTTGCTAACTTACCTGACGAAGGAGCGAACTGCTTCGAAAGCTTGTAAAATTAAATAAATCTGTTGGACTATAACCTGGTGTTGTGCGACTTCTCATTTTTGTCCACCCCAGTCCAACGCCGGCATCTCCACATCATGACCTCTATTTATGAAGCCCAAGATCCCATATGCTATGTTATCTATTCTCTCAATATGTCCTGCCACCTTCAGGGACCTATGCACATTAACTCCCAGGTCTCTCTGTCCCTGCACACTCTTTAAAACAGTGCCATTAAGTGTATATTGCCTCTCCCTGTTCCTTCTGCCAAAATGCATCATCTTCTATCACTTTGAGTGACAGGTGCTATTCATAACCAGAAACAGAAGAACCTCACTACTTAATTTCTGGATGAAGAAATAAGGGTGAATTTTAACCCCCAAAAGAGGGTGGGTTGAGTTAGGTGAGATGTAAAAAATTTTAAAATCTCAGGTTTAACAGAGGCGGGACAGGGGACGGGCAGCCAACCCGTTCCCAGGGAGTGGATTGGCCATTTAAACACTATAATGAGGCTGGGAGCCTCACATTTAACTTCCCTTACCGGTTTAACCCTGGCTGGTTGGGTTTTCCAGGCTTCGGGAAACCTGACAGCTCAAGGGAGGCAAGGGCAGCTTTGGGGAAAAGGTAAGTGCCATTACAGCACTGCTTATGGGCCAGGAGGAGTAGGAGTTTTCCCCCTAGCCCCCAAGCTTACCTGCTTCCCTGGGATCGGACACCAACCCCCCCACTCAGACCCCCCCCATTCAAAAATCTCCCTCCAATCAGGGATTGGACCCCCCGGGGTCATGGATCGGACCCCCACCCAGGCTCCCACTAGCAGCTACGGGCTCCCTACCTGAGGCTGCGGCCTGCTCCGGATTCCTCCACGCTCAACTGGAAGCCAAGCCTGTCAATCAGGCTGACCTCTGGGCCGGGATCCTGTCAAAGATAAAATTCCACAGCATGCGGGGAAACCAGGACTTCCTGACCGAAACTCCGCCCCCTCCCACTCGGAAACCCATCTCTGTCAATATCAGGGCCAATACCCCTTCATTCATTTGTTTTCAATATTCTGGTGTAAATTTAAATGTATGAAAATATATCGCCAATGAAATCAAATAAGGCAAAAATCTGGCAAACCTGCGAAAAAAGGTCATTTGCAAAATCTGCCCAGAAAACACATTTTATGTTGACAGATATAATGGTTTGCAATTCCTAAGCTCTGTTTTTTGTTATTTATGCAAGTATTATTTTTTAAGACCTAAAGACTGTATCAAACTGATTAAATGCTCTCCTTCCCCAGCAACTTCCCATGCCAGTGCAGAAGATGCAACACCTGCCCATTCACATCCTCTCACATCACTGTCCAGGGTCCCAAACACTCCCTCCAGGTGAGACAGCCATTTACATGTACTTCCTTCACCCTGGAGTACTGTATTCACTCTTCACAATGCCACCTCCTTTACATTGGGGAGACCAAACAAAGATTAGGTGACCGCTTTGTTGAACACTTCTATTCTAACTGCAAATGCGACTCCAAGTTCCCTGATGCTTGCCACTTCAATTACCCGTCCCACTCCCATTCTGACCTCTCTGTCTTTGACCTCCTACATTGTTCCAATAAAGCTCAACACAAGCTTGAACAACAGCAAATTACCTTTCTATTAGGCACTTTTCAGCCCTCTGGCCTTAACATTGACTTCAATAGCTGCAGACCTTAATTATAGCTCCCACTTTCTCTTTGGCAGGAAGTCCTGGTGATGTGGGATGGGTGTGCTGATGTTACCAAGGATGGGGCGGGTCGGTGTTTGGAGTGGGGACCTTCCATCGGAACACTGTGATTGCACGGTGGTCTGCATTGTTGGTCTTGACCTGCTTTTATCTCCCACCAGGCTCCTGGGCTGTTGAAATCTAGAAGCATAGAATGAGACAGAACAGAAGGAGGTCATTCAGCCCATCGTGCCTGTGCCGGCTCTTTGAAAGAGCTCTCCAATTAGTCCCACTCTCCTGCTCTTTCTCCATAGCCCTGCAAATTTTCCTTTTGAACTATGTATCCAATTCCCTTTTGAAAGTTACTATTGAATCTGCTTCCACCACCCTTTCAGGCAGTGCATTCCAGATCATAACAACCTGCTTCACTTTGCCAATGTTTTATGCTTTCTATTCTACCTGTTTCATTCCCTATTCAGCTATTCATACATAGAATCATAGAAAGTTACAGCACGGAAGGAGGCCATTTCGGCCCATCATGTCCGTGCCATCGCGTACATTCTCTGTGCCTCTGATATGTCTTTTATTTCTTTTATTTCTCTCATTATGCCTCCTACTGCTAATATCACTTCTGCCATTGTACCATCCCCTGCTTTCCACTTAAGTACTTTACAGGTCATTCTATTTCTTCTCTGGTCTGTGTGTTTTCCCTCTCCCTTCCCTTTATTATGTTGCTTTTTAAAATCTGTTCAATGTTAATATCTTTCAGGTTTGACATGCTAACTCTCCACAGAAGCGGCCTGACCTGCTAAGCATTCTCCGATTCTTGCTTCAGATTTAAAGCATCTGCAGTATTTTGATTTTTGTTCCTGAACATGTCAGTTGTACCATCGAGACACTCACTACATTAAACAAATGTCGCATTCACATCAGAATTCAGAAGGTAAAGTGGGAAAGTCCATTATATAGCATTGGAATGATTCTCTGGTAATTGTATTCACAAACTGACTCATTTATAGATAATACCAATTGCTGTGCTTATTCAACCAAAGGAAATTAGATGTCATTTGAGAAGAGATAAAGATAAAGGAGCGCTTCTTTCACCAATTATTTGAACAAACCAGATTTTGGCACTGGCAAAATGGTCGGTTACATTTTTGATTCTTTTTTTCTCCTTGGGTCAGTCAACTGCTTGGGCATATCGACCTGAAGCTTTAGGGCATGCAGATTGTGCTTATTCAACAACTAAACAGTAACACCTGCTTTCTTCTACATTTCTACAATTATACGTACATATGAACATACGAATTAGGAGCAGGAGTAGGCCACTCGGCCCCTCGAGCCTGTTTCGCCATTCAATGAGATCCTGGCTGATCTGATTACTCCACATTCCCACCTACCTCCGATAACCTTTCACCCTCTTGCTTATCAAGAATCTATCTACCTCTGCCTTAAAAATATTCAAAGACTCTGCTTCCACCGCCCTCTGAGGAAGAGAGTTCCAAAGACTCACGACCCTCTGTGAGAAAAAATTTCTCCTCATCTCTGTCTTAAATGGGCGACCCCTTATTTTTAAACAGTGACCCCTAGTTCTAGATTCTCCCACAAGAGGAAACATCCTCTCCACATCCACCCTGTCTAGACCCCTCAGGATCTTATATGTTTCAATCAAGTTACCTCTTACTCTTCTAAACTCCAGCGGATACAAGCCTAGCCTGTCCAACCTTTCCTCATAAGACAACCCGCCCATTCCAGGTATTAGTCTAGTAAACCTTCTCTGAACTGCTTCCAACGCATTTACATTTTAATTTATATTTTAATAATATAAATAATATTATAAATATAATAATATAAATAATAAAATAAATAAATAATACATTTATATTTTAACTTATAGAAATTCCAGTGTAAAAATATTAGAGTATTCACTCTGATTAGCAATGAGCACACTAATTGGTCATCACTTATTGATCAGGAGTGTCAGCGTGCAGTGACATTCTGTGTGGTTTCCAGAGTCAGATCACAACCTGATGTCGGATTGCCTCGGTGTGAGAGCCCCTCAGGGAAGCTATCACTTGGGCTTGGTGCCTCATGGAGTTTTACTCCAGTGTAAACTGAAGCCGCATTTCTTTTTAATATCTTGAGTGCAGAATGAAACATCATTATGGCTTGGAACTGTGCTGCTGGGATGAAGCTCACACACAACACGATGGAAAAATAGAAGATGAGACCCCCGCAACGATGCCATCACCACAGCTGAACACAAGGTTACACATCTTCTTTCCAGAAACATAGAACAGAAGAGACACACTCCATCTGTTGCTAGGTGATAGAATAAGATAAAATTAATCCACAAATGTTAACTAACTACATAAATAGGCTTCAGCCAGCTGCAACTTGATTTTACAACTGCATACAATCAGACAAGCAGATTGGAACAACCTAAATCAGCAGATTAGCTTCTCTCAACACCCCAACAAAATGATTTTGTCATGTAGATTTCAAAAATGCTGGAAGCCTGTTTGGCCCAGCGGTAAGGGCATGAAACGGTTAAACTTCAAGGCACAGAAAAGGTGCCAGTCATCAAAGTCTGCAGTTCTTGGAGAAAAATGAGAAGTCGCACAACACCAGGTTATAGTCCAACAGTTTTATTTGAAACTCCGAAAGCTCGTGATTTCAAATAAAACTGTTGGACTATAACCTGGTGTTGTGCGACTTCTCATTTTTGTCCACCCCAGTCCAACACCGGCATCTCCGCATCATGTTCTTGGAGAACACATTGATACTGGACAATGAAAGCTTTGACTCATGATTAACTCTGAAAAGGACATTGACATTGAACTGTGAGGCCTTGAATCATGATTGGTTTCGATGGGAAAAAATTAACATCTGGACAATGCTCTGAGTTTAACTGAAACAATGGGGGTCACAATCGACTTCCTGACATGAATGGAAGATACACAAGTCCCGAGCAGACAATCAGCCAACCGCCCATCAACAGTAATAGAAATCACATTGAATATGCGTTACAAAAAGCGGGAGAGGGGATAAGCAGTTATCTTCGATCTCACAACTCTGTACACCTCCAGTGATTGAATTACAGGTTGACGAGGTGTGAACGTCGAACATTTCAGCAAACCGACAACCGAAACTGGTTGGGGGAGGCCCAGCATGGGGCCAGGTGACTAAAAGAACTATAAGAAGGGACCGCACGACAGCTCTCTCTCTCTTTCGCTCGGAAGATCTCTCTCTCTCAGAAGCTCTCTCTCTCGGAAGCTAGCTCCGACTACAGCAACTGCCAGGTGTAAGAAGGAAGGGAAGACGGTCATCTCCAGCTCCCAGCCTGCAATCGACGTCGGCCACGACCAGCCGGACGGGTGATTGTAAGTATCAGTTGTCTCTACAAGGGGTTTGCGCTGTGTAGGCAGCTGCAGTCAGATATTGGAGGACGGGGACAGGTCATGTCCGATCCAGGCCTACAATCCACAACGGTAACGACTGGCCGGACGGGTGATTGTAAGTTTCAGCCAAATCTCAACAGGTTTTTGTCCGTGTTTTGTTGGTTTTAATAAACTAACAGTTTTGGGTTGAACCTAAACCTTTGTGTCGTCTACCATGTTGTTCCTGTAAAACCCAGAGTCAAAGAACCCTTGTAAGGACGAGGAAACCAAACACCTTACAGTCACCACCCACCATCTTCCATGCAATTCAGGAAAGTCACCATTAAGACCTCTTTTGAGATCTCTGCATTGCCAATATTCATGATTTAGTTTATGATTTATTGATTTTACACTATTATTTTAATGCGTGTGATTCGCCAGGATGGAAGGGAGAGAGGGAGAAAAATGCTCCCTTTGCTGTCTCAGCAAGTTTCTCATTTTAAAGCAATAATGCAAAATCAATAAACTGCGAACAAAATTGTGAACTTTGGCTACGCTGTGATCAGGTTTGGAGAACTTGCAGTACCACAGTTGTTGATGTTCCACTCCACCCTGAATCTGACACTTTGGAGTCTTCCAATCGTGACTCTTTCTCCAAAACATTCGCTCTCAGTAACCTGTCGCCGCTCAACTAACATGCAAAAATACAAATTCAGTATATCTGTTTCACGGAGCACTTGTTAACTAAATGGCATGTCATTATTATTTCTTTAAAGAGCCACGAAACTGAATCCCAGTGCCAAACGATTGAATTATAAGGTAAGATTGGAGAAAGTTGAGCTTTTCAGCTTTGAGGTCATCCACTTTGGATCTGAGAAAGACAAATTGGAATACCACCTCAGCCCCACGGAGGAAGAGGAGGAGGAGGAGAGCGAGGAAGAAAGCACTGCATCAATGGCTACCACTGTCGCAGGCATCAGCTCAGAGACTTACAGCACGTGTAACTTAGAGGCTAGCTTAGGAGAGGGATCATCGTAGTGGGACACACCGGGCACTAGCGGGAAGCAGCCACGCAGGGTGGAAGGGACACCACAGGTGCCAGTTTTCCGGGGGGGCAAGGTTGCATACGAGTTCTGCTGTAGAGGGGTCAGATGAGGACCTTGCAAGGCCTAGCTTCAGAAGAAGGCTGATGGGTCTGACAAACCAAATAGTTGGTGCAATGGAAAACTTGCCTGAAAGCTTACGGGTCGTGGCTAGGGGGATGGAGGAGCCCACATCTACCTTGGCCCGTGGCTTGATGCAGAGCCTGGGACTCATCCTCTCCAGCGTGGAGAGGCTGGCCCATTCCAGCCAGCGATTTGTTGAGCCCGACATCATGCAGCATCTGATGACTGAGGTCGCAGCTTCCACTGCAGTCATTGCATCTTCCATGGAATGGCAAAGTGCTGCAATGGAAGCTCAGGCAGCAGCTCTTGTGGCTCTGGACTCCTCGGTTGAAAGGGGCTTGCAGAGTGTCTCCAATGCCGAGAGATCTGTCCTCCACCAGATCACTGGGCTGCCTGACCAGAGGCCCCGAGGTAGTGGTGTGGGAATCATGGAGCAGGAACCTACTGGCCTCTCTCCGGATGCCAGCATTCCTGCTCCCTCCCTCAGCACTCCACCATTGACCTTGCAGTTACCTGTCAGCCAGGCGGCCCAGACTACTGAAGCTCATATGGAGAAGGTGCAGTCTGAGGCAGGGCCATCATGGCCCACAGCCTCTCGAAGACGGCGCAGGAGGACATAAGAACTGCCCTCTTCAGAATCTCAGCAGCCATCCACCATGCCTGCTGCTGCCACTGGGGTTGCACTTTGTAGAAGCACTAGGTTAGAACATAACAACATAAGAAATAGGAGCAGGAGTTGGCTATTTGGCCCTTCGAGCCTGCTCCGCCATTCAATAAGATCATGGCTGATCTGCTACCTCATCTCCACTTTCCTGAAGTATCCACATATCCCTTGATTCCCTTAATATTCAAAAACCTATCGATCTCTGTCTTGAATATACTCAACGACTGAGCCTCCACAGCCCTCTGGGGTAGAGAATTCCAAAGATTCACCACCCTCTGAGTGAAGAAATTTCTCCTCATCTCAGTCCTAAATGGCCGACCCCTTATTCTGAGACTATGAGCCCTGGTTCTAGACTCCCCAGCCAGGGGAAACAGCCTCCCTGCATCTACCCTGTCAAGTCCTGTAATAATTTTGTATGTTTCAATGAGATCACCTCTCATTCTTCTAAACTCGAGAGAATATAGGTCTAGTCTACTCAATCTGTCCTCATTGGACAATTCCCCTATCCCAGGAACCAGTCTGGTGAACCTTCATTGCACTCCCTCTATGGCAAGTATACCCTTCCTTAGGTAAGGAGACCAAAACTGTACACAATACTCCAGGTGTGGTCTCACCAGGGCCCTATATAACTGCAGTAAGACGTCTTTACTCTTATCCTCAAATCCTCTTGTAATAAAGGCCAACATACCATTTGCTTTCCTAATTGCTTGCTGTACCTGCATGTTAATTTTTAGTGATTCGTGTACAAGGACACCCAGGTCCCTCTGAACACCAACATTTCCCAATCTCTCACCATTTAAAAAATACTCTGCTTTTCTATTTTTCCTACCAAAGTGGATAACTTCACATTTCTCCACATTATATTCCATTTGCCATGTTCTTGCCCACTCACTTAGCCTGTCGATATCCCCTTGAAGCCTCCTTGCATCCTCCTCACAACTTACATTCCCACCCAGCTTTGTATCATCAGCAAACTTGGATATATTACATTTGATCCCCTCATCCAAGGCAAGAGCACTTATAGATAGTCACTAAGGGCAAGCAGCAGGGTGAATAGTTTAATATTTGTTAGCTGTGTGATGTTTCCATTGCTTGATTGTGCTGCAGATAATTGGGTAGTGGTGGAATTGGTGGCCTTTTTTATTGTAGTCTTCATGGGAAAGGGGTTGAAAGAATTGAATGCAGATGATGGACTGCCTGATGGATCCTAAGTCGTGGAAGGTACATCATGTAGCAACAGTGCTCTGGAGCCGGATGGTGAAGGATGTCTCTCAAAAGTGCTCTTCAATTAGATGGCAATGAGCATCCCTCCCTGGTGCAGGCCGTCTAACTGAAACCCTCTGGTGCCCCCCACCCCCTCCTCAGTCACCCTCCTCTTCCTCCTCCTCCTGAGCTTGATCCTCTGACATAATTGCTGATGGCAACAGCTGGTCACATGACCAGCAGATTGTGGAGCATGCAGCAAGTCACCACGAATCTGGAGACCTCTCGGCCGAGTACTGCAGGGCACCTCCTGACCAGTCAAGGCATCTAAATCTCTGCTTGAGGACCCCAATGGTCTGCTCAGTGATATTCCTGGTGGCTGAGTGGCTCTCATTGCATGAGTGCTCAGCTGGTGTCTGGGGGTTTCTCAGGGGAAGACATGGCATCAGAGGGTATCCCTTGTCAACTAATAGTCAGCCATGCACATTGTGTTGGGGCTCAAAGATCTGTGGGACGGATGACTGTCTCATTATAAATGCATCGTAGCAGCTCCCTGGCTAGCAGGCATTCACGTGCATGATATGCTGCCGGTGGTCGCACATGAGCTGCACATTGGTGGAATGGAATTCCTCCTGTTCCTGTACAGCTCTGAGTTTAATTGAGGGGCTCACATGGCCACATGTGTGCAGTCAATGGCCCCCGGACCGTGGGAAATCCCGCCATCCTGTTGAATCCTAGAGCTCTCTGCCTCTGGTCTATTCTAGCAATAGAGAATGATATATAATCATTCCTCAGAGCGGATAGAGTCGTAGCGACCTCCCTTATGCAGAAGTGCACAGAGGATTGTGATATGTGACTGGTATCACTTGTGGCAGTCTGGAAGGTTCCAGCAGCATAAAAATTAAGCGCTACTATGCCCTTGACTGCCACAGGCAATGCAGTCCTGGCTGTGCTGCGAGGTCTGAGTCTTCCTTCCACGAGCCCACAGATCTCTGTGACGACCTCCTTGGTAAAGCGCAGCCTCCTCATGTACTGGTCTTGGGTCATGTGAATGTAGGAGTACTGCGCTCTGAAGACCCTGGGTGGATTGGGCCTCCTGCTGAGAGCCCTCCTCGACCACTTGTCCCTCTCTCCTGCAGCAGCTGGTGCTGCTCTGCCTGGCCTCATCTCCTCCTCCCATTCCTCATGAAGAGCAAGGGGGACACCTGGCAAGATGCCCCATGACCAAACATCCCCTTTCTCCTGATGATTCCTATAAGGTGTCCAATAAGGTAGAGTAGCACAGCACTCACTCCTTTTAGGTGAAGTCTTAAAGAGAGAATTTCCGGGAAAAATGTTGATAAGAGTGTTGGTGAAGGCTTGTCAAATTATTCAAGAAAGTCTCCCAATGTGTCTCAAAAGTCCTCTTCAAACACAGTCTAGTCAGTCAACCTCCAACAGCAAGTGAACAGTGACAGCTGAGCATGGCCTTAAATAGCGCTCGAATAACTCAGCAATTACTTCTTTTACACCTGTTCAGCTGGTCGCTGTTAGGAGAGGTTGTTAATTGAAGTGCTCCCCACCAAAATGCCGTGCAGCTTCTTTCATGATAACTAGCAGGCAATTTAATTGTCAATCAGAAAATGCTGTCAATCAGCCTTAATTGTCAATCAGCCCCTCTGGGCGGCCATTCCTAGTGTGCACTTCAACTCCTTTACCAAGATGGCGTCTTGCTCCAAACCGGCATTGCAGCTTAAGACCCCATTTTGGCCACCTTGGAGGATCTTTAGTGCCTAAAGTATCTGGGGAAAATGTCCCCCTCCCCCCCCCCCCCCCCCCATCCCCATGTTTAATGTTATCTTTCCTGATGGCAAATAGTAACTAGGTGGTTTTAAAGGCTCTTGGTCATGAACTGTTGGTTTATGTGGCTCTTAACTTGTTCATCATTATTTGGCATTAAACTGCACTGCATTCGCAAATAGTTAGCATCACTAACTGAATAAACCATTAAAATTAGTAATCGCTCCGCCAATGGTTCAGGGGCTAAGGCAATAAATAATTTAGCCATGCCGAACATGATCATCGACCTCAACTAAACTTTCCTGCCTGATATCCATATTCCTTGATTCCCCTAGAGTCCAAAAATCTATCTATCTCAGCCTTGAATATACTCAAAGACTCAGCATGCACAGCCCTCTGGGGCAGAGAATTCCAAAGATTCATAACCCTCTGAGTGATGGTTGCAGGTTCAATTCTAATTCTGTGCTGAGTTAGCTCGTTTCCAAAGCAACAGCTTGCTACTGTGGGCCTCGTGACCTCCAGGTTAGGGAGGGGAGAACTGCACAGAAAATCTGCTCCTGATTGCTATCCAGCAACCTCTGCTGAAAGTCAGCATGTGTGGTTGTTGGATGAGGACAGGACGGTGTGTGACTGGTGCTCCCCCTGGGATCCAACAGCCTGCTGAAATTCACTTTCTGGATCCATACATAATGAATGGGCATGATGGCAAGGAGGGCAACCAGCACCTGTGGAACCATATCACAAGCAAAGGAGTCAGCACCTTCAGCGGAGACAGATGTGAGGGGAAAATTGGTCCAAATAGGAAAGGAGGACATATAGATTAAAAGAAGATCACCAATAAATAAATGGGAATACTACATTTTTCCTCCTTTGTCTTAATCATAATACTGAGACTACATTTTGGGGTTCTTTTACTCTTTTTAACTCTAGATATATCTGGCTTGCATGTTTCTGACTACTCTTGTCAGTGAGTCCTATTTTTTGTGAGACCCTGCTGTGTTACCTTAAAAAGACATTGGCAATATTCCAACCAGCCTCAGGCAAGGATAACAATCCACTAATCATCACTATCAGTGATCACACGCTTCAGGCTGTGGACAGATTCACCCTATTTAGAGGAGTTCATCGATACACAAGCATCCTGCAGAATTTCCAAAGACAGCTTTTTTTTTAATTCGTTTATGGGATGTGGGCGTCGCTGGCAAGGCCAGCATTTATTGCCCATCCCTAATTGCCCTTGAGAAGGTGGTGGTGAGCCGCCTTCTTGAACCGCTGCAGTCCGTATGGTGATGGTACTCCCACAGTGCTGTGAGGGAGGGAGTTCCAGGATTTTGACCCAGCGACGATGAAGGATCGGCGATATACTTCCAAGTCAGGCTGGTGTGTGACTTGGAGGGGAACTTGGAAGTGGTGGTGTTCCCATGAATCTGCTGCCCTTGTCCTTCTAGGTGGAAGAGGTCGTGGGTTTGGGAGGCGCTGCCGAAGAAGCCTTGGCGAGTTGCTGCAGTGCATCTTGTAGATGTTACACACTGCAGCCACGGTACGCCGGTGGTGGAGGGAGTGAATGTTTAAGGTGGTAGATGGGGTGCCAATCAAGCGGGCGGCTTTGTCCTGGATGGTGTCGAGCTTCCTGAGTGTTGTTGGAACTGCACTCATCCAGGCAAGTGGAGAGTATTCCATCACACTCCTTAGAATCATAGAGTCAAAAAGAATCATAGAAAGTTACAGCACGGAAGGAGGCCATTTCGGCCCATCGTGTCCGCGCTGGCCAACAAAGAGCTATCCAGCCTAATCCCACTTCTCAGCTCTTGGTCCGTAGCCCTGCAGGTTACAGCATCCCAAGTGCACATCCAAGTACTTTTTAAATGTGGTTAGGGTTTCTGCCTCTACCACCCTTTCAGGCAGTGAGTTCCAGACCCCCACAACCCTCTGGGTGAAGAAAGTTCCCCTGAAATCCCCTCTAAACCTTCCACCAATTACTTTAAATCTGTGCCGCCTAGTTTTTGACCCCTCTGCTAAGGGAAATACATCCTTTCTATCCACTTTATCTAGGCCCCTCATAATTTTATACACCTCAATAAGGTCTCCTTTCATCATCCTCTGTTCCAAGGAAAACAAATCCAGCCTATCCAATCTTTCCTCATAGCTAAGATTCTCTACTCCCGGCAACATCCTTGTAAATCTCCTCTGTACCCTCTCTTGTATTCTATGCCACGGCTAATAAAGGTAAGCATTCCGTATGCCTTCTTAACCACCTTATCTACCTGGCCTTCTACCTTCAGGGATCTGTGGACATGCACTCCAAGGTCCCTTTGTTCCTCTACACTACTCAGTGTCATACCATTTAATGTGTATGCCCTTTCCTTGTTAACCATCCCCAAATGCATTACCTCACACTTCTCTGGATTTAATTCCATTTGCCACTGTTCTGCCCACCTGACCAATTTATTGATATCTCCCTGCAGTCTACAGCTTTCTTCTTCAGTATCAACCACACAGCCAATTTTAGTATCATCTGCAAACTTCTTAATCATACCCCCTATATTCAAGTCTAGATCATTGATCTATACCTCAAAAAGCAAGGGACCTAGTACTGAGCCCTGCGGAACCCCACTGGAAACAGCCTTCCAGTCACAAAAACACCCATCAACCATTAGCCTCTGCTTCCTCTCTCCGAGCCAGTTGTGAATCCAACTTGACACTTTGCCCTGGATCTCATGGGCTTTTAACTTTGTGATCAGTCTGCCATGTGGAACCTTATCAAAAGCCTTGCTAAAGTCCATATACACTACATCAAACGCACTACCCTCATCTACCCTCCTTGTTACCTCTTCAAAAAATTCAATCAAGTTTGTCAGACACAACCTTCCCTTAACAAATCCATGCTGACTATCCTTGATTAATCCGTGTCTTTCTAAATGAAGATTTATCCTGTCCTTCAGAATTCTTTCCAATAATTTTCCCACCACTGAGGTTAGGCTGACTGGCCTGTAATTACTCGGTCTATCCTTTTCTCCCTTTTTAAACAAGGGTACCACATTAGCAGTCCTCCAGTCCTCTGGCACCACACCTGAAGCCAGAGAGGATGGGAAAATGATGGTCAGGGCCTCTGCTATTTCCTCTTTTGCTTCACTTAACAGCCTGGAATATATTTCATCCAGGCCTGGGGATTTATCCACTTTTAAAGCTGCTAAACCCCTTAATACTTCCTCTCTCACTATGTTTATTTCATATAATATTTCACACTCCTCCTCCCTGATAGCAATGTCTGCTTCGCCCCTCTCCTTTGTGAAAACAGATGCAAAGTATTCATTAAGAACCCTACTGATGTCTCCCGCCTCCACACACAGATTACCCTCATGATCTCTAATAGGCCCTACCCTTTCTTTAGTTATCCTCTTACTCTTAATATATTTATAAAATATCTTTGGGTTTTCCTTGATTTTACTTGCCATGAATTTTTCATGCTCTCTCTTTGCTTTCCTAATATCCTTTTTAATTGCACCCCTGCACTTTCTGTACTCCTCCAGAAGAACAAATCCTTACTTGTGCCTTGTAGATGGTGGAAAGGCTTTGGGAAGTCAGGAGGTGAGACACTCGCCGCAGAATACCCAGCCTCTGACCTGCTCTTGTTGCCACAGTATTTATGTGGCTGGTCCAGTTAAGTTTCTGGTCAATGGTGACCCCCAGGATGTTGATGGTGGGGATTCAGCGATGGTAATGCCATTGAATGTCAAGGGGTGGTGGTTAGACTCTCGCTTGTTGGAGATAGTCATTGCCTGGCACTTGTGTGGCGCGAATGTTACCTGCCACTTATCAGCCCAAGCCTGAACGTTTTAATAACCGATGCAGAAGCAAACTTTAAATATTTCACCTAGCCTCTGACCTGCTCTTGTTGCTTAACTTTTAGCAAACTTAACTTTCAGCAAACTCTGTGAGTGCCTTTGAGACAAGAGAGGAATCAGCCTGCAGACCAAGCTCAAAGCCTACAGGGCTGCTGTTCTGATGACCCTACTTTATGCCTGTGAAACATGGACAACATATTCACGCCACATTAAGAAACTGAATCACTATCACCTAAGCTGCCTGAGATGATTAATGAAGATCAGATGGCAAGACAAGATCCCTGACACCAAAGTTCTTAAATAAGCTGACATGCCAGGCATAGATGCTCTTATCATGAAGGCACGACTATGCTGGTCCGGTCATGCAGTGCGAATGTCTGAAGAACAAATCCCGAAGAAGATCTTTTGTGGCACATTGACAACTGGGAAGGTATTTTGTGGTGATCAGCAAATGAGATATAACGACTGCTAAAAAGCGACTCTGAAGCAGTGCCAAATAGACATTCCTAAGTGGGAACAACTTGCTCAAGATAAAGGAAGCATGGCGGAAAACCATCCATGAAGGCAACTCCATCGCATTGCTGATGCTAAATGTAACTGCTAGTTGAGGAAGTCTCGCCTGAAAAATCAACATTCCCAATCGGGTGAATCAGGGATCCACTGTTCTATCTGAGGAGGCTCATTCCGAGCAAAAGTCTCATCAGTCATCAAAGAACTCACTGCAAAAAATTGAGATGATGTTAGAGCTGTCTGCTTCGCTAGCAAAGGACAAATGACAGTTACTCAAGTAGGCTTGACGTGTTGAGTCTACTTACTCTATAGCAGCAACCTGATAGAAGTGTATATAACAACAACAACTTGTATTTATATAGCGCCTTTAATGTAGTAAAACGTCCCAAGGCACTTCACAGGAGTGTTATAGGACAAAAAATTGACACCGAGCCATACAAGAAATTAAGGCAGATGACCAAAAGCTTGGTCAAAGAGGTAGGTTTTAAGGGGCGTCTTAAAGGAGGAAAGCGAGTAGCGAGGCGGAGAGGTTTAGGGAGGGAATTCCAGAGCTTAGGGCCCAGGCAGCTGAAGGCACGGCCACCGATGGTTGAGCGATTATAATCAGGGATGCTCAAGAGGGCAGAATTTGAGGAGCGCAGATATCTCGGGGTTGTGGGGCTGAAGGAGATTACAGAGATAGGGATGGGCGAAGCCATGGAGGAATTTGAAAACAAGGATGAGAATTTTGAAATGAAGGCGTTGCTTAACTGGGAGCCAATGTAGGTCAGCGAGCACAGGGGTAATGGGCGAACGGGACTTGGTGAGGGTTAGGACAATAATGAAAGGGCTGGATTGTGTGCCTATTGATAGATTATTTCAGATTGACTGATTGGGGAGGACACAGGGAATATGCGTTTAAACTACGCAAAAGTAGGAATAGGCTAGATGTTAGGCGGTTCTTCTTTTCCCAAAGGGTAGTGAGCCACAGGAATGCGTTGCAGCATTGTGCGGTGTGTGCTGACTCTCTGTGTGCCTTCAAGGGGTTATGGGTCAGGACAGAGATCGCATCAGTTAGAATGTATGTGGATTAACAGATAACAGCAACAACAACAAATTGCATTTATATAGTGCCTTTAACATAGTAAAACATCCCAAGATGCTTCACAGGAGTGTTATCAAACAGACGCATGTGTCAATGTGACCTCCTGGAGCAGTTTTGATCACCTGAGGGGGTTGGAGAGGAATTTTCTAGTCCTTTTTTTTCCCCTTATTGGTCCTGTTCTTTTTCTGTTTTTTTTGTATCCCCCAGGAGATTACATGGCTATCTTTTCCGATACCTCAGTCAAACTTTAAGCTGGAACAGAAAACAAGTTTAAGACACTGAAAAAGGGCAGACTGTATGGGGGGAGGTTTTTGGATGCATTGCAAGATGAGATGGGTAACTGTCGTGATTTTGGGATTACATAAAAGCTCCCATGGCACTATTTCGAAGAAGAGCAGGGGAGTTATCCCCGGTGTCCTGGCCAATATTTATCCCTTGATCAGTTATCACTAAAATAGATTATCTGGTCATTATCACATTGCTGTTTGTGGGAGTTTGCTGTGCGCAAATTGGCTGCCGTATTTTCTGCATTACAACAGTGACTACACTTCAAAAAATATTTAATTGGCTGTAAAGCGCTTTGGGACGTCTGGTGGTCGTGAAAGGTGCCATATGAATGTAAGTCTTTCTTTTACATTTTCATAGAATTAAATAGAAATTACAGCACTGAAGCTGGTCTGTGCCGGTGTTTATGCTCCACACGAGCCTCCTCCCTCCTTACTTCATCTCACCCCATCAAAATAACCTATTCCTTTCTCCCTCGTGCTTATCTAGCTTCCCCTTAAATGCAGATACGCTATTCTCTCCAACTACTCCATGTGGTAGAAAGTTGCACATTCTAACCACTCTCTGGGTAAAGAAGTTTTTCCTGAATTCTCTATTGGATTTATTAGTGACTATCTTATATTTATGGTCCCTAGTTTTGGTCTTCCCCACAAGTGGAAACATCTTTTCTATGTCTACCTTGTGACACCCTTTCATAATCTTAAAGACCTCTATCAGGTCACCCCGTCAGCCTTCTCTTTTCTAGAGTCCCAACCTAATTTTGGACTCCCCCTAAGTGGAAACATCTTCTTTACGTCTACCTTTCAGAATTTTAAAGACCCCTATCAGGTCACCTCTCAGCCTTCTCTTTTCTAGAGAAAAGAACCTCAGCCTGTTTAGTCTTTGGATGAATTTTGACTCCCATGCAGAAAGCCGGCGGGCTGCCCTTTTCACCTGTCCGGCCAGGAGCTGCGGTGGGTGGGCCGGTCTATTTTAATGGCCGGGCCACATTAGCATTCTGTCAGCCAGCCGCCTTCCCAGAATGGGTGTCCAGAGGCAGCTCGCTGGCTTTGGGCCTGTGACGATCGGGTGGCTCAGAGGCTGCCGCGCCGGCAGTCAAGTAAGTCATAAGCAGGGGGTTAGGGAGGGTTTTACGGGTTGGAAAGGGTGGGGAGGAGCCTGAACTTCTGGGGCCCAAACTTTCTTTGTGGGCCCCAGAAGTGCACGCCTGCTTACCTGACAAGCCCTCCAATTGTGTCCACCAGGTTTTACTGAGCGGAGCATCCAAAGCGATTG
Organism: Squalus acanthias; assembly: GCA_030390025.1. Lineage (NCBI taxonomy): Eukaryota > Metazoa > Chordata > Chondrichthyes > Squaliformes > Squalidae > Squalus > Squalus acanthias. The sequence goes on along the minus strand of CM059433.1, from coordinate 23,287,103 downwards.
CTCCACTCAGTAAGTGGTTAAAATTGTATCAGGATCGTGATGACATCATACGACCCCGATTTACACTTATTCGTCTGAGTTAGGCAGGCGCCTCGACCACCCAAGAAAACAGCGGCGTTAAAAGGGTAGGAAAACAGCAGAAAATCCACCACTGCTTTCCACCGGGCGAACGGAGATAAAATTCCTCCCTTTATGTCAGAATTATTGAACTTTTTACGTGATTATGATGTTATAAATGTTATTTTTAAGGCTATATCGTGGGATTGGTGGGGAACCAGTATGGCTGCTCAAAAGATGTTGAAATGTATTTTTCAGCAAATTTGATTACTTTTATGGTTCCTCGTGGATTGCTTTTTAGTGAATGGTTTTCTTTTCAGAAATAATTCATAACAATTAGAGATAGCGGCCCCCATTTTAAAGGTGGGGATCAGGTACATGCGCGCGAGCCCCAAACCGGGCGGTGCACCCAGGGAGTCTGGGGATGAGGAAGTCCAGCTGAATTTAACAGCTGGGACTCATTTGAATAAATGTTCCCGGAATCCCACCCGAACCTGGCCAGATACCTGGCCGGCAGGCATGAGTGGGGGTTCGACGGCAGGAGGCCACAGCTGGGGACCAGTGGGAACGGTCCCCACCCATCAGTTGAGGGGGGAGGCGGGGCTCTGGAGGCGATGGGAAGGGGGGCTTTGGATGCAATCGGGGCGGGGGGGGGGGGGGGGGGGGGCTCTGGAGGTGATTGGGGTGAGGGGGGACCCTGGGGCAAGGGAGGGCCGAGGTTTCCTTATTAGGCCCAGAGGAGCACTCCTGCCCCTCCTGGCCCACAAGATAACCTCAAATTACATTTTTAAATCTTTTTCTCTTCCAAAAACTTCTTTCTTCTTCTGATATTGCAAAGCCTTCTTCAAAAACCTTCCTATTTAAGTGAATGATGTTTGACCTTGAATACCTTAAGCTACTGCAACTGTTATTGTTTCAGAAAACTGGACCAATCATAGCAAATAAATCCATTGTTGCAATCATTTCAAAAGAGATGATTCAGCTGGATAATAAAAGTCCATAAAATTGTAGATTGATGAACAAAATTACTAAAATAAAAGGGTTTGTCTTCACTAGTTTGGGCTCTAATTGATAAAATAATATATTTTGATTATGTTTTACTGCACTATTATCGCACAAGACTAGGAAGAATAAGTTCCTTGGCCTAGAAATTCATCTCGGGCAGTGTCGCAAAACGGTATCAGATCGGCCGCCCGTTATACACAGTGTCTGATATTTAGTTCCACAGACAGCAATGGAACTGAGTATCAGACAATGCGTATAACGGGCGGCCGGTCCGATATTGCCCGTTTTGCCCCATCGCCTGAGACGAATTTCTAGGCCCTTTTGTTTTCCTTTATTGAGTTAGACATAAGTGCCAGAAATTACATTTAATTAAATTGAGAGAGAAAGAAAGAAAGAGAAGGAGAGAGAGAGAGAATGAGAGAGAGAAAGAAGGAAAGAAACTCAAAGGGGTGTATTTTGACTTTTGGCCGGCAAAGAGGTTTTTTTGAGACTCTGGCCTCATTTAGATTCGGCAGGCGAGCTGCAGGGCGCCAAACAGCTGTCCTGACGCACCTCGCCAGATTGAAGCCGAAAATTGGTCTGGAGGGTAAGTTGCAGAGGGTGAAGGGGGGAGGTGGTGTCTGGGGCAGCAGCGGCCCAGGTTAATTTTGTGGGACCCGGAGGAGCACTCCTGCTCCACTGGGGCCTACAAAAGTAATTCAAGACTTACCATTCGAGGGCCTCTTCTCTTCCATCCCCCATGGAACTGACTTTCCATATTAAAAGGGCCCTATCGCCTGAAATTGGTGGGCACTTTGGACATCTGGCGGTAGGGCCCTTTTTAAAATGGAACAGGCCATCTCGTTAATGGCAGTAAGGTTACCAACTCCATTTTGAGGCCGTTACACCCTGTTACTGCCAGGTGACGGCACTAAAAATCGACCCCAAACTAACTAACACAAGACTAAAGACAAAGGAGCAGATTTTCCTGTCCCTGAACCTTGGTACAGCATCCAGGCTACTCAACACATCCAGGCACAGGGACAGGAAAATCTTTCCCAGTAAGCCTCTTTGTTTTTCACTAAACTGGACTGCACTTTATCTATATATTCACCTATATATATTTAAGTTATTAAGCACAAGCTTCATTGAAGCCCTAAGTTCATTTACAATGGGAGGAATTTTAACCCAATAAAAGGGGTGGGTTTGGGTCGGGTGGGAAGTTAAAGTGTTAAAAGTCCGAATCTCGACTGAGCCCGCCTCCCACCCGCCCACTTCCGGTTTTAACAGAGGCGGGACGGGGACAGGCAACCAACCCACTCCCAGGAGGCGGGCCGTCCATTTAAATATTATCTTCTTCTTAGGCAGTCCCTCGGAACCGAGGATGACTTGCTTCCACATTAAAAATGAGTTCTCAGGTGACTGATGAGTCCAATGCGGGACCTACGGTCTCTGTCACAGGTGGGGCAGACGGTGGTTGAAGGGGCAGGTGGGTGCGGTACTTGGGTTGACGTGCGCTCCTTGCGCTGTTTGCGCTTGGCTTCCGCTTGCCCCCGGTGAAGAGACTCGAGGTATTCGGCGCCTTCCCGGATGCTTCTCCTCCACTTTGTGCGGTCTTGGGCCAGGGATTCCCAGGTGTCGGTGGGGATGTTACACTTTTTCAAGGAGGCTTTGAGGGTGTCCTTGAAGCGTTTCCTCTGCCCACCTGGGGCTCTCTTGCCGTGCTGGAGCTCCGAGTAGAGCGCTTGTTTTGGGAGTCTCGTATCGGGCATGCGGACAATGTGACCCGTCCATCGGAGCTGATCGAGCGTGGTCAAAGCTTCGATGCTGGGGATGTTGGCCTGAGCGAGAACACTGACGTTGATGCGCCTATCCTGCCAAAGGATTTGCAGGATCTTGCGGAGGCAGCGTTGGTGGTACCTCTCCAGTGCTTTGAGGTGCCTGCTGTACATGGTCCATGTCTCTGAAGCATACAGCAGGGCGGGTATCACTGCTGCTCTGTAGACCATGAGCTTAGTGTCGGGTTTGAGGTCCTGGTCTTCAAACACTCTCTTCCTCAGGCGACCGAAGGCTGCACTGGCACACTGAAGGCGGTGTTGGACTTCGTCGTCGACGTCTGCCCTTGTTGACAGTAGGCTCCCAAGGTATGGAAAGTGGTCCACGTTGTCCAAGGTCTTGTCGTGGATTTTGATAATCGGGGGGCAGTACTGTGTGGCGGGGGCAGGTTGGTAGAGGACCTTTGTCTTACGGATGTTTAGTGTAAGGCCCATGCTCTCGTACGCTTCGGTGAAGGTGTTGACGATGGTTTGGAGTTCGACCTCCGAATGAGCGCAGACGCAAGCGTCGTCTGCATACTGTAATTCTCCGACAGAGGATGGGACGACCTTGGATCTGGACTGGAGGCGACGGAGGTTGAATAGTTTCCCGTTTGTTCTGTAAATTAGCTCCACTCCAGCGGGGAGCTTACTGAGGGTGAGATGGAGCATTGCAGCAAGGAAGATCGAGAAGAGCGTTGGTGCGATGACACAGCCTTGCTTGGGTTCGTACGGACACTGACCTCTGGGGAGGTGTGATCGGCAGAGAGGGGGTAGGGAAAGCCAACTCCAACGCTACCCTCCTCCTGTCGAAATGCTTAAATATTATAATGAGGCTGCCGTGCCTCAGATTTAACCTCCATTTTAAATTTAACTGTGGCTGGTCAGGTTTTGCAGGCCTCGTGAAACCTGCCAGCTAAAGTAAGGCGAGGACTGGTGGATCCAGGAGCTAAGTGCCTTTACGCCTACCTCCTGGATCCAGTGTCCCTGCCTAACCCACCCTCCGTGATCGGAGACCCCCTCACAAGGCCTCTGAACCCCCATGAGGGCTTCCCCCCCATGCTGCTGCTCCAGCCCCCCCGTGCTGCTGTTCCTGTCCTCCCCATGCTGCTCCCAGCCCTCCGATGCTCACTTGGTGCCCCCTCTTGCACCTCCAGCCGTCCGATCTTTGCCGACACCCAACCCGCTCCTCCGACCCCCGATTGTTGCCCGCACCACCCCCTTGCTCCTCAGGCCCCCGATCGTAGCCGACACCAACCCTCCGCTCCTCCGGCCACTGATCATTGCCGACACCGCCCCCTTGCTCCTCCAGCCCCCAATCGTTGCCAACACCGTCCTGCTCCTCAGGCCCCCGATCGTAGCCAACAGCACCCCCCCCCGCGCTCCTCCGGCCTCTGATCATTGCCGGCAACGCCCCCCTGCTCCTCCGGCACTAGCCCCCCCCTCCCCCCCCCGACCACACCCCGTCCCCACCCGATCCCTCCCTCCCTCCTCCCTGCGTCCTAGTGCCGCAGGCCTACCCGCCCACAGCCAGCCAGCCTCTCAATCTGGCTGGCTGCGGGCGGGAAACACAGGTTTCAAATGCAAATCAGGCCCTGCTTTTAAATTCAGCAGGGCCTGCGGGAAACCTGTTTTCTCGGGTTTCCCGACTGCATCGGCGCCCCCCCACCGCTCCCAACCCGCCTTCCCCATTAAAAATCAGGCCACTGTATCAGCTCCATCTGTTATGCTTCAGCTGAAAAAAATGAGTATGTGGTCAAACCACATTTTCTCAACTTCTGGAACAAATGTGCATCAATTCATCTTAAAGCTGTGTACTCTGGTGCCAGATTGATGGAAGATTTGTAGCAGCATAAATCTGGCACAAGATTGGCAGTATACTGCATTCAGGACTGGAGCAATTACCAGATCAGTTCTGGCAGTGCAAGCAGTTTGAAGTGTTAATCAGTATGTTAATTCTGCAAAGTGCTAATAACACCAACACCATCAAAGCTAAACTCATTCTACAGCAGGACTTTTGTTCTCGTTGCAGTGTCCTCCTCAATCATTTTCCAATTATTTCTTAGCAACTACAACCTTGTAAGATCAGTCACAGCTGGACATGGACAACAAAGAAACACCATCTGCTCTTTGATTTTTATCAGGTAATGCACAGCACCAGCACTCAGAAGTATCTCAAAGAATGCCCTACATTTTCAGCATAAATTATTAATATCAAAGATAAACAACAAATACTACAAAAAATGTCCTCCAGCTCTGTAAGTACCGCCGCCGCTGATACCGCCTCCAATTAGGTCCGCGCTGCCTGGTCTCCCGATTCTATGATTCTATGATTCTATGTACTTCTCCAGCTTCCCCCTTCAAGGAATCTATGCTATTCACATCAAGTACTCCATGTGATAGCAAGTTTCACATTTTAACCATTCTCTGAGTAAAGAAGTTTCTTCTAAATTCTTTATTGGATTTATTAGTGACTCTGTTATATTTATGGCGCCTAATTTTGGACTCCCCTACAAGTGGAAACACATATGTTCCCCACACCTAAACTCCTAATACGTGCTCCGGTCACACAAAAGCTCTGTGCTGGCAACACAACTTTGTAAAATCTAGCCTAAATCTTTTGATCGCCTACCTTTGTCAGGGACACTTGATTCTTCTTCATAAACACATCTGAAATTTTTAATTTTACCTTGAACAAAGTGTGACAACAAAATAGAAATGAATGCAAGAGGAAAGAAATACTAACACCTTTTGAAACATCCCAGACCGAAGTACAATACCGTATCACCCTGAGTGATCTGGATCTTGGATCAAATGAACAGAATGACGCCACATTATTGCTGTCAAACTTTCATCATGCGTGTAGCTCAGACGTCTCTCCATTAATACCTCATGCTGGTATTCTAAAGTGATGGTAATTTGCCAACAATGTTTGCATGTTGGGCTCATTGTCGAAATGCTGTGTTATAACTCAATACATAATAAGCAGATTAGTTGCTTCTGTGAGCCAAGGTGCTAATTTCTTTGACTAATCTCCAAATGTGAAGAATTTCTTGGAACCTTTCATAATTCATCAAATCACTATTCAGTATATAAATGAAGTAAAGTCACTTCTGCTTGTTATATTTGGATCTTGATACATGCCATTTATTAAATCTAAGCCTTATTTCTTCTTCTTCTTCTTCTTAGGCAGTCCCTCGGAACCGAGGATGACTTGCTTCCACGCTAAAGATGAGTTCTCAGGTGACTGATGAGTCCGATGCGGGACCTACAGTCTCTGTCACAGGTGGGGCAGACGGTGGTTGAAGGGGCGGGTGGGTGGGGTGCTTGGGTTGGCGTGCGCTCCTTCCGCTGTTTTTGCTTGGCTTCTGCTTGCTCCTGGCGAAGAGACTCGAGGTGTTCGTCACCTTCCCGGATGCTTCTCCTCCACTTTGTGCGGTCTTGGGCCAGGATTCCCAGGTGTCAGTGGGGATGCTGCACTTTTTCAAGGCGGCTTTGAGGGTGTCCTTGAAGCGTTTCCTCTGCCAACCTGGGGCTCTCCTGCCGTGTCGGAGCTCCTGTTTTGGGCGTCTCTTATTGGGCATGTGGAAGATGTGGCCCGTCCATCGGAGCTGATCGAGCGTGGTCAAAGCTTCGATGTTGGGGATGTTGGTCTGAGCGAGAACACTGACATTGGTGCGCCTATCCTGCCAATGGATTTGCAGGATCTTGCGGAGGCAGTTGGTGGTACCTCGCCAGTGCTTTGAGGTGCCTGCTGTACATGTTACCTGCAGCCTATTTAACAGGGCTACAATATTCGATCGTTAGTTAAATATATAGCCCAGATTTTGCAACGGCAGCAAAACTGGTGTGCTGTGCCTGCAATGGGTAGAGCTGGCCATGCCAGATATTGCAAGGCTAGTTCCCTCCTTCTAATTTTAACAGGATCCCTGCACACGCGAAACAGAAGAAGTAGCCTGGCCAATAGTTCAGTTGGCTGGAGCTAAGAAATTTGGAGAGGCAGTAACTCTTAAAGGGTGGCTGTTCTCTATTCTTGCCTGAAGAATCACTTTAGTGGCAAAGACAATAGAGGCAAGGAGAAATATAGGCAAAAATTACTCTTTTGAGAATGGCCCCTTGGAATTTGTGCTGCAGGAGGAATTGCAAAGGAAGATGACCTTGTTTGGAGGGAAAGGTGACCTTTCTGTCAAAGCAGAGAAGAAAACAACTTGGATGGAGATTGCGAACGAGTGAATGGTGTCGCTCCAGTCTATGAGACCTCGGAACAAATGAGAAAAAAAGTTTTGAGGTATTAAGAGGTCTTCCAAAGCAAATGTATCTACCTCTGATAAATGATTTACTATTAGGACACAGTTCACATGGCAGCAGCTGCAGGGAAGTAGCAGGCAAAGAACGGAAACAACCTTTTCTCTTTCTTGGAGGAAGTACAGGTACACGGGCAGCAGTCCTGCCGACTTTAAGGAACTGTTGAGATTTGAGGAGGTGGACCTCGGCATTTTCAGCCCTGAGTCAGTGGAAGGTATTGGAAATAGAAAGTTTGGAGGCATGCTGTCACCACACAGCAAGTCTCCTCCTTATTCACGGCAAATTTCTTGCAGCGGATAGGGTCGAATGCAAATCACTTCCAAAACTACTTTGAAAGAAAGAGAAAGAAAGCCAGTCATTTGGAACGTACAGAGCAGCTCCTCTACCATATATTAACAGCAGTCAAAATATCTGTAGTCTATGATTTACAAATAACCATAGCATTCATTTTTTTTTAATAAAGTGTAAGAAAGCCAAGTACTTCATTGTCCTGTGTTCTGACCTGCAGTCTAAAGAGCAATTAAACTCTGACTGACCTCACCTTGCACAGCTGCCTCATCAAATAATTAAATTCTATTGGCCTAGGACTATATTTATTCAGCAATTAAACTTTGTAGCCTTAAAAGGATGTAGATGCATCTGAGCAGCAGAGTACATTTTACCTTACACAGGAGAACACTCTACTTACAAAACAGCATATTATTTGACTTACCAAGAGCAAATCCATAGGTGATCCCAGAGTGATATTATTAAAATGATACAACAGCGTGAATTGCCTGTCTGTAACTTCACACTTTGGCTGTCACGCTGTTTAATTGTTTCTAATTTTGTAATTCTAAAAGAACAACAACTCAGAGTCATAAATGTCTGAGACCCTCTGCTACCAGTTGACCCTTGCATGCAGTGGCCAGTTTACTGGGAAATCATGGGCGCACTGTCCTTGGTTTTACTGTCCATTGATTTCAATGGATGGAGAATCATGGTGAGTGCACCTACAATCTTCTGATAAGCTGCCCACTACATGCAAGACTTCCAACTGGAAACTTTCACCCAGAACAATTAACTATGAGCATTGGGGAAAACCTGCTATGGGCCTCATCCTCATCCTAATGTCCTTTAGGGAAGGAAATCTGCCGTCCTTACCTGGTCTGGCCTATAGGTGCCTCCAGACCCACAGCAATGTGGTTGACTCTTAACTGCCCTCTGAAATGGCCTAGCAAGCCACTCAGTTGTAACAAACCGCTACAAAACACAATAATAAGAATGAAACCGGACGGACCACTCGGCATCGACCTCGGCACCGGCTGCGGACAGGGCAACGGCAGCCCCAGCCCAGTCGACCCTGCTAAGTCCTCCTCACCAACATCTGGGGATTTGTGCCAAAATTGGGAGAGCTGTCCCACAGACTAGTCAAGCAACAGCCTGCCATAGTCATACTCACAGAATCATACCTTTCAGCCAACATCCCAGACTCTTCCATCGCCATCCCTGGGTATGTCCTGTCCCACCGCCAGGACAGACCCACCAGGGGTGGCGGCACAGTGGTACACAGTCGGGAAGGAGTGGCCCTGGGAGTCCTCAACATTGACTCCGGACCCCATGAAGTCTCATGGCTTCTGGTCAAGCATGGGCAAGGAAACCTCCAGCTGATTACCACCTACCGCCCTCCCTCAGCTGATGAATCAGTACTCCTCCATGTTGAACATCACTTGGAAGAAGCACTGAGAGTAGCAAGGGCACAGAATGTACTCTGGGTGGGGGACTTCAATGTCCATCACCAAGAGTGGCTCGGTAGCACCACTACTGACCGAGCTGGCCGAGTCCTGAAGGACATAACCACCAGTCTGGGCCTGTGACAGGTGGTGAGAGAACCAACACGCTCACCTCGGCAGCCATTGACAATGCCGGACTCGCCCTGCTCTTAGGCTGCTGTTCTGCCTGCAGCAGGTGGCAGATTTCAGTGAGCACCTCCTTAGTGAAGCGGAGACGATGCATGCACTGTTCCTCACTGAGTTTGAGGTAGGAGAATTGCTCTCCGAAGACCCTGGGTTGATATGGCCTCCTGCTGAGAGCCCTTCTCCCCCTCCGCTCTCTTCGAGCAGCTTGTCCTGCTCTGTGTCACCTCTGCTCATTCTCCCTGTCATGCTGCAGGCCAAGGGGGATACAAACCACAGCACCCATGTCTGGGAGCAACTGGTCTGAGCAGAAGCCTTGAAGTAACCTGCCGCACCACTCCCTGGACATGTCAGCAACTTCAAACAAGACACCAAACCAAGAAACACCTCTACAAACTCACTAAGAGCCAGTAGAATTCAAACAGCAACTCACCCGAAAGCATTACTTTAAATAGCACTGGTGGCAGGGTCCTTCCTGCTGCTCAGCGCATGTTCAGCTGTGAGAGGTTAAGAGAGGGCTTTAGTTCCAGCATTGAGGTCGAAAATGGCAGCGCTGGCATCAAATCAGTGTTGCACGCTGATTGATGTCACGATCTGCGTACTCTGCATACCTCCGGCGCACGTGCCATGCGGCGACGCAAACTACCTCACCAAAATGTCGTCTGGCGCGACCCGCATCAGAAGTGTGTGCGTGCGTGGTGTGGGCGCCATTTTTGACAGAAAATGGCACCCGTAGCACCAAAAAATTGGGCGCTACGGAGCCGAATTTCTAGGCCTAGTAATGTTCTAGAAACACCAATAAGTTCCTCTCCAAGTCACACACTGTCCTGATTTAGACATATATTTCATTCCTCCTTCATCTTTGCTATTTCAAAATCCTGGAATCCCCTACCTAACGTCAATGTGGCTGCACCATCAGCACAAATACTGCAGTAGTTCAAGGACAAGGCCAACCACCAACCTCTCAAGGCACCTAGTGATGGGCAATAAATGCAGCCTTGGTGGTGTTGCTGATGACCCACGCACATGTAAAAATAAACTGCATCAATTGGTTGCTGTTGTGAAGCAAAGGGTGGCTTAATATGCGAATATCTGTCAAATGCTAGGCCTTAGCATTATTCTGTCTAGCAGTGTCTGTGATAACTGTCTGTCTGAGTGTAAAGTTCTTGCAATCACAGATTAGAACAGACTGATGGATTTCTCAGGAAAGGACCAAGACATGCATTCAAAAGCAAACATCCTATGAATCACTGACCATCTAGTTATACAGTTTTAATACCTTTCCTTCGGCATATCTTGAAGGAATTTTAGAATTATATCTCATCTATATTGCAACTAGACAGCAGTCAGTCTGAAGCCAGCAAAGAAAAGGAGTAGGCCAATAATGCCATGGTTGTATACAGTCCCATCAGAAGTAAAGGAACTATGAGGGTGATTTTTCCATGTTCTTACCACCCCATTTGCTGCTAAAAATGGGCAGGTAGCAGTACCAAAATAAGGCAGTGGTGGAAGCACTGACTTACCGCTTGGTCCCCACCCGATCCGATTTTCAGATTGACCACCGTAAACGGATGGAAGCCTCGTCAATAAATGCTAATCAGCATCAGATGACATAGTTAGGACCCCCCACCACCATTTTCACCTCTGCCCACCAGTACCTGCTCCCGCCCAACAAACATGGGCAGTAGAAACCAGAAGGCAGCTATTTTGAGTGCCCATTAAAGGAATTCTCAGCTGCAGTCAGGGAAAGCTGGATGCCGGTATGACACACTTTGTTAAGTCAGCCACTTGTGGGCTTTGAGGCTTAAGCCTTCCATAAGTAATGTCCTTGCTGCTGTAGGAGCTACAAAACTGGTGACTCCCAATGTTTCCACCCTTCCCCTTGGAGGCCCTTCCAGTGAAATTACAGCGGTGAAGTGCAAGCACCTCGAAGGAAATTTTGGTCTTTTCATTGCTGAGTATAATACTCAATTTGTGAACTCACTATCCAGTTCTGCCTCTATCTTTCTGCAGTGATTTGTTCACAGTTTATCATTCAAATGATGAGTTACAGCTGTGGAGGTCCTGGTGTCATCATTTAGTTGTTGAGGACAGCATCAGTTCCTTGATGAAAATCACCCCCAGAGTGTGGCCAAGCATAGCTGTTGTCAGATGGTGAACATCTATTTACCATGGCCAGGTATGTCTTTTCAATAGCTCATAGTAATGCCACATCGACCAATTTCTCAACGAGCTAAAGAGACCACGGGTGAACTGGGAGCAGGGAACGATTCCTGCGCTGGAACAGGTAGGCCCGAGACACACCCAATATTGGACCTTGGCCACATTTAAATTAGACCGGCAAGCTGCGGGCGCATGCTAGGTGTCCCCAGGCAGCTAGCTGGCGAATTGGTATCAGTTTATAAAATGGGTGCGACATCAACCAATTTCTAAGCTCAATATGTTATCATAGGCTCTAGAAATTGGATCAAGATTATTGAAAATTGTGAAAAAAAGAAGTAAAATGCAGATCTTTGTCCATTCATGCAATGATTTAATTTGAGCAACAAGATGAGGATATGTTACAAAATAATGGGCCGAATTTTGCGACCCATATGGGTGTGTACGAGGTGTGTACGCACCCATAAGGGCCACGCAAGTGCCGGGTTTAAGCATACGAAGTGCATGCGCTAAAACCCGGCACTTGCGATCCTGACAGATCGCACACATCCCCGGGAGATGTGCCTCTGCGGGTGGAGCTTTTTGCACAACTCCTGCCCACTGAAAGCCTGTCAAATTCTTACACCTGGTAAAAGCATGTGTAAGAACATAAGAACATAAGAAATAGGAGCAGGAGTAGGCCAATCGGCCCCTCGAGCCTGCTCCGCCATTCAATAAGATCATGGCTGATCTGATCCTCACCTCAAATCTAAAGAACACAAGAAGTAGGAGCAGGACCCGGCCACTCAGCCCCTGGGCCCGCTCTGCCACCCACAGGGCCTTGACCGATCCGAACTCAGCCTCATGTCCCATTTCCTGCCCGCTCCCCGTAACCCCTAATTCCCTTTACTTCTAGGAAACTGTCTATTTCTGTTTTAAATTTATTTAATGATGTAGCTTCCACAGCTTCCTGGGGCAGCAAATTCCACAGACCTACTACCTTCTGAGTGAAGAAATTTCTCCTCATCTCAGTTTTGAAAGAGCAGCCCCTTATTCTAAGATTATGCCCCCTAGTTCTAGTTTCACCCATCCTTGGGAACATCCTTACCGCATCCACCCGATCAAGCCCCTTCACAATCTTATATGTTTCAATAAGATTGCCTCTCATTCTTCTGAACTCCAATGAGTAGAGTCCCAATCTACTCAACCTCTCCTCATATGTCCACCCCCTCATCCCAATGGATTAACCGAGTGAACCTTCTTTGTACTGCCTCGAGAGCAAGTATGTCTTTTCTTAAGTATGGACACCAAAACTGTACGCAGGTGCGGTCTCACCAATACCTTATATAACTGCAGCAATACCTCCCTGTTTTTATAATCTATCCCCCTAGCAATAAAAGCCAACATTCCGTTGGCCTTCTTGATCACCTGCTGCACCTGCATACTAACTTTTTGATTTTCTTGCACTAGGACCCCCAGATCCCTTTGTACTGCAGTACTTTCCAGTTTCTCGCCATTAAGATAATAACTTGCTCTCTGATTTTTCCTGCCAAAGTGCATAACCTCACATTTTCCAATATTGTATTGCATCTGCCAAATCTCCGCCCACTCACCCAGCCTGTCTATATCCCCTTGTAGGTTTTTTATGTCCTCCTCACTTTCTACTTTCCCTCCCATCTTTGTATCATCTGCAAACTTTGATATGTTACACTCGGTGGCCTCCTCCAAATCGTTAATATAGATTGTAAAAAGTTGGGGACCCAGCACCGACCCCTGCGGAACACCACTGGCTACTGGTTGCCAGTCCGAGAATGAACCATTTATCCCAACTCTCTGCTTCCTGTTAGATAACCAATCCTCCACCCATGCCAGAATATTACCCCCAATCCAGTGATTTTTTATCTTGAGCAATAATCTTTTATGTGGCACCTTGTCGAATGCCTTCTGGAAGTCTAAATACACTACGTCCACTGGTTCCCCTTTATCCACCCTGTACGTTATGTCCTCAAAGAACTCAAGCAAATTTGTCAGACATGACTTCCCCTTCATAAAGCCATGCTGACTTTGTCCTATTAAATTATGTTTATCTAAATGTTCCGTTACTGTCTCCTTAATAATAGACTCCAAAATTTTACCCACCACAGATGTTAGGCTAACTGGTCTATAATTTCCAGCCTTCTACCTACTACCCTTTTTAAATAAGGGTGTTACATTAGCAGTTTTCCAATCTGCCGGGACCTTTGCTGAGTCCAGGGAACTTTGGAAAATTATTACCAAAGCATCCACAATCCCTACTGCCACTTCCCTGAAGACCCTAGGATGTAAGCCATCAGGTCCAGGGGATTTATCCGCCTTGAGTCCCATTATTTTACTGAGTACCAATTCCTTAGTGATTTTAATCATATTTAGCTCCTCCCCCCTAGAGCCCCCTGTTTGTCCAGTGTTGGGATATTCTTAGTGTCCTCTACCGTAAAGACTGAAACAAAATATTTGTTCAGCATTTTTGCCATCTCCATGTTTCCCACCATTAATTTCCTGGTCTCATCCTCTAAGGGACCTACGTTTGCCTTAGCCACCCTTTTTCTTTTTATAGAACTATAGAAACTCTTGCTATCTGTTTTTATATTTTTTGCTAATTTATTTTCATAATCTATCTTCCCTTTCTTAATCAATCCTTTAGTTACTTTTTGCTGTCTTTTGAAGACTTCCCAATCTTCTATCCTCCCACTAAGTTTGGCTACCTTATATGTTCTTGTTTTTAGTCAGATACTATCCTTAATTTCTTTACTTAGCCACGGATGGCTGTCATTTCTTTTACACCCATTTTTCCTCAGTGGAATATATATTTTTTGAAAGTTGTAAAATAACTCCTTAAATGAACACCACTGCTCATGTACCGTCTTACACTTTAATCTATTTTCCCAGTCCACTTTAATCAATTCCACTCTCATACCATCATAGTCTCCTTTATTCAAGCTCAGTACGCTTGTTTGAGAACCAACCTTTTCACCCTCTAATTGGATATGGAATTCAACCATGTTATGGTCACTCATTCCAAGGGGATCCTTAACTAGGACATTATTAATTAATCCTGACTCATTACACAGGACCAGGTCCAAGGTTGCTTGCCCCCTTGTAGGATCAGTTACATGCTGCTCAAGAAATCCATCCCTAATACACTCAATAAACTCTTCCTCAAGGCTGCCCTGCCCAATTTGATTTGTCCAGTTAATAGGATAGTTAAAATCCCCCATAATTATAGCTGTTCCCTTATTACATGCCCCAACTATTTCCTGATTAATACTTCTTCCAGCAGAGTTGCAACTATTAGGAGGCCTATATACTACTCCCACTAGTGTTTTTTTCCCCTTATTATTCCTTATCTCCACCCAAACTGTTTCATTATCCTGATCCTTTGACCCAATATCATTTCTCTGTATTACCGTGATTCCTTCCTTTATTAACATAGCCACCCCACCTCCCCTTCCTTCCTGCCTGTCCTTCCTGATTGTTAAATACCCTGGCATATTTAATTCCCAGTCGTTGTCACCCTGCAGCCATATTTCTGTAATAGCCACAAGATCATCCCTATACGTAGTTATTTGTGCCGTTAACTCGTCCATTTTGTTACGAATGCTACGTGCATTCAGATAAAGAACTTTCAAATATGTTTTGTGACACTTAGTTCCTGCTTTTTCCTTTTTTAACACTTTACCTTTTACTCCATACCTTCTGTCCCTTCCTGACATGCTTTCCTCTGTCTCCCTGCTCAGGTGCCCAACCCCCTGCCACTTTAGTTTAAACCCTCCCCAACAGCACTAGCAAACACTCCCCCTAGGACAGCGGTCCCGGCCCTGCCCAGGTGCAGACCGTCCGGTTTGTACTGGTCCCACCTCCCCCAGAACTGGTTCCAATGTCCCAGGAATTTGAATCCCTCCCCCTTGCACCATTCCTCTAGCCACTTTGAAGTTTAGAAGAATGAGGCCTGCTTTTACCAGCATAAGAGTTTTAAAAAATAGAAAAATAAAATTTGATCACTAATTTAAAAATTAAAAATACTCTTAAAAAAGGTACATTTATTTTTAGCTCTGGAAAAACATTTCATTATTATTTTCAAAAAATTAAATTTTTGTTTAAAATATTTAATTAAATGTCATTTTAATTAATTTTAAATATGTAATGTTTTTAAAAAAATTTATTTAATGTTTTAGTGTGTTTTTAAATGTGATCCACATTCATATTTTTGACAGTTCTGTGTCAGATGGCACTTCACCCGACGAAGGAGCAGCGCTCCGAAAGCTTGTGATTTCAAATAAAACTGTTGGACTATAACCTGGGGTTGTGCGACTTCTCACATTCATTTGAGGAGACTGCAGATGGCCTTGGAGAGCAACCGTTAGCAGCTCTGAACCTAGACGGCCTGGCTGCGGACTGCACCATCTTGACCTGGGCTGCAGCAGTCTGGGCTGGCTGGCTGCAAGGCCACTGGTGGAGTGGCTGGGGTGGGAGCACGAATGCTGTCATCCTGAGAGAGGACAGCAGGTTCGCACTCCATGGAGCCATTGCCACTCTCCTGGGGTGTGGTGCCTCAGCAATCCTAGTAACCTGCTGGAGAACAGATCGATGGACTGCTGTGACACCCTGGAAGCCCCTTTGAACACTGGTATCCAGAGCCATGATGGCAGCAGTCTGAGCTTCCACTGCAGAACTCAGATGTTTGCTGGAAGCTGTTTGTGCTGCAATGGAAGCTGAGACATCAGTCATCAGATGCTGAATCATGCTGGGTTCCACCGGTGTGTCGATGGAGTTGGCCATCACTTCCATGTTGGAAAGGATGAGCTCCAAGCTCTGTGAAAAGCCTTGTGCCATGTTGGTGCTGGACTCCTCCATGCTCCTTGACATTGAGCGCAGGCTTTCTGGCAGGCTTTCCAGTGCACCAAGCATATCTGTGTGTACACCCATCAGCCTTCTTCTGTAGCCTGGCCCATCGAAGTCCTCATCTGAGCCCTCTGCAGCAGAACTAGTGTGCAACCTCGCCCTCCAGCGAGCTGGCACCTGTGCTATCCTTTCCCCCCGCACTGGCTCCTGCGCTTTTGTGCCCGGTGTCTCACCACGTGCAGATCCCTCCTCTATCCTAGCTTCTAAAGTATGCGCAGTGTTAATATCTGAGCTGGTGGCTGCAAGTATAAGATGGAGTGATGTTGTCTCTTCATCTTCACTGTCTTTTTCCTCTTCCTCCACTGCCTGGGCAGGTTCCAGTTCTTGGGTATCGGAAATGAAGGGACAAGGCTTGGGTTGTGGTGAGGGGAGAGGAGAATGTACGAAGTGCACGCTTACACCTTCTGCAGCCTCTCATTCAGAAGAGACCGAGGGATGAGGGAGGAGTGGGATGAGAGAAGGAGGATTAGGTATGTGGATACTCTCATCATCAATCGCTTCAGCCCCGTCGCTGGCCAGGGCCTCAATGATACCCCTTCCCATGATGGCCAGCACTGTCTCCTCTATGGGGGCTAACATGCAGGCGCGCCTCTCCCCCTCCGTTAGTTGCTGCTGCCTGCTGTTATGCACCACCTTCTCCAGCAAGAAAGAGGGAAGTGTGCCAATGAATGTCATGCAATATGTTTGGGTGATGTGGTTGAATAGCTGCCAGTGCGTGCGTGCTGTGAGTTGTAGGTGCGAGTTTTGCAACAGTCCTAAGTGTGTGACGGTGAGGTAAAGCATATGAATGTTCGGGTTGAATCCTGATTGGTAGAGATTGTTGGTAGGCGAGTGCTGGGGCTGTAGTGAATTCAGCTGTGGATAAGGCTATTGGTGCAATTGTAGGATTGACATGTGAGTAAGAAGCTACTCACCTTGACAACTCGTGTGAGTTCATTAAACTTCTTCCTGTACTGCATCCATTTTTGACAAGCAACACACCTGGCATTGACCGCCGCCGCTGTTTCTTCCCACTGCTTCCTGTGCTGGTGTCTGGGGGGCCTCCTGCCCACCTGCGGATCCAGTGCCTTGTATGAAAGCCTTTCTGCACGTTCTCTCGCATGTTCAGCCATTGCTCAAAGTATCACAACATTGATTCAGTTTTGAAAAAAACTCCCACCACTTGTTGCAGCCACAATGCAGCTCCCCTTTCGGAGGTGCAGGCTGCCTTCAAGTAGAGCGCGACACTCACGATATCATGCCCTCTGCTGGTGCGTGAAGCCAATAAAAAGCACAGGGAGCACCGGCTACACGTAGAAATCAACGCAGTGAACGGACGCGGATTAATCGCGCACCACGATCCCTGCGCCCGTTTTCAGGTCTTATCCAAGTTCCCGCCCTGTATATCTAAAATATGTTAATGGGTCTGGTTAAACCTGGCAGTGGATTACTTACATTTCATGTACTGAATAAATAAAAAAAAAGCTAGATAATTGAAGGACCAGGTGCTGCAATGAATCAGCAACTCTCCTTTCACCTCTGGGTTCTGAGTTCAAATCCAGCGCAGACATATGGAACGGAGACTCCTATTGCTGACTGTGAAATGAAGGTGGATAATTCCATCCACAGGCCCACAGGACAAAATCATCTTTGCTCTCGTATTGATTGGGGTAATTGCATTCAGAATGCACAGTGAAGGCTGCGATGGGAAATGTAAATGTAAAACTGGTAGAGTAAAATTTCTGAAGTGTGAGCTAAGGTACAGAAGGGAGAGATTTCATCTTTCTGCTACATGCAACAACATTATAAACCCATACTTTCTAAGCAGGGTTCTGGTTTTGTCATGCACAGAAGACATCATCTCCCATTTTCAGGGCAAAGCTGAGCGAGCGTTAGACTGTGCAGCACTATACGTGACCTGGAAGTGCTCGATTACTGCCATTGGATGTCTGAAGTGGATAAATGTACTGTTACCCAGTGCTAACACCCCTCACCTTAAAAAACGCAAACGTTCACCAAAATGTTCTGAAAATTGTGATAACTGGGCATAATTTTACACCTGGATCAGGGCATTTTCCCTTGTGCTATGTTTGGTTTAGTAATGTACTACGAGCAACAAACATTCCCTTAATCGGCAAAGATGTCTTTATAAAACACTGAGTGGGCTTAATGCTTGAAAAGGACTTCAAACCTTTTCAGTGGAACGGAATATATTTTGTTCGAATTTTTGTCTTTTAATTTAATGTTGTCATTTAAAATCAATATTTTTTTCTATTATACAACTACAATAGTAATCTTTGAGTACATCCATGACTCACCACCATAAATCCTATCTAGATTCTCTTGCTATCTGCTATCATTATACTTCCTATTTAGGATGATGGGACACTAGATGTCTTGGAGATCCCCACAGACACGCACAGTTCTGCTGTGTGTTACAGGCTAATATGAGGTCAACTTCTGTTGCCAGAGACTGGTTCTGCGTGCTTCTGTTTTCCATTTTTAGACGAATTTTTTAAGACTTAAAATTTGTACGTTTCAGTGTCATTTAGAGCCTAGGCCCATGAGACACAGGCCAAGTATTCTATTTGTTGGGAGAGCTTCGCTGCTGTCTATTGCTACTCGCAAAGTAATGTTGAGTGTGTCGAATGATGCAGCTAAGAATTGGCAGCATTTGCCCAATATGATAGTGTAAACTTGATATCACGAAGGCTGGAATTGAAACTTGTGACCTTCTGGCGAAGAGGCTGACTTGTTACCACTAAAACTACAAGACTCGTGTGGAGTGTAAACGCCCGCACAAACTAGTTGGGCCGAATGGCCTGTTTCTGTGCTGTATATTCTATGTAAAGACTGCTTGCATTCATTCATGGTTAAAAGAATCAATTAATTCCGATAACTAATTTCTAATGCCACCTTCCTGTTCATCTCTAAATGAAATCAGCATATTGCAGGGTTGGCCAAAGACTCTCGATGTTGCCCAAAGCTTCACAAGAGAGTGCTTTGCAGCTGCTTGAGGGACTGAGTGGCACTCTCCCCCAAATCTCCATCTGTTTGATGATGGACTAAAGCTGTTCATTTGTGCATAAGGCTTGCTGCCACAAATTATTTTTTCTTCAGTTGTACTGAGAGGAAAATAAAATGCTGTAATGCTTAATCATTAATGAAAGACTGGTTTCAATACCTCTTTGCAGACACCTTGGCCATTTCAGCTTCATAAGCCATCTGTAAAGCTATAGGTTATCCAGTGATTATTCATCTCTTTCCAGCCAATGCAAATTTAGTCCAGACTTGCGGATTTTGTGTTAATGCAAGGCCGTATCCCAATTATAACTTGCCATAGAGGGAGTGCACTTGCCATAGAGGGAGTGCAGCGAAGGTTCACCAGACTGATTCCTGGGATGGCAGGACTGTCATATGAGGAGAGATTGGGTCGACTAGGCCTGTATTCACTAGAGTTTAGAAGAATGAGAGGGGATCTCATTGAAACGTATAAAATTCTGACAGGGCTAGACAGACTGGAGGCAGGGAGGGTGTTTCCCCTGGCTGGGGGGTCTAGAACGAGGGGTCACAGTCTCAGGATACGGGATAGGACATTTAGGACTGAGATGAGAGAAATGTCTTCACTCAGAGGGTGGTGAACCTGTGGAATTCTCTACCACAGAAGGCTGTGGAGGCCAAGTCACTGAATATATTTAAGAAGGAGATTGATAGATTTCTAGACACAAAAGGCATCAAGGGGTATGGGGAGAGAGCGGGAATATGGTATTGATATAAAGGATCAGCCATGATCATATTGAATGGTGGAGCAGGCTCGATGGACTGAATGGCCTACTCCTGCTCCTATTTTTTCTATGTTTCTATTTTATGAGACGGTAGGAACATCTCTCTTCTTTTTTATTCTATGAAAGGAGAGGAGAGAGAATAGGGAACCAATCTTCCATATGACTATTATTAAGATATTGCTACAATTCTATCCACTCAACATGTGCCTTTCAGAAAATGGCTCTGAATATAAAGTAAATTCCCTTAGTTAGATCTTGCTTCTTTTTTTTTATTCATTCTTGGGATGTGGGTGTCGCTGGCAAGGCCAGCATTTATTGCCCATCCCTAATTGCCCCTCAGAAGGTGGTGGTGAGCCGCCTTCTTGAACCGCTACAGTCCGTGTGGCGAAGGTACTTCCATAGTGCTGTTAGGGAGAGAGTTCCAGGGTTTTGACCCAGCAACGATGAAGGAACGGCCGATATAATTCCATGTCAGGATGGTGTGTGACTTGGAGGGGAACTTGCAGGTGATGCTGTTCCCATGCGTCTGCTGCCCTTGTCCTGTCTAGGTGAAGAGGTCACGGGTTTGGGAGGTGCTGCCAAAGAAGCCTTGGCAAGTTGCTGCAGTGCATCTTGTAGATGGTACACACTGCAGCCACGGTGCGCAAGTGCTGCAGGGAGTGAATGTTTAAGGTGGTGGATGGGGTGCCAATCAAGTGGGCTGCTTTGTCCTGGATGGTGTCGAGCTTCTTGTTGGAGCTGCACTCATCCAGGCAAGTGGAGAGTATTCCATCACACTCCTAACTGCTGCCTTGTAGATGGTGCAAAGGCTTTAGGGAGTCAGGAAGTGAGACAGTCGCCGCAGAATACCCAGCCTCTGACCTGCTCTTGTAGCCACAGTATTTATGTGGCTGGTCTAGTTAAGTTGCTGGTCAATGGTGACCCCCAGGATGTTGATGGTGGGGGATTCGACGATGGTAATGCCGTTGAATGTCATGGGGCGGTGGGTTAGGCTATCACTGGTTGGAGATAGTCATTGCCTGGCACTTGTGTGGCACGAATGTTACTTGCCACTTATCAGCCCAAGCTTGAATGTCATCCAGGTCTTGCTGCATTCGGGCATGGACTGCTTCATTATCTGAGGAGTTGCGAATGGCACTGATACTGTGCAGTCATCAGCGAACATCCCCACTTCTGACCTTCTGATGGAGGGAAGGTAATTGATGAAGCAGCTGAAGATGGTTGGGCCTAGGACACTGTCCTGAGGAACTCCTGCAGCGATGTCCTGGGGCTGAGATGATTGACCTCCAACAACTGCAACCATCTTCCTTTGTACTAGGTATGACTCCAGCCAGTGGAGAGCTTTTCCCCCTGATTCCCATTGACTTCAATTTTACTAGGGCTCCTTGATGCCACACTCGGTCAAATGCTGCCTTGATGTTAGGGCAGTCACTCTCACCTCACCTCTGGAATTCAGCTCTTTTGTCCATGTTTGGATGAAGGCTGTAATGAGGTCTGGAGCCGAGTGGTCCTGGCGGAACCCAAACTGTGCATCGGTGAGCAGGTTATTGGTGAGTAAGTGCCGCTTGATAGCAGTGTCGACGACACCTTCCATCACTTTGCTGATGATTGAGAGTAGATTGATGGGGCGGTAATTGGCCTGGATTGGATTTGTCTTGCTTTTTGTGGACAGGCCATACCTGGGCAGTTTTCCACATCATCGGATAGATGCCAGTGTTGTAGCTCTACTAGAATAGCTTGGCTAGAGGCGTGGCTAGCTCCGGAGCACAAGTCTTCAGCACGATAGCCAGGATGTTGTCAGGGGCCCATAGCCTTTGCTGTATCCAGTACGCTCAGCCATTTCTTGATATCATGTGGAGTGAATCAATTTGGCTGAAGACTGACTTCTGTGATGGCGGGGACCTCAGGAGGAGGCCAATATGGATCATCACTCGGCACTTCTGGCTGAAGATGATTGCAAACACTTCAGCCTTGTCTTTTGTATTCGCGTGCTGGGCTCCGCCATCATTGAGGATGGGGATATTCATGGAGCCTGCTCCTCCCGTTAGTTGTTTAATTGTCCACCACCATTCACGACAGGATGTGGCAGGACTGCAGAACTTTGATCTGATCTGTTGATTGTGGGATCGCTTATCTCTGTCTATAGCATGCTGCTTCCGCTGTTTAGCCTGCGTGTAGTCCAGTGTTGCAGCTTCCCCAGGTTGGCACCTGATTTTTAAGTACACCTGGTGCTACTCCTGGCATGCTCTTCTGCACTCCTCATTGAACCAGGTTGGTCCCCTGGCTTGATGGTAAAGGTAGAGTGAGGGATATACCAGGCCATGAGGTTACAGATTATGGTGGTATACAATTCTGCTGCTGCTGATGGCCCACAGTTTCTCTTGGATGCCCAGTTTTGAGTTGCTAGATCTATTCTGAATCTATCCCATTTAGCACAGTGGTAGTGCTACACAACACAATGGAGGGTGTCCTCAGTGTGAAGACAGGATGTTGTCTCCACAATGACTGTGCGGTGGTCACTGCTACCAATACTGTCAAGGACAGATGCATCTGCGACAGGTAGATTGGTGAGGACGAGGTCAAGTAGGCTTTTCCCTCGTGTTGGTTCTCTCACCACCTGCTGCAGTCCTAGTCTGGCAGCTATGTCCTTCAGGACTCGGCCAGTAGTGGTGCTCCCAAGCCACTCTTGGTGATGGACATTGAAGTCCCCCACCCAGAGTACATTCTGCGCCCTTGCTACCCTCAGTGCTTCTTCCAAGTGGTGTTCAACATGGAGGAGTACTGATTCATCAGCTGAGAGGGGGCTGTGTGTAGTAATCAGCTGGAGGTTTCCTTGCCCATGCTTGATCTGAAGCCATGAGACTTCATGGGGTCCAGAGTCAATGTTGAGGATTCCCAGGGCCACTCCCTCCCGACTGTATACCACTGTGCCGCCACCCCTGGTGGGTCCGTCCTGCCAGTGGGACAGGACATACCCAGGGATGGTGATGGAAGAATCTGGGAAATTGGCTGAAAGGTATGATTCTGTGAATATGACTTGGTCAGGCTGTTGCTTGACTAGTCTGTGGGACAGCTCTCCTAATTTTGGCACAAGTCCCTAGATGTTAGTGAGGAGGACTTTGCAGGGTCGACTGGGCTGGGTGTGCCATTGTCTTGTCCAAAGCTGGTGCTGAGGTCAATGCCGGGTTGTCTGTCCGGTTTTATTCTTAGTATTGTTTTTCGTAGCGGTTGTGTACAACTGAGTGGTTTGCTAGGCCATTTCAGAGGGCAGTTAAGCGTCAACCACATTGCTGTGGGTCTGGAGCCGCATTTATAGGCCAGACCAGATATGGCAGATTTCCTTCCCTAAAAGACATTAGTGAACCAGATAGGTTTTTAACAACAATCAGATAGTTTCATGGTCACCATTACTGATACTAGCTTTTTATTTATTTATTTGAATTTAAATTCCACAGCTGCCGTGGTGGGATTTGAGCTCTCGTCTCCAGATCATTAGTCCAGTAACTTAACCACTGTGTTACTGTTCCCGGTACACCTTCTAACAGCTTTCATTCCTTCATTCCAAATCCAGAAACAAATTGCATTATAACAATTACTTTGAAACTATTCCATCAAATTAACTATTCTGTTCTGTCATAAATTGATTAGATGATGCAAGGGCCACAGCTAAATTTACATTTATGTGGTCTATATTCACTGAGAAGGAGCTGAAAACATTTAACAATAAATTGCGAGTTTTAGAATTTTGAACATTTTGATAACAGAGCTATTAGATTCTACAATTTATAAGCTCTAATGCTAGTGATTTTGTCTGGAGTCCTTTTTATATCAATTAACAGGTTAGGGATTAAAAGCATCAAAAGAATTAATGGCATACAATTTACGGCATATTAATGTCTTAGAAAGATGGATCTGTTGAAGAGTCTCACACAAAATGATTTTCGATCTTTCCTCTTTCAGATGGCGACTTACCTGTTGTGCTTTTGTATTTTCTATTTTTACCTCAGGTTTTAGTATACGTAGCTTTTCTTTCTGTGTTTATTTGCATGATCCCAAGACATTATAGGTGACTACAGAGGGTACAGGATCGAGACTGAAACAGAACCAATCGGAGGGCTTTTTTATGTCGAAGAGCAAAAACAAATACCTATTTTTGCTTTCTAAGTGAGCTATAAATATGTATAAATCAATAAAATCTATGAAATTATTTAAATAGCACAATCAGTGCAGTGTACTCCTGTCGAGTGTATAGCTGATTACACACAATACATTTTAATTTGTTTCAAAACAGTGGAGCGATATTGGCCCAGAAATTCGGCCGAATACGGGAGAGTACCCGTTGCGTACTCACCCGTATTCGGTCCCGAAGTGCCGGTTTCCTGCATGCACTGCGCATGCGCGGGAAACCGGCACTTCCGGTCTGGTGAAGGGGGCGGTTCCTAGGTGAACCGCGTGCGCACTAGAGGCTGCGCGCACGCAGCACACTTAGGTTTTTTTCAGGTTTCAACGCGAGGGTAAGTATGGAAGATTCTACACAAGAAAAAAGGAGGCGTAAGACCCTTTTTGAACAAGGTAAGTAGTTAATTAAGTATAATTTTTAACTTTTTTCAACAGGTTTATCTTTTTTAGAGACTTTAAAGAAAGGTAAGTTTATTTTTATAACTTTTAAATTTTTTTTTAATTTTTTCAAAAATTTAAATTTTTGTTTAAAGTGGTTAATTTATTTAACTATAGTAATTTGATTAATGTGATGGTTTTTAAAAAATTTATTTGAGGTTTAGCTGTTCTTTTGGGGTCTCTTTCAATTCACAGATTTGACAGGTCTCTTGTCAAATCTATGAATGAAAGATAGTCTGCTGCCATTGGCTCTCCGTGGCCCACGTGATCCCAGAGATCGCATCGCACTAACTGCGCCCCTGGGACACGCACACACTGCACGCCGGCACCAGGGAGAGGCCCAGGACCCGAAATTCCTGTGGGCCCAAAACTCATCGGCAGGCGCGGAGTGTGATATCGCGCGCGATCCTTACCCCCGCGGCAAGCCTCCGAATCAAATTTCTGGGCCATTAACTTTACTCGCCTGGCAGCAACTGGACTGCTGGACAGTAGATATTCCCCCAGGTCACTTACCCGCCCTGGAACCGCCGGGAGCAGACTAGCCAAGATATTTACCTGCTCCACTCAGCAGGTGGAAAACACACCTGCCCAAAGCCGGTGGGGTCCTTTTTAGCCATTGCAATTGCAATTTTTACTTCGAGGCCTAAGCGGAAAACGACGGCGAGTTTCCCACCAGGCCCACCCAGCGCAGGACTGAATTGGGGTCAGAAGAGGTCATTTTCAAATACTTTTAAAATTTCCTTGTAGGGTCAGGAGGATGAGGAGTACTGCTCCGGGCAACACAAGGAAATCTCAGGCCTCCCCTCTCGAGCTCACTTATCGAATCACAGAAGGAGCCCATTCGGCCCGTCGAGCCCGTGCCGGCTCTCTGCAAGAGCACTTCAGTGAGTCCCACTCCCCCGCCCTTTCCCCGTAGCCCTGCAAATTTTTTCCTTCAGGTACTTATCCAATTCCCTTTTCAAAGCCACGATTGAGTCTGCCTCCACCACCCTTTCAGTGCATTCCAGATCCTAACCACTCACTGCGTAAAAAAGTTTTTCCTCATGTCGCCTTTCGTTCTTTTGCCAATCACCTTAATTCCGTGTTCTCTGGTTCTCGACCCTTCCACCAATGGGAACAGTTTCTCTCTATCTACTCTGTCTAGACCCCTCATGATTTTGAATACCTTTATCAAACCTCCTCTCAACTTTCTCTGCTCTAAGGAGAACAACCCCAGCTTCTCTAGTCTATCCACGTAACTGAAGTCCCTCATCCCTGGAATCATTGTCGTAAATCCTTTCTGCACCCTCCCTAAGGCCTTCACATCCTTCCTAAAGTGCGGCGCCCAGAATTAGACACAATACTCCAGTTGAGGCCGAACCAGTGTTTTATAAAGTTTCATCATAACTTCCTTGCTTTTGTACTCTATGGGGGAAAAATTCGATTGCTTTGCGCCTCCCGTTAGCGCCCGGGCGTGGCGTCGCCAACGCCTCCCGCAAAATTCAGCGGGAAGTTAGCAGCGGCGCTAACTGTTAGTGCCCCGCGGCACTGCACTGCTGGCGATGACGTCATTGCCGTGTGCAGCGCCCCGCTCGCACCCCTGCCCCGATCTTCGGTAGCGCCCCCTGACTTACTGCCGGACGCTATGTCCGATGGGGTCAGGGGGGCCTACCTGCGGCCGGGGTGTCGCTATTTAAAGTGAGGTACCGGGCGGCCATTTTTGTTGCTGGCCGCCTACCAGCACCTGCCTCCGCTGCCGCCACCGGCCTCTTCTGCAGGCCCCCCGCGGAGTGCCGGCTGCGCTCCATGAGCCCGGCACTTCTCGAGTGCCGGGCTCTTTTGCCGGCACTCCGATCCCCGGTGGCCCCGGGTCGCGCTGCGCAAGGTCCCTCCCCTTTAAGAAGGGGAGGAAGGCCTGCAATACCGCAGCGCGATGTGCCGCAGTGCCACGTTGCGCCGTGATATTCCCTCGCAGCGCCCCAAGAGGGAGACGGGGCGCTTCCAGTAGCGCCCCGCTTCCCTCTTGGGGCGCTACCACTCAATTTCGGCCGTGGGGGCGCTAAAAGTAGCGCCCCGGCGAAGTTAGCACCCCAAAGGGGGCGTGACTCAATTTCTCCCCCTATGCCTCTATTTATGAAGCCCAGGATCCCGTATGCTTTTTTTTTAAACCGTTTTCTCAACCTGCCCTGCCACCTTCAACGATTTGTGCACATATACCCCCCGGTCTCTCTGTTCATGCACCCGCTTTAGGATTGTACCCTTTAGTTTATATTGCCTTTCCTCGCTCTTCCTACCAAAATGTATCACTTTGCAATTTTCTGCGTTAAATTTCATCTGACACGTGTCCGCCCATTTTACCAGTCTGTCTGTGTCTTCTTGAAGTCTATCACTATCCTCCTCACTGTTCACTATACTTCCAAGTTTTGTGTCATCTGCAAATTTTGAAATTGTCCCCTGTGCTCCTAAGTCCAAATTGAGAGGTCGCACAACACCAGGTTATAGTCCAACAGTTTTATTTGAAATCACAAGCTTTCGGAGCTATCACTCCTTCCTCAGGTGAAGTAAATTGGATACAGAATCGCCAGAGCATATATAGATGGAAAAAAAAGCATGTGTACTTTACAATTGCAGACCAATAAATTAAATCATCCTGACTATCTGCCGAGGTGTGATAAAGTTAATTAAGTCAGCCAGGAAGGTACCACATCAAAAGACATAGCAAGATACAACTGAGACAATGAGGTGTAGTCGCAGGGGTTCCAACGTGTCAAAAGCTGCCGTCTGTATGTAAAACGAAAAGCTTTAAAAAAAAATTTACTTTTTTACTGGGAAAATTTTTACTTTTTTACTGGGAATCACATCTGTGAACAAGCTAACGACGACTCGAGTCCGGATCACGTCATGTATCGTGACATAAACCCAAGATCCCGATTGAGACCGTCTTCATGAGTGCGGAACTTGGCTATCAGTTTCTGCTCGATGATTTTGCGTTGTCGTGTGTTTCTAAGGTCCTAAGTCCAAGTCATTAATATATATCAAGAAAAGCAGTGGTCCTAGAACCGACCCTTGGGAACACCACGGTATACCTTCCTCTAGTCCTAAAACCAACCGTTCACCACTACTCTCGGTTTCCTGTCACTTAGCCAATTTCATATCCATGCTGCCACTGTCCCTGTTATTCCATGGGCTTCAACTTTGCTGGCAAGCCTATTATGTGGCACTTTATCAAACGCCATTTGGAAGTCGATATACACCACGTCAACCGCATTACCCTCATCAACCCTCTCTGTTACCTCATCAAAAAACTCGATCAAGTTAGTTAAACACGATTTGCCTTCAACAAATCTGTGCTGGCTTTCCTTAATTAATCCACACATGTCCAAGTGACTGTTAACTTTGTCCCTGATTATCGTTTCAAGAAGCTTCCCCACTACCAAGGATAAACAGACTGGGTGGCAGTTGCTGTGTTTATCCTTACACCCTTTTTGAACAAGGGTGTAACATTTGCAATTCTCCAGTCCTCTTGCACGACCCCCATATCTAAGGATGATTGGAATATTATGGCCAGTACCTCTGTGATTTCCTCCTTAACCTCCCTCAGCATTCTAGGATGCATCTCATCTGACCTGGTGACTTATCAATTTTAATTACAGACAGCCTTTCTATTAGCTCCTCTTTATCAATTTTTATCTTTCCAGTATCTTCAGTACCTCCTCTTTCACTGTGACTTCCCCCTGCCTGATGTCGCTCCACCTTTCAATCTCACTCCCTCCTCCCGATCTCACTCCCTCCTCCCGATCTCACTCCCCCCTCCCGATCTCACTCCCTCCTCCCGATCTCACTCCCCCCTCCCAATCTCACTCCCTCCTCCCGATCTCACTCCCTCCTTCCGATCTCACTCCCACTTCCCGATCTCACTCCTCCTCCTGATCTCAATTCCCTCCCGATCTCACTCCCTCCTCCCGATCTCATTCCTCCTCCCGATCTCACTCCTCCTCCTGATCTCAATTCCCTCCCGATCTCACTCCCTCCTCCCGATCTCACTCCTCCTCCTGATCTCAATTCCCTCCCGATCTCACTCCCCCTCCCGATCTCACTCCCTCCTCCCGATCTCACTCCCTCCTCCCGATCTCACTCCCCCTCCCGATCTCACTCTCCCCTCCCGATCTCACTCCCCCCTCCCGATCTCACTCCCCCCTCTTCTTTTCTGGAGCGGGTGAGGTTTGAACTGACATCAAAGCTCAGCCGCTGAATATTGCCCCCACCCCACCAGTTAACATCGGGACCAGTAATTCAATGGAGTGGTTCCGATAAGTAATGATTGAGTGGTTTTTGAATGTCAGCAGAAGTGCAGGATTCAATTACTGTCTCAAACATACCTACTTTTGAAAATTTTCCTCATTATATCGTCTATGAAAAGAAATTAATTGCATTGGAGAGGGTCCAGTGGGCAGCAACAAGAATAATCCCATGTGTTAGTTTGGTTCTGTTGGTTGCATTCTTGCCTCTGACTCCGTATGTTTGTGGGTTAAATTCCAGTACATTTGGCATTTGAATCTAGTGGTAAAGGGTGCTGTTTTTCACATAAGATATTACGACCCTGTCTGACTGATCAGGTGGATGTAAAAGCTCCCAAGAGCAGATGTCCTA
Source organism: Squalus acanthias (assembly GCA_030390025.1). Lineage (NCBI taxonomy): Eukaryota > Metazoa > Chordata > Chondrichthyes > Squaliformes > Squalidae > Squalus > Squalus acanthias. The sequence goes on along the minus strand of CM059433.1, from coordinate 23,257,961 downwards.
ACCATCATTCTTCTTCAACCAGTAAACTGACTCGCCATTTATCTCATTTTCTGTTTGTGTTCAGTGGGCTGCTGTGTTTACCTGCATAACAACAATAATTGCACTATAAAAGTAATGTGTTGGTTGTGAAGCTTTTTAGGATGTCCTGAGGACATGATAAGATGCTATATGATTGAGTTCGCTCTCTAAAGGGAATAAGCTATGAAAAAAAGATGAGAGAAGTTCGGGCTGCTTCAACAGAGAGTTGAAAGTGGCCTTACTGAGGTATATAAAATATTAATTGGTATACCTGGATACAAGGAAGACATTTTTTGTGCTCAAAGTTTGATAAATGTTGGGAATAGTCTGACAGGCAAGGTAGTAGAGACATGACTTTAGGGCCATTCATTATGTTACATGCTGGAGGAAAAGATTAAACCTGAAAGGCCTTTTCTCATCCTTGATTGTTCTTTTTGTGTTGTGCGTTGGATGCAATAAGCATAGTGGATGCACTGTAATGTGGCTGAAAGAGTACAAGACGACAGTGACATAGGACCTGACATAATGTCTGTCTATAATGTATTAAAATTCTTGACACGTCCTGTTCTTCATTTCCTTGTTATGATTTAGTCACACTCACTATGCCTCAGTAATACCTAGAAGCAATGTCTGCTTCTACTACTTTTAATAGGTAACACTGTTCTCCTGATAATCAGTCCTTCCAACAGCAGTGGTACTGTGGCGCGACTCATCCAATACTGAATAGCGAGGAGTCAGACCGTCAAATGATCTTAAAACTAAGGACGAGGATTTCAAAATCGCCTTAATGAGGGACGGGAGGTGGTGAAAACAGGAGTAGTAGGAGCTCAGAGCCTATATTGTTCTCTATCTGCCTTATTACCAGCAGAATGCTTATTGGTGGGCTTTAGATTGACTGAAATTGAGTCAGCTTTACACATCCAATTTTCCTGGGTTATCTCATTAGCATAACTTCAGCTGTAACTTTGGATAAATCTGAAGAGTAGACGAGTGGTGGGAGAGCAAAATTGAGTGTGCCCGGAATTGTCCTCTTCCAGGCAGAGTTCCAGCAGGGCGGGACTTCCACCCACCTACCCCTCCGAATCTGCCTCAACCCTGACCCAATTCCCTGGGTTGGAGTCATTTGTAATGCACGGTGGCTTTCTGGCAGGATTCGAATCGCCAAGGGGGAGCCATTCAGTGAGATGGTGGAAGTGGTGGCAAGGGACCTTAAAGGGGCAGAAGTGTTCTGAAGATCAGACCACCTGTCCCACTAAAGGCTTCAGCTGAGACCGGATGTTCAACTGGTTAGTGAATGTGGCTGATTGGACAGAGGGAGGCTACTCCAAGCCCTCTCCCTCCATAAGGGGGATCTCAAGATCTTTACCACCACTTCCCATGGCCCACCGCCACCTTCCACATGTGACGCCGGGAAGCAGGGCTAAGTGGGGAGGACTGGAGGGAAATCCTCTGGGTACCCTGGCCTCCCATCCCCAATGATATTTGCATGCAGCAAGTGGGGAAGGAGCAGTCAGCAGCGGTCCCAGCAGGGTCAGGGGAAGGGAAGAGCAGTGAGGCAGTGGTACGCCTCACCGCCGACATTTTCCCTCATTCTCCACCGATTGTGGGCAGGATCACGGAGGAGAATCGCCCCGTAACAACAACTTGTGTTTATATAGCACCTCCAATGTAGAATATCCCAAGATTGCTTCGCAGAGGTGTAATCAAACAGAAATCAACGTTAAGCCAAAGAAGATGCTATTAAGAGAGTTGACTAAAAGCATTGGCACCCAGGTGGGTTTTAAGAAGAGGGAGGTGGAGAACTGGAGAGGTTTGGAAAGAGAATTCCAGAGTGTAGGGCCTAGACAGCTGAAGGCATGGCTACATATGGTGGGGTGAAGGAAGTGGGACATGTACAAGGGGCCAAAGTGGGAGGAACACAAAGTTCTCAAGCGTTGTCGGGTTAGAGGAAAATGTGCCATATAAATATGAGCATTTTATTTCCTTTGGTGACACCATTTGGGCAGGATTGTAATGTACACAGTGATCTTACAGGAACACATTCAGCAGTGCACTACTGGGGCAATGTAAACCCTGAGGGGACAATTTTCCCCGGATACTTTAGGCGCTAAAGAGCCTCCGATGTGGCCAAGTTGGGGTCTTGAGTTTAGCCCGCGTTTAACGCAAGACGCCATCTTGGTAAAGGAGTTGAAGCTTGCGCTAGGAACGGCTGACCGGAGGATCATTAAGGGGCTGATTGCCACTTAAATTGCCTGCTAGTGCTCATTAAGGAGGCTGCATGGTGTTTTGGTGGATAGCGCTTGACCTAAGGCCCTCTCCTAACAGCAACCAGCTGATTGGGTGTAAACACAGCATTTCAGAGGATTTCGAGCACTACCTTTTACTCTTCACTTGCTGCTGGAGGTTTGAAGAGGACTTTTGAAACACATTGGGAGACTTTCTGGGACACTTTGACAAGACTTCATCAACACTCTTATCAACATTTGATCTGGAAATTCTCTGAGGACTTCACCAAAAAGAGGGAGTACTGTGCTATTCTACCTTATTGGACACCGCATAGGAATCACCAGGAGAGAGTACTTGGTCATGGGCATCTTGCGATGGGTCCCCCTTGGTCTGCAGGAGAAATAGGAGGACGGCATGAGGCCAAGCAGAGCAGCACCAGCTGCTGCAGGAGAGAGGGACAAGAGGGCGAGGAAGGTAAGGTTGCCTCCTCCCCCCTGCGGGTACAGGACATCCCTCCTCCTCTGGACCTCCTCCTCCAGGACCTCCAGTGCCGCGTCCGAGAACCTGTGCCCCCTCTCCCTCGGCCCCTGAGCTATCCTGAAACATACCACTGTGTGTCAGCCAGCGCACTCCACATCTTCAGTGGAAGTGGGGGCGAGGAGCCCACATGTGCTGCTCCACGAAAATTGTGTCTAATCAGCGCTTGAGTGCTAAACCTGCAGGTGTCTCTGTTTTAGCAACTCCAGGCAAATCCAAATTATGGTAATCAGCAATTAGGACCAAAATTGCGTGCTAAATCCGGACTTTCAAACAGGCCTGTCTTATCAGCACTGCACCAATTTGTGCCTGTTTTCATCCTTCACCAAAATAACCCTCTAAGGCTTTGAAGTTACTCTTTGCGATATTAGTGCATGAAGCCTTAACACATTTGTGTCTATTTCCTTTGTTCACCACTTTAACTGAGTGGTCATACCACTTAATTTATGTTAAACGAGTTACCATCTCAACTGAAATACGCGACAATCATTTTTTCTTTAAGTACAAGATCCTAGACAAGGTGAGCCTTGTTCGAAGTCTCACATCATAAATACACTTTAGGTTTAGATCTGCTTAATTTTGATCTGACATATTTGGATTTTATTAATAAGCAGTTGTCTGATACTCGATACTTTTACAAATATGACTCACAGTTGAGCAAACTTTTACTTATAGTAACATCAGTCTTGTTCAACACTGACGCATGTTCTCCCTGAGGTCAGATGATAAAAGCTTTCAATAGCCCACTGCTTCATGCGCACACAAGAATGGAACCAAAACTTGTGATTTACTGTCAGCTTTAACTCCGGCATTGAACAACAACGCAAGAGTCTCCTCGAATTTTATCTCTATCAATTCCTCCTTTTGAGGTGTTTTGTTTGCTCATTTACATGGCAGAGGAAGCAGTTTAATATTCCAGAGGTGAAGCAGTTTTCCACTGCCATTTACTTAAAAAGGAATAACAATTGAGATAAAACATGTGCTGCATCTTTAAGCAGTCTACAGTAGTGTGGCTAGCTATATGGATTGAGAAATCAGGAGGGACGTTTGTTTGCAGGGTTTCCATGTATAGAATAGGGGCCGCTATATTTCACTAGACAACAATACTAAATACTACCTACTTGATTTGGTGTCAAATCCGCAGATGTAAGGTCATGAAAAGGCATGTTTGCAGTAGGTAATATAAAAATAGTTGACCAAGTGATCAGGGATCAACTATTACCATTGTATAGCCACCGACTCCATCGCCTCCCCCGGCCACTCTCTGAGGCTGATCCTGACAGTTTGCAACCTTGGCGTTCTCTTTGACCCTGAGCTGAGCTTCTGCCCCCATATCCTCTTCACCAAGACCGCCTATTTCCACCTCCATAACATCGCCCGTCTTTGCCCTTGCCTCAGCTCATCTGCTGCTGCAACCCTCATCCGTGCCTTTCTTTCCACTAGACTTGACTATTCCAATGACCTCCCACCTTGTTCCCTTTGTAAACTTGAGCTCATCCAAAATGATGCCCGTATCCTAATTTGCACAAAATCCTGTTCATCCATCACCCCCGTGCTCGATGGCCTACACTGATTCCCGGTCCAGCACTGCTTCGATTTTAAAAATCTCATCCTTGTTTTCAAATCGCTCCAGGGCCTCACCCCTCCCTATCTGTGTAACCTCCTACAAACCTCTGAGATCTCTGTGCTCCTCTACTTCTGGTCTCTTGTGCATCCCCGATTTTTATTGCTCCACCACTGGTGGCTGTGCCTTCAGCTGTCGAGGCCCTCAGCTCTGGAATTCCCTCCCTAAACCTCTCTGCCTCTCTACCCCTCTCTTCTCCTTTAAAACCTACCTCTTTGACCAAGCTTTTGGCCATCTGCCCATTTATCTCCTCATGTGGCTCGAGGTCATATTTTGTTTGCTAACGCTCCAGTGAAGCACCTTGGGATGTTTTACTACGTTAAAGGTGCTATATAAATGCACGCTGTTGCTGTTGTTGTGTCCTTTCACAGGATCCACTTGGAGCCCTTGACTGGCTCAGGATCTTGTGCAATTGTGTGACTTGCACCATCCTCATACCGCCCTTGTCAGAAAAGAACATTAAACAACCAAATTTTGCCTATTAATGATATCAAACTGGTTTGCAAAATATATTAAAAATCCTGATAATCTCGCACTGATACATTTCAATAGATCAAAGATCTACTCGGGGGAATGGGTATGAAAAGTAATATGGAATGGCTTTTTTTATTATTTCAGAATACACATCAAGCTATCGAATTCCACACGGGATTCCAGCATTTTCATCTAAAAGCAACTGCAAGCCACACACGTTTTACAAAGTTATTGGGAGCTGTGGTTACACAGCAGCCACAGACTAGAATTTGCAGAGTGCAGTCCTCAAGAAGCAAGCAGGAGTCACGGAGCAGTCTGACATTGGATGACACCAACCAATGACTCAATTCCAGCACTAAGCCATTGCATTGCCTCGGACTGTGCTGCAATAGATGCTGCCACCTCACCCATTACATGCCGCATGGGATCTGGGTCCCCACGGTTTCTCTGCAATTTAACCATCCTCTGCAACGAGGCAAGGATGGGTTCGAGGGTTTGCACACAGATGACAGCTGTGCTGGCGGCGGACTCCTCCTAGCCAGTGCATCCATGCTGTCGGGCACCCTTGCCATTGCACCCGTGAGCTCAGTATGCATGCTCATCGCCTGTGTATTCATTGCCGCGATATCGAGGTCCTCATCCGAGTCCTGTGCAGCAGAACTTGTGCGTGCACTCACCCTCCAGGGAGATGGCCCTCGAGCTTCCCTTCCCCCATGGTGTTGCTGCAGCCCGCTGGGTCCCGGAGCTTCACCCACATCAGAGCCAAATCCGCTGCTCCCCTCCAGTGAACGCATGGCCCCAGTATCGGATGTCTCGCCCTCGGGAGACGCAGGCTGAGGGACAGGCTGGTCAGATGGTGGCTCACTATCTGAAAGCAGGAGGTACAAGAGTGTCTTTAATGTGAGGGCAGGAAGGGAGCAAGGAATGGAGACAGTATAGTTAGATGGAAAGTGGGAAAGGTTGGTGTTGTGAGGGGGAAGTGGTATGAGAGAGAAGAGAGAGAGATGATGAACATACCGTTTCTGTCCCCAAGGGGATTGACCTCTCCAACTGCCACAGTGCCACGACATGACTGGCGATGAGTCTGTGAATTCGCTCCTCCAGCTGTGTGAGGGGGTGCAGCTCTGCCTGACCTCCTCCCGTGCGTTGTTGCTCCCTCCGGTTATGTGAAAGCTTGGCCTACAAGAAAAAGGACAGCGTGTGAGTGAGTGTGCAGCCATGTGTTTGGCAGATGTGCCTACCATAGTTGAATAGCCATTAATGTCTGCAAGGTGGGATGTGGATGTGACTTTTAGTAGATGGGCATAGTTGTTGGGTGAGTGTTGGGAATTTGGGACTTTACACCGCCTGTGCACAGAGTGAGGCTGAGATGGTGGGATGCAAAGATTTTTCAAGCATGCACTCAACCTGACCACCCGAGTGAGGTCGTTGAACTTCTTGCGGCACTGGGTGTGAGTCCTTTGGACCAGGCTCCTGGGCAAACTCCCTCCACACCCTTGTGAACTCCCGGGGCAATGGCCGCCTGCCAGTGTCTGGAAACAGCACTGCCCGTCGGCGTTCCACAGCACCAACCAGAGCCACCAATGCCTGGTCACTAAACCGGCGAGCTCTCTCCCTGGGCCTCTGAGCAGCCATGATAATCTTTGGTGAAGATTTGCACCTCCTTGCAGGCTCAGGTCAAACGCAGCAATGATCAGGGTGAGGCTGTGCAGCATGAGGGACCCTCTCCTTTAAGAACTGGAAGGCGCCAGTCTGTCTGAGGACTAGGTGATTGACAGCGCCTGAGCTTGAGTAGCGCTCTGAGGTAGCGCCCCGTTCCCCGACGTTAGCGCCCTATGAGAAGTGTGTAGTGCTTGATTTAGCGCTCCAATCACCTCCAGCGGTGCTGGAGACGAATTTCCCGGTCGCTGGCAATAATTTGCACCGGGCGCTAAAATTTGTGCCCGGCCGATATTAGCTCCCCAAAGTGGGCGATACCAAATTTTCCCCCCCATAATGTTTTTTGATTCCTTCTATTCTTCCTGCGTGGCTAGAGGTATAAAATAAAATGTTCTGAGTAAAATGATGACAAAATGTCATACCTTTGAAAGCTTAGTGGTGTGGAGGATTAAATACCACAGGCTGATCTATAAATATTGAATAAACAAGCAAAAACCATGAAGTACTTTAGCTTTAGCATTGATATTCCATTAATCCACATCATGGAGGGCATAACCACCTTGGAGTCATACCAAGTCAACATGCAGCAGTAAGAGAAGCCATCTGTGGAGGGAAAGGAACCATAGCTGTTCAGGCTGATTACAAAGTGCCACAATATTAGGATATGAGATCTAGATTGGTAGATTGCAACGAGAAACATTGCAGGATGTGATAGAGGCATCGATGCATTCTCTGATATCATTCAATTTCAGGATGACTGCTAGTGGCTGCATAGGGCTGATTTCTGAAAGGGTGGTCCAAGTCTGGAGCATCACCCACTGGGAGAGCATATTGGGAAACTGCAAGTGCACTCTCCCCAATTTTCCGTCCATTAAAATTAATGCAGGAGCATGTTGATGCTGCAAAAAGGCACATGTGCTATTGATGATACAGTTAACCCAGAAAACCTCACCAAACATTGACTTCACTGGAAAAGAAATTCGAGGGGAATGTCAAACCATGCCAAATCATTATCACCCGTTGTGTACTACTGCCCAAAACAAATTTCACCCCCATCTGCTCTAGGGGCACAGATAGTGTAGACAAGGAATTGAGACATGGCGAGACACTGAGCACAAGGAAACCACTGAATGTAAATATAGAAGTGGAACCTGATATAGTTGATTGGAGGCATAAGACATGTCACCCTCTGGTTGTGGAGCAAATGGACGATGATCTCAGGGGTCCTACCAGGAAGAGAAGGATGCTAACAGATCATTCAACACATATGGAGGTTCAGCGTGGCCTCTCCCAAGAAGTGCGGCAAATGGCTGGGATAGCAGTGGAGTCCACTGCCCTGCTGTGTGCCCTCATCTGAGAGGGGTTCAAACTCATTGCAGGACAGCCTGGAGAAAATGGCACTTACAGGAGCATCTCCAAACTTCATGAGAGATCCAGGCAAATTAGTCAGCTCAATGTGGAGGCATTGAATGAAGGACTACAGGTCTTGGGCAACTATCTGGAGAAGTCATTGTCAACCAGATTGGAAAGTACACAAGGCAGCATCTTGATGGGACTGGAGGATATTCAGTTGACTCCCCCTTAGAAAGTTAAGAATCTTTGTGATTTTGCGAGATCCATTACCCCATTGATCACTGGCAACCAAGATTCTGTTCGTTGTATCAATGGAGAATTTGGAATGCATGCCTCGGAGACTTCTTATCCTCACGGAAGCAGCACAGAGCAACACACCATCAGCTCCCTACATTGGACTTCACCTTTGCAGGACTGGGTTCCCAAAGAGCCTGTTACAAAGAGTCATCCTGTGCCGTGTCGTTCGCAGAGAAGCATCACCTCCATCCCATGAGGCTCGTAATATTTTACAGCAGCTGTCTAGATCTCAGACCCCAGGCTGTTAGGTGGCACATACCAGAAGTGTTAGAATATGGCAGAGAAAAGCTTGTGTGGTCACAGGTCTGTGAAAGCTGACAGAACCAAATGATGTTGCTGTAAATAGTTGTAATAAATCACTGGACCTTTTGTTGTAAGGACGAGTTGATGTTTGGTTCTCTTGTATGGCAATGGGGAGCAGGTAATGTGCTGATGTTGAGGTTTAGGATTTGGATGTGTTGGCTCGCTGTAAGGTCCAAGGATTTTACTTAGACCACAGAGAGGTTGGTGAGCGGAGGCAGCTGTTGATGGGCTGAGACTACAACCTTCTGCTGCTCATCATCCCCCTCGTTTTCCAGCATATAGATCATGTAAAGTGAGATTCCCATTAGGAAGGCCACTGTACCGCTTTCAGATCCTAGCTCAGTAATTGTGTTGAAATAGAATTCTTTCCAAGGGAACAACAGAATGTAGGAAAGGCTTCCTGAATAAAAGAAAGACTTATATAGTGCCTTTCATGTCCTCAGGACGTCCCAAAGTGCTTTACAGCTAATTAAGTAGTTTTGAAGTGTAGTCACTGTTGTAATGTAGGAAACACAGCAGACAATTTGCACGTAGCGAGGTCCCACAAACAGCAAGAAAATAATGACTGGATAATCTGTTTTAGTGATGTTGGGTGAGGGATAAATATTCAAATTCATTATTCCAATAACAGTACACTCAGGGTTAATGTTGAGTGAGGAATAAATATTGGCCAGGACACTGGGAATAACTGCTCTTCTTTAAAATAGTGCCATGGGATCTTTTATGGGACCTGAGAGAGCAGATGGGGCTTTGGTTTAATGTCTCATCCGAAAGACAGCATCTCCAATAGTGCAGCACTCCTGCAGTACCGCACGGGAGTGTCAGCCTAGAATTTTGTGCTCAAGTCTCTGGAGTGGGACTTGAACCCACAACCTTCTGACTCAGAGGCGAGAGCCACGGCTGGATTTTCTTGTAGAATTTTCCATTGTATTTTTCCCCCCTTATTCCCCCACCCGCCCCCAGGTCATCTCCCCATTGTGAAAAACCGAGTTATTTCCTCAGTCTGGAAGGGGATCAGAAGAAAAATAAAATAAAAACAGAAAATGCAATAAATACACAGCAGTTCTGTAATCCTGAAAAAAAAAATTAAGGCATGTTTTGGCCGTAAAGCTTGGGTGTCATTTTTTGAGTACGTACCTCAGGCAAGTTTCCTTGCCACCAGCTTATAGTTGCAAAATCTTCTCCCCCCTCCCCACCCTCCACCCGCCCCCCCCCCGCCCCACCCATGTCAGAACTGTAAAAGAAAAGCATGATAGCACTTCTACACGACTGACCAAAACAAAGAGGGGAGTGAAGAACAACAGGTAAAGATCATGACCCCAAAAATCCCTAACCATTCTGGTGTAATCCTGCGTAAGTTCAGCAGGAGTCCACTCGGGTGGTCGGAGACTAGGCCGGGATCTGGATGCATTGGGTCCCAACCCAGCACTGAACTATTTGGATGGCCTTATTGGGGTGAAGCCTCCACCCAGTATAAGCAAGGTCATCATTGTAAACATTGGCAGCGCTGAAGGTGAGGACTCTCTACGTTGAGAGTTCACATATCCTCGAGGCCTGAAAGGGATATTTCCCTGGCAGGGTAGAAATGGGGACCACCTGGAAGTTCCGACAAGGACTGAGGCTTGAACCCCTGGAGAGAATTTTTTTAAGTATTTTGTACAGCTCTCCCCTTACAAATGGGGCCACAGGGACAGCTATATTATTTTTAGGGGGGCTCCGACACCTATCATTAGCCAGGCCTCTTCCTCCGGCATATTTCTAATGGCCAACAACTTAGACATGCCCCCTAGCGACATGGGTGTCCACTATTGCCAGACAAGTCAGGTTACCTCCCTCTGACCCAAAAAACTTTGGTGGCAACAGCGACACAGGTCCTGGGCAGGCACATCTCCGTACTTACACCAAGATGTCACGGGCCCATACGTGCAGAAATATCTAATACTAATTATCAATGAATTCTGATGAACAATTTTTTTTTAACTTGGGGGGTAAACAAATGAAAAGTGCTGGATGAAACATAAAAGGTTATATTAGTCAGGGTATGAATAAGAATTAGAAGTGGGAATTGAAATGGAGGAGTGTTTTGAAATGGAAGCCATAGGGCAATCAGAATCATGCTTAATTGAGAAATTCTACAAAATAACCACCCAATCTGCTTTTGGTCTCCTCAATGCTGAGGAGACGACACTGTGTGCAGCAAGTATACCAGACTGTATAAAACACTGTCTTACACAAAATATTCAAATATTTTATTTTACTTTTTTATCCATTCATTTTGACCATTAGGCAGGTAACAATGCCATTGGGAAAATCAGAAGAATGTCTTTAAGATTTTTTCATGTATTTTCATTTTATTATTTGCTGAATTTATTGCCCATTCCTAGTTGCTCTGAGAAGGTGGGGGGGGGGGGGGGAGGGCTTCTGTTTGAATCGCTGCAGTCCTTGTGGTGATGGTGCTCCATGCAAAGCCACCTAACCTTCCCTCCCACAGTCAGTAGGACTATCTCTTGCTGATTCATTCCACTTCATTTTTTTGGTCACCAGCATTAGTTACATCACAACCTAGTTAAGTAAACATTGTTAAAACTGAGAGTTTTTGATCATTTTTATAATACAATTCATTTATTAAATATTTGAGCTGTTTTTGCTGATCGAATGCACAAGATTATGTCCTCGATAATGTGCACTGTGCTGAATTTATTTTTCTAGGGCAACCATTCACAGAAGTATAATTGTTCTGTTTTTGGCTGCTTTTGTTCCAGGGATGCTTGTTAGTTTCAGATGGGGGAAAAAAATGCTTCCATGGCTCAACACATTAATTCAAGGAGAAGAATCAAGGGAAAGGAATTGTTACTGTGCAGCACGACTCAAAGGAGAGGCTGACATGATGTTACAGATTCACTCCATCCAGGAAAAATATTGAATCAACAAGTACTAGATCAGAAAAAATGCACCTTGAGAGAAGACACACTTATGTTCTTATGTTCTTACACTCAGGAAGGCTTTCTAAGATCACTAAATAGGAATGGATAAGATAAAGCATCCAAGAATATGTCCTTATGGTAACCATCATAGCATAGACTATACAATAATATACATGAAAGTATGTGACATAAGGCCTGTTTTCCCATTAAACTTATTCCTTCCAACACTCACAATTTGCATTATCAAGTAGTCATGCTCAACTTATTTGGCCTCTTGAGGTAAAACATATAAAACTTTCAAGAATAGAAAGATTGCCCCAGGTGAGGCTGTGAAAGTCCAGCATATCAATTTAATACTACAAAGCACTGAACCAAATCCCTCTGCATGCCTTCAAATTTGTTTTGCAATGAATGTCTTTTAGAAACTCTGGGCTAAGATAGCACAGGCTTTTTTGATTCATACTACATCCAGAGTCAGTAGATTGTTTGATGTAGATGACATGAAGACATATTGATATAAATTGGAATGTTATACCTGTTTTGCTGGTCCATCATATTCAAAATACAGTTACTAATAGGCATCAATTGGATTCTTCCAGCAGTGTTGAGGTGGGATGGATACATTCTCCCTAGATAGGAGGCCAAGCCATTCAATTTAAATACGAACATATTTTGTATCTTTTAAGATAATGTTTGAGTGGCAACTCTGACCAAATTTGAGATATATGTTTTTAAATTTCCCTTGTTCCAGTATATCTTCAAAGGATTTTGAATGGTATATCTGAGCCTAACTTCCTACCAATCAGCAGTCATTCTGAAGCCATCATAGATAGGCAGGCTAGAGACTACATGGGTCAATCAACAGCAAAGTTTAGTCAGGGACCTTGCATCCTGTCCAGTTTACAGTGAAGGAGAAAAACTTTATTGTGTTCGATATTACAAGGAGGGACAATAAATTCTTTATTTAGCAGAAATCTACTGTTTATATTTAATGTCGTTAATTTTCTGTTTATCATTGAATAAATATGGATAGTAGTTTACAGCCTTGGCCACATTCTGATAGAATATTTGTTCTTCTACTTTTACAAAGATGAGGAAAGCACTTAAAATATCCCGTGAGCCAAAATGCGGTAATGAAGAGCTCACTACATTCCCAGAGATATTGGATAAGTAAAGGCATATGGCAAGTCATAGGGAGTGAGGGATCATTTACGGAAATGATGTGTAATACTGAATCCAAGGAAAATACTTACTTTAAAAGACAAAAAAAACAACAGTCCTTGCCTAGAATTTACTTATACTTTGACTTGGCACACAAACCATGGATACCAGTTTGCCTGTTGAAAAGAATGTCGTTATCTCTCCTGTGCATTATCCCACAGTTTAGCTATGTGCATGCTGATTAATACAGACAAGGAGTCCAGAGCTTTCAGCAATTTCCTTTGTTTTCTATCAGTATTCACAGCCAGTTTTGTCTACTTTGGGTGGGAAAGCAATACTTATGTTGAGTGCCTCTGATGAATAATGACCCTAATTATTCACACCTTCGACATCTTAATTTGGTGAGATGCAAACAAATTATCAGTTCTGCATACTCAATAGAAATTACCAAGAGAAACTCATTTTAATTAAACTTCAATGGGTTTACATTTGTTTTAAGCAACATGTAAGTAGTTTTTTGTAACTCGGGGCTTGTACAATTAACAAGATATGCATTATATATAAGACTAAGATTTTGTTCCTGCGAGGTAATATATGTAATTAGTACCATTATATGGATTTCCAATGCTATAGTGCGAATATAACAATTGTAAGTGTAGGCCTATTAGTTTAACATGGTAATAAAGATTTGAGAGCACAGAATAGATAATAGAAAGATGATAGCCATGTTTACAGAATTTTTGCAGTTTAAGATCATTTGCGAAATAGACTGAACTTCCTTCCTTGTTACCACTGTCTTTTCCTTATTTATACTACTCTTTAGAACAAAAGAATTTTTAAGAAACAGAAGAGACCATTCGGTCCAAAAAGCCTCTCTCTTTTTCATAACTTAACCCCACATCCTTGGGGGAAAAATTTGTCCCCTTAGCGCCTCCCATTAGCGGCAGCAGATGGCACTAACTGGGCACTAGAGCATTATCTCCAGGGCAAGGCGTATTTAGCACTGCACGTCAAATCCCGCCGCCACCGCCCCCCCCCCGCCCCCAGCAGCACTATCGGTAACAGTTATTGCCGGGAGTCTCAACGCCAGGTGGATCATGACGTCAGTGAGTGTGCAACGCTCACTGACCGTCCAATCTGTGAAATTGATTGTTGCCACCTACCTTAGCGCCTGAAGTAAACAGCGACAGGGAGAGCTGGCGTGAAGCACCAAGAAACCCACTCCATGGACATTATTTAAAGGGATCATCAGTACTGTCTCGCAGCTGTCAGATTAGTGGAGTTTCAGTGCTTTCTTGTCAGTTTCACATAGTCCAACAGTTTCATTCAATACTTTCAAGGTTATTTTGTATCAGGAGTGTTGTAGCAACTAAAAAGTAGCTACATTTATTCTTAAAAAAATCAAACTGCTTTTCTTGGCAACATTAATGGGGGCTGTACTGGCATGCCACCTCACCCTCCAGGATCTACGATGGAGGGAGCGTAGGCAGCGAGAATTACAGGAACATGTGCGCAGAGAGATGAGGAGAGACATCAGGGCTCTCAGCAGGAGGCCTTACCCTCCGAGGGTATTCCAAAAGCACTTTTCCTACCTTCAATGAAGCGAGGAGCAGTGTATTAGATGGCTCCGCTTCACCAAGGAGGTGGTCACAGAACTCTGCCACCTCCTCCAAACAGACCTCCAGCCTCACACCAGGGCGACTTAAAGCCCATATCCCCATTGCTCACCACATCCCCATGATTCCATCCCTCTCACAGGCCATTTCACACCGTAAAGCTGAAATGGCAGACACCACAAAAGAATTGTAAGTGAATTAATAAATTTATCAAACATCAGTGAACACATATTTACAAGAAAAATATTAACTATTCACCCTTGTGCAATCCCTTAGTGCCTCTCATTACTGTGTCTTTGCCTACTCTAGTGCTCCTACGAAGTGTTGGCCCAGTGGCTGCAGCACGGCTGGTGGAAGGCTGCTGAGTGTCCATGTGGGAGACTTCAGATGGCCTTGCAGGATGCGCTCTATCAGCTCTGGGCCTGGAAGGCCCGGCTGTAGACTGCACCACTTCAGCATGGGCGGCAGCAGTCTGGGCTTGCTGGAATACAGGCAGCGGCAAGGGCAATAGTGGAGTGGCAGTGGTGTGGCAGTGGTGGGAGCAGGAATGCTGTCCTCCTGAGAGAGGACAGTAGGTTCCTGCTCCACTGACCCACTGCCACTCCCCTAGGGCAGACCGTCAGCAACACTAGCAATCTGTTGCAGCACAGATTGCTGGCCTGCTGCGACACCGTGAAAGCCCCAGTTGATGGTGGTAGACCCAGCCACAATGGCAGCAGTCAGAGCTTGCGTGGCATCAAGTTGAGACTGCTTGAGAGCAGTCTGAGATTGAATGGCACCAACCATAGACTGCATTACAGCACTAAGACGTTGCGTCACTTCCGCCTGTGCTGCAATGGAAGCTGCCAGATCGCCCATCACATGCGGCATCAGGTCTGGGTCACCACGGTCTCTTTGGGAGTTGACTATCCTTTGCAGACTGGAGATGATGGGCTCCATGGTGTGCACAGAGCCTTGTGCATTGTTAGAGGCGGACTCCTCCATGCTCATTATCATTGCCAAGAAGCTCTTCAGCACCCTTGCCATTGCACATATCATCTCCGTGTGCATGCTCATCACCCTTCTTCTAAATGCCTCCCCATCGAGGTCCTCATCTGAGTCCTGTGCAGCAGAACTCGCGCGCAAACTCGCCCTCCGGGGAGCTGGCCAACGAGCTACCCTTTCCCCCTAGCCTTGCTGCAGCCCACTCGTCCTCTGTGCCTCACCCTGTGCAGATCCCACTGCTATACTAGCCTCTAAAGAATGCGTAGTGCCAGTATCTGCACTGGTACCTGTGGGTGAGACATGCAGTGACGCAGTGTGTTCTTCCTCCTCCTCTTCTCCTGTCTTACTCTCTACAGTGCCCTCAGGGATAGGCTGCTCAGGTGCTTGCTCATTATCTGAAAGCATAAAGGCACAAGAGTCGGGTTAAGGTGAGGGGAGGGGGCAGGAAGAGAGAAATGCATGCATACAGCATGATTAGCTGGAAAGTGCAACAGGCTTGTGGGGTGAGGGGGAAGTGGGATGTGAGAAGAAGGAGTAGGGATGAACATACCGTTGTTGTCCCCAAGGGGGTCAACGTCACCGGTGACCACGGCACCCACCACCTGGCGCCCGATGATTTTCAGCACTCGATTCTCCAGCGCAGACAGTGGTTGGGTGTTGGCTTGTTTCCCGGCTGTACGCTCTTGGCCCCTCCTGTTGTGAGCCACCTTGGCCTGCAAGAGAAATGAAAGTGTGTGAGTGAGTGTGGAGCAATGTGTTTGGGTGATGTGCCTGCCATAGTTGAATAGCTGCCATTGTGTGCAAGGTGTGAGATGTGGCTCTAAGTGTTGGTAGGTAGAGATTGTTGGTGGGTTGCGTGCTGGGGGTGTGGTACTTTGGGCAGTGTGTAAAGATTGTGGTACAGATGCTGGTATGTAGCATTTGTTGAAGCATTCACTCACCCTGACCACCCGAGTTTGGGTTCTTTTTTCAAAAAATTACATTTTTGTTTAAAATATTTAATTCAATGTAATTTTAACTCATTTTAAAAATGTGATTTAATTTTTGTTTTAATGTTTTAGTGTCTTTTTGGGGTGCTCTCCATTCATACTTTTGACATGACTATCTTTCAAAAGTATGAAGGGAGATTCCCTTCTCTTATTGGCTAGCCTGGCCCACATGATCCCAGGGACACTTGCGAACTGCATGCGCCCCTGGGATACGTGGGCCCTGAGCATTTCGACTGTGAAGAGGCCCAGCATTGGAAGTGTCCGGACCTTGGGAGCCCTCAGGTAAGAGCGTAGATTTTTTTCCGATAGGAGGCATCCGCACGCAGGAAGCCTCCTATCGGAAATTACGGGACAATATAACTTGTAGTTGTTCAGCCTCACAAACATTTTGAGCGGAGATCTCCTTTGTTTAGAAACGTTTCGAACAAAAACCTATTTTTTCAGCAGCCATAGCTTTGCACAGCACACCTTCCAGTCGAAACAGGTTTATTTTACCGAGCTTTATTCCCCCAAATCTCACCAGTGCCATCCTTAATGCACTTCTTCAAACCCTTAGCTTTATATTCATTCACAGGATGTGGGCATCGCTGGCAAGGCCGGCATTTATTGCCCATCCCTAATTGCCCTTGAGATGGTGGTGGTGAGCTGCCTTCCTGAACTGCTGCAGTCCGTGTGGTGAAGGTGCTCCCACATTGACTTTGTCCCAGCGGTTCGGGTACAACTGAGTGGCTTGCTCGGCTATTTCAGAGGGCAGTTAAGAGTCAACTACATTGCTGTGGGTCTGGAGTCACATGTAGGCCAGACTCGGTAAGGATGGCAGATTTCCTTCCCTAAAGGGCATTAGTGAACCAGATGGATTTTTACAACAATTCGGTAGTTTAATAGTCACCATTACTGATACTAGCTTTGATATACCAGATTTATTTAATTGCCGTGGATCATTAGTCCAGGCCTCTGGATTACCAGTCCAGTAACATACTATTATGCTACTGTTCCCGTATATCTTGTATATCTTTTCTTAAGAAGTAATCTAAACAGCAACTGACCAAGTATGACATCAGTAATGCTTTTACAAGTGTCATTATTACTTCCTTGGAACTACACTTTATGGATCTATTTGTACACCTTACACATCTTGACATTACTTCTTTTGAGAACTGCTGCCATAAAACGCAACACTCAAAAATTAGTCAAAGAGAACTAAGCTTTCTTCTTGCTGAATCTTATTTAGTGATGCATACCTATTTGTGTTATATTTGCCAATATTATATGTCACTATTGTAAAGACAAAATAGGAAGGTAAACTGCAAGAGCTGAACTGTGAAAGATGAAACTATGATGAAGGAACAAAACTTTAAAATTCAAAACCTGATGTATACAAGAGGAAGAAACAGATCGTATGAAAAAGTAGCTTGGTGGCAAGCCATATTAATGTGCATAAACAGTAATTGTCTTCTGCAACATTCTCTAATCTGGTTGCTAAAGGGAGCTGCCGAACTGTGTCGAGTCAATCTCCAACGAAGGAAAAAAGTTGAAATGAAGAAAATCTGTGTTATTCCTAGCAGGTAGTCAGAAGGAGGGAAGAAA
Source organism: Squalus acanthias (assembly GCA_030390025.1). Classification (NCBI taxonomy): domain Eukaryota; kingdom Metazoa; phylum Chordata; class Chondrichthyes; order Squaliformes; family Squalidae; genus Squalus; species Squalus acanthias. The sequence continues at coordinate 23,240,209 of CM059433.1, read as the reverse complement.
GAGAAATTAAAATGAAGAGGAGTTATCATAAATCCCATCCTTCCCAGACTCTTATGATTAATGTAGGAAAAGAGTAAAGAAATGTTGTTACTTGACCACCATCACTTTGAATTTGTGAAGGTAGTAGTTTATAAATGTGTTACCCTAGACCTATTACTGAAAAAATAGTTACTGTAAAAATCTAAGTAATTGCCTGGAGCCAAGATTAAAGAATGTGAGAAGTCGCACAACACCAGGTTATAGTCCAACAGTTTTATTTGAAATCACAAGCTTTCAAATAAAGCTGTTGGACTATAACCTGGTGTTGTGCGACTTCTCACATTTGTCCACCCCAGTTCAACACCGGCATCTCCACATCAAGATTAAAGAGCAAAGCAAGATTTAATTTATAAGGCATCTTTTTCTGCAATTTAAAACAAAAAAAACTATAGCTCAACAAAAATATAAATGTCTAACTCTTCTTTTTAAGGCTCACTATTACATTACACCAACACTTCAATTTGGGAAAATTGTCCAACGGCATCTGCTGATTTACCTGTGGCTACGAATGCCACTTGTCCATTTCCCAGCAGGAAGGGTTAAGCCTGCCACAGCAGTCATGTTATTAAGCAAATGCTCACCTTGTGGCTCAACCAAGAAATGGGGTAGTTCAAATGGGGAAGTCAAAGAATGTCAAATGATGGTTGTGTTTACGATTCCAATTAGGCTCTTGGAAGTTTGACATTCACTAGGGTTGATTCAATTTGATATCCAAGTTAATTGTCTGTGAGTGGTTTTCTTTTTTGAGCAGAGGAATGGGGTGAGGGAAAGAGGTGCCAAAATTCAGAACTGGTGAAAATCTTTAAATAAAAACATACTTTGTCTTAGCTATAAAATGTCAGTTTGTTTCAGCTAAACCTATTTATTTAGTTGAAGCACTGAACTTCACCAGGCTGTTGCAAAGGTTTTGCACCTTAGAACATTCTGATGTGCTTTCCCCCCCCGCCCCCCCCCCAATTGTGTCCAATTCTGTACATGATGCTTAATCTCAGGGGGAAGCAAACACCAAATCACTCATCGATAAGGACTAACCTGATGCTGGGAGCTGTAGTCAAAAAGATCTACAGCTGCTGCTGCTGAAGAGTCCATGGATACTTGACTGCTTGAATAGTCAAACTGGAAATGATCTAGGCCAACTGTGGCCTCAATGGTGTCTAAATTTTGAGTGTCAGAATTATGAAACTCTTCTCCAGGTGGCTTATTTGCTGTGGCATTGGACAATTGATCTAAACCTTCTGAAGTGCTCTGGTTAGGACCCAGGCATTCAGCCACTTCAGTGGGAAAGGCTTGACGGCTTCCCGGAGTACGGTTGAAGTCCTTGCAGTTGCGAGATTCCGCCGATTGAGCTGGTTCGGGAAGGCTCTTCAAATTGCGATCATTTTCTTAGATGCACAGGCACTGGAAGGCACGTTTTCAAAGTTTTTTCATATCAAAAAATACTTAATTTACTAAGAAATTTATTAGTACGCACCAGTGAAACTATTAACTGGTAGAGCATAGGTTTTTTAAGTCATTTTCAATTATTCATTGGACTCTACTCATTGGAGTTCAGAAGAATGAGAGGCGATCTTATTGAAACATACAAGATTGTGAAGGGGCTTGATCGGGTGGATGCGGTAAGGATGTTCCCAAGGATGGGTGAAACTAGAACTAGGGGGCATAATCTTAGAATAAGGGGCTGCTCTTTCAAAACTGAGATGAGGAGAAACTTCTTCACTCAGAGGGTGGTGGGTCTGTGGAATTTGCTGCCCCAGGAAGCTGTGGAGGCTACATCATTAAATAAATTTAAAACAGAAATAGACAGTTTCCTAGAAGTAAAGGGAATTAGGGGTTACAGGGAGCGGGCAGGAAATTGGACATGAGGCTGAGTTCGGATCGGTCAAGGCCCTGTGGGTGGTGGAGCGGGCCTAGGGGCTGAGTGGCCGGGTCCTGCTTCTACTTCTTGTGTTCTTTTGATTTGAGGTTAGGATCAGATCAGCCATGATCTTATTGAATGGCGGAGCAGGCTCGAGGGGCCGATTGGCCTACTCCTGCTCCTATTTCTTATGCTCTTATGTTCTTATTTTAAATCAGGTTACTCACAGGTGGAGGACGGGACACCCTTATGAAAAATGCTTATTTTTGGTGATAAACCCATTTTCAGCTGTAAGAATAAAACTACACCAGGCTACCACTCTTAAATACATCAAGGAATACTTTTTAATTGAAAGAAATAAACAGGAACAATTACATTCTATTACCCTTGTAAAATTCGCAATTATCGCGATTCGAAATAACGAGATAAAGCAGATTCGTTTCATCAGTTTTATTTCAACGAAATGCTGTCATGATTAAACAGGACACAGAAGCCTGTAAAATGGCCGCCGCGCCTCGTGGCAGAAGCTTCCAGAATTTTCAGTGGGCAGACAAGATGGCGTTCGAATAAACATTTCAGTATAAGATTGGTTAATACGCAGCAAACACTGATAAAGACAGGATGCAACCTGTCTGCATTCGACACAATAGCAAGAGATATAAGTGCTGGAATCGTTTTCCATGCACAAGTAAGGACCATTGTACTGGGCAATCGAAGGCCCATCCAGATACATCAATACGCAAATTCCCCACGGCTCTACAATGAGAGAGCCATTCTCGGGTGCTTACACAAGTATTCGGAGGCCCCCAAAACCCCGCCAGGGAGGCTCCTAGCCGGTTCCACAATGGAAAAAACATTAACGGGTAGTTGGCCAGTCTCAGGTGCTACCGAAACCCATTACAAACAAGAATCACCCCATACTGGGAATTTTGAGCGCCAAGATTTTACAAAAGATGAACATTAAGATTTGGGCAGGAGATAAGGGAACCCAGCACTATAACTATAGACAACAAATGTCCATCGGTCTCTTATTCCCTTGATTCGTGCTCTTATCTCTGCGGACTCTTGACTCAGGCTGAATTCTGCTGGACGAGCAGCCATCTGTTGCCTCTGGACTCTAGCCGTGCTGGACGGTTACTCGAATGTTGGGTGGAGCTCAAGCAGAACGAGCCGCCCCGACGAAGGCCAGTGACTGGGTGCACCATCCCGAGCGTCGGTAAACGGTGTTTTGGACCCGAAGGCCCGACAAGACGAGATGAGAAGAAAAGAACAAGAATCCACATGCTGCCGTGGTCAGTAAACCCCGACCGCGCCCGTAAATATAAAGACCATTTTGAACTCTATCAGGTTGCTGCCGAACCAGTGGAAGACTCTCTTTCGAATTCTATCGACAACCGATGTCAATACAGGAAGACTCTTGTTTGAATTTTACTGGTTAACTGGTGTCGGTCCAGAAAGACTTTTCTTTGAGTTCTACAGCCGGGCCCGAGCACTGTCGAGTTCTTCATGACAACGGGGAGCCCAGCCTGCTAGCCGGAGCAGAGAAGATAAACAAGTGGGGTACAGAGACCCCTTCCAACACGTGACAGTCAGGTGTTGCAGCAAAACAAGCCAAGTGCCTCGTTTAAAATTCTCCGAAGTATCACGAGTGGTGAGCATGTTTCCCGATCCTACAAATCTAGATTAGTGTAGGTATTGATAGGGGAGGGTGGTTTTATTAAGGATAAATATAATGTGTTCCCCTTTTTACGATGTGCCGTGCGTTCTTCATTACCCTAGACCAAGTTTCATGAATGTATGTATACTTGTACTGTCATTAATTTGTGCCTATGAAATGTACTTCATGATTTTGGACGTTATGCAATAAAGATTTCCATTTCGTACTATTCAACCGGGTCTATTTGAGTTTTTCTCTGCATTACTGCTCTTGCACCTAAGTCCAGTGTTAGAACCGTAAGGGCGAGTGGGTCGAACCACTCACAGGTGCTTATTGCAACAAGGCTGGCCGGAGACCAGAGCAAGCAATAGTATTAGGCAACGAAGGCCTAACCCCGCACAAGCACCTACGACCGAACCCCTTACACCTTACCCGATTGCGCTGGTTCATGGAACCTTTTACGTTTGTGATTATGCAAAAGAATTTTAGCGGCCGCAATTTGCCGATTGTGCCCAAAGCGAAAACTCTACCCCTTGATTCACAATTCTTTTGTGCTATGTTTCCATCTCTGTTTTTGATTTACTCCCTAATCCCTTTATTTCGGTATTTTTTTTCCAGCTGGTGGTTATATTGTAGGAAGTCCTTTTCCTGAAGTTTAGACGAGGTGCCCTTCTGCTGGTCCGCACGTGAAACAAACCTTTCTCCTGATGAGTGCGGTCTTCATTTTTCAGGTTCATTAGTTCTTTGTCCTTGGGTACAAGCTCTGTGTTTTCTATGATGCAGTGCCAGCTTAAAATACACCACTATTTTCACTTTAAATTAGAATTCTCATTTTGCTACACTGTGGGAGGGAAGAGTTGCTGCTTACAGTACAAGTATTTGACTTTCAAAACTGGCTCGGTGCCTTTATTTATTTGCCTCACTAGACTCAACTGTGTCACAAAAATGGACAAATACTATAATGTCATAATTAACCAATAAAAATATTTTAAAAACATAATTTAATATGCGTCACAGCGCCTACAATGTTGCAGTGCAATTGCAAGAAATATAAAATAAATCCTTTTATATAGTAACTTAGATACAAATTCCATGACCGAGAGTGCAACATGTTGGTGCATTAAGATGTTGTATCACAGAGCTACATGTAGGTTCTCTCCCGTAGTTACCTACATCTCAAATGTTTAACATCAGTTGAGCCAAATGAGGAAACTGCTGAATAAAGGCAAGATAATTTCCGAGAAGAAGAAAGAGACTATCAGTAGACTCGCCAAAGGTCCATGTGATTATTGCATATATTCTACATACAGTTATAATAAAAAAATAAAGAAACACTTGCATTTATACAGCGCCTTTCACAATCTTAGGTCGTCCCAAAGCGCTTTACAACCAATTATGTACTTTTGAAGTACCAGTAAAGAATGCAACATACCCTACCAGTAGTGTGTTTTTCTGGGTTCAGGTGACTTCAGATCAGCTCCCTGGTATATCTGAAGTGGAGACACATTAAAATGAATGAAACCACACTGTGATGCAGGCCACTCATCCACATCAGTGGTCAGAGCACACCTCTATCATAGAATTACATAGACATGTCTCGCTCAATCATTATTTTAAACTTTATTATATTTTGATCACTATTATCTAGATGTTCCCCTATGCTTACTTCTTTTATCTGCTCTGGTTCATTTCCCATCATTCACTTACTGCCTAATGCAGATTTACACCCCAACTTCCAAAAATAAAAATGAGAAGTCGCACAACACCAGGTTATAGTCCAACAGATTTATTTAAAATTACAAGCTTTCGGAGCTATTACAAAGCTTGTAATTTTAAATAAATCTGTTGGACTATAACCTGGTGTTGTGCGACTTCTCATTTTTGTCCACCCCAGTCCAACGCCGGCATCTCCGCATCATGTCCAAAAATAAAGGTGTTTGTTCTCCTATATTTCATCTTAGCAGGTCATACAAATTTAATACACAGCAGGATGCAGTAGATTATGGGAATAAAACACCTTTTGAGTCGGTCCTATAGCTCATACACGTCTCTGGCACCTGTGAGTTATTGGACCTGATTTTAAAACTTTGTAGTTTATTTCCCCATAAACTATCTGTCCTTATGATGCATTCAGCATGGATGGTACCCCAAGGGAAAAAATAAACTTGGCCTGGAAGATATCTTGCCTGACTGATAAGAAAGTTATCATCCATTGCCTGTTAAATATTAAAAACAAATGTTGGTTACTTGAGACACTAACTGATAAGATGCTCTTTATTTGTGGTGATCATGATGATGATGACACAAGTGATTGAGTATAATAATAAATGGTCAATTTCAATGACAGAAATTTGAACACCAAAGTAACAACAAGACAGATGAGCATGCAGGACCATGTCCAGAACACAGCAGATGCTTTACAGTGTGTTCACTCATGCTGTACCTCAGGGAAATAAATCTTATGAGGAAGATAAAACTCTGAAGAGTTTTTTGTTGTAAAAGCCGCCCGCTACTCATTCAACTTGATTTTTAAAAAAGTAACAGAAATATTGATCACTCGAGCCAATAACAGCAGGCCAATCCTGTCCTTAGTTATGGTGCAATAATGAATCCTAGAATCATAGAATGGTTACAGCACAGAAGGAGGCCATTCGCCCTGTCGAGCCCGTGCCAGCTCTCTGCAAGAGCACTTCAGCTAGTCCCACTCCCCCGCCCTTTCCCCGTAGCCCCCTTTGTCCTTGCAAACTACCGCCCCATCTTCAACCACCCTTTCCTCTCAAGTCCTTGAACGAGTTGTCGCCTCCCAAATCTGTGCCCGTCTTTCCCACAACTCCCTGTTTGAATCCCTCCAATCCAATTCCTGCCCCTGCCACAGTACCAAAATGGCTCTCATCAAAGTCACAAATTACATCTTTTGTGACTGTGACAAAGGTAAACTATCCCTCCTCGTCTTTCTTGATTTGTCTGCAGCCTTTGACACGGGTGACCACTCCATCCTCCTCCAATGCCTCTCCACCGTCGTCCAGCTGGGTGGGACTGCACTCGCCTGGTTCCATTCTTATCTATCTAATCGTAGCCAGAGAATCCCCTGCAACGACTTCTCTTCCCACTCCCACATCATTACCTCTGGGGTCCCCTCCTATTTCTCATCTACATGCTACTCCTTGGCGACATCATCCGAAAACACAGCATCAGTTTCCACATGTATGCCGACGACACCCAGCTCTACCTCACCACAACTTCTCTCGACCCCTCCACGGTCTCTAAATTGTCAGACTACTTGTCCGACATCCAGTTCTGGATGAGCAGAAATTTTCTCCAATTAAATATTCTCCAATTTAGTTTTCTCCAATTAAATAAAAGATCAAAGCCATTGTTTTTGGTCCCCGCCACAAACTCCGTTCCCTGGCCACTGACTCCATCCCTCTCCCTAACATCTGTCTGCAGCTGAACCAGACTGTTCGCAACCTTGGTGTCATATTTGACCTTGAAATGAGCTCCCAACCACATATCCGTGGCATAACTAAGACCGCCTATTTCCACCTCTGTAACATTACCCATCTCCGCCGTTGCCTCAGTTCATCCTACTTTGAGAATTATCACCGGTACGCTTTTATTGACACCAACACCTTGGCTGCCCGTGCTTGCAAACATCGCACTACCACACTTACACCGCGAATATGCAGTCTCCAGAGAACACACCCGCTACACCAGCAAAGACATGCCGATCCAGGCCGACTTGTCCAATCTACCACCAACCCGTCTCAAATCTAGAAGGCCATTTTGGACCGTCGCCGAAGCCCTTCAGCGATCTCCCCTCAGCCTTGATGACCAATGGCGAAATGCTTGGAAGAACTATGACATATGGAATGGATTCCTTATAGAGGACCCCACAGTACAACCTGAAGAATCAAACCTTCCTCACAAACAGTGGACAACCATCAACCGCCTCAGAACTGGTCAAGGTAGATGCTGCCACCTTCTCCATAGATGGAAGATTAAAGCATCCCCATCATGCGACTGTGGAGCTCCTAATCAGATCCTGCAGCACATCATTGAGCACTGCCCTCAGAGGAAATTCGCAGGCAGCCTACAAGATATCCACGCTGTTACACCGGAAGCTTTGGCCTGGATATCTGACTTAGATATTGACATTTGCTACTACCATACGAAAGAAGAAGAAGTTCATCCGCTGCTGAAAACCTCATCGATGCCTTTTGTTACCTCTAGACTTGACTATTCCAACACACTCCTGGCTGGCCTCCCACGTTCTACACTACATAAACTTGAAGTCATCCAAAACTCGGCTGCCAGTGTCCTAACTCGCACAAGTCCCGTTCACCCATCACCCCTGTGCTCGCTGACCTACATTGGCTCCCGGTTAAGCAACACCTCGATTTCAAAATTCTCATCCTTGTTTTCAAATCCCTCCATGGCCTCGCCCCTCCCTATCTCTGTAATCTCCTTCAGCCCCACAACCCCCCCCCCCACCCCCGCCTCCCCCGAGATATCTGCGTTCCTCTAATTCTGCCCTCTTGAGCATCCCCGATTATAAATCGCTCATCCATTGGTGGCCGTGCCGTCTGCTGCCTAGACCCTAAGCTTTTGGGACTTTTTACTACATTAAAGGCGCTATATAACTACAAGTTGTTGTTGTTGTGGCCCTGCAAATTTTTTTTCCTTCAGGCACTTATCCAATTCCCTTTTGAAAGCCACGATTGAATCTGCCTCCACCACCCAATTAATTAATAAAATGATTATAAAATGACATTAAGGAGCTCTATCACTACCACCACCAATGAAAAGGCAACAGGTGGGCATGTGAAGTAACATTCTTAACTGGCAATGCAGCTGACTGTTTGCAGCTATTTTGTTATTATAGTACCCTCGGGAAATATACTTGTGTGGAAGACAGGAGTACTGAACATTTCTTCGGAGAAATGAGCCACTCAATCAATTTGATTTTGTTAATATTTAAAAATAAAAGCTTGATCACTTGAACAAATACTGACAGCCATACCACTTACAAGTGGCAATAATGGTAATAATGATTATGTGAATAAATCCTATTAATAAGCCCTACTGGTGCAAAGGCAGCAGTAAGACAGCTGAGCATGTGGGACAATGCGCTTAATGGGGTAATACAGACTCCAGCTCCAGAGTTATTTCGTTAGTATGGTCCCCTAGAGAAATATATCTTCTGTAAAAGACAAAACTCTTAAAAAAAAGTTTCTTAACAACTCATTGGCAGTCAGTTAACTTGATGTTTTTAACGTAGTGCAAAAGTTGGTTACTTTGAACAGCAGTGAGAGCTATATCCTTTTCACATACATGGTGTCATAATCACACCACTGATTGTAAGTTAACAATTCTATAATTAAACTCCCACTGTTGAGGCAACAGACAGACAGATAGAAGCAGCAGAAGAAACTACCCTCTCAAAATACATATCAACACAACACAAGCTGTCAGAGGCACTATGCTGGTGATGGGGCGCACACAGGCCAATGTGAGTGTAGTCTATGGCATCTTGCAGCCTCAGGAAGCCTGAAATGTGGGCGATGCCTCGTGCTGTCTCGTCCTGCTTCACTCTGTCCATGGGGAAGGAGATGCAAGAGTTCCTGATGGAGTAGAGAGCCTCAGTCACCTCCCTGATACAGCAGTGCACAGCAAACTGTGAGATGTCACTGATGCCACTTGCTGCAGATAAAAAGGCCCCCAGGGCATAAATGTTAAGGGCCACGGTGCCATGGACAGCACTAGACAGTGCTGCTAATGCCTGCTTTGGGGCTCCAGTTGTGGCTGCAGCAGATGACGTAGCTCAGTGATAGCCTCCTTAGTGACGTGCAGGTACTTCACATATTACTCTTCGGTCAGGTTGAGATGGGAGATGTACTCCCTGAAGACCCGCTGTGGGTATGGCTTCCTGCACAGTGTCCTCCTCCTCCTCCTCCGTCTTCTCCCAGATGCTCCTGCTCATCTCTGTCTTCTTTGCGGTTCCATCTATTGCTACAGCTCCAAAGGCAGCCCCACCAGACCATCCATGAATGAAATAAAATATTTGCAAAGCAGACAAGCAGTCCAGCACCAGCAAACGGTTGTTCCCAGAACTCACAATTCAGTCGTGGAATGGAGAAAATTGCCAAAAAGAGAACAACAGCCTAAAAGAGCGAGCCAGCAACTAACCTGTATGGAAGGGCGTGGGGGGGTGGGCCCTTTAAATGGTGCTCCTGCAGAGTCCTTCTGATTGTTAACGCCCATGACTTGCTGGGCGAGTTTATCACGAGGCGTATCAGGTGCTGGGGCAGACCAATTTCACAAAAGAACCCTACAACCAGCGCAGGACACTTATTTTAATATTTGAATTCATGTTTTGAATAATTTCGGTAAGCTCCCTGGACGCCTTCAGGGCACTTGATTAATATGATGGGCAGCGTATTTCCCGAGCGGGATGGGTGCACTCGCACCGCCCGCCCTACTGGATAATTAGATGCCTGTGTCACATTAGAAAAACGGTGTGATCCAATTTCTAGGCCACTGTCTCCAAAAAGAATCCAGCAGGTGGAATTCAGACAATAAAAGTGCTATTCTATTCAAGATATTGGTCTCAGAGTGATACCTATATAGTGCAATGTGCAGACGGCATGCTTAGGTTACACTAACAGCTGTGTATTGCTCTTCGCCCAGTTACAATGGAAGTAGGATAAAGGGACAGTACTCCACTCCCTGGACAGTTAATTTTAAATGTTAAGAAAGAGCAGCAGAGTAAGATAACCTTCAATTACAACTTACATGTTTGAAGAGTAACTTTAAAATTATCCTTCATCAGCTTCTGTAAGAGGAAATACAGCATGACATTTTGGCTGGAGATTCTTCAGTAGATAGGCATTCATTTTGAAATATCTTGTTTATTACTTGTGCACATATTCTAGTGTAAACCATTCTGTTTAATCCACCCTGCTTAATCTTTGCAAGCATGTTTGTCCAAATGGATGTATTTAAAACACATTTGTTTCCATATAACGTATCACTGGTAGAAGTTTTTCACAAATTTGTTATACACAAATGCACGGAGTTTCCGCTAGCAATGCAATCGGAAAATGCACCCAGAATGCACGGGACATTATGCGGGTTTTGCTCAAGTTTCTGCGCAAACTCACTAGCATTAGCCCGAATGTAAAAGCCCCCATGAATGCGTGCAATCGAGCAGCGTAATTGATCCTCATCGATTGGTGACTGGAACAGGGCATCCTCCAGCATCACAAAGAGGAGTGGGATTGCCAGGAGCTGAGGCATTCTTCAACTGACTGATTTAGTGCTCTTGGTCTTACTTTCTCATTGGCTTCAATTGACTGCTTTGATCTGCCCTTTGGTACAGGAGACTCGTGACCGGCAGTCAATTGAAGCCACACAGGGTGTGTCCTGCTCTGCTGTAACTGACTGAATTTAGACCAATTTAAACTGAATTTAAAGCAATTCCAGAAGCTGCAGGAGAAACAGAGCTGGGTCAGGCTTCAGTTGACTGCTGGCCACTGCAGGTACAAGTGATTAACGCTGGATCAATGTGACCACAGGTGCCTGTGCCCCCGAGTGTCTGGGCGCAATGTGATGAACAACATCGAACGGGCATAATCGGCAGAAACTGGCCATTCCAACCTGGGGGCGTGGGGCAGGTTTGTGGTCGGGGTTTGCTTCGGGTGAATGGACTTTTGAACCAGCGTAAACAGATCACGGTTACTCCAGATTATGGGTGCAACTAAATCACGCTTAAAATTCTGTGGTCTTTTGTGCTCTTTCATTTCATTCAGCCCAAATTGCACTGCATATGGAAACTCGATCCAAAAAAGGTACAATGAGGTAAAAATTATATCCTGAATCTGCTGTAAAATGTACAAGTTAACACATTTAAGAGTAAGAATGATAAGAGCAAGTGACGTCCCCAAGTAATGAGCTTTATCCAAACAATTCCCATCATGCTTCGTTCATGTAAAGAGCAAACTGCTCCTCACATACAAGAAAGCTTTGGGAGCCAATAATGTGATGTTTAGCAGCATGTAGTGCTGTTCATTTTACGCAGGTAATATCTGACTCAAAGACCTGCTGAGCATAGCTTGGAATAATAGTGGCCATGATGCGGAGATGCCGGTGTTGGACTGGGGTGGACAAAAATGAGAAGTCGCACAACACCAGGTTATAGTCCAACAGTTTTATTTGAAATCACAAGCTTTCGGAGCGCTGCTCCTTCGTCAGGTGAAGTGAAGGAATACAAATCAGCAAAGCATATATAGACAGAGAACAATGCCTGTGTAGCGTACAATGTCAGACGACTGCAGTAAATCTTTCTGACTGCCCTCCATCACACCTCGGCAGAGAGACAATCAGGTCAGTCAGGAAGTCATTATATCAAAGACACAGCAAAATACAGCTAAGACAATGAGGTGGGGTCACAGGGGGTCCAACGTGTCAAATGCTGCCGTCTGTATGGAAAACAATAAACTTTAAGCTTTTTACTTTTTTTAAACTGGAAATCACATCTGTGAACAAGCCAACGACGACTCAAGTCTGGATGACTCTATGTCATGTAGCGTGACATGAATCCAAGATCCCGGTTGAGGCCGTCCTCATGGGTGCGGAACTTGGCTATCAGTTTCTGCTCGATGATTTTGCGTTGTCGTGTGTCTCGAAGGCCGCCTTGGAGAACACTTACCCGCAGATCCGAGGCTGAATGTCCTTGACTGCTGAAGTGTTCCCCGACTGGGAGGTAACAATCCTGCCTGGCAATTGTTGCGCGGTGTCCGTTCATACATTGTCACATTGCCCATGCAGACACTGCGACAACGTATGAACGGACACCGCGCAACAATCGCCAGGCAAGATTGTTACCTCCCAGTCGGGGAACACTTCAGCAGTCAAGGACATTCAGCCTCGGATCTGCGGGTAAGCATTCTCCAAGGCGGCCTTCGAGACACACGACAACGCAAAATCATCGAGCAGAAACTGATAGCCAAGTGCCGCACCCATGAGGACGGCCTCAACCGGGATCTTGGATTTATGTCACGCTACATGACGTAGAGTCATCCAGACTCGAGTCGTCGTTGGCTTGTTCACAGATGTGATTTCCAGTTTAAAAAAAAGTAAAAAGCTTAAAGTTTATGGTTTTCCATACAGACTGCAGCATTTGACACGTTGGACCCCCTGTGACCCCACCTCATTGTCTTAGCTGTATTTTGCTGTGTCTTTGATGTAATGCCTTCCTGACTGGCCTGATTGTCTCTCTGCCGAGGTGTGATGGAGGGCAGTCAGAAAGATTTACTGTAGTCGTCTGACATTGTACGCTACACAAGCATTGTTCTCTGTCTATATATGCTTTGCTGATTTGTATTCCTTCACTTCACCTGATGAAGGAGCAGCGCTCCGAAAGCTTGTGATTTCAAATAAAACTATTGAACTATAACCTGGTGTTGTGCGACTTCTCATTTTTGGAATAATAGTGTTAAGTGCCTGGCGTGCTGAGGATTTACACATCAGGCATGCTCCAGGCTCACTCTTTCTTTATCATAGGCAACTGCCTATTAAAAGTCAACCATGTGCCCCCTTTTTAAAGGGGCACAAACGATAAGGGCTGTAACTTCAAACAAATAAAAAGGAACCTTAACAAATCAAATTAAAATGTTGTTTCCGGGGGTGATTATGCACACCAGTCATGCTCCAGGCCCATTAAGTTCTCACAAAAAAGTTAACAAGGTCCTTGTCCCATAATGCAATTCAATGCCTGACTTGGGCTGCTGATACTCAGTGACTTTATCAAACAAATGTGAGAAGTCGCACAACACCAGGTTATAGTCCAACAGCTTTATTTGAAATCACACCTGACGAGGGAGCAGCGCTCCGAAAGCTTGAAGTGTGATTTCAAATAAAGCTGTTGGACTATAACCTGGTGTTGTGCGACTTCTCACATTTGTCGACCCCAGTCCAACACCGGCATCTCCACATCATGGCTTTTATCAAACAAGTACGGTAAGGCTGACTGATTTAGCTATGGTGATTCCTGTTCCTTGAAGGGGAGACTGCTTATTAGTTGTGACATTTTGGGGCTTTCCTTGGATTCAACATCATTGAACAATCCTGTTCAGTTGACCTTGCACGTTCTACAAACCAGCTTGGACTTTTACCTGTCCAATATCTAGCTAAATCCAACGATCGAACGGAAAACTCTTGTCGTTGTACTCTGGCTTACTGGAATATATCACGTGCTGCCTTGTGACCTCCTTAATGTGAAATTAGGTGTAAGAATATGCACTCTATCAAATCTTGGTTCAGACTATACATCACTGGGCAAGTTTATTAAACATTAAACAAGTAAATGAACAATATTCAGTACAAAATATTGAGTAGATTCTGCTGTATGGGCACCCATGAGGAAGCAGCTGCCTACATTCTTCCTCCCTATGTCCATTTGCATATCCCAGGCGTAATTCCAGGTGCCTTCCCCAGGCATGAGCCATGAACCTAAAAATCAGGCAAGGAAAAGGAATGCAGTTGCGCACTTGGCCTGAGGCTCTCAGGTTATTGGGGGTTGGGGGGTGAGGTGAGAAAGCACCTCTGCCTGTGTCATCGTCACCCTGCCTCCAGGAGCCCCTCAGACCATAGGGAGCCTGGGGATGGCCTTTGCGCCAGGTTTTATAAGAACCCCTACAATGGGGTGCCCAATGGACAGACGACCAGCAAACTGAGGCAAGAGGCAGGGTTCACCCCAGTCCCACCTCACTTACAAGATAACACTAGACCTGTGCCTACTAAAGGTGCAGGCCTAGTGACATACTGTGATAAAACCCCATAATATCCTGAGGAATGACGATGGGGGCAGAGACCTGATGTAATAGACCATTGATATTTCCCAGGCACAGAGAAGAGGAAAATCTACCCTAGTATAATTACTTCTTACATGACTATCCACTATCACAGAGTGTCTATTTGCCTTCTACCACTAATGGCCTCAGACTGGCTGCTGTTTTAGTGCAATTGTCCAAGATGTAACTCCAAACTTCCTTTGTAGAAATTGTGAACAAAGGGCATTAAATCTGAATTTCTCACAACTACATTGAGGTGATCAGTTATTTCACAGGTTTCTAAACACCCAAGAATATTTGCCGGTTAAGTAACCTCTAGCTTACTTTAAAGCTCAAAATCTGTAATTGTAATTTATCCAGATAGTTGACAGGGACACTGCTGGAACATTAATGGATCGACATTCAACAGATATTAGCATATTAAACCACTTTTTGCTTCACAGAAACAACCTATTGATGTCTTTGGCATATCAAACCATATTCTCTGCAGCTTAATGAAGCAACTAATGGGACTTACTTTTAAGCTTGTGTGTACTGTGACCAACAAGAAAGAATCCAATAAATAACCCATCGTAGGCTACGATTGCTTCCATAGAGGCCTTGTAAGACAGTCTTAACACCATTTCTCAAGGTTTCCAGGACTTGGGTCTGTTTGGACTATTGTTCCGGCCAACCATTAGCCCCAAAAAGCCTATGCTTTGTACCAGTGGCCTACTAGGAGTGGTAACTCAGGATGTCACTGTCTCTTAGGATAGTGATGCTGATGAACCATCTTTTCGGCCCCCTCTGATACCAGCACAGGGCCTGGTAAACCTTGCAAGCGCAAAAGAGATGCATCGGAGGCGGGTCCTTCAAGGACAGCAGTGTTGACAGAGATGGGTGGCTCCTTAAACCTTGAAGGCTCCAGCAGAAATTGTGCCAGCCACCTAACTCTCCAACTCTCGTCACTCAGGGCACAGGTTTACAGCAAGAGTTAGCAAGATTTTAGGCACAAGGAGTAGATAGACACAGTGGTAAGGAGTAGTAGTAGTGGTTATAAGATGTATAAAGTAAAATTCACACTTATAACATAAGAACATAAGAAGTAGGAGCAGGAGTAGGCCATACGGCCCCTCGGGTCTGCTCCGCCATTCAATAGGATCATGGCTGATCCGAACCTAGACTCACGTCCACTTCCCTGCCCGCTCCCCATAACCCTTAAATCCCTTATCAGCTAGGAAACTGTCCATCTCCGTTTTAAATTTATTTAATGTCGCAGCTTCCACAGCTCTCTGAGGTAGCAAATTCCATAGATTTACTACCCTCTGAGTGAAGAAGTTTCTCCTCATCTCAGTTTTGAAACGGCAGCCCCTTATTCTAAGATTATGCCCCCTAGTTCTAGTCTCACCCATCAGTGGAAACATCCTCCCCGCCTCCACCCGATCAAGCCCCTCACAATCTTATATGTTTCGATAAGATCGCCTCTCATTCTTCTGTATTCCAATGAGTAGAGGCCCAACCTACTCGTCAGCCAAAGATGTGTGAGTGCAGTTTATTTTTCAGCTGCAGCATGCAGCTGTTGCTTATGGCATTGCAGAGAGAGAATGACCTTTCTCACAATGAGACAAAAAGGCAGGTTGAAATTGGAGAGCGCCGGCTTGCTAGCACAACCTGGGCACATGGAATGATCCAAGTGCTGGAACACATAGACCCGAGGCCTGGTCAAAATTAGGCCTTGGGTCTCATTTATATCAGACCGGCGAGCTGCAGATGCTTGCTGTGCGCCCCCAGGCCACTCGCCGGCGAAGCGGACACCAGTTTTGGGCCACTACGACGTCCCTCAGGTAGGGCCTGGAAGTGGGGGGGGGTCAACGAATGAGGCGATCAAGAGGTTGCCGAGTGGATACCAGCAATTGTCTTTGGGATGGCTGTGGAGGCTTATGGAGCAGGAATGCTCTGCCTGTCTCCACATTCAGGTAAGAATTATTTAAGCAACTTACCTTTTCGGTGGCGTCCTCCAGCAGTCCCTTTAAAGAGCCTTGGTTAGGCCACCTGATTATCCTGAATGCAGCCAGCCTCCAATTTCGGGAAAGGGTCCTAAAACAGGCGTTCGACTCCATGCATATGTTAATGAGGGACCTAACACCTGTTTTAGTTGGCTCACAATGCAGACTCCCAAAATTGGTCCTATGGGGAATAGCAAGCTCCTTCTGGAGGTGTGAAGGCCCTGGCACGATTATTTAGATGAGGGCTAAGGACCTATTTTGGGAGATCCTTGTACCAATCTCTTTGGGCACGCAGAAGTTGCACCGTCTATTTCGTGCCCGTAGTCAGGCACTAACCAATTTCTATCCTTTTTATCTTCATTAGACATAGGTTCTCTTTGTTGGTTAGAAGAAGATTCTCTTTGTCTTGTCTTCTTCTGTGGTAATCTTTACCTAGCAGAGGTAGAAGGGGACCTTTATAAGTACAAAGTATATCCAAGGACGAGAGTAAGAGGTTATATAAATCAGATTATACGGCTATGCCAGCCAGTTACAGCAGAGAAAAGTGTGTCAAATAACTGTAAAAGTTGTGTGAGATCAAAGGAAGATAAGAGCTAAGCCAGCTAGCTCAGATACAGTCACTCGTGTGTAAAGTGGGTTCAGCCAGAACAGAGGATTCAAGTGGACCAGATACCCTTGACAAATAGTTGTCTGCATTTTAGCCTGCCACTAATACATGACAAGTCTAGTGCATCTGCTGTGTTGAGCTCGAAAGCAGGCCACAGGCACAGCAGCATTAACTCTGCTCACACTGCTGCTATGGATTCAAACTTCCAAATGCACTCAGGCCGGCTTCAAATCATTTGGCAAACAATTAAAGGCATCAGGGAGCAATCCTGGAACCTCATAGATTCACATTTACACAGATCAGACATCGTTCAATGCCCTCTACCAGTGGCATATAAATAGCAGTACGTGTGCAGCTAATTGCCACCACTGTTGCTGATGATTTTGTGACATGGTGTAGCTTTCCGAAGTGGCAGCAGGAGCCATCTCAGCAATGGGGTGGGCAATAAATGCTGGCCTTGCCAGCGATGCCCACATCCCATGAACCAATACAAAAAAAGCACTGGGCCCACTGCTGCTTCATCGCCAGAGCCCCCGGTACTGATGCAAATCCGACAGGGTTAGCTGCAAATACAGTTATCTATCAGTGCTATTTCTTCATTTAAAGGAACACTTAATAGCAGGGGACAGACATAACCAGCACTAAGAAGTTCATGACACACAAGGCATAAAAGCATCAGCAAATCATACTAGACATAGACACCATTATCACTGAGAGACTTAATAACATTAATTCACTGTTGCTAACTCCTACCAGCATTGCACTATGCAGAAAATAAAATAACTGAAATTACTGTTTTCAATATAGACACAGCAGTGCTTACCCAATAAAATTACATTGACTAATGCCTTCATTAAAATAGCAGACAGAGAAATGTTATATAAATTTGTTAAGTGTCTGTACACTATTATCACAAACAGAATGTTGCAGAGGTATGGTAGAATGGGGCCATGGAACGGTTTGTAAATGGGAATGAGGATTTTGAATTGGATGCATTGGGGACTGGGGGCCAATGGAGGTCAGTGAGAACTAGGGTATGGATGAGTGTTTGTTCGTATAGGATAGGGTGTGGGCACTGGAGATTTGGACGTGTTGTAGTCTGTGTAGGTTGGAACTTGGGAAGTTTACAGCGAGGACATTGGAGAAGTCAAGTCTGGAGATAACAAAAGTGTGGTTAAGCATCTCAGTGGCAATGGGGAGAGATAAGTGCTGAGGTGGTTGATATTGCACTGATGGAAGTAAGCAGTCTTAGTCATGGATATGATTTGAGGGTTGAAGCTTAGCACAGGGGTCAAGCAGTTTGTAAGATCTAGTTTGACCTCAATCAGCTCTTGGGAAGGCAATTGGAGCAAGGGTACAGAATTTTTGTGGCAGTCAAATAAGAAAGCTTCAGTCTTGGAGGAAACTGTGGTTCATCCACAACTTGATGTTGGACAGGGATTCTGACAACACAGGGGCTGTCATAGAGACAAGGTGATGAGTTGAAGTGGAGAGTGTAATCAGCATGCAAATGGCAACTGACCCCACTTATGCTAAATAGTATGAAAACTAAACAAAACACAAGCGATACGCAGCAAAATCACACAGGGATGGCATTTCTGTGATGATTAATATGTCTGAAGGAAAGTAGTGGAGTCCAACTGCAGAACTAATTCTCTGCCCCACTCCCGCACTGACCTCTCTGTCCTTGGCCTCCTACACTGTTCTAATGAAGCTCGAGGAACTGGACTGCACTCACCTGGTTCCATTCTTATCTATCAAATCATAGCCAGAGAATCACCTGCAACGGCTTCTCTTCCCACTCCAGCATCGTTACCTCTGGTGTCCCCCAAGGATCTATCCTTGGCCCCCTCCTATTTCTCATCTACATGCTGTCCCTTGGCATCATCATCCAAAAACACAGCATCAGTTTCCACATGTACACTAACGACATCCAGCTCTACCTCACCACCACTTCTCTCGACCCCTCTACGGTCTCTCTAAATTGTCAGACTGCTTGTCCGACATCCAGTTCTGGATGAGCAGAAATTTTCTCATTAAATATTTGGAAGACCGAAGCCATTGTTTTCGGTCCCCGCCACAAACTCCGTTCCCGAGCCACTGACTCTATCCTTCTCCCTAACATCTGTCTGAGGCTGAACCACTCTGTTTGCAACCTTGGTGTCATATTTGACCCTGAAATGAGCTTCTGACCACATATCCGTGGCATAACAAAGACCGCCTATTTCCACCTCCGTAACATCGCCCGTCTCCGCCCTTGCCTCGGCTCATCCGCTGGTGAAACCCTCATCCATGCCTTTGTTGCCTCTAGACTTGATTGTTCCAACGCACTCCTGGCTGGCCTCCCACATTTTATCCTACGTAAACTTGAGGTCATCCAAAACTCTGCTGCCCGTGTCCTAACTCGCACCAAGTCCCGTTCACCCATCACCCCTGTGGTGGCTGGCCTGCATTGGCTCCTGGTTAAGCAACGCCTCGATTTCAAAATTCTCATCCTTGTTTTCAAATCCCTCCATGGCCTCGCCCCTCCCTATCTCTGTAATCTCCTTCAACCCCCCGAGATATCTGCGCTCCTCTAATTCTGCCCTCTTGTGCATCCCTGATTATAATCGCTCAACCTTTGGTGGCCGTGCCTTCTGTTGCCAAGGCCCTGAGCTCTGGAATTCCCTGCCTAAACCTGTCCGCCTCGCTACCGCTCTTTCCTCCTTTAAGACGCTCCTTAAATCCTACCTCTTTGACCAAGCTTTTGATCACCTGCCCTAATTTCTCCTTATGAGGCTCGGTGTCAAATTTTTTGTCTTTTAATACTCCTGTGAAGCGCCTTGGGACGTTTTACTATGTTAAAGGCGCTATATAAATACAAGTTATTGTTGTTGTTCAACAGCACCTCATCTTTCGATTAAGTACTTTACAGCCTCCCAGACTCAACATTGAGTTCAATAATTTAGAACATAACCTCTGCCCCCTTTTTTTCAGACAGCAGCTGTTGCTGATGATTCTGATATTCCCATTTACACCTCCTCTAGATTCATCTTTTGTTTCTTTACTTGTCCCATTACCATCACCTTTCACCTTGCACCATCATCCCTTTTGTCATTTAATCTCTCCTGCCCTCCACCCTATCACAAATCTTCTCTTGTTCTTTCCTCCCATCTCCACTTTCCCTGCCTCTGTACTTGCTTAAAACCTGTTACATCTCAAACGTTTTCCAGTTCTGACGAAGGGTCATCGACCTGAAACGTTAACTTTGTTTCTCTCTCCACAGATGCTGCCTGACCTGCTGAATATTTCCAGCATCTCCTGTTCTTTATTTTATAATAATCACTGCTGCTTACAGCTCTTTGGGCATTCAGAATGCTGTTGCATCTCTGGCACCCAGCATTGCTAAGACAGTGGAGGGGGCGGGGGCAGTTACAAATGAAAGGGCGATTGATTACACTCGGCAAAGCTGGAGAGAAACAAAATATTTTTTTGTCTTCGGCTGATATAGTTGGGCATGTGACAGTACAGCAAGCATTGCGGCAGCCCCTGCTCCCCTTCATCCCCCTGACTGCGTCCTGTGCTTGTTGTCATGACTTACATAAGGTCTGAATGTTTGCAAATACATATTGGCCCAGAAATTAGGCTCCCTGGCTTCCTGCGGGTGCAAGGATCGCGCGCGCACCTACCTACCGCGCCTGCTGTTGACCTCTGGGCCCACGGGGACTTCAGCTCCTGGGCCTCCTGCAGCTGCCGGCGCGCAGTGCTTGTGTATCCCAGGGGCGTAGTTAGTGCGATGCGTCCCCTGGGATCACATGGGCCATGGAGAGCCAATGGCAGCAGACCATCTTTCATTCATAGATTTGACAGGAAGACCTGTCAAATCTATGAATTGAAATCGGCCCCAAAACAACACCTAAACTTCAAATACATTTTTTTTAAAACCATCACATTTTTAAAATAACTATAAGTTAAATAAATTAACTACTTTAAACAAAAATTTAAATTTTTGAAAAAATTAAAATACTTTTTAACGGTGCTAAAAATAAACTTACCTTTCTTTAAAGTATCTAAGAAAGATAAACCTGTTGAAATTTTTTTTAAAGTGTAATTAATTAACCACTTACCTTGTTAAAAACGGGTCTTGCGCCTCCTTTTTAAAAGCGCAGCTTCTTCCATACTTACCCTCCCGGAGAAACCTGAAAAAAAAACGAAGTTCGCTGCGTGCGCGCAGCCTCTCCCACGCACGCGGTTCACCTCTGAACCCCTCCCTTCACGAGACCGGAAGTTCCGGTTTCCCGCGCATGCGCAGTGCATGCAGGAAACCGGCACTTCAGGAGGCCTTACGGGTGAGTACACAGCGCGTACTCACCCAGCAAGTGCCTAATTTCTGGCCCAATATTGTTTGATGTGCTGCTGCAGCTGTGGAATGCTGCACTAACACATTCAAAATCTTAATATATTCAGTTGTCCTTTTGTCCCAGATATTGCAAGTGCCTGTCACACCTTTCTTTGAAGGTAGGATTGGTCAGATTAGTAATGATTAAACCTGTGCCACTTGCTCCCCATGTTCCACCCTTTTTTACACATCTACTTTCTCCTACAGCTTTATGAACAGAGTGTTGTTCACCGTGGGCAACACGGTGGCATAGTGGTTAGCACTGGTGCCTCACAGCGCCAGGGACCCGGGTTCGAATCTGGCCTCGGGTGACTGTCTGTGTGGAGTTTGCACATTCTCCCCGTGTCTGCGTGGGTTTCCTCCGGGTGCTCCGGTTTCCTCCCACAGTCCAAAAATGTGCGGGTTAGGTTGATTTGGCTATGATAAATTGACCCTTAGTGTTAGGGGGGGATTAAATATGTGGGGTTACGGGGATAGGATGGGATATGTTAGGGGGAATTAAATACGTGGGGTTACGGGGGTAGGGTGGGATGTGTGTCGGTGCAGGCTCGATGGGGATTCTGTGTAAGAAAGCAGGGACAGGGTGCTGGATTTGGATGATCAGCCATGATCGTATTGAATGGTGGAGCAGGCTCGACGGGCTGAATGGCCTACTCCTGCTCCTAGTTTCTATGTTTCTATGTTTCTATACTATCCTTTACTTCCCTCGAAATAAGTCTTCCATTCCAATGGCAATTCATCTGATCAAACTCACCATTAAGTATGAGTGAATAGGTAGCCCCGATGATGGCCTCCAGGTTAAAAGTAACCTTCAGCTTCAAGAGCTACCAGCTCACTTGGCTTTCAAATAATTAAGGGCACTCATGGGCTTTGGATTTCTGAAGGTAAAGGAAACCATGAATTTGTACAGGATATGGTACAAAAGATGGTGAGCACAGCAATTCTTCGTGCACAAATCTTTGAAGGTGGCAGGCAGGTTAACAAAGTAGTTAATAAAGCATATTGAATCCTGGGCTTTATAAATAGAGGCAAAGGGTGAGAAATTCATATACATACCGCCACCTGTTAGCACCAGCGATTCTCAAAAACAATGGTGGCGGTGGCTCTTGCGCCAGCTGGAGGCGGTCCCCGCAGCGGCCGCCATACTCGTGGGCCCCTTTGCGCTGCCGGTTAAGAAAAATTGCAAGGGCTCGGATGGTAAGTGAACACCTTTGAGAAGACAGAACATGCTGCGAATACTCAGCAGGTCACGCTGCATCCGTGGAGTTCACATCTCAGGTCGACATGCTGCCTGACCAACTGAGTATTTGCAGCAACTTATGTTGTCATTTCACATTTACAGCATCCACTTGCAGAGGGAAGAGGAAGACTCAGAAGAGGAAGACGCAGAAGAGGAGGAATCAGACGGAAGGATGCATCCCAGACAGCCCCTTTGTGGCCGGGATATCCGGGATGGTGTCATCCGCCTGCGGTCCCAGTGGCTGGGCAGGCTACCTCTTCTTGTTGACCCACTGGCTGGGCAGGCTGCATTTCTTGGGTGTGTGAAATGAGGAAGACAGAAGGGTGGAGTTGTGCTGACGGGAGGGTGGGAAACCTAGAGGTGCATGCCAGAATGGGGATAACATACGAGGATACCCGCATCTTTTGTCCTTTCAGCCCCAGCTCTGGCCAAGGGCTCAGCCATGCCCCTGCCAAGAACTGCCCGCACCATCTCCTCCAAAGGAGTGAGGTGAAGCTAGGAATGGTAGATGTGCCTCATCATTGGTGCAGATTGTTGGTAGGTGAGTGATTGGGGGTCTTGCATTGAGCAGTGTGTAAGGCTAGTGGTGCAGTTGGCAGGTGACGACTTTTGAAGATGCATTCACTGACCTTGACCAGTGGTCTGAGGTCATGAAGCTTCTTTGGGTACTGGAGCCAGGTGGTGGGGGTGACACTGCTGGCAGTGATGACCTTGGTAATGTACTCCCACATTGTTCTTTCTGGAGGGCCCCCTGTGGGTAGAGGGCCTGTCTTGCAGTGTTGACCCCCCTGCACAAAGCTGGAGTGCTGCGTGTAAGACCCTCGGTGCCCCTTCCCTGGCTTGCTGAGCCATTTGTGTTCGTGCTGAGGCAGTTTTCCCATTTATTCAGTTTAGGAAGGTAATTCAGCTTTAAGAGCTGTATAATCACATTTGGAACTTCTTTTAAATTTTGAATATTTGTAAAAAGACAGAAAGGGCTAAAAAATGTATTGAATCAGTGCATTTTATTTTGTCTTGCTTCAATGTGCATGGCCCCTTTAAATTTCAGAGCTCCTCACTGCCCACAATGCATTGTGAGCTTCACAGCCTCGCACACAGACGCTCGGGGAAGCAGCAACGCCGCACCAGGACTACAAATTGGTTCCAGATCCCTCGTGCAATGCCAGCAGGACGGCGTTGCGCCTAAGGTTAGCGCTGCGCCACCTACCTCCATGCCCTCCACACCAATTTAGGTCAGTTAGCGCTGCGGCCATTTCGGGCGGCCGTTAACGGCAGTTGGCAGTGACACTGACTGCTTTGCTGGCAATCACCAATTTTTCCCCCATAGAGTACAAAAGCCAGAAAGTTATGCTAAACCTGTACAAAACACTAGTTTGTCCTAATGGGCAACACGGTGGCATAGTGGTTAGCACTGGTGCCTCACAGCGCCAGAGACCCGGGTTCGAATCTGACCTCGGGTGACTGTCTGTGTGGAGTTTGCACATTCTCCCCGTGTCTGCGTGGGTTTCCTCCGGGTGCTCCGGTTTCCTCCCACAGTCCAAAAATGTGTGGGTTAGGTTGATTTGGCTATGATAAATTGACCCTTAGTGTTAGGGGGGGATTAAATATGTGGGGTTATGGGGATAGGATGGGATATGTTAGGGGGAATTAAATACGTGGGGTTACGGGGGTAGGGTGAGAT
This sequence comes from Squalus acanthias, assembly GCA_030390025.1. NCBI lineage: Eukaryota > Metazoa > Chordata > Chondrichthyes > Squaliformes > Squalidae > Squalus > Squalus acanthias. The sequence goes on along the minus strand of CM059433.1, from coordinate 23,215,917 downwards.
ATGTGTACTGTGGGGATTAAAGCAGGGACAGGGTACTGGATTTGGATGATCAGCCATGATCGTATTGAATGGCGGAGCAGGCTCGACGGGCCGAATGGCCTACTCCTGCTCCTAGATTCTATGTTTCTATGTTTCTATGTCCCCAGCTGGAGTATTGTGTCCAATTCTGGGCACCACACTTTAGGAAGGACATGAAGGCTTTGGAGACGGTACCGAAGAGGTTTACTAGAATGGTTCCAGGGATGAGGATGTGGATAGACTAGAGAAGCTGGGGTTGTTCTCCTTGGAGCAGAGAAGGCTAAGAGGAGATTTGATAGAGGTGTTTGAAATCATGAAGGGTTTAGATAGGGTAAATAAAGAGAAACCGTTTCCAGTGGCTGAGGAGTCAATAACGAGAGGTCACAGATTTAAGGTGATTGGCAAAAGAACCAGAGGCGACATGAGGAAAAACTTTTTTACGCAACGAGTGGTTAGGATTTGGAATGCACTGCCTGATAGTGTGGTGGATACAGATTCAACGGTATCCTTCAAAAGGGAATTGGATAAATACTTGAAGGAGAAAAAATTGCAGGAATATGGGGAAAGAGTAGTGGAGTGGGACTAACTGGATTGCACTTCGAAAGAGCCGGCGCAGACTCGATGGGCTGAATGGCCTCCTTCTGTGCTGTACTATTCTATGATTCTATGATCTTCATAAAGGTCCAGAACATAAAGGGATGTCCCTCTGTCTCATCAAACATAGAAACAGCTTTGAAATGTTGCAGTCAGCTACAGAATGACCGTTCACACAGAAAATGGACAGAGTTTTATGGTATGACTTTGGAATAGGAAAATGATTGATATCCTTCTGTGATTATGTACATCAGTGCCTGTTTGTTGCTGTGACAAGCTATACTGCCAGTAATACAAGAGAGTATCAATAATATTAAAAAGCAACTATTTTGTGAGGTAAATACAAAGTCCACTTATTTGAAAATGATCATTTATTTTTGTTGTATTGCTGTAAAAAAGTGATTTTTGTAACACTTTTTCAAATTAATTTGTTGCCCATTTTTAAAGAATCCTTTTAGTTTTGTTTCTATTTAGACAGCAGGATTTCATAAATATTCTTAGCTGAAGGGCAAAACTTTGCATATTTCAATTCTGCAAGAACTACATGCTTTTCAGAAATACAAAAGAGTTACACAGTTATCCGACTGCATACAGTACAGTGTACCATATTCAAGTCTATGGGAGTCTCCTAACACCTACCTAATTACAAAGGTTCACACAAGCTTTAGAGCTTGGAAATGGAGAAAAGAAAAAGCTCTTCTCTGTTTGCCAGAGAAAACTTAATCTCATTACTGAATCCAGGCAATGCTAGAATATCCCATAATTGGATGGACTGCTATCAAACAATAAAATAGCAGTTAATTAGACTTTTTTTTGCTTTCATTATCACCTCAGTGGATTCTGAAAGATGCGGACAAAAGAAGTAAAGCTGTCAGCCGTGGCTCAGTTGGTAGTACTCTTGCCTCTGAGTCAGAAGGTTGTGGGTTCAAGTCCGACTCCAGAGACTTGAAGCACAAAATCTAGGCTGACACTTTCAATACTGAGGGAGAGCTGCACTCTCGGAGATGCTATCTATCAGATGAGATGTTAAACTGAGGCCCCGTCTGCCCCCTCGGGTAGATGTAAAAGATCCCATTGCACTATTCGAAGAAGAGCAGGAGTGGTGTCCTGGCCATTTATCCCTCAAACCACATCACCTAAAAAAAAAACCAAATTATCTAATCATTACATCATTGCTGTCTGTGGGACCTTGCTGTGTGCAATTTGGCTGCTGCGTTTCCTACATTACAACAGTGACTACACTTCAAAAGCGCTTTGGGACGTCCTGAGGCTCTGAAACGCAAACCTATCTTTCTTTTTAATGTAGAAGTACATACTCTTGGCCCTGATATCTGGGCACATGACCAAAATGCTTTCAGGGACCCTCAGCTTCTAGGTACAAAGGGGTAGAAATTAGGTCGCGCCCCATTTGGGGCGCAAATATCGTCCAGACGCAAATATTAGCGCCTGGCGCTAATTATCGGCACTGACGGGAAACTTCACTTTTACCGCCCCGGGAGGTGAGTGGAGTGCTAAAGCAGGCGCTGCACACCTCTCTTAAGGCGCAAAGGCCGAGCAGTGAGGCGCTAACTCGGAGCGCTGGCGAAGCTCATGTAATGTCAGTCAGCAATGGAACACACACACAATGGCACGGGCCAGTTCTTAAAGGGGATGGTTAATCTTGCTTTCCATTCACATCCTGTTCATTGCTGCCTTGAATCTCGGCCTGGAGAGACTTGCACATCAAATGTGCTGGAAAGAACAATGGAGAGCACCAGGCAAAGAGCTCAGAGTGCAGCTCCCACGGTCTCTGCTAAATCGATACAAGGAATGGCAAATCAAAATGAACCTGCAAAGTGCTGCTCAGTACCCAAAACTCCTTCCCACAACGTTGAATCTCTCCAGAAGTCTCTCCCTCTCTCTCTCAGAATGCGTAGTTCAAAAATGCCACCAACAATAAAAGACAGGAAGAGGCCCCCTTTAAATAGCGCCCCCCCCCAGCCCCACAGCGATTGATAGTGTTCCAGTCTTCTGGTCGTTGGAAGCGCCAGGCGGTAAGGCAGGGGGCGCCACTCAATTTCCGCTACGGGGCGCCCCAAGGGCGTTGCACCATGGAATGACGTCACAATCTGCGCGCGCAGGTGGTCGCAGCGGTAAGTTTTAGCGCCGCCGCACAATCTCAAGTTAAGTTCTCGAGCGGCGCAAACATCGCTGCGCCCGGGCGTTAGCGGCTTTGCGCCCCATTAGCGCCCTCTTAAGACGCTAACGGGTGGCGCAACCAAGTGAATTTTTACCCCAAAGGGTTTTACATAGTTTGTTGTTCCCATTGCCAATTATAACCGAACAGATTTAGGTTTATAGCACATATCTGTAACAAGACTCTTATTTTATAGCAGCCTATTAATGCTAAGGGCTATCTAATTAGGTTGTGAGAAGTGCACTGCAGTACATCAGCTCGGTAATACTGCAGAGCAGAAAAGGTTTATTCAATTTGGTGAGGTTAGGAGAATGTTAATATAATCTTTAGAGTCTGTAAATGAGGAAAATTCTCTCCTTCTCAGCTTGGCAGAAAGATAGGAGCTCATTATAGAACAAGAAAAATACAGGTAATGGTTGAATGTTGTTCAATTGGATTGAGTGACAGTGTAAGATAAAAGATAACACTATTATTTTTTAGCTTATTGTAGTTATCTCTGTGGATTTATTAGGCATGTTTTAAAGAGATTGTTCAATACAGAAGCAGATAGTTTTGTCTCGACATTTGGTCTGAAAGCAAGAAAGATTTTCATTATTGCATCAATTATTCTATTAAAGACAAAGAAAGTGTTTTATATACAGTGAAACACATATATAACAATCACATTGTGGGAGATAACTGAGGGTGGATTTCCCTAAATAGGGTGGGGGTAGCACCGGGGCAGGACCTCTGATTTCCCCTCTGTCTCTGCCATGCCCCAACACTTTCCTAGGTCAGAGGTCATTGACCATGTCCAGCAGGTTCTTGACGGGATTCCCTCTGCCAAGAGGGAGCCTGTCAGGGCTCAAGAGGAGCCTGAGGGACCAGAAGAAGCAGTGAAGAGCTCTGGAGAAGGAAGGATTGCAGCATTTGTGGTCATCAGCAGAGGCCAAGGCCTACAAAGGTAGGTGCTGGAGGCAATGGAGGGAAAGGAAGCTGCTATTAAGCCCTCTCTCTCTCTCCATGTCAGCTGTGGCTCAGTTGGTAGCACACTCACCTCTGAAGGTTGTGGGTTCAAGTCCCACTCCAGGGGCTTGCGCACATAAAGCTAGGCTGACACTCCAGTGCAGTACTGAGGGAGTGCTGCACCACCAGAGATGCCATCTTTTGGATGAGACGTTAAACCGAGGCCCCGTCTGCTCTCTCAGGTGGACGTAAAAGATCCCATGGCACTATTTTGAAGAAGAGCAGGGGAGTTCTCCCCAGTGTCAATATTTTTCCCTCAACCAACATAACAAAAACAGATTATCTGGTCATTTTCACATTGCTGTTTGTGGGAGCTTGCTGTGTGCAAATTGGCTGCCACGTTTCCCACATTACAACAGTGACTACACTTCAAATAGTACTTCATTGGCTGTAAAGCGCTTTGAGATGTCTGGTGGTTTTGAAAGGCGCTATAAAAATGCAAGTCTTTCTTTCTTTCTCTCTCCATTTGTGGACATCGCATTCATTACCACCGCTGCCTGGATCCTACCGCCACCTTGCACCAGGTGATCTCGGATGCAGTAGCGGGAGGAGCAGACAAGAGGGAAATGGGATGGAAAACCAGGCCAACGCCATCCAATGTTTTATTTCATGGTGTTAGCAGAGAGCTGGTGAAAGAGTCTTTGTTAACATTATAGCCCTGGGTTACTTTAACTCCCGAGCCTGACCTGCATGTCGCCTGCTAGCTTCCCGCCTGAAACGGTCTGCACAGAGCGGGATTAAACGGAGTGGACTTGAACAGGGTGTTTTATTTGGGAATTTGGAAAGAGTGGGAATTTCTGGTAAGTATTGGGTAAGTAGAAGCTGTAAAAAGTGAAATTTAGTTTAAGATTTTGATTTTAACCTAGTAGTTTAAAAACTGTAGTTAACAGAAGATGCCTGCCAGTGGAAGTTAACTGTCAGTCAGCTGGAAGTGTTTGTCTTGAATAGGCACTAATCACCAGGAGCAGGGGAGCTGAGTAAACTATTACAAATTGGGTGAGGCTCCAAGTGTATAAAAGTAAACATTTTTGCAGAGCACAGAGCGATCTGCACAGAGCAGGATTAAATGGAGTGGACCTGAATCGAGTGTTTTATTTAGGAATTTGGAGAAGAGGGGGAAGGAGTTGTTGCTTTTTGTCTATAATACTTGTAGTTGCTTTGTGTTACAGGTAGACATTTAATTTCAGCACCCTTAACTTAATCTAGATCAAGTAAGTAGTCAAGAAACTACACTGTAAACTGAGTTACCTAATTACAAATTTAACTAAATTTAATTAAATAAAACAAGGTCATATAGGGATGGCAGTGCAGGTGGTGTGCCGCAACTGCAGCATATGGGAGTTTGTGGAGAGCATTGTGATCCCGGACAACCACGTTTGCAGTAAGTGCCTGCATCTTGAGGAACTTCAGCTGAGTTTTTGAGCTGGAGTCTGAGGTGCAGACATTGTGGGGCATCAGGGATGGGGAGACTTACCTGGACACTTTGATCCAGGAGGCAGTCACATCCCTTAGGTTAAGTAGTGGTACAGGTCTGGTTAGTGGTCAGGGACAGGAGAGTGTGACTGCAACTCAGGCAGGTAAGGGGACCCCGGGTGCAGTGCTGGAGGAGCCTCCGCCTTTGCCCTTGTCCAACAGGTATGAGGTTCTTGCTGCCTGTGTGGATGAGGGAAAAGCCTGCAGGATGGATGAGCAAGCTGACCATGGCACCATGGTGCAGGAGGCCATTCAAGTGGGGGGATGAAAGGGAATGTAGTTGTGGTAGGGGACAGTATAGTCAGGGGGATAGATACTGTTCTCTGCAGCCGCGACCGAGAGCGCTGAAGGTTGTGTTGCCTGCCAAGGTTAAAGACATCTCCTCACAGCTGGAGAAGAACTTGGATTGGGAGGGGGAGGATCCAGTTGTCGTGGTCCACGTAGGAACCAATGACATAGGCAGAACTAGGAATCAGGTTCTGCTGAGGGAGTTTGAGGAGCTAGGATCTAAATTAAAAAGCAGAGCCTCAAAGGTAATAATCTCTGAATTGTTACCTGAGCCACGCACAAATTGGCATAGGGACAAACAGATTAGAGGTTTACATGTGTGGCTCAAAGAGTGGCGTGGGAGAAGGGGTTTCAGTTCATGGGGCACTGGCATCAGTACTGGGGAAAGAGGGAGCTGTTCCGTTGGGACGGGCTCCACTTAAACCAGGCTGGGACCAGTGTCCTGGCAAACTGGATAACTAGGGCAGTAGACAAGGCTTTAAACTAATGAAGGAAGGGGTGGGGGCAGGGGATGGGGGGGGGTGGGAGGATTCAGGAAAGAGTAAATTTAAAAGCAGCGAGAAAAATGTCAAGGCTCTAGAGCAGAGTATAAACAGAGTGGGTCAGGAAGGGACAGAGAGAGTAACAAAGTAATAAGGCATCAGTGACTAAGGTGACATCAGGGAAAAATAGAAATAAGTCAAAGCTAAAGGCACTATATATCAATGCATGAAGCATTCGCAACAAAATAGATGAATTAATAGCGCAGATAGAAATGAACAGGTTTGATCTAATAGCCATTACGGAGATATGATTGTAAAGTGGCCAAGGTTGGGAACTAAATATTCCAGGATACATAACTTTTAGAAGGGATTGGCAAAATGGAAAAGAAGGATGATAAAGGATGTGATTAAAGACAGTATAGAGAAAGGATCTTAGCTCTGAAAATCAAGAAGTAGAATCAGTTTGGGTGGAGCTAAGAAACAGCAAGGGTCAGAAAACATTGGTGGGAGTTGTTTATAGGCCCCCAAACAGTAGTTGTAATGTAGGGCAGAGTATAAATCCGGAAATTAGGTGCATGTAACAAGGGTAATGCAGTAATCATGGGGGACTTTAATCTACATATAGACTGAACAAACCAAATTTGCATTAATAGTGGTGAGGACAAATTCATGGAAGATAGTTTTCTAGATCAGTATGTTGAACCAACTAGGGAACAGGTTATTTTAGATCTAGTATTGTGCAATGAGAAAGGGTTAATTAATAACCTTGTAGTAAAGGGGACTTTAGGGAAGAGTGACCACAATATGATAGTCACTTTCAAGCTCAATAAAAAATTCTTAGTTAAATCCGAAACTAGGGTCTTAAATCTAAACAAAGGAGCGAGTTGGCTAAGGTAGATTGGGAAACTACATTAAAAGGTATGACGGTAGAAAAGCAATGGCTAGCATTGAAAGAAGTAATACATAATTTACAACAAATATACATTCCTTTAAGGCACAAAAACCCCACAGGAAAAGTGGTCCAACCGTGGCTAACAAGAGAAGTTAGATAGTATTAGATCAAAGGAAGAGGCTTATAATGTTGCCAAAAAGAATAGTAAGCCTGAGGATTGGGGGGATTTTAGAATTCAGCAAAGGAGGACCAAGAAATTGATAACAAAAGGGAAAATAGAATGAGAGTAAACTAGCAAGAGACATAAAAACAGACTGTAAAAGCTTCTACAGGTATGTAAAAAGGAAAAGATTAGTGAAAGTAAATCTGGGTCCCTTACAGGCTTACAGGCTGAGACAGGAGAAATTATAATGGGAAATAAGGAAATGGCAGAGAAATTAAACAAATACTTTGTGTCTGTCTTCACGGAAGAAGACGCAAAAAACTTCCCACAAATAGTAGAGAACCAAGGCTTTAGTGAGAATGAGGAACTGAAAGAAATTAGTATTAGTAAAAAAATAGTACTGGAGAAATTAATGGGACTGAGCCAATAAATCCTCTGGACCTGATGGCCTACATCCTAGGGTTTTGAAAGAGGTGGCTATAGAGATAGTGGATGTGTTGGTTGTCATTTTCCAAAATTCCATAGATTCTAGAACGGTTCCCGCGGATTGGAAGGTAGCAAATGTAACCCCACTATTTAAGAAAGGAGGGAGAGAGAAAATGGGGAACAACAGACCAGTTAGCCTGACATCTGTAGTAGGGAAAATACTAGAATCTATTATTAAGGATGTGGTAACAGGGCACTTAGAAAATAATAATAGGATTGGGCAGAGTCGACATGGATTTATGAAAGGGAAATCATGTTTGACAAATCTGTTAGAATTTTTTGAGGTTGTAACTAGCAGAATAGATAAGGGGGAACCAGTGGATGTGGTGTATTTGGATTTTCAGAAGGTATTTGATAAGGTGCCACACAAGAGGTTATTAAACGAAATTAGGGCTCGTGGGATTGGGGGTAATATACTAGCACAGATTGAGGATTGGTTAATGGACTTAAAACAGAGAGTAGGAATAAACGGGTCATTTTCGGGTTGGCAGGCTGTAACTAGTGGGGTACCGCAAGGATCAGTGCTTGGGCCTCAGCTATTCGCAATCTATATCAATGATTTGGATGAGGGGACCAAATGTAATATATCCAAGTTTGCTGATGATATAAAGCTGGGTGGGAATGTAAATTGTGAGGAGGATGCAAGGAGGCTTCAAGGGGATATAGACAAGCTAAGTGAGTGGCCAAGAACATGGCAAATGGAACAAAAGGTGGAGAAATGTGATGTTATCCACTTTGGTAGGAAAAATAGAAAAGCAGAGTATTTTTTAAATGGTGAGAGGTTGGGAAATGTTGGTGTTCAGAGGGACCTGGGTGTCCTTGTACATGAATCACTGAAAGTTAACATGCAGGTACAGCAAGCAATTAAGAAAGCAAATGGTATGTTGGCCTTTATTACAAGAGGATTTGAGTATAAGAGTAAAGATGTATTACTACAATTATATAGACCACATCTGAAGTATTGTGTGCAGTTTTGGTCTCCTTACCTAAGGAAGGATATACTTGCCATAGAGGGAGTGCAACAAAGGTTCACCAGACTGATTTCTGGGATAGGGGGATTGTCCTATGAGGAGAGATTGAGTAGATTAGGCCTGTATTCTCTCGAGTTTAGAAGAATGAGAGGTGATCTCATTGAAACATACAAAATTCTTACAGGGCTTGACAGGGTAGATGCAGGGAGGATGTTTCCCCTGGCTGGGGAGTCTAGAACCAGGGGTCACAGTCTCAGAATAAGGGGTCAGCCATTTAGGACATGAGATGAGGAGAAATTTCTTCACTCAGAGAGTGGTGAGTCTTTGGAATTCTCTACAGCAGAGGGCTGTGGAGGCTCAATTGTTGAGTATATTCAAGACAGAGATCGATAGATTTTTGAATATTAAGGGAATCAAGGGATATGGGGATAGTGCAGGAAAGTGGAGATGAGTTAGAAGATCAGCCATGATCTTATTGAATGGCGGAGCAGACTCAAAGGGCCAAATGGCCCACTCCTGCTCCAGAAAACAGCAATGAAGTAATTACTAGATAATTTGGTGTTTTTTTAGGTGATGTGGCTTGAGGGATAAATATTGGCCAGGACACCACTCCTGTTCTTCTTCGAATAGTGCAATGGGACCTTTTACATCCACCCGAGAGCTCAGATGGTGCCTCAGTTTAACATCTCATCTGATAGATAGCATCTCCGAGAGTGCAGCACTCCCTCAGCACCGAAGGACCAGTCAGCGGCAGCAAGCTACGTCGTGGGGAGAGGGTTTTGGGAGTGTCTCGCAGGAGGGAAGGGGGTAGCCAGGAGCAGGCGAGACCGAAACTTTCTTTTTGGGGGCCACCTGGCAGGAAAACCACAACAGTTTCACCGCTTTGGCCAAAGTTAAAACCTGTGTCAGAGCTCTGTTTTCACTGGCCGGCCAGCCAGCAATGCATAGCCAGCAGCATAACTCTGGTCTGACTGGCCAAGGTCACTTTGAGCAAGGATTGGTATCAATCCGGTGGTACCTATAGTACAAAATTGCACTTAATTGCCGGTGGACCAATTTCCGATGGTCCTTCCAGAAGGCTCTTTAGGCTAAAGTTCAACATTCCAACTAATGCAGAGCAACAATCAACAGGGCCGATAGAATGTTGAACTACATAGCCAAAGCAGTTGGCCATAAGTCAGAGGAAGTCATCTATCAAACTGTACAGTGTTCTGCGTAAACCGCACCTTGAGTCTTGTGTCAGGTTTGGTGGCTAAGACACGACAGAGATCTTCCAGTGCTGGAGTCTACCGCAGTCCTCACTGACCGACACTGTATCCCAGTCCCTCAGATTTACAATTTTCATCATCTTGTTTAAATCCCGTCATGGAATCACCTCTCCATACCCCTGAAATCTTCTCCAAGCTTCCAATGCCTCCCCACCACCACCACACTGTCTGATTCTGGCCTTTGATGCATCCCCTTTCCTTCACACCACTATTGGTGGCTGTGCATCCAACTACCTAGGCCATACACTTTTTCAATTTTTCCCTTAAATCCCTCCACCACGTCTTTCACCAAGGTTTTAGTCACCCTTCCTAATATCTCCTTCTTTGCCTCAGCACCCATTTTTTTAAATTATGCCTCTGTGAAGAGCTTTGGGTCATTTTTCTACATTAAAGACATATATAGTTAGAAGTTGTTGTTGTAGAGAAGAGCAATGAGATTCTCCCAACGTCTACCATAACTTTGGCGAATGAGCCACGCAAACCCCAGAAAAATGGCGTAAACCCCATTTATGCTATTTTACCAGGGTTTATACTATTTTACCAGGGTTTATGAGGTTTATCTGGCAAAGTTACAGCAGACAAGCGACAAAATCCCTGCAGAAATCCACCTCTTAATGTTGGGGTTTGAAGTACGAAAAAAGACTGGAGAAACTTGAGCTTTTCAACCTGGAATGAAGGCGTCTGAGAGATGATTTTCTAGAAGTGTATAAGATAATAAATGGTTTGGAAAAGGTAAGTCTGGAATATTACTTTCAATTAAATTGTGAGGTAGGACAAGGGGACATTGCTTCAACTGGAGAACATGTGGGAAATAAGTCTCCACAGGATATGTGACCATACTTAGTAAAGGAGATATTGGCAGTTGGCTAGTCTACGAAATTCTTGCATTATCAGTGTTCAAATTAAAATATTAAAATATTTGACAAATAGATTTTAACCAAGTCAGTGAGCAATTTACTTGACCAGTGCTAGTGTACAGCAGCTTATCAAACACCCACGACAAGTATTCTTTCATTCAATTCTTTTAATGCAGCAACAGCATGGTTTAAGCCCTGTTGGGCCATGTCCAATGTAAAAAAATCCAGTGAGCTAACACTATTAACTAGGTGGAGATAACATTGGTTCCCAGCAGTAGCACTAGCTCAGAAATAAAAGATAATTTTTTTAATTCATTCTCAGTTTGTGTGGCGTCGCTGGCAAAATCTGCATTTATTACCCATCCCTTGAAAAGGTGGTGGTGAGCCGCCTTCTTGAACCGTTGTAGTCTGTGTGGCGCAGGTGCTCCCACAGTCCTGTTAGGTAAAAGAAAAACTTGCATTTATAGAGCACCTTTCATGACCACCGGACATCTCAAAGGGCTTTACAACCAATGAAGTATTTTTGAAGTGGAGTCACTGTTGTAATGTGGGAAACACAGCAGCCAATTTGCACACAGCAAGCTCCCACAAACAGCAATGTGATAATGACCAGATAATCTCTTTTTTGTTATGTTGGTTAAGGGACAAACATTGGGCAGGACACCGGGGATAACTCCTCTGTTCTTCTTCGAAATAGTGCCATGGGATCTTTAACGTCCACCTGAGAAAGCAGACAGGGCCTGGAGTGGGACTTGAACCCACAACCTTCTGACTCAGAGGCAAGTGTGCTACCAACTGAGCCACAGCTGACACTGACTAAGGATTTCCAGGATTGTGACCCAGTGACAATGAAAGAATGGTGACATATGTCCAAGTCAGGAGTGGTGTGTGGCTTGGAGGGGAACTTGGAGGTGATGATGTTGGACAGTATGTTGGTATTATTACTAACCCTTCCTCTTGAAGACCTGCCCACCCCTCCCATTAGTCCAGACATTAACTGGTCTTGAGATCAAGGGCAAAGTTGAAAACTTCCTGGCATTGTGTTTCTACTGTTACAGTCATCAACTCAGGTCACCACCAGCAATGACACCAATAGCTGCCATCAGTGGCAGAGTCACTCTAATCAATCATCTAGAAAAATAACTGACAATGGGCTCAATTAGTATTTGAATGTTTAACTTAGTGAAGGTGTAGAAAACCTAAAGTGTACCCAGCACAGAAAGTCAATCTTACCAATTTTAGTTTATTTATAAAAGGGGAAACCGTAACTTCGATATGTTCAGTTTTGCCTGGGTTCATTTTGGATAAGAAGAAAACCCAGACACTCGCCCCACTACTGACCAGAACCCTGGGCCTGGCTCAACTTCGTACACATCTGCCTTAGCCAACTTGGTTAGTTGCTATTGTCCCAGTTTAGTAGGATTTGAACAAATAATTACAACATGTCAGGTCCTATTAAACTGTTCTGGGAGCCATCCAACCAACACAAAAATGTGCAATCATTTGTAGCATAATTTTCTTTATAATTATTTCTCATTTTTAATGAAAAATACAATGCTGTTTACTTACAAAGAAAAGCTCATTCCTATAATCATCTTTTCTTTATTATTCATGAACACATGGCTGATTCTAATTTCATTCCCTGCTGGGAACAGTCTCTCCAGAGGCTGGCTGAATGCAAACAAATAGGAGAATGCCTTGAAATTGTAGTTAGGAGTTCAAGATTGTTTTTACAAAGAATGACAATGTTGTTTGAAGACCAGATTGATTGAGTGTTTGGCCTAGGTGAAGAAAGTAACATTAATTTAGTTAGTAATGGGAACATACCTTCTTGGAAATTTGGAATTGTCTGAATTACCAAAGGAAGATATCAAAGGTGAAGTCTTTCTATGCTCAACTATTTGTTTATATCTTTGCATTGCATTGACCTCCTTGGTAGCTTTTTGCCTAGGTTGCTTTATGGCAGCATCAAAAAGTTATCAGTCAGTTTTCAGCTGAATTGTACTCAGCTGAAAACTGACATTCACTGTGTGAATGTCACTGTGTGAATGTTACTGTCTTAAGCTGTTGTTGTTGACATTTGTTTACACCTAGCTTCCAGTTAGTTGGTCAGATGCGATTAAACATTTTGTTAGAATACTTTGCAGTGCCCATTCCTAATTTAAAAAATCTCTTTACCACATACGCATTAGAGAACCAGTTTTAGCAAGACTCCCACTGTGTAGTAATTGGTCTGTATCTTTGTAATCCTATTGCATAGGCTATAATTGACTTGACACTAACTCATACAGCGTGTAATGTCAACATTAAAACGGTTTCTAATTTGTCCTGGTTTAAACCTTTGCCAATGTTGCCAGTGGTTTTTTTAAATTAGTTTTTATGGGATGTGGGCGCCGTTGGCAAGGCCAGCATTTATTGCCCATCCCTAGTTGCCCTTGAGAAGGTGGTGGTGAGCCGCCGCCTTGAACCGCTGCAGTTCGTATGGTGAAGGTACTCCCACAGTGCTGTTAGGGAGGGAGTTCCAGGATTTTGACCCAGCGACGATGAAGGATTGGCGATATACTTCTAAGTCAGGATGATGTGTGACTTGGAGGGGAACTTGGAGGTGGTGGTGTTCCCATGCGTCTGCTGCCCTTGTCCTTCTAGGTGGAAGATGTCGCGGGTTTGGGAGGTGCTGCCAAAGAAGCCTTGGCGAGTTGCTGCAGTGCATCTTGTAGATGGTACACACTGCAGCCACGGTACGCTGGTGGTGGAGGGAGTGAATATTTAAGGTGGTGGATGGGGTGCCAATCAAGTGGGCTGTTTTGTCCTGGATGGTGTCGAGCTTCTTGAGTGTCAACTCGGTTGCTCTGAGTCTAGCCTCCATGTGGCCTCAGTCCCACACGATGAGGTTGGCTCCTAATGGTGGGTCACCCACATCCTAAGATCAAATTAAAAAAAAAGACATCCTGCCATTCTCAGAAATTAACATAATTATCTGTGATCTCCCACGAACAATTGTTGAATGGGAAACAAAGACTGTCGCTGCTGTCCTGAGCACATGCAGTGACTTGTGATTTTATGTATTAAAATTGAGTGGAGGAACTCTTTGTTATTTGTCTCAGTTCAGTGACTCGTGACTACTTGAAAGCCATGAAAAGGATTATTAGTGTAGGTGCATGGTGATAGGCTGATTTTTTTATTACCGTTAACTAAATTCCTTTGTCAGGAATGGCACCTTTAAATTTGTTGTGCTTCTGCAATTTTGTTAGCAGTCTGTCAATTTCAATTAATACAACCAATTATTTTTCTGATTTTTCACAAAATGAGGGATTTCAGCCCCTCAGTTCCTAGCTTTGACGTCACAAAAGCTGCACTTCTGTCAATAATAAATACTTAATGGGCATTATTCTTTAATGTGAAGTATATTAATGATATAAATAATGGATAGAATATGTCAATGTTCTTTGATTAAATGTAGTTTTATTCTATGATTCTATGCATACCTTTATTTATAATGGTTGTTTTGTTGCGGTTGATGGATATTTCTGCCTCATCACACTTGTAAACAAACTAATATGCTTCCTTTATTAATGGTTCCGCACTTCCCATTAAGTTTAATACACTCGTGACACCCATTGGTTCTGTGTGGATTTTAACATTATTGTTAGCTTTTGAATATAGTTTTCCCCAAGAGCGTCTTACTTTATACCACCTGTTCCTTTGCCATGTGCTGTGAATTATGTCTCGTGTGTTTAATTCTTTACAAAATATTTTGCTAGTTCACTCATTCAGTGTGTTGCTTATGTCTGCTTTCAGTATTATACAATCACAATAATCTAATTCATATTTACTTCAGAATTTTTATGTCGCCTGTTCTTTTAGAACTATGCAACACTAGCTATGAATGTACTTCTAGGTGGTGGAGGTCGCGGGTTTGGGAATTGCTGCCAATGAAACCTTGGCGAGTTGTTGCAATGCATCTATAGGTGCACACATTGTAGCCAGGGTATCTCTATGGTAGATGGGCAGTGGGGGCTGGGGGGTGGGACATTTAGACTTATGCATGAGGTGCCGATCAAGCGGACTGCTTTGTCCTGGATGGTGTTGAGCTTCTTGATGAGTGTTGTTAGAGCTGCACAGATCCAGGAATGTGGTGAGTATTCCATCGCACTCCTGACCTGTACCTTGTAGAGTGATCGGGAATCGGCAACCGTTTCACACTGTGCCAATGTTCCCTGTAATTTTTTTGGTGCCATGCGGCACCAAGAGGCTGGGTGGGCCATTCAAAATACCGTGCGTGCACGCGTTTTGCATTGAAGAGCCGGCAAGCCGGCTGTGCAGGATCCCTGGAGCTCTGTGCGGCCACGCAGCTTACAGGGAACGTTGCATGGCGCCCGATTTTCTTTTCCATTGACTGGGGTTTCCCCACTGCTAAGTCTAAATGACCAACACCTAAACAGGTGGTCACTTGCCAGAGTGTTGGCCCGGCTGAATGTCTGACACCAGTTGCACTGGTCAAACTCGGCACCAGAGCATCCCAGAAACATCTCCTCTGGCTACAGCAGAAATATCAGTCCTTTAACGACAGAAAAACTTCTCAACCCAGACAATTCTATTAGCTCAGGGTTTTTATTTTGAAATTTAAATTGTAGAGAAACCAAGTGGGCGGCCAGTTAAAATGAGAGAATTACATAGATGCTATAGCACAGAAAGACCATTCGTCCAAACAGGTCCATGCTGGTGTTTATGCTCCACATGAGCCTCCTCCCACTCCTTTCCATCTAACCCTATCGGAATATTTTTCTATTCCTTTCCCCCTCATGAGCTTATCCAGCTTCCCCTTAAATGCCTATATGCTATTCACCTCAACGTGTGGTAGCGAGTTCCACATTCTTATCACTCTTTCGGTAAAGAAGTTTCTCCTTAATTTCCTATTAGATTTATTAGTGACTATCTTATATTTATGGACCCTAGTTCTAGTCTTCCCCGCAAATGGAAATATCTCTACGTCTACCCTATCAAACTGCTTCATAATTTTAAAGACCTCGATAGGTCACCCCTCAGCCTTCTCTTTCTAGGGAAAAGAGCCCCAGCCTGTTCAGCCTTTCCTGATGGTTAGCACCTCTCAGTTCTGGTATCATCCTTGTAAATCTTTTTTGCACCTTCTCCAGAGCCCCGATTACCTTTTTGAAGTATGCAGACCCAAACTGTGCACAGTACTCCAAGTGTGGTCTAACCAAGGTTCGATACAAGTTTAACATAACTTCCCTGCTTTTCAATTCTATCCCTCTGGAAACTAACCCCAGTGCTTTGTTTGCTTTATTAATGGCCTTATTAACTTGCCTTGCTACTTTTAGTGATTTGTGTATTCGTGCCCCTAGATCCTTTGGGGAAAAAATTGGGAAAAACCTCGCCCAGAAAAAGGTAGCGCCCCTCCCCTGTAAATTCAGTAGTAGCACCCCAAGAAGGAGGAGGAACGTTACTGGAAGTGCTCCATCTCCTTCTTGGGGCGCTACTACTCAATGTCACGATGCTACGTGCAGCCGCACCACACGCATCGGCACATAGCGTCACGTCACAGCAGGCCTCCTCTCCTGATTGAAGGGCTGCGCGCACCAGGGCCCTGCTGAACCGCCGGGGAGCAGGGTGCTGTGGAAACAGCCCTGCACTCAAGAGCAGTGCCAGGCTGAGCGATCGCGACTGGCACCCCGCATAGAAATGTTAAAGGTGGGCAGGTGCTGGCAGTCAGCCAAAATAAAAATGGCCGCCCGACACCTGCCCTTTAAGTAGCGCCGCCGCACGCTACCGCCGCTGCAAAACCACCCCCTGATCCTGTCGGTCCCATCGCCCGGCGATAGGTCAGGGGGCGCAAGGGAAGTTTGCGGCCGGGGCGCTGCGCACGGCGATGACACCATCATCGCCAGTACAGCGGAGCGTTAGAGGGGCGCAAAACAACCCAATTTCTAGTCCTTTGCTCCTCTACCCCATTTAGACTCTTGGGCCTAGAAATTGGAGAACGCTGGAAACCTGCCGCTAACATTGGTGACTAAGGATAACGGCCGCCGGCCGAGAGAGCGCAGGCAGTACGGCATTATGGTACTGCCTGCTCATTATCAGCAGCAGGGCGTTGATTTGCTAGTGCAATGCGCTCTTTGCAGCTCGGAAGGAGGAAGGAGGCCAAAGGTTGCCTCGGTCACCCGCTCGCAGTGTAGGGGAACGGGGAAGAAAGGAGCGACCCAAACAGTCGCCGTACGTGATCCTAAATATTAGCTGCCACCCGATGTTTATCAATTTTTTTTTGTTGTTGTTTGTTTATGACATGAATGCAGATAAGAGTTTTTATCACTGATCATGTTCAATCATTGCAATGGAGTTCACCCATTGATTTACTGACCCACAAACACTGTAGGAGTCCCGGAAAGCTGCCAGAAAATGCAACCCCCCCCACCACCGATGAGCAAAAAAATCAAAGTTTAAAAGAAGAACCTTGGCAAAGGAGATGTTTGAAGTTCTGGGTTCCATCCCCATAAGTCCTGCCAGGCTCCTCATGGCCGATAATGCTGCTGAAAGGCCTGTGAGCGGAGAACTCCAAAATGGATGAGCTGGTGTCAACTCGGCATGCCGATTGACGTCACGCTCCACCTCATCAGTAAACGGCAGTGCTGACAACCTGCCAAAAATGGCGGCCGCCGCGGTGCCCGCCACCAGCTGGCAGAAGAGCGCCGGCTGCCATTATTTCGCCATTTCATGGTGCTAACGGGTGGTGCAAACCACCCGAATCTCTAGGCCTTATTATCCAAGCAGCATGTGACCTCCTTATTCTTCCTACCAAAATGTAAAATACCCCATATGACTTGCCCCCTCTGATCCTGCTGCCTTCACGTGGGTCCCGATATTAACTTGCTCTTTTTAGCAGGTGAACAGGACACCAGCTGGAAGACATCAGGGTCCGGCTTTAAATATGCAGGTTGGGCTCCAATGATGTCATCGGTGCCCAATTACAATCTTCACCTGAGGCTTGTGCGGGAAAGACTTTTTTCTGTGTCTCCCTCACACATGTACTGATTTTGTCTACAGGCGCAGTAAGAGTGAGCAGGGTATCAGAAAGGGTGAGCAGGATACCAGTAGGGGTGAGCAGGGTATCAGTAAGGGTGAGCAGGATACCAGTAAGGGTGAGCAGGATATCAGTAAGGGTGAGCAGGGTATCAGTAAGGGTGAGCAGGGTATCAGTAAGGGTGAGCAGGGTATCAGTAAGAGTGAGCAGGGTATCAGTAAGGGTGAGCAGGGTATCAGTAAGAGTGAGCAGGGTATCAGTAAGATGAGCAGAGTATCAGTAAGAGTGAGCAGGGTACCAGTAAGAGTGAGCAGGGTATCAGTAAGAGTGAGCAGGGTATCAGTAAGGGTGAGCAGGGTATCAGTAAGAGTGAGCAGGATACCAGTAAGGGTGAGCAGGATATCAGTAAGGGTGAGCAGGGTATCAGTAAGGGTGAGCAGGGTATCAGTAAGGGTGAGCAGGGTATCAGTAAGAGTGAGCAGGGTATCAGTAAGGGTGAGCAGGGTATCAGTAAGAGTGAGCAGGGTATCAGTAAGATGAGCAGAGTATCAGTAAGAGTGAGCAGGGTACCAGTAAGAGTGAGCAGGGTATCAGTAAGAGTGAGCAGGGTATCAGTAAGGGTGAGCAGGGTATCAGTAAGAGTGAGCAGGGTATCAGTAAGAGTGAGCAGGGTATCAGTAAGAGTGAGCAGGGTATCAGTAAGAGTGAGCAGGATGTCAGTAAGGGTGAGCAGGGTATCAGTAAGGGTGAGCAGGATACCAGTAAGGGTGAGCAGGGTATCAGTAAGGGTGAGCAGGGTATCAGTAAGGGTGAGTAGGATAACAGTAAGAGTGAGCAGGATACCAGTAAGGGTGAGCAGGGTATCAGTAAGGGTGAGCAGGATACCAGTAAGGGTGAGCAGGGTATCAGTAAGGGTGAGCAGGGTATCAGTAATGGTGAGCAGGGTATCAATAAGGGTGAGCAGGATATCAGTAAGGGTGAGCAGGGTATCAGTAATGGTGAGCAGGGTATCAGTAAGGGTGAGCAGGATATCAGTAATGGTGAGCAGGGTATCAGTAAGGGTGAGCAGGATATCAGTAAGGGTGAGCAGGGTATCAGTAAGGGTGAGTAGGATAACAGTAAGAGTGAGCAGGATAACAGTAAGGGTGAGCAGGGTATCAGTAAGGGTGAGCAGGATACCAGTAAGAGTGAGCAGGATACCAGTAAGAGTGAGCAGGATAACAGTAAGGGTGAGCAGGGTATCAGTAAGGCTGAGCAGGATTCCAGTAAGAGTGAGCAGGGTATCAGTAAGGGTGAGCAGGATATCAGTAAGGGTGAGCAGGATACCAGTAAGAGTGAGCAGGGTATCAGTAAGGGTGAGCAGGTATCAGTAAGGGTGAGCAGGGTATCAGTAAGGGTGAGCAGGGTATCAGTAAGGGTGAGCAGGGTATCAGTAAGGGTGAGCAGGGTATCAGTAAGGGTGAGCAGGATACCAGTAAGGGTGAGCAGGGTATCAGTAAGAGTGAGCAGGGTATCAGTAAGGGTGAGCAGGGTATCAGTAAGGGTGAGCAGGGTATCAGTAAGGGTGAGCAGGGTATCAGTAAGGGTGAGCAGGCAGTGAAAACACTCTGGATAGAATTAAGAAACAGCAAAAGGTGCATGTCTCTGGTGGGAGTTATCTTCAAGCTCCTGACAGCAGTGATGCAGTAACAGGGTGCATAGATACAGAGCTGAGAGAAGCATGTAGCAAAGGCTAACATGTAACAAATGGGATAGTTTAAAATTCCCAGATGCCAAGCAGCTCAAGTCGTAAAGGAAATTAATTTCTAGAATGTATCCAGGACAATGTTCTGAAATTTTGATCAGAAGAGAATTTCGCCATTAGAATGAGGCATGAACGCCGCACGCCATCATTAATTCGTAAAACAAATCCAGCAATTTGCGGAGTGAAAGAGATTCGCCACGTGTTGCGAGTCACTGCAAATTGCCAGACGACTTGCGCTGCTCCGCCGTTAACCTCGCCAAAGCTGATAAAAGTTTGTTCTTGACGTGAGGCTCCCCATTGAACTTAATAGCAATGGTGAAATTGCTAGATTTACAACATCATTACGACTTATTTCCGCCGCAGCCATTTAGGGCTGGTAATCAATGTCGTAGAGGATCTTGGTAATGACGTGATTCATGGTCCTGACATGACACTCAACCTTGCAGGCCCATTAGTGATCAATGGCGCTGTGGAGTCTCATTCCAAGAGGTAGAGGATTGTTCCTAGAGGTTTTTTTTATTGTTTTTTATCTGTCTTGGCAGTATTTTTGTGCCTGTCTTGCCACCCACACTCCTGTTAGTGTCAGAAGGCAATCATTTTCAAGACACAAAGCTGTTTCACACTCAAAAGAAGGCCACTCATTCAAATGCTAATAAGAGAGATTTCTTTCAGAAAATAAGATTTTGGGATACAGTATATGAGTAATTTGAGACAAGATATGTGGAAAGTGTAGCATGCTTGGGACAAAAAAGGTGACTTTGGAAATATGGTTCCCAAAGGTTTCCACCATTGAGTTTTCCTCGTGTCATTTCTTGGTCTGTTGTAGACTAAAAATTGATAGAGATTGATTGCTATGATTAGTCAACAACTCCTTTATCATTGTACCATGCGACTACCAGGATGGTAGATGGCAAACTAGATGGACCATGGTCTTTTTTCATCTAGCAATTCTTATGTTCCTATTAAAGTAATTCCATTGGTATTGATCATGATAGAGGGACCACTAATTCGATACTTCATGGGTCAAGAATGTTCGTATATTTCACAGACCTACCCTGCCATTCACTCATTAATGTCTCAAGGATCAATACAACAATTCCCAAACACAACTGGGTTACAATGCTCTCTTCTTCTGCTTGTTCTTTTTATATATTTTTTTCTTACTTTTCTTACTATCTCTTTCTTTCTCTCTCTCTCTTAATACAATCTTTTTCTTTCCCTCTCTTTATTCCTCTTTCTGTCTCTCTCTATTTTGTTTGACTCTAATTCACCCTAATTTTCTTTGTTATTCGCTCTGTTTCTTTCTCTATGCTTTTCTTTCATTGATTAAGGAAATAGACCATTGAGCATGATGTTCACATGGTCCCAGATGCAACCTTGACATCACTGCATCATTATGGGATCGACGTTCCAGCAATTTGTGGCACAAATATAGTGTGATGTCAATGGTGAGCAAAAAGTCCAATTCACGTTGTTCGCTGCCAAACCTGCCATTGCAGCAATTTCTGGCCCCATATGTTCTGGAACTGACAAGGGAACAGGCCATACCAGATTCAGTAATAAGTAATGATCTAGAATTTATTAGTAATCTGACAATAAAGGAGCATCTTACAAACAGTGACCATAACATGATAGAATTTGACATTAATTTTGAGAAATAAAAAGATCACACACATACCAAGATTGTAAACCTAAGTAAGGCTTAACTAAGAATGAGACATAACCTGAACATATTAAATTGGGCTAAGCTATTAACAGATAAACCTACAGAAAAACAGTGGGAAGAATTCGAAGAAGTATTTAGTATTAGGGTGCTTAAAGTGACACCACAAGTCTCGGCCAGTTTGGAGATGATTGGGTAATACCCCATCAATCACGCCTAGAGACTGCACTGTTGTAAGTGACTGGGATTGATTTTACAAACATAGTTTGTATTATGTAACTAACCTCCACTCACTGCATTTATCTGGAGAAATAACCCTGCTTTTATTGGGAGGCTCTGCTGTAGTTTCGGTCATGAGTTCTGTTTGCTGTTGTTTGTAAAGACTATTTAAATAGACACTGTGTGCCGTAAGTCTCACCCCACCCCAAGCTCATTGACTGATGCAGCGATGTCAATACTCAGTTCGTTAGTACAATACAAGACCTATACATACGCCTGAAGAGCAAATGA
The DNA here is from genome assembly GCA_030390025.1 of Squalus acanthias. Lineage (NCBI taxonomy): Eukaryota > Metazoa > Chordata > Chondrichthyes > Squaliformes > Squalidae > Squalus > Squalus acanthias. The sequence continues at coordinate 23,194,291 of CM059433.1, read as the reverse complement.
CCTACTTGTACGGTCAATCAGCCATGGTCAACATATGAGGTAAGATGCAGTATAAAACTAAAGGAAGTGGCTTACACAAATGTCAAGAAAAGTGCTAATCCAGCAGAATAAATGAAATATAGAAAGTAAGAAAAGGACACAAAAAATATTAAGAGCTGCAAAAAGGGAATATGGAAAAAATTGCAAGTTCTATTAAGGCTAATAGAAAAAGTTTTAATAATTTATATTAAGAGTAGGAGTGTGACTAAGGGAGATGTGGGAGATGTAAAGACAGACACAGATGGTACTGTAATATCAACAACAAAATGGCAGATTAATTAAACAAGTACTTTTTATCCGATTTCATAGTAAAGGAAAAGGATAATATGCCAGTGATAGAAGAGAATCTAAAAATAAATCAAGGGAAGGAACATATTGGATTCAATATAAGTATAAGAAATGGCAATGAAGAATATAATGGGACTTAGGATAGATATATCTCCAGGACATGATGGTTTCCACCACAGGGATTTAAAAGAAGTAAATGAGGAAAATACAGAAGCGTTAGTCATGATCTTTCAAAGCTCTCTTCATTCTGGAATTGTGCGGTTAGATTGGAAATTTGATAATGTCTCTATTATTTAAGAAGGGTGGGAGAGAGACACTGGGTGTACAGGGTTAAATTATGAGGACAGGTTGCATAAACTTGGGTTGTATTCCCTTGAGTATAGAAGATTGATGGTTGATCTGATAAAGGTATTTAACATGTTAAAAGGATTTGATAGGGTAGATACAGAGAAACTATTTTCTCTGGTGGGGGAAAGAAGAACAAAGGGGCAAAATCTTAAAATTAGAGCGAAGCCATTCAGGAGCAAAATTAGGAAGCGCTTAATTATACAAAGGTTAGTAGAAATCTGGAATTTTCTCCCAAAAGGCAATGGATGCTGGGTCAATTGGAGCTTTCAAGACTGCAATCAATAGGTTTCTGTTAGTTAAGGGTATCAAGCGATATGGAGCAAAAGCAGGTAAATGGAGTTGAGGTACAGATTAGCCATGATCTAATTGTATGGTGGAGCAGGCTTGAGGGGCAGAATGGCCTCTTCCTGTTCCTAATGTTACTATGAGTTAGGAGGTTCCCAGAACCTAAGGCTCAAGTGAACTCTGGGGCTGAAACCGAACACAAGTTCCAGGCTTATTTAGAGGGCAACATCTAGCAGGGACTTCTCAGAGTAAATTACTAATTTGTTCAGCAAGTTTAATGATTTTAGCACAAATTATTATTTTTTTATGTCAACTTGAGGATGAGTGTAGTTACAGCATGATAAGGTTATATAAGTAGTTTCCATTATAAATATGGATGTAGGAATTTAGAATGGAAACAGTTGAGAGAATGTGTGCGCAAACCTAAGATTCTTAATATATTAATAGATTAAAAAAATTGATAGCCTTATATATTTAAAAATACAATAATTTTATCTGAAAAGTTTAATGTCGCACAACCCTCTTCAAACCAGATTCAAGTCTGCAGAGCATTCTGGGAGTTATACTCTGATTATTGGTCCGGAGGCTTTAACTCCCAATAATTACAACACGTTTTATAATGGCTGTCAAAATAAGGTGAGGGTAATAGCGCTCGCCATTATTTAGGTGCAAATGTCACAGCAACTTCAGGCGAGGGCAGATACCCAATTAAATGTGGAAATCGAGAAGTTGCTCTTGGAGGTGCGCCACTCCGCCATTAGCTTTGTGAAAAAGGCATCTTGCTGTCTGACACCCAGTTCAGATGCAGTGTGAAGTTCCTGTACTTGCACGGTAGATATGAAGTAAACTCACCACAGAAAGTTAAATCAAGTCATTTCAAGTCTATGTATGCTTTTAATGATGTGATAAGTGTTAATTACTGCCATTTAACCTCTCTGGCATTGAAAATTAGCTATTACAAGTATGGAGTCTCATTCCTTCAGGTATTAATTGTTGTTGGAGATTTTTTTTAAATTTGAAATCAAAAGTTTTATTTTTACTTTTTCCTTCTGTTTCTTTTTTCTCTCTCTCTTAAGCTTGCCCTGTTCACTCAGGTCCCAGATGCCCTGTTTCCTTTGCTGCACTGTTTTCACCTTGTACTTTCAGCAACTTGCCACGCAGAAAATTAAAAAACCTAAGTGTGCAGGGGCAAGTCTAACTAATGGCAGATGCCATTAGATACCCTGCCACAGCAAATCTTTTAATAGAAAAATTCTCTTCTGCGTTGATTTTGTAAAAGTGGGACTTCACTTTGCAACTGTTTCTTATTAGGACAAATCTAGATCCGTGGCTCTAACTCGTATTAAGATTAGTCCGCAGTGCTTTGGTGATTTTTGAGTTAAATGTATTTAATCATCATCAGGAAGAGAGAAAACAAAGTCTGAGCACATTTATATTTGCCAATTGGCACAACGTAATAGGGATCCAGCACAGAGCTTTGCTAACAGCAAGCGCAGTAGTGGAGATACGATTAACGCATTGCAGCCCCAATTTCCGGACCCACATCCACTGTAGGGGGGCTTGGCGCTGGGATCCTTGCCGTACAAAATTATCCCAAATAAGTTTGCCACTTTCATGTTACCTTATGTAGCAACCAATTTATATAATGTCAAGGCATTCTACTCACTGACTACTTCTGCATAATACATCAAATAATATAACAGGAGAGTTAATGGTCCAATTGTAAGGTTCAGATATATTCATAAACTATGGGGATAATTTTAACCTAACCCACCTACGGGATCATCCACCCATTTTACACCTCGCCCGATTTCACTTTACACTGACTTGGATGGAGAGTTAAATCGGGCGGGGTGTCAAACAGGTGGCCAATCCGATGGTGACAGTTTCCCGCTGGGTGGGTTAGATTAAAACTACAACCCTTTTCCTGCTTCTGGGATACCTACTATTAAAAAAAAATTGCACGTATTCCACCGTAAAAAGTGGGTTGATAAGTGATCCCAATGGCAGAGTCAGCAAAGTCAGAGGCAGAGTCACTCTATTGTGGGAGTGAGTTTAGAAACCAGGAATGTTGCAAGTTAATGCTCTTACCTGTACCAACTTGGCTAATCTCAACTAGGGTGTCAATAGGGGAGCTAAGTAAGGGTGAAAGATCGTCCAGGACTCCTGCTTCTATTCATTGTCTATTGGCTATGGGGAAAGAGCAGGGGACTAAATTGGACAACACTTTTATTAAAGAGCCGGCACAGGCACGATGGGCCGAATGGCTTCCTTCTGTGCTGTAAGATTCTATGGAAAGTGGCAGTCTAGGTTCAAGTCCACTCCAGGGACTTGAGCATAAAATGTAGGCTGACACTCCAGTGCAGTACTGAGGGAGTGTTGGAGGTGCGTCTTTCGGTTGAGACATTAAAACGAGTTTGCCCTCTGGTAAAAGACCCTATGGCATTATTCAAAGAGCAGTTGAGTTCTCCCGATGTCCTGGCTAATTTTTTTATCCCTCAACCAACATCACTAAAACATATCATTATCATATTGCTGTTTGTGGGAGCTTGCTGTGCGCAAATTGGCTGCCCCGTTTCCTACATTAAAGCAGTGACTACACTTCAAAAGTACTTCATTGACTGCAAAAGTGCTTTGGGACATCCTGAGGTTGTGAAAGGCGCCATATAAATAAAAGTTCTTTCTAAGGAGAGAATCGGGCTCAACTGTGATGTCCTTCACTGTCAGCCCACCAACAATCACTGTTCAAGCTCCCTTATGGAGAATGGGCACTCAAGTGAGGCACCACAGAGCTGAAACCATCAAACAAACCCCATCATTAGTGAAGGAAACCGTAAAGAAAAGATGGAGTTTCAAACATCAGTTGCTTTGCTTAGTAAGATATAAAGAGAACTGAATCACAATGTGTCAGTTTATGTGCAATAAGGATAAATCCTTTAGCAGTGTCATTATTCTTTTCTCTGAGGAAACTTCCTCATCTAATTTAAAGTTGTTGCTACACCACAGATAAATACCATTGAGTTAAGAAATTAATTCTTGGAGCTGTATCTTCGGGATATTGTCTGAAATGGCAATTAGAATCATCTATCACTTTCCAACTGTGAAGAATGAGCATAATTCCTTTAATACTGATTAAACGATAACCAGGTGTAAGTAACAGTTAAACCATGAGGTGCACTGGTTCATTTTTCATAGAATCATAGAATGGTTACAGCACAGAAGGAGGCCATTTGGCCCGTTGAGCCCGTGCCAGCTCTCTGCAAGAGCACTTCAGCTATTTATAATGTTTCCAGAGTTGTACTGTAGCAATACAGCAATGATTCTATATTGTAATAAACACAACACAAGAGCTACTGCTCTATATAACTTATCTAAATTCTAGCAATGGGCCACATTTTCCTGCCTTTGCTAATTATAGTGAAAAGGTGGATGTGAGTAAAATCTGATTAGCAAACATTAGTGAAAAGTCTGTGTTTTGCTGGTTAAATCCTTGTTAACATCATTAATCATAAACTTGTCGAGCAATCTAGAACTGCACAATCAGATCAAAAACTGACAGGCCCTGAATTTCCTAGGATGGGGAGGTCATAAATCAGGCATTTCACCCATTTGGGAGGATGGGGGGGCTCGAATCTAGAGCAACACTGGACTTCCACTCCAAAGGCTGATCTTCCACCCACCCCCTATGACCTGGCAGCAGTAGTTCCCATTGTGGGCCTCCTAGATGCCCTAGAATATGTAAGGACCAAGGGATTGATTAAATCCATGGGGGATTCATTAATTATGCTGCCCCACCATTCTCGTGTCATGCTCCCTCCCTCAGAGTGGCAAGGTGCTGATCTGATTAACAGGTGAGCACTTCTGTTGTGTCTCCACATATGAGGGCTGTCTGCCCCGAATATGTAAATGACATGCCCCAGTCAAAGTAGCAGAGACAAGTCCTGCTCTGCTGCACTTCCACCCCCTTACAATTATCCAGAGAATTTCTGGTCCCAAGTATTTTACTCTGAATAGGTGTTAGGATAATAGTGATAAACTTCAATGGGCCGAATGGCCTTTTCTGTTCCTTGACATTTGCACAGTGAAAGAATCACTGACTGCAAAATACAATAAAAGTAAATGAATTTCATTCAACTAGCTCATCTCCCATGACACCACTCATGGCTGAAAATAGCATAAAAATTGTGTGCTCTTCTTGTAACAGTCCTCCTGTTCGTTTCTAACTCTAATTCTTTCTGCCTGCCTGTTTGTCATTTTAGGGTTTTTATCTGCCTCTTTCTCTTTTTATCTCTCTGCATGTCTTTCTCCCATTGCCATTGTTGTCTCCTCTCTTTTTCACACTCTTCCCCCTCCATCCTTCACTACAGCTCTGTCTCCTTTCTCATCTGTAGGTCTCCCTCTTATTGTGAACATCTCACACACGTTTCTCTCTCTCTCTCCTTCTATCTGTATGTCCTACTCTTTTATTCCTCTCACCTCCGTAGAGTTCTGGAGCCACAATTGGGGCTCTCTGATCTTTTCAGAAAATTTTTCCTGCGTGCAAAAGATGGAGCAAGGAGACCAGTGCATGGGACTGGGAGTGAGGGACTTTGAACAAGGGAGGTCAGGCATTAAAACAGTGATGATTATAGATAGGGTCTAGCAAGGCCCAAAGTTCCCCAGGAGAACTGCTGAGAAAAAGGGGAAGGTCCAGCAGTAAATGAAAATCCTTTAAACCAAGATCAGAAAAAGCTGAGAGGATAAATCGAGTAGCAATAACATACATACCACTTTAACAACCATTTTAACTTTACGTTAAATAATATTGCACAGTATTCTGATTCATTGTATTCCAAACATCTTTAATTGAATTAACAAAAGAAATTTGAAACAGTCAATACAGGGGAAAAGAACTGACCACAAAATTGCACATTCATAAGTTTTTAAAAAATTAATATGCCATAAAAATCAACTGATCATCAATCCTGGTAGGTACACTGGGATTCTGACTACTGGAAACCTCTGCTGTTGACTACAGAGGGTCTTTCCGGGGTCAAGGGGAGGTTTCCCAATTAAACTGTGCTTCATCGATTCGTGTCACTGGAGGCGCATTTCGGGCGTCTGTCCTATCACCAAGGCTAGAAAGTCTGGTGGAGGAGTGCTGAGCTGGGGACGATTACTGGGTCCCACCTCGTTACCCCTGGAAGAAAGGTGTAGGTTTATAAAATAAATAAATTGTATCCAAATCTCCAAGGGTCCATCTGCAGGTGGGCCAGGTGGCATACCTGGTCTGAATAGGAATATCTTCACTGACCATACAGCAGGTCCCTCTGAAGGTTCAAGGTGTGGGAACGCAATCTTAAATTAGAGCTAGGTCATTCAAGAGTGAAATCACAAAGCACTTTCACACACAAAAGGTAGTAGAAATCTGGAACTCGCTCCCTCAAAATACTGTGGAAGCTGAGTCAATTGAAACTTTCAAGACTGAGATCAATAGATTTTTATTAGGTAAGGGTATCGAGAGATATGGAGCAAAGCTGGGTAAATGGAATGAAGGTACAGATCGGCAATGATCTAATTGAATGACGGAACAGGCTTGAGGAACTGAATGGCCTACTCCTGTTCCTATGTAGGGAGACTCCGCCCCCCCTTACATTGGTGGTCTTGTAAGGGACAGGCAGAGACTATCTCAGAAGACCATCCCAGAAGGTTTGCCGTTGGGTTGGGACTAAGCGTGTCTGGGTCCCAGCCTGGTGTCGGGCTATTCTGACATATTCCCCGGAAGTTAACGTGGGTTTTTCCTTCTCTCCCTTCCCATACCTTTCATAATGTTTGGGCCCAGCCTTTGCTGTCAGTCTTTCTGCGCACATGATTAAAAATTTCTTTCCTCTAGCGACAATCAATATCTTATTACCGGAGGAAAATAAGTTTTAAAAAGTGCGAAAAGGACAGTAACACAAATGGGATTCTGTTGCTGGCCTTTGGTATCTATCAAACCTTATTTTCCATTAAAAGATGTTAATTTATTCCATGCATATTCACTTGGAATTTCCTCAGGGCTTCTGCTATTCCACAGATATCTGTGGAAATTTGTCAAACCTTCGGCAGTGGAATGACGGAAGCCCCAAGAAAATAAACCTCAATGTTTAAAAATAGGCAAAATAATAAATTCATAATGAAATCCATACAAACCTTTGGAGCAAGCAGTGAAATGCTCATTGTTTAATAAAGTTGTAATAAAATAATGCTATGTAATTTATAATTATAGAATCATAGAATAGTACAGCACAGAAGGAATCTATTCAGCCCATCGAGTCTGTGCCGGCTCTTTCAAAGAGCAATCCAGTTAGTCCCCCCCCCCACCCCGCTCTTTCCCCATATCCCTGCAATTTTTTTCTCCTTCAAATATTTATCCAATTCCCTTTTGAAGTTTACTATTGAATCTGTTTCCACCACCCTATCAGGCAGTGTATTCCAAACCCTAACCACTGGGTGTGCAAAAAAGTTTTTCCTCATATCGCCTCTGGTTCTTTTGCCAACCACCATAAATCTCTGCCCTCTGGTTATCGATCCTTCAGCCACTGGAAACAGTTTCTCTTTATTTACTCTATCTAAACCCTACATGATTTTAAACACCTCTATCAAATCTCCTCTTGGCCTTCTCTGCTCTAAGGAGAACAACCCCAACTTCTCCAGTCTATCCACGTAACTGTAATCCTTCATCCCTGGAACCATTCTAGTAAATCTCTTCTGTACCCTCCCCCAAAGCCTTCATGTCCTTCCTAAAGTGTGGTGCCCAGAATTGGACACAATACTCCAGATGGGGCCGAACTCGTGTTTTATATGGGTTTGGCATAACTTCCTGGATTTTCTACTCTATGCCTCTATTTATAAAGCCCAGGATCCCATATGCTTTATTAACGGCTTTGTTCACCTGTCCTGCCACCTTCAAAGATTTGTGCACAAGCTCCCCCAGGTCTCTCTGTTTTTGCACCCCCTTTAAAACTGTACCATTTACCTTGTATTGTCTCTCCTCATTCTTCCTACCAAAATGTATCACCTCATACTTTTCTGCATTGAATTTAATTTGCAATGTGTCCGACCATTCCACCAGCCTGTCTATGAACTCTTGAAGAATTAGTGATATTCAATAAAACACTTCTAGTGAATTACTGATTTTCCTCACCGGCCTGCCAAGTAGAACGTCCTGAGAGATTTCGTGAACCCAAGGACTCGAAACAGCAAAACACTTCGGTTGAGAAATTGGGCTCGGTAGTGCCCGTTGTTTGGGGCGACGAGTGCCATTAGGGATCCAAAATGGCGTCCGCAGCATTGCGCGCACACTTCTGACGGAAAGCGCAGCAGATGCTATTTTGGTAAAGGCATTAGTGCGCACATTTAACAACCGGCGGAAGTATGCAGAGCAAGCAGATCATGATGTCAATCAGCGTGCAACGCTGATTTGGCACCAGTGCTGCCATTTTGGAGCTCCACGCTCCAGCAACACCCTCTCTTAAGCTCGCGTTAAGCAGCATGAAGGACCCCCACCAGCACTATTTAAAGGGCTCATCAACTACTTTCAGGTTCGTTGCTGGTTTATTTCTTCTGGCCGTTGCTACAATTCTACATGGTTTTTGGTGCTTTCCATAGTTGTTTCAAGTATCAAAAGTCTCCAGCGAGTGGTGCGGCAGGTGCTGAAGTACCTTCTGCTGACTTCAAGGCTTCTGCACAAACCAGCTGCTCTCAGACATGGGTGCACTAGTAGGCCTTCCTCTTGGAATCGAGCGTGGCTGGGAGAATAAGCAGAGGCCAAGCAAAGCAGGACAAGCTGCTAGGAGAGGGAGGAGGAGGAGGGGGAGAAGGGCTCTCAACAGGAGGCCATATCCACAGAAGGTGTTTAGGGAGCAATTCTCTTACCTGGACCTCAGCGACGGCCAACGTTTGCGGCATCTGCGCTTCACTAATGTGGTCGCCACTGAAATCTGCCAACTGCTGCAGCCACAGCTCCAACCTCAGAGCAGGGCAAGGACCGCTTTCTGAGCTAGCGGTTAGTGCTGGCTGCACGCAGAAATCATGATAATGAGCAGGCAACACGAAGATTCCGTGCTGCCTGCATTGCATCGATAGGGCGCGGGGGTACTCGTGTGTCAGCAGCGATCCAATTTAGGCCCCACGGATACCACTAATATCAATGGACAGTACAAGGGCCAAACAAATAAACAGACATTAAAACAATTTTGAAAACCTAAAAGAAAATGTGAACACACTCAGCCAGTATAACATAACACCAGTGCATAATAGGAGCAAAAAAAGCTCAAAGCCCTGATTGTCACTAGCAGAATGAGGAAATTGGCAACCCAAAAAAACAAAACTATGGGATGTGCAAACAATTCACAATCCAAAAAACAGTCCAAAATAGACCCTAGGAAAAATAGCCCAACTCAAAAAGATTGCATATGGACAGTGCAGTGTAATCTACACAATTCAATACAAATAGTGTCGTCACATATATATAGGGGAAACTGGGGAACACTCTAAGAACTAGGTCTACAGGGCACCTCAGTGCCATAAGAACAAAAAAAAGATAAAACTATTACTGGAGACTTTCTGGAACATATAATAGAGTCTCTGGAAATGATGGGGCTTGAAACCAACATTAATTACAAAACAAAAAGAAAGAAAAGTACTGGATCACAAAACTAGAAACTCTGTCACCAAATGGTTCTAACCAGGTTTAGATAAACAAAGAGACCCCTAACCAGAAAGCCACTGGACTAAATCTCTTGTCCTCAACATACGCTCACATTCAATCTCTAATGAACCCCGACCCCTAAACACAAATCACTAACTGTATCCCCTTCCCCTAACCCTATTGCTAAAACTTAATCCAAATAGGGGTTAGACTAACCCCCAAAATTTATACAAGCCTCAGTCATTAATCAAATAACCCTTTGGTGGCCGATAATCCTATGAGAACCAAGACTGACCGCACATACCGTAACCCCAGCCGGGAGGAAAACAACTAGATATTGGCAAGAAAAGCTGGACAGGAAGGAATAAAATGTGCGTCAAATAGAAATGGCAGGCCCAAATTCAACAGAAAACCAGTAATTAGATGAGAGCATAAAAACAAGAAGGGACAATGACCCTCCTGCCCAAACCTCCGAACCTAACTCTAACCCTACTGTGCTGCTAGTTGCATCCTTTGCCTATTTTAGAGCTGTTCGCCCCCACCAAATCTTGGCCTACATTTCTCCAAAATAAAGTTTACTATAACATCCAGGGTCTTGCCGGGAAAATGGACTTCATGAATTTGGCATAGACCCATTTTACACAAACATTGCATACTCAGCGAGCAGATTAATGAGCTTCCTGACATTTATTCCTGTTAATTAGTGGTTCGCCAGCTGTCTGAGAAGTAGTAAAGGATTATTATCACAGGTGTGTCATGATTGCCAGCCACTTTTTTGTTTCCATTAATAAAAACACCTTTTCAGGAGTTGCATATTTCAAAGTCACATGTTCACTTGATTTTTGTCTTTTGTTGCTTGATAAATTATTCAGAGAAAACGAGTACCTTATTTTTTAAATAGAAGAAACTCTGGCCCACTCTCTCAAATTTCAATCCGAACCTGAATGGTTGGATAGATCTTGACTTCGTCAAATGCAGTTTTGGAAGATAATGGCCCGGAATTTGCGGTCGGAGGTGTATCACCAGAGTCCGGTGGTCGTGAAAGACGCTATATAAATGCAAGTCTTTCTTTCTTTGGGATCACGTGGGCCAGGTCCTCCAATGAGAAAGGAGGATTCCTAATATGCTTTTGGGGATTTCATTTACGAACGGAATCCCCATAAGCGTATGAGGAATCCCCAAATAATTAAATCATTTATACAACTGGAATAAAAATAAATGTTCCCATTTTCAAATTTAATTAAAAGTCCCTTCAATAAAGGATATACAATAAAAATGTAATATTTTGAAAAATAATTTTTAACATTTTGATCTGGGCCATAATTTACATAAACTAATTGTGGGAATTGGCCTTCAACACAAAACTGGCCCTAATTTGGTGTAGAAAATAGAAAATGTCATATCGGTGCAGTAGTTATGTTCTGAGGTTGGGGCTGAGGCATGTCTTTGGGACAGAGTAGAAGGATCTGGCTGAGCTTTGCCCAATGAGAATGCTCAATGCTGACAATAAAGGAGCAGTTTGTTCCTAACCTGTCCAACGGGAAACTGACTGGATCGGATCGACCAATCACTACTGCTCATTTTTCACCCAGACAAAGTTGAATTTTACCCGCAACAATATTCTTCCTATATGGTGATCCATAATGCACAAAATGCTCCATCGCCTTGGTATTGTAATAATGTCATCTCTTCTGATTTGTTTACTGTACTCAATGCTGTTTAACTGGAACTGCACTTGCTATTGACTGGCTCAATGTTATTTATTAACATTTAACTGGTCAGCAGTTTTCAGGTGTTAATTTAATACGCTATGCATCTTACATTAATTACCAAGTGGGTTCACAATGTGCTTTGTTAGTAGAGTGTATAATTTCAAAATGCTTTAACATTTAAAGGATGAAAGCATAGTTTGAATTTTAATCAGCTATTTCGCCTATACCTTCCTTTGATGATCTTCTTGTAAGTTTTGTCTTATTGCATTAAATCTAAACTGTAACTGGAAACGACTGTAACTATCCAGTTTATTTTGAAGCAATTATTTTTTACTCTTTGGTGTTTTATTAACTTTATTAGGTTCTTAGGCTTGCTGAAAAATAACATCAGAAATGAGCTTCTGGTGTCACTGTAAGATGGTGATGCAGCATATTACTGCTGTAGCAGAAATAAGAACAGAAAATGCTGGAAATACACAGAGCCAGGACTTCCCACTGTTCTTTTCACTGGTTTTCTGACAGCACAGGAGTGGTGAGGGACAAAGTTCCACCTTGCTGGAATACATTGGCCGCGATTTCCCCAACCTTGGCGGGTCCGGGGCGAGCGACGTCAGTGGTGGGTCCCAACCCCGCTGCTGGCTCCAGCCCGCTGTGTAGAATGATTTTCTCCTAATTGGGCTTGTTAAGCCCGCCCAGCGCATTTGCCGGGCAATTGAAGGAAGTGGGTCTGATGACGTCATTTGATGACGCGTCATCAGCCGGTTTCCTTAAAGGGACCATGCGCAAATTGATTTTGACAGTTCTGCTGTCAGTGTTCTGCAGTATTGAGGTGCTGCAAACACTGACAAACACTGCACAAAGGTGCATGGCTGCACCCAGGCTCTCTCATGACTCCCTCCATATGCTTATGGAGGGAGTCACAGCACGCAGGGAGGTCCTCTTCCCTTCCAATGGGCGGAAGAGACCTCCCCAGGAGATCAACGTAGTCTGGTTGCACATTGCACAGGAGGACACCAGCAGGGATGTCGTCAGGAGGACCTGGCTGTAGTGCCGCAAACCTTTCAATGATCTCAGTAGATCACAAAACGTTACTGCCAAGCCACACTCAACCTCATCCTGCTGTGCCACTCATCACATCTCCATCACTCTGCCTTCCCTACCCTACCCCTGCACATCCTTACTCACACCAACTTACCTTGCACCTCCACCCATCCCTCTCTATCTACATTATCACTTCCCCATCTCACTAGCCACCCATCACACTCACCCTCATTCTAGTGCAAGCATACCAACTAACAACACACAAAGGTAGGCACTTGGGTGTTTTAGACAATGTTCATGTAAAGTTTCTGTTAATGTGGTGTCAAACATTGAAACCTTTATTTTCAACACTTTGTGCGTTCTTGGACAGATTTGTGTGCACCTTTGGAAGTGGCTTAGTGAGTTGTAGTGAATGGTGAGACATAACGGTACTCCCTGCAATGGTCATGAGTGTGAAAGGAATGGCTTGGGCATTGTAGGGATGCTTTATGGTGTTGCTGTGGGATGGTGCCAACCTGGCGCATCATGTGGCAGCCAGGGTGTACAGCATCAAGTGAAGCAAATCTGGCCATGGCATGTCCATCCCTGGCCTCCCGGGCAGCAATGTGGTCAGGTGCTGATGCCCTGTGTCCTGTACAGCATCAGTTGATTGCAGAGAAGGTTGGTGTTATTGTTGGTGCTGCTGGTGTTGGGGCTGATTGTGGTGGGATTCTGAGGACCAAGGTGAGATAGTTTCAAGGGCACCGATGCTGATGTCATAGATGGCAGGTGAACTTGAGATGACCGAAGCGATCTGTCAATGGTGAGAGAGGTTGTTTCAATGAGGTGACACTGGATAGAGCGTTTACTCCAAACACTTGCAACCTGCATAAAGCTCAATCTGTCTTCCAAATGCAGTAAGCAACAGCTTCTGAGCTTGGAAAGTGAACAGCTGAGAGATGGGAGCTTTTATAGCACATTTGCAGCTGTCAAGTAATGAGATGATTCCATGGTCATACAATTCCTGACCTCCTTACCTGACGTGATCCCCGAGCAGCGTGGACCCCATGGGCGAGCTCATAAAATGTAAAGGTGAGCTCAAAATACTTCTTAATGGGCTGGTAACAAGGTTATAATGACCTGAATTGGCTCCCCCGCCGCTGTGTGTCGGGTCTGTTCAGCGCTGACAGACCCGACATTTGGGAAAGGCACGTGGCAGTGGGTTGATAGCGGGGTCCTGACCCACTATCAAATTTTTTTCCCCCACCCAACTCGCCACCGAACGCGCCCGCTGACGCCCCGAAAAATTCCCCCCATTGAGTCTGTGACCTGATGTGTTTCCCATTGGGGATTATCAGCAGTGATATGTACAAACGTATGAAAATGATGGGCAAGAAAACATCAGCTGCTCCATCAACCATGCCCCACACGCATAATGTCTGGAGTATCATGACTAGATACTTCCTACCCCCCCACCCCTCCAACCCCACCCCCTGCAGCAATATAATCTCCTGGGAGTGGCAAAAAAAGTGTGAAAAAAAGGGTCAAATAGGGGAAAAACATTGGAAAATTCCTCTCCGATCCCCTCAGGGGATTGAAACCAATCCAGGAGATCACATTGACTATGCATGCGTTAAATGTTTTTATTTTATTCGTTCATGGGAAGTGGGCATCACTGGCAAGGCCAGCATTTATTGCCCATCTCTAATTGCCCTTGAGAAGGTCGTGGTGAGCCGCCTTCTTGAACTACTGCAGTCCGTGTGGTGAAGGTACTTCCATAGTGCAGTTAGGGAGGGTGTTCAAGGATTTTAACCCAGCGACGATGAAGGAACGGCGATATACTTCCAAGTCAGGATGGTGTGTGACTTGGAGGGGAACTTGGAGGTGGTGGTGTTCCCATGCGCCTGCTGCCCTTGTCCTTCTAGGTGGAAGAGGTCACGGGTTTGGGAGGTGCTGCCGAAGAAGCCTTGGCGAGTTGCTGCAGTGCATCTTGTAAATGGTACACACTGCAGCCACGGTACGCTGGTGGTGGAGGGAATGAATGTTTAAGGTGGTGGATGGGGTGCCAACAAGTGGGCTGCTTTGTCCCCTGGATGGTGTCGAGCTTCTTGAGTGGTGTTGGAGCTGTTAACCCACTTACCTTTTATATGATGCGAACTCTGCCCCAGCCAAAAAACGGGTCCAGCTCCCTCTTGAAAGCACACAGAGAGTCAGCCGGTAATGAGGCTCACTACTCGAGCAGTGAGATGGGAGTGCCCACCTCAAACAGGCGGACACCTCATTTGAATATGAATTTTGGCACCTCAGGCCTGCACAAATAGGTTCTGCTGTTCTGGCGCGCAGAATGTCAGGTTACCAGATGACGGTAAAAGCAGCCTGACCTGCCTGACATCCATCTAGATATGTCCAGTGGGGGATTCTCATTGGTGCAAGTAATGGTGCTGGAGCAAAAATAATTGACATGATTTAGCAAAGAAACACATAATATAATGCATTTTTGGCATTTCTGAACCATTTTTCATTTTTTTCCTGCTCCCCCCTACACTGTCCCCCCAGCCAATGTATTTAGGTTCTCGTGTTTCTTTACTAAATCATGTCAATTATTTTTTCCCCAGCACCATTACTTGCACCAATGAGAATCCCCCACTGGACATATCTAGATGGATGTCAGGCAGGTCAGGCTGCTTTGGAGATGCTCTGTGTCCACCCATCAGTAACCTCACACCCATGTTTGCAGAAAAAGGTGAAACAACCTGACTTTGGAAGATGTTTTGCTGGTGGAGGGTTAGCAGATCCCTCATAACACCTCTAAACTATGTGAATGTTGGACTAACTGTAATGTTAATCTTCAGAAAAATCTCAATTACAATATGCCATGCTATCAGTAATACAACATGAAAGAAGGCAATCCTGGGATCATATGCCAAGATGCCCCCAACCAATAACGATGTGGATCTGTCTCCTCAGTGTCTGGGTCATCAGAGTTGTAAGCATCTGCTGCAAGACCCCTTAGGGCTACCCGGCAGTATAGTACTGGTACAAGCAGTGACAGTAAAGGTCAGCTGTACGTCCTTGTGGACAAGCTGCAATGCCAATTGATGAGGATAGCCCCTGATGCAGCACCACCTCCACTTCAGCAGCCATCAAATAGGGGTTCAGATGTTGCGCTGCTCCATCACTTGTCCACGGACCCATGACCGCACCAACGGTTGCTATTCCCTTCACTTTTCCCTGTCTCTTCTTAATCACTTACATCCTCAGCTTTGGCGCAGGCTGGGTTGAGGTGCCTTCTGAGGTTCTCCAAAGGCTTCCTGAATTTTGTGTCTCCTTATTGTGACACTCACCTTTAAATTTGACATACATGGTCTTCCTCTCCCACCACTAGTCTGCTTTTTAGATTATTCCAAACTTACATCTGAAGTTAGCTAATGAGTTGACAGAGGAAAACTGGGTTCAAATAGCCCTCTTCATCGAAAACCCGCTAATCGCCAACATCCTGAGGTCTCCACTGCAGATGTCATTGGTGTTGTCATGTGCCCAATGACAGACTGCAGTATAAACAAATATTGACTTTACTCATATGGCAAAATAGGAGTGCATATGTAGACCATATAGACTATGTAGACCATATTCCAATATAATATGCAAAGAAGCGAGTGATTCCGCAATTGGGTCCTGATGTTGTGCCAGCTTCCTTTGAAATACAGGTCCACTAAAGTCTATATCCCAATACAACTCAGGAAGGGCACACAGCAGGCTAGCCCTCTGGAATGTATCAGGCCCCATAGTTTTTTAAATTTGTTTTCAGGATAGGGGCGACACTAGCAAGGCTGCATTACCTGACCATTCCTCGTTGCCCCGAGAAGGTGGTGGTGGATCTTCTTGAACCACTGTAGTGCTTGTGGTGATTGATGGCACTCCTAAAAAGGAATGAGCTAAAGAAAAAGGGCAACACGGTGGCATAGTGGTTAGCACTGGTGCCTCACAGTGCCAGGGACCCGGGTTCGAATCTGGCCTCGGATAACTGTCTGTGTGGAGTTTGCACATTCTCCCCGTGTCTGCGTGGGTTTCCTCCGGGTGCTCCGGTTTCCTCCCACAGTCCAAAAATGTGCGGGTTAGGTTGATTTGGCTATGATAAATTGACCCTTAGTGTTAGGGGGGGATTAAATATGTGGGGTTACGGGGATAGGATGGGATATGTTAGGGGGGAATTAAATACGTGGGGTTACGGGGATAGGGTGGGATATGTGTCGGTGTAGGCTCAATGGGCCGAGATGGCCTCTATCTGTACTGTGGGGATTCTGTGTGAGAAAGCAGGGACAGGGTACTGGATTTGGATGATCAGCCATGATCGTATTGAATGGTGGAGCAGGCTCGATGGGCCGAATAGCCTACTCCTGCTCCATGTTTCTATGTTTCTATGTTAATTCCATGATTTTGGCCCAGTGACAATAAGGGAATAGGAATATATGTCTGAGTCAGAATGATGTGTGATTTGGAGGTGATGGCATTCCCACTGTTTTTGTTGGTAGAGGTTGTGGAGCTGGTAGGTGCTGTCAAAATAAGTTTGGTTACTAAGTGGATCTTATGCCCATTGTAAGAACTGTTGAAAACAAAATTATGGTAAATGCTGGCTAAGATATTCCCTCATTTTCTGTTTGTTGCTAGCAGCAGTATTATGTAACAAAATAAATTACATTTTCTACTTAGTCACAACAGTGCTTCAGCGTGAATGAGATGATCCTGTAAGGTACATGATTTGTCCTCATTTCTATCATTTCAATCCCAATAATGACACCATTCACTTTCTCATTTTCTAGGGGGAAATGACTGTAGGTATTAAGTGAATTTGCGGCCAGGTATTGATTTCTAACTGATTGCCTCATTCCAACTGATGCACTTCCTGCAGGATTTTATTTTCTACAGGTCTGAGAAAATATGGAGCAAAATGAGAGCCAGGTTCAACAAAGAATGTTTCTCTCTGACCATTCGATATCAGTTCAGAGTTTATGAAATTTGCTGTTCAGAAAATAAATTGCAATCTCGGTAATATTGTCCCAATTGATTTGAAGGTCATTCTTAATGAGCCATTCGTTATCTATTTCATGTGCATCATGTATTTAAAACATCTCATACTGTATGGGGGTAGAACTTGACTTTGTGCGATCGTGCAGCGCAGGCGATAGGGAATCGGCAGCCCGTTTTACATCTCTCCCGATTTTTATTTCCATTGACAACCTGTCAACTTGTTATCCCCCGCTTTACACTGTCGCACAAAGTCAAAAGTACGCCCGATGAGTTAATCAGAATATACCCCCGCACCAACCCCCCGCCACCCCCCCTCCCGCCCACCCCCCCCACCGCCCCCCACCCCCACAACCGGTAAACATAAGCATTTAAAGGTCTTGCACTGGAGGATTAGGAATTTAATTTGGAAGTACCAACAGCGGGTATTGCCATTTTCTCCTGCTAATTACGTTTTCAATATCTCTCCGGATTGAAACTGATTTGCTGAGTTTTGTGGCTCAGTCCTGACAGATAATCAATAGAAAGTACTTCTGATCATTTCTATTACAAGCGCCAAATGCAATTGGAGAAGCAGTTCTTTCCTATTACCTTCAATGTTTGGCACCGTGCAGAATGAAATGAACCATTTGAAATTCTAACAGGTTAGACTATTGGTAACAAAGTCACATAACTTTGTGTGACAACACTAAAATGATGCACTAACACTGAATGAGCATGGTCTAAATTTCACTTTCTTTTCAATTCTGTAAACCGTCAACTAATTTATCGAAGCACAGAAATTGATTGCTCGAATATTCACAGCATTTTTTCTTCATTTCTGATTTTATTTTTAATAAGGTTGATCCAAATGACTATGCTGTTAATGAGCTTTAATTTTCAATTCAGCAACAATTATATCAAATTTAACACACATCTTCTGTAAAGTTTATGATCTTCTAAACTTAGGGGGAAAAATTTGGTTTCGACCATTTTGGGGCGCTATCATCGCCTGGGCGCTAACTTTAGCGCAGACTATGAAATTGAGTTGTAGCGCTCCAGGAAGGAAGTGGAGCGCTAAATCAAGCTTCACTTCCTTCTTGGAGCGCAATCAGCAGCAGGCGGGGCGGAAACTTCGACAGCGTTGCACACTGGGCCGTGCAGCGCTGCCGCGTTCAAAGGCTCCTTCCCTCTCTTAAAGGGAAGGGCCATCGCTGCAGGCTCTGCAATTTAAAAAGTACCTACCTGGACCACCAAGGCAGCCGCGATCCCACGTGATCAGCCCTGCACTCAAGCAGAGTGCTGGGCTGATCGATCGCGGGCAGGAACCCGTGAAAAATACTTCACCAGGAAAGGTAAGTTTTTTTTTACCTACCTCGGCCACCTCGCTTTTAATCACCGCCCCCGAAGCGGCTGGCCGCCCGATGCATGCCTCCTGCAGCTGTCTGTATTCTCGACCGGCGAGGTTACAGGGAGCGGAAGTCAATTTCGGGTCCAGGGCGATGCGCACGGCGATGACATCACGATCTCCGGGCGAAGGAGATCGGGGCGCAATACCGTAGCGCAGCCACAAAACTCCCGCCGAATATGGTGGGTGTCGATGTCAGCGCCGCGCCCGGTCACAAAGGGGAGGCGCAAAGGCACCCAATTTCTAGCCCTTAACCTTTTGCTACCTAGTGCCTACAAATATCTGTGAATTTGAATGGAAAATCATGGCAATTCCATTGGAAAGAATTAAAAGAATTAATTTTGACTTTCGATAAGAACTGTTAGGTTCAATCAACAGGAATTGGGGATGTCAGCTACTCTTTGTAGAAACTGATAGCACGTGGCAATCCAGGTTTTGAATCAATTCTTGATCTGGGTTAAATGCACTCAACCCAAATATATGTGAAAAATAGTAAAATACAACTGGTAAATCAAAGTGTAAGAGTAAATATTTCTATCAGTGATGTTATTGTTCGAAAGCTCAATGGGCTTGTATCAAATCCTCTCGCTGAAATTTTGAGGGGGCGTTAATTCGTTAAAACAAAGAGGTTCACACCCTCGTTAAAATAGCAGAATAGAATTTGGTACAAGCATTTATACAATAATATCACTGAGTCATGTCTACCCTGTAATAGTTAAGGAATTCAATGAATATCAGGATATAACAGTCCCTCCACTTCAAAAATAATTAATTACTTGAAGTCCTCGACATTTTGATTTAAAAGAAGCTATATAAATGCAAGTACAGTTGTTATAATTATTATTATAAGAAACCTTGGAATGCGAAAAGTGCGACTGGGCCAATGAACTAGCTCCTTCCAATAGAGTCTGAGAAAATGTTGCGAGTTTGCACTCCCAGCGTGGACCGCAATTGACAGGAGGTCAGTGGGCCGGGCATACATTCCCAATTTTTCTGTTGGTGAAATTAATAAATGGAAAATTAAAAGGTTTGCAAATTGGGTGCTCTAACCTCTGTGGCTGATTTTCTGATCAGCCCTCCATCGAGCCAGAGAGTGTCAACTCGTAAAAGTTGTCCCGGTATAGAGTTTGCATTACCATGGTCTCTCTCCAGTTTATTTCATCTTCAGAGAGAGGTGCATAACTACATATAACTTTAAATAAAACTCTCCAAGTCTCGAAACATCAATCTACATTACAATTTACATAATTCTGGTTTAATTTTATGTGTGACATTTCCATGGTCTCAGTAGACTGGAGCTATAGTGTATCTACAGTGTATCTGATCATCACTGTCTATATTCATCCTTGTCCCTGTAACCTTCAGTGTTCCTAACCACATATTCAGATAGCTCCTTTTTAATGAGAGAGTTCATTAATGTTGCAGATTACAGAATTCTTTGAATCAACAGTTGGGTATTACTGCTGCTAATTGCAACTCCAGATTTAAAATACTTTATTTTACTTTAGAACAATATGGGAAAATGTACAAATGAGTTCAACCTTTATCTATAAAGTATTATTTTGTAATCTCTCTAAATCATGACAGGGATAACACCATATTGCCCCAGGGCATTAACTGGAGATTCTGGAGCAAAGACATCAATTGTCAGGGTTACCACACGACCCACCCGGCAGCATCAACAACATTGACTGGTCGAGGCAACAATTTGATCGAGTGCTTTGATTGACACTTAGCTGCAGCAAGAATAGGAATCTGACTGACAACAGATCCACCATGCAGCAACTAGCTGCTAACCACAGTCACAGTAGCTCCTGCCCACAGGCACACGTGTTAACGCTGCATGCATTCTGGCCTCAGACCCAAGCACAGGTCAATACTTATTTAAAGCTTCACATCTAACTATGTAAGTTAAAACATCCATGCTTATATGGCAACTTGGTTCAGATGGTAGCAACCTGGCCTCAGAGTTAAAAGGTTCTGGATTCAGGGTCCACTAAAAAGACTTGAGTATCTAATCTCGGCTGGTATTTCAGTGCAGTACTAAGGTAGTGCTGTATTGCCGGAGCTGCTGTCTTTTAGAGGAGATGTTAAACTGAGCTCCTGTCTGCCATTGTCAGGTGGATATCAAAGATCCTATGGCAAATGTTAGTCCCTATACCAACAATAAAAAGCAAATTACAGAAAATGCTGGAAATATTCAGCAGGTCAGGCAGCATCTGTGGAAAGAGAAACAGTGTTAACGATTCAGGTAACAAGGTAAAAGAGACAAAGGAAAATCCCGTCGGAGAGAAGAATAGAACTTCTTCAAGGTGGGCATTCCTGGAAGAGATGTGGCAGTGAATTAAACACTAATACAAAAGCAAAATTCTGCGGATGCTGGAAATCTGAAATAAAAACAGAAATTCACTGCCTCTTCTCTTCCAGGAATGTCCACCTTGAAAAAGTTCTGCTCTGCTCTCCGACGGGATTTTCATTTGCTCTTTTACCTTGTTACCTGAAACGTTGGCCGGAATTTTGCCGGCGCCGAGAGGACGGGACCGGAGGCGGGTCATTTGTGAAATTTGAAATGATTGACAGCGGGTCGGGACCCCGCTGTCAACCCGTCTCCATGGTGTTGGGTCTGTCAGCGCTGAACAGACCCGACACAAAGCGGCGGGGGAGGCAATTTAGATCATTAGCTGGATTGTTAAGAGGCAATTAAGCATTATTTTAAGCTTACCTTTAGATTTTTAATGGTCGCCAACAGCTTCCCTGCTGCTCGGGGATCACGTCAGGTAAGGAGGTCGGGTGTTGTGTCAGCATGGGATGATTTACTAACTTGACAGCTGCAAGTGGTCGATAAAAGCTCCCATTTCATAGGTCTTCACTTTCCAAGGTTAGAAGCTGTTGCTTACTGCATTTAGAAGACAGATTGAGCTTTATGCAGCTAGCAAGTGTTTGGAGCAAACTCTCTATCCCGTGTCACCTCATTGGAACAACCTCTCTCACCATTGACAGATCACTTCTGTCATCTCAACCTCACCTACCATCTATTCCATCAGCATTGGTGCTTTTAAAAAATCTCAACTTGGTCCTCAGAATCCCACCATGATCAGCCCCAACACCAGCAGTACCAGGCACACCAGCAGCACCAACAACAACACCAACCTTCTCCGCAATCAACTGATGCTGCACAGGACACAGGGAATCAGCACCCGACCACATTGCTGCCCGGGACGCCTGGGATGGCCTCACCCTGGCCACATTTACTTCACTTGATGGCTGTACACCCTGGCTGCCACATGCGCCAGGTTGGCACCACCCCACAACAACACCATAAAGCATCCCTACAATACCCATTCACACTCATCGCCATTGCTGGGGGTACCCTTATGTCTCTCCATTCACTGCAACTCACTTCCAAAGGTACACACAAATCTGTCCAAGAACGCAAAGTGTTGAAAATAAAGAAGAGGATGCTGCCATAGACATAGTAAAGGAGGAGGTAGAGGAGATACTGGCTGGGATAAGAATTGATAAAGACGAGGTACTAGAAAGGCTCGCTGTATTTAAAGTAGATAAGTCACCAGGACTGGATGGGATTCATCCTAGGATGCTGAGGGAAGTGAAGGAAGAAATCGCGGAGTTACTGGCCATAATATTCCAATTGTCCTTAGAAATGGGGGTGGTGCCAGAGGACTTGAGAATTGCAAATGTTACACCCTTTTTTAAAAAAGGGTGTAAAGATAAACCCAGCAACTATAGGCCAGTCAGTTTAATCTCGGTAGTGGGGAAGCTTTTAGAAACATAGAATCAGGTACAAAATTAACAGTCACTTGGATAAGTGTGGATTAATTAAGGAAAGCCAGCACGGATTTGTTAAAGGCAAATCATGTTTAACCAACTTGATCGAGTTTTTTGATGAGGTAACAGAAAGGGTTGATGAGGGCAATGTGGTTGACGTGGTCTACATGGATTTCCAAAAGGCGTTCAACAAAGTGCCACATAATAGGCTTGCCAGCAAAGTTGAGGCCCATGGAATAAAGGGGACAGTGGCAGCATGGATACAAAATTGGCTAAGTGACAGGAAACAGAGAGTAGTGGTGAATGGTTGTTTTTCGGACTGGTGGATGGTGTACAGTGGTGTTCTGCAGGGGTCGGTACTAGGACCCATTGCTTTCCTTGATATATATTAATGACTTAGCTGTGGGTATACAGGGCACAATTTCAAAATTTGCAGATGACACAAAACTTGGAAGTATATAGGGATGCTGAGGTGCTGCCCCGGGGGAGTATCAGTGTGTCAGTCGAGCAGGAACCTGCTGTCCTCTCTCAGGATGAAAGCATTCCTGCTCCCACCACTGGCACTCTGCCATTGCACTTGTCGCTGCTTGTCATCCAGCCAGGCCAGACTGCTGCCGCCCAGCCTGAGGTGGTGCAGTGTACAGCCGGGCCTTCCAGGCTCAGAGCTGCTCGAGGTCATCCTGCAAGGTCATCTGAAGTCTTTGGCACTGACACTCAGCAGCCTTCCACCAGCCCTGCTGCAGCCACTGAGGACAGACTACGTAGGAGCAGTAGATTAGGAAAAGGCATTGTAAAGAGGGGAAGTAAGGGTTTGCACAGGGGTAATTAGTTAATATTGTTGTTGTATATATGTGTTTACTGAATGTTGACAAATTTATTAATGGAATTTTGCAGATTTTGTGGTGTCTCTCATTTCAGCTTTGCGCTGTGATAAGGCCTGCTAAAAGATGGAACGATGGGGATGTGCTGAGCAACTGGGGTAGAAATGAATGGAACCGCAGACTGATGAGGCGGTTCCAGAAGGCTGATTGAGTGACTGCCTCCTCCCTTACTGCTGTTCCTTCTCCTGTTGCTCCTCCTCCTCCTCCTCTCCCTCTTCCTCCTCCTGAGGTGGTCCCGCTATGCCTGGTGGCAATGGCTGTGCCCTCATGATGGCCAAGTTGTGCAGCATGCAGCAGACCACGATGAAATGGGACACCGGCTCAGCCCAGTACTGGAGGGCTCCTCCCGAGCGGTCAAGGCAGTGGAACCGTTGCTTGACCACTCCAATGGTCTGCTCGATGATGTTCCTACTGGCGGCATGGCTCTCATTATATGAGCCCTTGGCAGGAGTGTTGGGGTTCCGGAGGGGAGGCATGAGCCAGGTGGAGATCGGATACCCCTTGTCTCCGACCAGCCAACCGCGAGCTTGATGTGGTGGCTGAAAGAGTGCTGGAATGAAGGATGAAGGCATCGTGGTTGCTGCCAGGATAGCGGGCATTGACGGTGAGGATTCGCTGTGTGTGGTTGCGCACCAACTGCACATTAAGTGAGTGGTAGCCTTTGCGGTTACGGAAGACCTCAGGATTGTTATGGGGTGCCTGCAAAGCAAAGTGGGTGCAGTCAATGATGCCCTGCACCATGGGGAAGCCCGCTATCCTGGCAAAGCCACATGCATGTTCGTCCTGCTTCTCTCTGGTGATGGGGAAGGAAATGTAGTCCCTTCTCCTACTGTAGAGAGCCTCTGTGACCTCCCAAATGCAGCAATGGATGGCGAACTGCAAAATGTTAGATATGTCTCCTGCTGCAGACTGGAAGGATCCGCTGGCATAGAAATTGAGGGCGACGGTGACCTTGACTGCCACTGAGAGAGCCGTGGTGGTCCTGATCTGAGGCTTGAGGTCTGGCTGCAGGAGGTGGCAGAGCTCTGTGACCACCTCCTTGGTGAAGCGGAGCCTAGTAAGACACTGTTTCTCAGTTAAATTTATGTGGGAGAAGTGCTCCCAGAATAACCTGGGAGGGTAAGACCTCCTGTTAAGAGCCCTGTTGCTCCTCCTCCCTCTGGCCACATTTTCCAATGTTTGTCTCTGGCTCCGACGTTGATGCTGGAGGGCGAGGTCAAGTGCCAGTACATCCCCCATTAATGTAACCAAGTGTAGGACTTCGAAATCTTAGCAGAACGAAAGTGACACATTTTTAGCAGCCACAACACTCCTTAAAGTAAGAAACGTTTAACTCACTGAAAATGGCTGTTTCGCTATGTGAAACTGAGAAGGCAACATTGATTGGCGACTAAAATGAAAGTGGATGTTGATCCCTTTAAATACCGCTCCTACAGCGGCCATCCGAATGCATCACCCCTCCTCTTCCTGCCGTTGTTCAGGCCAGGCGCCAAGGCAGGGGGAAAATGTCAATTTTGCATCTGGGCCGTTAACGGGGCGTTCCAAAGTCATTGATTGTAGGGTGTTTTTGCGTGCCCCGTGTTTCTATGACTCTCCCTTGAGTCGACCCGTGCATTAAAAAAGCTCCCCGGTTTGGGTTGTTTCCCTTGGACGGCAGGAACTTTTGCTAATAGTCCCTGCCTAGCCCGTCGATTAGCGAGTAATTCCACACAGAGAGAGAGACCAAGGCCAGATAGGTCTTCTCCTATGCCCAATGCGCAGCGTCCCCAGCGGGATTACTGTGTAACCCGGCCGTGACCGGATGCCGCCCGGTTGGTCTTCCGAATTATACCACGAACCACAAGCCCCACAACCCCCAAGTTCAGACCCAAGGAGTTACTACGGATAGATTATAATTGACTCAGACAAAACGAAACGGTTCAGGTTGGTCAAAGATCGATTCCTTTTATTACACACACAAAACGACAACCCCTACTCCTCTCGCTTACGGCATAATGAGTAGGTGACCGTGGACACTAGTTTATAACCTGAGATTAAAATACCCACCCTGTTGGTTACGCCAAACCAACCCCTTCCCAGAATCTAAGCCTAGATAATGGGAAAAAAAACCCTTCTAACTAAACCCCTCTCCCGGTTTGGTCAGAACCCACATTTGGAAGCCTCCTCACACACACACACACGTGTTAGCCTGCATCTTGGAAACTTGCAGTTCCTCAGCAGCCAAACACACGGGCGATCCTGGGGATTTCTAGAGGTGTATGCTGGATATAATTACCAGCCCTTGTCATTGATTCACGCGGTCCAGGGTCCGTTCGACTCCAGAGGCAAAACCGTGCCTATAAGAGGCATGCGATGAAGCCTAGAGAGTTCCGTTCAGGCGGCACGGCAAGGCACTCACTTCGGGCGTTTCTGGAGAGTTGACAGACGCGTAGCTACGCGGAGAACCCCATTCCAGATGGTAGAGAAAAAGCAAGCCCTGAATCTCCAAAGTTCAGCATATTTATACCCCGTATAATACACAAAACTGGCTGGGCGATTCCTGGTTACCATGGTCGCAGAGACGCTAGTTGGTCTTCCTGGTGACGTCTCTGTCCTGGATTGGTCATCTTGATGAAAACAATGGTAGGCCATTACTGTAGATGAGCAGTTCTTGAAGTGCTAACTGTTTAAGTTCTTGACTGCTCCTTCATTGAAAGAGTCCAGAGGTGTTACTTTTGGCCTGCAAACCTCATTGTCCATCCAGACATCCCGGCTCCATGGACAAAAGGTGTTTTTCCACAAATCACACAAGTTCAAAATGAAAAGGCCCCTGCCTTTCATGACGTCAGCGTTGAGACTGGTCCCATGGCAACCAAAAAGACAGACAGTTCCTGCTATCTTCACAGAAACCAAAAGTCAGTCTTGTTTTAAAGTCCAAAAGTCCAAACTCCATTTTGAAATGCATCCCAAGTGCATCTCCATTTTAAGAGGGTGCATCTCCATTTTAAAAGTCCAAAAATCCTTCAGGCACATGCACCCACTGAAGTTGGTACTGTCCAAATCCTACATGATGTCATGATCCGGCAGCCGCTAAAGGCCTAGGCGCTAACTGTTAGCACCTGCACTAAATCCCGGGTGAATTCCGCGTGCGGCATTGGATTAGCTGTGCCCCGCCGCAAACCTGTTAGCGCCCCCCACCAGGTTCTAACGGGAGGCGCTATCATGCCGAATTCCTCCCCCATAGACTCATTCGGCCCGTCGAGCCCGTGCTGGCTCCCTGCAAGAGCAATTCAGCTAGTCCCACTCCCCCGCCTTTCCCCATAGCCCTGCAATTTTTTTTCCTTCAGGTACTTATCCACTTCCCTTTTGAAAGCTACAATTGAGTCTGCCTCCACCGCCCTTTCAGGCAGTGCATTCCAGATCCTAACCACTCGCTGCGTAAAAAAGTTTTTCCTCATGTCGCCTTTGGTTCTTTTGCCAATCACCTTGAATCTGTGTCCTCTGGTTCTCGACCCTTCTGCCAATGGGAACAGTTTCTCTCTATCTACTCTGTCTAGACCCCTCATGATTTTGAATACCTCTATTAAATTTCCTCTCAATCTTCTCTGCTCTAAGGAGAACAACCCCAGCTTCTCTAGTCTATCCGCGTAACTGAAGTCCCTCATCCCTGGAATCATTCTCATAAATCTTTTCTGCACCCTCTCTAAGGCCTTCACATCCTTCCTAAAGTGCGGTGTCCAGAATTGGACACAATACTCCGGTTGAGGCCAAACCAGTGTTTTATAAAGTTTCATCATAACTTCCTTGCTTTTGTACTCTCTGCCTCTATTTATGAACAAAATTGAGAGGTCGCACAACACCAGGTTATAGTCCAACAGTTTTATTTGAAATCACAAGCTTTCGGAGCTATCGATTGCTCCTTCCTCAGGTGAAGTAAATTGGATACAGAATCGCCAGAGCATATATAGATGGAAAACAAAGCATGTGTACTTTACAATTGCAGACCAATAAATTAAATCATCCTGACTATCTGCCGAGGTGTGATAAAGTTAATTATGACCGCATCATGACCTCTATTTATGAAGCCCAGGATCCCGCATGCTTTTTAACGGCTTTTTCAACCTGCCCTGCCACCTTCAATGATTTGTGCACATATACCTCCAGGTCTGTCTGTTCATGCACCCCCTTTAGGATTCTACCCTTTAGTTTATATTGCCTCTCCTCGTTCCTCCTACCAAAATGTATCACATTGCACTTTTCTGCGTTAAATTTCATCTGCCACGTGTCCGCCCATTTCACCAGTCTGTGTATGTCTTCTTGAAGTCTATCATATCTTCCCTACTGTTCACTATACTTCCAAGTTTTGTGTCAACTGCAAATTATGAAATTGAGTCCTGTACTCCCAAGTCCAGGTCATTAATATATATCAAGAAAAGCAGTGGTCCTAGTACCGACCCCTGGGGAACACCACTATATATCTTCCTCCAGTTCGAAAAACAACCGTTCACCACTACTCTCTGTTTCCTGTCACTTAGACAATTTCGTATCCAATTGGTAATGTTAAAAAATGACTGAGGCAAAATAGTAGCGAAAATAAGTGATTTGACAAGAAACATATTTTTCAGTGCATTTTCTTACATACCAAAGACACAGAAAAAATGCTTTGAAGACAGAGAGTAGTAGGTGAAGACTGTAATATAAGTTACAAGAATCGTGGGAAGGAATATTAATTGACAGTCAATGGGAAAGTGACTTAGAATTTCAAAGGTGCCTTTTCATCTGGAAGATTTGTCTTGTAAGTTAAAGAATGGCCAATTTGAAGATGGGATTCTGAAGTGCGAAATGTGTGAAGCCGATCGTCCCATTAGGCCAATTATTTCCAACAGATCATACAAAAACTGCACTAGCATGTATCCTGCTCAACCACTGATATGATTATAGGATAAGATTACAATTTATGTTACGATGTTTCCATTTCTGGGGTGTCCAAAACTAGGGGCTAGAAATTCGGTGCATTTGCGCCTCTCGTTAGCGCCCCCGCTTGAATTAGTGCTCCACCTCGCTCCTGGGGCACTAAAACTGAAGTTGGCGATCGCCAGTGTTATTTTTCACCGGGCGCTAAATTTAGCCCCCAGCGATGTTAGTGACCCAGGCTGGTCGCTAATGAATTTACCCCCTAGGGGTCATGTAAGGGGTTCTGTGTCATGTTGTATCGCAGACGGTGCTGGTGCGGGGTTAGGCCTTCGTTGCCTAATACTATTGCTTGCTCTGGTCTCCGGCCAGCCTTGTTGCAATAAGCACCTGTGAGTGGTTCGACCCACTCGCCCTTACGGTTCTAACACTGGACTTAGGTGCGAGAGCAGTAATGCAGAGAAAAACTCAAATAGACCCGGTTGAATAGCACAAAATGGAAATCTTTATTGCATAGCATCCAAAATCATGAAGTACATGTCATAGGCACAAATTAACGATAGTACAAGTATACATACATTCATAAAGCTTGGTCTATGGTAATGAAGAACGCACGGCACATCGTAAAAAGGGGAACACATTATACTTTATCCTTAATAAAACCACCCTCCCCTATCAATACCTACACTACATCTAGATTTGTAGGATCGGGAAACATGCTCACCACTCGTGATACTTCGGAGAATTTTAAAATGAGGCACTCGGCTCGTTTCGCTGCAGCGCCTGACTGTCACGTGTTTGAAGGGGTCTCTGTACCCCACTTGTTTATCTTCGCTGCTGCGGCAAGCAGGCCGGGCTCCCCGTTGTCATGAAGAACTCGACAGTGCTTGGGCCCGGCTGTAGAACTCAAAGAAAAGTCTTTCTGGACCGACACCAGTTACCAGTAGAATTCAAATAAGAGTCTTCTTGTATCGACACCGGTTGTCGATAGAATTCGAAGAAGAGTCTTTCACTGGTTCGTGCAGCAACCTATAGAGTTCAAAAATGGTCTATATATTTTCGGGCGCGGTCGGGGTTTACTGACCGCGGCGGCACGTGGACTCTTCTTCTTCTCTTCTCATCTTGTCTTGTCTTTTTGGGCCTTCGGGTCCAGAACACCGTTTACCGACACTCGGGATGGTGCACCCGGTTACGCGCCCTCCGTCGAGGCGGCTCGTCCCGATTGAGCTCCACCCAACATTAGTCGACAGAGTCCAGAGAAACACAGAAGGCTGCTCGTCCAGCAGAGCGATACCCGAGGATAAGGATAGGAGAGATAAGAGAGCGATGGACATTTGTTCACTATAGTTATAGTGCTGTGTTTTCTTATCTCCCGCCCAAATCTTAATGTTTGTCCTTTGTGAAATATTGGCGCTCAAAACTCCCAGCATGGGGTGATTCTTGTCTTTAACGGGTTTCGGTAGCACCTGAGACTGGCCAACTACCCGTTAATGTTTTCCCCATTGTCGAACCGGCTAGGAGCCTCCCTGGCTGGGTTTTGGGGCCCCCCGAATACTTGTTTAATCACCCGAGAATGGCTCTCTCATTGTAGAGCCGTGGGGGTATTTGCGTATTGATGTGTCTGGATGGGCCCTCGATTGCCCAGTACAATGGTCCTTACTTGTGCATGGAAAACGATTCCAGCACTCATATCTTTTGCTATTGTCACAAATGCAAACAGGTTGCATCCTGTCTTTATCAGTGCTTATCGAAAATGTTTATTCGAACGCCATCTTGTCTGCCCACTGTGCTTCTGGAAACTTCTGCCACGATGCGCGGCGGCCATTTTACAGGCTTCTGTGTCTTGTTTAATCATGACAGCATTTCGTTTAAATAAACTGATCAAACGAATCTGCTTCTATCTCGTTATTTCGAATCGCGATAATTGCGAAACTTTACAGTCATAAATATAAGATAGTGGGCTTGAAATTCATTATAGCCCAGGAATGGATGGTATCAGTTTGAGAATTAGCGCCAGGCGCTAATGCTTTAGAATGCACGTAAAATTCATTCTCACTGCTCAAAGAAATGATTGGAGCGCTAATTCAAGTCTTAAAGGCTTAGTTCATTGGCGTTACACTTAAAGGGTGGACCAATATCGAGTGCAGTTTAATCGCAACTCATCATTGCCATAGGCTTTTCCCAGTACTTAAAGGGGAGGCTCATTGATACTGCAGCACCTCATTCTCAGCATTGCTGGCTGTGCAGCTGCCTCGGCAAGGAGAAGCACAACAAGGAGAAGGAGTCGGAGGACTGAAGCAGGTGTGCTCATGGCAGATCCACCTCACTCAGGTGGTCAGGGTGATTGAATGCTTCAACAAATGCTACATACCACCATCTGTATCACAAGCTTCACACACTGCCCAAAGCACCAGACCCACAGCACTCACACACCAATGATCTCTACCTACCAACACTCACACCCACATCTCACGCCTTGCACACAATGACAACTATTCAACTATGACAGGCACAAGGGTCATTAGTTATTAGAGTGAATGTGATATGTGTGATATGTTTATGCATAAATTTATTAATGGAGTTTGCAATATTTTGTGGTCTCTCTCATTTCACCTTTGCACCCAGGAGGATGCTGTAATATGGCATGACACAGGGATGGTATGATCAGGATGTGGTGAGCAAAAGGGATCTGGGGTTTAAGTCTTCCTGGTGTGAGGCTGGAGGTCTGTTTGGAGGAGGTGGCAGAGTTCTGTGACCACCACCTTGGTGATACGGAGCCATCTAATACACTGCTCCTCGCTTAATTGAAGGTAGGAGAAGTGCTGTCAGAATACCCTTGGAGGGTAAGGCCTCCTGGTGTGAGCCCTGATGTCCCTCCTGATCCCTCTGTGCACATGTTCCCGTATTTCTCGCTGCCTATGCTCCCTCCGCCATAGATCCTGGAGAGTGAGGTGGCATGCCAGTACAGCCCATGTTGCCAAGTGTAGCAGTTTGAATATTGGAGCAATAAATGTAGCTACTTCATAGTTGCCAGAAGACTGCTGATACAAAGGAAGCTTGAAATTACTCATAGGACCTGTTCTACTGGGTGAAATTGACAACAAACCATTGAAACTAACCTGCCCTCACAGCTGGGAGTGATTAATGCTGATGCCTTTAAATAACGTCGCTGGAGCCTGCTTCCTGGAGCTGCACACCAGCTCTCCCTGTCGCTGTCTGGTCGAGGCACTAAGGTAAGTGACGACAATAAATTTTCCAGCTCAGGCTACCAGTGAGTGTTGCACGCTCACTGATGTCACGATCTGCCTGGCGTTGAGGTCCCCAGCGGTACCTCATACCGGCGGCGCAACGGGGGTGGGGGGGGGGAGGCCGGATTTGCCACGTGGCGCTGGATTCGCCTCGCCCCAGCGCTACTTCATCAGCATCCCATTACCGCAATCTGCTGCCACTAACGGGAGGTGCTAAGGTACTGAATTTTTCCCCCAGTCACTAATAAGTCCAATAAGGAATTCATGACAAACTTCTGAACCCAGAGAGGGCTTAGAATATGGAACTCGCTACCACATGGGCGTGGTTGAGACAAATAGCATGGATGCATTTAAGGGGAAGCTGGATAAGTACATGAGGGAGAAAGGAATAGAAGGTTATGCTGATAGGCTGAGATGAAGTAGGGTGGGAGGAGGCTCGTGTGGAGCATAAACACCAGCACAGACCAGTTAGGCCGAATGGCCTGTTTCTGTGCTGTAAATTCTATGGAACTCTATGTAACCTAACTAGTTGCTGTTCTTAGATGATATTTCCATACTCCCATCAGCACAGGAACTGTAATATTCCAGAGAATTTGATAACCTATGTCCCTATGTATTTTTACAACATTAAATCCCATTCATCACAGGATATTCACACAGTTCTTTTTTAAAGGGGCCAATTGCTATAGGATTAACTTCTTTTGATGGAGTCCTCTACATATCTACCACTCAACAGCAGAAAGTACATTTTTGAAATCTACTCCTGCTTCAGCTGATTAGCTTTACATTTGTGTCTTCAAGTTCTGTAATTTTAATTTAAGTCAAATAATCTTCTTACATCATCATAGTTCATGTATTGTCAGGATTATAAACTTCAAGGTCATGCTTCCTCTCGATCTCTTCTCATCCATTTCCATATGACATTTAAAATAGAGATTTACTTCCATATTTTCAGAAATGTGAGTTACTAAGTTGAAACTATTAAAAAAGTCTTCATAATGGATTTATATGTTTGCCATCATTTTGGACAATCGTAAGCTGGCTACTCTATATAGGAATGCGGGCTTTGAAGCCTTATAGCTGTGACAACAATACCTTTGTGTCCTCCTTCTTGAATGAATGACAGGAAGAAATGCCTATTATTTCCCCATGGAAATGAAAGGTATTGCACAGGTCTTGACACAATACCACATTTAAACAAGTGGAACTGGCATTTAACACAAACATCAGTCACATATAACCTAATAGGTCCTCACCTCTCATATTCACTATTTCAAAGGCCTGTCACAACTGCTGAAAGCCTCTGAAGTCTTCATAACAAAATTATGACCCCCAAACACAAATATAACAAATTAGTCCAGATCAAAAGTGTTGGATAATTCCTTCCTTATCGTTTTAACAGATTCGAAAAGGTAAAGACAGTAATATGTCTGATAATTAACTTCATTTATTATTGTTTCAAAACATTCATCTTAAAACCCCATACAGAGCAATACACATCTGCCTTACGTCTAAAACTCACGTGCACAGGACATGATGGGAAATTGTGAAAATGGCTTATCCAAGCCTGTTCATGTTAGCTGGTCTTGAAGGTATGCAAAAGTTCCTTCTGAGTGAAATGTATCTCTTTTTATGCCATTTTCTCTTATGGTCTAATTCCTGTTCGATTCAACACTATTGGGTGTTTAATGATCCTTAGATCTTTGAACAGTTTGTTATACAGGGATGAGGGGCCACACACCATACCGTTGCTTCCAATCTCTGATTATCCCGAGTTTTGTTATAGAAACCTTTGATGTTATGCTGTATAGCAACAGGAGCCTACTGCCTTTTATGTTGTAGCAATCTCTTTCCCTTACACTTCCCCCTGCTGTGATCAAAAGCCCGTGTTTTAAAAGCCTATATGTGTTTTTAACCTAACAACCCTTTTAGCTCCCTATCATCCACCTAGCTTATTTAATTAATAATCTATATGTGCCTATCCTTACAGTGCAATGTCCTTGGTCCTGAAAGTCATCCTTCTCCAATATTATCAGCGTCATAGAGGGGAAAAGACAGAATTTGCGAGCACACAGTTTAAACTAATACTGCTATATTAGCTGTCCTGTCCAGTTCTCCATAAAAGTAATGTAAAAAATATATATTCTTACAAAAAGTGTAAAGAAAGGACTTGCATTTATATAGCACCTTTCACATCTTCAAGACCTCCCAATGTGCTTTATAGCCAATGAATTACTTTTGAAGTGTAGTCACTGTTGTAATGTAGGCAATGCAGCAACTGATTTGCGCACAGCAACGTCTGACAAACAGCAAAGAGCTGAATAACCAGTTAATCATTTTTGATGGAGTTGACTTAATGGATAAGTGTCGGTCAAGACACCAGGAAAACTCTCCTACTCTGCTTCAAATAATGGCATGGTACTTGTTTTACATCTAAATGAGTTGGCAGATAGAGCCTTGTTTTAACATCACATCTGAAACAACAAAAACAACAATAACTTGCATTTATGTAACGCCTTTAACGTAGTAAAACATCCCAAGGCGCTTCACAGGAGCATTTTCAAACAAAATTTGACACCGATATTAGGACAGATGACCAAAAGGTTGGTCAAAGAGGTAGATTTTAAGGAGCATCTTAAAGGAGGAGAGAGAGGTAGAGAGGTTTAGGGAGGGAATTCCAGAGCTTAGGGCCGAGGCAGCTGAAAGCACGGCTGCCAAAGGTGGAGCGATTAAAATAAGAGATGCGCAAGAGGCCAGAATTGGAGGAGTTCAGAAATCTCGGAGGGTTGTCGGGCTGGAGGAGGTTTCAGAGATAGGGAGGGGCAAGGCCATGGAGGGAGGGTTTGAAAACAAGGATGAGAATTTTAAAATTAAGGCGTTGCCGGACCGGGAGCCAATGTTAGTCAGTAAGCACAGGGGTGAGGGGTGAACGGAACTTGGTGAGAGTTAGGATACAGGCAAGAGAGAAAGAAAGACTTGCATTTATATAGCACTTTCACGACCACTGAACGTCCCAAAGCACTTTACAGCCAATAAAGTACTTTTGAAGTGTAGTCACTGTCGTAATGTAGGAAATGTGGCAGCCAATTTGCATATAGCAAGCTCCCACAAACAGCAATGTGATACTGATTAGATAATCTGTTTTAGTAATGTTGATTGAGAGATAAATATTAGCTAGGACACCGGGGATAACTCCACTGCTCTTCTTCAAAATAGTGTCATGGGATCTCTTACATCCACCTGAGAGAGCAGGTGGGCCTCGGTTTAACATCTCATCCAAAAGACGGCACGCTCACTACTGCACTGGAATGTCAGCCGAGATTTTTGTGCTCAAGTCTCTGGGATGGGACTTGAACTCACAACTTTTTGACTCAGAGTCAAGAGTGCTATCAACTGAGCCACGGCTCGCACTGACAGCAGAGTTTTGGATGAGCTCAAGTTTATGGATGGTGGAAGATGGGAGGCCAGCCAGGAGAGTGTTGGAATAGACAAGTCTAGAGGTAACAAAGGTCATGAGGGTTTCAGCAACAGATGAGCTGAGGTAGCGGCGGAGTTGGGCGATGATACGGAGGTGGAAGTAGGTGGTCTTGGTGATAGCACCTCCGGTCATGTAGTATTCTTTCAGTACTACACTGCCTTAAGTCCTGGAATGGGTCTTGAACTAAAACTTTCTGACTCGGAGATTATAGTGAGCAAACATAACAAGAAATACTTTTGTTTTTCATGAGTTATGGTCAATGATGATGAAATAACATCTCAATCCAGGCAGTTCGAAACAAAGCTATGGAAAGTATGAATCCCAAGTGATACAAAGGGCATGGAGTTGCTTTTCTGCCTGTTGTGAAAGGCCATTTAACACTTACATTTCCTTCAATGTCTCCTTGGGCCAGATTTTGCTGTAGCAGGGCATCTAATGGTGTCTGCCGTTAGTTTGACTTGTCCTTGCATATTTAGGTTTTTAAATTTTCTGTGTGGCAAGTTGCTGAAAGTGCGAGCTGATAGCGAGGGGAACAGGGTATCTGGGACCTGAGTGAACAGGGCAAGCAACTGTGTATCTCCTTAACCAATCAGATTGCAGGATTGTGAAATTAACATCACATGTTCTGAGAAGGAAGTGTAAGTTCGAGTGTGTGAATTCAATGTCAAATCAGATACAGAAAGAGAAACAAAGAGAGGGAAAGAAAGATTGGATTGAGAGAGAGAGAAAAGAAACAGAATGGAAAAGTAAAAAGAAAATTAAAAATTAAAATTTTTTAAAATCTCCAACAACAATTAAAACCTGAAGGAATGAGACTCCACACTTGTAATAGTTAATTTTCAGTGCCAGAGAGATTGTTTGACAGTTAACACTTATCACATGGTTAATATGGTACTTAGACTGGAATGGACAAGTGGCGAATTTAGTTCCTATCTACCACAAATGCAGCAACTTCACGCCATTCAATGCATTTCAAAGGTGAGGCAGTCAGTGAGATGCCGTTTTCACAAAGCTAACAGTGGAGCGGCGCAACTCGGACAGCAACTTTTAGATATTTGAGTTTAACCGCGCATCTGCCCCTTGTCTGAAGTTGCTGTACCATTTGCGTATAAATAACGACAAGCACCATTAGCCTCGCCATTATTTTGACAGGAAAATCTGGGCCCTTACGTTCTTTCTTAGATTCTGAACCATTAACAAGAAAAGTTTACCCATTTTCTCTCAGCCAAAAATCAATTTTTGAAGAAAATCAATTGTTAATGCATTTTAAACCAACAAAAATGATCATGGTGTGGATCATGTCAAATAAAATATCAGACAACAATGAAAAACTGAAAAATAAAGTAAGCGCAATTTTCTTTTACAAACCTTGGAATATTGTCTGGTAATTTCTCATAGAGTATAGAAACTTGTGAAAATCCCACACATCCGACTCCCCTTTTATTGCACCACAATCATCCTAGACTCAAACAGAAGGGCAGGGTGACACAGAAATGGTGGGATCAGCTTCAAGGTCAAAAAGCCAGAAAGGACCACCTCAGTGCAGAAAATCCACCTCGGGGATGAATACAAAAGCTATGTAGAGTGCTGGACCAACAGCTCACTACACTGTGCAGCGCAAAGGGATTGTCTTCCAGCATGATGACGACAGTAAAATCCTCTGCTGCCCAAGCAATGTCACAAGGCAACTTTCAAATGAGTTGACTCATCTGGGATCTATTATCAAAGGAGCCACATGCTCAGGGCTGGAGAAAGGTTGAGGTTAAGCAGCAGGAAGGTTTCTGCGACATCATGAATGTACAGTGGTCTGTGTTATAAGTTCGGCTTCTTCCCAGTACTTTTCAATCCTGCTCAATGCAAAACTTAGCTTCCATAGGCAAGCCCACTCTTCCTATGAACCAAAGTTTTATCCAATACACAAAGTACCTGGGATGGCGCTGTTATCGGGCAAACAGTGAACTCTTCTGCTGTTGAGATATGTATCAGAAATAATACAGCCTTCTCAATGTGTGCACCAGATCTCTCTCTCAGTCAGACCATGTAGTTCAGTCTAATAACTATAAATCACATTTATTAAGTAAGATTGTACAGAAGCAAGAATGAATCAGCAGATGTAAAATAAATGATACTGTCCTTAATTTTCACAGGTAAAGTAAAACTCTAACCATAATAAAAAAATATCTTTAGAGGTTTTTTTTTAACATAAGTGTACACTTGTTGCATTCTACGCCTCATAGCGCAATCCTCTGGGATCCCAGCACTGCCATGCATTGGGCACCAAATCTCTCTGGGCATTATGGGGCACTGAGATCTGAGGCCTGCTAAGTGCCCAGTGTGGAGGGCACATGATCAAGTGGTCAGGAAGCATCTGCAGCAATGGCAGCCTGTGCACCTGCCCGTGCACTAGGCTGACTATACCCCTGAATATGGCCCTATTGACATGGTTATATCTTTATGTTTGATGCTTGGCAACAATTCAACTTACAGACAACTTCTTTGTGATGGACCTCTGTGCCTTCCCAAACATCTTGCAATTTTGAAATAGTCCCCTTTAAGTGCGACCAACAGGCCTTTACGAGAGGGGCGATTTTAACCATATCCGCCCGGCAGGTGGGCAGTTAAAATCACCCCGTTTACTTACCTGCCCTGTAGCCGCTGGGAGCTGACGGGTTCTAATTTTTACCTGCTCCCCAGAGCTGGAGGCAAAAACACCCGCCCATGGTCCTTTTTAACATATGCAAGTTTGGTCCCGATGACGTGGTCATAGGCGGAGTTAACCAGAGGGTGTGCGTGGTCGGAAGCTCAGCCCTGAGTCGAATAGGACACTGAGGTTGCATTTGGTTTAGTCTGAGGCAATGGTCAGGGAAGGGGATGGAGTCGATGGCAAGGGGCTGAAGATGAAGGTGATGGCTTTGGTTTTTCCAGTGTTTAACTGGAGGAAATTGTGGCTCATCTAAGACTGGATGTCGAACAACACAGAGGCAGTGGAGGTGTGGGGAGATAAGGTGGAGAGGAAGAGCTCGGTACCAACAGTGCACTTGTGGAAAAGAAGCCATTGTTGGAGAGATCTAACTATGATTGGATAGGTAGGAGTAGAACCAAGTAAGGGAAGTCTCACAGAGATGGACAACGGAGGGGAGACATTGGAGGTGGATGGTATGGTCAACCATGTGAAAGGCTGAGGGCGAGGAGGAATAATGCACCACAGTCATAGTCACAGAGGATGTCATCTGTGACTTTAGTTAGGGTTGTTTCAATGCTGTGGCAGGGATGGAAACCTGATTGGAGCGATTCAAACAGGGAGTTGCGGGAAAGATGGGCATTAGATTTGGGAGGCAACAGCAAGGTAAAGGACTTAGGGAAAAGGGATGTTGGAAATGGGTTGGTAGTCTGCAGGTACAGAAAGGTCAAGGATGGATTCTTTGAGAAGGGTGTGATGACAGCAATTTTTAAAGGGAGGGGCATAGTACCTGTGGCCAAGAAACCACATGCAATGTCAGCTAGCTTGGGGGCCAGGAAGGGAAGTTGAGTGGTCAGCAGTTTAGTGGGGATGGGTAAAGGGAGTAGGAGGTAGATTGCATGGACAAGACTTAGAGGGGGCATGAGGGAAGACAGGAGTGAAACTAGAGAGAGAGACATACATGGGTTCGGGGCTCAGGCAAAGAGGAGCCTTAGGAAGGTATGGCTTGGTGGGCAAGGAGAAAGGTGGGAAGCAACACTGACAGCTGAATGAATGGTCTCAATCTTAGAGATGAAGAAGACAATTAGCTCTTTATAATAAAAACAGAAAATGCTGGAAATACTCAGCAGGTCAGGCAGCATCTGTGGAGAGAGAAACAGAGTTAATGTTTCAGGTCGATGACCCTACGTCAGAACTGGCTTAAAGAGATGTTTGGTAGTAGAGAAAAGAAGCCAGGGGTTATCTTTGCTCTCCTGGATGATCCTGGAGAAGTGAACGATTTTGGGAGAGGAGAGTGAGGCCCAATAGCGCTTGATGTGGACGAGCCAGATCTGCTGATGGATGGCCAAACCAATTGCATGGCAGATACACTCAAATCTGCGGACTTAAGTGGGCAAAGATGGGGGCCATATCGGGGGAACAACTTGTATAGGGGAGAGTAAAGGTTTTGCTGGGGACAAAGGCATCAAATTTATCAGGTGAGGTAGTAGCTCGTCAGATTGATAGCTGTTGCAGTACTGCAGGTGCACACAGAGCCCAAAAAGCAGTAATTCCACAAAGTCCTGCCACACACCAGTGACCTGCATGTACAATGTCCTGCGTGAGCTCAACTGAAGAACCAGGGAGAGCTTGTCATATTTATCCCAAGCTTCAGACAAAACTATCAATCAAAAATTAGAACAACGACACAATGGCATGGAATGGTTGCAGAGATGTTAATTGCCGCTTAATTAGGGGATGATAATTGAGACACTTGTGTGCACCCAGCTAGCCTTTGAAAAACAAAGCTCATTTGTCATGTTTCAATCATGAAGCATAGCAATAGCATCTCCTCTCCCAGTAACAACTTTATATATATATATATTAACATATCGCAAGCATTAGGAGTCAGACAACCAAGCTGGGCCTGATAATGGACCGTTTACAGAGAAAGATATAAACAAAAGGTAAACTGACTTCCAGTCCCTGCACTTCAATATCAAAACCAAACAGTTAGTGTATTTCCTCTAAAAGAAAAAATACTTGCATTTATATAGTGCCTTTCATGACCACCGGACGTCCCAAAGCACTTTACAGCCAATGAAGTACTTTTTGAAGTGGAGTCACTGTTGTAATGTAGGAAACGCGGCAGTCAATTTGCACACAGCAAGCTCCCACAAACACTAATGTGATGATGACCAGATAATCTGTTTTAGTGATGTTGATTGAGAGATAAATATTGGCCAGGACACCGGGGATAACTCCCCTGCTGTTCTTCAAAATATCGCACAACACCAGGTTATAGTCCAACAGTTTTATTTGAAATCACAAGCTTTCGGAGCTATCGCTCCTTCCTCAGGTGAAGTAAATTGGATACAGAATCGCCAGAGCATATATAGATGGAAAACAAAGCATGTGTACTTTACAATTGCAGACCAATAAATTAAATCATCCTGACTATCTGCCGAGGTGTGATAAAGTTAATTAAGTCAGCCAGGAAGGTACCACATCAAAAGACATAGCAAGATACAACTGAGACAATGAGGTGTAGTCGCAGGGGTTCTAACGTGTCAAAAGCTGCCGTCTGTATGTAAAACGAAAAGCTTTAAAAAAAATTTACTTTTTTACTGGGAAAATTTTTACTTTTTTACTGGGAATCACATCTGTGAACAAGCTAACGACGACTCGAGTCCGGATCACGTCATGTATCGTGACATAAACCCAAGATCCCGATTGAGACCGTCTTCATGAGTGCGGAACTTGGCTATCAGTTTCTGCTCGATGATTTTGCGTTGTCGTGTGTTTCTAAGGTTGCCTTGGA
Organism: Squalus acanthias; assembly: GCA_030390025.1. NCBI lineage: Eukaryota > Metazoa > Chordata > Chondrichthyes > Squaliformes > Squalidae > Squalus > Squalus acanthias. Next base: position 23,153,753 of record CM059433.1, on the reverse strand, counting down.
GAACGCTTACCCGCAGATCCGAGGCTGAATGTCCTTGACTGCTGAAGTGTTCCCCGACTGGGAGGTAACAATCCTGCCTGGCGATTGTTGCGCGGTGCTCGTTCATACGTTGTCTCAGTGTCTGCATGGTCTCGCCGATGTACCATGCCGCGGTGCATTCTTTCCTGCAACGTATGAGGTAGACAACGTTGGCCGAGTCACATGAGTATGTATCATGTACCTGGTGGGTAGTGTCCTCACGTGTGATGGTGGTATCTGTGTTGATGATCTGGCATGTCTTGCAGAGTTTGCCATGGCAGGGTTGTGTGGTGTCGTGGTCGCTGTTATCCTGAAAGCTGGGTAATTTGCTGCGAACGATGGTACTTCTGAGGTTAGGCGGCTGTTTGAAGGCAAGTAGTGGAGGCGTGGGGATGGCCTTAGCGAGGTGTTTGTCGTCATCGATGACATGTTGAAGGCTGCGAAGAACATGTCGTAGTTTCTCCGCTCCGGGGAAGTACTGGACGACGTAGGGTACCCTGTTGGTTGTGTCCCGTGTTCGCCTTCTGAGGAGGTCTATGCGATTTTTCGCTGTGGCCCGTCGGAACTGTCGATCGATGAGTCGAGCGTCATATCCCGTTCTTACGAGGGCGTTTTTCAGCGTCCGTAGGTGTCCATCGCGTTCCTCCTCGTCTGAGCAGATCCTGTGTATTCGCAGGGCTTGTCCATCGGGGATGGCTTCTTTAACATGGTTAGGGTGGAAGCTGGAGAAGTGGAGCATCGTGAGGTTGTCCGTGGGCTTGCGGTAGAGTGAAGTGCTGAGGTGTCCGTCTTTGATGGAGATTCGTGTGTCCAGGAATGAGACCGATTCTGAGGAGTAGTCCATGGTGAGTTTGATGGTGGGATGGAACTTGTTTATGTTATCGTGTAGTCTTTTCAGTGATCCTTCGCCATGGGTCCAAAGGAAGAAAATGTCGTCGATGTATCTGGTGTACAGCGTTGGCTGGAGGTCCTGTGCAGCGAAGAAGTCTTGCTCGAACTTGTGCATGAAGATGTTGGCGTATTGGGGTGCGAATTTGGTCCCCATGGCTGTTCCGTGTGTTTGGGTAAAAAAATGGTTGTCGAAGGTGATATTGCCATAGGATCTTTTACATCCACCTGAGAGAGCAGACGGGGCCTCCGTTTAACGTCTCATCTGAAAGACGGCACCTCCGACAATGCAACACTCCCTCAGTACTGCACTGGAGTGTCAGCTTAGATTTTTGTGCTCAAGTCTCTGGAGTGGGATTTAAACCCACAACCTTCACCTCAGAGGTGAGGGTGCTACCAACTGAACCATGGCTGACAAAACAGCAGAAATCTGTCCCAAGAAGCATTCACAGAAATCATCTGAGATTGTTACAATTCTAGGCGTAGAGCCACATTCTCCATTAAGCTGCCCAAAATCAGATTGCATAGTGACAAAAATAGGAAGGAAGTGGTCCGGGCAGCCTACCACTGGATCTACATCCTATTCAGCGCTGCTAGCAGTCTACTTCACCCTCTTACCCAGCAAGGAGGTATGTCAGCTGTCCCTTGTTGACCTCGCCATATGTAGAAGATGACAGGGAAGCAGGGCCCCGGAAACAGAACAGTTTCCATGTCTCCTGCTTCGACTACCAGGGGCTGTCAGGTGGCAATAGGCACTGGAGCATTGGCTGGATGCCCACTGAAAGCCCTTTTGGAGGGAGAGGGTGGTAGTAGTGCATATTTTTCCATCTCTTCTACATCTACGCACTTACTTTGTGTAGGCCTCTGCGTAGTCTGAGGCCTTAAATAAATTTGGGCAAAGATCTTTGGGAACTTCTGCCCCCTTTAACATCACCTCCTCACTTTCATCTATTGCAGAGCCATTGGGCTAAAAATTCAGTTGCATAATGCCCGTTGTTTGGGCGCTACAGGTGCCGTTTTGGGTCAAAAGTGGCATCCGAGCAGCGCGCGCACACTACTGGTGCGGGCTGCTTCAGACGGCGTTGTGGCGAGGGCGTTCGCGTCAGCGCTGGGAGCGTGCGCTGTACGTATGCAGAGTGCGCAGAATTTGACGCCAGCACTGCCATTTTCAACCTCAATGCTGGAGCTAATGCCCTCTCTTAACCTCAGACAGCTGAACATTTGTTCAGCAGCAGGAAGGACCCCCCCCCACCAGCGCTATTTAAAGGGATCTACTTACAGGTTAGTTGCTGATTGATTTCTTCTAGCTGTTGCTGAGTTTGTAGAAGTGTTTGGTGCTTTCTAGACTTCTCTAAAGTTGTCTAACGTCTACAAGGAGTGGTGTGGCACGTGCTCAAGGACTTGGTACTGACTTGCAAGGGGTCTGCTCAGACCAGTTGCTCCCAGACATGGGTGCAATAGTTTGTATTCCCCTTGTCCTGCAGCATGACGGGGAGAATGAGCAGAGGTGACACAGAGCAGGACAAGCTGCTAGAAGAGGGAGGAGGAGGAGGGGGAGAAGGGCTCTCAGCAGGAGGCCATGTCCACCCAGGGTGTTCAGGGAGCAATTCTCCAACCTCAACCTCAGAACCAGCAGTGACTTGAGGAAAAACGTTTTACGCAATAAGTGGTTAAGATTTGGAATGCACTGCCTGATAGGGTGGTGGAAACAGATTCAATAGTAAACTTCAAAAGGGAATTGGATAAATATTTGAAGGAGAAAAAATTGCAGGGATATGGAGAAAGAGTGGCGGAGTGGGACTAACTGGATTGCTCTTCGAAAGAGCCAGTGCAGACTTGATGGGCCGAATGGCCTCCTTCTGTGCTGTACTATTCTATGTATCTAAGCACATTAGATCCTTTAAAATAATGGGGGCTTTGCAGTTCAATTCCCAGCTCTTCTCCTCTGTGGACTCCAGACAAAAGAGCTTTTTCACTCACCTCTTCCTCCACATAAATCAAAGATTGGGATTGGGATTTCCCACCAGTCATATATCCAGATTACCCAATGACAGCAATCTTGTCCTTGGCAGTCCTCTTTGCCCCAATATAACCCTATCTCTTTTAATCTTTGAATCTGTGCATTAATAATATTTGCAGTTTTCACCCAGGCAACATACTGCTCAAGAACTGTGGAGCTATTTTGATGTGAGCCAAAAAACAAATTCTTACCATTTCTCTCCCTTTTTCTAGTGTAATTTGTGTTCACTGAGGTGAGAGATGTTAGTGCTAAAAAATGTTCTTTTTCAGCTTGTATCCAATTTCATTTATCTCACTTCTTGCACTTCTGCAGTTATGCCATTTGCTTTGCTTCCCAATAGAATTCTCTCACCTTCCACCGTTACCTATTAAACCCACAAGCATTGCATAAAGGAAATCTTCCCTATATATATTCCTCTAATTATTTAGACCTTTCATCCATCCCTCAATAACACTCTCAACCATAATGAGATTGAGACTATTTGAGAAACACAATCCAAAAGGACAAATCACAGCAACTTTTATACCCTTTCTTGTTTGAAACTATAAATAGATTTACATTCTATACTGTGCATGTCAAAAGAGGTTTTTTCCAGTTGTGACGAAAGGTCATCGACCTGAAAGGTTAACTCTGTTTCTCTCTTCACAGATGCTGCCTGACCTGCTGAGTATCTCCAGCATTTTCTGTTTTTATTTCAGATTTCCAGCATCTGCAGTATTTTCTTTTTGTATGTCAAAAGAGGTATTGGCTTTTATCTTGGCAATAGTCTAATAGGGTTTTAAATTCTATCACAAATCATCATTTTACTTTTCTTTCAATTAATTCTCCATGGCAAGAAAAAAATATTTCCAGTAGAGAATTTTATTCTGAAACATAAGATAAAAGATATTCACATTTCTGGGATCAGGCTACTAGAATACCATATTAGTTATTCCCTAACATCACTGTTCGTGTCTTCAGATGGCTGTATAATTACATCATCATTAAAATAAGAGGAAAGCTAATTTTTATTATAAGTCTTCGGGCAATAAGGCCAAATTTACTGACACTGAAAACACATAGGGGGTTATTTTTGAGTCTGCTACGCTTCACACATGCCTGTTCATGAAGCATAATAATCGTAAAAAGTGGGTGGCTTCGTCTTGTTTGAATGTGACATGTATTTTTGGTGGGCCTGGGGAAAGGTCCAAGAAGCTCACACCTGAAAGATGTGGGAGACTTATTTAAATATTAAAATCTGGGTGGAGACATTCTGCACACAATTTTCCATTGATCGTACTTGCCAACACTGTGTCCATGATTGCTAAAGACAGGGAAATCAATGGAAGTTCATTTATATAAAAAAAAGGACTTACATTTATACAGCGCCTTTCACGACCACCCGGATGTCCCAAAGCGCTTTACAGCCAATGAAGCACTTTTTGAAGTGGAGTCACTGTTGTAATGTGGGAAACGCAGCAGCCAATTTGTGCACAGCAAGCTCTCACAAACAGCAATGTGATAATGACCAGATAATCTGTTTTTGTTATGTTGATTGAGGGATAAATATTGGCCAGGACACCAGGGAATAACTCCCCTGCTCTTCTTCAAAATAGTGCCATGGGATCTTTTACGTCCACCTGAGAGAGCGGACAGGGCCTCGGTTTAACGTCTCACCCAAAAGACAGCACCTCCAACAGTGCAGCACTCCCTCAGCACTGCAGTGTCAGCCTAGATTTTTGTGCTCAAGTCTCTGGAGTGGGACTTGAACCCACAACCTTCTGACTCAGAGGCAAAGGTGCTACCAACTGAGCCACAGCTGACAAAGTAAGGCAAAGGGAAAGTTCTTATGAACCTTGGTGCCATATGTTTTCATTTTATTTTGCTGACCAGCACCATTACTGACACCAATGGGTTTTCCAATTCTCAGATGTTTGGAAGAAGAGGAGGGCCAATAAAGAGATGCTCAGCAGGCCAGGCTTCGCAAGAGGGATGCCTGACCTCTGAGTCTACCAAAAGATAGGCATATGTAGACAGAGATGGACATACTGTGCTTTGGCAAATGATTATTGTATATGGAGGCTGCTATTCCCAAAGCAAGCTAGGACAGCAGAACTGACACCACCACTGAGATATGTGAATGCCTGACTAACTGAAATGTTGGCTGCTTCCTCAGAAGCACGCCAAATGTTCTCATCTCCATGCCCCATATGTACCAATTTTAGGGGCATTAAGATGAGACCCATATCTGTTCCATTTGCTCATGCTGTGCATTTCAGGTGGGCGGAAAAAATTCCAGCTTGAAGTAGGCAGGTGCTTCATTGAAATATTTATGTAATGTGAGAGCATTGTTCTGACACGGATTAATGCCTCCATTAAAATAGCGATCAAAGGAATTTCATGTGCATGAACTAAGTATTCATACACTAAGATAACATGTCATGGTTTCAACCCAATAACATTTCACTACAATAACTGCCTTTCATTGCGAATAACTGTTTTATGAGATAAAATATTGTATTTCATAAATTGGACCACTAATAGACCTACTTATCATCAAATGTGAAGGATTGGCACCAGTTAGGAATGCAGAAGGTTCCTCTTAGAATCCCAGTGATTTTCATTATTCATCAATGTTGTAAACAGTTTTGGACCAATCACAACAAAGCAGTGATGATCATATTTCCCTTCATCGAGGAACAGCACCTTATCTTTCGTTTAGGCACCCTACAGCCCTCTGGACTCAACATCGAGTTCAACAATTTTAGATCATAACCTCAGCCCCTATCACATTTATGTTTTATTTTTTCATCCACCCTTTTGTTTGGCCCCCCCTTTTTTTTCCCTCCCAGAAGCTGGCAGCTGTCCTTCATTCTGCCAGTGCATTTCACACTTCATTTAGCCTCAACCTGTCACATTAACACCTCCTCTTGCCTTGATCATCTCTTAATGTCTCTCAATGTCTCTTAATCTCTCCTTTTGTTCTTTCATCCCCTCCCCCTTTTCCCAGCTTTATCCTTGCTTTAAATCTATTTCATTTCCTGCTTTTTTCCAGTTCTGACAAAAGGTCTTCGACCTGAAACGTTAACTCTGTTTCTCTCTCCACGGATGCTGCCTGGCCTGCTGAGTTTTTCCAGCGTTTTCTGTTGTTATTTCCCTTCATCGTCACTGTTTCAGAATCCTGGAATTCCCGACCTAATAGAATTGTGGGAGTACCTTCACCACATGGACTGCAGTGGTTCAAGATGAAGGCTCGGCACCATCTTCTCAAGGCCAACTCGGGATGGGCAATAAATACCGGCTTTGCTAGCGATGCCCACATCCTGAGAATGAATAAAAAACATTTAATTTAGCATATCAGCAAGCAGGAAATTAGCCCCTCGCCCCTCGCAAGGGACAAACATTTCATCAATGCAGATGTGCTGACTGGAAACACTAGAGGCAGAATGAAAATATCAACAGAAAGGCATGTTTACGAACATAGTGTTGAACTTGATCATGTAAGAGATAATCCTGTACCAATAGTGGAGCAGCTCCCAAAGAATTTCCTGCTCGCTACTAGCTCCAAGTGACAAATGACTTAGAATACAGGCATCTGGTATACCTGCTTCAGAAACCCTGCTGCGGAGCCCCTTTTGGAGAGATAGGGTATAGTAGTGGGCACCTCTTCTTGTGCTCTGGCCCAACAAACTTCCCTTTTTTTAGGATTTGGTCCACTTTAGTTTCACTTCTGTGGGCCTGTCTGCTTCCTTTTAAATGGGCTCTCTCCTCTTCAGGTGTTCTGCTGCAGCATTATCACGTCTTGCTCCTCGACAGTGGTGCGCTTTCTCTTGGTGCCGGGCATCCTGCCAACAGCTCGCCCTACATAGCTGATGAGCCCCGAAGAAACTGGGGCGAGAAAACTTTAGGTCGGGATGCGGTGGTACGCCTCCCTGGCCAATTTTACATGATTGTCTGCCAGGAAACTGGGTCAGGTCAGTATGACGGGTGGAAGTTCTGCCCCAGCCCCTTCCAGTGGGCCAAGGAAAATCCAAGCCATAGGAAATATATGATGCGGATTCATTTGTACCATGTTCACATTATATATAAAGGCAAGACTCGATGATGTATGATAAATAATGATACATTTGCAGTGTTCTGTAATTGTAAGGATTTACTATAGTAACTGATGCTGATGATCAACACATTGCTCCTTCAGCTTGGAGAGGTTATGATTTGAAAAGACTGAAATTGTCTTGTACCTTGTGTGATGGTCGAGTAGTTGAAGTGGAAAAAGTGATTGCAAAGAGTAAATTACTCTGAAGTGACTTGCAGTAGTGATTAAATAACCTCAGAGTTACAAATGAAAGTGGTGAGAATTATCGTCTCACTTCCCTGAGTCTGGCTGCAAATGATTTCAGTTACAATTCATTATGGAAGATTCCAGGATTGTAAAGCGGTCTGTGTTAAGTTGTGCTGTGGGAGTAACTCGCTGACATCTGACAGTGGATGTTTCCCCATTTTGGAATCGCTGAGCCTCCCACCTCCCGACTTGCGTCGCCATATCATCAACGGCCCTGAGGAATTTTGTGCCCCTTGCCTTTAATGACTGGCTTTCATGGGTGGAAGTTGCAGTCTGCCGCAATGAAAAAACAAAGAAGTGCTTCATTAGCACACTCAGTTCATACTTGTTTAGGCTCCCATTAACAGTGAATGGGAGTCAAGAACACCGGGGTATAGTTCCCGTGGAGAACCCCCTGATGAGGCAGGCTTTCAGTGAGCCCAGGCAGAACTGCCAGCCACTCGATTTCACACAAGGGTTGCTGGCAGTAGAAATATGCTGGGCAAAAAAATCAACCATGGTTAGTCCCAGCAAGATTTAAGTCTACTTCAGTATCAATTTCTCAAATTGCTGCAGTGGTATTAGTAACCTCAGCTGTGATAACCTTTCGCCCTCTTCTACAAAGAGCAATTACCATTTTCTGCCATTTATTTTTACAGTTTCTATCTGTCTTCTTTGAAGTCGTTAATTTCTTTGATATCTGGAAAACTCAAGCTTGGATTTTTGTCTCTTCTATAATCTTTCCACTTCATCCCCAGCATATATAAAAAGATTGCTATGCTTGTAACGTTTCATCTAGTCATGTAAAATCGGCACTTACTTTCCAACATTAACTGGCCTTGAGAAAAATCTTCTTCTGTTACATCATTCTCCTAAATTTATTTTGCTAGTGTAGGGACGTGAAGCACTGTTTGAATTTATAATGATTTTTTTCTTTCATATTATTCACATCTGAAAAGTCCAACTTGCCTCTCAATAACATTTCTTTGTACTATGGGCCAACAATAGTTGTATGCGCATCGGTGTATCTAATGCTGGCTCACCATGTATTAGGCCTTTGAGACCTGAAGCCTTCTAAGTTCCCAGTGTGCATTCGTCCAGCCTGAGGGTGCCCGAGGAACTTGGAGCCCACTCACAACTTGTGCGCTGGGCTCATTAAGGGTCTTGACTTGAATGGGAATGAGGGAATATTCTGATAATGTGTTTGGTGTGCCTGAAAAGTGCTTCATGTGGTCAGCGTCTACATAAAATGGATATAGCCCACCCGTGGGGCAGCCCCCTTCCCTTCAGTTGTGTCCTTTTTTCTTAAAGGCATGTTGTTATTTTTTTGTGCAGCTGTTTACCATTCACTTCTTCTCTGCTGTATTGCTGTTGTGGGAGAAAGAAAAGTTGTGAAACTTCTTGGAGCCTGAATGAGATTTCTTAAAGCTGTACGGAATCTGTCAACTGTGCCTATTTGCCCATAATCGCTCTTTGTGTACTGCTTGAGAGGAGCTATGGGTATCCCTGTGGACACACCTCCCTTTGAGGTTCCGACGGAGGAAGAGGAGGGGGACCACGGGAGGAATGCCGACAATGCATTTGGAACTTTAGAAACTCAGATTAAGACCCATCCTTATGTCATCATCTGTGTTTATAGGGCCAGGCTTTTCACACCAGGACACGTCCCAAGACACCTGCATGTGAAAACTGTGGGGTGGATTTACACTCTGAGCGGTTTTCTGATAGGTAAGCGTTCTGGAGAACGCCAGGCAGATGCAGCAGGAGGCCATGGTGAATTAACTGCTGGGCCTCAGTTAAATGCTGCCAGTCCGTGTCCCATCTGGAACAGGAGTGAAGAGGACACAGAGTGGCTGCCGACATCCAAGTCGCAGGGAGGGGTGCAAGCCCTGTGTGATCTAAATTCTTGGGCTCAGCAGCCCCTCCAGCCAGCAGGTTGCAGCTTCTCCAGTTTCACCTGCACGTTATCCTCATTGCTCACACAATAAGCTTCATCCAGTACTTCCTGATGGAAATCGCTAACTGCCCCACACAGCAAAAACAACTTGCATCTAGATACCACTTTCAACATGGAAAAACATCCTTCTGGGCTTCAAAAAGGCATGAGGAAAATGGACGCCAAGCCAAAGAAGAACAGACTTGCGGGGTCAGCAATAGCTGGATCAGAGTAGGAGAGGGAGGTGGAGTGAAAGAGGCATTTAAGGAGGGAATTCCAGAGAGTGGGACCTAGGTAGTTGTAGGCACACCTGCCAATGATGAGTCGAAAGACGGGGACATGCACAAGAGTCCAGAGTCAGAGAAACTAGAATTGGTTGGGGCAGGGTAAGGGAGGCGATAGGGCTCATGGAGGTTGCATAGATAGGGAGGGAGGGTGCAAAGCCATGAAAGGATTTAGAACATAGAACATAGAACATAGAACAGTACAGCACAGTACAGGCCCTTCGGCCCTCGATGTTGTGCCGAGCATTGTCCGAGACCAAGATCAAGCTATCACACTCCCTATCACTCTGGTGTGCTCCATGTGCTTATCCAATAACCGCTTGAAAATTCCTAAAGTGTCCGACTCCACTATCACAGCAGGCAGTCCATTCCACACCCCAACCACTCTCTGAGTAAAGAATCTACCTCGAACATCCCTTCTATATCTCCCCCCATGCACCTTATAGTTATGCCCCCTTGTAACAGCTGCCTCTACCCGAGGAAATAGTCTCTGAACATCCACTCTATCTATCCCCCTCATCATCTTATAAACCTCTATTAAGTCGCCTCTCATCCTCCTCCTCTCTAAAGAGAAAAGCCCCAACTCCCTCAATCTTTCCTCATAAGACCTCCCCCCCAAACCAGGCAGCATCCTGGTAAATCTCCTTTGCACTCTTTCCAATGCTTCCACGTCCTTCCTATAGTGAGGTGACCAGAACTGCACACAATATTCCAAATGTGGTCTCACCAAGGTCCTGTACAGTTGCAGCATAACCTCACGGTTCTTAAACTCAAACCCTCTGTTAATAAACGCCAACACACCATAGGCCTTCTTTACTGCTCTACCCACTTGAGTGGCAACCTTCAGAGATCTGTGGATATGAACCCCCAGATCCCTCTGCTCCTCCACGTTCCTCAGAACCCTGCCGTTGACCCTGTAATCCTTATTCAAATTTGCCCTACCAAAATGAATCACCTCGCACTTATCAGGGTTAAATTCCATCTGCCATTTTTCGGCCCAGCTCTGCATCCTATCAATGTCTCTTTGCAGCCTACAACTGCCCTCCACCTCATCCACTACTCCACCAATCTTGGTGTCATCAGCAAATTTACTGATCCACCCTTCAGTCCCCTCCTCCAAGTCATTGATAAAAATCACAAACAGCAGAGGACCCAGCACCGACCCCTGTGGCACACTGCTGGTAACTGGTCTCCAGTCCGAAAATGTTCCATCCACCACCACCCTCTGCCTTCTATGAGATAAAATTGAGAGGTCGCACAACACCAGGTTATAGTCCAACAGTTTTATTTGAAATCACAAGCTTTCGGAGCTATCGATTTGCTCCTTCCTCAGGTGAAGTAAATTTACTTCACCTGAGGAAGGAGCAAATCGATAGCTCCGAAAGCTTGTGATTTCAAATAAAACTGTTGGACTATAACCTGGTGTTGTGCGACCTCTCAATTTTGTCCACCCCAGTCCAACACCGGCATCTCCGCATCATGACTTCTATGAGATAGCCAGTTACTTATCCAATCGGCCAAATTTCCCTCTATCCCACAACTCCTTACTTTCTTCATGAGACGACCATGGGGAACCTTATCAAACGCCTTACTAAAATCCATGTATACGACATCAACTGCTCTACCTTCATCTACACACTTAGTTACCTCCTCAAAGAATTCAATCAAATTTGTTAGGCAAGACTTACCCTTCACGAATCCGTGTTGACTTTCCCTGATTAAGTGCCCCTTTCCAAATGGTCATAAATCCTATCCCTCAGGACCTTTTCCATTATCTTACCAACCACCGAAGTAAGACTAACCGGCCTATAATTACCAGGGTCATTCCTATTTCCTTTCTTGAAGAGAGGAACAACATTCACCACTCTCCAGTCCTCTGGCACCATCCCCGTGGACAGTGAGGACCCAAATATCAAAGCCAGAGGCTCTGCAATCTCCTCCCTTGCCTCCCAAAGAATCCTAGGATATATCCCATCTGGCCCAGGGGACTTATCGACCCTCAGGTTCTTCAAAATTGCTAAAACATCTTCCCTCAGAACATCTACCACCTCCAGCCTATCCACCTTTATCACACTCTCATCCTCAAGAACATGGCCCCTCTCCTCGGTGAACACTGACGAAAAGTATTCATTCATCACCTCTCCTATCTCTTCTGACTCCATGCACAAGTTCCCACTACTGTCCTTGACCGGCCCTACCCTCACCCTGGTCATTCTTTTATTTCTCACATAAGAATAAAAAGCCTTGGGGTTTTTCTTGATCCGACCCGCCAAGGACTTCTCATGCCCCCTCCTAGCTCTCCTAAGCTCTTTTTTTAGCTCATTCCTTGCTACCTTGTACCCCTCAATCGACCCAACTGAACCTTGTTTTCTCATCCTTACATACGCTTCCTTTTTCCTCTTGACTAGACATTCAACCTCTTTTGTGAACCATGGTTCTCTCACTCGGCCATTTCCTCCCTGCCTGACAGGGACATACCTATCAAGGACACGCAGTAATTGCTCCATGAAAAAGCTCCACTTTTCGTTTGTGCCTTTCCCTGATAGTTTCTGTTCCCATCTTATACTCCCTAATTCTTGCCTAATCGCATCATAATTACCCCTCCCCCAATTATAAACCCTGCCCTGCCGTATGGCCCTATCCCTCTCCATTGCAATAGTGAAAGTTACCGAATTGTGGTCACTATCTCCAAAGTGCTCTCCCACATACAAATCAAACACTTGGCCCGGTTCATTACCCAGTACCAAATCCAACGTGGCCCCACCTCTTGTCGGCCTATCCACATATTGTGTCAGGAAACCCTCCTGCACACACTGTGCAAAAACTATCCCATCCGAACTGTTTGACCTATAAAGGTTCCAATCAATATTTGGAAAGTTGAAGTCACCCATGACAACTACTCTGTGACCTCCACACCTATTCATAATCTGCTTTGCAATTTCTTCCTCCACATCTTTATTACTATTTGGGGGCTTGTAGAAAACTCCTAACAACGTGACCGCTCCTTTCCTATTTCTAACTTCAGCCCATATTACCTCAGACGGCAGATCCCCCTCGAACTGCCTTTCTGCCGCTGTTAAACTATCCTTGATTAACAATGCTACTCCTCCACCTTTCTTACCAACTTCCCTACTCTTACTGAAACATCTATACCCCGGAACTTCCAACAACCATTCCTGTCCCTGTTCTAACCATGTCTCCGTAATGGCCACCACATCGTAGTCCCAAGTACCAATCCACGCTCCAAGTTCTCCTACCTTATTCCGGATGCTCCTTGCATTGAAGTAGACACACTTCAAGCCATCTTCCTGTCTGCCGGTACATTCCTGCGACCTTGATACCTTCCTCAGTACCTCCCTACACTCACCACTGGCTCGTGGACTACAGCCCTTTTTCCCATCCCCCTGACAAATTAGTTTAAACCCCCCCGAAGAGCCGTAGCAAATTTCCCTCCCAGGATATTGGTGCCCCTCTGGTTCAGGTGCAAACCGTCCTGTTTGTACAGGTCCCACCTTCCCCAGAATGTGCTCCAATTATCCACATAACTGAAACCCTCCCCCCTACACCATCCCTGCAGCCACGTGTTTATCTGCACTCTCTCCCTGTTCCTCAACTCGCTAGCACGTGGCACCGGCAACAAACCAGAAATTACAACATTTAAAGACAAGAATTTGAAATGTGGGACATTGAGATATCAGGAGCTAATGTAAGTCAGCAAGAACTGGGGTGATAGGCATACAGGACTTGATGCAGAGGAGGATTCGAGAAGCAGTTTTAGATGAGCTGGAGTTTATGGAGGATGGTTAATGAAAGACCATTGAGAAGAGCAATCAGTCCTGGAGGGGATGAAGGCACATGTGTGAGTTTCAGCATCAGATGTCCAGCTTCTTTAAACTGAGATTGGAGTAGATACTTCTCGTCCACTTGGATATCAGAACATATCAGTAGGATTCATATTATAGTTTAAATGTCCCTAAAACTGGTGGTTTAAAAAAAGACAAGTACCTATGAAGAATTCTAGGTATTTCATTGATTTGGAAACCTGAAGAAGGAATGAAGAACGCAAGGAGGAACTGTTTCATTATTATCTTGATAATCAACCTGTTTGAGCCTAATTTGTAAAGACTCTTGGATGATCCTCAGCTTATGCAATAACTTGAACCTGGACCGCCATGTGAGTCCCGCGGCTACTAATTAGCGTCAGTGTGCCTGATCTCATCAGGTGTACAGCTGCTGATGATGCACCCAACCAATGGGAGGCTAGAGATGTGAGAACTGTTGGCATTAGGAATTCCCCCAACCCCAATCCTGCCCCACCCTCGCTTTGACTTTGTAAGAGGCGGGTGGGGGCTCCATTCCTTACATGACCCTGTGGAATCACCAATATAAAGCCAGTAACCAGCGTATCTGAGTCCCTGACTAATTTCCAGCCCTTATGGTGCATTCCTGACGGAGTTATGGCGGGAGTGTGCTGGAAGGGCGGTGGCTTTTTGACCCCTGCAGCTGCTGCCCATATCAAATCCAGTGGCAAATAAGATTGCCGTTGTTCAGCACTATTTATGTAACCACTTCCATACTGTTTGGCCTTATTTCTGAGAATTTACAAAAGCAAAAATTAAAAATAAAACTGATGTTTGCAGCACATGACAAAGTACATATGTCCTGGCTTTGAAAGGAGGCAACTAATGAGGAAGTTATGATAATACGGATGGGAATTATGGAAATATCATTTGCCTTCTCGCTCTGGGATTCAGCATCAGCCTGCACTGTAGTTAAGAATTTTTCTTTACTCCTGAATTTTTACAGTTAAGATCACCTTACTTTTTTACAATGCTGGCTTGAGTTAAGATAAACGGTTCAATGCTTTTCACTTAGTAGTTTATTAACCCATTGGTCTCTGGGTTTCCGCAGATTGTGTGTAAGATTTCCTTTAGGATTCTGCTGACCATCTAGAAATTGATTGTGCACTTTCAGCCTGCAGAACACAACGCACTGACTCCTTCCATATAATCATACTTCCCATCCTTTATTACACATTCTCGGACTGCATTTTAAGGAGCTTTCATAAACATTCATCAGTCTTACTGATGGTTGAGTGGTGTTTATAATTTATTTTGTGTCACCAAAAATCAATGAGACATGTGAACACATACATCTTCTAAAAATATTGTCCTTAAACCCACACAAAGTTGTAAACAAGTTGTTCAAGTACTATAAGGTATTTTATATTAGCAATTTAATTCAAATATTCATATTAAAAGGAGTCTTCAAAATTTCTCTCCAGTTGTCTTTAACCATTTGTGCATCCACTTGCCTGGATGAGTGCAGCTCCAACAACACTCAAGAAGCTCGACACCATTCAGGACAAAGCAGCCCGCTTGATTGGCACCCCATCCACCACCTTAAACATTCACTCCCTCCACCACCGGCGCACCGTGGCTGCAGTGTGTACCATCTACAAGATGCACTGCAGCAACTCGCCATGGCTTCTTCGGCAGCACCTCCCAAACCTGCGACCTCTTCCACCTAGAAGGACAAGGGCAGCAGGCGCATGGGAACACCACCAGCTCCAAGTTCCCCTCAAAGTCACACATCATCCTGACTTAGAAGTATATCGCCGATCCTTCATCGTCGCTGGGTCAAAATCCTGGAACTCCCTCCCTAACAGCACTGTGGGAGTACCTTCACCACACGGGCTGCAGCGGTTCAAGAAGGCAGCTCACCACCACCTTCTCAAGGGCAATTAGGGATGGGCAATAAATGCTGGCCTTGCCAGCGACGCCCACATCCCATAAAAACAAATTAAAAAAAAAAATTCAGTTTCTCCAGTTACTGTTCACTTCCACAGCAGTTTAAAAAAATATATTTTTCTCCGTAACTGAGGAAATCTGCAAAGTATTTTCTAATAAAAACATTAATGAAATAACAATAATCTTTTTTGTACTAAAGATTACGTCTCTGAAATTACGCTATGGGATACCAGTGTCGCAACACAATGGATTCATCTGAAATTCTTCTCCTTACTATTTCAGTGGAGGAGATCACCATTTTCATAGAATCTTAGAATGAGACAGCACAGAAGGAGGCCATTCGGCCCATCATGCCTGTGCTGGCTCTTTGAAAGAGCCAGCACAGGCCGATTCGTCCCACTCCCCTGCTCTTTCCCCGTAGCCCTGCAAATTTTTCCTTTTCAAGTATATATCCTTTCTGAAAGTTATTATTGAATCTGCTTGCACCACCCTTTCATGTAGTGCATTCCAGATCATAACAATTTGCTTTATAAAAAAAAATTCTCCTCATACTCTTCTCTGGAACTTTCTCCAATTATCTTAATTCTGTGTCCTCTGGTTACCGACCCTCTTGCCAGTAGAAACAGTTCTCCTTGGTGTGAGTTGGTGCATTTTGGTAGGAGGAATAAGGAGGCCACCTACTTCTTGGAAAATAAGAGTCTAAATGGGAAAGGCGCGCAAAGGGATCTAGGGGTACAGATACACAAATCATTAAAAGTAGTAACACAGGTTAACAAAGCCATCAAAAGTCCAAACGAAGTAATGGGGCTAAACTTTTATATAGGACCTTGGTTAGACCACACTTCAGTATTGTGTGCAGCTCTGGTCTCTAAATTACAAATAGGATACAGAAGCACTGAAGAAAGCACAAAAAAGATTTATAAGGGTGATACAAAAACTGAGAGCGTACAACTATCAGGAAAGACTGAACAGGTTGGGGTTCTTTTCTCTCGAAAAGAGAAGACTGAGAGCTGACTTGATGGAGGTCTTTAAAATTATGAATCGGTTTGATAGGGTAGACATAGAGAAGATGCTACCACTTATGGGAGAGTCCAATACTAGGGGTCATAAATATAAGGTAGTCACTAATAAATCCACTAAGGAATTCAGGAGAAATGTCTTTACCCAGAGAGTGGTGAGAATGTAGACCCGCTATCACATGGAGTGGTTGAGGAGAATAGCATGGATGCATTTAAGGGGAAGCTAGATAAACACATGAGGGAGAAAGGAGTAGACGGTTATGCTGATAGGGCCAGATGAAGTAAATAGTGGGAGGAAGCTTGTGTGGAGCATAAACACTGGCATAGACCTGTTGGGCAGAATGGCCTGTTTCTGTTCTGTAAATTCTATGTAATACTCTATTAAAACCATTCATAATTTTGAACGCCTCTGTTAAATCTCCCCTTAGCCTTCTCTGCTCTAAGGAGAACAAACCCAGCTTCTCTAGTCTCTCCACATAACTGAAGTCCCTCATCCGCGGTATTTTTTTAAAATAAATGAGCTGGGGCCTCTGCTACAATGGGTGAATTTCAAACAACTGTGTTCACGTTTGTACTCTGGTATCGCACAGTATAATTTCAGGGTCCAGATATTTGAGGGTTTCACCTCTTGGTACATCGCTAACAGTGAATTTAACCCTGCCCGTCTGGCGGGAAAGGGAGCGGCAGGTAGTTAAAATGGCGGTCAGATGCTCCGGCTGCATTCCTGACACATTTGCGCCCGCCGCCATTTTAACTGCTGTTTTTTTCGGCAGCGTAGGGCTCCATATTCAAATGCCGGGGTCTGATCATGTAGTTCACGGTAGTGATAACCAGTGTTGGTGCCACCAATAAAACCTGGCGACACAGGATCGTGGCCAGAGCAGGCCCAGGTAAGGATAAATGTTAATTTTTTGGAAGCTTTTGTTGTGGGCCAGGAGGATCAGCAGTGGTCTTCTGGGCCCCACCAAGAAACCTTGGGCTTCCCTCCCCTGACTGCAATCAGCTCGAACGCACCCCCCCAACCTCCCGCACCTCATCACTTACCTTAATGCTGGGGACCATTCCCTCGGGTCTCCAAGCACAATCCCACTCCCACCCCCAGGCGGCAGTCTGTCCTGGAGGATGATACCGAGGACCAAGAGTTAAATTGGCCTCTGCTTCACGCTGCCACTGTCTTGGGCGCTTTCCATCGGCCCCGCTCCCGCCGTCACACTCGCCCGTGTTAAAATTGGGCCTTAAGCCTCTTATCTGCAGAAGCTTGTTGTCTTGCACTTGGTAATATGGTACAATTTTATATGGTACTCAATCTCATTTAGTGGCTTTCAGTTGAAAGATTTCACGTACCATCACCCTAATGAATTCCTCGACTCTTTAGATTCACGCTTTCTTTTACTTCTGGATCCTCAATGTGAGTCATCCTTAAACATATCTCTTTTTTTTTACATAAGTTTAAAATTCGATTATAATAGCCTCCTTTAAGTGACTAAACCCATGTCCCTTCAACCCCTCTTTATTGTATCATTAACATTTTTATTCCACTTCATTTCATAAAAGAAATGAAATCTGAGGATTCCGTCTTTGCATTCACTGAAGTTCTTTTAATAGCTTGTGCCTTCTCTGTCAGATGGTGTCTCGAGCATTGCTCTGATGATTGTATAATATCTTTAGAATGCAACTTTTTTACTCAGGGAAACCAATTTCAGATTGTTGCCATCGAGATGATCTGGTTACTGGCCAATTCTACTTCTCTTTTCCATTAATTGGAGCAGCACTGTGAAATGATTGTCTTTCCAGTCTGCTGGAGTTGGGGGAAAAAACTGAGGAAAATATTCACTTTCATGGACATTATGCTTGCAACACTTTGTTCTTATAATCTTGTTCAAATGTTTGCCTCACTCAATCAAACCATATAACACTTTAGACAACCTCTGTTTACTCTGCATGTCATGAAACAAACTGCACTTTGACAAATAGACTCAAAGCAAAGCAACAGTACTTACTTTTGTCAATGATTTTTTTCAACTATTCTCTGCTGAATTTGAGTTGGTACTGTATTGTTTTCAATTCACACCAAAATCAAAGTAAGTTGTGATAATGTTTCTGCAGGTATCACTATAGTTATTGTTGGTGAACAAATTTATAATGAACCTGTACACAAAACAGTTGTATTACCATTAAATTCAGAGGATCGTTATGGAGCCATAATGGGTGGAGACTGAGAGGCTCGGTCCTCATCCGATCTTC
Source organism: Squalus acanthias (assembly GCA_030390025.1). Classification (NCBI taxonomy): domain Eukaryota; kingdom Metazoa; phylum Chordata; class Chondrichthyes; order Squaliformes; family Squalidae; genus Squalus; species Squalus acanthias. Next base: position 23,135,294 of record CM059433.1, on the reverse strand, counting down.
TGTCCCCAGCCATCTCACTTAAATCAGAAACCTGATGTAACTTGAGAGGGAAATACTCCTTAATGATGTCACATACAGTGCAAATCTTAGACTATCGATCCATACTGTATTAAAAATCTTGCCCTGTATACACTACCGTAAGTGCACCATTTACTTCTGTTACGCTTTTTCAGTCAATCATCTTAATAGTCAAATTTATTATAATTATACTCAAATTGCTTCTAATTTACCTCTCATTCTAGCACCTGATTGATTCCAACCCTAACTTTCTCAACAGGTGCAGCAAGCGAAGCGAGTTAAAATAAACTAAAAACAGAACAGTTCAAAATTAGGTGTAAATGTAGGAAAATGTAAGCTTTTAAAACCATAGGCTTGATTTTCCAACCCATTGAGTTTTCAACGAATCTGGGGCAGATGCAGATGGAAACTAACTCGGGCACATTATCCGCCCCCGTGCCCCCCATTATCTGGTGAGTAGACCAGCAGCCTGCAATGTGCCCACCTATATATGTTTGCTCAGATTGGATGCTGGACAGTTGGGACACCTTTTAGATCCCGGCATTCAGTGTTGAAAGGTCGGTTGAAGAGGCCTTGCTGATTCTTTGGAGGAGGGGACTGTGCATGAACGCTGAGTTGTGTCACGCACAGGTCTCTACAATGGAGACAATAATTTGACGCAGTTAAAAAATTTGCAGGCAGCTCAGTGGCAGCTGTTTCCTGCCACTGCGGGAGGCCCTCGGGATGTCCCTTCATCGGGAAAATCCAGCCCCAAGTAGGATAACAAACACTTATAACCTCTTGCACTCACCTCTCCTTCTTATGGACGGAAATCAATCTCAAAATGCTGTGCCTTTCAGTTCCACCTCACCACGAAAATACCCATTCCACTGTCTCCAACTTGTTAATTGACCTGCCAATCAAACCACCAGGGTTCTGACCCGTCATCTGACATGTAACTGACCCCAGCATTCATTTCAAGAATGCAAAGCCTAAAGCAACACACACCTACTTACTATTTTGTATGGAATGATGCTCCTTTTCTAAACCAGGGCACCCTCTCCCTTACCATGAGTACCTCCACAGGAGATTCACCAGTGAATATGTGATTGTGTATTGTGCCAAGCCCTTGCTTTGGCCATCACATTTCAGGTGTCACACTTGTACCTGATGGCTTATAATTTATATCGATGAAACAGTAAGAAATCACAATTGAGAAGGTCGGAATGTACGTAGTACACGGCAGCAAAACCTACCAATTGTAAAGTTCCAAACTACCACTCAAAACTGGATAGTCAGCAAACAGCTACTAATAGCAAGACGCAGAAGGGTAAACATTGAAATTGTGCCCAATGGGTCTTTAAATTTTTTCTACTGCTATCTAGCTTTCTCACTGTGTGTCAGCTGTGGCTCAGTGGGTAGCACCCTCACCTCTGAGTCAGAAGGTTGTGGGTTCATAGTCCCACTCCAGAGACGTGAGCACATAAAGCTAAGCTGATACTCCAGTGCAGTACTGAGGAGGTGCCGTCTTTCAGATGAGATGTTAAACTGAGGCCCCGTCTGCTCTCTCAGGTGGACGTAAAAGATCCCATGGCACTATTTCGTAAGAAGAGCAGGGGAGTTATCCCCAGTGTCCTGGCCAATATTTATCTCTCAATCAACATAACAAAAACAGATTATCTGGTCATTATCACATTGCTGTTTGTGGGAGCTTGCTGTGTGCAAATTGGCTGCTGTGTTTCCCAAATTACAACAGTGACTACACTCCAAAAAAGTACTTCATAATTTTGAACGCCTCTGTAAAGCGTCCGGTTGTCGTGAAAGGCGCTATATAAATGCAAGTCTTTCTTTCTTCACTCAGCTGAGGACTTGGTATTGGAAATAAGAGGAAGGGGGTTCAAATTCAGAGAGAGGGCTGTTGGCAGTGGATCTGAGGAAAGGTGAAGTGCCTTCCATCACAACGAGGAGGGATTTAGCTGCAACAGTGCAGCTCCAGTATAGGTTCACTTGATTACTGGCCTAAGATGTTTTACATTATTATTATTATTGCTGCTGCTGTCACTTAAGGCTTGTTTCCCAAAAGCAGTAAATGGCATAGCCAGCCTTTTAAAGTTTAAGTTTACCACTCCATCCCGGTACATAGCAATGCTGGATGCCACAGGTACCCGCGTGTCCCCGGTGCCCACGTTGATGGGGCACCAATGGCAGCAATTAAGGAGTATGATGTATTTCCCTCATTTGCATGGTACCATCCTACCAGTGTTTTTTTGCCAATGTTCTTTCATCGCCATGGAACTTGCCATTCATCCTTCATGGAGGCCTATCTTTCCACACTGCTGCTGTTTCTCCATTTCTCAATCCGCTGGAACATTCTGTGAAGTGAGTTACGCCATTTGTGAACTCTCTGAGAATTGTCATAGGATCATTATTACAGTTGCACTGTGATTAACTGATTACTTTGTTCCCATTAATGAAACCTTACTGCATCAAATCATCCATTTAACAGTTGTGCACAACTATCATTATGATTGAGTCATAAGAAACTTGTAAACAAGATAACTATCATTTTTTGAAACTTAGTCCAATGTCCACAGCATCCACTCACAGTCCATTCTTAAAGTACACATGAGATCTTGTCCAGAACTTTTCAATAATTCTGCCAGCAACATTGCTGCAACATTACTTACTAGCTCATTTAATCTTATTCCCATTTTGCTGTATTATTTGAGTGCAGACTATTTTATCTTAAACATGTGAAAAGTGAGTACACCCAGTACCTCTAGACTTGACTATTCCAACGCACTCCTGGCTGGCCTCCCACATTCTATCCTACATAAACGTGAGGTGATCCAAAACTCGGCTGCCCGTGTCCTAACTCGCACTAAGTCCCGTTCACCCATCACCCCTGTGCTCGCTGACCTACATTGGCTCCCAGTTAATCAACGCCTCGATTTCAAAATTCTCATCCTTGTTTTCAAATCCCTCCATGGCCCTCGCACTCCCTATCTCTGTAATCTCCTTCAGCCCCATAACCCCCTGAGATATCTGCGCTCCTCTAATTCTGCCCTCTTGAGCATCCCTGATTGTAATCACTCAACCATTGGTGGCTGTGCCTTCTGTTGCCTAGGCCCTAAGCTCTGGAATTCCCTGCCTAAACCTCTCTGCCTCGCTATCTCTCTCTCCTCCTATAAGACGCTCCTTAAAACCTACCTCTCTGACCAAGCTTTTGGTCACCTGCCCTAATTTCTCCTTATGTGGCTCGGTGTCAAATTTTTTGTCTTTTAATACTCCTGTGAAGCACCTTGGGACGTTTTACTACATTAAAGGTGCTATATAAATACGAGTTAATGTTGTTGTTGTAATTGATCATTGTAAAATTGGTCATCCTATTAATGCCTATCACACTGAATTACTGAGATTCACTTATTCTCAGTCTCAGTACAGTCCCGTGAGCTAAGAGTCTTGTTGCACTTTATCGCGAGAAAACCTGCCCTGTTAATTACTGACTAACAGCAAATGATCACTACATGGAGAGAATGGGCTGGATTTTGCAATAAGAATAATGGTGAGGTTAACGGTGCTTACCGTTACTATGGAGTAAATCAGGCATCTGCACATGCGCAGTTAAACACGCAAATACGGAAGTTGTTGTCAGAGATACCCCACTCCTCCACAGTCTGTGCTGTTACAGTCCTCGCCGATTGACTCGGCACTGAAATGAATGCGACGGCATGAAGTTGTGGTACTTGCCCACTAGTTCTCCACTAAAAATGGCTGAAAATATTAGTGTTGGTGCATTCAGAAGTAAGTGCATTTTTAACAGCATGGTAAGTGATAATTGCTGCTGAACAACCTCTCTGGCCCTGCAAATTTAATTTTAGAAGTTTGGAGTCTCATTTCCTCAGACTAAATTAGTGCTGGAGATTTTTAAAAAAAATTAAATATGTACTTTTTTACTTTTTCTGGCTGCCTCTTTCATCTCTCTCCCTTAATCCCATCTGTATTTCCCAATCATTGTTTTGCTTTCTGTACATCATTTAAATCTAATTTATATTTCCTGCTTTATACTTCCTGGTTTACACTCTGCGTGTCTCAGTGAGGATTCTTCAATCTGATTGGCTGAAGAGCCTTGCTGTTACTTGACCTGCTCACAGACGCCACAGATTCCATGTAGAGGGCGCCGTGCTGGATCAGACATTGGATTAGCGCAACTCTGCGCTCTAAAGCCCGCAAAAACTTTGTGGGCAGCTGTCAGCGAGGTGAATGGCGAGCGCTGTTCCTTCACTGCTGACCGCAAAATCTGGGACAATAAAAGGTGGCGAGAATCATATTTGTCATCTTCCTGCATTAACTCAAACTGTGTGATCATCTAGCTGTTAAAAACCTAATCATGCTTCCTTTGACGTTTTAGAAATTGATGTGCTATTTTATACTTTACTACACTTAAGAGATAATAGTTTGAGCACATATTATCCTACGCGCACATTTTCTAATCAATAGCGCTATTTACACAAATGCATTGATAATTAGTGTTTCCAGAAACAATTTTGTTATCTAATGTTTTTCTATTAGATTGGCTTCTTTATTACAGTGGCAAATATCAGCTGACACACAGAAGCGGCTTTGAAATGTGGCCCTCTAGTGTCTGATTACCACCTACCGCCCTCCCTCAGCTGATGAATCAGTACTCCTCCATGTTGAACACCACTTGGAAGAAGCACTGAGAGTAGCAAGGGCACAGAATGTACTCTGGGTGGGGGACTTCAATGTCCATCAGCAAGAGTGGCTCGGTAGCACCACAACTGTCCGAGCTGGCCGAGTCCTGAAGGACATAGCTGCCAGTCTGGGCCTGCGACAGGTGCTGAGTGAACCAACAAGGGGAAAAACCTACTGGACCTCGTCCTCACCAATCTACCTGTCGCAGATGCATCTGTCCAGGACAGCATTGGCAGCAGTGACCACCGCACAGTCATTGTGGAGACGAAGTCCCGTCTTCACACTGAGAACACCCTCCATCGTGTTATGTGGCACTACCACCGTGTTAAATGGGATAGATTTAGAACAGATCTAGCAGCTCAAAACTGGGCACCCATGAGGCGCTGTGGGCCATCAGCAGCACCAGAATTGTATTCCGCCACAATCTGTAACCTCGTGGCACGGCATATCCCTCACTCTACCATTACCATCAAGCCAGAGAACCAACCCTGGTTCATCAACGAGTGTAGAAGAGCATGCCAGGAGCAGCACCAGGCATACCTAAAAATGAGGTGCCAACCTGGGGAAGCTGCAACACAGGACTACATGCCTGCTAAAAAGCGGAAGCAGCATGCTATAGACAGGGCTAAGTGATCCCACAATTAACGGATCAGATCAAAGCTCTACAGTCCTGTCACATCCAGTCGTGAATGGTGGTGGACCATTAAACAACTAATGGGAGGAGGAGGCTCCAAGAATATCCCCATCCTCAATGATGCTGGAGCCCAGCACATGAGTGCAAAAGACAAGGCTGAAGTGTTTGTAACCAACTTCAGCCAGAAGTGCCGAGCGGATGATTCATATCGGCCTACTCCCGAGGTCCCCACCATCACAGAAGCCAGTCTTCAGCCAATTCGATTCACTCCACGTGGTATCAAGAAATGGCTGAGCACACTGGATACAGCAAAGGCTATGGGCCCCGACAACATCCCGGCTATCGTGCTGAAGACTTGTGCTCCAGAACTAGCCGCGCCTCTAGCCAAGCTGTTCCAGTACAGCTACAACACTGGCATCTATCCGACAATGTGGAAAACTGCCCAGGTATGTCCTGTCCAGAAAAAGCAGGACAAAGCCAACCCGGCCAATTACTGCCCCATCAGTCTACTCTCAATCATCAGCAAAGTGATGGAAGGTGTCATCGACAGTGCTATCAAGCGGCACTTACTCACCAATAGCCTGCTCACTGATGCCCAGTTTGGGTTCCGTCAAGATCACTCGGCTCCCGACCTCATTACAGCCTTGGTCCAAACATGGACAAAGGAGCTGAATTCCAGAGGTGAGGTGAATGTGACTGCCCTTGACATCAAGGCAGCATTTGACCGAGTCTGGCATCAAGGAGCCCTAGTAAAACTGAAGTCAATGGAATCAGGAGGAAAACGCTCCACTGGCTGGAGTCATACCTAGCACAAAGGAAGATGGTTGTGGTGGTTGAAGGTCAATCATCACAGCCCCAGGACATCGCTGCAGGTGTTCCTCAGGGCAGTGTTTCCTAGGCCCAACCATCTTCAGCTGCTTCATCAATGACTTTTCCTCCAACATAAGGTCAGAAATGGGGATGTTCGCTGATGACTGCACAGTGTTCAGCGCCATTTGCAACTCCACAGATAATGAAGCAGTCCATGCCCACATGCAACAAGACCTGGACGGCGTTCAGGCTTGGGCTGATAAGTGGCAGGTAACATTTGCGCCACAGAAGTGCCAGGCAATGTCTATCTCCAACAAGCGAGAGTCTAACCACCTCCCCTTGACATTCAATGGCATTACCATTGCTGAATCCCCCACTATCAACATCCTAGGGGTCACCATTAACCAGAAACTTAACTGGACCAGCCACATAAATACTATGGCAACAAGAGCAGGTCAGAGGCTAGGTATTCTGCGCCGAGTGTCTCACCTCCTGACTCCCCAAAGCCTTTCCACCATCTACAAGGCACAAGTAAGGAGTGTGATGGAATACTCTCCGCTTGCCTGGATGAGTGCAGCTCAACAACACTCAAGAAGCTCGACACCATCTAGGACAAAGCAGCCCGCTTGATTGGCACCCCATCCACCACCTTAAACATTCACTCCCTCCACCACCGGCGTACCGTGGCTGCAGTGTGTACCATCTACAAGATGCACTGCAGCAACTCGCCAAGGCTTCTTCGGCAGCACCTCCCAAACCCGCGACCTCTTCCACCTAGAAGGACAAGGGCAGCAGACGCATGGGAACACCACCACCTCCAAGTTCCCCTCCAAGTCACACACCATCCTGACTTAGAAGTATATCGCCGATCCTTCATCGTCGCTGGGTCAAAATCCTGGAACTCCCTACCTAACAGCACTGTGGGAGTACCATCACCACACGGACTGCAGCGGTTCAAGAAGGCGGCTCACCACCACCTTCTCAAGGGCAACTAAGGATGGGCAATAAATGCTGGCATTGCCAGTGACGGCCACATCCCATAAACGAATAAAAAAAATTAAAAGAGCACAACTACAAATAGTGCATCCAAAAGTAATTGGTTATTAGTTAATTCCTTTAAAAAGGGATTGAAATATCTGGTTAAAAACAAGATTGAAGGTTATGGACATTAATGAACAAACTTTCAAAAGAACTTGTTCTTTCTTGTAATGATGTCTTCTACTGGCAACATATCCAATAGCTTCTTGTCTACTCTGAATCTTCTTTATTTCTGCTTCAGATCTCAATATTGTGGGTTCAAGCCTCACGCCAGAGACTTGAGCACAAAATCTAGGCTGACGCTCCAGTGCAGTACTGAGGGAGTGCTGCACTGTCAGAGGTGCCGTCTTTCGGATGAGATGTAAAACAGAGTCTGCTCGCTCAGGTGGATGTAAAAGGTCCCGTGGCACTATTTAAAGAAGAGCAAGGGAGCCCTGGCCAATATTTATCCTTCAACCAAAATCGCTAAAAAAGAGCAGATTCTCTGGTTATTGCTGTTTGTCCATCATGTCTCCCAAATTGCAACAGTTAGTACACTTGAAAAATACTTCATTGGCTGTAAAGCATTTTGGGACGTCCTGAGGTTGCGAAAGGCGCTATATATATGCAAATCTCTTTCTTTCTGTGTCTGAAAGCTGGTTTAATCTGATTGTGCACTTAATTAATATATATGGTGATTGCTTGAATTCAATAGCTACACATATTGATCTTAGGTGTTTGCCTGCTCTATTCTGTGCAAAAATGGCCCTGAATTCGCAGTCGGTGGCATAGCTAAGGAGTGCGGCACCAATATCCAAAGGAAATCCGCACTTACCTCATGCGAACCCCTATTCGAGAACTTGCTTTCAAACGCTGCAGAGTTGTGCACAGTGTAGTGCCCCACGGAGCCCAGGAGCGCACCGTTGTGCGTATGTGAACCTGGGATCACGAGGGGCGGTGCTCCTTTCACTTCCTGACTCTTAGCCAATCAGGAAACAGAGGAGATTGCTGATGTGCCCACAACTCATTTTAAAAGGATATTAAAATATGCATGCCATGCAGTTACAGAAATTACATTGCACAAATAGAATAGAAATGACGTATTTTAATAAAACGTAGTGGTGATAGCAGTCCCATTCAATTTTCTTAAGCTATTTTCTACCCAATAATCAAGACCACTATTTCTAAAGGCAAAACACAGCTGAGATAATGGACATAATCCCTTTCTTTCAGTATGAATAACCGAATCAGCTTGAAACAAATTTGCTATGTGTTTATCAATACAAATCATCTAAAGGACAAAAAGAGCTTTCTCAATATAGCGTATATTGAAGAGAATGGGAGATTAAATACAAATTGGCCTTTTAGTGTGACAGCAGCAATGTTTGGAACAGGTTTGTAATACAGTTTTCTCATCCGGGCCCCTTGCACTGTACAACAGGCTTCCTGCGCCTGTTTACATCAGATGTAAAAAATTTTAGTGTAATTACCTCGCAGTAGGTGGGCAATCAGCCCAACTTTTCGGCAGCACATTCATTTGTATGAGGAGGTGCAATGTGCAGCGAAGCCTATGTGCAGTCAGAACTTGATAGATCGCAAGATCGGGATTAAACTTGCAGTCAATTTGAAAGGCAGTTTGACAGCGTACTCTGAGTACGCCAGCATACCGACCGCGAATTCAGGGCCATTAAAATATTGTTACAGTTCCAGAACGGGTGGATTAATTGGGGCAGAATAATATAGTCTGTTATATTGGATTGATATGCTGATGTTTTGGTAGATTACCTTAGAGAGTCAGGGAACAATTTCATCAAACTTTATCAGCTTGGAAGTTTTATCCGTGGTTAGTCACCACCCTCAGGAGATTGAACTAAGTGGATAGAATCCATAATAGAGTAATTTTACATGGTGCGTGGAACTAACATGTTCACAGATCAAATGTTTTCCCCTGACTGCATGGGGTAAGAATTTTCCTTTTATTGTGTTTAAGTGGAAAGCATTGCCTGAGCACAGCACATAGAAGAAAGCCGGGCCGTGAAGGGGATCGTAAGTGCATAACGGAGTCCACACGAATTTCCGGCCATTTGACAAAACGAGTGGGTTCTGTTACAACCGTGTGATGTTTCCTACCGAATGTTCCTCTATTCGCTGTGCCCAGGCAATCCTGTAAATTCAAGCATAACAAGAGGACAATCTTCCCCCATATGCGTTTTTACTTTTAACAAGAAACTTTTAGATTGTTTTAGATCGAGCTGATTTTATTGTACATAAAGTTTGATTATTCACTGGAATGGACCCAATCCACTTGGCCAGGGTTTGTAGGCCCTGTATGCCTGTGGCTACAATAGTGATCTTTTATCTTCAGGGTAAAGATGCCACGCGAAAACCATTTCTTAAAATTGTGTGATGTTTTTCTTGCTTGAGTATTATGAGTTCCATAATAAAAAGCTTGTTGTAAAAAAAAGCTGACCTATTTATATAATGTATATCATTCTTCTGATTAGTTTCTAATATCTTTAAACATAACGCTGTGATTTTCAGGTTGATGTGTAGATCCAGAGGGAGGGAGGATTGACACCACCCAATTGGATGAATGCTCACCTGATCAGGACTTTCAAAGTCAACCTCACTTTAGCACAGGTGATGAGCTCTGAGCCAATATTCATCCTAGAGAGCTCACTCGAGAAGGAAACCAGCAACTGTAAAGCTATTGAGATGGGATGAGGGGAATTTTTAAAGGCATGTGGCCATTTACAGGAGCAAAAATTTGTCTAGCCTTTAAAAAGGCTGTAAATATTTGTAATGCGTATTTCAGCCTTTCCAAGGGCTGTTTGGGGCATAAAGTGGCTGGCAATACCCAATGGTTGGGAAAATAAATATGCAGGCAGGATTCAGAGCTGTGGACCAGTGATGCAGCAGTACACCATTTGAACCACTTGCTTGATAGCCGGCAAAGCAGAGGTGATGCTTCATGAGATGGGTGTGAAGAGGGTTGTCTTATTTTGCACTCCCGGGCACTCTTTCCAGAGGATAGCAGCATAGCGTGCATAGAAGGCAGTAGTGGCCAGGCTCAGCACTTTGTGTGCTAACTGCTAGATCTAGGAACAGACACAAAAAAGATGGAACACTTTAGGGAAGCTGCCAAGATTATCCAATATTTTCTTTTATCAGTTACATGTATGCATGCCACAATGTGCTGCCAGGAAACCTGGTACATATTTACTGCTGGCCCATGTCAAGTCCTCACACAGCCCTTACAGTTCTTTCACTGATTATGGTGAGCAAATTGTCTGCTCTATTTGCCTACATACCAACAGTGATTTGCACTTCAAAAGTACTTCATTGTTTGTGCAAAACTGTGATGTCCTGAGGATGTAAAATGCAAGTTAGTTAGTTAGTTAGTTCTTTCTTGCTTTCTTTCTTTCTGTCTGTCTGTCTGACTATCTTTCTTTCTTCATTGCTCCTGTATATTAAAAGTCTAGCCTTACTCACATCTTCAAAGGAGTACACACATAAGCACATTGTAATACAACCTAGCTGTATGATGCACAGTCGCTTACTGACACCAGGATGAGCTGCAGCTTCAGCACATGTCTGTTACTGTGTATGTGCCCTTTCCACTTACAACATTTCAGGACTAATTCTCTCCTTGCAATACAAGACCGCACTTAATACAAAGGAATAAACCAAAACTGGAGGAGGGCTCAGAAATGACTAGACTTTAACTCCCTTGGAGGAGGCCGCCCCCGACAACCTTGTCTGTAAGAGCATCAAGAGGTAAGAGAAGGCAAAGCCATCTAAGCTTTGAACTAGTAACATCCCATTTAAGATTTTTCCCCTTCTCTTTCCCTCCCACATAGGCATACAAACAAACAATATGCACAGTTAGTATCTTGTAATGCAAGTTCTGTCCAAAGGCATTTCTTAGAGATAGCACTGTAACATTTCTGAGGCTGATGGCCCAGTGACATGAGGCATGTTGGCTTCTGGTAAGGTACAGGTGGGTCCCAGCGGGGAGTCCAAGGCAAGAAAGAAAGGTGAGAACTTTTTCTATTTTTTTTTTTATCGGCTCTTACACAGGAGGCCTGTATGGTGTCTCTGGGGAGTCTGGGCACCCCCATGATGGTGGCCAGGTGCTGGAGTTTCCAACAGCACGTGGCAGGTGAGCGCTGGAGATGCATCCATAGTGGCACAGATGCCCACCTATCCATATAAAATAAGGCGCCCTCCCACTAATCCCATAAAATCCAGAGGGTTCAGTGCCAAGGACAATATTTGTGGCCCATGGATTTTCGGGGCCACAATATTCAGACAGACCATGCTTTAACTGTGCAAGTAGAGTGCTTTGTAAATCCTACTGAGCACTTTCTCGCTACATAGAATAGGAGTCCCTAGCACTACCATTCTAATAAGTTAAAAAAGCAAACCAGTACAAGAATACCATGTTGCATTTGTGGCAGTTTTCATAATACTGGGGAACTCTCTTGTTGAGCTCCACTTTCAAAAAACCCATTATCTTTGTCACCTCATCATTAACTTCACTGTAAACTATAAAAATGGTATGGTATCTTATCTCCCCACCCCCACCTATAACATTAGTCAGTAGATGGCAGGCTTGCTACATGAGGAATTTTTTGCTGCTGTATGCATCGATTGTACTTTGCATGGTAAATTTTAAAATACAATGTATTATTTTAATATCACCTACATGTAAACCCATGGTAAGACAAAGAGGATTGTTTTTTTTATTGCTGATTATCAGTTTATGGGATTATCGACATTGGTTATGTGAACTATGCAGTGAACTAGCTGGAATGTTTCTTGTATTAAAATCAGTCTCAAAGTTTCTTATCAGAATTCTAAAACCCTACTGAGATCCATGATCAATGTCAGCACGAACACTAACAATAACCGATGTAACCTGTTTTCTTCATCAGTTAGCTCATCAAAGTATCACCTGAAGGTGGAAAAAAAATCAAGATCAAAAAAATAAGTAAAATATAAGATGTTTGCTGCCTTAGTCGTTTGTTAATTTAACTCGCTTGCATCATTCCTTTCTTCCAAAACCATTCACTACTCTAGGATCATCCTGAGCAAAGATAACCCTTTACCCTATTGCCAACCACCTCCTTAAAACCCTCTCTCCTGCATTTTCCACACTCATCTCCAACATAGATTTGTTTGTCGCTAAGATAGAGACCATTTGTTCAGATAACTCTGCTACTTCTCCCCTTCTCCTTGCCCAAGCCAAACCTCCCCAGTCTCTCTCTCACACTAGCCCTCAATCTCCATTTCTCTCTAGTTTTTCTTCCATTCCCCCATCCCCTCTCCAAGCTCATCAAGTCCAACACCGCCTTCAGTGTGCCAGTGCAGCCTTCGGTCGCCTGAGGAAGAGAGTGTTTGAAGACCAGGACCTCAAACCCGGCACTAAGCTCATGGTCTACAGAGCAGCTGTATGCCTCAGAGACATGGACCATGTACAGCAGCCACCTCAAAGCACTGGAGAGGTACCACCAATGCTGCCTCCGCAAGATCCTGCAAATCCATTGGCAGGATAGGCGCACCAATGTCAGTGTTCTTGCTCAGGCCAACATCCCCAGCATCGAAGCTTTGACCACGCTCGATCAGCTCCGATGGACAGGTCACATTGTCCGCATGCCCGATACGAGACTCCCAAAACAAGCGCTCTACTCGGAGCTCCAGCACGGCAAGAGAGCCCCAGGTGGGCAGAGGAAACGCTTCAAAGACACCCTCAAAGCCTCCTTGAAAAAGTGTAACATCCCCACCGACACCTGGGAATCCCTGGCCCAAGACCGCACAAAGTGGAGGAGAAGCATCCGGGAAGGCGCCGAACACCTCGAGTCTCTTCGCCGGGAGCACGTGGAAGCCAAGCGCAGGCAGCGCAAGGAGTGCACGTCAACCCAAGCACCCCACCCACCTGCCCCTTCAACCATCGTCTGCCCCACCTGTGACAGAGACTGTAGGTCCCGCATTGGACTCATCAGTCACCTGCGAACTCATTTTTAGTGTGGAAGCAAGTCATCCTCGGTTCCGAGGGACTACCTAAGAAGATTCATCAGACCTAACTTCTGCCTCCTTAACCCTATTCCCACTAAACTTCTTACAACCCAACATCCCTTCCTGGTACCTATGCTGGTCGATATCCCAAATGCTTCCATCTCTTCAACACTGTACTCCTCCCTTTCAAAACCACCTTCGTCACCTCCTATTCAAAAATCCACCCTTGATCCTCCTATCCTCAATAATTGCTGCCAGACCTGCAACGTTCCTTTCCCCCTTAACATTCTTGAACATGTTGTCACCTCCAGATCTGTGTCTATCTCTCCTGTAACTCCTTGTTTGAATCTCTCCAATCAGGTTTCCACCCATCCTATAACACCAAAATATCTCTAACTAAAGTCATAAATGAAATTCTCTGTGATTGTGACAACCCTCCTCATCCTCCTCGACCTCTCTGCAGCCTTTGCACAGTCAACCCCATCATTCTCCACCAATGCTTCTGTTGTCCAGCTTGATGGGACTACCCTCGCTTGGTTCCACTTTTACCTATCCAATCATAGCCAGAGCATGTCTAGCAATGGCTTCTCTTCCCACTCCCATAGTGTCACCTCTGGAATTCCCCAAGAATCCATCCTTGGCCCCCCTCCTCGTCCTCATTTACATGCTGCCCCCTGAGATAGCATCTGCAGATATGGGGTCAGCTTCCACGTTTACACCAATAACACCCAGCTCTACCTCAGCACCACTTCTTTGACTTCACTGTTTCTAAGCTGTCAGACTGGTGATTTGGCATCCAGCCTTGGATGGGCCAGTATTTCCTCCAGCACACATAGGGAAGATCAAAGCAATTGTCTTTGGTGCCATTTCTGCTCACCCCTCCAAATCGCTCCTTCTTTGGTTCAGCATCTGTTTCTTTTTCTCATGTCTCAGTGAAGTGCTTTGGAATGTTTTTCTATGTTAGTGGTGCTTATATAAATACTAGCAATAGCAGTAGTGGTAGTAGAAGTAGTTGTTAAGTTCTAGGAAATCAAAATTAATTAAGTGTGTTCAAGGAAATAGAAACTATGGATAAACATCTAGAAAACAACAGCTTTAAAGTTACTGTCAAAATTCTTAAAAAAATAATTTGCCATTCCTTTGTCAGCTATTTTAACAGAGGCAGTAACCTACTTAAAATAAGAGTTAATGACCATTTTAAAATAGCAGAGGAATGTGTTCAGCGTCCACGTACTAATTTCACAAACTGTAAAGCTAGGCTCACATCAACTTGTCAGCAACATAGGGATGGAAATGCTCATTCTGAGGGCAGAGGTTACTGGGGTAAATCTTACGAAACTAAAAAAGAAATGGTACCTAGATCTATTTTCAACATGGTTGCATAAATTCCAAAACTTGTACACTCCTGCAGCATGAGCCCTTTAAAAGGAATGCACAATGACACAAATTACGGAGATGTGAGGTATTTGCTTCAATCCCTGCAACACAAGGAAGGTGAAAACCGGTCACTTTCTGAACATACAATTGGGCAATATCTGAATTTCAAAACAAGAAAGTAAAGATTCCTAGTAGAGAACACCGGGGGTCAATATCAATAATAGGTGGAGAGGAATATTGTTTTTATTGTAATTTTAAAGATAAAAGAAAGGCTAAGCCTATTGAGGGATTGTAAATAATTCTTTTAAAGCTCCACATTCTGGCCAAAGAAGCCTTGAGGATCCTTAGCCCCCAGTGGCTGAAAATAGAACATTTTCTGCAGATGCCTTTTGAAGAAGAGAAAGACGTTTGTGGTTAGAATTTGTTTTATTGAGTTCAATGTTCAGTGTTATTTAGACTCATCAATGATTTGATGATTATATCCTATGCTAAATTCAAATGGCATGGTAACAACATAAAAAGGGGAAAAAAATGCGCACAGTCCAATACATTAATTGACAACTTACTGAAGGATTGTGGGGCAAAAATACCTTTCACCCTGAGAGAAATCTCCATTTGGCACTGATTGTAATACTGAGCTTTAAAGCCCACCCTGCAATTTACAAATATATTGTACAACTAATGTCCTCTCTAAGCTGCACGTGTGCGCGGCTGCAGAGCAATAGGGAAGGTACCGCGCAGGCCACTCACAAGCTGTTCCCTGTAAGATACCGCGCGTGCGCTGGCCGTACAGCAAATGTAAAGGTACCACGCACAAGAAAAAAAACATTTTAGAGGGAGCATTGTGTATAACTACCTCTTCCCTTTTGTTGATTTATTTTTAAG
Source organism: Squalus acanthias (assembly GCA_030390025.1). Taxonomy (NCBI): domain Eukaryota; kingdom Metazoa; phylum Chordata; class Chondrichthyes; order Squaliformes; family Squalidae; genus Squalus; species Squalus acanthias. Next base: position 23,119,840 of record CM059433.1, on the reverse strand, counting down.
TCAAGCATTCAATGGTTTACATGCATATCGATATTATTCTGGAGTTTATTGCATGGTACTTGCCTTCTAAGTGGAGATTCACGGACCCTGTGCTCCTGATGGGGAGCAGTGCTCAAACAGAGTGTAGATCAGAGATAGGGCAATAACACTCCAGTGCTGATTTTGCAACCCTCCTGTCATTTGAGTGCAACCCTCTGCTGGGTGCACAGGATCAGTCAAGTCCTCAGTTATGCAGGGTGTAGGCAACTTGGGTGCATCTGTCATCAAAGTTCCCACTGCTGCTGTGGAAGCTTTGGGCTTCAAAGTCCAAGATGCAGACAGTGCCATTTTCAATTTGCTTGGAAGGTAGATAGAGGGAGGAATCCAAAGCCATTATTGATGCCCAGTGTGCTGTGCTCACACAGATCAATAGGCTTGGTGAGGCGAAGACCTCCAACAAGTGACATGCATGGAATAGCATAGCAGTTGACATTTGTGTCAGAAGTAGTTATGTCAAAGTTAGTTGTAGATTAAATCAGGGAGATTTTAACTCTCCCCAATCTGCGGGAAATGTAGGAGGTGGTGGTTTGTTTCAGCTTCACCTCTGACTTCTGAGCGGTTCGAATCGCTTCCACTCCCTTGGTTCTAGACCTTGGACTTATTTAGGGGTTGTGATAATAGGTGCAGCAGACAACTGAGTTTGATGAAAGAACTTCAATCTTTATTAAAAAAGGTAAACACAAATAATAACACTCTTAACACTCTAAAGGTGGGGAACACTTCGGTACAAGCGAGGGAAATGACAGTAGAACAATACTTCACCCCTCCCAACCCCACTTTACTAGCTTAGTTAGGTTTTGAAGGACCAGGGATAATGCTCACCAATCCTTTGACAGTTGGGCTAAATCACGGTTTTGCGGTTCGTTGTTTACGGCGATTAGTGTCTGCCGTACCCCGTACGCGGTAGAGGACTTCACCTGCGTATCTGGTCAGTCTTCGCGAGTCCGCTGATGCGGTAGGATGTCGGTTTGGATTTATCTGGTGAGTACCCAATTTCTTTTGGTTAGCAATAGGGTTTAGAGTCTTTGGGAAAATCTTACCCAGGGGTAAGTCAGAAATAGATTGTAGAGTGGAAACTTTGCGGTTCTTCGGGTTTTCTTCCCTTGTGTTGGTCTTTGTTGGTCGCGGTGGCCTGCTATTACCCGGTCAGTTGGGGGTAATATGCGATTGTTGGTTTTGTGAGGCCTTTGGTTTCCGCGATGGTTTTAGACCTTGTCTAGTGTGTCGGTCGACCTCGTGGAGCCGTCGGTGGCTTTTTGGCTTGTTGCTCCGGGTGACTGTGTTGGGACCGTTGTTGGAGGTCCGTCGAGGTGGTATCTTCACAAGCTCGACTCAGGTGTGTCTGAGTGGTGAGCGATGCCGACTCGCTTCCAGCTCGACTTGAGTCTGTGATGTTGCTCCTTGTCTCCCCACTCGACTGTGTGTGTGATGCTGATGACCCGCTTGTCTCGACTGTTGAACCGCTTAACAGGCCTTCAATTATACCAAATTGAAGTGGCCTTATCTGCCCGCCAAATCTGCTCAGTTCATTGTCTGGTTTTGGCGGGCTCATTCACGGTAACGACTTTACTAGCGTGTTAACTGGTTTTGAACAGGCCTTTAATCTAACTCATTGAGCATGGCCTTATCTGCGCGCCAAATCTGCTTGGTTCTTTGTCTGATTTTGGCGGGCTAGTTACCAGTAACTGTTCTGTAAGTGTCAAATGGCTTTTGGGATGGCTTGCATCCTGTCGATCTCTTCAGTTGATTACAGGTGATTGCTTTTGTGTTTGGTTTTCTTGACTGGGCCTGGGTTTTCTATGGAATGGGTCTGAGTGATTTGTATTATGCATGGATTTGATGGGTCCTGAGATAGGTTTTGATGGGGCCAGTGTTTTGGGTGGGACTGCCTTCTCCCAGGGTCTATTGTCAAAATGTTAATATCTGCTGGGGTTTTGAGTGAGGTCATGACGGTTCCCCAGACAGTGTAATTAACTGCAATAGCCAAACTGCTTTTACAGAGGTCGACCCCATCTTCTTGTCCCTTTACAGGCCCAGACATGTTTTTAAAATGCCAAAACTTGGTTTTTGGTCTTAAATTCCTTAGGTTAGGCCCAACTGCATTTCACCACCCTGTAATAGTTCCAAAGTCCTTTTTCCTTAGGTTTTGGGGATCTGTAAATTTTGGAAACCTTACAGAAAGGAGCGGGGAGCTCCATTTCCCGCTCAGTTCTCATCGATCTGCGATTTTAATGCTGCTGCTATTGGCGACAGATCAGGCTCCCGCCGAACTCTAGCATCATTACAAAATGCAAACCTGTTAAACTAGTATCCACTAGTCTCCCACATCATAAATTCCAGGCCAAAGTGGCTGCATCATGAAACATCCTCTGTGGTTACCTGGAAGGTCACTGTGACATCAAAGTTGAGGGTACTGATAGCTTTCAACACCACTGTTAGTGCATTTCAGATAGTTTCTGCAGGTCTTTGTGGACCAGCTAGCAGACCTCAGTCACCATCTTCCGGGTGAGCTTAGGCCTTTTCGTGATTGCCCATGCTCAGGAGCAGAATTTATTGTGGTAGATCCACTGGGAGTTGTGTACTTCCTTATCCAGGGACGTCCCTGTTCCCCATCTTTCTTTTGCTCCACTGCAATATACCACACATTGGCCGCTACACCCCTGCTTTTTGACAAAAAAAAATTCTCTGGAGTATTCACTTCTGTCATTGTTATGGTAATGCTTCAAAACGTTCATGTTTGTTAAGATCAATAATACCACTTAACCTGGATTAAAAAAGAAATCTACAACAAATTACTTTGAAGTGTAGTGACTGTTGGTATGTAGGCAAAGACTTGATAGTGTAGCTGAGCAAAGCTGGACAACTTCCTCACCAATAACCCGAACAAGCAAGAGTTTGTGTTTTTCTTTTGTTGCTGGTGTTCATTAATTCAAGTTTGGAGATGAAGAACTGCTTAGAACAATGCTAAACACAAACATATAAGTCACTTGTCCTCTCCACCGACATTATATCACTTTTTACTCATGTATTTTTTCACTTACATTAACAAAGTGAGGAGTATGAAACCTCTAGTGACTAACATCCTTACTTGCTTATAAAAAATTATTTACGAGATGGAGTTAATAGATACAGGCATGAATTTTGAATAAGGACAACACAAATGCTTAAGTCATTGCGGTACTAGTAATGGTCTATAAACACATTCATATTTTTTGACATAAAATTGAAAACTATACATCAGGGGTGACAATCTTTTTGATGTAAGAATTGTTAAATTGATCACAATACATGTACCCATAGTCACCAAAACAGTTAATGTTGGAAATATGCAAAAGGTTAAGTCATATTTTCCAAGATATTAACCTTTCTTTTTAAGATGCTGGTAAACCTGATGTGTGTATCCGGCATTTTCTGTTTTTGTTTCAGATTTCCAGCACTTGTGGTTTTTCTATTTTCTCTATAAATAATCACAATTTATGTTATCATTAACCTAATGTCCTTCCAAGATGATGAATATTGCCAGGTAATGGGTAGCAAGTGTGGGGCCTCATTCCAACATAAAGAGCTACTCTCCTGGGGAAAACTCTGTGATGAGATTTATCGGTTCGGAAACCTTCACCATATGTTGGCCACCCAAAGTTATAAACACAATCAGATATATTTATGTGTTGTTAGGCAGCGTGAAAAGATGATGGTAGGTCTTATCAGCCTTGAAATGTATGAAGGCATCTTGCGAATAGCAATTGCGATAGCTATAATTGTATATACATGATAGTGCGTATGCCACAGCTCATTTATCCCCACATGCTCTTTTGAAGGGAGTTCACAATTAGTACAGGAGGCTGTCAGTGAGAAGCCCATTTCCCCAACAGCAGCATTCACCTTTGCTTCCACTTACATGCAGCAGTAACCGCAGTCCAAGAAGCATAAGCACCCCAGTTTCACATGAAGAGCACAGATCACCTAGTGACGGATCAACGCACAAGATCACAGGGTGGCACTTGCCCATCTAATGGTGCCACCGTCACTCCTATGGGGCTGTGGCTCATCAGTCCCACTGATTTGAGGAAGAGCAGACAGCAATTCCTCAGAGGAGCTCATTCCTGTTGAGGGTGCACCGTCTCAGAACACATGCGTTGCAGACACCAGCGCAGATATGAGCACTGCAGTGGGTCCTGTTAGAGAGTTAAGTGGGATCTCACCTGGTCAATCGGATGACATAAGGGAGCACGAGCAGAGACAGGGACAGCTGTGGAGAGTCTGTGTCGGGGAACACCGTCTTCTCCAAGCTCTGCTCAGCTGGACAGAGATGCTTAACCTTGGGAGCCATCACTGAAAAGGAGAATGATAGAGGGTCAGCAACAACTGTGCGAGGTACTGGCAGTCCTGCCGGGCACACACTCCACAATGTCACTGAGGATGGAGGAGTTCAGTTCGAACATTTGTGGAGTGATGTTGCATGTCTTTTCAACCACACAATATTCCATTGAGAGTCTGGCCTCGTCTATGGAACTGGAATCATGGCGCATTAATGAGTCCCTGCAGGCCCAGATAGCTGCCTTGCAAACTCTAGATGCCAACATGTCTACGGATGGCACAGGCTGACAGATAGATTATTCGTGGGCTTCCAAGGCATCATTGATCTCCTCCAAGCTGCTCTCCCGCAGAGAGGCAGGAGTGATGTGCCGATGGCCCAGGAGAGGGAGGATGGTGATAAGGGAGGGGAAAGTGCTAACGCCTCTCAAAGCGTCTGCACGTCTCACCCGTTGCCCCCCTCAACCAGGACCCGACATGCTGTCTCCTCTCCCGCTGGCCGAGTCTGCCCCTGCACAGGTGTAGGTGGAGCAGTCATTGGTGGGGCCCTCATGGGCTCCAAAACCCAGAGGTCGTTGGCCACGAGCATCTCATAAAACCGAGCAAGGAATAGAGCAGCCTGTCACTACCCCTGCTGAAGCCACAGGGATTGCACCACGTAGAAGTGATAGGGATAGGAACACAAAGGCTTCATCATTCACCAAGGGTAAGCACATGGGTGTTTTTTTTAATATTTGTTACTGAAATTCTTTTGTTGTATCACAATGGCCCGTATTTTCTGATCGGAGGCTACCTGCATGCGGAGGCCTCCGATCGGGAAAAAAATCTACGTCCTTACCGGAGGGCTCCGGAGGGCTCCGGAGGTCCGGACATTTCCGCTCCTGGGCCTTTCCACTACGAAATGAGCAGGGCCCAGGTATCCCGGGGCGCAAGCGGTTCACAAGCGTCCCTGGGATCAGGTGGGCCATGGGGAACCAATGAAAGAAGGGAATCCCCCTTCATGCTTTGGACAGGTCTCTCAGCTTAGACCCGTCAAAAGTATGAATGGAGATCACTCCAAGAACACATCAAAACATTAAATACATTTTTTTTTAAATCACGTTTTTAAAATTAGTTAAAATGGCATTAAATAAAAAAAATTAAACAAAAATTTAATTTTTTGAAAAAAAAATTAAAGTTTTTTACGGGGCTAAAAATAAACTTACCTTTTTTAAAGGTATTTTTAAATTATAAATGAGTGAAAAAAGTTTTTGAAACTTTTTTAAACTCTTATGCTGGTAAAAGCAGGCCTTATGCCTGCTTTTACCAGGCGTAAGATTTTTAAAGGATTTCAGCGGGCGAATGTTCTGCAGAAAGCGGAACTCTCCCCCCGCAAAGGCCCTTCTCCCGGGCAGGCGGAGGATCTGTCAAGAGCATTCTTGACAGATCGGAAGTGTCGGTTTTCAGCGCATGCGCTTCGCATGCCTGAAACCGGCACTTGCGAGGTCCCTACGGGTGTGTACGCAGCTTGTACACACCCGTAGGGATCGGAAAATACGGGCCATTAAATTTATAAATTCACACCACTTTCCCGTGTGCCCCATTATTGAATGACGAGTGCCCATTCTGCTTTTCATTTGTTTGGTACTGAACGTGGAGAGATGAATTGACTGACACCAATTGCTGGAATTGGAGCCAGTGGATAAATGGTTACAGGACTGTTTGTGTAAGGGGCAATGGTATCATGACATTGGTCCAGTGTGAGTGACTAACTGAACCTTCGAGCTATTAGGGCATCCCTGGCAACTCGAGCAGCAAAGTGATACGCTGGTCTTGCATTGGGCGCCCCATTGGAATCCGCGCCATTGGAATCCTCATCAGATCTTCCCCCTGAACCTTCAGTCCTCGCTGCTGCGCTATGTTGTGCAGGCACAGCACACCACGATTATCCTTGAGACCCTTGCTGGTGAGTACTGAAAGGTGCCTCCAGACCTGTCCAGGCACCTGAAGCCCAACTTCAGCATGCCGATTGCTTGCTCGATGACACATCTGGTTGTCATATAGCTCATGTTGTAGCACTCCTGGTGTTCATCGCTGGGGTTCCTCAGAGGTGTCATCAGCTAGTGCTTGAAGTGGGTATCCCTTGTCACCTAGTAGTCACCCATTAAGGCTGGTTCCAGGTCTGAATGGGTCAGGGATGTTGGACTGCCACTGTATGAAAGCGTCTTGGCAGCTTCCAGGGAATCTGGCGTAAACCTATATGAACCTTTTTTTGTGGTTGTACACCAGCTGCACTTTAATGGAATAAAATTCCTCGTGGTTTTCGAATACTCCTGGTTGATCTGGTGGTGCTCAGATTGCCACATGTGTGCAGTCGATGGCCCCTTTAACCTGTGGGAATCCAGCCAGAGACTCGAATGCAAGGTGCCCACTCATTCTGGCTATTGTCATCACAGGTGGAGTGTACATACCTCCAACCCTGGCAAACAATCCGTCCGTCACCTGCCTTATGCATTTATGTGCAGCCGACTGCGAGACCCTCGCTGTGTCTCCAAGCCTGGAAGGAGCCAAAGGCAAAGAAATTGAGGGCGGTGGTGACTGCCAGGTCCAGCAGGCATAGAAGACTGCAGATGTCTGCCACCACCTGACGTGATAGTCTCATCCTTCGGAAGCACTGCTCCTCCAAGGGGTCAAGAAAGCTGAGTCTCTGTCTGCAGACCCTGTTAGGTGGGTAGGGCCTCCTACGAGCTCCTCCACTCTGTTGCTCTCTTCTCCGCTGGCCACCTGAAGCTCCCTCCATAGCACGCCCTTGCTGTCATTGATCTTCATTCTCCTCCTCTTCCTCAGTCCAATCAAAAGCAGCCATGGCGCCACTCATCACGAGCTTCTCTGTGTGAACAACTCACAGCGCAGGATTAAAACAGAGTGTACTGAAACAGAGGGGTAAAAATTCACTTGGTTGCGCCTCCTGTTAGCGCCTTAAGAGGGCGCTAATGGGGCGTTAAGCCGCTAACGCCCGGGCGCAGCGATGTTTGCGCCGCTCGAGAACTTAACTTGAGATTGTGCGGCGGCGCTAAAACTTACCGCTGCGACCACCTGCGCGCGCAGATTATGACGTCATTCCATGGTGCAACGCCCTTGTGGCGCCCCGGAGCGGAAATTGAGTGGCGCCCCCTGCCTTACCGCCTGGCGCTTCCAACGACCGGAAGACTGGAACGCTATCAATCGGTGTGGGGCTGGGGGGGGCGCTATTTAAAGGGGGCCTCTTCCTGTCTTTTTCTGTGGTCGACATTTATGCACCACTCGTTCTGAGAGAGAGAGAGAGATTCGGAGAGAGAGAGAGAGAGACTTCTACATTGACTCAACGCTTTGTGAGGTAGTTTTGCCTATTCATCCTAACTTTGTTGCTACTTTAGTTGCTGTACCTCATTACTTTTCTGGCAAAGAGAATATGGGGGCTGCACTGATTGGGGGCGTCGTCCTGCTCCAGCTGAATCGGAGGATACCGAGACGCAGACAGAGAGTGGCAATGATGGCCAGACGGAGGAGGGCCATCAGGCGCATGTACAGGAGAGCTTACCCTCCCAAGGTATATCGTGAACAGCTCTCCTACATCCATATGTCCGAGGAGCTGTGTTTGCGAAGACTGCGATTCAGCAAGGAGGTGGTCACTGAGCTCTGCCACCTGCTGCAGCCAGATCTGCAGCCTCAGCTGAGGTCCAGGACGTCTCTGTCGGTGGCAGTGAAGGTCACAGTGGCTTTGAACTTCTACGCCACTGGCTCATTCCAAGCTGCTGTTGGGGACCTCGCCAATATCTCCCAGTTTGCGGTGCATCGCTGCATCCGGCAGGTCACCAATGCCCTCTTCAGAAGGAGACGAGACTTCATCTCTTTCCCTATGACCCCAGACAAGCAGCGTGACCGTGCTCTGGGCTTTGCGAGGGTAGCAGGCTTCCCCATGGTGCAGTGCGCCATTGACTGCACGCATGTGGCTTTGCGTGCTCCGCGAGAGAATGCAGAGGAATTCAGGAACAGAAAGGGGTTCCATTCCTTGAATGTGCAGTTGGTCTGTGACCACAGACAGGTGATACTCGCTGTCAATGCCCACTATCCGGGCAGCTGCCACGATGCTTTCATCCTGCGCCAGACTACTGTGGCAGAAGTTTTCGAGGCACCGCATCAGCCAGTTGGTTGGCTTCTGGGGGACAAGGGGTACGCATTGAGCACCTGGCTGATGACACCGCTCCGTACGCCAAACACCCCTGCTGAGCTGCGGTACAATGAAAGCCATCAAGCAAGCAGGAACATTATTGAGCGCACAATCGGCGTGCTGAAACAACGGTTCCGCTGTCTGGACCATTCCGGAGGAGCCCTGCAGTACTCGCCTGAGCAAGTTTCGAACTTCGTAGTCGTGTGCTGCATGTTGCACAACATGGCAATCCTCAGGACCCAGCCAATGCCACCAGGCCTTGTAGCACCACCAGAGGAGGAGGAGGAAGAGGAGGAAGAGGACGAGGACGATGATCATCAGCAGCACCAAGGCAGGAGGGCGGCCCACAATGGTCAAACTGCAAGGGCCGTCCGTCAACGACTAATAGCAAGCCGCTTCTAGGGCCCCTGCCATTGCTACAAACACTAATCAACCCAGCACGCAACCCCTAAGCCGGCCAAGGCACCAATAATTCCAACCACCAGCCATGTATATTTTGAATACAGAAACTTATTTATTTTACAAACTCTGTGTGTGTCAATTCCTCATGACAAACTCATAGAAATAAACACAAAAAAACAGTCAATAACATAACTGGTTCTCACAACCTGGAGATAATGTCCAAAACACTAAACAAAAGTTGGACCATGAACCTCGGCCTTTAATAAAAAAATGACCAGCATTTTGTCACACCTCCTACTTTTTGCCCTTCGAGGGTGATCTCCTTCCCTTGCGCACTTCCCCCCTTCTAACCCTACTGCTCCTCCGTAATGGGACCTCAGTGGCTGCAGCAAGGCTGGTGGAAGGCTGCTGCTCGTCAGACCCTGACACTGCAGATGCCCCTGAAGGACGGCCTCGACCACTTCTGGGCCTGGAGGGCCCGGCTGCAGACTGCACCAACTCTGCATGGGCGGCAGCAGTCTGTCCTACAGGCGGTGGCAAGTGCAGTGGAGAAGTGACAGTGTTGGCAGCAGGAATGCTGTCATCGTGAGAGAGGCCAGCAACTCCCTGCTCGCCCGACACACTGGCACTCCCACGGGGCAGCACTTCAGCATCCGGAGCAATCTGCCGGAGAACAGATTGCTGGCCTGCTGCGGCGCGGTGACAGCCCCGGGGACATGTGCACGAACCATCGAGGTTGGCAGCAGTCTGTGCTCGCGTGGCCTCCATCTGAGTCTGTATGAGAGCAGTCAGAGGTGGGATCACGGCAGCCAGTGACTGAATTGCAGCACTAAGCGTTAGTGTGGCATCCGCCTGTGCTACAGCGAAGTGCTCCACACTCCTTGCCAGTGACTCAATGCATTCGGGCACCCTTCCCACTGCACCCATGAGCTCAGTGTGCATGCACACCGCCTGGGTATTCATTTCTGCAATCAGCCGCTCCTCCTCTGCGTCCATTGCAGTAGGAGTGTCTGGCATACTCTCCCTCTGGGGAGAAGGCCCCCGTTCTTCCCTACCCCCCCCATGGCGTTGCTGCAGCCCGCTGGGTCCTGGAGCTTCACCATCATCAGCCCCTTCCCCCCTGCTCCCCTCCGGGGAAGGCGTGTTCCCAGTGTGGGCATGGGCTTCCTCGGGAGAGGGTGGCACTGATGCTCTGGCTTCCTCTTCCTCCTCAGCTGCAGCATCACGCCCAGTGGCAGCTTCAGGGCCCGTCTCCTCAGCTGGTGAATCACCATCTGAAAGCAGGGAGGTACAAGAGTGGCTTTAGCGTGAGGACAGGGTGGCAGTAAGGGAGGAATAAGTGCAGCGAGTTAGCAAGTTGGATTGAAAGTGTCAAAGGCTGGTGTTGTGAGGGACAAGTGGAAGGACAGAGGACAAAAAGGTGATGACCTTACCATTGCTGTCCAGAACGGGGTCGGCGTCTCCAGTGGCGACGGGACCGATCACCCGGCTTGCCACAATCCTGTGGACGCGCTCCTCCAGATCGCTGAGGGGTTGCAGCTGAAGCCGCCCTCCACCTGTCCGTTGCTGCTGTCTCCTATTATGAGCCAGCTTAGCCTGCAAGAAAAAGGACAGCATCTGAGTAAATATACAGCCATGGTCTTGCCTGATGTGCCTCCCATAGATGAATAGCCCTTACAATATGCAGCCATGGTCTTGCCTGATGTGCCTCCCATAGGTGAATAGCCCTTACTGTATGCAGCCATGGTCTTGCCTGATGTGCCTCCCATAGGTGAATAGCCCTTACAATATGCAGCCATGGTCTTGCCTGATGTGCCTCCCATAGGTGAATAGCCCTTACTGTATGCAAAGTGTGGAATGTGTGTGTGTGTTTGATGAAAGGGCCATAGATGTTGGATGAGTGTTGTGCATTGGGGTTTTAAGACCCTCTGGCCATAGAGTGAGGTTGAGATGGAGGGATGGAGAGGTATTGAGAAAAAGCCACTCACCCTGACGACCCGAGTGAGGTCGTTGAACTTTTTGCGGCATTGAGTATGGGTCCTGGGCACCATGCTCCTGGAGGAGACGCTCTGAGCCACCTCCCTCCACACTCTTCTGAACTCGCGTGGCAAAGGCCTCCTGCCACTCTCAGGGAACAGCATACATCGTCTGCGCTCCACTGCGTCAACCAGAGCATCCAAGGCCCGCTCGGTGAAGTGATGAGCGCGTTCTCTCACCCTCTCCATGCTTGGCAGCAAAATGGATTCACAGGTCTCTCCAGGCTGAGATTCAAGGCTGCAATGAGCAGGGTGTGGCTGGGGAGCAAGTGCCCCCCCCCCCGCTTTAAGAAGTGTCCGGCGCCAGTGTGTCTGTGTTCCCTCGCTAACTGGCAGCAGCTGCGCTGCGCTCGCGCGCTGAGTTAGCGCCTCACTCCTTGGCCTTTGCGCCTTAAGACAGGTGTGCAGCGCCTGCTTTAGCGCTCCACTCACCTCCCGGGGCGGTAAAAGTGAAGTTTCCTGTCAGTGCCAATAATTAGCGCCAGGCGCTAATATGTGCGTCCGGACGATATTTGCGCCCCAAATGGGGCGCGACCTAATTTCTACCCCAGAGTGTTTTATTTGGGAATTTGGAAAGGGTGGGAATTTCTGGTAAGTATTGGGTAATTAGTAGATGTAAAACGTAAAATTTAGTTTAACATTTTGATTTTAACCTAGAACTTTAAAAACTGTAGTTAACAGAAGCTGCCTGCCAGTGGGAGTTAACTGACAGTCAGCTGTAAGTGTTTGTCTTGAATAGGTGCTAATCACCAGGAGCAGTGGAGCTGAGTTAACACTTGTTTATTGGGTGAGGCTCCTAGAGTATAAGAGTAAACAGGTCTGCAGAGCACAGAGCGGTCTGCACAGAGTGGGATTAAAACACAGTGTACTTAAACAGAGTTTTTTATTTGGGAATTTGGAAAGAGTGTGAATTCGGGGAAGGAGTTGTTGCTTTTTGCCTACACTACTTGTAGTGCTTTGTGTTACAGGTAGATATTTAATTTCAGTACCCATAACTTAATCTAGATGAAGAGCTGTAGTCTGAGGTGCAGACATTGTGGAGCATCAGGGATGGGAGAGTTACCTGGAAACTTTGATCCAGGAGGCAGTCACACCCCTTAAGTTAGGTAGTGGTACAGGTCTGGTTGGTGGTCAGGGACAGGAGGTTATGACTGCAACTCAGGCAGGTAAGGGGACCCCAGGTGCAGTGCTGCAGGAGCCTCAGCCTTTGCCCTTGTCCAACAGGTATGAGGTTCTTGCTGCCTGCGCGGATGAGGGAAAAGTCTGTAAGATGGATCAGCAAGCCGACCATGGCACCAATGTGCAGGAGGCTATTCAAGTGAGGGGGAGTGAAAGTGAATGTAGTTGTAATAGAGGACAGTATAGTCAGGGGGACAGATACTGTTCTCTGCAGCCGCGATCGAGAGTTCTGAAGATTGTGTTGCTTGCCTGGTGCCAGGGTTAAAGACATCTCCTCACGGCTGGAGGAGAACTTGGAGTGGGAGGGGGAGGATCCAATTGTCATGGTCCACACAGAAACCAACAACATAGGCAGAACTAGGAATCAGGTTCTGCTGAGGGAGTTTGAGGTGCTAGGATCCAAATTAAAAAGCAGACCCTCTGGATTGTTACCTGAGCCACGCACAAATTGGCATAGGGACAAACAGATTAGAGGTTTAAATGCGTGGCTCAAAGAGTGGTGTGGGAGGAAGGGGTTTCAGTTCATGGGGCACTGGCACCAGTACTGGGGAAAGAGGGAGCTGTTCCGTTGGGACGGGCTCCACTTAAACCGGGCTGGGACCAGTGTCCTGGCGAACCGAATAACTAGGGCAGTAGACAGAGCTTTAAAGTAATGAAGGAGGGGTGGGAGGATTCAGGAAAGAGTAAATTTAAAAGCAGCGAGAGAAATGTCAAGGCTCTAGAGCAGAGTAGAATTTTGGGTAAAAATAAGCAGAGTGGGTCAGGAAGGGACAGAGAGAGTAACAAAGTTAATAAGGCATCAGTGACTAAGGTGACATCAGGGAAAAATAGAAATAAGTCAAAGCTAAAGGCACTATATATCTGAATCTGCGAAGCATTTGCAACAAAACAGATGAATTAATAGTGCAGATAGAAATGAATAGGTTTGATCTAATAGCCATTATGGAGACGTGGTTGCAATGTGGCCAAGGTTGGGAACTAAATATTCCAGGATACTTAACTTTTAGAAGAGATAGGCAAAATGGAAAAGGAGGAGTAGTAGCCATGATGATAAAGGATGGGACAAAGATAGTAGAGAGAAAAGATCTTAACTCCGAAAATCAAGAAGTAGAATCAGTTTGGGAGCAGCTAAGAAACAGCAAGGGGCAGAAAACATTGGTGGGAGTTGTTTATAGGCCCTCAAACAGTAGTTGTAATGTAGGGCAGGGTATAAATCAGGAAATTAGAGGCGCATGTAACAAGGGTAATACAGTAATCATGGAGGACTTTAATCCACATATAGACTGGTCAAACCACATTTGCAGTAATAGTGTGGAGGACAAATTCATGGAATGTATACAAGATAGTTTTCTAGATCAGTATGTTGAGGAACCAACTAGGGAACAAGCTATTTTAGATCTAGTATTATACAACGAGAAAGGGTTAATTAATAACCTTGTAGTAAAGGGGCCTTAAGGGAAGAGTAACCATAATATGATAGAATTTTATATTGAGTTTGAAAGTGATTTAATTAAATCTGAAACTAGGGTCTTAAATCTAAACAAAGCAAACTGCGTAGGCATGAGGGGCGAGTTGGCTAAGGTAGATTGGAAAACTACTTTAAAAGGTATGACGGTAGACAAGCAATGGCTAGCATTTAAAGAATTAATACATAATTTACAACAAATATACATTCCTTTTAAGGCACAAAATCCCCACAGGAAAAGTGGTCCAACCGTGGCGAACAAGAGAAGTTAAAGATAGTATTAGATCAAAGATAGAGGCTTATAATGTTGCCAAAAATAGTAAGCCTGAGGATTGGGAGGATTTTAGAATTCAGCAAAGGAGGACCAAGAAATTGATAAAGAAAGGGAATAGGATATGAGAGTAAGCTAGCGAGAGACATAAAAACAGACTGTAAAAGTTTCTATAGATAAATAAAAAGGAAAAGATTAGCGAAAGTAAATGTGGGTCCCTTACAGGCTGAGACAGGAGAAATTATAACGGGGAACAAGGGAATGGCAGGGAAATTAAACAAATACTTTGGGCTCAATTTTCACCGGCCCATGGAGGCAGGAGTGGTGTGAAAATAGCAGATTTGTGGGTCCCGAACCCATCCCGCCCCCAACCCGCCTCCATGCCAGTTTCCCAGGAGGCGGGTACCCGACCTGTGCTGGGACCCACCTCCCCAAGGCGGGAAGGGGATTAGTGCCAATAAACTGCCTTTTAACAGGTAGTTAACAGGTAGTTTTTTGCCTAATTCCTATTTTTAGCCCTGAAGTGTGGGCTTCCCGACAGGTCCGAACCACGCCGATTTAGCGAGGCGGACCGTCGGTCTGGAGGGCTTGGAGGGGTCGAGATGTCCGGTGTGCAGGTGAGTGATGGGTGCATGAGTGCAGAGGTAAGTGTGTTTGGTGTGTGTAAAGTGTTTTAAGAACTTTTACTTACCTTAACTTTGTCCTGCAGGCTAGCTTCCTTAAGGTGTCGCGAGTCCCTCACAGCCACGGCACAGAAAGCAGAATGGCTGCGGAGCTGTCAAAAGCTGCAGTCTCTGCTTTCTGTGCTGGATTGATTTCTAACTGAATCTAAGTACAGGGACTCAAGTTAGAAATCATATTGTCAGTGTTTGACAGCTTCACAGAGCTGTCAAACGCTGAAATTTCATCTGTCAAAAGCTCTTGACAGATGAAATTTCAATGGTTGACGTCACCTGTATCCAAGGAACCCTTGATTAGCCTGCTAAGCCCGCTGGGTGGCCTTAACAAGGTCAATCAAGGGAAAATACAGTGGGTTGGCCACAAGTCGATGGAGGCGGGACTACAACCCAAAAAGTGGGAGTCCCGCCTCCATCACGTTCCCATTGACAAAATCCAGCCTTTTGTGTCTGTCTTCATGGAAGAAGATGCAAAAAACTTCCCGGAATTAGTGGAGAGCCAAGGGTCTAGCGAAAATGAGGAACTGAAAGAAATTAGTATTAGTAAAAAAATAGTACTGGAGAAATTAATGGGATTGAAAGTCAATAAATCCCCTGGACCTGATGGCCTATATCCTAGGGTTTTGAAAGAGGTGGCTATAGAGATAGTGGATGCATTGGTTGTCATTTTCCAAAATTCCATAGATTCTAGAACGGTTCCCGCGGATTGGAAGATCGCAAATGTAACCCCACTATTTAAGAAAGGAGGGAGAGCGAAAACGGGGAACATCAGATCAATTAGCCTGACATCAGTAGTAGGGAAAATGCTAGAATCTATTATTGAGGACATGGTAACAGGGCACTTAGAAAATAATGGCCCAAAAATTCGGCCGTTCTCGGGTGAGTACGGACTGTGTACTCACCCGTATTCATTCCCGAAGTGCCGGTTTCCTGCATGCACTGCGCATGCGCGGGAAACCGGCACTTCCGGTATGGCGAAGGGGGCGGTTCCTAGGTGAACCGCGTGTGCACTAGAGGCTGCGCGCACGTAGCACACTTAGGTTTTTTTTCAGGTTTCAATGCGAGGGTAAGTATTGAAGATTCTACGCTAGTAAAAAGGAGGCGTAAGACCCCTTTTGAACAAGGTAAGTAGTTAATTAAGTATAATTTTAAATTTTTTTCAACAGGTTTATCTTTTTTAGAGACTTTAAAGAAAGGTAAGTTTATTTTTATAACTTTTAAAAAGTATTTTAATTTTTTCAAAAATTTAAATTTTTGTTTAAAGTGGTTAATTTATTTAACTATAGTTATTTTATTAATATGATGGGTTTTTTTTCAATTTATTTGAGGTTTAGCTGTTCTTTTGGGGCCGATTTCAATTCACAGATTTGACAGGTCTCCTGTCAAATCTATGAATGAAAGATGGTCTGCTGCCATTGGCTCTCCATGGCCCACGTGATCCCAGGGGTCGCATCGCACTAACTGCGCCCCTGGAACACGCAAGCACTGCGCGCCGGCAGTTGGGAGAGGCCCAGGACCCGAAGTTCCTGTGGGCCCGAAACACAATGGCAGGTGCGGTGGGTAAGAGCGCGCGCGATCCTTACCCCCGCGGCAAGCCGGAGAGCCGAATTTCTAGGCCATTAATAGGATTGGGCAGAGTCAACACAGATTTATGAAAGGGAAATCGTGTTTGACAAATCTGTTAGAGTTTTTTGAGGTTGTAACTAGCAGAATAGATAAGGGGAAACCAGTGGATGTGGTGTATTTGGATTTCAGAAGGCATTCGATAAGGTGCCACACAAAAGGGAATTAACAAAATTAGGGCTCATGGGATTGGGGGTAATATACTAGCATGGATTGAGGATTGGTTAATGGACAGAAAACAGAGAGTAGGAATAAACGGGTCATTTTCGGGTTGGCAGGCTGTAACTAGTGGGGTACCGCAAGGATCAGTGCTTGGGCCGCAGCTATTCACAATCTATATCAATGATTTGGATGAGGAGACCAAATGTAATATATCCAAGTTTGCTGATGATACAAAGCTAGCTGGGAATGTAAGTTGTGAGGAGGATGCAAAGAGGCTTCAAGGGGATATAGACAAGCTAAGTGAGTGGGCAAGAACATGGCAAATGGAATATAATGTGGGGAAATGTGATGTTATCCACTTTGGTAGGAAAAATAGAAAAGCAGAGTACTTTTTAAATGGTGAGAGATTGGGAAATGTTGGTGTTCAGAGGGACCTGGGTGTCCTTGTACACAAATCACTGAAAGTTAACATGCAGGTACAATTAGGAAAGCAAATGGTATGTTGGCCTTTATTACAAGAGGATTTGAGTATAAGAGTAAGATAAGGAGAAATTTCTTCACTCAGAAGGTGGTGAATCTTTGGAATTCTCTACCCCAGAGGGCTGTGGAGACTCAGTCGTTGAGTATATTCAAGACAGAGATTGATAGATTTTTGAATATTAAGGGAATCAAGGGATATGGGGATAGTGCAGGAAAGTGAAGTTCAGGTAGAAGATCAGCCATGATCTTATTGAATGGTGGAGTAGGCTCGAGGGGCCAAATAACCTACTCCTGCTCCTATTTCTTATGTTCTTACATAAATCTCTCACTCACTTACACTAAGTACCCTCACTAAACCGTAGCCCACAAGGAACTGAGGAAGGACGTGTGAGCACTTAACCTTTATTGACATCGGGCCTGCTGACTGTTAAGCACCCCGATAAAATGGCGACCAATCTTGCTTTCGTTTCACTCAAGATTGAAACCCGTGCTGCAGCAATTAAATTCAATTTGGGTTCCGAATTACATTAATAGACCCTGATTCAAATATGTTAATAAGCCTCCCACCTCACCACAGCAGGAAACTCGACCGCCCCGATAACCGCCGCTGTAAAAATGGCGGCGGTTGTATACGTGGCAGATTTTAACATTTTAACCCCCCTTCCCTGAACTTTTTCCACCCGTCATGGTGGTGTTAATTTTGAGGCCTATGCCATCTATTTTAATGTATTCTACTTTAAGGACCATTCATGACCAACCTTCAATTTCATGCGACCTTAAGGTGGTCCTTCTCAAGGAAACTCCCTGATCTAAGAAGTGCTGTTATTTATTTTAGCTAAAAATGAAAAGCATATGAGGTGTATGGATCTCACTCTGGTGTTTTCCCTTAGTGAGATGCTAGCCCAGTCAGACATCTAAGTGTGGAGGCAAACAATGTATCATCAATGGGAGCCTTTTGTTACCTGCCCCTATTCCTTTCTATGCAGGGTCATAATATAGCGTGATAACTGCTTGGACCACATCTAATATTGTGGGGGCAGTCTGGTCCTCCCTCTAAATGCCAGTTTTTCAGTTCTTTTTGGGGACTGGCTCGGTTGATCAGATGTATCATCCTAAGAGGCATCTGCCTCATCATACCAGAAATATATGGGGTAGAAATTAGTTTTGGATGGTAGCGTAAAATGGGTTGGATTGCATCGGCTGTTTGAGCTGAGTTTCCGATCCCATATCCTCTCTATCACCAAGACCGCCTATTTCCAGCTCTGTAACATCGCCCGTCTCCGCCCCTGCCTCAGCTCATCTGCTGCTGAAACCTTCATCCATGCCTTTCTAACCTCCAGGCTCAACTATTCCAAAGCTCTCCTCACTGACCTCCCACCTTACACACTCCACAGAAAGAAAGACTTGCATTTATATAACGCCTTTCACGACCACCTGATGTCCCAAAGTGCTTTACAGCCAATAAAGTACTTTTTGAAGTGTAGTCATTGTTGTAATGTAGGAAACGTGGCACAGCAAGCTCCCACAAACAGCAATGTGATACTGACCAGAAAATTCTGTTTTAGTGATGTTGATTGAGGGATAAATATTGGCTAGGACACCGGGGATAACTCCCCTGCTCTTCTTCGAAATAGTGCAATGGGATCTTTTACGTCCACCTGAGAAAGCAGACGGGGCCTCGGTTTAACGTCTCGTTTGAAATACGGCACCTCCAACAGTGCAGCACTCCCTCAGCACCGCACTGGAGTGTCAGCCTAGATTTTTGCACTCAAGTCTCTGGAGTGGGACTTGAACCCACAACCTTCTGACTCAGAGGCGAGGGTGCTGCCCACTAAGCCACGGCTGACACTAAACTTGAGCTTATCCAAAACACTGCTGCCCATATCCTAACTCGCACCAAGTCCCGTTCACTTATCAGCCCTGTGCTCGCTGACCTACATTGTCTCCCGAACCGGCAACACCTCGATTTTAAAACACTCATCCTTGTTTTCAAATCCCTCCATGGCTTCACCCCTCTCTATCTCTGGAACCTCCTCCAGCCCTACAGCCCTCCAAGATCTCTGTGCTGCTCCAAATCTGGCCTCTTGCACATCCCCGGATTTCAGGGCTCCACCACTGGCAGTTGTGCCTTCAGATGCCTGGGCCCTAAGCTCTGGAATTCCCTTCCTAAACCTCTCCGCCTCTCTACCTCTCCCTCCTCCTTTAAGACGCTCCTTAAAACCTACCTTTTTGACCAAGCTTTTGGTTACCGGCCCTAATATCTCTAATATGTGGCTAAGTGTCAGATTTTGTTTGATAATACTCCTGTGAAGTGCCTTGGGACGTTTTACTATGTTAAAGGCGCTATATAAATGCTAGGTGTTGTCATTGTTGTTATGTGCTCCGCTCGATATTCAGTTCCAATGACTTCAATAGAACAGAATATCGGGTGGCTCGTATAACAGGCGGCAGATATGATTACGACGGTATTGCGCTATCGCCCAAGATAGATTTCTATCCCATTTTTCTCTGTCATTTGGGTATATTGCTCTGAAGTGTGAAACAGGGTAACTCTCCTTACACGCATCTCATCCACTTCAGTAGACAGGAAACAGGGGGTAGATGCAGTTTTTCTTCCCCACATGCCCACAGACTCCGTTTCATGCCTTCAAGTTGGCTCTTCCTTTCAACCTTACCAGTCAAATGTTCTGCCCCCTTCCCCTCCGTACAGCCATTGCAACTGCCAGCTCTTGCAATCATTTTTGAGCCTTTAAAAAGCCTCAATAGATTATTTCTCCCTCAGTGGTAGCGACTTCCATTTATGCTTTTAAATTGGAACTGCAGATCTTTCAGAGCTGTCTCTCCCGAGATTCCCCTACCTGCCGCATCGTCATGCTCACTGCACAAGCCTCCAGTCGTACAGGGAGCAAGTTTAAATAAAAACCATGAGCTGGGCTCACAACTTCTGATGAGCTCTGCTCCCCATTCTGACACCGTGTGCAGCTGTCCTGGTGGCACTTAGCATCAGGATCGGATTATCGGCCCAGAGTATGGGCATTTATAGATGTCCTTTACTGCAGTGTCAATGTTACAAACTGAAATTGATATGAAAGTTAGAGACTTTCCCTGAACAATCAATACCTGACAATGTATTATGAAACCTTAGAACTTTACAGCACAGATGGACACCAACTAGCCCATTGTGCCTGCCCTGCCCTCTGAAAGAGCTAGCAATTTAGTTCCCTTTCCCCATGTCCTTTTACATTTTTATTTTCCATATGTTTATTTACTTCACTTTTAAAAACTATTATGGATTCTGTTTCTATCCCTCTGTCTGGGTGGGCATTCCATGTCCTACCTGTTAGGAAAATGAGAAGTCGCACAACACCAGGTTATAGTCCAACAGATTTATTTAAAATTACGAGCTTTCGGAGCTGTTGCCCCTTCGTCAGGTAAAGGTACCTTTACCTGACGAAGGAGCAGAGCTCCGAAAGCTCGTAATTTTAAATAAATCTGTTGGACTATAACCTGGTGTTGTGCGACTTCTCATTTTTGTCCACCCCAGTCCAACACTGTCATCTCCGCATCATGACTACCTGTTATGGTTTTACCCCCAAATAGGCTAAATATACATTTGAATTTTACAGGATACTCCTTATCCACAACCCTTTAAACATGCTTTGGCTCAGAGTTTTGTACATAGCAGCGCAGCTATCTCACTGGATTGCTCTTGGAAAGAGCTGGCGCAGACTTGATGGGCCGAATGGCCTCCGTCTGTGATGTACCATTCTATGATTCTATGAAAACTAGGAAACAATGAGACATCGGTTTAATGCTTTTTAATCGTATTACACAACCCACTCCATACAGTGACCATGAGATTGCTGGTACGGACGGATACGCACAGGGGGACCCATCAGGAAATGTTGTAAGCGCGCAATGCTAATCTGCTTATGCTGGTCGAAGCTAGAAGTTCACGTCCCCCTAAGCTTTTGTGTGTTGTACCACTTATAGGGCTGGATTTTGTGAATGGAGACGAGTTGGAGGCGGGACTGCTGCTTGTCGGGTCTATGTCCCGCTTCCATCATCTTCTGGCCAACCAGCGGGATTTTCCCCTGATTGACCTTGTTAAGCCCGCCCAGTGGGCTCAGCAGGCCAATTAGGGGGAAGTCACTGACAGAGCACGTCAACGTCTGACGTGCCACCTGTCAAGACTTCTTGAAAGAAGAAATGTCAGCGTTTGACAGCTCTGTGAAGCTGTCAAACACTGACATTCTGTGTAGTTTGATGAGCCCTTGTGTTCAGGACTCATCAAACCTTTCAACTTTGTTGACTTCAGATGACTGTTGGTTCGGAGGATCCAACAGCCAATCTGTGAAGTCTACAAGGAAGATGTCGGTACTCCCGATACAGAGCGGATGAAGGCAGTAGGCAGAAACCAAGGTAAGTGAACATTTTTTAACACTTAATACTCACCTTACATACTTACCACTCTACACTTGCACCCATCACTCACCTCTTCATCTTACTTTCAGGCCCCTCCGACCCCCGCAGACCTCCTACTTGACTCCTCCAACCCGACGGGATTCTCCGAGACCGGGAAGCCTTCACCTGAAAAGGTAAAATGGGACTAATCCTTTTTTCTGCCTGTTAACTACCTGTTAACAGGCAGTTAAAAGGAATTAATCCCTTTCCCACCTCCAGGAGACGGGACCCGAAGCAGCACATCTTCCTGCCTCCTGGCAAAAGGGCACAGAGGCGGGATGGGGGCGGGTTTGCCATCCGCCCCCACTTTCTGCAACTTTACCGGCAGTCCCGCCTCCATACCCGCCTCCTCGGGGCTGAGAAAATCCAGCCCATAGTGTTTGTAACGTCCTGCTAGCGCCCAAAATTGCCGACATTTTGAAAAGTGTTTTCCCCCCGCCGAGTTTCCGCTCAAACTCATTTGCATATCGCCAAACGCAACCTCTGCCATGAACCAGCGCAATCGGGTAGCGTTTTAAAACATAATTTTAAAAAAGAAATTTGCTTTTAAAGATATTTCTTGATATATTTAAGAGTGGTAACTTGATAAAGTTTGATTAATACAGTTGAAAATGGGTTTATCACAAAAAATAAGCATTTGAAATCATAGTGTTAATCCACCACCTGTGAGTAACCTGATTTCAAATTACTGAAAATGTATTTTTTTAATAATATACAAAACTATTTTCTAGTTAGATTGGGGTACAGTAGTCAGTTCCTTCGTAAATTTAAAGAAAATTCATTCAAAACCTTTCAAAATGTTCCTATTAGTGTCCTTGCACGCAAAAGATCGAGCTTAATTTTTAGAACCTCCTCGAAGGCCTGCAAACGAGCACAATTAGCGGAAACTCGCAATGGTATTTAATTCACCCTGGGGGTGTGGCCAGTTTTATGGGCAGGGCCTGCTTCTAGTGCGATGTTTTTAAAACTAACGCGTACGATCGCGGAAACTCGCAATTTGCGCTTAAAATTCCGCTGATATTGATGGAATTGCGCCGAAAAAACCAGCGCAATCGAACGGACACTCCAGGCCAACATGTCTAGACATTCTTGTTATTTTTCATTAATACTTACCACGTTAACCCATTAAGTCATCTTGTAAATTATGTAATCCTCTTTAGTGCACCTGTGTGACACTATCATTGCTTTTCTCACGGTTTGTACCTTGCAATCCCATCCTTTCTCAACTAGTCTATTGTATTCAGAAGTCTTCTGATCATCTCCTGACTGCTTGGCTCAGTGCCCAGACCACACCATGTCTGTCCTTGCAGATTATTAGTCCATTAATGTCTGTTCACAGCTTCTAATCTTGTCCTGAACATGACCTCTTTGGACCTTATTATTTTGCAGATTCTTAATTTTAATGGGCCAGAAATTTGGCTCCCTGGCTTCCCGCGGGTGCAAGGATCGCGCGCGCACCTACCTACCGCACCTGCCGTTGACCTCTGGGCCCACGGGGACTTCGGCTCCTGGGCCTCCTGCAGCTGCCGGCGCGCAGTGCTTGTGTAACCCAGGGGCGTAGTTAGTGCGATGCGTCCCCTGGGATCACGTGGGCCATGGAGAGCCAATGGCAGCAGACCATCTTTCATTCATAGATTTGACAGGACCTGTCAAATCTATGAATACATATCGGCCCCAAAACATCCCTAAAACTACAAATACATTTTTTAAAAAACATCACATTTTTAAAATAACTGTAAATTACAAAAATTTAAATTTTTGAAAAAATTAATTAATTTTTTTAACGGGGCTAACACTAAACTTACCTTTCTTTAGAGTAATTAAAAAAGATAAATCTGTGAAAAAAATGTTTAAATTTTAATAAAATCAACACTTACCTTGTTAAAAGAAGGCCTTGCGCATCCTTTTTAAAAGTGTATCTTCTCCGTGCTTACCTTCACGGAGGAACCTGTAAAAAAATCCGAAGTGCGAATCGAACACGCTGGCCCTCCGGCGTGCGCGTTCGACCTCTGAACCCCTTTCCTCAGGGGAACGGAAGTGCTGGTTTCCCGCGCATGCGCAGTGCATGCAAGAAACTGGCACTTTCGTTCCGTCCACGGGTGAGTACACAGCGCGTACTCACCCGACAACAGCCGAATTTCTGCCCCAATATGTGTAAGTGTCTTTAATATTGAGACATTTTTAATAAAGTTATTAGAAGTCTTCCCCACCTGGTCTGCCCTTGTCTACACTACCAACCCTCGGAGTAAAAACACATTCTCCTAACCTCTTTTCTCATCATTTTGATGACAATATTAAATTTACACTTTCTCTTTACCGAATCACAGAATCATCGAAATTTGCAGCACAGAAGGAGGCCATTCGGCCCATCTTGTCCGTGCCGACCGACAAAGAGCTATCCACCCTAATCCCACTTTCCAGCACTTGGTCTGTAGCCTTGTAGGTTACGGCACTTCGAGTGCATATCCAAGTACTTTTTAAATGTGATGAGGGTCTCTGCCTCTACCACCCTTTCAGGCAGTGAGTTCTAGACCCCCACCACCCTCTGGGTGAAAACATTTCTCCTCAAATCCCCTCTAAACTTCCGACCAATTGCTTTAAATCTATGTCCCCTGGTTATTGACCCGTCTGCTAAGGGAAATAGGTCCTTCCTATCCACTCTATCTAGGTCCCTCATAATTCTATTCACCTCAATTAGGTCTCCCCTCAGTCTCCACTGTTCCAAAGAAAACAACCCCAGCCTATCCAATCTTTCCTCACAGCTAAAATTCGCCAGCCCAGGCAACATCCTCGTAAATCTCCTCTGCACCTTCTCTAGTGCAATCACATCCTTCCTGTAATGTGGTGACCAGAACTGCATGCAGTATTCTAGCTGCGGCCTAACTAGTGTTTTATACAGTTCAAGCATAACCTCCCTGCTCTTATATTCTATGCCTCGGCCAATAAAGGCAAGTATCCCGTATGCCTTCTTAACCACCTTATCTACCTGTCCTGCTACCTTCAGGGATCTGTGGACATGCACTCCAAGGGCCCTCTGATCTTCTGCACTTCTCACTGTCCTACCATTTACAGTGTATTCCCTTGCCTTATTAGCCCCCCCCAAATGCATTACCTCACACTTCTCCAGATTGAATTCCATTTGCCACTGTTCTGCCCACCTGACCAGTCCATTGATATCTTCCTGCAGTCTACAGCTTTCTTCTTCATTATCAACCACACGGCCAATTTTTGTATCATCTGCAAACTTCTTAATCATACTTCCTACATTCAAGTCCAAATCATTGGTATATACCACAAAAAGCAAAGGACCCAATACTGAGCCCTGCGGAACCCCACTGGAAACAGCCTTCCAGTAACAAAAACACCCTTCGACCAATCAGTGGAAATAAATGTTCCCTATTTGCCTTATCAAAACCCAGAACATTACTATTTAATGACCTCTTAACGCTCTCTGTTTAGTGAAGTGAACCCCAGTTTCTCTACTCTCGTAACTAAAGCCTCTGGCGGCAAAATTGGACTCGGTAGCGCCCGTTTTTTGGACTATGAGGCCCCTTAAGGTTCCAAAATGGCGCCCATGGCGCACGCGCACACTTCTAACATAAAGTGCGGCGGATGTCATATTGGTAAAGGGGTTAGCGCATGTGCACCTAACATCCGCCGAAAGTATGCAGAGCAGGCAGATCATGACGTCAATCAGTGTGCAACATTGATTTGACGCCAGCGCTGCCATTTTGGAGCTCTACGCTCCAGCCAATGCTCTCTCTTAACCTCCCACAGCTGAACACGCGTTCAACGGCATGAAGGATCCCCACCAGCACTATTTAAAGGGATCCTCAACTACGTGCAGGTTAGTTGCTGGATTATTTCTTCTGGCTGTTGCTGCAATTCTATGCATTTTGGGTGCTTTTCCATAATTGATAAAATTTCAATTATCTACACAGTCTGGCTGGTGCTGAAGTACTTTTTTGGTGACTTAAAGACTTGTGCACAAATCATTTGCTTCCAGACATGGGTGGCCTAGTAGGGCTTCCTCTTGGCATTGAGCACCACTGGGAGACTGAGCAGAGGTCACGCAGAGCAGGACAAGCTGCTAGAAGAGGGAGGAGGAGGAGGAGGGGGAGAAGGGCTCCCAGCAGAAGGTCATATCCGCTGAGGGTCTTTAGTGAACAGATCAGTTGGAAAACAAATTGTTGGAGTGCTGTGATGCCCTGGAAGCCTCTTTGCACATTGGTATTCAGACCCATGATAGCAGAAGTCTGAGCTTCCATTGCAGCAAGCTGAGATTGCATGACAGCAGTCTGAGCTTCCACTGCAGCACTCAGACAATGGGTGGAAGCTGCTTGTGCTGCAATGGAAGCAGAGACATCGGCCATCAGACACTGCACCATGGTTGACCTCACAGGTGTGTTAATGAAGGTAGCCACCCATTCCATGTTGGAAAGGATGGGCTCCAAGCTCTGCACAAAGCTCTGTGCCAAGTTGGTGCAGGGACAGAGGGACCTGGGAGTTAATGTGCATAGGTCCCTGAAGGTGGCAGGACATATTGAGAGAGTGGTTAACAAAGCATATGGGATCTTGGGCTTTCAAGTATAGCGGTATTGAGTACAAAAGTAGAGAAGTTATGCTGAACCTTTATAAAGCGCTGGTTAGGCCACAACTGGAGTATTACATCCAGTTCTGGTTACCACACTTTAGGAAGGATGTGAAGGCCCTTGAGAGGGTGCAGAGGAGATTTACCTGAATGGTTCTGGGGATGGGGGATCGTAGCTACAAGGACAGGTTGGAGAAGCTGGATTTGTTTTCATTAGCGCAAAGGAGGTTGAGGGGTGATTTGATAGAGGTGTACAGGATTATGACGAGTTTGGATAGGCTAGACGGGGAAAGGCTGTTCCCACTAGTTGATGGTACAAGGACTAGGGGACACAGATTTAAGGTTTTGGGCAAGAGATACAGGGGGGATGTGAGGAATAACTTTTTTACACAGCGAGTGGTGATGACCTGGAATTCGCTGCCGACGGAAGTGGTGGAAGTGAAGACACTCAATGTTTTCAAGGGTAGACTGGATAGGCACTTGAGGGAAATAAACTTGCAGGGCTACGGGGCTAGAGTGGGAGAATGGGACTGACTGGATTGCTCTACAGAGAGCCGGCACGGACTCGATGGGCCGAATGGCCTCCTTCTGTGCCGTTATGACTCTATGACTCTTCCATGCTCCTTGACATTGTACACAGACTTTCCGGCAGGAATTACAGTGCACCAAGCTTTTTGGTGTGTACACCCAGCAGCCTTCTTCTGTAGCCTGCCCCATCAAAGTCATCATCTGAGTCCTCTTCAGCAGAACTAGTGTGCGACCTCGCTCTCCGGCGAGCTGGCACCTGCGCTATACTTTCCCCCGCCCTGGCTGCAGCGCACTTGTACCCAGTGTCTCATCATGTGCAGATCCCGTCTCTCTGCTATCCTCTAAATTACACGCAGTGTTAGTATCTGAGCTGGTGGCTGCGACTGTGAAATGGAGTGACAGTGTGTCTTCATCTTCACCATCTTCCTGCTCTTCCACCACCGCCTGGGCAGGTTGCAGTTCTTGGGTACCTGAAAGGAAAAAGGGACAAGGGTAGGGTTGTGGTGAGCGGAGAGGAGAAAGAAAGATGCTTACACCATCAGCAGCTTCTCAGTCAGAAGAGACTATGGGAGGAGGGAGAAGTGGGATGAGAGAAGGAGGATTAGGTATGCGGATACCCTCATCTTCAATGACTTCAGCCCCACTGGTGGCCACGGCCTCAGCAATGGCCCTTACCATAATGGCCAGCACCAGACGGGCTAGAACATGCAGGCATGCCTCTCCCCCTCCGGTTAGTTCCTGCTGCCTCCAGTTGTGCGCCATCTTCTTCTGCAAGAGAGAAGGAAAAGTGTCATTGAGTGTCGTGCAATCTGCTTGGGTGATGTAGCTGTCATTTTTGAATAGCTGCCAGTGTGTGCACGCTGTGAGATGTGGATTTGAGGCTTGCAACAGTGCTAAATGTGTGAGGGTGAAGTGAAGCATATGAATGTTAGGTATGAGTCCTGATTGATAGAGATTGTTTTTAGGTGAGTGATGGTGATGTGGGGAATTGAGCAATGGCTGAGGCTAATGGTGCAGTTGAAGATGCATTCACTGACCTTGACCACTCATGTGAGATCATTAAACTTCTTCTGGCACTGCATCCAGATCTTTGGGGCTATACTCCTGGCATTGACCTCCACAGCTATCTGTTCCCACTGCCATCTCATCATGTGTCTGGAAAACCTCCTGCCCCCCCTGAGGATATAGGATATCTCTCCTCTTTTCCCCCTCCTCCACCAAGACCCCCAGTGCAGCGTCCGTAAACTTGGGGGCCCACTCTCTCCCATGGTCAGCCATTGATCTCTCTTTCCCAGGTCAGGTTCAGTTGCAGAATGACTCCCAGCACCTGCTGCAGCCACATTGCACCTCCCCTTTAAGAGGTGCAGGCTAGCTTTAAGAAGTGCAGCCAATGAACAGCTTGTTGGCGTGCTGCCTGCATTCTGCTCAACGGGGGTGGGTTAATCGTGCATCGTGATCCCCGCGCCCGTTTTCGGGGGCTAACCAACTTATAGCCCTCTGTTTCCTGGTATCATCTCTTTGGTATCCTCTTCCTGACGGTTACATCTTTCCTAAACTCAGGCACCCAAAGTTGGACATAATATTCTAACCATGTCTTAACAAATGATTTATAGAGATATAGTATTATTTCTCTGCTTTTGTACTTATAAAAGCTAGGATCTGAAATGCTTTTTTTTCCAGCTTTCTAACATCTGTCCTCACTTTTAAAGATTTGTGTATCTGAGCCCCTGAAGTCTCTGTGCTCCTCTACTCCTTTTAAGATTTTACATTTAGTATATATTTCCACTTATTTTTCCTTCTAAAATATATGATCTCACATTTTACTAACCTATTGATGTCCTTCTAAAGTTGGTTAAGGTCCTTTTTAAGCACATGCCATATTTTAGTGTCACCTGAATATGTTGATATTGTGCCCCCTATGCCCAAGTCCTGTTCAATTATATATTCCAGCTCTGATGAAAGGTCATCGACCCGAAACATTAACTTTGTTTCTCTCTCCACAGGTGCTGCCTGACCTACTGAGTATTTCCAGTATTTTCAGTTTTTATTTCAGATTTCCAGCATCCGCAGTATTTTGCTTTTCAATTATATGTTATTGAGAAAAGCAATGACCCCAACACTGATTCCTTGGGGGTCAGTACTGTTTACATTCTGTAGTCTGAAAAACATCCATTAACCACTACTCTCTATTTTCTGTCTAAAACCAACTTCCTATCCATGCTGCACTATTAGTTTTAACACTGTACACCTTAATTTTATCAACAGATCTCTTATGAGGCATTGTATTGAACATCTTTTGAAAATCCACATGCACTACATCCACTGCATTGCCTATGTTAATACACTGTTATTTCCTTAAAGAACTCTATTAAATTAATCAAATATGACGTGCCTTTTATGAATCTATGCTGGCTGCCCTTAATCAATCATTCTCTTGCTACATGAATATTAATTTTATCCTGTATAATGGCTTCCAAAACCTTATCCACTATTGATGTTAGGCTGACTAGTCTACAACTACCACATTTCTCTCTTTGTTCATTTTTGAGCAGAGATGTTACATTTGCAACCCTCCAGTTTTCTGAGACAACTTTCATATCTAAGCATCTGCTTGTTCCTCTTTGATTTCCCTCAACAATCGAGAATACATGCCATCAGGACCCAATGGGGGAAAAATTCAGTTGGATTGCGCCTCCCGCTAGCGCCTTAATAGGGCGCTAATGGGGCGCAAAGCAACTAGTGCCCATGCGCCGCGATCTTTGCGCCGCTCACGAAATTAACTAGACATTTTGCGGCGGCGCTAAACACTACCGCCACGATCTTCTGCGCCGGCCGATCGTGACGTCAGTCGAGTGCGCAACGCCCTGGTAGCGCCCTGGACCAGATATTGAGTGGTGCCCCCTGTTTTACCGCCTGCTGCTAGCAACGATAGGTTGAGGGGAGCATTTTGTAGTCAGGAAGGGACTGGGGGAGCGCTATTTAAAGGCGACTGCTTCCTGCTTTTTTTGTCAGCGAAATTTTTGCACCACGCATTCTGAGTGAGAGAGAGAGACTGCAGGAGATATTCAAAGCTGTGTTGAGGAGTTTTGGGTACTGAGCAGCACTTTGCAGGTTCTTTCTGGTTTGATCTTCCTTGCATCGAATTAGAAGAGAATATGGGGGCTGCAATCTGAGCTCTTTTCCTGGGCCTCTCCATTGTTCTTTCCAACAGATTTGATGTACAGGTCTCTCCAGGCCGAGATTCAAGGCTGCAATGAGCAGGGTGTGGATGTAGAGCAAGATCGACCCTCCCCTTTAAGAACTGGCCGGCGCCATTGTGACTGTGTTCCATTGCTGACTGACATCACATGAGCTTCGCCAGCGCTCTGAGGCAGCTCTGTGAAGCTGTCAAACACTGACATTCTCTGTAGTTTGATGAATTCTTGAATTCAAGACCTCATCAAACATCTTTCTTTTGTAGAAATTAGATGGTTGTAGCATTGGAGAATGCAACAGCCATCTGTCATCTCTACCGCGGATGTGCGAGACTCTCCGCATACCCATCGATTGAAGCCTGCAGGAAGAAACAAAGGTCAGTACACTTTTTCTAACACTTTGCACTTATCTCAGATACTCACCTCTCCACAGTTGCACCCATCACTTACCTTCACAGCGCACTTTTGCACCCCTCCGACCCCCGCAGACCCACTACTCGCCTCGGTGACCCTGGCGGGTTTCGGAGCCTTCGGGAAGCCTGCACTTGTGAGGGCAAAATGGGGATAATCCTCTTATCTGCCTGTTAACTACCTGTTAACAGGCAGTTAAGTGGCTTTAATCCCTTTCCGCCTCCAAGGAGACGGGACCCAGCGCGGGACAGCTACCCGCCTCCTGGCAAGATGGCATGGAGGCGGGTTGGGGGCAGGTTGGGCACCCGCCCCCAAATTCTGCCATTTTCCCGGCAGTCCCGCCTCCAAACCTGCCTCCCCAGGGGCTGGCAAAATCCAGCCTGGTACGTGTCCAATTGCTGCGTATCCTCCTCTTCTACCTATTATGTTCCAACTATTACAATTTTTTATAAAGAATGGCCCATGCAGTACCTCTCACACTCCTTCCTTTAGCCTTTATAAGACATCCTTATTTGTCTCTTAATTTGTCCTACCCTTTCTTTAACTATTATTATACTTAGAATAAAGCTATAAAATCAGGTAATATCCTAGTTGATTAGAAATTGCAATAATTTTTAAAAAGCACAAGGAATGAAGCCTCAAATTAAAGACCTGAGAGTTTTTCCTCGAGTGTTTGCAAAGTGTTTAATGCTTTGATGAGGGATGAATTTCTAACCAGGGCAAATCATTCTAGAATCACAGTACGGATTCTGAATGTTGGTTTGGAAGGGTAGACTAGATGGAGAAATGGTTTTCCAATGCTACTACTATGTTAACAGCCAGACAACACCTTCAGCAAAGAAACATGTAAATTGCAACACTGCAGGAACAAGCAGAGGGACAACCATCCCTGTTCCTAGGATATTAAAATATTACTAATGCTGGAGTTCAGTTGAATAATGTGTCAGTTAGCTGCTATTATTACTGGCTGTCTGCCAGTGATTTCTCCTCCTCAGCAGTCACATCCTCTGGTCTTTCTTCATCATGTTCAGCCCCCAGGGGTGTTAGCCTACCAGTGACCTGCATGTTGATGCCTTTTTCAATGACAATATTAGGCAGCATGCAGCACACTATCACTACCTTCAACATCTTCTCTGGGGTGTACTGCAATACTCCCTCTGAGTGATCCAGGCACCGGAATCATTGGATTAGAATTACCATGGGGATTCTCTGATCTTTTGACAGAAATCCCAGGGAAACGGCGTAAACGCCCATTTTTGCCATTTCTGCAGGGTTTGTAGCAATCTTCTGCCAAAGTAACAGTGGGAGATTGGGAGAACCCACAAGAAATTTTACTCCATTGTATCAAACACTGCTCAGTGAACATCCTCATTTTGGTATGGCAGGTACTGTAGCATTTTTCTGCCCTGTTGTTTCTGACAATTACTGGTTGTATCAGCCAAGGTCGAAAAGGATAGCCAGAATCCCCAGGAGAGTGTCCAGTTTGCCAGCTGAGTGGACCAAATCTTGAATGCTGGACTGCTGTTGGATGTATGATTCATGGGATCTGCTAAGATATCTGTCAGTACTGTGGTGGAGGCTTAGTGTGACATCTATACACTCAGCAAATTATATCCTTGATTGTTTCTACACAGTACTGCATAATCTGTGATTACAATCAATGATACTCTGCACCCTTGGAAAACTGACAAGAAAGAAAGACTTAAATTTTCATAGCACCTTTCACAACCTCAGCCATGTGAGACAATTTGTAAGAAGCTCTGCTGCTTGTGTGTCTACTGCGGAGAGTAGATGCCAGAGTGACACTTTGGATGTAGTGTTGCACCTCGGAATGGCTCTACTCCTGTTAGATCTCTTGTGACAGACTGAAATGACTGTGAAGCATAAAAAATCAGGGATGCGGGTACTTTGATCACCTGTATACATGCAATCTGTATTACTATGAAGCTCAGCAGTTATCTTTAAGGTGGGATTTCAGAACTAGTGACCACAATGGAAGAAGATAATGCAGGATTTGGGGGCACATGTCAGTACTCCGCAACATATGCTACTGAATTAAACCAGACATAAGAGTAGGATATCCACATCCCAAATATTGTAATAAATAAATGATGATCAAAGAAGGAAGCTGGATGAATAAAATGGAAGTCAGTTTTTTCTTAAGACCAGGAAGACTGAAGTTATTGCAGATAAGATGATTGTGGTTGTCTGAGCATAGGAGAGCATCTATTCACAAGCACATTGAAAATAAAGAAAGAAGGATCCAATTTGGGAGAAGTTGATTGAGATTTGCCCTAAATGACAAATTAAATATTCGGTACAGGATTTACTGGAGAGTTATGCTGAATCACAAGGTTAAGATAGTTTCTTCTAGGAATCCTGATTAAGGAAAGAACCCTTAGCGTTCGGCATTCAGTAAGGACTGAGATGGCCACTGATAATGCTGCAACTGAAAAACCTGCAGGAGTAGACCAAAACATTTTGGTAACTATTATGTGTAAGCTCGGCTCAATGTTCGCACTCATATGCAAATGCTGAATGGAGTATTCATAGTGTACATCATAAATCTTTTACTGATGACAGAAAAAAATCAGCTAGGTGCTTTGCAAATGGAATTTTCTAATTATATGCATCCATTTAATGATTCACAGGTGATCATTTGCTTTTACATTAGCAATAATATCAATGTGCAGAGTCACTGATTATACTCTCATCAGCAGGATAGGATTACTTACTTTCTATGTTATGCCCTTCTAATGTATTATGTACACTTATTAGTGTCGTGCTAAATATTACAATTGACAAAATAAAGAGTCCTGCTGTAACACCGCAGGAGATCTGCCAATTGGTTTGAATAAATCCATTGAAGGCGAACAGATTGGTGAGAGAATAAATTCTCTTTGATCTCTTCTGAACAGTGAACTATGAATGTAGACACTTTGGTGACCAAGAGAGGGACAATTATATTGTACATAAGGAAAGCAGATCAGGCCATGCCTAGGGCTCTTATAATTCCTGTTGTCACACAGCTCCTGGAGTGTATAGGGATCTTACTTCGAAGGTTTAGCAGGTTCTTCCCAGACATGAGCTTGAGCCACAATAGCCTACCAATTATTCGAGGAGTAACACTGAGTAATTTCAGGAGTATGGAGCAGTGCACATTTCCCATCTATTTCATGCATGTTACCAAATTGCAATTCAGGGGATGTGGCTTCCATGCCATACAGCACTGAAGATGTAATTAAGCTATTTGAGCGTATTATAGCTCATTGCAAGGGTTAGGCGCAACATTCCCCCTAAGCTGCGCAGCCACATCCCCGGCAACAATCGAAAGGTCCCGCGCAGGCTGCTCACCAGCTGTTCTGCGGGAAAAGATACCGCGCATGCGCGGCTGCGCGACAAATTTAAAGGGACCACGCACCAAACATAAAAATTTGAGGGAACACTGGTTAGGTGGTGCACAACTTTCCTATTGAAGCATCCTGTTGTCCTGCAGTGGTAGATAAAATGTTGCATGGTACAGCTTCAAGATGTGGAAATCTGTCTGACAGAGATATTGGCCTGGATTTTCGCTCGGAGGCGCGCTCCGTGTGGGGGAGCTGTTTTGAGCTTGCGAAACCTGGAAGTACGGGTTTCCTGACCGTGCTGCAGTTTTTAACTGCAGGACGTCTTTACATTTTTTTCTGTAGGTTTCCCGCCCACAGCCAGCCTGATTGAGAGCTGAGCCCAAGGTCCCTAAAGCAGCAATGTGAGCATTCAGGACAGGCGCTCCTACTGGACTTAAAACCCGAAGATAAAATTAGGGCCCTGGTGTTACCTCCTCATCTTTGTCATCAGGATCTTCCAGCTTCTGTGAAGCTGTGCTGGTGCTTGGCAGTGGCAGTGATAATGACACATTGCTGGGAGGTATTGGCTTGCTTGGGAACACCGTGTGTGATAGGAGTCTGTTCTACCATTCCCAAGAAAACACAAGAGAACAAAACGTAAAAATCTTAATTCAAGTTAGTACTTCCATTGAATGGCATTTTCAGTGATATTAGTGAAGTTGAGTGTATGTATGTGTGACTACAAAAGCAACTTGCATTTATGTCCCAAGGCGCTTCACATGAGCGTTATCAAACAAAATTTGACATCGAGCCACATAAGGACATATTAGGACAGGTGACCAAAAACTTTGTCAAAGAAGTAGGTTTTAAGGAGCATCTTAAAGGAGGAAAGAGAGGCTTAGGGAGGGAATTCCAGAGCTTAGCGCCTCCCAACTGAAGACACGGTCGCCAATGGTGGAACGATTATAATTGGGGATGTGCAAGAGGCCAGAATTGGAGGAGTGCAGATATATTGGGGGGTTGTAGGGCAGGAGGAGGTTACAGAGATAGAGAGGGGTGAGGCCACGGAGGGATTTGAAAATAAGGATGAGAATTTTAAAATCAAAAGTGTTGCCAGACAGCGAGCCAATGTAGGTCAGCGAGTACAGGGGTGATGGGCGAACGGGACTCGGTGCGAGTTTTGGATGAGTTCAGGTTTACGGAGGGTGTAAGATGGGAGGCCAGTCAGGAGAGCATTGGAATAGTCGAGTCTAGAGGTAAGAAAGGCATGAATGAGGGTTTCTGCAGCAAATGAGCTGAGGCAGGGACAGAGACGAGAGATGTTATGTAGGAGGAGTTAGATAGTCTTGGTGATGGAGAGGATATCGGAACGGAAGCTCAGCTCAAGATCAAATAGGATGCCAAGGTTGCGTACGATCTGGTTCAACCTCACACAGTGGCCAGGGAGAGGGACGCAGTCGGTGGCTGGGGATCAGAATTTGTGTTGAGGACCAAAGACAATGGCTTCGGTCTTCCCAACATCTAATTGGAGGAAATTTCTGCTCATCCAATATTGGATGTCGGACAAGCAGCGTGACAAATCAGAGGCTGGGGAGGGCTGCGATTTGGAAAAATCTCCGCCTGGACCGGAGGGCTCCCGGGAGGCGCAGAGTTCCATTGCTGTGCCTCTTCAAACTGCCGGTGTGCAGGGCACGCGTATCCCAGGGGCGCAGGTAGTTCGCAGCATCCCTGGGATCACGTGGGCCATGGGGAGCCAATCAGAGCAGGGAATCTCCATTCATAGATTTGACAGGAAGACCTGTCAAATCTATGAATAGAGATCGGCCCCAAAACATAAGTAAAACTTCAAATAAATTTTTAAAAAACAATCACATTTTTAAAATGACTATAAATTACATAAATTAACTACTTTAAACAAAAATTTAAATTTTTGAAAAAAATAATTGAAGTTTTTAATGGGGCTAAAAATAAACTTACCTTTCTTTAAAGTATTTTTAAATGATAAATCAGTGGGAAATTTTTTTTTTAACTTTCTTCAACTCTTAGCCTGGTAAAAGCAGACCTTGTGCCTGCTTTTACAGGCTGCAAGAATTGTAAGTGTTTTCTGCGGGCGGAGCGTCTCCAAAAAGCGGAACTCTCCACCCGCAGAGGCCCTGCTCCAGTGCAGCCAGAGGATCTGTCGAGCTTTCTTGACAGATCGGAAATGCCGGTTTCCAGCGCATGCGCAGTGCATGCCTAAAACCGACATTTCTGTTGGCCCTACGGGTGAGTACACAGTGAGTACACACCCGTAGGGACCGGAATTTCTGCCTCTATATTTATTTACTCAGCAAACAGCAGAGCAAACAAAGTTTATTTAAAAAGAGTCTGCAGCAAACAGAATTCATGACCGAAACTGCAGCAACTTCTCCCGATAAAAGCGGGATTATTTCTCCAGCAAAATGCAGTGAGTGGAGGATAGTTACAAAATACAAATTATGTGCATAAAATCAATCCCAGTCACTTACAGCAGTGTGATCTCCAGGCGTGATTGTGGCGGGAATTGTTTGGGGCCCTTATCTGTGCAAGTTTGGTCCCACTAATTAAAAGCAACCTTGTGCTGCAAGCAGAAGAATTGTAAAGAGATACTGAAAGTACACAGAGCTTTGAGTGAAGAAGTGCTTCCTGACATCACCCCTGAACGGCCTAGCTCTAATTTTAAGGCTAAGCCCCCTTGTCCTGGATTCCCACACCAGAGGAAATAGTTTCTCTCTATCTACCCTATCAAATCCTTTAATCATCTTAAACATCTCAATTAGATCACCCTTTAATCTTCTATATTCAAACATCTTTAAAATTTCCTATCTACAGGAATGAATACTCCACATTTAGAACCATATTTAATATTGTTAAAGAAAACAGTTAAAATTGGGTGTACTGTTAGATAAATATTAAGTTAAAATAAAGTTTTAAAATAAAAATTAGAATAATGGGAATGAGGAAAAAGAGTGAAAAATAAAACAGACCAAGGAGAAGTAAAATCACAGAATGATACAGCACAGAAAGAGGCCATTCGGCTCATCGTGCCTGTGCTGGCTCTTTGGTAGAGCTATCCAATTAACCCCACTTCCCTGCTCTTTCCCCAGAGCCCTGTAAATTTTTCCCCTTCCAGTATATATCCAATTCTCTTTCGCTGTGTAAAGAATGTTTCCTCATGTCGCCTTTGGTTCTTTTGCTAATCACCTTAAATCCGTGTCGTCTGGTTACTGACCTTGCTGCCTCTGGAAACAGTTTCTCCTTCTTCACGCTATCAAAACCATTCATGATTCTGAACACCTCTATTAAATCTCCTCTTAACCTTCTCTGCTCTAAGGAGAACAACCCCAGCTTCTCCAGTCTCTCCACATAACTGAAGTCCCTCATCCCCTGGTACCATTCTAATAAATCTCTTCTGCACCCTCTCCAAGGCCTTGACATACTTCCTAACATGTGGTGCCCAGAATTGAACACAATACTCCAGCTGAGGCCTAACCAGTGTTTTATAAAGGTTGAGCATAACTTCCTTGCTTTTGTACTCTATTCCGCTATTTATAAAGCCAAGGATCCCATATTTATTTTAACAGCCTTCTCAACTTGTCCTGCCACCTTCAATGATTTGTGTACATACACCCCCAGGTCTCTCGGTCACTGCACCCCCTTTAAAATTGTACCATTTAGTTTCTATTGCCTCTCCTCATTCTTCTTTTGAAAATGTATCACTTCACACTTCTTGGTGGTAAATTTCATCTGTCAGTTAGGTGCTGTGAACAGTTAGCAGTACAAGCTGAAAGACATTTAATTAACACTTCAATTTGCCTGAAATCAGCAGTGCTTTTAAAACGGTAAGTAGGGAGGATTAAGTAATTAAAGTAAAGTGAATTGCCCGAAATAGCCGGTGCACGTAATATTTTGTAAATGTCACCTTTGTAATTGACTTCTGTGGTGATGGATAACAGTTATGGGAAATTGCCTGCGTTAGATGGTTGCCTGCCATAAGCGTGGGTGATATAAGTGGTGGGGACTGTAATAGCAGCTCCTCAGCATAGGAAATGCCCATGGTCTCAGGACACTGGAATAGTTTTTATTCTTACAAACTGGCCTTGACCAGCTGCAGAGGAACATTACATCCTTGCGTGAAAGTACAAAAGTTGACTGGGCACCGTTAGCTGAGCAGGTTGTCTCTCATCAGTAAGCTCAATTCCCAAGTCTGCCACCTGCCACGCTCCCCTGCACAGCCACGAGTCAGGCCCCCTTAGAGTCCTCGAGTCGCCAGCCCAGAATGGCGCTGTGATTAATATGCCAGTTCTGTTGGTCTGTCCCTGTGGAGCATCCTTGTAATGATGCCATTATCCAAAGTCCTGTGTCTCTGTCATTTCTGTAGAATTATAGCCAATAATGAAGTTACTCATTTGGCTTTTCAGCTGTGTAAATACAGACTTTTATTGAATGTTTGCTTAAAACTTTCATCACTTCTGAGTCAAAACTTTTTCTTATACCAGAAAACTGTTAACCATATAAAGTGTGTGGCTGCAGTATTGTAGGGTGTCCGTGCCTTCACTAACAGATTGGGTGCTGCTGTAGCACGTAGATTGCATATCGATTTAATAAACCTTCTTTACTTGACATATGTAAACGGTGGTTTGTCAGGTAATGCATCAGAGGATTTTAGAGTGTCACTTTCCAGTATTTAAGTTTATGCAGTGGCCTCAGCCAGAGCAGAGGTGGGGATGTTACAATTGCCTACAGTGTCCCTGGGCTGGGAGATGAGAAGAGGTTGTGGGCTGGGGTAGAGACAATGTGGGGAAATATTAACCTAACCCGCCCATCGGGAAACTGACGGGATTGTGTACGACGTTGGCTTTGTACCCCGCCCCGATTTTATCCTCCACTGAAGTGAATGTTGGGCTGGGTGTAAAACCGACGGGGTGTGAAACCGGTGTTCTATCGGAGTCCGTGGGGTTCCCGCCTGGCGAGGGAGGATTAAATCACCACCAATCTGTCAAGATTTCCACTTAAGATTTCTAGTCAGTGATTTGTGCTTAAAATCTGGATATGAAGTCTGTTATCCAGGCTCATGGTCAAACAGCATGGCAACACCTCACATATGTGAAGAATGACTGCTGGAACCTATGGAACATGGAAGCTTCCCAGTCTGTATGATTAACTTACGTCCCGGTCGGGGACTTCATCAACTGACACACTGGGGAGACTTGGTGCCAATTTTTTGCTGCTAATGGATGTAAATGTGAGGTGAGAATTTCGATAGTGTTTGACAAGCTCGTTAATTTTCTCAATTCAGATCAACTTGGAATTGGAGGGAAGATCCATTCTGCTCTGAAGTAATTTATCTAAAGATTGGCAGTGAAGTAACTTTAGTGTGGTTCATCGCTTCACTAAATGTGACCCAAAAATTTAAAGCATGTCCTTTGTTTCCCTAGCCTCTCCCAAAATCAAAAACAAAATCATACTTTCTTGCAGTCGAGGATTACATATTATATTGTGCTGCGAAAATTCAGTTTAAATAAACAAAAGAGTACTATTAACCATTGAGATGTGATGCCTTTAATGGTTTTGGTGCATAAATGCATTGTGCGATTGTAGTACTTTGACCAGAATATTTCAGTTTCAAGTCACAATCTGTGTTAAATTAGCTGGTCTTAGCCAGGGTTGCATACAGTGTGGTACAATTTGCCTCAGCATCCTTGAAGTAGATAGGGTAAAAAATAAACAGCTAGGGCTCTTGACCTCCCACATTATCCCCATGCATTAATGTGACAGTAATGCTCGCCCTGCTCCTGACACACAAGCCTGGATTTTCCAATTGGGTCTATATGATTTATAGTCATATATCAGGCAAACCCAATTGGAATATTGGGTAGGGGTCAGTTACACAATCTCCACCCACATTTTTGACACCCTATCAGCTACTGTCATTCCTGCCCCCACCCACTTTGTGTCAGTTGCATGCTAATAAAGCAAAACTGGCATCATGACATCACGGGCCTCATTTTGTAATTTCCACTTCCTTTATACTGTTTTGTCGTCTTGTCTGGATAAAACTGGCATCAGGGTTGCTAGGCACTAAGGAGAAGGCAGAAAAGGATTTAAAGAGCGGAGCATTGACATTAATAGCATCAGCGTAAAGGTTTTTTTTGACTCACTTTTGATGGGGTTTTATTTGTTTTATTATTGCTAACTCCTTTAGCATCTGCCTCCGTGCCATTTGCTATGGATGACATTTCCTCTGCCAATATTTCACACAGGGCACGATTGGGAACTCTCCTGTACATTTTCTTTTTGGAAGAAGAGGAACGAAGTAGGTCTGCAAGGCTGGTCATGCAGCATTGGAAGCACACGATACCAAGCCCCCAGTCCTCCCACACCACAACGGCCAGGGTTACACATACCTGCATTAGTCAGAGGAGTAATGTGCCTGCAGAGGCTCTGCTTTATCAAGGAAACCATCACTGCGTTATGTTGCATACTACTAAGCCCACCTCCACCAACATAACAAAAACAGATTATCTGGCCATTATCAAATTGCTGTTTGTGGGACCTTGCTGTGCGCAAATTGGCTGCCGCATTTCCCACATTACAACAGTGACTACACTTCAAAAGTGCTTCATTGGCTGTAAAGCGCTTTGAGACATCAGGTGGTCATGAAAGGCGCTATATAAATGCGAGTCTTTCTTTTTTCCACCACAGGCACCAGACTACTGGTGACTGCTAAGGTCACAACTTCCCATAACTTTTATGCTACAAGGCCATTCCAGTCTATCACTGGGGACATCCCTAACATGATAGCCAATATGGATGTATTAAGCAAATCACAGATGCATTGAAAGCAATTTCATCTTCTCCGTTGGATAACCAGTGGCAGTATGACATGGCACTGCTTATTTACTGAGTGGCAGGATTCCTAGAGGTTCGGGTAGTGATAGATTGCACTCACTTGGCACTATGTGCTCCCTTGCTCAATGACACCAGTACATGAACAGGAAGCCCTCTCAATATTCAGCATGTTTGAACACAATATATGAGTGCTCGCTGACCTACATTGGCTGCCGGTCCGGCAATGCCTCGATTTTAAAATTCTCATCCTTGTTTTCAAGTCCCTCCATGGCCTCGCTCCTCCTTATACCTGTAACCTCCTCCAGCCCTACAACCCTTCGAGATCTCTGTGCTCCTCCAATTCTGGCCTCTTGTGCATCCCCAATTTTAATCGCTCCACCATTGGCGGCCGAGGCCCTAAGCTCTGCAATTTCCTCCCTAAACCTCTCCCCTTCTCTACCTCTCTCTCCTCCTTTAAGACGCTCCTTAAAACCTACCGTTTTCCTGTCCTAAGAGCTCCTTATGTGGCTCGGTGTCAAATTTTGTTTGATAACGCTCCTGTGAAGCGCCTTGAGACGTTTTACTACATTAAGGGCGCTATAGAAATGCAAGTTGATATCGTTGTTGTTGTTGAGTGAATACCTGATTCTCTGGCAGCCTCCATGATGCCTTCCTTTTGAACAGTTGACCATGCCAGCACTCTTTGACCAGGAAAGGCAAGCCTTGGAGCAGCTCCTGGCAGATCAAGCTATCGTCAGGGACCATGGTTCCTGACATTTATGCGGTATCTAGGCACAAACCAAGCACCAGTATAATGAGTTTAATTCATACCGCAAAATACTACAGTAATTGAAATCTTTACAAACTCATGTATAATGTTGAATACAGTGATTAGTGGAATTCCTCCTCTGCGCCCCCCCCCCCCACCCCAACATACTCATTTCCAAATTTTATTGATATACTTTAATGTTTATGGCTCTATCCTCTTATTAACCCATATTTTGGAAGTATTTTGAATGGACAATTACGGTACACTTTCAAAAGATAATGCTCTTTTACAAACTTTATGCCATAGCTAACACTGTGACTGCACAGAAGACAGTTACCATACTAATAGAGTCTTTCTGAC
Source organism: Squalus acanthias (assembly GCA_030390025.1). NCBI lineage: Eukaryota > Metazoa > Chordata > Chondrichthyes > Squaliformes > Squalidae > Squalus > Squalus acanthias. The sequence goes on along the minus strand of CM059433.1, from coordinate 23,078,511 downwards.
AGCAATCTATGTACGGCCCTCCCTGGTGAATCAAATAATTAAAAAAAAAAATCAATTCCGATATAACTTAATTACTCTTCCAGAAAGAAAATTGATTTACACTTGCAATCATGAGAATTATGCAGATTACTTGAACTGAAACAAGCAGAATCGTACAGAATCTTTCATATCAAAAGTTTTTGGTTTACTAAGTCCCCAAAATGTCAGACTTATTAATGTTAACATTTACCTTCCTTGGTTGAAATTCTCTGCACTTTGCATTCACATAACATCACAAAAGCATACAGAATTAATCACGTTAAGAGCATAAAATTAATTAGTTTGTTGCATAACCTACTTTTCTGAAGGAGGTGAAAGGTTCATGTCCTTTAGGTCAGTGTATCCATAGCAACTCCTTCATAAAACTGAAAATCTGGTTATGCAGGGCTACTCTGTCTAATAGATGTAATCCCCTATAGGCAGAAAGGTGTAAGAAATTACTCTGAAATTGCTTGGGAGATTAGTGTTGCATATTAATTAGTTATAAACACAATTATATGTGTTACTTTCTGCTATAAAAGCAAAAAAAAACTAATTTATTTGCATAAAACTTCATTACTAATGGAATTTCTCCCTTTCCTTAATACTTATTCTTGCTAATTACCTTTTCCCAAACTGCAGGGCAAACTGATCTTTTCAAAAAACCCTCACCTCTGGTATGATACATCTTGCATATACCTCAGTGCAAACTCTTGTATATGTATGCTGTTAACCAGGTTATTTGTATTCCCACCATAACCAAGAAGAAGGATGTTGAAACTATGCTGTGTGCAGATTACCATATGAATGTTTAATGCATTTATCACCAGTACGCTTTTATTGACACCAACACCTTGGCTGCCTGAGCTTGCAAACATCGCACCACCACACCTACACCACGAATATGCAGGCTCCAGAGAATACAACCGCTATACCAGCAAAGACATGCCGATCCAGGCCAACTTGAACAACCTACCACCAACCCGTCTCAAATCTAGAAGGCCATGTCGGACAGTCGCTGAAGCCCTTCAGCGATCTCCCCTCAGCCTTGATGACCGATGGCGAAATGCTTGGAAGAACTGCGACATACCAAATGGATTCCTTATAGAGGAGCCCACAGTACAACCTGAAGGATCAAAACTTCCTCGCAAACAGTGGACAACCATCAACTGCCTCAGAACCGGTCATGGTAGATGCCACCGCCTTCTCCATAGATGGAAGATTAAAGCATCCCCATCATGCGACTGTGGAGCTCCTAATCAGACTCTGGAGCACATCATTGAGCACTGCCCTCAGAGGAAATTCGCAGGCAGCCTACAAGATATCCACACTGTTACACCGGAAGCTTTGGCCTGGCTATCCGACTTAGGTATTAATTTTTAATTTGTTTTTTGCTACTACCATACGAAAGAAGAAGAAGAATGCATTTATATGAAGTTCCTTGGTGCAACCTGAAGCCTGTGTCTTTTGCTCTTGTCACAGTGAGGTAGCATACCTCAAGTCTAAGAATTACCTCCTAATGTGGTAAATTACTCACTGGAGAGCATGTAGGATGCTCATCACATCTTCTGTCAACCCAGAAGCTGGAAAATATCACACTTTCTGCAGGCTAAACCACTGGCCAGGTTTATTTCTAATGAAAACGATTCACAGAAGCAGAAACCTAGAAAAATACTATACAACATAATTGATCATTTACAATCCATACAACTAGGATGACTGTTGAAAAGAATCTGCTAAACTCCTTCTTGATTCTTGATAACAGCCCTAGACTCTGGTGGTCTTAAAGAAGCATCATGGCTATGGAATATAATACATCTCTGTTCAATGGACGATGAACAGAACTTATAAATGGTCACTAGACTTGCCATTTATACAGTGGATCTCTTTGATATAGAAGCAGGGTCTGAATTAGCATGGGCCACGATCCCAGCAGTTATGCTGACATCATGCCCGCTGGTGCCTCAAGCGGTGACCCCACCGAAGTATGTGTGGTCAGTGTGATGACCCCTAATTAGCATGGAGCTGGTGGGTGCCCATGCCACTACAAGGGCATCTCAGGTGGCTGCTAGCCCACGCAGGCTTGACACTCTGGTACCTGCTGCTACCAGGCACGGGGTGGGGGGAGGGAGTCCTTTCTCATCTCTACCCCCAGAGAAACAATTTATTTCCCTCTTCAGCCCGATTATTGAAAATATATTTTACGTCATTTTGGGGGGGGGTCCAGCTACTTCCCTAGCCTGCCCCTCACCCCTAGGGTGTGGCCCACTAGCGCTCTTCGGGCAGCCGGTATGCCTCATCTCACTGAGCATTCCGGCCTCCAAATTCACACAGGGCCCCAGTGAAACCAAGGAAGTAGGAACTCCCGGCATAGGCATTCTCTGTCCTCAGCCCTGCCCGCTCTGAGGTGGGGAACCATGTTCGGGATAGACAGAGGTTTTGACAAAGCTCGGGGAAACCTCCAGCAAATTCTGGGAACTGGAGTATCTAAGTCCAGCCTAACTCCTGGGCCTTCCTTTGAACTCTCACCAGAGTTATAAAGGGAGCTGGCCGGAAGAGCCAGGCATTTTCGGAGCAGCAAATCTATTTGAACATTGTCTTAAGCAGCCAACTTATTCAAGCAGTCCACAATTGACAAATTATTTGGTTGACACATAACCCAAGGATTCAAATAACAGGCTACGTCACACAACACTGATGTTCATTACATTAGCATTTTAATTCCCCGTCCCCATCAAAGACAGCTTTTGCCTTAGCTAATTCCTCATCAAATGAAACCGTATCTATTCTCACAGACTGAGTTTCTAGCTCAGCAAAGGAGCAGCCTCCATTTTTAATTTAGTGACTATTGCTATTTAAAATCCTGTAAAAACAAAGATAAAGCTTTCCTATTTTGTCACAGTGGTTTCCTGGAATTTCATTAGAGGTTTGGTTAATCTATATTTAAAAAAAAATAAATAGGCATTTCTCCCATTTTTCACAAAATAGGAGTTTCGATCCCAATGTAATTACATATAAGTGATGCAATGCTGCAATGATACCAGATTTGCATAAATCTATTGCATATTTGGAAACAAAAAAGTTTACACAACAGCTGTTTAATGAATATAGTACTCATTTAACATATTGATAAAGAAAATGAGTTGAAGGGGTTTATCCTTTTCTTCATTTCCCAAAGGTTCATGCCAACATATGGTTCCACAAGTACTGACCACCATCCAGTACCAAATGACTTGACTGTGGGGCATCAGAGTGAGCCCATCCTGTCCTCTCTTGATGTCCATACATGTTCACTTCCTAGCAGGGTGTCCACTGACTAGCAAGTAATAGCAGAAATCCTTCCTTCCGAGGATCACTCAACCCAGTTGAAATGCCCCAAACGTCAGCCCAGCTGGGATGTTCTAACTTAGCACAAGCCAGGGACAGATCCTGGGAACTTCCTGATCTGTGTGGCTCAGTTCCACACCAGGCTGCGCACTTAACAACTGAGTATGGTCAATGATAGCAAATTTGTTACAGAGAGACCTAAGTTAACATTTATGGTTGTTGAAGCCATCTTAAATGAAATTGAAATATAATATATATGACATGCTCATAGTTTGTGAGACTAGCTTGAAATTGAAATCCTACAGCACCTTTCCAAATATCAATTGTTCAATTATCAATTACATATGGCACAAGGGACTACTAGTGCTATAAAATAATTTGCATCATGTGCAGGAGAGCACAGTACTAAGATATTAGACCAGATTTTGCTGGAGTGGGGCATCTCGCAGCGTACCCCATTAGTTAGACTTGTTCGCGCATATTTAAATTTTAAAACATTTTGCGCAAAAAGTTGTTGGATGTGCAAGCTGATAATGGTGCAGCGAGGGCACAGGACATCTCTGACCTTGGTAAACCAACAGGACCAACAGGATATCTCCTTAACCAATGAGATTAAAGAATTGAGAAGGAGGGTGAATTAGAGTGGGTGAATTCAATGTCAAATCAGGTAGAGAAAGAGAAATAAAGAGAAAGAAAGATTGGATTAAGAGAGAGAGAAAAAAGAGACAGAAAGGAAAAGTAAGAAAAAAATTAAACTTAAAATCTCCTAAAACAATTCACAACCTGAAGGAATGAGACTCCATACTTATAATTGTTTAATTTCTGGGCAAGAGAGGTTGATTGGCAGTCATTAACAATTATCATGTTGTTAAAAGGGTACTTACGGTATTAATTACTAGACTTAACTTTCTGTGGCGAGTTTAACGGGTCATTAATGTGCAAGTGCAGCAACTTCATGAAAATCACATGGAGGTTAAGGGCAAGATGCCGTTTTGACTAATGGTGGAGCGGCGCGAATCGGCCAGCAACTTGTGGCGATTCGCAATTCACGGGGTATCTCTTCCTGGCTACACGTTGATGGCCGATTTGCAAAGTAATAACGCCATGCGTTGTTCAGACGCCGTTATTTTTTCAGCGAAATCTGGGCTAAAAAGATTTTGTGCTGGATTCCATATCAGGCGTAGCAGCTGCAGCAGCAGTTTACAAAGTAAGGAGTTCCAATCGTGTTCATTTGGAGTCTGTATGTATGGGCCGCTCGTCGTTAGACAGGATTCAACCCTGACATGCTGCCACCTTACTGACAATTGCAGCACCTTCAACAGGTGTGCAGCAAAATACTAACCAGTTTCCACATTTCTCTTGAGCTTCTACTGCTGGTTTTAAACCAGTTGAGCAGCGCACAGCACTGGGAGTCGGTTTCTTTATTTTAATCAAACAGCAGGGCTGAATTCACTCTTCCACAATGTGCGCTATTGAAAAACTTCTTAACCATCCAAAGAGTATCAAAATAAATCCATTTTAGTTTAAATCCCCAATTTTCTTTAAAAAACGTTATCTGCTCCATTCATTTCCAGTTTCCAGTCTTCTGCCAAAACCAGCGAAAGATTTCCTCTCGGTCTGTCCAGTAAGGTTGTAGACCTGCTTTTATATATAAATTGGATTACGATTTCACAACTAGTACACAGAGAAAATCTTCTGTAAATGGCTTTAAGGAGGAATATGTGAGGAGAATTTTTGCCAGTTTTCCTTCCTACCTTGTGCAGAAAGTGACTCCCATCCGCTTGGCATCTCTTTTTAATCGTCAGGCCAAGATGATCACGTGGACACCATCCATTATATTGTATGGCACAACACAGCAGTGAGTTATCATACTGTGCAATCAGACCTGACTCACCAGTAAAGAAAATGATCTGCGACAAAAATCCTGCAGTATATGAAATTCTCCATTATGAACCTCTTACAGCCTACGCCATGAGCCATACATGAATATAACACATAGACTAAGATTTGCTATTGGATAAGGAATGCTATTTTACATCTGAGAGGTACTTTACAAGTTTTGATCAATAGCAGCACGTATTGGAAAAACAGGGTGCACTGCTCACGATTTTTTGATTATTGTCAGATAATCATGCATTCCCAAATTTCCAATATGTGCTGTCAGTGAGTAACTCTTGCTGCCAGAAGCATCATGTGCAGGAGAGCACAGTACTAAGATATTGGACCAGATTTTGCTGTAATGTTGTGACAAATTCTTCCCCTGCCCCAATCTTCACCCATTCTTTTCTGAAGCGGAGACTGAGACTTACAAAACTAAGTACCGGGAGCCACAATGGTGGTAGAAGAGGCTTCTCCCTCTATTTGCAAACCTCAGAGCCATTTACAGCACAGAATGAGGCCATTTGGTCCATTCTGCCTGTGTTCTATCTGTGAAAGAGCTACGCCCTAAGTCCCATTCCCCTGCCCTGTCCCCATACCCTTTTAATTCTTTCTTTTTCAAATATGTATCCACTTCCATTTTAAAACCGATTACAGATTCTGCTTCCACCACTCTCGTGGGTCCTAACAAAACTCTGGTAAAAAAAACAATTCTCCGAACCTCTTACTTCATTCTTTTGGTGGTGATCGTAAATTGATGTCCTCCAGTTACTAACTCACCAATCAGTCTTTCCCGAAAAGTTTATCTTATCAAAGCCCTTAAGAACTTTGAACATCACTATCATAACTCTTCTTAACCTTCTCTGCTGTAATGAAATAAAACCTCAGTTTTTCTAGTGTCTCCTGTTTTAACACGGGCTATTATGAAAAAGCAGAGGGTTTCATACTAGTGCAACCACAATACTGCATTTTGTAACACAATCTTACAGTCGCTGTTATCGAAAAGGTGAAAAAGATCGAATTCCCTCGGGTATTCCGCTGGACTCCCAGTGTACCTGCAGCAGGAGTCCAGCTGAACCACTCGAATAAAGCCTGGACTTGTAAAGGGTGGAGTCCTCACCTAGTCTCTTCTTTTGTTTTGCCCCTGGGCCACCCCCACCTGCTCCACCCCAGCCCCATGGCATTGCATATAGTTACTCTGACCTCTATCTCCGATCTTGTCCCCATCACAGACACTCAGCACTGAATAGCAATTGGACAGTTCCAGATGCACAGGGGTCTCTTGCTCCTCTCTGTTTCTCCTTCCCGCCCTATGAGTGGTCAGTCATTTCCCCTGCACCTTACTTTTCTCTGCCTGTGTTCCACAAACCATTCCTCTTTCTGTCTAGTGAGGATTGTGAACAACTCATGCTTGAGCTCAGCATTTTTCTGCTCGAGCAACACAACCTCAGGACGTCCCAAAGTGCTTAACAACCGATGGATTGCCTCTGAAGTGCAGCAGCTGCTGCTATGATGTAATGTGGCAACCAATTTGTGCAGTATAGCTGATTTTTGGAGGTCAGGCTACCGGGGGCAAGGCTCCCTGCTGGCAGGTCAAACTCAGAAAATCACCCCTATAAATTGGGTAAGTGACTTGGGACTCATGCTTTAGAAGAAAATAACTCCGCTCATAAGATCAGGAAGCCCTTTGGACTGCAGTGGTCTCTGTATTTACCGGAAGCATCATATTTTAAAGGCATTCAGATACAATTAGGAAAAAAATAAAAGAAGTGGGAATTCAACAGGGATATGAGAGTGAATGATGTTGTGTGCCAAAGGGAGTTATTTTGGTGAAAGGGTGAAAACAGGCACAAATTGGTGCTGTGCCAATAAGACAGGCCTGTTTGAAAGTCCGGATTTAGCATGCAATTTTGGTCCTAATTGTTGATGACCATAATTTGAACTTGCCTTGAGGTGCTCAAATAGACACCTGCAGGTTTAGCACGCAGGCGTTGATTAGATGCAATTTTCATGGAGCAGCACATGGGGGCTCCTCGCACCCACTTCCACTGAAGGTGTGGAGTGCGCTGGATTACACACAGTGGCAGGTTTCAGGATGGCTCAGGGACCGGGTGAGATGCCGCACAGCTTCTCGGACGCGGCACTGGAGGTCTTGGTGGAGGAGGTCCAGAGGAGGAGGGATGTCCTGTACCCGCAGGGGGCAAGACCTCCACCTCGCCCTCCTCTCCCTCTCTCCTGCAGCTGCTGGTGCTACTTCCGCCTGGCCTCCTGTCCTCCTCCCATTCCCCCACCAGACCAAGGGGGACCCTTAGCAAGATGCCGATGACCAAGCACTCCCTTTCTCCTGTTGACTCCTATAAGGTGTCCAATAAGGTAGAGTGGCACAGCACTTACTCTTTTTAGGTAAACTCCTCAAAGAATTTCCTGAATAAATGTTGATAGAGTGTTGGTGAAGTCTTGACAAAGTGTCCCAGAAAGTCTCCCGATGTGTTTCAAAAGTCCTCTTCAAACCTCCAGAAGCAAGTGAAGATTAAAAGGCGATATACCTTTAAGTAGCGTTCGAAATCCTCAGCAACAACTTGTTTACTCCCAATCAGCTGGTCGCTGTTAGGTGAGGGCGTTAGGACAAGCGCTGTCCACCAAAATGCCGCGCAGCCTCCTTAATGAGTGCGAGCAGGTAATTTAAGTGACAATCCGCCCATTAACGATCCTCTGGGTGGCCGTTCCTAGCGCAAGCTTCAACTCCTTTATCAAGATGGCGCCTTGCGCTAAACGTGGGCTAAACCGGCGTTGTAGCTCAAGACTCCATCTTGGCCACCTCGGAGACTCTTTAGCTCTTGAAGAAGCTGTCGAAAATCGCCCCCGAAATCCCCCATTAGGAGACTGCAGATGTGTTTTAGTATTCCACTGATAACCAGTTAAAATGTTTCTGTTTCTCCATTGAATGGCTGCAGAAATACCCATTAACAATCTATTAGTTTGCAGATGTATCTTGAGTTATAACTTAACAATGACTGAAAGATGTCTGTAAAATATTGTACCTGCCCCTTTTCCAGACTAGGAATAGAAACATAGAAAAATAGGAGCAGGAGTAGGCCATTCGGCCCTTCGAGCCTGCTCCGCCATTCAATATGATCATGGCTGATCCTCTGTCTCAATACCATATTCCCGCTCTCTCCCCATACCCCTTAATGCCTTTTGTGTCTAGAAATCTATCTATCTCCTTCTTAAATATATTCAGTGACTTGGCCTCCACAGTCTTCTGTGGTAGAGAATTCCACAGGTTCACCACCCTCTGAGTGAAGAAATTTCATCCCAGGAATCAGTCTGGTGAACCTTCGCTGCACTCCCTCTATGGCAAGTATATCCTTTCTTAGGTAAGGAGACCAAAACTGCACACATTACTCCAGGTGTGGTCTCACCAAGGCCCTGTACAACTGTAGTAAGACATCCTTGCTCCTGTACTCAAATCCTCTTGCAATGAAGGCCAACATACCATTTGCCTTCCTAACTGCTTGCTGCACCTGCATGTTTGCTTTCAGTGACTGGTGTACAAGGACACCCAAGTCCCTCTGTACATCAACATTTCCCAATCTATCACCATTTAAATAATACTCTGCCTTTCTGTTTTTCCTGCCAAAGTGGATAACTTCACATTTATCCACGTTATACTGCATCTGCCATGTATTTGCCCACTCACTCAACTTGTCTAAATCGCCTTGAAGCCTCTTTGCATCCTCCTCACAAGTCACAATCCCACCTAGTTTCATGTCGTCAGCAAACTTGGAAATATTACATTTGGTTCCCTCATCCAAATCATTGATATATATTGTGAATAGCTGGGGCCCAAGCACTGATCCCTGCGGTACCCCACTAGTCACCGCCTGCCACCCCGAAAAAGACCCATTTATTCCTACTCTCTATTTCCTGTCTGTTAACCAATTTTCAATCCATGCCAGTGTATTACCCCCAATCCCATGTGCTTTAATTTTATATTTTATATTTTAATTTTAATATGCAAAATATTAAATAGAATCTGTGACCGTATAATTGTTAAAACTGGGAGATTACAGGATCCATAAAATAAAACAGGTAGGGCACATGTACTCTTCCTGGTCCTGAAAACCCCCATCACCAACCTAGCATTGTTTTGTGCTCATCAAGGTGAAAAATGTCAGTGCTCGGACAATGAACAGTTTTATGATTTGCAATAATAGTAATAAATGCACTCATGCTTTTCTACAAAATTCAATACAACATTAAATGGATTAATGCCTTCATTAAAATAATGGACAAAGAAATTACATATAAACACATTGACAGGGTCATTTTTAATGTCAAGGGAACTGGTGCACTCACTGTACATTGCAAGCATTATCTTGCCACACACGTGGGATAATTTGTCCAACTGGTGTGAGACTACCAAGCAGAGATGGATTGATGCCAGTCAGTATATAAGGAACAGTACCCTCATGCCATGATACACATTGGGTTCTTAGGCACTGTGCTGCCTCAGGTGCTAGACTGAAGCTAACTTTTGCAGACCAGAACATTGGATACTGCAGGCATTAACTCATCAGGATAAAAACAGTACAACAATGGCTCACTGGTGCCTTTCATCATTGACCCCCCCCCCCCCCCCCACCGCCCCCAACAATTAGCACTGTTGCCTCACAGCGCCAGGGACCTGGGTTCGAATCCGGCCTCGGGTGACTGTCTGTGTGGAGTTTGCACATTCTCCCCATGTCTGCGTGGGTTTCCTCCGGGTGCTCCGGTTTCCTACCACAGTCCAAAGATGTGCGGGTTAGGTTGATTTGGCTATGATAAATTGACCCTTAGTGTTAGGGGGGATTAAATACGTGGGGTTATGGGGATAGGGTGTGATATGTGTCGGTGCAGGCTCAATGGGCCGAAATGGCCTCTATCTGCACTGTGGGAAAAAAAAAATTCCCCACCCCCGGAGTTTGCGGGGTTAGTAGGCAGGCATGGGGTTGGCAGGAACCCACATCCTACGGGCATATCTCAGTGTGAGGAGTCTCCTCCCTCATCACTCCCTCCTCTGACATATTGGATTGCCTGGGTGGAGCAAATGGAGGAAGATTGGGCGGGAAGGAGTGCACATCGGTAACGGAACCTGCCTGATTTTTCATCCAATTAAATTAATCAAGTGACTTTTGGTGCCAGCATGCAGTACTCCCCACACAATTTACCCTTATTCATGGTGCCCGTGTGCTCCAATAACAGGATAATCTGCTACAATATCTGTTACATCTTCCAACCTAAAAGGCACACTTGGATGATACAGGTTACAGGTCCTTAGTCTGCCGGAGCTAATTGATCCATTTCCCCATGATAAACAAATAGTAACACAAAAGGGGGCTTATTTTGGTGAAAGGGTGAAAACAGGCGCTAAGTGCATGATGTGACAATAAGACCGGCCTGATTGAAAGTCTGGTTTTCGCACGCAATTTTGGTCCTAATTGCTGATTACCATAATTTAAGCTTGTCTGGAGGTGCTCAAATAGACACCTGCAGGTTCAGCACTCAAGCGCTAATTTAACGCAATTTGCGAGGAGCAGTATATGAGGGCTCCATGCACCCACTTCCACTGAAGGTGTGGAGTGTACTGGTTGACACACAGCGGCAGGTTTCAACATGGCTCAGGGACCAAGTGAGATGCCGCAGAGGTTCTCGGACGCGGTACTGGACGTCCTGGTGGAGGAGGTCCAGAGGAGGAGGGATGTCCTGTACCCGTGAGGGGAAGGAGTCCACCTCGCCCTCCTGTCCCTCTCTCCTGCAGCAGCTGGTGCTGCTCTGCCTGGCCTCATGTCCTTCTCCCATTCCTCCTGCAGATCAAGGGGGAGCCCGAACAAGATGCCCATGACCAAGCACTCCCTTTCTCCTGGTGACTCATATAAGGTGTCCAATAAGGTGGAGTAGCACAGCACTCACACTTTTATAGGTGAAGTCCTCAGAGAATTTCCAGAATAAATGTTGACAGAGTGTTGGTGAAGATTTGACGAAGTGTCCCAGAAAGTCTCCCGATATGTTTCAAAAGTTCTCTTCAAACCTCCAGCAGCAAGTGAACAGTAAACGATAGTGGGGGAGAAATTCGGTAGGTTAGCACCTCCCGTTAGCGCCCCTAGGGGGGCGATAATGGGGTGCTAACGACTTACCGCCCGAGATGAACGACTCCCGCGAACTTCGGTGAAAGGTTTGCGGTGGCGGTAAGACTTTGCGCCACGATCGCCTTCGCCCGGAGATTGTGAAGTCATTGCTGTGCGCATCGGCCGGTAGCGCCCCGGATCCGCCCCTTGCAGCATCGCCGGGCGATGACAGCGACAGCTGCAGGAGGTGCTGATCGGGAGGCCGGGCGCTTCGGGGGCGAAAGTTAAAGGGGAGGTTGCCGAGGTAAGTACATAAATTGCTGAAATGGTTTTGCTCAATTTTTTTTTCAATTCTCCGGGGCCGCGATCGATCAGCCCGGCGCTCTGCTGGAGTGCATGGGGCTGATCGGGCCGGATCATGGCTGCCGTCAGGGACCAGCTGACTGGTCCCAATGCAGAGCCTGCAGCGAAGGCCCTTCCCTTTAAGGGAGGGAAGGAGCCTCGGAACACGGCAGCGCTGCACACGTCCCGCCCCGCCTGCGTCCTTTAGCGCTCCAGGAAGGAAGTGAAGTGCTTGATTTAGTGCTCCACTTCCATCCTGGAGTGCTAAACCCAATTTCGGGAAAGCTTGGAATCATTAGCGCCTGGCGCTAAGTTTCCCAGCTTTCAGAAGTTACCGTCCCCAAACGGGGCGATAATGAATTACTCCCCCAATATACCTTAAAGTAGCACTCAAACTCCTCAGCAACGACTAATTTACTCCCAATCAGCTGGCCGCTGTTAGGAGAAGGCGTTATGTCAAGCGTTATCCACCAAAATGCCGTGCAGTCTCCTTAATGAGTGCTAGCAGGAAATTTAAGTGGCAATCAGCCCATTAACAAGCCTCCGGGCAGCCGTTCCTAACGCAAGCTTCAATTGCTTTACCAAGAGGGCGTCTTGCGCTAAACGCGGGCTAAACCGGCACTTCAGCTTAAGACTCCATCTTAGCCAACTCGGAGGCTCTTTCGCACCTAAAGTATCCGGGGGAAATCAACCCTACAAACTCTGCACTTTTACCATTTGGCTGGATTCGCCAATGTGCAGCATGTTATTGATGGCATGCAGGCAACTATATGGGCCCCTACCCCCTAGTGCCATCGCCTTTTCCAACAGAAATATGCAGTTGGTCTGTGCCCATAGGCATGGAATCATGTACGTATTGTCCGCTAGACTGGCGTAACGTTCCTCTACGGAGACCTCGAAAATGGCGTGACCGAAAGTTCCCCTACGGAGACAACATCAACAACAACAACAACTTGTATTTATACAGCACCTTTAAAGTAATAAAACATCCCACGGCACTTCACAGGAGCGTCAACAAACAAAACTTGACACTGAGCCACATAATGAGCGATTAGACCAGATGACCAAAAGCTTGGTCAAAGAGGTAGGTTTAAGGAACGTCTTAAAGGAGGAAAGAGAGGTAGAGTTGGAGAGGTTTAGGGAGGGAATTCGAGAGTTTAGGGCCTCAGCAGCTGAAGGCAAATCAGGGATGCGCAAGAGACCAGAATTGGAGGAGCACAGAGATCTCGGAGGCTTGGAGAGCTGGAGGAGGATACTGAGATAGGAAGGGACGAGACCATGGAGGGATTTGAAAACAAGGATGAGAATTTTAAAATCGAGGCGTTGCTTAACCGGGAGCCAATGTAGGTCAGCGAACACAGTGGTGATGGGTGAACGGGACTTGGTACGTGTTAGGATACAGGCTGCAAAGTTTTGGATGAGCTCAAGTTTACAGAGGGTGGAAGATGGCAGGCCAGCCAGGAGTGTGTTGGAATAGTCAAGTCTAGAGGTAGCAAAGGCATGGATGAGGTTTCAGCAGCAGATGAGCTGGGGCAGGGCAGAGTCGGGCAATGTTCCAGAGGTGGAAATAGGCGGTCTTAGTGATGGTACAGATTTGTGGTCGGAAGCTAATCTCAGGGTCAAATATGACACCAAGGTTGCAAACAGTCTGGTTCAGCCTCACACAGTTGGCAGAGAGAGGGAGGATGTTGGTGGTTAGGGAATGGAGTTTGTGGTGGGGACCGAAGACAATGGCTTTGGTCTTCCCAATATTTCGCTGGAGGAAATTTCTGCTCATCCAGTACTGGAGCTGTCTGACAATTTAGAGACAGTGGAGGCCACGAAAACGGCGTGACCTAAAGTTCAACAGCAAGGGGCCCGTGGGAAGATCTAGGAAAGTCTGACACGAACCAATTGGTAACAGTTGAATTCTTTATTTGGAACAAGAACAGAGTCAGGTACAGTACATCAAACAGCGATTTACACTGAGTGACAAAGATAAAGCTCACCCGGGTGGTGTTCGGGGTAGAGTTGTATTCTGGCTTTAGTGCAGTTAATCCAGGCTGTTGTGCCTTAGTCGTGCTATTCCTCTACCAAAAAGCATGAGATTTGGGCTCATCTTTATCGCAGAAAATGATGCCTGATGACCTGCAAGCATTAACCCATACAGGTTGCTTCCCCATATCTCTTAATTAGAAGGGGCCAATAGAAGGTGGGACCTAGGGCAGGTGACGTTCATATGCCCAAAGGTTACTTCAGTCCAAGTTAGAGAGCGTTAATCTTTCTTTGTTCAGCTTCCTTGCCAACTCCCTGCCATTTTCGACAAGCTGTTGAACACATGCTCATGCCTGGTCCCAGACAGGAGTCTCTGTGGGGTATTGTTTCACCAAGACCATACTCAGCAGCTGCTTGCCTATCTCTTCCTGGGAAGGGACAACTTGTCTGTCTATTCTTATACATGCAAGACTACGTTTATTCAAGACATTTTTAAAATACATATTATGCTACAGAGCTGAAAACATATTATTAATTATGTGGTTGGGTGATTGGGCAGAAGCATGGCAGATGCAATATAACGTGGATAAATGCGAGGTTATCCACTTTGGTGTCAAAAACAGAAAGGCAGATTATTATCTGAATGGCAATAGATTGGGAGAAGGGGAAGTGCAACGAGACCTGGGTGTCCTTGTGCACCAGTCGCTGAAGGTAAGCATGCAGGTGCAGCAGGCGGTTAAGAAGGCAAATGGTATGTTGGCCTTCATAGCGAGAGGGTTTGAGTACAGGAACAAGGATGTCTTGCTGCAGTTGTACAGGGCCTTGGTGAGACCACACCTTGAGTACTGTGTGCAGTTTTGGTCGCCTTATCTGAGGAAGGATGTTCTTGCCATGGAAGGAGTTCAGCGAAGATTCACAAGGCTGATACCTGGGATGGCAGGAATGACGTATGAAGAGAGATTGGGTCGATTGGGCTTATACTCGCTGGAGTTTAGAAGAATGAGAGGAGATCTCATTGAAACTTATAAAATTCTGACAGGACAGGACAAACTAGATGCAGGAAGGATGTTCCCGATGGTCGGGGAGTCCAGAACCAGGGGTCACAGTCTAAGGATAAAGGGTAAGCCATTTAGGACAGAAATGAGGAGGAATTTCTTCACCCAGAGAGTGGTGAACCTGTGGAATTCTCTACCACAGAAGGCAGTAGAGGCCAATTCATTAAATAGATTCAAGAAGGAGTTGGATATATTTCTTAAGGCTAAAGGGATCAAGGGATATGGGGAGAAAGCAGGGACAGGGTACTGAATTTGGATGATCAGCCATGATCGCATTGAATGGCGGAGCAGGCTAGAGGGGCCGAATGGCCTACTCCTGCTCCTATCTTCTATGATTCTATGATTCTATGTTCCAGCTGTCAAGATTAAGTTTAAACACGTCTTTTGGCCAAGCTAACTACACGATTATCTGGTTAATGTACAGAATAAATGATGTGATTCGTACAAAGTAAACGTTTCAAGATGATCTTTCCAAGGTAGAGTGGTTAGTTTGAAATGACTGCCGAGTCAGATCCCTTCACTGTCAGTTGCCATGGCGCCTTCATTTTATGGCAATCCACTATGATGTCATTATTCCAAGTGCCAGGAACACTGAGTGGATGGCTGCTGGGGGACCAAGCTTGTAGCTGTGGCTCTTTACGCCTTTAGGACACCCCAGGACAAGACTTGAAGAGCAACGTAATGAGCTACATGCAGCTACCAAGATCTTGGTGGAGCATCCTTAAACAAAGGTGCAGATGACTGAACTGAAGAGGGGATTATTGCAGTACAGCCTAGCTAAGATGTCCAAAGTTATTGTTGCCTGTTGCACCTTACACAACTTCAGTCTGCAAAGGGGCCTTGTCGTGAATCAGGCAAGCAGAACACAGGCAGCATCATCCACTGACAGAAGGCACCCCGACCAAGAGTCAGGAGACATATCTGCACAACCAAGCTGGTCACTTAGCAAGAGTCTTAAGCAGGCTCTAATAGTTGACACATTCACTTAAGAGCTTGAAAGATCCAATGCACAAGAGTCATCATACCCTGGACAAACAAACCATGATCATGATTGCCTAAAGCCTTATATCAGGACCCAACCATCTTATTTTAATTTTACCCTATTGCAATGTTAAAGTATCAGTTAAGCAAATTTTATGTACCCTAAAAGTGTGTGATGCAGGTGTTTTCTATGTGTTTTCCCCAGTGTTTCTTTTTGAAAGTATACTGTGTATGTCTTCTTCTTAACCATGATTCCCAAGCATGGTGATTGGAGCCCAAGATATCTGGAGCAATGTTCCCTCTAATTCTTTTTATTTCGTGCACGGTCCCTTTAACTGGCTGTGCGGCCCATTCAAATTTTCTTCCATTGAAAAACCGGTGAGCGGCCTGCGTGGGACCTCTAGTCCGCTGTGCGGCTGGCTTAGTGGGAACATTGATCTGGAGTCTCAGTCATGAGATGTATAATGGACTTCAAGCTCAGAATGCCTGAGCTTATGGACTTGGCCTAAAGGAGAACTCATTCCAGAGAGCCCTGGAATAGCCATGCTGTTCCTGGTAGTCTGCAGCTCAAACAGCACTGTACAGTTGAAAATTCTGGACTCCTTCACATTGTCAAATGATTGCGTAAACTCCTAATGCTGAACTACCAAATTGCATTGGTAGGCAAGCCTTGTGAGGTCCAATCCCCTGGACTCAGCAGCTGAATAAGCCCTTGAGCTGGCAATGAGGTTGGACCTCCTTCAACTTCGACTCTTGACTCACCTCACTCCTTGCTTCTCTTCACCAAGTATACCCTTCTGCAACTCATTACTTGACCCCCCACAGAGTAGCTGTACCTGTGCTGATATTTGCCATTGTAGGAGCAAGTGCCCAAAGATACTGTTAGGGTCTAGATTGAATCTGCACATGGTCCTCTTGGGCACTTTGAGAGTTGAGGATCATGGCCCCGGTTCTAACTCGGGGCGGGTGGGTGGCGAACTCACCGCCTTCACCAGAAATGAGGCCTGGGCTATTTCAACTCGTGGGCATCACTTAATTCCTGCCAGCTGACTTCCAAACTGGATCGGGCAGGAAGATTTCTCTGCATTTTCCAGGTGATCAATCATCTTCTGAGAGATTAACCAGCCTAGTCTGAGGAGCCTGGGCAGAGGCAGGCATTGTGATGGCTTGCTGCTCAGCCACTGCTACCCTAGAACAGCCCCCCATCTCTTCTTCAGTTTCTAAACCCTAGCTCTTAACTGTGCTGTGCAATATCCCTCACTGCTTCTTCCTCCCCTCCACGTCCATAGCTCCCGGAATACTACGACCTACGCTGCCATTTAGTGCACAGGCCCATTAGTGATGCTGCACTGCTTCTGGCTGTGCCTCACTGCTTCCTGCAATATCATCTGTGGAGAGATTTGAAGGAAGATTTATGAGTGCATTAGTACACTTTGTCAATTCATCATTGCAGTTGAAAGTAATTATGTGGAACGCTGATGTTGTCTGTGTCAGCACCGAGACTGCCATGTTAGCTGCTTTGAAAATCAGGAAAAGGTAGCATGAATTTGAACATGCAAGCTGGCTCATGTTTCTCAAGAGGAGTGCCTTCCACTATCTCCAGACTGATCTAGGCCACACCCTTTGTTATCGGGGCTTCAATGTGATAGTGCCCCCACCTGTGTCATTGAGAACAGTTGCTGTATGAGACACTTTTCTATGAAAGTGACTTGAGTCAACGGTATGGCAGGGTTTGTCCACCAAGATTCACGAAAATTAGCTTTCCTGTACAGTCATGGCATGCACAATGCAACATTATGAGACCTGTTATTTTTTAAACAAAGAACTGCCTTCGTTGTAACATCTTTGCACTATATCAGTCTTTATCACTAGGGCTAGGTGTGACTTCTGATCACAACATTTCCAATACTTTAAGCAATCAGAATGAAAAATGTGAAAAGAGTGCAGAGTAAAGGTTGAAGCATTTGCAGTTTGATTTCCATGGTCAATTGGAATATATAAACAAGTTGCTTGTTACCTCAGTGGCTATTCTCGAGTCATGGTACTTCCTCCTCACATCCTTCCATGCTCTTTGGGACTCTGAGCTGATGTTGACATACTCAGTGATTCGCTGGGACCAAACTTGCTCAATGACCACCCTCTGGACTCAAGAACTCATCTTGTTTTTCATGCCTCCTGTTAAGAATGGCAGGACCTAGGACAGATAACCGAGCTTTACAAATGTTGCACACAGCCAGTGTCTGTACAATCTGACTTTCTCACCGAACAGCTGCATTTATGGCCCATTGTGATGTGTAAAAAAGGAGAACAATACACTCAATGGTACGCACTTTGATGCAGGTGGTCAATTTGGTCTGTATCAACAGAGAAAGACTGTGCAGCACAGACTAATAAGCAACATAACCCGGCCAAGGACCCTATCATTCATCAGGCTGGTTCTAATTGGATGTTCAAGTACATTTGAAGGTTATCAGTCGAAAACATCCCATTACTCCTGTAGTCATGCCCTGAAAAGCTTTCTAATAAAAGGTAAACAGATATGCTATTTGTGGAAAAATGTCACTTATCATCCCCAAATATCATTCTTACTACAACCACCCATTGACTAGTGCAATAACCTGCAGCAAGATATGTTGCTGCATACAGGCACAATAAAGTTAATCAGTTGGTCCGCATGGGTTGGTAGGGAGAGAAATTCAGCTTATGCCGAAAACTGACGCAAAATGGGCAAAGTATCTGATACGCTTGCACAACGACCTCGGCGAGAGGCACGGGCTCGTGCCTCTTCTGATTATGACTGAGGAGTTGCCAGCGTCACTATGTATTGTCAGCTTGCCGATTGGGTGAGAGGTGCAGGAAATCGGGTGTCAGTGACACCGTTTGAAGGCAGCTTGCTATTCTTAAAGGGGAGTTGCATTTTGCCTGTTTTCAATCCTGGCTCTCAGTCATCGCTGAGCAGGGAAGATGGCGGCGAGGAGAAGCTCTCCCAGCAGCTGCAGGTCTCTGCACTCTGACTTGCTGCTCTTCCTCCTCCTCATCCTCCAGCTCCAATGGCAGACCGAGCAGCACACCCATGTTGGGAGGGAAATTTGCTACGGCTCTTCGGGGGGGTTTAAACTAATTTGTCAGGGGGATGGGAAAAAGGGCTGTAGTCCAGGAGCCAGTGGTGAGTGTAGGGAGGTACTGAGGAGGGTATCAAGGTCGCAGGAATGTACCGGCAGACAGGAAGATGGCTTGAAGTGTGTCTACTTCAATGCAAGGAGCATCCGGAATAAGGTAGGAGAACTTGGAGCGTGGATTGGTACTTGGGACTACGATGTGGTGGCCATTACGGAGACATGGTTAGAACAGGGACAGGAATGGTTGTTGGAAGTTCCGGGGTATAGATGTTTCAGTAAGAGTAGGGAAGTTGGTAAGAAAGGTGGAGGAGTAGCATTGTTAATCAAGGATAGTTTAACAGCGGCAGAAAGGCAGTTCGAGGGGGATCTGCCGTCTGAGGTAATATGGGCTGAAGTTAGAAATAGGAAAGGAGCGGTCACGTTGTTAGGAGTTTTCTACAGGCCCCCAAATAGTAATAGAGATGTGGAGGAAGAAATTGCAAAGCAGATTATGAATAGGTGTGGAGGTCACAGAGTAGTTGTCATGGGTGACTTCAACTTTCCAAATATTGATTGGAACCTTTATAGGTCAAACAGTTCGGATGGGATAGTTTTTGCACAGTGTGTGCAGGAGGGTTTCCTGACACAATATGTGGATAGGCCGACAAGAGCTGGGGCCACGTTGGATTTGGTACTGGGTAATGAACCGGGCCAAGTGTTTGATTTGTATGTGGGAGAGCACTTTGGAGATAGTGACCACAATTCGGTAACGTTCACTATTGCAATGGAGAGGGATAGGGCCATATGGCAGGGCAGGGTTTATAATTGGGGGAGGGGTAATTATGATGCGATTAGGCAAGAATTAGGGAGTATAAGATGGGAACAGAAACTATCAGGGAAAGGCACAAACGAAAAGTGGAGCTTTTTCATGGAGCAATTACTGCGTGTCCTTGATAGGTATGTCCCTGTCAGGCAGGGAGGAAATGGCCGAGTGAGAGAACCATGGTTCACAAAAGAGGTTGAATGTCTAGTCAAGAGGAAAAAGGAAGCGTATGTAAGGATGAGAAAACAAGGTTCAGTTGGGTCGATTGAGGGGTACAAGGTAGCAAGGAATGAGCTAAAAAAAGAGCTTAGGAGAGCTAGGAGGGGGCATGAGAAGTCCTTGGCGGGTCGGATCAAGAAAAACCCCAAGGCATTTTACTCTTATGTGAGAAATAAAAGAATGACCAGGGTGAGGGTAGGGCCGGTCAAGGACAGTAGTGGGAACTTGTGCATGGAGTCAGAAGAGATAGGAGAGGTGATGAATGAATACTTTTCGTCAGTGTTCACCGAGGAGAGGGGCCATGTTCTTGAGGATGAGAGTGTGATAAAGGTGGATAGGCTGGAGGTGGTAGATGTTCTGAGGGAAGATGTTTTAGCAATTTTGAAGAACCTGAGGGTCGATAAGTCCCCTGGGCCAGATGGGATATATCCTAGGATTCTTTGGGAGGCAAGGGAGGAGATTGCAGAGCCTCTGGCTTTGATCTTTGGGTCCTCACTGTCCACGGGAATGGTGCCAGAGGACTGGAGAGTGGAGAATGTTGTTCCTCTCTTCAAGAAAGGAAATAGGAATGACCCTGGTAATTATAGGCCGGTTAGTCTTACTTCGGTGGTTGGTAAGATAATGGAAAAGGTCCTGAGGGATAGGATTTATGACCATTTGGAAAGGGGCAACTTAATCAGGGATAGTCAACACGGATTTGTGAAGGGTAAGTCTTGCCTAACAAATTTGATTGAATTCTTTGAGGAGGTAACTAAGTGTGTAGATGAAGGTAGAGCAGTTGATGTCGTATACATGGATTTTAGTAAGGCGTTTGATAAGGTTCCCCATGGTCGGCTCATGAAGAAAGTAAGGAGTTGTGGGATAGAGGGAAATTTGGCCGATTGGATAAGTAACTGGCTATCTCATAGAAGGCAGAGAGTGGTGGTGGATGGAACATTTTCGGACTGGAGACCAGTTACCAGCGGTGTGCCACAGGGGTCGGTGCTGGGTCCTCTGCTGTTTGTGATTTTTATCAATGACTTGGAGGAGGGGACTGAAGGGTGGATCAGTAAATTTGCTGATGACACCAAGATTGGTGGAGCAGTGGATGAGGTGGAGGGCTGTTGTAGGCTGCAAAGAGACATTGATAGGATGCAGAGCTGGGCCGAAAAATGGCAGATGGAATTTAACCCTGATAAGTGCGAGGTGATTCATTTTGGTAGGGCAAATTTGAATAAGGATTACAGGGTCAACGGCAGGGTTCTGAGGAACGTGGAGGAGCAGAGGGATCTGGGGGTTCATATCCACAGATCTCTGAAGGTTGCCACTCAAGTGGATAGAGCAGTAAAGAAGGCCTATGGTGTGTTGGCGTTTATTAACAGAGGGTTTGAGTTTAAGAACCGTGAGGTTATGCTGCAACTGTACAGGACCTTGGTGAGACCACATTTGGAATATTGTGTGCAGTTCTGGTCACCTCACTATAGGAAGGACGTGGAAGCATTGGAAAGAGTGCAAAGGAGATTTACCAGGATGCTGCCTGGTTTGGGGGGGAGGTCTTATGAGGAAAGATTGAGGGAGTTGGGGCTTTTCTCTTTAGAGCGGAGGAGGATGAGAGGCGACTTAATAGAGGTTTATAAGATGATGAGGGGGATAGATAGAGTGGATGTTCAGAGACTATTTCCTCGGGTAGAGGCAGCTGTTACAAGGGGGCATAACTATAAGGTGCATGGGGGGAGATATAGAAGGGATGTCCGAGGTAGATTCTTTACTCAGAGAGTGGTTGGGGTGTGGAATGGACTGCCTGCTGTGATAGTGGAGTCGGACACTTTAGGAACTTTCAAGCGGTTATTGGATAAGCACATGAAGCACACCAGAGTGATAGGGAGTGTGATAGCTTGATCTTGGTCTCGGACAATGCTCGGCACAACATCGAGGGCCGAAGGGCCTGTACTGTGCTGTACTGTTCTATGTTCTATGTAAGTGTGTGCGTAAGCCCCTGGGCAGAGATTGTCCTGCAAACTCCAAAATATAACTTTGCTTAATTTTTTAACTCAGCTAGAGCAGCTAAATAAAGCCAGAAATAGGCCTAAAATTTCACAAGCAGTCTAAAACAACTAACCAGAGACTTGCCTTTAAATAACATTGGTGCAGACTTCTTCCCAACTATTGTTGCCAAGGATTTGTGCACAGGTTATAGAATGAACGAATACAGCGCTCCCAAAGTTCGATTTGGCAGAAGGGTCTTTAGTACAAGCAGGACCCTAATTTACAAATGTTTATTAGGCCCCCGTTGCTTTCAGGAAGGTGCCCTGGATGACTAAAAGTTACCCAAGTCCGGCGCAATTCTGGTGTAGCTTGGCTGCGACAGATCACGACACGAAATTCAGAGGACTTAGACTGATTTTAATGCTGGTTAAACGGGCAGCCTTGAATTGACTTTCTACCCCCGTAATGTCTAATAACCTTTCATATTTGTACTTTAGAAGTTTTGCTTTAGAAGAAATTTTTTTAAAAATCACTGAAAACTGAATGATCTAAATTCTGTATCCCAGTGTGTCAGAACTGGTTTCTTATTCAAGTCTTGATCGCCCTTGCTGACTTCTGTTCAGGCTCTCTTGTGCTGTCAAGACCATTTTATGTTCAACTTTGTCATGAGAGCCAGTGACAAGTGCCGACACTGTTTGAGATATGGACAGCCTAATGTGGTTTAAGCAGAAAGTGACCTTGAGTGAAGACTTGTCATGTTGTCTGTTTATTTATTAATTTTTTTCCATTTTTATCATTGAATGAAAATAAAAACCCACAGGGGTTGTTTATTCTTGTCATCACACCAGCCTCCGACATGAGAGCATCTAAATGCACACCAGGTTTACGAACACTCTGAAGAAGACTCACTTCTTTGTGAAACATTTGTCCTGAAAATGCTAGTGTCACCCTCCAACAAATACTTTCAACAATGAACAAATATAGTACCTCCTCAATTTTGCACAATTCTGCACTGTGCTTTATATCCTTTTCAATTGTATAAACTTGCACTTTATCTGTAGATTTGGATGTGTAAGTTAATCCTTAGGGGAAAAAATTGGATTGCTTTGCGCCTCCCGTTAGCGCCCCGCGGCTTTGCGCCGCCAACGATGACGTCATCGCCGTGCGCAGCGCCCCGGCCGTAACCTTGGGTTGCGCCCCCCTGACCTATCGCTGGACGATATGTCCAATAGGGTCAGGGTGCTGTTTTTGCAGCTACGGCGGCGCTACTTAAAGGGCAGGTGTCAGGCAGCCATTTTTTTTTGGCCGACTGCCAGCACCTGCCCCCTTTCCCTTTTTTCTTCGGGGTGCCGGCCGCGATCGCTCAGCCCAGCACTCCTCTAGATCAGGGGAGGGAGGCCTGCAGTGATGCGGCGCTACATGCCGACGCGCGTGGTGCTGTTGTATGTAGTGCCGCGAAATTCACTGGTAGTTCCTGCTTGGGGCGCTACTACTGAATTTACGGTGCGGGGCGCTAACTTTTTCGGGGTGCTGGCGACGTTAGCGCCCCAAAGGGGGCGCCACCGAAGTTTTCCCCCTAGCGTATTAAATTTACTTTGCACTTTTCAAAATTTGTGCTGATTGAGAAATTCTAACATTTGTGGAGGAAGTTGGGATAGACAAATGACTGATGACTGCACAGTGTTCAGTGCCATTCACAACTCCTCAGATAATGAAGCAGTCCATGCCCACATGCAACAAGACCTGGACGACATTCAGGCTTGGGCTGATAAGTGGCAGGTAACATTCGCGCCACAGAAGTGCCAGGCAATGACTACCTCCAACAAGCGAGACTCTAACCACCGCCCCTTGACATTCAATGGCATTACCATCGCCGAATCCCCCACTATCAACATCCTGGGGTCACCATTGACCAGAAACTTAACTGGACCAGCCACATAAATACTGTGGCAGCAAGAGCAGGTCAGAGGCTGGGTATTCTGCGGCGAGTGTCTCACCTCCTGACTCCCAAAAGCCTTTCTACCATCTACAAGGCACAAGTAAGGAGTGTGATGGAATACTCTCCGCTTGCCTGGATGAGTGCAGCTCCAACAACACTCAAGAAGCTCGACACCATCCAGGACAAAGCAGCCCGCTTGATTGGCACCCCATCCACCACCTTAAACATTCACTCCCTCCACCACTGGCGCACCGTGGCTGCAGTGTTTACCATCTACCAGATGCACTGCAGCAACTTGCCAAGGCTTCTCCGGCAGCACCTCCCAAACCCGCAACCTCTTTCATCGAGAAGGACAAGGGCAGCAGGCGCATGGGAACACCACCACCTCCAAGTTCCCCTCCAAGTCACACACCATCCTGACTTAGAAGTATATCGCCGATCCTTCATCGTCGCTGGGTCAAAATCCTGGAACTCCCTACTTAACAGCACTGTGGGAGTATCTTCACCACATGGACTGCAGCGGTTCAAGAAGGCGGCTCACCACCACCTTCTCAAGGGCAATAAATGCTGGCCTTGTCAGCGACGCCCACATCCCATAAACAAATTAAAAAAAACAAAGTTACTTGTAAACAAACTTGTTAGAAAAGCAAGAGTACCGAAAGGAACTGAGAACTTAAAGCAATTTGTTTATGTCAGCATTTAGAAAGAAGACTTGCTCTGGTATATGAATAGGAGGGAATTTGTTTATTTGATCTTGGGTTTACATGCAATTTCAATCCAAATGTGTAAATTCAACTTTAACTGCAGGCTAACACCGACTAATTTAAAATGAAACCATACATTCACTTGGGCCTAGAATTTCCTTGGAGCTGCTCTCACTCCGCTCCTGTAACTTCACCGGAAGTGTGGCAGCAGCAGGAGAGGGAATTTTAACTCCCGGGCAGAAAGCTGGCAGGTCGAGCAGACCGCCCACCTGGGAGCTGCAGTGGGCGGCCTGCTCCATTTTAAAGACATTTCAATTTCGTTGGCCAGCTGCCCACCCAAAACGGGAATCCAGACAGAGCGTGCTGGCTTGTGGTCTGAGAAGATAGAATGGATTCCACTGGAATTTTTTGAGGATGTAACTGGTAGAATAGATAAGGGAGAACCAGTGGATGTGGTGTATTTGGACTTTCAGAAGGCTTTCAATCAGGTCCCGCATAAGAGATTAGCGTGTAAAGTTAAAGCACATGGGATTGGAGGTCAGGCACTGACTTGGATAGAGAACTGGTTGGCAGACAGGAAGCAAAGAGTTGGAATAAACGGGTCTTTTACCGAGTGGCAGGCAGTGACTAGTGGGGTACCGCAGGGATCGGTGGTAGGACCCCAGTTATTCACAATATATATTAATGATCTAGGCGAGGGAACTAGATGTAATATCTCCAAGTTTGCAGACGACACAAAGCTGGGTGGGCGTGTGTGTTGTGAGGAGGATGCAGAGAAACTCCAGTATGATTTGGACAAGTTGGGTGATTGGGCAGATGCATGGCAGATGCAGTATAATGTGGATAAATGCGAGGTTATCCACTTTGGTGGCAAAAACAGGAAGGCAGATTATTATCTGTACGGCAATAGATTGGGAAAAGGGGAAGTGCAACGAGACCTGGGTGTCCTTGTGCACCAGTCGTTGAAGGTAAGCATGCAGGTACAGCAGGCGGTTAAGAAGGCAAATGGTATGTTGGCCTTCATAGCGAGAGGATTCGAGTACAGGAGCAAGGATGTCTTGCTGCAGTTGTACAGGGCCTTGGTGAGACCACACCTTGAGTACTGTGTGCAGTTTTGGTCGCCTTATCTGAGGAAGGATGTTCTTGCCATGGAGGGAGTGCAGTGAAGATTCACCAGACTGATACCTGGGATGGCAGGAATGACGTATGAAGAGAGATTGGGACGATTGGGCTTGTATTCGCTAGAGTTTAGAAGAATAAGAGGGGATCGCATTGAAACTTATAAAATTCTAACAGGACTAGACAGACTAGATGCAGGAAGGATGTTCCCGATGGCGGGGGAGTCCAGAACCAGGGGTCACAGTCTAAGGATAAGGGGTAAGCCATTTAGGACTGAGATGAGGAGGAATTTCTTTACCCAGAGCGTGGTGAACCTGTGGAATTCTCTACCACAGAAGGCAGTTGAGGCCAATTCATTAAATATATTCAAGAAGGAGTTAGATATATTTCTTAAGGCTAAAGGGATCAAGGGATATGGGGAGAAAGCAGGGACAGGGTACTGAATTTGGATGATCAGCCATGATCGCATTGAATGGCGGAGCAGGCTAGAGGGGCTGAATGGCCTACTCCTGCTCCTATCTTCTATGTTTCTACGTTAATGGCCCAGAGCCCGTTCAGCCAGAACTCGGGTAAGTCACCAGGGAGAGGGTTCAAGAGGGTTTTGCAGGCAAGAAGGATTGGGGTTGGGGGTGGGTGGGGCGGGGGGTGGGGGGGTGGTGAGGCCCCCGGGGAGCAGCAGCCCAAACACCTGCTCCTCCGAGCTCCATAAACTTACCCGATACGGCCTCCGCTAAATGTCCACCAGGTTTTGCCGATCAGCAAGGACATAATAGGATCCCGATTTACATTTAATCATGAGGCTCCCACTTCAATTAGTTGGGTGCCTCAACCGCCCAAGAAAGCAGTAAAATTGTTCTGGGGCGGTAAATGGTGTTACCGCTTGGATTTTAAACTCCTTTCCGCCCTGTTTCTGCCGTCAGAGGAGTTAAAATTGCCCCTGGGGATTCTACCATGCTTCTGGCAAAGGTATGGCAGTGGAACAGGAGGAACTCCAAGGAAATTCCAGACCTTGATATAATAAACTGGAAAAATTGTAAACTTGGAAAAATATTTGTGAGAAATGCTAATATTTGTGTGGAAATGAAAAACAATACGGCTAAAAACTCCTCTTCTGTTAGAATGTTTTATTACAAGGTTGGGTGTGCTCTTGCTGATTTTTTTTCTCTTTAATGTAACCTTGCTAAATATGGATATGAGCTTAAGTGAAATGCATAGGCCTAACTTTAGCAACCCATCATTCTCCATGCCAGAGTGATGTTTCCAAAATGGCGGAAGCTGCAACATAGTGGGCAGCTCAAACAATGGCCCTGAATTTCCGATCGGAGGCTTCCTGTGGGCGGATGCCTCCGATCAGCAAAAAATCTACGAACCTACCTGCTGGTCCCGGAGATACGGAGGCTTCCGATCCTGGGCCTCTCCTCTTGGAAATGCGCAGAGGCCCATGTATCCCGGGGTGCATGTGGTTAACAGGCAGAAAAAAGGATTAGTGTCATTTTACCTTCACAGGTGAAGGCTTCCCGACCTCTGAGAACCCCGCCGGGTTGGAGGAGTTGAGCAGGAGGTCTATGGGGGTCGGAGGCACCTGGAAGTAAGGTGTAGAGGTGAGTGATGGGTGCAAGTGTGGAGTGGTATGTATGCAAGGTGAGTGATAAGTTTAAAAAAGTGTTCACTTACCTTGTTTTCTTTCTACAGCCTTTAGCCACGGTGGATCGGGAGAGCCGACATCCTCCTTGTCAATTTCACAGACTGGCTGTTGGAACCTCCGTACCAACAGCCATGTGAAATTTACAAATCTGAAAGGTGTGATGAGTCCTGAACACAAGGACTCATCAAACTAAAGAGAATGTCAGTGTTTGACAGCTTCACAGAGCTGTCAAACGCTGACATTTCTTCTTTCAAGAAGTCTTGACAGATAGCACATCTGACGTTGACATGCTCTGTCAGTGACTTCCTCCCTAATTGGCCTGCTGAGCCCGCAGGGCGGGCTTAACAAGGTCAATCAGGGGAAAATCCCTCTGGTTGGTCAGGCGAGGATGGAGGCGGGACATTGACATTGTCCCGCCTCCAACTTGCCTCCATTCACAAAATCCAGCCCAAGATGTCTTTTTGCATCAAGAGCTTATTAGTACTGCTCACTCTATGCAATGAGAAAAACAGACTTGGGAGGAAATCGTAAAAGCAATTTCCCTGATTAAAAAGGATGGGACAACTGTCAGAATTATTGTACCGGTGAAGGAAATTTGAAGTTCAGTACAGTTTATCTCCTGGATGCATACTGAGTCATTACCGAGTCATTTTTCTTAAATTTGCCTTGAAAATAATGGCCAGGGAATTCTGATCCTCCTCGCCACTTCACTGGAAGTGCAGTAAAAATCCCTTTTATGTATGTAAACATGGTTTCGCTGCACTTCCAGCAAAGGTGCATAAAGTGTAAGAACCGTTACTTGCCCTGGGGAGATGTTGAGGCCTCCTGTGTGGTGGAAACAGGACGGTAGAGCCCTGATCATGGTGAGGTATAACTTACCGGCCCATTCCTGCCAACCATGTGGCTGACGCTATATTCCCAAGAGCTGGGCATCTGGAGCACCCAGCTGGGTCTGGTGGTAGCCTCTTTTAATATGTAATTCGCGGTCCTATGACTTATATAGGACCCCAATTGCCATTTTAGGACTCCACTGGCAGCGTGTGTGCATTGCATACTCCGCACAGTTTCAGCTGGCGGTCCAACCAAAAAGGAGCCCAGAAGGTAAGTTTGTATTAATTTTTTGGGGTCGGGAGGGGCAGGAATGCTTCCGTGGGATCCACAAAAGGAAAATGGGCCGCTGCTAGTCCGGGTCACATCCCCCGGATCTACCTTTTTGAGGCTCTGGAGGCTTGCGATGCCGCCCAATATTGTGGCGGCCTGGAGCTAGCGGGATGCCCTGGTGCGCTCATTTTCCACTGCCTACCGGCTATATGTTAATGAGGCCTAGCCCTCAAACTGGACCGGGCATCCTGCCAGCTCAATCGGGCAGTGCCAGCCAACATACCGAAAACCTCATGGAGCCACAATCTAGCCCGCTGTCTGCTCATGCCAAGGAAAGGGGTCCATCATGAGCAGCATTGCGTGGCACGAATCACAGTTCTGATCACTTAGCTTTAATTTTGGCTAAAGATGTGAACTTTGTGGATGAACTGAGATTCCCATTGTCCTTATGCAACATCGGAAGATCTACAAAAGATAAACCTAACTGTCTGATTCAAAAGTTCTGTTGCTGACATATCATTTGGCTTCTGAGTATTATTTCACCGTTAAATAAATAAATTCACTGAATAGTCTAAGCTTGGTTTTAGCAGGACAAGGAGGTAAAAGTTAAGCATTGTGAAGGCCAGATTTAGGACAGATTTCAAGAAGCATTTCTTTATACCAAGGGCGAACAACAGCTGCAATGGGTTGTCAGGGTGATTGGGGACTGGACACTGGTTCCATTTCAGAAGAAGCTAGATTGTGTAATGGGCAGACTGTAGAATTGGTATTCTGTAATGACAAAAACCAACGGGCTGAAACATTTGCTTCATCCTAACCTACCTTGTGACCTCGTGAAATTATCTTCTCAGAAATTGCATGTTTCCGAGGCAGAAATGCTCTAATTTCATCCTCCACAGACAGCTCAGCTATTTTAAAAAGATTAATTTCAGGCCGCTTGCCCAGCTGGCAGTGGCCCAAGGTAAGTCCCAAGAGGGGGGAGTGGTGCGACAACAGGGGGAAGTTATTCAGATGCCGTGGAGTCGGGGGAGTAGTCTTCTTCCTCCTGGCTCCACAGGAATGTTCTTTTAAAATATTTTGTTCTTCAAAACTAACCTTTTGATGGTGGCTGCAGTGTTCCCTGAAGAATCTGAAGCGAAGTAAGCCCCATTCCTGCTCCGTTCTGCGATGTTTAAATTCTCAGAAAGGGCCTAAAACAGGTGTTAGTCCCCACATTTACATGTGTAAAAGGCCTTACGCCTGTTTTAGGCAGCCGCCAGGAACATCTGAAAAATGGGCCAACCTAATATTGGGTCGGACATCTTTTAGTCCTCACTTGGGCGCGGGATGTTGGTCCCCAAAATTGGCCCTCGGTGCGCCTGTTTTACGCTCGCAAAACGGGCGCAACAAGGTTCAATTTCTACCCCTACATATCTTAACATATAAGCTTGAGCTGACTGGCCAAACAATCTGGACCGAATGAGAAACTGTTTACACCCCATCTCCTGCACAAAATGTCAAATCCAGACCACTTGTGTATGCTCTTCTTCACAAAGACAACAGTAATCTCTCAGAAAGCAATCACAGAAGACATTATAAAAATTGCTACAATACTGCCATGGCTGCACATTCCTATAAAATTATACAATGTAAATATTCTCTGCATTGAAGCGAGACAGATCCTCATGTTTGCAACAATTACCAAAATGGTATGTCAGCTATTCCAGGAATCATAACCTGTTTGTTTTTTCTGGCCTCCTCTTGCTGAGGTTCGGTGCCAACAACTTCCTTGTATTTTGCTTACGTGGCCAGTCTTTACGTCTCAGCTTGGATGGTGACAGCAGCAAGCAATTTGACTTAGGGCAAGGGGTGGCGGGGGGGAAGAACTTACAAGTGAGCCTAATCCTGTCCTCACTTGACCGTTACATGCACACCTTCCGAACAAGGGCACTAGAGAGTGAAGAGGAACTGGGGATGGTTGGAACACAAAACCCAAAAAGGAAAGTTTGGCTTTAAGAACCTGGAAAGTGGCACATCATGGTGCTGACCCAGTAAAAGTTCAGAGAGTCAGGGGTAGGTCCTGCGATTTGAATGTTTTCGATAAGCTAGGGGCGTATCTGGGTGCTCCATCTGCCACCAAAGAGACCAGAAAGTCCAACCAAAGAGTCCAGGCCAGGTTTTCCATCACACCCAGAAATATCCTGCAGCTGCTCCAGTGATTCATAAAGTCATTATTCAAATAAAAATGAATTTCATCTTCAGAGGTCCAGGCCACCATCCATACATGGATCCCAGATGCCCACATCTGCCCCATGATCAGCTGGTACATCTGGTCTCACCAGGTGTATCTCGACCGACAATATGCCAAGTCCCAAAGAAAGCCTGAGACACAGGAACTGTGAGTTCCTGGTCTCAGTCTCACCTCCACCTTACGTCAAAGATCTTGTAAGAGGTGGGAGGAGGCTCTGCTCCAGCAAGGCCTTTCCAGATCCGAAAGCACAAGGCCAGGATCCAACCTTGCAGCTGTGCTGGTGGAGTCCCGCTGAAGCTATGGTGGGATTCTGCCTTAACGGCTGCAGATTTTTAAGGGCCTTTTTTGTTTTGTAAAATATGTTTTAGGTGATTGATCTAATAAAGTTTGGGTTATTTTATATTCATTTTTTTTTACAATGATAGTGTTTATTTTAAGAAGTATTTGAGCCGAACACCAAACCGAGCGTATAAATTCATACTTGGGGTAAGCTGGAAGACAAAATTGAGAGGTCGCACAACACCAGGTTATAGTCCAACAGTTTTATTTGAAATCACAAGCTTTCGGAGCTATCGATCGCCCCTTCCTCAGGTGAAGTAAATAGATACAGAATTCTGTATCTATTTACTTCACCTGAGGAAGGGGCAATCGATAGCTCCGAAAGCTTGTGATTTCATATAAAACTGTTGGACTATAACCTGGTGTTGTGCGACCTCTCAATTTTGTCCACCCCAGTCCAACACCGGCATCTCCGCATCATAAGCTGGAAGAAACAGCAAAGATGCTTGACAAACCAGGAATGAAAGAAGTTCAATAAGGAATCATCGAAGACATAGCTTAGATGCCATTCACATCAGAGAGAAAGATGAATCCAGATCAGCCCCAGAAGCAGATTCAAGCTAAATTCGATAGTACTACCACTTCTGAAGCCAAAGAGGTTGTAAGCCATTGCATGAGTATTGTGGGCTTAAGCAGAGAGCATACAATTGTAAATCAGTTCTAAATGGCTTAGAATTGGTGCTAATCTTGCTAGAATGTAATGTGATGAAATAGCACTTCATTTTTGTGGGTCAGTTTATTCACAGATCCAGCAGCAGATTTGGATGTGTGCAAGAAGCAGAACGTTGCGCAAAGGTGAAATTTGAAGTTGCAAGCAGCTAAAGAGAAGTGGCAGAATAGGGGAACAAAAATTCTTACAGCCTTTTCAAAGGCTCAAAAGGCATCTCAACACACTGGCAGAAAGGCCAGGAAGTGACAGACAAAATTGAAAGGAAAGGAAACCCGATGGACAGGCGCCGAGCTGCAGGGAAATAAAACAGCAGAACAATTACCAAAAAGACTACATGAAAGCCGAAGTAGCAGTTAGAAAGAAATTGTGAAAAACTGTCCAGAAAAATCCTTAAATTGCTAACTGAATCTTCTTCTTATGCTCTTTCAATGAAGTACCACCTACAGCTGATCTCCTACCAATGTATTATACATAATTTGCACTAATGATTTGCATCCTGCTGCTCAAAAATTTAAAAATACCGTGCAGCATGAAATTACCTCATCCTGCCCTTATTTTATTATTTGAATGGGGCTCCCATCTCTTTCAGATTTAAAATGGACAAACAGGGCGCAGACCCAATGTGATGGGTCCCCAGCTCTTTTTCCAGTCCATTACACCCCGTGTGCACCAATTTATGGCGCATAATGGATACGGAAACCAGGGCCTTAAGAGTTTACAAAAAGTTATGTCAAATCAAAGTAAGCCACTGTTACTGTGATTGTAAATGCTGTGGGAGTGCTTTGATAATCATATTTTCTTTACATATGTAGAGTTATGTAAATAAAGTAGTATTTGTGATACAACTCCATGTTACCATTTATTCCTTGATCTCTGGTAAGCCAAGAGATAAACGGTTTTCACGCGATACTGCACTATATTCAAGTAGAATTTTTTTTTGGAATTAATTTTACATCAGGTTGGTTTAATGTAAGAAAACTCAAGCGAGCTAAATGCAGCATCATATTTAAACTCTAAAGACGCAGTAATCACTTTTATTTGACAGTGATTTATTCATTTTCCGTTCCTGTACACACGGACTGGTACCATAGATGGCATGCTACCCGGCGACACGGCAAATGTAAACAGTTATCAACGCTGTTAAATTTCATCAGTGTTAGAAATCTACCTCGAATAGAGGGTCAGCAAAGGACGGAAAGAAACGGAGAAGGTCGAAGAAGGAGAGTTACTCCATCGACATCTACAAAGTGATGAAGCAGTTTCACTCCGACACCAGCATCTCCTCCAAGGCCATGAGCATCGTGAACTCCTTTGTGAATGATGTTTTTGTGCATATCCTGAGTGAAGCTTCCCGCCTGACCCATTACATCAAGCACCACACAATCAGCTCCCAGGAGATCCAGACTGCTCTGCGCCTGCTATTCCCCAGGGAGATGACTGTGTTGGAAGGGACAAAGGCAGTGACCAAGTACACCAGCTCCAAGGAAAACTCAAAAATGCACTGAAAAAAAAACCCATCTACATTGTTGCACTAAACTGAGCTAATTCCACACAGAAGATAAATCTGGGAGTGAGGATACTGTGATCATGGTTCCAGATGTTCTGTTTGGTACATTATCAAAGATCATTTTCATTATCAAATTAATTTTACATTGAAGCTTTGCCAACTGTTTTACTGCATCTCAATCAATCTAAGCTTTTGTCAATTTATAATATTTTTGATATATTAAATGCAGCATTTTGGACTGAACATTTAAAGCCAACTGACCTGAAATCCAGGTTATTACGAGAGCCAGTTAGGATGTTAATTAGGAAACAATGGGAAATCATTTGATACATTCCAACACAGATCACGTCTTGGTGATAGAATGGTTCTCAGTTTGGGCAACAGATCGAACAGCCATCAGACTGTCAAATTTTGCATGTTACAGTAGCTTTAAGTAATGGGGGGTGGGGGCACCACAGGGGTCAATCAGCAAATTGCCATATCATTAAGAGATGATATTTGACCATTAACATAGAAGGTTTCCTTTGTTTTTAGTCAGCGTGGGTGGAAGAACCAGAGACCTAGGCAAGAGAAAAATCTCTCTCTCTCTAGTCAGACATGCAGAGAGACTAGAGGCTGGTGTACGAATGGGCACAGTCTGTAACAGATGGAAATATGACGAATTAGCTTGAGATTAACTAGCTTGAAAGTGGGTTTTCATCAACAACAAAGGCAGAGCTGCATTTTGTTTATTTTTAAGGTATAATAAGTGGTAGGAAACAAATGAATCTTGCTGTGAACACTGTATTCTGTTCATTCACATATTTTATGTCAAATAAATCAGTATGTTCATTTACATTTGCATCTCCACTAGCTAGAATACTTTTCAGCGTGTACGAATTCATCGTAGCCGGCACACGTAACAAGAGTTTTATGTAATAACCCTTGGGGGGCACTCTCATTAAGTAGATCGTGGGCTATAAGGATGCAATTTGGATTGTAGAAGATGTGCTCACTGACGGGAGTGACCAATGACACTAAACACAAGAGAATATCTGGTGCAGCCCCATGACATTTGTAAAAGTCATATTTTACCCACAAAAACTGACAGGTGGAAGTGGCATTAGGGGATAAGGAAAGCAACTTTTATAGTGGATTAAATCACTTTAGTAGTACAACAATATTGATAGCTTATCTACTTTTCTAAAAGCTGTCTCGTCTTCTAACACCTCAGCAACTAATGATCCTTGGTCCTTTGGTTCTTCTCTGATCTAAAGTATTTGCCAAACTTGAAAAAAGGAAAACTCATTTTATTCTGGATGCATGATAGGAAATGAGGATGGCTTTCAGTTTCATAGTTAAGCTCTATCTTTAAATCCTGCATTTCTTTTTGAAGACTTACAGGACATTCCTGTTGTAATTTGATGTCTGACAAGCTGTCAGAGGTTCTGCATCAAACTAAAAGCAGAAAAGTCAGGAATTGACAGCACATTGTAGCCATGTTCCATCATCCTTTGAAGTTGTTTATCTGTGATAAAGGACTCTGGATGAGGGGAAAATTAATCTATCATTCTCTGTACTACCTCAGACTGTTCCTTCACTGTCATTCATTATCAAGAACTTGCTAGGTTTCATAAAACCACAGCAGTGAATGGTGTCACAGAAAAGGGGCAATATGCTCTTGAACTTGACGTAATGAATGTTGTTTTCGTATCTTCCCTTTGCGAATAGTGTAAAGTAGTAGAACGATTCATAGGCGGATTACAGACAGGCCATGACATGAACACTCCTTCCATGGGCATAACCACTTTTATACCAGCCAATAGGGTGGTTAGTTTCATACAGCGGGATGGTTTTAGGAGCTCCCACAACCCGTACAATAAGGGGAGCCCACCAACACCCACCAAATGTGCGCACCCCACTGGATGTCAACTCAGAATTCAGGGCCGCAACTCCGCTCGTCGGGACTTTCTAGAGTGGGGTTTGAATCCTGCACCTTCTGCGGGAATGCTACCACTAAGTCAAAGGCTCGCTCTGACATAATGGTAAACATGATGCGGAGATGCCGGTGTTGGACTGGGGTGGACAAAAATGAGAAGTCGCACAACACCAGGTTATAGTCCAACAGTTTTATTTGAAATCACGAGCTTTCGGAGTGGCTGCTCCTTCGTCAGGTAAAGAGACCTGACGAAGGAGCAGCGCTCCAAAAGCTCGTGATTTCAAATAAAACTGTTGGACTATAACCTGGTGTTGTGCGACTTCTCATAATGGTAAACAGCATTGATAAAGCCAACAGGATTCCAAAGGAAATAACTGAGGGATGCCAAGGAAAGTGGTAAACAATTGCAAATAATGACAATTCTTTGCCTAACAATCACTCTGAGCCTTCCAAAAAAAATCCATATTCCAACACTGTCATCAGTTATAGAAACACCAATTGAATGCTTCAGGATATCAGGATGTCATCAATGATTATGGATCTACACTTTTAACGCAAATACTGTATCACGATCTTAATGCAATCCAAGAAAATTGGTTCAGGCCTATAAGAAATTGTTGGTTTGAACCCAACAGAAAACAGGTTTGTGGAGTGGAGGGTATTATTTGAGGATCCATCAAAGGATACTCAAGGCTTTAGAGTGTGACCATCAATACAATTTGAATCAAATCTAGCAACAAAAGATCATGATGAAATGGCTTTGAATCAGATTTCATGGCTGATCACTGTTTATTTTCTGGTTGTACCTTGCTGTGGTGCCACCTAATTTATCAATTTATAGTGTTGGAAAAAAATCGCACGATAGCTTACATCCACCTCCAGTGTGATCCCACCACCAAACCCATCTTCCCCTCCCATAAGAACATAAGAAATAGGAGCAGGAGTAGGCCATTTGGCACTTTGAGCCTGCTCCGCCATGCAATAAGATCATGGCTGATCTTCTACCTCATCGCCACTTTCCTGCACTATCCCCATATCCCTTGATTCCCTTAATATTCAAAAGTCTATCAATCTCTGTCTTGAATATACTCAACGACTGAGCCTCCACAGCCCTCTGGGGTAGAGAATTCCAAAGATTCACCACCCTCTGAGTGAAGAAATTTCTCCTCATCTCAGTCCTAAATGGCCGACCCCTTATTCTGAGACTGTGACCCCTGGTTCTTGACTCCTCAGCCAGGGAAACATCCTCCCTGCATCTACCCTGTCAAGTCCTGTAAGAATTTTGTATGTTTCAATGAGATCACCTCCCATTCCTCCAAACTCTAGAGAATATAGGCCTAGTCTACTCAATCTGTCCTCACAGGACAATCCTCCCATCCCAGGAACCAGTCCGGTGAACCTTCGCCGCACTCCCTCCATGGCAAGCATATCCCTCCCTGGGTAAGGAGACCAAAACCGCACACAATACTTCAGGTGTGGTTCCACCAGGGCCATATACAATTGCAGCAAGACGTCTCTACTCTTATACTCAAATCCTCCTGTAATAAAGGCCAACATACCATTTGCCCCTCCAATCGCTTACTGTACCTGCATGTCAACCCTCAGTGATTTGTGTACAAGGACACCCAGGTCCCTCTGAACACCAACATTTCCCAATCTCTCACCATTTAAAAAATACTCTGTTTTTCGATTTTTCCTACCAAAGTGGATAACTTCACATTTCTCCACATTATATTCCATTTACCACATTCTTGCCCACTCACTTAGCCTGTCTATATCCCCTTGAAGCCTCCTTGCATCCTCCTCACAACTTACATTCCCACCCAGCTTTGTATCATCAGCAAACTTGTATATATTACATTTGGTCCCCTCATCCAAATCATTGATGTAGACTGTGAATAGCTGAGGTCCAAGCACTGATCCCCGCGGTAGCCCCTCCCCTTTCAGCATTCCGAAGGGACAGTTCCCTCTGCGACACCCTGGTCCACTCCTCAATCACCCCCCACATCCCCTCCCTTTCCCACGGCACCATCCCATGCAACAGCTGCCATTTTACCTCCTCCCTTCCCTCCGTCCAGTGACCCAAACACTCCTTCCAGGTGAAACAGCGATTTACTTGTACTTCTTGCAATTTAGTATACTGTATTCGCTGCTCACGATGCGGTCTCCTCTACACTGGGGAGACCAAACGCAGATTGGGTGACCGCTTTGCAGAACATCTCCATTCCCTCCACAAGCGTGACCCTGAGCTTCTGGTCGACTATCACTTTAATTCTCCGCTCCACTCCCAATCTGACCTCTCCGTCCTTGGCCTCCTACACTGTTCCAATGAAGTGCAATGTAAGCTCGAGTAACAGCACCTCATCTTTCGATAAGACACTTTACAGCCTTCTGGACTCAACATCGAGTTCTACAATTTCAGACCATAACCTTTGCCCTCATTTTTTCAGATGGCAGCTGTTGATGATTCTGCTATTCTCATTTACACTTCATCTAGACTCATCTTTTGTTTCTTTACTTGTCCCATTACCATTTGTGCAATCATCCCTTTTGTCATTTAATCGCTCCTGCCTTCCAACCTATCACAGACCTTCCCTTTTGTTCTTTCCTCCCCTCCCTCCTTTCCCTGCCTCCGTGCTTGCTTAAAACTTGTTACATCTCTAACTTTTTCCAGTTCTGACGAAAGGTCATCAACCTGAAACATTAACTCTGTTTCTCTCTCCACAGATGCTGCCTGACCTGCTGAGTATTTCCAGCATTTTCTGTTTTTATTCCTACTTTCTGTATCCCATTTCAGTGTCAGCTTTTTTGACTCACTTGCACTTTGGTGTTACACTTTTTGATTTGTTCAAATTTCATACTCCACTAGACACAGCTTAATAGCTACAAAATACAATCAGAATCTACAAATAATGCAAGGGCCAGAATCTGGGCCAGTCAAATCTCTTCCCCAAAAATATTCAAAATCCTTTCAGCCACCACTTTCATCCTCAGTAACTGAAATGTGACCTTTGCGGGTCATGATCCCGGTGTAACTGCCAGGATTGTACCATCTGCTCGGTACGCCAGACTGATTCCTGGGATGGCAGGACTGTCGTATGGGGAGAGATTGGGTCGGCAAGGCCTGTATTCACTAGAGTTTAGAAGAATGAGAGGGGATCTCATTGAAACGTATAAAATTCTGACAGGGCTAGACAGACTGGATGCAGGGAGGATGTTTCCCCTGGCTGGGGGGTCTAGAACGAGGGGTCACAGTCTCAGGATACGGGGTAGGACATTTAGGACTGAGATGAGGAGAAATTTCTTCACTCAGAGGGTGGTGAACCTGTGAAATTCTCTACCACAGAAGGCTGTGGAGGCCAAGTCACTGAATATATTTAAGAAGGAGATAGATAGATTTCTAGACACAAAAGGCATCAAGGGGTATGGGGAGAGAGCGGGAATATGGTATTGAGATAGAAGATCAGCCATGATCATATTGAATGGCGGAGCAGGCTCGAAGGGCCGAATGACCTAGTCCTGCTCTTATTTTTCTATGTTTCTATGCTACCCTTTGCTGACTGTGGAGTTAGCAGAAAGGAACCTCTTTTAGCAGTGGCTGCCATGCTCCTGTGACACTACGGCCCATCTCCAGCATCCGTCTGGCCCAAGCAGACCCTTCACATGTTTTTTGTATGTTAAAGCCTCTCTACAAATGCAAGCTGCTGTAGTATTAGTACTAGTAGTAGGTATATTAGTAACAGTACTAGTAGTGAAAAGAAAGGCTTGTGTTTCTATAGCGCCTTTCATCACCTCATGACATTTCAAAGTGCTTTACAGCCAATGAGCTATTTCTTGAAGTGTAGTTATTGTTGTAATGTAGGAAACGCGGCCGCCAGTTTGTGCACAGCAAGCTCCCACAAACAGCAATGCGATAAGGACCAGGGAATCTGTTTTAGTGGTGTTAGTTTAGGGATGAATATTGGGACACCGGGGAGATCTCCCCTGCTCTTCTTCGAAATAGTGCCATGGGATCTTTTACGTCCACTTGAGAGGGCAGGCAGGGCCTCGATTTAATGTCTCATCCAAAAGACAGTACCTGCGACAGTGCAGCCTGGGAAATCCGAAGGGGTTCTCCCAATCTCCCACCACAACTTTGGTGGAAACCCTGGAGAAATGGTATAAACAGCCGCTTATGGCAGGAGATGTGGGACCACTGTGGAAGTTCTATCCTATTGTATCTGGCATGCTCTTACTTGTCCGTCAAATTTTGGTCCATATTTGCAAGTTTCTGTGTCACATTTGCTTCTGATTTACTTAATTTCACAGTCCTAATATTCCAACAAATCACAGCTGAACAGGTAGGGAACATATTAATCAGCAAGTAGCACGAAAGAATGACCTCCCACCTTGCACCCTCCGAAATCCTGAGCTCATCCATAACTCTGTTGCTCGAGGGGCCGAATGGCCTACTCCTGCTCCTATTTCTTATGTTCTTATGTTCATTAAAATACATTGCGCCCTGCGCACACCTGTGACTCATTGTGAGCAATGCTATGTGAAATCTACTCGTAGGTACCAGAAAAAAAAAATCACATCCTGAAGTATCAACTTGCTACATGACTATGGAAATGAATGGAATATTTATGTGAGTGAATTAGAAATGGTGTAGAATAGCACAGAGCATGCGGGGTCAGAATGCACTACATTATTTTCAACTAATGGAAAGTTGGCACAGCTGACTGAGCCCCTGATGAGATTATTCCTCGGTGCCTCCACAGTCCTCAACTGTCCCCAGAATACCTGCTAAATAATAAACTTCCCCGAGCAAGAGGTTTAAAAATAGTTTGCCGATGCATTCAGGGGTGAGGCCGTGCTCACAAGCACAGAATGCTTCATGTATAAGTAATACATTTTTTTAATTTTAGAAAGAGTAATTAGTATGGAAACATAACCTGGCCATTTTCCTCGTTTGCCTCAAAGGAGGAACCAACAAAGCAATTTGCCCAAGATTACAAAGTCCTGGACCAGAGGTGCCCATCCTTTCAAAGTTCACGAGCCAGTAAACAAAGTTGTATACTTGTAAAGAGCCACGTTTTAAATATAATGGCCTAGAAATCTGGCCGCGCGGTGCCCGTTACTAAGGCCAGGCAGGATGCGCGTGCACACTTCTGGCCGGAGGTGCGCCGCCCGCCACACTGGTATAGGAGGTTGCGTTAGTGGCAGGAGCGCACGCTGGCATCATTCTAAGTAGAGAATAATATACTTTAATTAGGGTCCTGAGTTTCTTGCAGGACCCGTTTCCCATTTTCGTTCGCCCCAGCACTTAACTCACCACCTGCTGACCCCGCTCAGCAGAATGTGGCACTAACTGCCAGGAAGGACCCCTCACCAGCAATATTGAAAAGGGTTCGTGCAGGATTTACAAGTTAGTTGCTGGTTGATCATTTCTGGCTGCTTGACTTCAAGGTGTTTTCTACTGTGCTGTATCACTGGAGAGTTCACTTTGTCGACACAGAGAGAGGTTTTGCTGCTCTTGCACTGTTGCTGCTCATTGCCTGAGAAATAGTCTGGCTGCAGACATGGGTGGTCTCATAGCCTTAGGGGCTGGAAAACGAGGGGAAGCAGCAAGGAAGACATTACAGAGCAGCAGAAGCTGCCAACAGGGGGACGAGGAAGGCGCTGAACTGGAGGCCATATCCACAGAGAGCGGGATATTTAAAGGGATCATCAACTACTTACAGGTTAGTTGCTGGATGATTTCTTCTGGCTGTTCCTACGACTCTACAAGTGTTTGGTGCTTTCCATAGTTCTTTCAAGTTGCAAAAGTCTCCAGGGAGTGATGCGGCAGGTGCTGAAGTACTTTTTGCTGACTTCAAGGCCTCTGCACAAACCAATTGCTCCCAGACATGGGTGCATGAGTAGGCATTCCCTTTGGAATACAGCATGACTGGGAAAAAGAGCAGAGGCCATGCAGAGCAGGACAGAAGAGGGAGGAGGAGGAGGGGGAGAAGGGCTCTCAGCAGAAAGCCATATCCACCCAGGGTGTTCAGGGAGCAATTCTCCCACCTGAACCTCAGCGAGGAACAATGTGTGAGATGTCTGCGCTTCAGTAAGGATGTCCTCACTGAAATCTGCCACCTGCTGCAGCCACAACTGCAACCTGAGAGCAGGGCGAGGACCGCATTGCTAGTGGCTGTGAAGGTGACCATGGCAAGGAACTTTTATGCGTCGGGCTCCTTCCAGGCTGGAGCTGGAGATATTTGCAACATTTCGTAGTTTGCTGTCCACTGTTATGTAAGGGAGGTCACTGAGGCTCTCTATCCAAAGAGAGCTGACTACATTTCATTCTCTCTGGCCAGAGAGCAGCAGGCAGAGCGAGCACATGGCTTTGCGAGGATTTCAGGCTTCCCCATGGTGCAGGGTGCCATTGACTGCACGCACATCGCTTTGCGGCCACTGCATGTCAGCTCTGCCACACACCAGAACTGAAAGGGATTCCACTCCCTCAACGTCCAGCTGGTGTGCAACCATTGGCAGCGAATCATGCAGGCCAATGCCCAGTGTCCTGGCAGCAGTCATGATGCCTTCATTCTGCGGCAGTCCACTGTGCTCGATGCATTTGAGCCACCATGGCAAACCAAAGAGTGGCTACTGGGCGACAAGGGCTTTCCTCTAATGACATGGCTCATGACTCCAGTGTGCAACCCACGCACATGCGCACCATGCATACAATGAAAGCCATGCTGCCACACGAAATGTGATAGAGCAGACCATTGGCATGCTGAAACAACGCTTCCGCTGCCTGGACCGCACTGGAGGAGCCCTGCAGTACTCGGCAGAGCGGGTGTCAAGATTCCTGGTGATCTGCTACATGCTGCACATCCTCGCCATCATGAGGGGACAGCCCTTGCCACCAGCTATACGGCAACCACCAGCTGTGGAGCAGGAGCATGAGGAGGAGGAGGAGGAAGAGGAAGAGGAAGAAGAAGGGGAAGCGAGGAGGCAACCTAGACAGCCCCTTTCTGCCCGGGCTGTCCGTGAAGAGCTAAGTCGAGTGTGATACCAGTAACCGCAACCCCAATTCCCCATTCACCAACCATCCCACACCTTACCTTCCCTCTGTTACTGACCATCACAGCGTCCACTTGGCCACAATGCAAAAATAAAAGCCACCACAAATTAAACATTCCAAACCGAATTTATAAATGAAACCATGCCATATTTCATACAAATGTCAACTAATCACCCTTGTGCATTCTCTTCGTGCCTATCTTCGTGTGCCTTTGCCTGTCCCAGTTCTTCTAAGCAGTGGCTGTAGCATGGCTGGTGGAAGGCTGCTGACTTTCAGTGGAGGAGACTGCAGATGGCCTTGGAGGACGACCTCGAGCATCTCTGGGCCTAGAAGGCCTGGCTATGGACTGCACCATCTTTGCATGGGGGGTCAGCAGTCTAGGCTGGCTGGCTGATAGGCAATAGCAAGGGCACTGGCGGAGTGGCCGGGGTGGGAGCATAAATGCTGTTTTCCTGAGAGACGCTGCCACTCCCCTGGGGCGGCGCCTCAACAATCCTAGTCATCTGTTGGAGGACAGATTGCTGGACTGCTGTGACACCCTGCAAGCCCCTTTGAAAACTGTAATCCAGTCATGATGACAGCAGTCTGAGCTTGCATGACAACAGTCTGAGCTTCCACTGTAGCACTCAGACATTAGATGGCTGCTGCTTGTGCTGCAATGGAAGTTGCGACATTGGCCTTCAGACGCTGCATCATAATTGGGTCCACAAGTGTGTGATCAGGAGCAGGAGTGCACCTCCCGACACCACATTAAAAGTACGCGGGTTGATGTTGGCCACCACTCCTCCCGATCATCGCGGTTACCAGCCCCCCATCCCTGCCTCCCTCCCGACCACCAATCCCCTCCCTGCCGACCACCGCTACCCTCCCTTCCGACTGTGATATCTTGGGACACAGCATATATATACAACAGCACAACATGGCTTCCAGGTAAGAACTGTACTGCATATGGCTTTATTATTATATACATCAGTAGTCCACCAGGTGGCTCTATTACACTGACCACTGCTACCCTCCCTCCTGACTACCAGTTCCCTCCCGACCATCGCTACCATCCCTTCTGACCATCGCTACCCTCCCTTCCGACCACTGCTACCTTCCCTCCCGACCACCAGTTCCCTCCCTCCCGACCATTACTACCCTCCCTTCTGACCACTGCTAGCCTCCCTCCTGACCATCAATTCCCTCTCTCCCGACCACCAGTTCCCTCCCTCCTGACCACCAGTTCCCTCCCTCCCGACCACCGCTACCGTCCCTCCCGACCACCGCTACCGTCCCTCCCGACCACTGCTACCCTCCCTTCTGACCATCAATTCCCTTCCTCCCGACCACCGCTACCCTCCCGACCACCGCTACCATCCATCCCAACCACTGTTATCCTCCCTCATGACTACCTCTACCCTCCTGACCCGGTCACCTATCCTCACGACCTGGTCACCTCCCCCTTATCGATCTTGCACCCTCCCCAGTCCCCTTTAAGGATTTACCAGAGGGCTGCTACAGCTCAGCATCGGCCTGATCTTCCAGTCCTCTTTGCTGCCTGAGAACGCCTATCAGGTGTCTGCAGCTTGCCGGCTGGATGATAACGATGCCCAAGGCACCTTGGGCCCCTCCCTTCAGGCATGGGAATTGATCTCAGCATCCCCTCTGTGCCCATTTGTGGGCGCACTCAAGTTTCTCGGCACAGGTTCAATTCCCACCATGGCCATTTGAGAATTTGAATTCAGTTAAAAGAAATCTGAAAATAAAAAGCTGGAATCAGTAATGGTGACCATGAAGCTATCGGATTGTTGTTGAAATCCCAACTGGTTCACTAATGTGCTTTAGGGAAGGAAACCTGGCTGCAGTCCCACACCAACATGAATGACACTTAACTGCCCTCGGAAGTGGCCTAGCAAACCACTTCGTTGTATCAAACTGTTACAACGTAGATTGGTTTCTAATGACGCTAAGTCTGCTGGAGGAGAAGAGTGATATTTATATAATACTTTGAGAGATTCCTTCTCTCTGTCTTGGATTTAATACAGAGCCAACAAAATGCAGACAATTCTAAAGGAAGGTTATGGGCCAATCTGGTGTAGGCTCTGATACGTGTCTGTAAT
Organism: Squalus acanthias; assembly: GCA_030390025.1. Classification (NCBI taxonomy): domain Eukaryota; kingdom Metazoa; phylum Chordata; class Chondrichthyes; order Squaliformes; family Squalidae; genus Squalus; species Squalus acanthias. Next base: position 23,034,396 of record CM059433.1, on the reverse strand, counting down.
TCATGAACTCAAATGAAGTATTGTAGAAAAAGTGAATTACCTGTTGGAGCATCTGCTGCTATTTAATAAGCCATTGGGTATTTTATACTATATCCAAAGCTAGGGGAAAGTTTCTGCTGAACACAAAACTAAATATTTAATGTAACCTTCCTATGAACTCCTGTCAGACTGCATTTAACCTTTGTTCTCGACCGTGTGTGGGTTCAACAGACTCACTAAACAGCTCAGTTATATTAAATTATTCAATACACGGCTTTTAGCTCCTTGGAAAAACACGAGGTCATTTGTTTCAACTGACATAGGAACATTGGAACAGGAGTGGGTCATTCAGCCCCTCGAGCCTGTTCCGCCATTCAATTAGATCACGGCTGATCTGTATCTTGGCTCCATCTATGCACCTTGGTTCCGTAACCCTTTATACTCTTGCCCAACAAAAATCTATCAATCTCAGTTTTGAAATTTTCAACTGACCCGCAGCCTCAACAGCTTTTTGTGGGAGAGATTTCCAAATTTCCACTACCCTTTGTGTGAAGAAGTGCTTCCTGACATCACCCCTGATTGGCCTAGCTCTAATTTTAAGGTTTTGCCCTCTTGTTTCTGGGCTCCCCCACCATAAGAACATGAGAATTAGGAGCAGGAGTTGGCCTATGGCCCCTCGTGCCTGCTCCGCCATTCAATAAGATCATGGCTGATCTTCGACCTCAACTCCACTTTCCCTCCCGATCCCTATATCCCTTGATTCCCCAAGAGTCCAAAAATCTATCTATCTCAGCCTTGAATATACTCAACGATTCAGCCTCCACAGTCCTTTGAGGTAGAGAATTCCAAAGATTCACAACCCTCTGAGTGAAGAAATTCCTCCTCATCTCAGTCTTAAATGGCCGACCCCTTATCCTGAGACTATGCCCCCTAGTTCCAGGCTCTCCAGCCAGGGGAAGTAACCTCTCAGCATCTACCCTGTCAATCCCCCTCAGAATCTTATGTTTCAATGAGATAAACAGAGGAAATAGTTTCTCTCTATCTCCCCAATCAAATTCCTAAATCGTCTTAAATACCTCAATTAGTTCACCCCTTAATCTTCTATACTCGAGGGAATCCAAGACTAGTCTATGCAACCTGTGACGTAAGAAAACTACTAGGCACTTGGTGTAGGCGTTAAACAAAGCTTTAATCAACTGTTTTACAACATGGAGGTCTAGTTGTGTCCTTCATAGTTCCTGTTAAGAATGTCCTGCGCAAGCTGGGCCCGTGCCCGAGTATTTATACTCTCCCTGGACAGCGCCACCCGCAGGCCACTCAGTATTATTTCATAAGTCTTTCTTTCATGAATGACAGATTCATGTCAACCTGTCCTCATAATTTATCCCTTTTAGACCCGGTATCATTCTGGTGAATCTGTGCTGCACCCACTCCAAGGCCAGCATATCCTTCCTGAGGTGCGGTGTCCAGAACTGAACACAGTACTCCAGCTGTGGTTTAACCAGAGCTTTATACAACTGTAGCATAACTTCCACCCCTTTGTACTCCAGCCGCCTGGAGACGAAGGCTCAGTTAGCCTTTTTAATTACTTTCTGTACCTGTCCACTAGATTTTAGGGTACCCAACCCTTCTGGAATGACTGGGAGTTTCCCGGAATCGAGGATACCTCTTCCGAGCTCTGCCTCCAGCAGGCCGGAAGATCAAATTAAATTTACTGCCGCAGTGCCCATCCCCCCCTCGCTCCACGACATCACCGCTACTGTTAAAGCCGCAGGCTTGGTGATGACGCCCGACCACCGCCGCAGAGAGCCGCGACCACATGAAGCGCAGTTGGCAGAGGGCTGGAGAGTCGGAAATCGGCAGGCTTGGGAATCGGGAGGCTCGGGAATTGCACGTGTTCATTTGGAATCGGGGGAAAAGATGGAGACTGAGGAATGGGGGCTCACTGGAGAGATGGAGACTGGGAATGTGGGCTCGGGTGAGATGGAGACTGAGGAATGGGGACTCAGGAGAGATGGACACTAGGGAATGGGGGCTCGGGAGGGGGAGATAGAGACTGGGGAATGGGGGCTCGGGGGGGGAGATAGAGACTGGGAATGGGGGCTCGGGGAGGTGGAGACTGGGGAATGGGGTCTCAGGGAGGTGGAGACTGAGGAATGGGGTCTCAGGGAGGTGGAGACTGAGGAATGGGGTCTCGGGGAGGGAGATAGAGACTGGGGAATGGGGGCTCGGGGGGGGAGATAGAGACTGGGGAATGGGGGCTCGGGGAGGTGGAGACTGGGGAATGGGGTCTCAGGGAGGTGGAGACTGAGGAATGGGGTCTCGGGGAGGTGGAGACTGAGGAATGGGGTCTCGGGGAGGTGGAGACTGAGGAATGGGGTCTCGGGGAGGTGGAGACTGAGGAATGGGGTCTCGGGGAGGTGGAGACTGAGGAATGGGGTCTCAGGGAGGTGGAGACTGAGGAATGGGGTCTCGGGGAGGTGGAGACTGGGGAATGGGGTCTTGGGGAGGTGGAGACTGAGGAATGGGGTCTCGGGGAGGTGGAGACTGAGGAATGGGGTCTCGGGGAGGTGGAGACTGGGGAATGGGGTCTCAGGGAGGTGGAGACTGAGGAATGGGGTCTCGGGGAGGTGGAGACTGGGGTCTCAGGGAGGTGGAGACTGAGGAATGGGGTCTCAGGGAGGTGGAGACTGGGGAATGGGGTCTCGGGGAGGTGGAGACTGAGGAATGGGCTCGGGGGGAGATAGAGACTGGGGAATGGGGTCTCAGGGAGGTGGAGACTGAGGAATGGGGTCTCGGGGAGGTGGAGACTGGGGAATGGGGTCTCAGGGAGGTGAAGACTGAGGAATGGGGTCTCAGGGAGGTGGAGACTGGGGAATGGGGTCTCGGGGAGGTGGAGACTGAGGAATGGGCTCGGGGGGAGATAGAGACTGGGGAATGGGGTCTCAGGGAGGTGGAGACTGAGGAATGGGGTCTCGGGGAGGTGGAGACTGGGGAATGGGGTCTCAGGGAGGTGGAGACTGAGGAATGGGGTCTCGAGGAGGTGGAGACTGGGGAATGGGGTCTCAGGGAGGTGGAGACTGAGGAATGGGGTCTCGGGGAGGTGGAGACTGGGGAATGGGGTCTCAGGGAGGTGGAGACTGAGGAATGGGGTCTCGGGGAGGTGGAGACTGGGGAATGGGGTCTCAGGGAGGTGGAGACTGAGGAATGGGGTCTCGGGGAGGTGGAGACTGGGGAATGGGGTCTCAGGGAGGTGGAGACTGAGGAATGGGGTCTCGGGGAGGTGGAGACTGAGGAATGGGGGCTTGGGGGGAGATAGAGACTGGGGAATGGGGTCTCGGGGAGGTGAAGACTGAGGAATGGGGTCTCGGGGAGGTGGAGACTGGGGAATGGGCTCGGGGGGAGATAGAGACTGCGGAATGGGGGCTCGGGGAGGTGGAGACTGGGGAATGGGGGCTCGGGGAGGTGAAGAATGAGGAATGGGGGCTCGGGGAGGTGGAGACTGGGGAATGGGGGCTCGGGGAGGTGGAGACTGGGGAATGGGGGCTCGGGGAGGTGGAGACTGAGGAATGGGGGCTCGGGGAGGTGAAGAATGAGGAATGGGGGCTCGGGGGGAGATAGAGACTGAGGAATGGGGGCTTGGGGAGGTGGAGACTGGGGAATGGGGGCTCGGGGAGGTGGAGACTAGGGAATGGGGGCTCGGGGAGGTGGAGACTGAGGAATGGGGCCTCGGGGAGGTGGAGACTGGGGAATGGGGGCTCGGGGATGGGAAGACTGAGGAATGGGGGCTCGGGGAGGTGGAGACTGGGGAATGGGGTCTCAGGGAGGTGGAGACTGGGGAATGGGGGCTCGGGGAGGTGGAGACTGGGGAATGGGGTCTCGGGGAGGTGGAGACTGGGGAATGGGGGCTCGGGGAGGTGAAGACTGAGGAATGGGGGCTCGGGGAGGTGGAGACTGGGGAATGGGGGCTCGGGGAGGTGAAGACTGAGGAATGGGGGCTCGGGGAGGTGGAGACTGGGGAATGGGGGCTCGGGGAGGTGGAGACTGGGGAATGGGGGCTCGGGGAGGTGGAGACTGGGGAATGGGGGCTCGGGGAGGTGAAGACTGAGGAATGGGGGCTCGGGGAGGTGGAGACTGGGGAATGGGGGCTCGGGGAGGTGAAGAATGAGGAATGGGGGCTCGGGGAGGTGGAGACTGGGGAATGGGGGCTCGGGGAGGTGGAGACTGGGGAATGGGGTCTCGGGGAGGTGGAGACTGGGGAATGGGGTCTCGGGGAGGTGGAGACTGAGGAATGGGGTCTCGGGGAGGTGAAGAATGAGGAATGGGGGCTCGGGGAGGTGGAGACTGGGGAATGGGGGCTCGGGGAGGTGGAGACTGGGGAATGGGGCTCGGGGAGGTGAAGACTGAGGAATGGGGGCTCGGGGAGGTGAAGACTGAGGAATGGGGGCTCGGGGAGGTGAGACTGAGGAATGGGGGCTCGGGGAGGTGAGACTGGGGAATGGGGGCTCGGGGAGGTGGAGACTGGGGAATGGGGGCTCGGGGAGGTGGAGACTGTGGAATGGGGGCTCGGGGAGGTGAAGACTGAGGAATGGGGGCTCGGGGAGGTGGAGACTGGGGAATGGGGGCTCGGGGAGGTGGAGACTGGGGAATGGGGGCTCGGGGAGGTGAAGACTGAGGAATGGGGGCTCGGGGAGGTGGAGACTGGGGAATGGGGGCTCGGGGAGGTGGAGACTGAGGAATGGGGGCTCGGGGAGGTGGAGACTAGGGAATGGGGGCTCGGGGAGGTGGAGACTGAGGAATGGGGGCTCGGGGAGGTGGAGACTGGGGAATGGGGTCTCGGGGAGGTGAAGACTAGCGAATGGGGCTCGTGGGGAGAGGAGACTGGAGAATGGGTGCTCAGGGGGAGAAATGGTGAATTAGGGGATGGGAGGCCGTGGGAGAGAAGGAGCCTAGTGGTCAGGGGATTGGGGCTCAAGCGAGGGGGTGAAATGGGTTGGCAATGGGTGTGGGGACCAGCATTTCCCACAGAACCGGGTGCAGCAGCAGAAAGATGTTGAGTGGGAGCAGCACTAAGAGAGGAGCAGCCAATAAAGGGGTGAGTGAAACCCGGAGACCTTACTGAGGGTAAATAGTGAAAGATTATTTCCACTGGTGAGCGATTGGGGAACTAGGGAATGGAAGCCAAGGATTCACACTGGAAGAATCAAGAGGGAAGGGAGGAGGAAGGTTCTTGAACTGAGGGCTAATAAACCGTGGGATAGTTCACCACATGTGGCTATTGAGGTAGAGACTCAAAATTAATTTAAAAGGGAAGGGGATAAATATTTGAAAAGGAGGAATATAAAAAGATTTTTGGAGGAGAGAGTGAGAGCACCGAGGGCCGAATGGCCTCCTCCTGTGCTGTAATTTCTATAATTCTATAGAAATTCTCCTTTATCGAGTCCGAGCTCAGGGAATGGTTTAGAAATGTTGGTGCTGGGCTGAGTTTAGGACAATGTGCCCCGTGAGAAGTGCCCCAAACACTGAGCCCACTGCCCTTTGTGCGATCTCTCGGTTTGGTTCAGGTCGGTCTGTACAAGCCGGTTTTGACGTATGAAGTCCAAGTATGGATCAGCTCTGACTGAGGTTCCCAGTTCAGAATTGTCACCTTCACACGGAACCGGAGTCCAAACCAGAATTCCTGGGATGACAGGATTGTACCATGAGGAGAGATTGAGTAGATTGGGCCTACACTCTCAGGAGTTTAGAAGAATGAGAGGTGATCTCATTGAAACATATAAGATTCTGAGAGGTCTTGACAGAATAGATGCTAAGAAGCTGTTTCCCCTGGCTGGAGACTCTAGAACGAGGGGGCATAGTCTCAGGATAAGTGGTCGACCATTTAGGACTGAGATGAGGAGGAATTTCTTCACTCAGAAAGTTGTGAATCTTTGGAATTTTCTACCCTAGAGGGCTGTGGGTGCTCAGTCGTTGAGTATAGTCAAGGCTGAGATTGATAGATTTTTGGACTCTAAGGGAAACAAAGGATATGGAGATCGGGCGAGAAAGTGAGTTGAGGTTGAAGATCAGTCATGATCTTATTGATTCAGGCTCAAGGGGCCGTATGGCATACTCCTGCTCCTATTTCTTATTTTCTTATGTTCTTATGGAATCCAAGGAGATATGGAGAGAAATAAAAACAGAAAATGCTGGAAATACTCAGCAGTTCAGGCAGCATCTGTGGAGAGAGTAACAGAGTTAACGTTTCAGGTCGATGACCTTTCGTCATCTCTTTCCACAGATGTTGCCTGACCTGCTGAGTATTTCCAGCATTTTCTGTTTTTATTTCAGATTTCCAGCATCCGCAGTATTTTGCTTTTGAGATATGGAGAGAGATTAAGGGGGAAAAATTGAGTTGCGCCCCCTTTGGGGCGCTAACTTCACCGGGGCGCTACTTTTAGTGCCCTGGAAAAATTAGCGCCCCCGCAGCCAAAATTAAGTGGTAGTGTCCCAAGAGGGAAGCGGGGCGCTACAGGAAACGCCCCGCTTCCCTCTTGGGGCGCTGCGAGGGAATATCACGGTGTTACGTGCCGTAGTATTGCAAGACTTCTTAAACAGCAGGGGCCTTGCGCAGCGTGACCCGAGGCCCAGCTGGGCCACCGGGGATCGGAGTGCCGGCAAAAGAGCCCGGCACTTTTCTTGAGTGCAGCCGGCATTCCGTGGGGGTGTGGGTCAGGATACCGGGGACGGCAGCGGAGGCAGGTGCTGGCAGGCAGCCAGCAACAAAAATGGCCGCCCGGCACCTCGCCTGTAAATAACGCCGCCCCGGCCGCAGGTAGGCCCCCCGATCCCGTTGGACATAGCGTCCGGCGGTAAGTCAGGGGGCGCTACCGAAGATCGCGGCCGGGGTGCGAGCGGGGCGCTAACGGTTAGCTCCACCGATAACCTCCCGCTGAATTTCGCGGGAGGCGCTGGAGGCGCCGCGCCCGGGCGTTAGTTGCTTTGTGCCCCGTTAGTTAGGGCACTAACGGGAGGCGCAAAGCAACCGAATTCCCCCCCCCAGGTCTATTAAAAGTGGCATCGACTGGGGAGCCTGACCGCACCTTGTGCAGTGCAGGGGGATTCTGGCTACGGTTTCAGGGTGAATATCAGCAGGTTATAGGATTATTACTAGTTACAGGTAGGATATCAGGGCATTACGCCTATTACTACCAGTTAAATATAGTGAGCTATTGTATTACTGTTGCTTATGAGGGGAATGTGAGTGTTACCCCTTATTATTAGTTATCAGTACAATTTCCGTGAGTTACCATTAGTTACTGGTGGAATCAAAGCTCCTCCCACCTCTGGTTTTCCCTCTGTGAATCATTCCCCCACCTTTGGATTCCCCTCTTCCCCGCCTTCGACTTTATCTCTTCCGCTCTCTCAATTTCCCCTCTTCTCCAGCCTCAGTTTCCCCTTTTCCCCACTCTCAGTTTCTTCCCTTCGCCTGCTCACGGGTGGCCTCCTGGTTCTTGTAACTTGTCGCACAACAGCTGTTGGCGCGAAACCACGAGCAAAAATATTCAACTGCAGGGGACCCAACCTTTATAAGGTAAATGCAGTAACATTTGTAAAAGTTATGTAATCAGGTGCCATGTGATCAAATGTCATGTGATCGGGCATCACATGGCCAGATGTCATGTGGTCAGAATGTCACGTGATCAAACCTCCAGGAATGCCCCCAACCAGATTTGGCAACCCTACTGTACATGGACCGTTAAATCTCTGTGATCTTCCACAGTTCCTGATTGCTCATTATGTAGAAAATACACTGATCTATCTTTCTTAGGTCCAAAGTGGATGACCTCACACTTCCCCATGTTGAACTCCATCTGCCACAGTTTTTCCCACTCATTTAATCTATCAATGTCCCTTTGCAACTTTCTGCTCCCATCTACACTACTTACTGCGCCACCTAACTTAGTGTCGTCAGCAAACTAGGATATACAGCTCTCTATTCCTTCATCGGAGGCATTTGATAATCCTAATCAGTACTTGTGTCCACAACAGGTTGAGGGACTGTTTTTTATGTCCCGGACCGGATCATTTTATATGTCGGACCTTCTGCATCACAAGAACCTAAACTGAACACCATCACTGATATGCACAATTTGCATCTCAACATTTGATCTAAAGCTGCAGCCATATAATTTTTTTGGCACCACAGATCAAGTTGCATAAATGCAAATATTGGTGCATAGATGGGAATGGTGCAAAACAGAAAGTATTAGGACCAAAGTAGATGAAATTAGTGCTACAAAACTGGCATTGTCATTTTGCAAACTACAAGCAATGTTCTTACTTGTCAATTGTAAATAAGCTGTCTAAATTCACTGACGTGTTAATCATCGTATAAGACAGTCCCTCACGACCATGCCTATTGTTCTATAATCATTATGCTTATGCCCTACAGCATTCTCCTCATGTTTTTTTTGTTCAAGAGAAAACACAAGAGTGATCTTAGCTTTTTTAACAGTACAGGACTTTTGTCTAACCTTTGGTTTTGAATTTGTACGGCTGGCAAATAGTCCAAAGGCTCTAATTGCACAGGGACCATCTGTACACTACTGATGTACATTAACATTGGGAGAGCAACAAAGCAACAACACAGGTCAGGTTACCAAAAACTTACTTTGTTGCATTTTTAACATAATAGATGAGGCATTTAACCTGAACACAATACAGGGTTTTATCATTATTGGCGATGCCCAAAATTGGCTTAAAGTCAACAACAACAACTTGCCTTTATACAGCGGTTTTAACATAGTAAAACATCCCAAGGCACTTCATAGGAGCGTTAGCAAACAAAATTTGACACCGAGCCACAAAAAGCGATATTAGGACAGGTGAGGTAGGTTTTAAGGAGCGTCTTAAAGGAGGAGAGAGTGGTAGAGCGGTGGAGAGGTTTAGGGAGGGAATTCCAGAGGTTAGGGCCTCGGCAGCTGAAGACACGGCCACCAATGGTGGAGCGTTGAAAATTACGGATGCACGATAGGCCAGAATTAGAGGAGCGCAGAGATCTCGGAGGGTAGTAGGGCTGGAGGAGTTTACAAAGATAGGGAGGGGCGAGGCCATGGAGGGATTTGAAAACAGTGATGAGAATTTTAAAATGCAGGCATTGCCAGACTGGGAGCCAATGGAAGTCAGCGAGCACAGGGGTGATGGATGAACGGGACTTGGTGCGAGTTATGATACAGGAAGCAGAGTTAAAAAGTCAAGGATGAGAATTGTCAGATTTGGGCAAATTTCAGTTTTATCTCAGTGAAGCATGGCTTGGAAGATTTACACGCGCAAAAAGAACATTTGTGCTGCGCTACCACTAGATGTCAGTAGTGAACCTATTGTCAATGTAGACATGAGCATGCATCAAAACCAGAATTTTGCTACATCAAGTAGGGAAACATAATGGCCCAGATATTCCGATGCCTACGGGTGTGTATGCGCTGTGTACCCACCCGTAGGGACATCGGAAATGCCGGTTTCAGGCATGCACAGCGCATGCGCTGAAAACCGGCATTTCCGGTCTGTCAAGAATGGTCTTGACAGATCCTCCGCCTGCCCTGGAGAAGGGCCTCTGCGGGCGGATAGTTCCGCTTTTTGGAGACCCTCCACCCACAGAAAACCCTTACAATTCTTACGCCTGGTAAAAGCAGCTGTAAGGCCTGCTTTTACCAGGATAAGAGTTCAAAAAAATTCCACTGATGTATCATTTAAAAGTACTTTAAAAAAGGTAAGTTTATTTTTAGCCCCGTAAAAAACTTTAATTATTTTTTTCAAAATTTTTGTTTAATATACTTAATTTATGGTAATTTCAAGTCATTTTAAAAATGTGATTTTTTTTAAATTTATTTAAAGTTTTACTCTGTTTTTGGGGTGATCTCCATTCATATATTTGACAGGTCTTCCTATCAAGTGTATGAAGGGAGATTCCCTTCTGTGATTGGCTCCCCATGGCCCATGTGATCCCAGGGACGCTGCGAACTACCTGCGCCTCTGGGATACGTGGGCCCTGCACACTGGCAGTTTGGAGAGGCCCAGCAGCGGAAGTGTGTGCGTCCCGAGAGCCCTCAGGTAAGGGCGTAGATTTTTCCAGATCGCAGGCCTCCGCCCGCGGGAGGCCTGCGCTCGGAAAATACAGGCCTTTGTTTCATAAACTAATGAGGAAGGTGTTTTGATGTTGCACCCACACCATGAAGATTCAATTTAAATACTGCCCCCTGCAGGAACATTTGCATCCATGCCCTGGGATGCCCCAGGAAACGTATATCAAGCAGAAAGGAGGCAGAAACCTGCCATAACGTGCCTCTGCCTCTTTTGTTTCTCAGCCTTCTACCGCAGAAACATGCAAACACAGGGCTTTAGGCTGAGAAAAGTTGGTCCAGATACTATTCATGGCATGCATGAGGATGTAGGCACATTATTGAGGGACTCAGTTTGGGTAATTTAGATTTTGGGTGATAGTGTAACATGGGCAATATAGATTCAGCTGCCCGTTATAAATTTCTCAAATGAAAATCCTGAGGGATGTAAAATGGGCACCTGAATCAATGTAGCTATGCGGTAGATTGTGGTTCTTGGGCGACCGACCAGCGCTAGTCGGCCTCCCATTCCGGTGGCCAAGACCCCTGTGACTTTGAGGCTCCGGCTTCATTTGAATTCACCAGTCGTGCTGGAACGACTGAATACTGACCCCTTCCCCTATTTGATGCTGCCAAAAAAAAACAAAAAAAAAGTTAAACGCTCAACAGCAGATGGCAGCATTTGACACGTTGGATCCCCTGTGACCCACCTCATTGTCTTAGCTGTACTCTGATGTGTCTTTGATGTAATGCCTTCCTAACAGATTGTATCTCTGCAGACAAATTGCTCTCTGTGTATATATACTGTGTAATAGATTCCCTCACTGTACCTTTACCTGACGAAGGGGCAGCAGCTCCGAAAGCTCGTAATTTTAAATAAAACTGTTGGACTATAACCTGGTGTTGTGCGACTTCTCCTATTTGATGCAGCCACATTGGAAATCATTGACGCTGTAACAATTGCAGAGCTGGCCAACCAACGAAACATCAACTGCAACAGTCAGGTTCTATGCTGCTTCTCTGGGGTTTCTGCAGATCTTTCACCAAAGTTGTGACAGATGACTGGGAAAACCCTCTCGCAGGGCTACAGTAGCTTAGTGGTTATGTTATTGGACTCGTAATCCAAAGGCCTGGACTAATGATCTGGAGACATGAGTTCAAATCCTACCATGGTAGCTGGGGAATTTAAATAAATCTGGAATATAAAGCAAGCATTAGTAATGGTGACCATGAAACTACCGGATTGTTGTAAAAACCCATCAGGTTCACTAATGTCCTTTAGGGAAGGAAATCTGCCATCCTTACCCAGTTTGGCCTATATGTGACTCCAGACCCACAGCAATGTGGTTGACTCTTAACTACCCTCTGAAATGGCCTAGCAAGCCACTCAGTTGTATAAGGTGGCTTACCACTATCTTCTCAAGGGCAATTAGGGATGGGCAATAAATGCTGGCCTTGCCAGCGACGCCCACATCCTGTGAATGAATGTATCATATTCAGGGTGACTGATAAATTAAATTGTTATTTTATTACTTGGTCATCTGGGATTTTTATGGCATTTTTGGGATGGAGTTTTGTGATTCTGTCCACTTTTCAATGAAAATTGTAAATTATGTGTTTCTTTATAAAAGTCCGAAAGTTATTGGTTTAACTTGTTTTCAGATTTTTACTCATAAAAAAAATCAATTATCTCCCATGCTTCCAGGATTGTTTTTTCCACTCAACTTCAAGGAGATGGAGCTTACAAACAGCAAGTGCTGACACTGTAACCGTGGCTTTAAGAAAAAGATCTTAAACTACTGCTGGAGCTAAAATAAAAAACTGGCAGGGGTCTTCTTGCAATTGCTGTGGCCAGCAGCCAATCAGGAGAAACCCCAAATCTTCGACAGAAAAACATTCATAGAACAAAATAATAAGAGCAGCGGTAGGCTATTCAGCCCTTCGAGCCTGCTCCGCCATTCAATATGATCATGGCTAATCCTCTATCTCAATACCATATTCCCGCTCTTTCCCCATGCCCCTTGATGCCTTTTGTGTCTTGAAATTTATCTATCTCCTTCTTAAATATATTCAGTGACTTGGCCTCCACAGCCTTCTGTGGTAGAGAATTCCACAGGTTCACCACCCTCTGAGTGAAGAAATTTCTCCTCATCTCAGTCCTAAATGTCCTACCCCGTATCCTGAGACTGTGACCCCTCGTTCTAGACCCCCCAGCCAGGGGAAACATCCTCCCTGCATCCAGTCTGTCTAGCCTTGTCAGAATTTTATATGTTTCAATGAGATCCCCTCTCATTCTTCTAAATTCTAGTGAATACAGGCCTAGTCGACCCAATCTCTCATACGACAGTCCTGCCATCCCAGGAATTAGTCTGGTGAACCTTCGCTGCACTCCCTCTATGGCAAGTATATCCTTTCTTAGGTAAGGAGACCAAAGCTGCACACAGTACTCCAGGTGTGGTCTCACCAAGGCCCTGGTTCAGCAAAGCCTGACCCAATAATTCAGATTCAGCTTCCAGCCAGGTTTGAAATCATTTGATAAAGAAACTGAAACAATGAGCAAAGACACATTTGACTTTTCCAATGTCAGAAAGAAATACATTTTGGCCCAGAGTTTCCGCTATTTTGCGCAATTCGCCTGAAATTGGCCAAACCAGCGTAAAAGATCGAGGAATTTTAAGCGGAGGTTGTAACTCGAGTTTCCGCGATCTTTAAGGCCGGTTTAAAAAACATTGCGCTGGAAGCCGTCCCCGCCCACAAAACTGGCCACATCCCCGATCGAAATAATCAGCATGGCGAGTTTCTGCCGATTACATCCATTTGCGACGGTTCGAGGAGGTTCCTTAAATTAAACTCATTTTTGGGGCAAAGGCACTAATAGGCATGTTTTAAAAGTTTATAAATATTTTTAAAAATTTAATTTACTAAGAAACTGACTAGTGTACACCAATGAAACTAGTAAATTGTCCTGTATAGTTTTTTTTTAAGTCATTTTCAGTGATTTAAAATTGGATTGCTCATAGGTGGTGGACTAGATGCTTATTATTTGTGTGATAAACCCAGTTTCAGCTGTATTAATAAATCTGCAACAGGTTACCACTCATAAATACATCAAGGAATACTTTTAATGATAGGAAAAAAAAAAGATTATGCTCTATTGCGCTGCCCGAATGCGCTGGTTCATGCAAGATTTTACGTTTCTTGTTATGCAAATGAATTTGGGTGGAAACTTGAACCATAACTTCACTTCGGAAAATCAATGCAATTTCAAGCACAATTTGCGCCCAGATTGCCAATTGCAGCCAATGTGGAAACTCCACCCAATATTCTATAAACTCTCAGGCCCTGAAAATGGATGAGCTTAGTGACCTCAGCTTTTATGCCAGGATCTCAGTTGCTCAGGACCTCTGTCACTGACCTGGTCAAAGTTAGCAGGAGGCCCATTATTTTGCAGTCCCCACACCACTAGGAGCTCCCCCCACCCCCCGCTAAAGAAAGTTTCAGCTGCCAATTGTAAGGGGGCCAAAATAATATTGCCATAGAAGTAATCTTCAGGGCTCCAGCCACGTCATATAGATCCCCAAGGTGAGCCCCACAACTGCCACTGGTGAGGTCAGAATAGCTCCGTTTTCTGGGCGTACCAGTGGCTGATTCTCCAGCATTACCCATGGTAGGAATGCAGGGACTTCCGACATAGGGGGTACTTGCCCAAAGCACCCTTTGCCATGTCCCTTCTGTATCGGTGACCTTGTTTGGGTAGGAACGTAGGAACAGGAGCAGGCCTTTAGCTCTTTGAGCCTGCTTCGCCATTCAATTAGATGCTGGCTGATCTGTATCTCAACTCCATTTATATTGGAGTCAGAGGCTTCGCCCCCTTTCCAACAGGAATCTGGTGGAAGATGCTGCTGTTTAGATTGGAGCACTGAGGGAATTGTAAGTGCAGGGTGATAGCTCTGGGGAAACTATCAACCACAAATTCAGGCTTTTGAGGGAGGCTGAGGTCTCCAAGTAAAATTATTAACAAAGGTTCTCACAGAGAGTGACCGGGGCCAGTTCCAAACTGGCATTTTGTGCCTAGAACATTTGTCAGGCATTCTTATTGCATTATAGAGGGGGGTCATTAAAATACATTTTTTTGGTGGCCCTAATAAGCTTTGCTCACAGTTTGCGTGTTGACTCCCAGAACCTTTGTACCTGGCTGGCTGCGTTGGTATAGCACAAACCGTAGGCCTTTGTATCTGGTAATTCGAGGAGCAAGTGCCCAATGTACTTCAGCTCCAGGAAGTATGATAGTCAGGAAGTGCATGCAGACATATATATTCAACTTATTTTGTTTATTTTTCAATATTCTTGTACCTGTATGTACTACTTATGGGACTGCAAACCCACTCGCGCCGGGATCGCATTGACCTGCCGGAGTTTGCAGTATCAGGGGATGGTCACCTAAATTAATGCTTCTGGCACCATTATGATTGAATCTTGGGCGCCTGCTTCCCTCTGCAGGTTCCAGCTGTAGCAAGTGGTGCTGGTTCTGGGGCTTGGGGATGTCAGCCTCCCTTCCAGGAAAAAAAGATGGGCGTACCTAAGGGGGGCCAATATAACAATAATCTGAGCTACATCTTTGGGGGTCCAGGCCAGGGTCTTTGGTCTAGATCCACAAGGTGAGCCCCACAACCCCAACATACAGCAGGCTGGTGAGCCTCTTCTCAGTGGGCGTACTGGCCACCAATCCTGTCCCCGACTTGCTCCCTTCCATCGTAAAGCCACTGGGGTCACAGCAGAAGTGCACTGGAAGGCCCAGAGATTGTCGGCCCCAATATTTTTGTGTGCCTACACATCTCAAACAATAATACCTGCACAATGAAGTTTGTATAGGCATAGGGTAAATATGAAAATCCGCTAAGATATTAACCCGAAAAGGTTTCTGTTCATTCCATAGATGAGGTTCAGTTTTATGGGCATGGACTGCTGCTAGGATGAGCATCTGGTCAATTAAGCAACATCTGAACTAAGCAGATGGTGGATTACCTGCCACTTGGTTTACAATTTTCGCATTCAGGGTGATGTAGAAAAGTGATAATGGAAAATCTTGGAAGAAAACATTGTTTAAGCCTTCAGTAGCTCAAAAGCATATTGTGGCATGCAGTATTCTACCTCATTAATCAGTCCTGCGAAGGCTATTATAAAGAGATTTTCATAGCCGTGTTAGAATCTCTTGGGTACATACAATATGGTCAAACCAGATACCATTTGTTGACAGCTGCCTCCCTGTATCTCTGCTCACCTTCTGCTCTGTCTTACATCAAGAATTCACAGCGCTCCTTTCCAGGCAATACAGAGTACCGAGTTCATATTTTGTGGAATTTATCTATACCAGTGAGACCACATTCATGGTTTGTTTCCCTGACGACAAAGGCTATCCATTTTAGAATACCAAAATATTCCAAGCTTACCTCAACGATGCTGTGCAGGTGTATTCACTTGTCTACACGGCTGCCTATTTTGATTTCCGAAAGCTTTCCCAATTACCAAAGGATCAGAATCCATCACAAGTGCTCCCTCCATGAAAGCTGCTTCCTCGGTTAAAGTTAATTATTTCTCGAATGTGAAGTATTGTTTCCACACAAAAAGCCATTCTTCAATGGTTGGGTGCTTCTCTCGGAACAATTGGAATTGAGCCACAATTTCATAAGTTCGACGTAACGAGCCACTATTGCAGCGGAGGTAAAACAACAGATTATTTTGCAGTCAACTGAACAGTTTACAACAACAATTTGCATTTATATAGCACTTTTAACATTGAAAAACATCCCAAGGTGCTTCACAGAGGTGTATTAAAAATAAAATGGATGCCAAGCCAAAGGAGGAGATAGTCGGAATGATGACCAAAAGCTTGGTAAATGAGATGGATTTTAAGGAAGGTTCTAAAGGAGGAGAAGGAGGTGGAGAGTCAGAAAGGGCTAGATTTTCATTGACCCGTGGCGGCGGGTTTGGAGGCATGTGGGGGTTAAAATTGCGAAAACTGGCGGGCGGGCACAAGTCTTATTCTACGTGAAGCACGCCTGTTCTGAACCACGATTGTGAAACCTGGCGGGAGCACATTTGGCTGGATCTCTCTCTCTCTCTCTCTCTCTCTCTCTCGTGGTGCTTAGGGCTGCTGCTGCTCATTTTGCATCCAGGTCCTCTCACAGCAAAGGCCAGGCAGTCTCTGAAGACCTTCAATGCAGCAGCAATGATGACATCATCAGAGGCGACTTTCAGACTGAAAACACTAATTGGTTCATGGGTTCCCACATGCTGGAACTCAATTGCCCAATTAGGTGAAAATTGCATCAATCTCCCACATCCAATTGCAGTCAGGTGGATAACACGAAAAGTGGATAACACGACCCCAACCCACCCCAGTATCAAAATCCAGCACAAAGGGTTCAGGAAGGGAATTCCAGAGCGTGTGGTCTAGGTGGCTAAAGGCACTGCCACCAATGGAGCAAGAGTCCAGAGTCAGAGGAACGGAGAGCTCTGAGGCGGGGAGAGAGGGTGTAGGGCTGCACAAGGTTACAAAGTTAGGCTGGTGTGCAGCCAAGAAGAAATTGAAACATGATGATGTGTCGCTACTGGCAACACCGATATGACGTGCGGCGCTGGAACCAGCATCAGCTGCCGTTACAGCTGTCAACGGCATTTTAGCGCCATCTTGTGGCGCTAACATGTGGTGCACACCACACGAATTTATCCCCCCTTGTCTTTGTATCCTGGGTGCATGGGAGTCCTGGGTCCTGCCTTGTTCAAGATGGGTTCTCAAGGGATGATGATAATTTTAGTTACCAGTTAAAGTCTTTCTTTTTGGTTACCATTTCAATTATATTTTGCTGCATTTTGCTCCATGTTTGTTTTGTTGAATAATCTGCCATTTTAGCACTTTTGGGTTTTTTCCCCTGCCAATGCTTTCTTTCATTATTCTTGGTTGCTACTGATATTTCAATCGCACCAAGTAATGTGGTGAGGATGGTTGCTCCTTTAGGAGTTCCAAACACCCTGTATGATTTTGAGGAGTTTGTGAGAGGCCGACAAATACAGGGGCAATGGCAACTAAAGCATTTGGTTCATTCCTGTTGTTCCCCCAGACCCACAGCTCTTCTGCTATCAGGAGGTTTCCCACTGGGACCAGACACCATGGAGATAACCTTGTTCTTTTAAGAGCCATCCACCTAATGGCCCAGCACTTTTTGTAGACGTGCGCCATTGAAATCTTGCATTTATGCCGTTGGGTTCATTTTACAACATAAAAGTCCCAAGAAATTACGGCTTAAGTGAGTTCTGCAATTAATTACACTGTTAGGGCTAGAAATTCGGTATCGTCCTGGTTGGGGCACTAAATTTTAAAAGGTTGCAGAGTTAGCGCCAAGCGCTAATCCTTCTGACCTCCCGCTAAATTGATTGTTAGCGCTCCAAGAAAGAGCTGGAGGGTTAAATCAAGTGATAATCAGCTAACTTTGGGCGCTAAACACAGAGAGCGGGGCGCTACCTGCAGAGCGATAACCAATTTCAGGTGCAGTCCAATCGGGACTCATCATTCACATTGGCTCCTTTCAGTTCTTAAAGGGGAGGTTCAATCATTCTGAACAACTTCATTCTCAACATTGCTGGCTCTGAAGGCGACCTCCAAGCAACTCAACAGCTACACCGCTTATCCTCACGGCTGATCCCAGTCCCAGGGAGCGAGCTCGCCATTTCAGTGACCAGGCATTGGAGGCATTGGTCGCGGCAGTCAAAAGAAGGAAGGCAGTGCAGTTCCCGGCCACTGGCAGGACGCCATTACCCCAGGTCCCAATGTGGAGGGAAGTGGCCCAGGACGTCTCGGCCAGCAGTGTGGTCCTCAGGACCCTCACACAGTGCCATAAAAAATTCAAGGACCTCACTCGGGTGGTCAGGGTGAGTACATGCTTCAACAAGTCCGACATACCAGCATCTGAACCTCAGTCTGTGCACACTGCACAAACCACCACACCCCCACCACTCACCCACCAAGCATCTCCACCTACTCAAACTCACATCCACATCTCACGCCTTGCCTACAATCACAGCTATTCAACTATGGCAAGCACATCTCCCAAACAAATAGCTGCACACTCACTCACACACTTTCCTTTCTCTCGCAGGCCAAGCTGGCTCACAATATGAGAGAGCAGGAATGAACAGGCAGGGGTGAAGCAGACATCCAACAGCTTACAGACCTGGAGGAGCGAGTGTTGCAGATTATTGGGTGCCAGGTGGTGGGCGCCGTGTGGCCATCGCCGATGTTGACCCCCTTGGGGACAACAACGGTATGTTCATCCCTACTCCTTCTTCACACATCCCACATCCCCCTTACACCACAAGCCTTTCCCACTTTCCAGCTCATTATACTGTCTGCATTCCTTGCTCCCTTCCCGCCCCCCTGCCCTCACCTTAACACGAGTCTTGTGCCTTTATGCTTTCAGGGAGTCAGCAACCAGCTGACCAGCCTGTCCCTAAGCCTCCCAGTGAGAGTGAGGCGGGAGGAGAGGAGGAGGAAGAAAGCGCTGCATCACTGCAAGTCTCCCCGCAGGCACCAGCTCAGATACTGGGAATACACGATCTTTAGAGGCAAGTTTAGTAGAGGGGTCTGCACTGGGTGATGCACCGGGGATGAGCGGGCTGCAGCAAGGCCAGGGGGAAAGGGTAGCTCGGGAGCCAGCTACCCGGAGGGCGAGTTCGTGTGCGAGTTCTGCTGCACACGACTCAGATGAGGACCTCGATGAGGAGGTGATCACAAGAAGGGTGATAGGCATGCACACGGAGATGATAGGTGCAATGGCAAGGGTGCCCGAGAGCCTGTTGGCAATAGTAAGGAGCATGGAGGAGTCCGCCTCCAACATTGCACAGAGCTCTGCGCACACCATGGAGCCCATCCTTGGCAGTCTGCAAAGGATGGTGGACTCCCTGAGAGACCGTGGGGACCCAGACCTCATGCTGCGTGACATGGGCGATGTGGCAGCAGCCATTGCAGCACAGGCGAAAACCATGCAACGTCTTAGTGCTGTAATGCAATCAGTGGTTGCTGCCATCGAGTCTCAGACTGCTCTCATGCAGTCTCAGCTTGATGCCATGCAAGCTCTGACTGATGCCATCGTCGCTGGGTCCACCACAGTCCACCGGGGATCTCACGGTGTCACAGCAGGCCAGCAATCTGTGCTCCAGCGGATTGGTAGGGATGCTGAGGTGCTGCCCCGGGGGAGTGGCAGTGTGTCAGTCGAGCAGGTACTTGCTGTCCTCTCGCAGGATGAAAGCATTCCTGCTCCCACCACTGCCACTCTGCCATTGCTCTTTGTCGCTACCTGTCATCCAGCCATGCCAGACTGCCACCGCCCATGCTGAGGTGGTGCAGTGTACAGCCGGGCCTTCCAGGTGCAGAGCTGGTCGAGGACGTCCTGCAAGGCCATTTCAAGTCTCCTGCATGGACACTCAGTAGCCTTCCACCAGCCCTGCTGCAGCCACTGGGCACAGACTACGTAGGAGGACTAGAGTAGGAAAAAGGATTGTAAAGAGGGGAAGTAAGGGTTTGCACAAGGGTGATTAGTTAATATTGTTGTTGTATATATGTGTTTTCTGAATGTTGATAAATTTATTATTTGAATTTTGCAGAATTTGTGGTGTGTCTCATTTCAGCTTTGCACTGTGATATGGCCTGCAAAATGGATGGAATGATGGGGATGTTCTGAGCAACCGGGATGTGGGGTAGAATTTATTGGAACTGTAGTCTGAGGAGGTGGTCACGGACCACCCTTCCAGAAGACCGATTGAATGGCTGCCTCCTCCCTCGCTGCTGTTCCTCCTCCTGTTGCTCCTCCTCTTCCTCCTCCTCCTCCTCTCCCTCTTCCTCCTCCTGAGGTGGTCTCGATATGGCTGCTGGCAATGGCTGGACCTCATAATGGCCAAGATGTGCAGCATGCAGCACACCACGACGAAAAGGGACACCCGCTCCGGCGACTCCTGGAGGGCTCCTCCCGAGCAGTCAAGGCAGCAGAATCGTTGCTTGAGCACTCCAATGGTCTGCTCGATGATGTTCCTAGTGGCGGCATGGCTCTCATTATATGAGTGCTGGGCAGGAGTGTTAGGGTTGCGGAGAGGAGTCATGAGCCAGGTGGAGAGCGGCTAGCCCTTGTCTCCGACCAGCTAGCCGTGAGCTTGATGTGGTGGCTGGAAGAGTGCTGGAACAAAGTCTGGTGCAGGATGAAGGCATCGTGGCTGCTGCCAAGGTAGCGGGCATTCACATTGAGGGTTCGCTGTCTGTGGCCGCACACCAACTGCACATTAAGTGAGTGGTAGCCTTTGTGGTTACAGAATACCTCAGGATTGTTATGGGGTGCCCGCAAAGCGACGTGGGTGCAGTCAATGGCGCCCTGCACCATAGGAAATCCGCTATCCTGGCAAAGCCACATGCACGCTCGTCCTGCTTCTCTCTGGTGATGGGGAAGGAAATGTAGTCCCTTCTCCTTCTGGAGAGAGCCTCCGTGACCTCCCGGATACAGCAATGGACGGCAAACTGTGAGATGTTAGATATGTCTCCTGCTGCAGACTGGAAGGATCCGCTGGCATAGAAATTGAGGGCGACGGTGACCTTGACTGCCACTGAGAGAGCCATGGTGGTCCTAATCTGAGGCTCGAGGTCTGGCTGCAGGAGGTGGCAGAGCTCTGTGACCACCTCCTTGGTGAAGCAGAGCCTTCTAAGATACTGCTCCTCAATAAAATTTATGTGGGAGAAGAGCTGCCAGAATACCCTGGGAGGGTAAGGCCTCCTGTTGAGAGCCCTGTTGGCCCTCCTCCCTCTGGCCACATTTTCCAATGTTTGTCTCTACCTCCGACGTTGATGCTGGAGGGCGAGGTCGAGTGCCAGTACAGCCCCCATTAACGTAACCAAGTGTAGGACTTCCAAATGTTAACAGAATGAAACTGACAAATTTTTAGGTGGCAGAACACTCCTGAAAGTTACAAACGTTTAACTCACTGAAATCAGCACTTTCGCTATGTGAAACTGAGAAGGCAGCATTGATTAGCGACTAAAATGAAAGCAGATGGTGATCCCTCTAAATACCGCTCCTACAGCAGCCATCCCGATGCATCACGCCTCCTCTTCCTGCCGTTGTTCAGGCCAGGCGCCAAGGCAGGGGGGCGAACGTCAATATTTCATCTGGGCCGTTAATGGGGGGTTCATAAGTCAGTGACGTCATGATCTGGGAGCCGCTAAAGGCCTAGGCGCTAAATGTTAGTGGCAGCGCTAAATCCCGGGTGAATTGCGCGTGCGGCGTTGGATTTGCCGCACCCCGCCGCAAACCCATTAGCGCCCTGTTAGCGCCCCCCCAGGCGCTAACGGGAGGCGCTAACATACCGAATTTCTCCCCCTTAATTTTTCAGAACTGAATGGTTTTCTTGAACTCTTGTGGGACATGGTCATTTATAGGAAATAAGGTACTTGGTCAAGAAATAAGGGCCCAGATATTCCGATCCCTACGGGTGTGCACGCGCTGTGTATCCACCCGTGGGGACATCGGAAATGCCGGTTTCAGGCATGCACAGCGCATGTGCTGAAAACCGGCATTTCCGATCTGTCAAGAATCCTCTTGACAGATCCTCCGCCTGCCCCGGAGAAGGGCCTCTGCGGGCGGATAGTTCCGCTTTTTGGAGACCCTCCGCCCGCAGAAAACCCTTACAATTCTTACGCCTGGTAAAAGCAGGCGTATGGCCTGCTTTTACCAGGGTAAGAGTTGAAAAAAAGTTTTTTAAACATTTTCACTGATGTATCATTTAAAAATACTTTAAAAAAAGGTAAGTTTATTTTTAGCCCCGTAAAAAACTTTAATTATTTTTTTCAAAAAATTACATTTTTGTTTAAAATATTTAATTTATTGTAATTTCAAGTCATTTTAAAATTGTGATTTTTTAAAAAATGTATTTGAAGTTTTACTATGTTTTTGGGGTGATCTCCATTCATATATTTGACAGGTCTTCCTGTCAAGTGTATGAAGGGAGATTCCCTTCTTTGATTGGCTCCCCATGGCCCACGTGATCCCACGGACGTTTGCGAACCGCCTGCGCCTCTGGGATACGTAGGCCCTGCACACTTGGAGTTCGAGAGGCCCAGGAGCGGAAGCGTGTGCGTCCCGGGAGCCCTCAGGTAAGGGCGTAGATTTTTTCCAGATCGCAGGCCTCCGCACGCGGGAAGCCTCCGATCGGACAATACGGCCCAAGATAGATTACAGGGATAGATAAAAATTCTGGAGTTTCAGTCCTTAGAAAATTATATGCATTGGGTAAAGTCCATTGTAGACTTAATTGTACATGGTCTGGGTACAGAGTGGCATGATTGGTTGAATGGCCTTTTCTCCCCCTCCCCCCCTGCTTTATTATAATGAAATATGTTAGTAACACTCAATAAATAACAGCAAACAAAAGGAATGGCCAGTTTGCTTGTACATAAATAATCCAAACACAATAATCCTTTGTGATGTGTACCATTGTTTTCAAATGCAGCATGCAGCTGGAGTGACTGAAGATATTTAGCATAACCGTCTGCAATTGATGTTCAATAGGCACGGCCCTAATCTCAGTTCTAATACAGTGAAAATATATTGTTGGAGATGGATCAGCAATTTATCGTCTTGTGCATTAGGAAGGCTGATTAGAGCTAATTTGCACCTCATTCCAGCACCCAGCAAAATTCGAACGGTTTGTACAAATCCAACTTGTACAATACGGTACCCGGCAGTATTTCCAGGTTCAGTCAATGTTGTGTCGTAGGTGGTTAGGGGGTAATTCACATGCTGCAGCGGGTCTTAAAGGGGCAGTGGGCTTTTTTGGGATTCGGCTGCTGATATCCTTCTAGCAGTCCTGGAAAATGTCAGTGAGCAGTCGTGGCAGTGGAAAAGCACTACAGTTCGAGGAGGAGGCTATCGAAATCTTGCTGCAGGAAGTACAGCACAGGAGGGACATCCAGTTCCCCGTCCCAATGGCCATTGGGTCAACTCAAGCTTCTACTTTTCCGATTTTTAATCATTTCTTTTCATTGTGCCCACATAGTTCATATTTACTGAAAATGCCAATGCAAATTAAATCAACTACTGTCCAGAAATAAAACTCTTACAGATTGCTGTGGGTCAGATTTTGTTTTGAAATAACTGAAAATACATTTGAAGGCTTGTCTTAACTTATACTTTAGCAAGCCAGAGAGTTAATTAAAAAAAAACACATAGCTACCAGGAGACGGGAGGAATCGTTATAAAGGACTAGTCCTAAAATTGTCCCAGTCTGACAGCTTAATGATTATGGCTGTATTTATGGAAGTATGATACACCTGGGACCACAAGTATATGGCACAAAACAAGTAGCAAAATTAACCATTAGAGTCCACCAGAAGTGTATCTATGTATCTTATTAATGTAAGAAGGCTGTTAAAAAATCATACGGGATCCTTGGCATTATAAACAGACAGAGTACAAAAGCAAGAAGTTATGCTAAACCTTTATAAATCATTGCTTAGGCCCCAGCTGGAGTATTGTGTCCAGTTCTGGGCACCACACTTTAGAAAGGATGTCAAGGCCTTGGAGAGACTGCAGAAGAGAGTTACTGGAATGGTACCAGGGATGGGGGACTTCAGTTATATGGGGGAGAATTTTTCGGGGGGTCAGCAGGCACGATTGGTGGCAGGTCGGGTGGGAAAATGTTTTTTTTTGACAGCGGGTCGGGACCCCGCTGTCAACCCACTGCCACGCGCCCTTCCCAAATGTCGGGTCTGTCAACACTGAGCAGACCCGACACGCAGCTGCGGGGGAGGCAATTTAGGTCATTATGACCTTGTTACAGACCGTTAAGAACTATTTTGAGCTCACCTTCAGAGTTTACCAGGCCACCCACGGGGTCTACGCTGCTCGGGGATCACGTCAGGTAAGCAGGTCGGGAGTTGTATGACCATGGAATCATCTCATTACTTGACAACTGCAAATGTGCTATAAAAGCTCCCATCTCACAGCTGTTCACTCTCCAAGCTCAGAAGCTGTTGCTTACTGCATTTGGAAGACAGATTGAGCTTTATGCAGGTTGCAAGTGTTTGGAGAAAACTTTCTATCCACTGTCACCTCATTGGAACAACCTCTCTCACCATTGACAGATCGCTTCTGTCATCTCAAGTTCACCTGCCATCTATTACATCAGCGTCGGTGCCCTTGAAACTATCTCACCTTGGTCCTCAGAATCCCACCACGATCAGCCCCAACACCAACAGCACCAGGCACACCAGCAGCACCAACAACAACACCAACCTTCTCCGCAATCAACTGATGCTGCACAGGACACAGGGCATCAGTACCCAACTACATTGCTGCCCGGGAAGCCAGGGATGGCCTCACCAAGGCCAGATTTACTTCACTTGATGCTGTACACCCTGGCTGCCACATGATGCGCCAAGTTGGCACCAACTCCATAAAGCATCCTTGCAATGCCCAAACCATTCCTTTCGCACTCATCACCATTGCGCGGGGTATCGTTATGTCTCACCCTTCACTGCAACTCACTAAGCCACTTCCAAAGGGGCACACAGATCTGTCCAAGAATGCAAAGTATTCAAAATAAAGATTTCAATGTTTGACAGTACATCAACAGAAACTTCACATGAACATTGGCTAAACCACTCAAGTGCCTACCCTTGTGTGTTGTTAGTTGGTATGCTTGCAGTAGGGTGAGGGTGAGTGTGAGGGGTGGCTAGTGAGATGGGGGAAGTGATAATGTAGATAGAGAGGGATGGGTGGAGGTGCAAGGTAAGTTGGTGTGAGTAAAGATATGCAGGAGTACGGTAGGGAAGGCAGAGTGATGGGGATGTGATGAGTGGCACAGCAGGAAGAGGTTGAGTGTGGCTTGGCAGTAATGTTTCGTGATCTGCTCAGATCATTGAAAGGCTTGAGCCACTGCAGCCTGGTCCTCCTGACGACATTCTTGCTTTGGCCCTCCTGTGCAATGTGCAACCAGGCTGTGTTGGTCTCCTGGGGAGGTTTCTTCCGCCCATTGGAAGGGAAGAGAACCTCCCTGCATGCTGTGACTCCCTCCATAAGCATATGGAGGGAGTCATGCGAGAGCCTGGGTGCAGCCGTCCACCTTTGTGCAGTGCTTGTCAGTGTTTGCAGCACCTCAATGCTGTAGAACACTGACAGCACAACTGTCAAAATCAATTTGCGCATGGTCCCTTTAAGGAAACTGGCTGATGACGCGTCATCACATGACATCATCAGACTTGCTTCCTTTTAATTGGCCGGCAAACGTGCTGCGCGGGCTTCACAAGCCCAGTCAACGTAAAATCATTTTGGATAGCGGGATGGAGCCGGCAGCGAGGCCGGGACACGCCACCGACGTCGTCCGTCACGGACCCGCCAAGGTTGGTAAAGTCCAGCCCGTGGAGAGACTAGAGAAGCTGTTTTTTTCCCAAAGAGCAGAGAAGGTTAAGGGGAGATTTAATAGAGTTGTTCAAAATCATGAACGGTTTTGATAGAGTAAATAAGGAGAAACTGTTTCCAATGACAGAAAGGTCGGTAACCAGAGGACGCTGATTTAAAGTAATTGGCAAAAGATCCAGAGATGAGGAGACATTTTTTTCTGCAGCGAGTTGTTATGATCTGGAATGCACTGCCTGAAAGGATGGTGGAAGCAGATTCAGTAACTTTCAAAAGGGAATTGGATAAATACTTGAAGGGGGTAAATTTGCAGGGCTCTGAAGAAAGAACGGGGGAGTGGGACTGATTGGAGAGCTCTTTCAAAGAGCCGGCACAGGCATGATGGGCCAAATGGCCTCCTTCTGTGCTGCACCATTCTATGATTTTATGAGAGGATTAAAGTACTCATAGCCAGAAAAAGATAATGGAGGTGTTATTATGCCACTGTTAAAAAGAAGCTCCCACCTGTTTCAGGTATGCGTTTCTGTGCCTGAATATATTCTGGTCCATCATTAGCCACGGGAAACAGGGTTTGGGGAATTTGACAATTAAAATCCTGTGCTATGACAATCTAAGTTTTTCTGATAGCCATAAGATTTGGAAACCTTGTAGTTTTTACTTTAAGTGGTTTTATCCACAATCTGTATTGAATGTTTAACCATATGGCTTGGAATTGAAAACTAAATTGCAAATTTATTGGATGCATGCAGAGTGTATGGATCTGAGCTGCAAGGTAGGAACCATTTTATGAATGAATCCTATGGTGACCAAATCTATTTTCCTTCATCTCATCATTCCTGGATTACTCCAGCTGCTTGTTTTATGTGTTCAGTGAATTGTAATACACCGGGGACATCTTTAAACTCTTCCTAGCTTGGGTTTGAACTTCTAAAAGGCACACATGCTTACAGTGTTCAAAGGCTGAAGGACAGCACTGGAGACACTTCTGATTTGTGTCCCTGATTTTGCCTGGAGCAGTAGCTTGCAATAACCTCTTGCATTCATGTTTGCATTCCAATACATTCAGACCTACATTACATTCAGCTCTGTATGACAGTTCTGTACCACATATCCCACAATATTCATTATCCAATGCTACAACTGGGTATGACAGTGACCCCAGTTCATTAGTGTTTGCTTGTCAATCATTCTGGCCAACACTCACTGCTCATTATATGTGTAACCCAGCTCTCTGGGCCACTTGACTGTCACTAGTGGGCTGTTGAGGAATAAATCGTTTTAGCTGAGGTAGAATGTCGGTACTCCTCATCAAATTCCCAAACTTGTTCAGCTACGAGTGTGTGTGCGCGCTGCAGCGAGCTGGATAACATCACATTAGCTAGGATAAGAAGTAGTATTTTATTTTGTGAATTTGGAAGTGTTCAGTGACCTAGACAAGGGCAAGATTTTAACCCCGTCTGCCCAGGAACAGGGAGGGCATTTGGTTGAAACGGCAGTCGAAACCCATCCCGCTGCGTTCCTGATGCATTCGTGCCCACCATCATTTTGATAGCACTGATATTGGAGTCAGGAAAGACTGGGGGCCTCATCAAAATCTCAAAGTCGCAGTCTGGTGACGTTATTTGGACCCCGACTCGATTTTAAACCAATGCCAGTCGCACACCTGCCAGTATAAACTGTCCGGCAGGCAGTAGTGTGGTCAGAAGAGGCCCAGGTAAATTTTGAATTTTTGTAAGGTTTCCTTGTGGGCCAGGAAGAGCAAGCCTGCCTTGCCATGGTTTTCTCTTCTCCTCCCCCCACACCCCCCCCCTCCCCCAACCACAATCCCCTCCCGACCACCCACTTGACAATTATCAGTACCAGGGGCAGTTCTCTCGGTCCCACAGTGGTGCCTCTTGCCGAGCAAAATCCTGCTCCTGTCCGCCTGCCACCTAGTGATTCCAGCTGGGTTTGGGCAGGAGCCCGTCCTCCAACATGGTAATGAGGCCCAAGAGTTAAAATCGCCCTGCCTCAAGCCTCATAGCAACTAGCTGCCCGCCCCGGCCCCTGCACACTACACTCATGCCCTGAGTTATAATTGGTGCTTATGGATTTTCCAGTCTTCCATTTAGCCTATGCACAAACTGAGCATTAACGTGCAGGAATTTGAAGAATTTGCACTTCCAGTGCTTTGTCTAGAATTTCTCCCTCATATAGGCTTGTGCAATGACCATTAATGGACAGACCTGAGGTTAAAGTTGTGTTTAGCCTGTTTATGCCTTGCTAAACAGCAATTAAGGCTTCCTTGTGAAAAAAAATCTTCATCCTTCGACTTCCATGGGATTCTCATCCATGATCTCGCCCACCTTTGGGTGGAATAGCGCCGGAGATTGACGGAAAATGCACACGGCTCCGAACGGTAAATTCCTCCCCCGTCCCCTCTAGGACCACTGCTGGTCACTCCTTCCTGCCCGCTGAATGCAAACGGGTTCCCACGATGCTGGAGGCAATGCTCCCTCTAAAATATTGTTTATTTAAAAGCGCGGTACCTTTAAAGTTGCAGCACGCACAGTCCCTTCAACGGGACAGCTTGCGAGCGGCCCGCACGGCACCTTTCACAGATTGATGCCCGGCTCACAGGGAACATTGGTTGGAGGAGCAGGCGAATGCTGCACCTTGCCTGAACACCGCCGCAGCGGGAATAATCCCAGCTCCTGTGTACAGTGCGTGTATAAATTTATTCTTTTATTTTGTGCAATAGGACGGTTGCAGCATCGCCAGACATTATGGAGGAGAAGCACGAAAATGAGCAGTGGTCAGTCTCAGAGGTCGGAGGACACAGGAAGTAGACCGGAAGCAGCTGAGAGTGTCTTTTAAGTTTGTTGTACTGTACCATAACAGAATGAGCTAACTTGGCCTCTGAAGGAGAATGCCTCAGCGGGCTGGCTGTTTCCCATCTCTGCCATCTGATAAGTCTTCTACGCACAGCCCACCATCTGCATTACACCGCCAGTGGCAGTGAACGCCAGGTGTACCTCAGCTTTTATGGCACAGAGCTTCCAGTCCCTTACAGGAGACATCGTAGGGGTCAGCTAGCTTGGCACACACCCCGACATTAAAGAGGTGCCAAGTGCCTTATTTTGTCACGAAAACAAGTACATAGACTTTTGTACCATGCTGCAGGCATCAGGATCTTCTAGTGGTGACTGCATACAATTTGCGCAGATATGCAATCATGTTGTACTCATTAAAGAAAAATGTGATAGGTCGCACAACACCAGGTTATAGTCCAACAGCTTTATTTGAAATCACACGAAGGAGCAGCGCTCCGAAAGCTTGTGATTTCAAATAAAGCTGTTGGACTATAACCTGGTGTTGTGCGACCTATCACATTTGTCCACCCCAGTCCAACACCCCGGCATCTCCGCATCATCATTAAAGAAAGAAAGACTTGCATTTCTATCGCGTCTTTCACGACCACTGGACGTCCCAAAGCGCTTTACAGCCAATGAAGCACTTTTTGAAGTGTAGTCACTGTTGTAATGTAGGAAATGCGGCAGCCAATTTGCGCACAGCAAGGTCCCACAAACAGCAATGTGATACTGACCAGATATTCTGGGCTGAATTTTGCCGGCGTTCGAAGTGCGGGATTGGAGGCGGGTCTGCTGTCAAAATCGAAATGATTGACAGCGGGCTGGGAGCCCGCTCTGAACCCGCCTCCATGTAAGTTTCCAAAGTGTCGGGTCTGCGATTTCAGAACAGACTCGATACTAAGTGGCAGGGGAGGCATTTAAGATAGTTAAGTGCTTGTTAAATGCTTGTTAACTACAATTTTGCCAGCCTATTTCCATTTTACCACTTTTTTTACAACGTTTCCGTTGCTCAGGGATCTTGTCAGGTAAGTGTCGGGTTCTCTATGTCTCCCCATTGCTGTGAATAGGTGACAGCTGTAAAAGTGGTCTGAAAGTTACCATTTCACAGCTGTTCACTTTCCAATGTCAGAAGCTTGAGCCTTCAGGTCTTGGAAGACACTTTTGAGCTGTATGCAGTTTGGAAGTGTTTGGAGTAAACTCTATCCACTGTCACCTCCTTGGAGCAAGCTCTCTCACTGGAGTGTCAGCCCAGATTTTTATGCTCAAGTCTCTGGAGTGGGATGTGAACCCACAAACTTCTGATTCAGAGGCGCGTGTGCTACCCACTGAGCCACGGCTGACACACATCATGGATACAAATGACAATATGCACACTTTTGAACATTGCCTTCTGATACCTCAATAGGCAGAGCATATAAATCGTGTCTGACCTTTACCAGGAAGTCGCGCACGTAAAGGTACACTTTCCAGGGAATGTTCACAATACCTCCATTCACATACAATCACGTATGCCCCAATTCTTCAGATGGAAAAGATATTGGTTATTTGCTGAAATCGTAGCTGATGACACCTTGATGCAAACTCTATATTACAGCAGAGCACAACTAAAATGAGGCACATGGGAGAACCAAGATGCTCATACAACAGATGTTTTGGGTGATCAAACAGATGTTTGGAATGCTTAGAAGATGGTCAAGAGAAGGATTCCAAAATTTATGATGTAAGCTGCATGCTACTGATTTTGTTCTGTCATTTGTATGTGCTGTGATTGAATTAAGGTATTGTAAACATTCTAGCCGTGGCTCAGGGGTACCACTCTCACCTCTAAGTCAGAGGAACTGGGTTCAGAATCCCACTCCAGACACTTGAGCACAAAATCTAGGTTGACACTCTGGTGCCGTACTGAGGGAGTGCTGAACTGTTGGAGGTGATGTCTTTTGGGTGAGACGTTAAACCGAGGCCTCGTCTGCCTTCTTAAGTGGACGTAAAAGATCCCATGGTGCTGTTCAAAGAAGAGCAGGGGAGTTCTCCCAGTGTCCTGGCTAATATTTATCCCTCAACCAACATCACTAAAAAACAGATTATCTGGTCCTTATCACATTGGTGTTTGTGGGAGCTTGCTGTGCGTAAATTGACTGCTGCGTTTCCTACATTACAACAGTAACTACACTTCAAAAAGTATTTAATTGACTACAATGCAATTTGGGATGTCCTGAGGTCATGAAAGGCGCTATATGAATGCAAATCTTTTTTCCTTTCTGTGTCTGAAAGCTGGTTTAATCCGATTATGCACTTAATTAATATATATATGGTGATTGCTCTTTCTTTCTCTGGAATGTGTGGCAGTGATCAAACACAGTTTTTAGTCCTGCCAACATGATGAACAAATGAAAAGGACTGATTGCAATCTGTAAATGAAGTGCATTGTTTTATTTGTGTAATATTATATGCACTGAATGTGTTCAACATGATAATCCACTCTGCTTTTCTGCATTGTGCTTTGTGTACTAAAGTGATCTGCATTACACTGAAGTAATTCCCTAATGTAAGGAGTAGATATGGTAGTTGGCTGTAAAGCCTTCTTGAAAGCCTCATGGGATTCTGATGGCTTGCCAACGCCATGTGCTAGTGACCCAATAGGCACTGTATCCATGCCAGGAGTGTCCCACACTGTCCTTGCTGTGGATGTGAATATTTTGGGGTGTTTCCTGTCACTTCTGCGGAACCACTTTTTTTTTTATTCGTTCACAGGCTGTGAGCATCACTCACAAGGCCAGCATTTATTGCCCATCCCTAATTGCCCTTGAGAAGGTGGTGGTGAGCCGCCTTGTTGAACAGCTGCAGTCAGTGTGGTGAAGGTACTCCCACAGTGCTGTTAGGGAGGGAGTTCCAGGATTTTGACCCAGCGACTATGAAGGAATGGTGATATATGGCATAAAGGGCAACACGGTGGCATAGTGGTTAGCACTGTTGCCTCACAGCGCCAGGGACCCGGGTTCGAATCTGCCTCGGATGACTGTCTGTGTGGAGTTTGCACATTCTCCCCATGTCTGCGTGGGTTTCCTCCGGGTGCTCCGGTTTCCTCCTACAGTCAAAGATGTGCGGGTTAGGTTGATTTGGCTATGATAAATTGACCCTTAGTGTTAGGGGGATTAAATATGCGGGGATAGGGTGGGATATGTGTCGGTGCAGGCTCGATGGGCTGAAATGGCCTCTATCTGCATTGTGGGGATTGTGTGATTCTGTGATTTCCAAGTCAGGATAGTGTGTGACTTGGAGGTGGTGGTGTTCCCATGCACCTGCTGCCCTTGTCCTTCTAGATGGTAGAGGTTGCGGGTTTGGGAGGTGCTGTCGGAGAAAATCGCGGGTTTGGGAGGTGCTATCAGAGTGCCTTGATGGCACAGGACACATACTGAAATGAAAACCTGTTGCTCCGCTATTGTGACAAGGGAAACTTCATTTGAAATGTTGCATTGTTTCTTATTTTATATGCTCTGGTTGTTGGGGCAGTTGAGTCACTTTTATTTTTGTGGCGCCGATGGAGAACTCAATTAGAGCAGAGGAAGGTTAAGCTGAAAGGAAGGAAATTCCACTGCGCTCTCAGCACATCACAGACAGGGCCTTTAGGTATAGGTTTCCACAGAATAAGGGACTGAATTCTGAAATGTGACCCTGAAACACTGGCAGGAATCTTGTAATAAAAGAAAAGCTAACATACAGTGCCACCATCAAGCACTGGCCTTGCTCATAGCCCAATATTAAGAGCTATTTTTGTTATTTCAATTGACAGCTGTTTGTCAGCTTTTGGTGAGTTTTCTGGCTTGGCGTGTGTATCTTCCTCATTCCCCCATGCCCTCTGAAGACTCCCTGTCAATAATGTCCTCCACTGCTTTCGCAAAGGAAGTAAGCATTCTGATTTTCAGAGCACCATCGTCAGTGCGCAGCCGGTCAAGGCTCTTGGATGTCAGCTTCCCCTGCAAAGAGAATAGTACGTTTTGAATCTGAATGCAATGTGCAATCTGCAATATGTTGCCATTTCATGAATTGTACAATAATATTCACTTACTGGACTTCGGAAGACCTTCGTGTTTAAGTTCATACTGGGCGATCTCCTGTGGTGTTGCAGATGGGGAGTCAAGACCAAGCGCATTATTTACATCAAAGCAGGACTAGAGGCTAGGAGTAGAGGTAATTGGATCCAGGCAAGGAAGGGGGAGAGAAGAGGAGATGAGATGAAAGGAAAGGAGTACCACATGGACTGCAGCAGTTCAAGAAGGCGGCTCACCACCACCTTCTCAAGGGCAATTAGGGATGGGCAATAAATGCTGGCCTAACGCCCACATCTCATAAAAACAAATTTAAAAAAAGGTAGAGAGAGAGAGAGAGAGAAAGAGGGGAGATGTGGAGGAGAAAGAGGTGGAGGATGGGGTGAGGTGGGTAGGGGTGTAGAGGATAATGAGGGAAGAGAGTGAGGGGGTGCGTGCACAGGAGAGGAGGGAATGGGGTAGATTGGGACAGGAAAGAAATGGCAGGAGGGCTAGAAGCTTTTTCAGGGAGGGGGTTATGCTGAGCTCCCCTTTACTTCCTGACCCCAACATTTGTTTTCAGGGGGGAGGGGGAGTAGCTAGCCTCAAGCTTATTCGGGTACAACTAGCTTTTAGTAGATCTTAACAAAATCTGCAAGGAAATATTGTTCTTACAGTGGAGTCTAATAGTCCGTGCACTCACTTTCAACAACATTTTGTCTCCCTGGATTAAGTTCTGCTTTATCAGAGCTATCATGATTTTGCAGTGCAGCAACAATTATCTCAGCTAATCTAAAATAGATTGAAAATTTGATTTCGGAACAAGTCAAATATGTCAAAAATTGAGAAGATGGGGAATTGTGTCAAGTATTGCTTTCCTTGCACTGAAACAGACGTACAGGAATTCTCTTGAACCGTGCAATTCCTGCTGGATTGGTACTGCTACAACCGGGGTCAACTAAAGAGCCAATCAAAACCCACGTGTAATCAGGCTGTTCAGCCACTCGGTAAGCATCAAATGAACCAATACGCCGGTGTGACTTGCAGATAGCCCATGCTTTTCCAATTGCCAATTCATTTTGTCTCAGATTATTGTCTCTAAAAGTTTCCCCACCACTGATGTTAGGCTAATTGGCCTGTAGTTGCCGGGTTTATCCCTCTCCCGTTTTTTAAACAGGGGTGTAACATTTGCAATCCTCCAGTCCTCTGGCACCAGCCCCATATCCAAGGAGGACTGGAAGATTGTGACATCGGAAGAGCCTCTGCAATTTCTACCCTTCTTCTTTCGTATGGTAGTAGCAAAGCAAATCAAATATCAATATCTAAGTCAGATATCCAGGCCAACGCTTCCGGTGTAACAACGTGGGTATCTTGTAGGCCGCCTGCGAATTTCCTCTGAGGGCAGTGCTCAATGATGTGCTCCAGGGTCTGATCAGGAGCTCCACAGTCTTACTTCCCTCAGTAACCTAGGATCCATCCCATGCAGACTGGGTGACTTCTCTACTTTGCAGACTGCCACAACCTTTTAAGTGCATCCTCTTTATCTATTTTTATCCTATCCAATATCATTATTGTCTCCTCCTTTACTGCTACATTGGCACCATCCTCTTCTCTAGTGAAGACAGATGCAAAGTACTCATTTAGTTCCTCAGCCATGCCCGCTGCCTCTACAAGAAGATCTTTTTGGTCCCTAATTGGCCCCACCCTTTCTTTGACTACCCTTTTACTATTTATGTGCTTATAACAGACTTTTGGGTTCTCTTTTATGTTCGCTGCCAATCTATTCTCATACTCTCTCCTTGCCCCTCTTATTCACTTTTTTAGATCTCCTCTGTACTTTCTACATTGAGATGAATGCATTATGAATTCATAGTATTGGCCTTTTTTCGGTAATACCTCTAAGACAACATTTGTCTTAAGTTACAGTTTCTAACAAATATACTGAGTACTTATTGCCTTCCCCAAATTATTATCTTTAAAAAATGATGATTCCAGTATTTCTCTTTAAATAGCTATGTTGTTTTGCATTACAAGATACTAACTGTGTATGACATTTGTATGGTTGTGAGCTTTGCGCCAAACATTCCCACAGCTGACTTGCCAAAGGACATTGTACTTGGTGTAGCCTCCAGTTGAATGCAGTGATGCATCCTCAGGTGATATAATTGATGATATTGTGAGAGACACATTAAAGATCTGATTTTCTTTAGGACCTTTTCTATTCTGCAGAACATTTGGAAAGAGTTTCTATACAGGCAGTTTCTCCCTGAACAATGATTCAGCTGCTTATCTCATTACGTAGACATTGCCACCATGGTCTGATCTTAGGAAAAAAATGCGTTCAACATCTACTGGAAATTTGAACAAAAAAAAAATGAGTGCTGGAAGCATTAGTTGAACATTAAAAAAAAAAATTCATACTTCAAACATAAAGTTGAGGATTGTTGAAACCTTGACCATCATAAGCAGTGCCGTAGGCATGGGTGATCCTGTATGGAAGTCTTCATGAAGGAAATGGCAAAGTTCCTGTTTAGCCTCAACCTCCTAAATCAGGATCAATGTTTTCTATCTTATCTCTCATTAGATTTTATGGGCAGGCCTTTTCTGCTCTTCTCCAGCTAATTGCCATGCGAGTGGAGCACTGAATCCAATAACCATAAAACATCTGAATAAAGACCTCAGCTCAACTATGCAGCAGCTCCCTGTCATTACAGGCAAACAGTCTGTAGCAACACCGGTTTCGTATGAGAGCTAAGTAACACACCATGGGCTAGATGCTCATTATCGGGTGGCTGGACGGTGAGATGTGCTGGTAGGCTCCTCAATAGTGCCAACAGAAGCCTGGTCTTAATTTAAAGAGCCAGGCCTGGTTGTGGGCTGCAGACAGAAAACAGATACCCAGGGGAAGCCCACCAGCTCCAGGCCGGTGCAATATCCAGCAGTCTGGAAGCCGGTCCAGAAAAAGGTAGGTCAGAGGGGGTCAGTTCACACCAAGTTCGCAACTAAGTTATTGTTGTACAGCCTGGAGGATCACTCCCGATTCTTTGGCTCCGCAATAATATATAAAAACTTACTTTGGGCTCCTCAGCGGCTGAACCATCAGCTGCAACTGGACAGAAGGAGCAAGCCTCTCGATCCGTCCAGTTCTGTCCTAAAATGGCAGTCAACAAAAACAACTTGCATTTATATAGCGCCTTTAACGTAGCCTGATTTGTATATTAAAAGGTCCCAACACCTGAAACAGGTGAGCGCGTTGGCCGCCCAGTAGTAAGTCCCTCTTGAAAGTGGAGGCGGCGGAACTGCTGTTGAAAACAGGGCAGGAAGCCATTTTCAGGCACTACCACCCCATTTACGCTGTGTGGCCCAAGTTAAATTCTAATCCATATGAGTGATGTGGGAGTCTTACAATATAATTCACTTTGCATTTAACTGCCAATTATGCTGACAATATTAGCTGAATCAGTCTAACAAGCTGTAATGCCCAGAAGGCACCTCCTCCAAACAGCAATTTCACAGCATGGAAGAAAGAGCCAGGACTCTGCATTCCTCATAGTACCTCTCTGTACCCCATAAATAACCTGAGTAACACCCACAGTAATTTGTAGGATATAGCGACAGTGGGTAAGAAATGTAACGATGCTTGTTAGATACCAATCCAAACTGGTTCCTTAGAGTATGAGTAACAGCTGTCCTGTATAAAAACAGCCTGATAGAGAAAGCTTTTGTGGGAAAGGCAGTTAGGCTTTGTTGTTAATCCTGAAACCAATACAGCAAGATAAGCATTTATTTCAATTATATATGCTTAAAATTATTGGAAGGCGCATTATGCAAAGTCTATATATTACACGCTATTTAAGGTTTATTTGTGCAGCAAATTCAATTGATTCTTTAATAGGAATTATTTATTGCTGCCCACTGCCTTGCAGGAAGCTGTGACTAATATTAAAATAAGTGCATATTTGCATTTAAAGAGATATAGGGGGAAAAATTCTGTATTGACCATTTTGGGGTGCAAACTTTAGCGCCCGGCACTAATTGGCACCAGCGACCATGAAATTCAGTTTTAGCACCCCAAGAGGGAAGTGGAGCGCTAAATCAAGCACTACACACTCCTCTTAGGGCACTAACATCAG
This sequence comes from Squalus acanthias, assembly GCA_030390025.1. Taxonomy (NCBI): domain Eukaryota; kingdom Metazoa; phylum Chordata; class Chondrichthyes; order Squaliformes; family Squalidae; genus Squalus; species Squalus acanthias. The sequence goes on along the minus strand of CM059433.1, from coordinate 22,997,855 downwards.
AGAGCGGGGCGCTACCGCAGAGCGCTAATCAAGTTTCGGCGCTGTCAATTAGAGAGTCCTCAGACAGACTGGCGCCTTCCAGTTCTTAAAGGGGAGGTTCAATCATGCTGCACAGCCTCACTCTGATCAGTTGCTGCTTGTGACCTGGGCCTGCAAGGAGCTGCAAGCCATCAACCAGGAATCTCATGGCTGATCAGAGGCCCAGGGAGAGAGCTCGCCGGTTCAGCGGCCAGGCATTGGAGGCTCTGGTTGCGGTTGTGGAACGCCGATGGGCAGTGCTGCTCCCAGACACTGGCAGGAGGCCATTGGCACATAGTTCAGAAGGATGTAGAGGGTGGTCGCCCAGTACGTCTCGTCCAGAAGTGTGGTCCAAAAGACTCACACCCAGTGCTGCAAGAGGTTCAACGACCTCACTCGGGTGGTCAGGGTGAGTACATGCTTCAAAAACCTCGACATCCCACCATCTCAACCTCACTCTGTGCACAGACGGTAGAAACTGCCAAATCCCCAACACTCACCCAACAACTATGCCCATCCAATAAAAGTCACATCCACATCTCACGCCTTGCACACATTAACAGCTATTCAACTATGGTAGGCATATCTGCCAAACACATGGCTGCACACTCACTCACACGCTGTCCTTTTTCTTGCAGGCCAAGCTTGCTTATAACAGGAGGGAGCAGCAACACACGGGAGAAGGTCAGGCAGAGCTGCACTCCCTCACACAGCTTGAGGAGAGATTTCACAGAATCATTGCGAGTCATGTCGTGGGTGCTGTGGCAGTTGGAGAGGTTGATCCTCTTGGGGACAACAACGGTATGTTCATTACCTCTCCCTCTTCTCTCATACCACTTCCTCCTCACAACACAAGCCCTTCCCACTTTCCATCTAAGTATACTGTCTCCAGTCCTTGCTCCCTTCCTGCCCCCCTGCCCTCACGTTAAACCCACTCTTGTACCTTCCTGCTTTCAGATAGTGAGCCACCATCTGACCAGCCTGTCCCTCAGCCTCCCAGTGGCAGCGACGCAGGAGAGGAGGAGGAACATGAAGCCGGAGCCTCACTGCCTGTGTCTCCCGAGGGCGACACATCGGATACTGGGGCAATTTGGCACATTGGATCCAAAATTGGCTTAGTGGCAGGAGGCAGAGGGTGATGGTCGAAGGTTGTTTTTGTGACTGGAAGCCTGTGTCCAGTGGTGTACCGCAGGGATCGGTGCTGGGTCCTTTGCTGTTTGTAGTGTACATGAATGATTTAGATATGAATGTAGGAGGTATGATCAGTAAGTTCGCAGATGACACGAGAATTGGTGGAGTGGTAAATAGTGAGGAGGGAAGCCTCAGGCTACAGGACGATATAGATGGGTTGGTCAGATGGGCAGAACAGTGGCAAATGGAATTTAACCCTGAAAAGTGTGAGATGATGCATTTTGGGAGGACTAACAAGGCAAGGGAACACACAATGAATGGTAGGACCCTAGGAAGGACAGAGGATCAGAGGGACCTTGGTGTGCATGTACATAGATCCTGAAGGCAGCAGGACAGGTAGATAAGGTGGTTAAGAAGGCATATGGGGATACTTGCCTTCATTAGCCGAGGCATAGAATATAAGAGCAGGGAGGTTATGATGGAGCTGTACAAAACGCTAGTTAGGCCACAGCTGGAATACGTGTGCAGTTCTGGTCGCCACACTATAGGAAGGATGTGATTGCATTGGAGAGGGTGCAGAGGAGATTCACCAGGATGTTACCTGGGCTGGAGCGTTTCCGCTATGAAGAGAGACTGGACAGGCTGGGGTTGTTTTCCTTAGAGCAGAGAAGTCTGAGGGGGGACCTGATTGAAGTGTACAAAATTATGAGGGGCATAGATAGGGTAGATAGAAAGTAACTTTTCCCCTTAGTAGAGGGGTCAATAACCAGGGGGCATAGTTTCAAGGTAAGGGGCTGGAGGTTTAGAGGCGATTTGAGGGAAAACTTTTACACCCAGAGGGTGGTTGGAATTTGGAACTCACTGCCTGAAAGGGTGGTAGAGGCAGGAACCCTCACAACATTCAAGAAGCATTTAGATGAGCAGTTGAAACGCCATAGCATGCAAGGCTATGGACCAAGTGCTGGAAAATGGGATTAGAATAGATAGGGCTTGATGGCCGGCGCAGACACGATGGGCTGAAGGGCCTCTTTCTGTGCTGTATAACTCTATGACTCTATGACACGCGGTCACTGGAGGGCAGTAGGAGATTTGGCTCTGATGTGGGTGAAGCTCCGGGACCCAGCGGGCTGCAGCAATGCCACGGGGGAAGGGAATCTCGGGGGCCATCTCCCCAGAGTGTAAGTGCGCGCACGAGTTCTACTGCACAGGACTCGGATGAGGACCTCGATGTTGAGGCGATGACCACACAGGCGATGAGCATTCATACTGAGCTCATGGGTGCAATGGCAAGGGTGCCCGAGAGCATGGATGCACTGGCTAGGAGCGTGGAGGAGTCTGTCACCAGCACTGCTGCCATCTGTGCGCAAACCATCGAGCCCATCCTTGACAGTTTGCAGAGGATGGTTGCCTCGCAGAGAGACCGTGGGGACCCAGACCTCATGCTACATGTAATGGGTGAGGTGGCAGCATCTATTGCAGCACAGGCCGAGGCAACGCAATGTCTTAGTGCTGGAATCGAGTCATTGGTTGGTGCCATCCAATCTCAGACTGCTCTCATGCAGTCTCAGATTGATGCAACGCAAGCGCTGACTGCTGCCATTGTTGCTGGGTCGCCCACAGTCCACCGGGGATCTCACAGTGCCGCAGCAGGCCAGCAATCTGTGCTGGAGCAGATTGCTCTGGATGCTGAGGTGCTGCCCCAGGGGTGTGGCAATGTGTCGGTCGAGCAGCAAGGTGCTGTCCTCTCTCAGGATGACAGCATTCCTGCTCCCACCACTGCCAATCCGCCATTGCACTTGCCGCAGCCTGTAACCCAACCATCGCAGACTGCTGCTGCCCATGCAGAGTTGGTGCAGTTTGCAGCCGGGCCTTCCAGGCCCAGAGGTGGCCAAGGGCATCCTGCAAGGCCATCTGCAGTCTCTGGCTCCCAGACTCAGCAGCCTTGCTGCGGCCACTGGGGCCACATTACGGAAGAGCAGTAGGGTTGGGAGGGGGGCATTGCAATGGGGAGGGAAGTCATTGAGGAAGGCCCAGTAAATAAAATGTCAATAGCAAATGGGGGGAGTGTGTGTACAAAAGTTGACGTGTTTGCAAATATATTGTTGAGTTTGGTAAGAAATAGTTCCGTTTGCTAAGAACCAGTTGTGTTTGGTGATAAATTGTTGTGTTTGTTTATTATTGGTTGTGTTTGATAAGAGAGAGTTGTGCAGAATAATAAATGTTTATTTCGACGTAGCACATTTTGTGATGTTTCTCATTTGAGCTTTGCCCGGTGATAGGGGCTGCGAGCTGTAATGATGTGGTTGTTCTGCGCAAATGCCATGTGTTATCTCATTTATTGGAAGTGCTGTGTAATGAGGCGATCACGAATGGCCCTTGCAGAAGCAACATTGAGTGGCTCCCTCCTACGTTGGTGCTGCTCCTCCTCCACTTCATCCTTCTCCTCCTCTGCCTCCTCCTCCTCCTCTCCCTCTTCCTCCTCCTGAGGTCATGATGTGGAGATGCCGGTGTTGGACTGGGGTGGACAAATGTGAGAAGTCGCACAACACCAGGTTATAGTCCAACAGTTTTATTTGAAATCACAAGCTTTCGGAGCGTTGCTCCTTCGTCAGGTGAAGTGAAGAGATGCATATAGGCACAGCATATATAGTCAGAGAACACAGCCTGATGATTACAGTTAATCTTTCCAACTGCCCTTTATCACACCTTGGCAGAGAGATAATCACGGCAATCAAAGGTGTGGATGGTGTCCAAACAGGTCAGTCAGGAAAACATTACATCAAAGACAATGTGGCAGATGTCCGGTTGCATCTGTGTAGAGAGAACAAGCTAACGACGACTCGAGTCTGGATGACGCTACATGTAACCCCACCTGACGTAGAGTCATCCAGACTCGAGTCGTCGTTGGCTTGTTCTCTCTACGCAGATGCGGCCGGACCTGCTGTGATTTCCAGCAAAAAAAGTTTTTTGTTTTCCATACAGACCCCAGCATCTGCCACATTGTCTTTGATGTAATGTTTTCCTGACTGACCTGTTTGGACACCATCCACACCTTTGATTGCCGTGATTATCTCTCTGCCGAGGTGTGATAAAGGGCAGTTAGAAAGATTAACTGTAATCATCTGGCTGTGTTCTCTGACTATATATGCTGTGCCTATATGTATCTCTTCACTTTCACCTGACGAAGGAGCAGCGCTCCGAAAGCTTGTGATTTCAAATAAAACTGTTGGACCATAACCTGGTGTTGTGCGACTTCTCACATTTGACCTCCTGAGGTGGTGCACCAATCCCTGGTGGCAATGGCTGGGTCCTCAGAATGGCCAGGTTGTGCAGCATGCAGCACACAACTATAAAAACGGAGACTTGATCAGGGGGGTACTGCAGGGCTGCTCCAGAGCGGTCAAGGCAGCGGAACCGTTGCTTTAGCTCGCCGATAGTCTATTTGATCAGGTTCCTGGTGGCACTATGGCTGTCATTGTATGCGTGCTGAGCAGGAGTGTTGGGGTTGCGGAGCGGCGTCATCAGCCTGGTGGCGAGTGAATAACCCTTGCCCCCGAGGAGCTAGCCATGAGGTTGACGCGGTGGTTGGAACAGGTCTGGGACACCAGTCTGGCGCAGGATGAATGCATCGTGGCTGCTGCCAGGATAGCGGGAATTGACGGCGAGGATGCGCTGTCTGTGGTTGCACACCAACTGAACGTTCAGAGAGTGGTAGCCTTTGTGGTTGCGGAACACCTCTGCATTGTGATGAGGTGCCTGCAATGCCACGTGGGTGCAGTCAATGGCACCCTGAACCATGGGGAAGCTGGCTATTCTTGCAAAGCCACATGAGTGTTCATCCTGTTTGTCTCTGGTCATGGGGAATGAGATGTACTCCCTTCTCCTTCTGTACAGAGTGTCTGTCACCTCCCGGATGCAGCAATGGATGGCAAACTGTGAAATGTTTGCAATATCCTCTGTTGAAGCTTGGAAGGAGCTGCTGGCATAGAAATTGAGAGCCACTGTCACCTTCACTGCCACTGACAGAGACGTCCTGGTCCTGAGCTGAGGCTGGAGCTCTGGCTGCAGGAGGTGGCAGAGCTCAGTGACCACCTCCTTGCTGAAGCTGAGCCTTCAAACACACTGCTGCTCGGACAGATGAATGTAGGAGAACTGCTCCTGGAATACCCTGGGAGGGTATGGTCTCCTGTTGAGAGCCCTGTTGGCCCTCCTCCCTCTGGCCACGTTTTCCAATCTTTCTCTCTGCCTCCGCTGGTGAAGCTGGAGGGCGAGGCCCCGTGCCAGTACAGCCCCATTAAGTGTTGGAAATGTTGCAGTATCAAAAGTAAGACAAATTAACTTGATAAATTTTTGTCAGGAGCAAAACTCCTTCACGTAGGAAAACCTCAAATGCGTCAAAACGCCTGTCTGCTTGTGTCAAAGTGACAAGGCAGCATTGTTTGCCAACATTATTTGCCAACAAGAAAAAACAGGAAGAGCACACCTTTTAATAGCACTCCTGCAGCTCCCAGCCGACTGCAAACTGCCTCCTCTACCTGTCGTTCCTAATGGCAGGCGCTGAGGCAGGGGGCGAGAATTAATTTCTGGTCCGGGGCGATGCGCGACTGGATGACTTCACGATCTCCGGGCGCAGGAGATCGTGGCAGTAGTGTTCAGCGCCACTGCAAACCGCCAGGTGAATTCCGCCGGCGGCGCTAACATCGCTGCGTCCAGGCGCGAACCAACCGAATTTCTCCCCCCTAGAATATTACAAATCACAAAATGATTTAAAACAAGTAAAAGAACAGAACTTCAGGAGCCTTAGAAAGACATCTTGCAGAAATTCTTCGGAATATTTAATGAGTGTGACTTTCAATACTTGTGCCTGAGGTGCTCATGTGTACTTGGACGAAGATTTTACACAAGGAGTATGGAGACTAGAATATTTAACAGTTGAAAGAAGAGGTATGAGTTGACGGGGTGGAATTGTAGATGAGAGCAGTGATTTCACTTCCATGACTTGGGGTTGCATCCAACCTAGAAATATAAATATGGGCAGCCCAGTAGCTATGGCACCCGTCACTCTAGCAGATGGTTTGGGGTTCAAGTCTCATTATTTAAGCTTCCTATTATTTAAGCTTGCATGCCACTGCCTGGAAGCAACATTTGGCAATCCTCGGCTGGGCTATGAAATAAAAGGCTGATGTACAGCAGGATGTTGTTTCTCAAAAGAGGAAAATGCTGGGCATGGCTGGCACATCTTGAAAAAGAATGTTGCACTAATGATAAGCAACATACAAAATCAACAATACATTGTGTTCTTGCCCTCATCCCTCACAAGTGGTAATACAGCTTTAAGAGCCGATTGCATTTTAACACTGACAATGCTGTGTTAACCATTCAGGCCATCTTGTTAGCTTCCTTCAGTTAGATCAAGCTAACAGGACTGTTAATGGTAGGTACGTGATTATCCATACTTCTTTTTAAAGTCCATCGATGAAGATTTCCTCTGGACATCATGAAAAGCAAGAACTTGCATTTATATAGCGCCTTTCACCACCTCAGGTTGTCCCAAAGTGCTTTACAGCCATTGAGTTACTTTTGAAATGTAATCACTGTTGTAATGTAGGGAAACGAGGCAGCCAAATTGTGAACAGCAAGATCCCACAAGCAACAATCTGTTTTTCAGTAGTGTTGGTTGAGGGATAAATATTGACCAGGACACTGGGAGAACCCTCCTGCTCTTCTTCAAATAGTGCCATGGGATCTTTTACACCCACCTGAGAGAGCAGACAGGGCTTCGGTTTAACGTCCCAGTCAAAATTGGGTCGCGCCCCCTTTGGGGCGCTAACTTCGCCGCCCGGAAAAAATTAGCGCCCCCGCGGCCGAAATTCATCGGTAGCGCCCCAAGAGGGAAGCGGGGCTCTACTGGAAGCACCTCGCCTCCCTCTTGGGGCGCTGTGAGGGAATACCGCGGCGCTACGTGCCGCAGCGCCATGCGCTGCAGCACGTTGTGCCACGGTACTGCAGGCCTTCCTCCCCTTCTTAAAGGGGAGGGGCCTTGCGCAGCGTGACCTGGGGCCCAGCTGGGCCACCAGGGAACGGGAATGCTGGCAAAAGAGCTCGGCACTCGAGGAGTGCCGGGCTCACGGAGCGCAGCCGGCACTCCGCGGGGGGGGGGGGGGGGGGGCTGCAGAGGAGGCCGGGGACGGCAGAGGGGGCAGGTGCTGGCAGGCGGCCAGCAACAAAAATGGCCGCCCGGCACCTCGCCTTTAAATAGCGCCGCCCCGGCCGCAGGTAGGCCCCCCTGAACCCGTCAGACATAACGTCCAGCAGTAAGTCAGGGGGCGCTACCGAAGATCGCGGCCGGGACACGAGCGGGGCGCTGCGCACAGCGATGATGTCATCGCTGATGGCGCAGCACCGCGGGGCGCTAACGGTTACCACCGCCGCTAACCTCCCACTGAATTTCACGGGAGGCGTTGCAGCGCCGCGCCCGGGCGCTAGTTGCTTTGCACCCCGTTAGCGCAAAGCAACCGAATTTTCCCCCAGGCACATCTGACAGTGCAGCACTCCCTCAGCACTGCACTGAAGTGTCAGCCTAAATTAGGTCCTCAAGTCTCTGGAGTGGGACTTGAATCCATGACCTTCTTGAATTTGAGGTGAAAGTGCAACCACTGAGCCAAGCGTGGCACCTGAAATTGTAAACCTTTTTAATCACGTTTATGATGTTATTACACAGTGCACAAAGAGATATTTCCATACAAGTTTTATTTATTGAAACATATAAGTTAATTATCGAGTTAGCAGGATAATTATCTATCATATTTTTGGATAATCAAATGCATCGAAGGCTTCTTTGGCAGCACCTCCCAAACCCGTGACTTCCACCACCTAGAAGGACAAGGGCAGCAGGCGCATGGGAACACCACCACCTCCAAGTTCTCCTTCAAGTCACACACCATCCTGACTTGGAAATATATCGCCGTTCCTTCATCGTCGCTGGGTCAAAATCCTGGAACTCCCTCCCTAACAGCACTGTGGGAGTACCTTTACCACACGGACTGCAACGGTTCAAGAAGGCGGCTCACCACCACTTTCTCAAAGGAAACTGTGGTGGACAATAAATGCCGGCCTTGACAGCAACACACACATCCCAAGAGTGAATAAAAAATAAAGGGGTAAAAATTCAGTTGGTTGCGCCTCCCGTTAGCGCCTTAAGAGGGCGCTAATGGGGCGCAAAGCCGCTAACGCCCGGGCGCAGCGATGTTTGCGCCGCTCGGGAACTTAACTTGACATTGTGCGGCGGCGCTAAAACTTACCGCTGCGACCACCTGCGCGCGCAGATTGTAATGTCATTCCATGGTGCAACGCCCTTGTGGCGCCCCGGAGCGGAAATTGAGTGGCGCCCCCTGCCTTACCGCCTGGCGCTTCCAACGACCAGAAGACTGGAACGCTATCAATCACTGTGGGGCTGGGGGGGGCGCTATTTAAAGGGGGCCTCTTCCTGTCTTTTATTGTTGGTGGCATTTTTGAACTACGCATTCTGAGAGAGAGAGGGAGAGACTTCTGGAGAGATTCAACGTTGTGTGAAGGAGTTTTGGGTACTGAGCAGCACTTTGCAGGTTCATTTTGATTTGCCCTTCCTTGTATCGATTTAGCAGAGACTGTGGGAGCTGCACTCTGAGCTCTTTGCCTGGTACTCTCCATTGTTCTTTCCAGCACATTTGATGTGCAAGTCTCTCCAGGCCGAGATTCAAGGCTGCAATGAACAGGATGTGGATGGAAAGCAAGATCAACCATCCCCTTTAAGAACTGGCCCGTGCCATTGTGTGTGTGTTCCATTGTTGACTGACATTACATGAGCTTCGCCAGCGCTCTGAGTTAGCGCCTCACTCCTTGGCCTTTGCGCCTTAAGACAGGTGTGCAGCGCCTGATTTAGCGCTCCACTCACCTCCCGGGGCGGTAAAAGTGAAGTTTCCAGTCAGTGCCGATAATTAGCGCCAGGCGCTAATATTTGCGTCCAGACGATATTTGCGCCCCAAATGGGGCGCGACCTAATTTCTACCCCAAAATGTTTGTTCTGCCTGTTGGGTAAATACTTGTTGATGTGATACGGAGGTAGCAGTTCACCTGGTCACCACACGTAGCGACATTGTAAATGCACTTGTGAAGAATTGTTCTTCTCTGCATTTTTAACAAAATTGTGAAAGTAGGGGTAAATTTTAATCTTCTGTGCACCCCCGCCCCACCCCCCGGCCCGGTGCAGAGCTTAAAAAGTGAATGGAAAATTGTAGGGAGTTTGAAAAAAATAAGCTGTGCTGTAGGGAGAGGGAGCAATGGAGAGAAAAGGGGGGTGGTTCTCTGACAGGGCAGAACAGAGGAATAAAGAAAGATACCCTGTTGTGGAGAGAGAGAGAGAACATTTATTGAGGGGTAAGATGCTATTGATGTTGGGGGGAGGAGAAAGTAAGATGAACACCCAGTTGCACTCCCATGTGCATACAGGAACAAATGATGGAGCAAACCCTGGTGCACGGCAAGGGCCTTTACTGGGAACGGGAGAGATGGTTGCTGTCAGGCTTCACGAGCCCACCTTAATAAACTGTGCATCATCCTACTGAACATGAGCAATGCCATGGATGGATTTCCTAGTATTTTCTTTTGAAGCTTTGGTCAGGAAATAATAATTAAACTGAAATGGATTTACATCAGATTAAGTTAATGCAGCACATGCTATTGTAAAAAAAGGACAACTTCTTAAAGCAGTAAAAAAAAAAATAAAAACTGGTCTGTTAATACCATTACTGTGACTGAAGAAACCTTTATAATCATTAGCTTAAATTTACTAAAATAACAACAGAAAACGCTGGAAAAACTCAGCAGGCCAGGCAGCATCCGTGGAGAGAGAAAGAGAGTTAACGTTTCAGGTCGATGACCTTTCGTCAGAACTGTGAAGAGCCGGAAATCAAATAGATTTAAGGCCAGAGTAAAGCTGGGAAAAGGGGGAGGGGATAAAAGAACAAAGGGGGAGATGAAGAGACATTAAGAGACATTAAGAGATATGCAAGGCTAGAGGTGGTGTTAATGTGACAGATTAAGGCTGAAAGAAGTGTGAAATCCACTGGCAGAATGAAGGACAGCTGCCAGCTTCTAGGAGGAAAAAAAAGGTGGGGGGGGGGGCAAATAAAAGGGTGGAAAAAATAAAATATAAATGTGATTGGAGCTGAGGTTATGATCTAAAATTGTTGAACTCGATATTGAGTCCAGAGGGCTGTAGCGTGCCTAAACGAAAGATGAGGTGCTGTTCCTCGAGCTTACGCTGCGCTTCCGTGGAACAGTGTAATAGGCCGAGGACGGTGAGGTCAGAGTGGGAGTGAAGCGGTGAATTAAAGTGACAGGCCACCGGGAGCTCGGGGTCCCCCTTACGGACTGAACGGAGGTGTTCCGCAAAGCGGTCACCCAATCTGCGTTTGGTCTCCCCAATGTAGAGGAGACCACATCGTGAGCAGCGAATACAGTATACTAAATTGCAGGAAGTACAAGTAAATCGCTGTTTCACCTGGAAGGGGTGTTTGGGGCCCTGGACAGTGGGAAGAGGGGAGGTGTAAGGGCATGTGTTGCATCTCCTGCGCGTGCACGGGAAGGTGCCGGGCGAAGGGGAAGGGGTGCTGGGGGTGGTAGAGGAGTGGACTAGGGTGTCGCGGAGGGAGCGGTCCCTGCGGAATGCTGAAAGGGGAGGTGAGGGGAAGATGTGTTTGGTGGTGGGATCACGCTGGAGGTGGCGGAAATGGCGGAGGATGATCCGTTGAATGTGGAGGCTGGTGGGGTGAAAGGTGAGGACAAGGGGAACCCTATCGTGGTTCCGGGAGGGAGGGGCAGGGGTGAGGGCAGAAGTGCGGGAGATAGAACGGACACGGTCGAGGGCCGTGTCGACCACGGTAGAGGGGAATCCTCGGTTGAGGAAAAAGGAAGACATGTCGGAAGCACTGGTATGGAAGGTGGCATCATCAGAGCAGATGCGGCAGAGACGGAGAAACTGGGAGAATGGAATAGAGTCCTTACAGGAGGCGGGGTGGGAGGAAGTGTAGTCCAGGTAGCTGTGGGAGTCAGTGGGCTTGTAGTGAATGTTAGTCAATAACCTATCCCCAGAGATGGAGATGGAGAAGTCGAGGAAGGGAAGGGAAGAGTCGGAGATGGACCATGTGAAGGTGAGGGAAGGGTGGCAATTGGAAGCATAGTGAATGAAATGTTCTAGTTCAGGGCGAGAGCAGGAGACGGCACCGATACAGTCATCAATGTACCGGAAAAAGAGGTGAGGGAGGGGACCCGAGTAGGACTGGAACAAAGAGTGTTCCACATATCCCACGAAAAGGCAGGCATAGCTAGGACCCATGCGGGTACCCATAGCAACACCTTTAATTTGGAGGAAATGGGTAGAGTCAAAGGAAAAGTTGTTCAATGTGAGAACAAGTTCAGCCAGGCGGAGGAGGGTGGTGGTGGATGGGGACTGGTTGGGCCTCTGTTCAAGGAAGAAGCGGAGCGCCCTCAGGCCATCCTGGTGGGGAATGGAGGTGTAGAGGGATTGTACGTCCATAGTGAAGAGGAGACGGTTGGGGCCGGGAAACTGGAAACTGTTAAAATGGCGGAGGGCATCGGAAGAGTCGCGGATGTAGGTGGGAAGAGACTGGACAAGGGGAGAAAAAATAGAGTCGAGATAGGAAGAGATAAGTTCCGTGGGGCAAGAACAGGCTGAAACGATGGGTCTACCGGGGCAGTCCTGTTTGTGGATCTTGGGAAGGAGGTAGAAGCGGGCTGTGCGCGGTTGGGGAACTATGAGGTTGGCGGCCATGGGGGGAAGATCTCCAGAGGAGATGAGGTCAGTGACGGTCTTGGACACGGTGGCTTGATGTTCAGTAGTGGGGTCATGGTCCAGGTGGAGGTAGGAGGAGGTGTCAGAGAGTTGGCGTTCAACTTCCGCTAGGTAGAGGTCGGTGCGCCAAACAACAACAGCGCCACCCTTGTCAGCAGGTTTAATGACAATGTCAGGGTTGGATCGGAGAGAATGGAGTGCTGCAAGTTCAGAGGGAGGTAGGTTGGAGTGAGTAAATTTACTGTTCATTAGTGGTTGATTGTTATTTAGCACACACTTTTCCATAGTGTGCAAACCATGGTAAAGTAACTGTTAGCTGTGAGCACGTTTAAGAAATCGTGCTGTGAAAAATTGTACTTCATTTGTGCTATCACGTGGATTGAATAAAACGACCAATGCATAACTGTATTCATTTTATCACCTACAACAGGTAAATAAAATTCAACCAAAAGGTCAGTCATGATCATCCATCTCAGATGTTGGTCCATGTCTAATTAATTTATGTTTTGACTGCCTTTGACAAACAAAGTCTGTTTAATTTCAAGCAATTATTTCAACATCACTGTGTTGTGCTGCATAAGAAAATCTCTATCAGATACAAACATGTTCTAATATGCAAACATTGTTATGTTAATTTGTTATAGCAGTTTTGAGAAATAAAATATGACAGACCTATCTTGGTTCCTTAGAGAAGGACCCTGTCAACTCTAGTAGTGATGGTGACAGATTATGACGTACTGTAGATGCCTACACTCCCAGAACTGACAGCGAGAGCACTATTGTTTCTCAGGCAGTTGCAGATGTTCCACTACTTACCATACAAATCATTTAAAATATTAATTCAATGTCACCTTGTAGCTCATCATTTGCTACGTCCATGATGTAGTTTTGTCAGAGAGTGCAAAAGAACAACAACCACATTAACGCTCATCACTATATCCTAAAGCTATAATTAATTCATATTAATTTGGTATCTACTTTTACAGACTGAACAGCACTCCTCTCTAATTGCATAAGCTGCAAAGAGGATACTCAATGAGTAAGCACAGAATACTGTTTGTATGGTACAACAGTGAGATAACCATACAGTCAACAAATGGGCTATGAACAGTTCTCAACTTTCTCAACTGACACTTTTTAATAGCAACAAATATTTTTATAATATATATTTTGTACATTGGTGTATTTGAATAATAAGTACTTTCCTTCCTATTTTAACATTAACACTGGTTTGGTACTTAGCCTGTAACGTGTTTTTCCAGGATCAGACAGCTCCAGGTTTATTTTCAGACCAGTCTGAAGTTCCAACTCCTGTTAAAATGAGTGGAGCCTCAGGGACGCAGGTGGTTTCTCTACATCAGTGACACCGCTAGAGGGGAGGAGACATGAAGCAATGGGTCTCTACTGGGGTGGGAAATTCACATTCTTCACTTAAAAAAAATAAAACAGACAGAACCACAACACAGAAATTATATAAAAATGCAAAGTGCATTTTTCTTACATATAAGAACATAAGAAATTTGAGCAGGAATAGGCCACTTGGCCCCTCGAGCCAATAAGATCATGGCTGATCTTGGGCTCAAAGCCACTTCCCCGCCCGCTCCCCATAACCCTTCACTCCCTTATCTTGCAAAAATCTGTCTATCTCGACCTTAAATGTATTTAATGACCCAGCCTCCACGGCTCTCTGGGGCAGAGAATTCCACAGATTTACGACCCTCTGAGAGAAGAAATTCCTCCTCATCTCAGTTCTAAAAGGGCGACCCTTTATTCTGAAACTATGCCCCCGAGTTCTAGATTTCCCCACGAGGGGAAACATCCTCTCTGCATCTACCTTGTCGAGCCCCCTCAGTACCTTATATGTTTCAATAAGATCACCTCTCATTCTTCTAAATTCCAATGAGTATAGGCCCAACCTGCTCAACCTTTCCTCATAAGTCAACCCCCTCATCTCTGGAATTAACCGAGTGAATCATCTCTGAACTGCCTCCAATGCAAGTATATCCTTCCTTAGATAAGGAGACCAAAACTGTATGCAGTACTCAAGGTGTGGTCTCACCAATACCCTGTACAGTTGTAGCAGGACTTCCCTGCTTTTATACTCCAACCCCCTATGTACTAAATCAGTAGAGGGTTGCAAGTAAGAAAGAAAAAAAACTTGTATGTAGCACTTGATCAAGTTTCTCAGAAGCATTCCAAAACCCTTCACAGACAATGAATTGTACGGAAGTCAGTCACTGTTCTGTAAGTGAACAAATTAAGCAAAAAAAGCACCAATGAGATATCACAAATTATGAGTGCCATTTTCCACTCAGCTGTAAGTAAGTTGTGACAGTAACACTTTTCAGAAAATTCCCCACAAGAAACAGCAATTGGAGATTTGCATCACTGAACTTGTGCTAGCAGCCTGATTGGTGTCTTTTAGTATTTCATGCAGGCAAATTTTAGCACACTATATTGAATTCACTACTGTCTTTCCTAAATATAAAACCCTACCCTACATAGGCTTACATAGGATACACGGCACAGAAACAGGCCATTCGGCCCAACCAGTCCATGCCGGCGTTTATGCTCTACTCGAGGCTAAACCGTCTTTCCTCATCTAAATCTATCAGCGTAACCCTCTATTCCCTTCTCCCTCATATGCTTGTCTAGCCTCCCCTTAAATGCATCTATACTTTTCGCTTCAACCACTCCCTGTGGTAGCGAGTTCCACATTCTCACACTCTTTGGGTAAAGAAGTTTCTTCTGAATTCCCTATTGGATTTCTTGGTGACTGTCTTATATTGATGGCCTCTAGTTATGCTCTTCCCCACAAGTGGAAACATTCTCTCTGTATCCACTCTATCAAAACCTTTCATAATTTTAAAGACCTCCATAAGGTCGCCCCTCAGCCTTTTTTCAAGAGAAAAGAGACCCAGCCTGTTCATCCTTTCCTGATATGTATACTCTCGCATTTCTGGTATCATCCTTGTAAATCTTCTCTGCACCCTCTCCAGTGCCTCTATATGCTTTTTATAATATGGCGACCAGAACTGTACGCAGTACTCTAAGTGTGGTCTAACCAAGGATCGATACAGGTTTAGCATAACTTCCTACTTTTCAATTCTATCCCTCTAGAAATAAACCCTAGTGCTTGGTTTGCTTTTTTTATGGCCTTGCTAACCTGGGTCACTACTTTTAGTGACTTGTGTATTTGTACTCTGAGATCTCTTTGTTCCTCTACCCTACCTAGACTCGCATCCTCTAAGTAACAAGTGACCTCCCTATTCTTCCTACCAAAATGTAATACCTCACATTTATCTGTGTTGAACTTCATTTGCCAATTATATGCCCATTCTGCAAGTTTATTAATGTCCTCCTGTAACTTGTTGCAGTCCTCCTCAGTATTGACTATCCCCCCCAATTTGGTGTCATCCGCAAATTTAGAAATTGTGTTTTTGTTTCCAAAGTCTAAATTGTTAATGTAAATTGTGAACAGCAGTGGTCCCAGCACTGATCCTTGTGGAACACCACTACCCACCACCTTCTGCCACTGTGAATAGCTACTCTTTACTCCTACTCTCTGCTTTATGTCTTGAAGCCAGCCAGCAATCCATTCTACTACTTGTCCCCTGACTCTGCATTCTCTGACCTTGTTCATCAGTCTATTGTGTGGACAAAGTCAACATGGATTTACAAAAGGTAAGTCGTGCTTGACTAATCTACTGGAATTTTTTGAGGATGTAACTGGGAAAATAGATAAGGGAGAACCAGTAGATGTGGTGTATTTGGACTTTCAAAAGGCTTTCGATAAGGTCCCGCATAAGAGATTAGCATGTAAAGTTAAGGCACATGGGATTGGGGGCAAGGTATTGACTTGGATAGAGAACTGATTGGCGGACAGAAAGCAGAGAGTAGGAATTAATGGGTCTTTTTCCGAGTGGCAGGCAGTGACTAGTGGGGTACCGCAGGGATCGGTCCTTGTTCCCCAGCTATTCACAATATACATTAATGATCTAGATAAGGGACTAAATGTAATATCTCCAAGTTTGCAGATGACACAAAGCTGGGTGGGCATGTGTGCTGCGAGGAGGATACCGAGAAACTCCAGGATGATTTGGACAGGTTGGGTGAGTGGGCAGAAGCGTGGCGGATGAAATATAACGTGGATAAATGCGAGGTTATCCACTTTGGTGTCAAAAACAGAAAGGCAGACTATTATCTGAATGGCAATAGATTGGGAGAAGGGGAAGTGCAACGAGACCTGGGTGTCCTTGTGCACCAGTCGCTGAAGGTAAGCATGCAGGTGCAGCAGGCGGTGAAGAAGGCAAATGGTATGTTGGCCTTCATAGCGAAAGGGTTTGAGTACAGGAACAGGGATGTCCTGCTGCAGTTGTACAGGGCCTTGGTGAGACCACACCTTGAGTACTGTGTGCAGTTTTGGTCGCCTTATCTGAGGAAGGATGTTCTTGCTATGGAAGGAGTTCAGCGAAGATTCACAAGGCTGATACCTGGGATGGCAGGAATGACATATGAGGAGAGATTGGGTCGATTGGGCTTATACTCGCTGGAGTATAGAAGAATGAGAGGAGATCTCATCGAAACATATAAAATTCTGACAGGTCTGGACAAACTAGATGCAGGAAGAATGTTCCCGATGGTCGGAGAGTCCAGAACCAGGGGTCATAATCTAGGGATAAAGGGTAAGCCATTTAGGACAGAAATGAGGAAGAATTTCTTCACCCAGAGAGTGGTGAACCTGTGGAATTCTCTACCACGGAAGGTAGTTGAGGCCAAGTCATTAAATATATTCAAGAATGAGTTAGATATATTTCTTAAAGCTAAAGGTATCAAGGGATATGGGGAGAAGGCAGGTACAGGGTACTGAGTTTGGATGATCAGCCATGATCTCATCGAATGGCGGAGCAGGCTCGAGGGGCCGAATGGCCTACTCCTGCTCCTATCTTCTATGTTTCTATGTTTCTATGTTTCTACCTTATCGAAGACCTTTTACAGAATATTTTGATACAACAGAGATACATGGTCAACCAACATTTCCTCGCAGTTGTACTATCCATTGAATTATTGGATTAGATCTCATTATGGATGATTCCTTTTGACATGCTGTACTGAAGCTCCAAGACATGTGTTAATTTGAGGAACAGCAATGCATCAGGCCAGTCAGCCTAACATCGGTGGTGGGGAAGTTATTCGAAGCCATTATCAGGGACAAAATAAACTTTCATTTGGAAAGGCATGGGTTAATCAAGGAAACCCAGCATGGATTTGTTAAAGGTAAATTGTGTCTGACTAACTTGATTGAATTCTTTAATGAAGTAACAGATCAAGGTAATGTAGCAGATGGTGCATATATGGACTTCTCGAAGGCATTTGACAAAGTGCCCTCAGGAGGCTTGTTAAGAATATGGAGGCCCATGGAATTAAGGGGAAAGTGGCGGTATAGATACAAAATTGGCTCAGTGACAGGAAGCAAAGGGTGGTGGTGGATGGATCTTTCTCAGACTGGGAGGTGGTTTGCAGTGGTGTTCCCCAAAGGTGAGTTTTGGGTTCATTGCTCTTTTCAATTTTTATAAACGATCTAGACTCAGGTACAGGGAGCAGCATTTTAAAGTTTGCCAATGATATGAAACTTGGCAAAGTAGTAGGTAGCAATGAGGATAAGTCATAGGCTTCAGGATGATATAGACAGGATGGTGAAATGGGCAGAAGCTCAGTGTGGAGTTCAATGTGGAGAAATGTGAAGTGATGCACTTTGGGAGGAATATGGAAAGACTATAAAATAGAACAGAATATAAAAACAAAGAGATCATGCTTGAACTTTATGGGGGAGAAATTGGGCACCTTTGCGCCTCCCATTATCGCCTCCGGGGGGCGATAACGGGGCGGTAATCACTTACCGACCGGCGAGAAGATCGACTCGTGCTATATTCGGTGGGAGGTTTGCGGCGGCGGTATGGCGTTGCGCCCCGATCTCCTTCACCCGGAGAGCGTGATGTCATCGCATTGCGCATCGCCCCGGTAGCGCCCCGGACCCGAACTTCGGTTCCGCCCCCTGCAGCATCGCCGGGCGAAAACACTGACAGCTGCAGGAGGCGTTCATCGGGAGGCCAGGGCGCTTCAGGGGACGATACTTAAAGACGAGGTGGCCGATGTAAGTAATAAAAAAATCTGTCATGCTGTTTCTGGGTTTTTTTCAGTTTTCTTCTCCAGCGCTCGATCAGACCGGCACTCTGCTGCAGTGCATCGGAATGAATTTCTCCCCCTATAAATCACTGGTTAGGCCTCAGCTGCAGTATTGTGGACAATTCTGAGCACCACACTTCAGGAAAGATGTAAAGGTCTTAGAAAGGGTACAGAGGAGGTTTACCAGGATGTTACCAGGGATGAGGGACTTCAGCTATGAGAAGAGGTTGGTAAAGTTAGCACTGTTCTCCTTGGAAGAGAGAAGGTTAAGAGGTCACCTAATAGAGGTTTTCAAGATGATGAGAGGTTTTGATAGAGTAGATAGAGAAAAACTATTCCCCCCCATGAGTGGATCAATAACCAGAGGTCATAGATTCAAAATCATTGGCAAAAGATCTAGAGGGGAGACGAGGAGAATCTTTTTCACTCAGAGAGGTGTCAGGATCTGGAACGCTCTACCTGAAAAGGTGGTGGAAGCCGATTCCATAAATAATTTTAAAATGGAGTTGGACAGGTACTTGAGGATGAGGAACTTAGAGTTACTGACAAAAAGCGGGGATGTGGGACTAAGCATGACTGACCTTTCAAAGAGCCAGCACAGGCACAACGGTCCGAATGGCCTCCTTCTGTGCTGTAAGTTTCTGTGATTCTATGATTCTAAGTAGCTTGATTGCCTTCAAGTCTAAATACAAAAGAAAAAGAAAACCAATATTTATGTGTGAAGTGCAGGCAAATATTTATTTTTTCCACGTAAAATTAGATGTCGCTTCTCATAGTATAAAACCAAATCCATGGCTGAAAATTTTTGTTTCCATAGCTACAATGCTTGCCTTAATAATGCATATCTTGAGACCAGTGTGATAGTAATAATTTGCTTAATAGAATTTGGTATGAAAAGGGGTTTACTTTGATTTTTAGCATTGTCGCACAATATAATTTATTACCATGGTTCATTGGAGTCGAGATTTATTGATGTTTGCATGTGTCTTCCTGTTACCGCAGGTTCATTGGTATAGAATCCTTGGGTGCACAGGTATAGAGAGGCAGACTTTTCTCTTCAGAATCGAGGTGTAAGCACTTAGCAGAGTGGAAATGCTTGTGTTCATAAAAAACATTGCTGTTCCAAAAGCTTTTATGCTCGGGGACTGAAGAGGAAAATCTGCCGCAGACTCTTTATAAACACCAGTACTTAAACAGCTTATAGGCAAAAGCCAATTATGCACTAAAAACTGGCGAGGGTAATATTCTTGTAGAGATTGCCTATAAAAGATTGTAAATACTTTCCTCACCTTAGTTTTACTTCTATGCACATTGGATAATTCAGTAAATATTTACTCAGCAGCAGTTTTCCTATGCAATGGTTCCACAATTCACAGATGACTTAACTGATGCAAGATGTAAGGGGTTGGCCATTTAGGACTGAGATGAGGAGAAATTTCTTCACTCAAAGGGTTGTGAATCTTTAGAATTCTTTACCCAGAGGGCTATGGGTGCTCAAGACTTTGTATTAAAGACTGAGATTGATAGATTTTGGAGCTCTAAGGGAATCAAGGGGTAATGGGGATAGGGCGGGAAAGTGGAGTTGAGGTCAATGATCAGCCATGATCTTATTGAATGGTGGAGCAGGCTTGAGGGGTCGTATGGCCTACTCCTGCTCTTATTTCTTATGATCTTAAGATTGGAGCCAAGTCAACCTTTAGTGGCAGGCACGGTAATCCAATACCTCTGCTAGGCAAATCCATTACCGGACACTGCCGGACACCAACCAACCACTCTACCCTAATAAGGGGACTTGGAGCAATACCCCTATTTTTGAGTTGTGCGATTTTTTTTTTCCCCCAATTGGCTCTAGACAACCATATGAGCCTAAGCCCTAATGGATATAATAGTCCGAGCTGAACAAGCTCATCAGTGTTCTATGCTGGTAGGCTGCACGTTTTATGCTAGTCAAAATACCAGTAGTACCTCAGGGCATAATTAACAGGAGGAGGAGGCTCCATGAATATCGTCATCCTCAATGATGGTGGAGCCCAGCACGTGAGTGCAAAAGACAAAGCTGAAGCGTTTGCAACCATCTTCAGCCAGAAGTGCCGAGTGGATGATCCATATCGGGTTCCTCCTGAAGTCTCCACCACCACAGAAGCCAGTCTTCAGCCAATTCGATTCACTCCACGTGATATCAAAAAATGGCTGAGCACACTGGATACAGCAAAGGCTGTGGGCCCTGACAACATCCTGGCTGTCGGCTGAAGAATTGTGCTCCAGAACTAGCCATGCCTCTCGCCAAGCTGTTCCAGTACAGCTATAAAACTGGCATCTATCCGACAATGTAGGAAACTGCCCTGGTATGTCCTGTCCACAAAAAGCAGGACAAATCCAATCCAACCAATTACCGCCCTATCAGTCTACTCTCAATCATCAGCAAAGTGATGGAAGTTGTCGTCGACAGTGCTATCAAGCAGCACTGACTCACCAATAACCTGCTCACTGATGCCCAGTTTGGGTTCCGCCAGGAGCACTTGGCTCCAGACCCCAAACATGGACAAAAGAGCTAATTCCAGAGGTGAGGTGAGAGTGACTGCCCTTGGCATCAAGGCAGCATTTGACTGAGTGTGGCATCAAGGAGCCTTGGTAAAACTGAAGTCAATGGAAATCGGAGGGTGGGGGGGAAACTCTCCACTGGCTGGAGTCATACCTAACACAAAGGAAGATGGTTATGGTGATTGGAGGTCAATCATCACAGCCCCAGGACATCGCTGCAGGAGTTCCTCAGGGCAGTATCCTAGGCCCAACCATCTTCAGCTGCTTCATCAATGACCTTCCCTTCATCATAAGGTCAGAAAGGGGGATGTTCGCTGATGACTGCACAGTGTTCAGTGCCATTCGCAACTCCTCAGATATGAAGCAGTCCATGCCCGCATGCAACAAGACCTGGACAACGTTCAGGCTTGGGCTGATAAGTGGTAGGTAATATTCGTGCCACACAAGTGCCAGGTAATGACTATCTTCAACAAGCGAGCATCTAACCACCCCCCCTTGACATTCAACGGCATTACCATCACCGAATCCCCCATCATCAATATCCTTGGGGTCACCATTGACCAGAAAGTTAACTGGACCAGCCACATAAATACTGTGGCAACAAGAGCAGGTCAGAGGCAGTATTCTGTGGCGAGTGTCTCACCTCCTGACTCCCCAAAGCCTTTCCACCATCTACAAGGCACAAGTCAGGAGTGTGATGGAATACTCTCCACTTGCCTGGATGAGTGCAGCTCCAACAACACGCAAGAAGCTCGACACCATCCAAGACAAAGCAGCCGCTTGATTGGCACCCCAGGGACATAC
Source organism: Squalus acanthias (assembly GCA_030390025.1). NCBI lineage: Eukaryota > Metazoa > Chordata > Chondrichthyes > Squaliformes > Squalidae > Squalus > Squalus acanthias. The sequence goes on along the minus strand of CM059433.1, from coordinate 22,976,323 downwards.
TTAGTGGTTCCTAAGCCTCTCCAACTTGGGTAAGTAGTATGGATCCCTAAAGGGAGAGTGTGTGCAGTCTGTAATTAGACATAAAAGATTGTACTTATATGGGTTTGGCGATGGAGTTTCACAGACATCAGATATCCAGCTGACTAAGAAAGTAATTCTACAACTACCAGTTTGTCACTGGTGCCCACTTAAAATGGTGCAGAGCCAGAAAGGTTGGGCTATACTGTGTCACCCTCAACTTATTTTTGCTGCTTTGAGGGTTGACTTTATGCAGGTGTCTACCGTATAATGAAAAGAGAAACAATTGTGAGTTTCAGAAAGTGATGAGACTTTATTAGTGAATGGCAGAAAGAGAAAATGTAGAGTATACTGAATAGAGTAAAAATGAGCCACTTTGGAGTGGAAGTTTGGTTTTGATCAGCCGAATATCAGCAAGATGCATTGAATCTGAATGTGGGACGACCAAGACCTCTATTTAATGTGAATGCTCCTCAGCCTCACTCGGTGAAGCCAATCATGCAATCTTTACCCTTTAGATCACTCATTGCCCAAATTGATTATCTGGAACAAAAAGAAAATACTGCAGATGCTGGAAATCGGGAATAAAAACAGAAAATGCTGGAGATACTCAGCAGGTCAGGCAGCATCTGTGAAGAGAGAAACAGAGTTAACGTTTCAGGTCGATGACCTTTCGTCAGAACTGGAAAAAAGCAGGAAATGGAAGAGATTTTTAAGCAAGTGTAGGAGCTGGGAAAGGGGGGAGGGGATGAAAGAACAAAAGGGAAGGTCTGTGATAGGATAGAAGGCAGGAGAGGTTAAGAGACATTAAGAGATATTCAAGGCAAAAGGAGATGGTAATGGGACAAGTTAAGAAACAAAGGATGGCTGTAGATGAAGTGTAAATTGCGCTGGCAGAATGAAAGACAGCTGCCATGTGGGAGAGAAGAAAAAAAAGTGTGGGAAAAAAATATATATATGATAGGGGCCGAGGTTATGATCTGAAATTGTTGAACTCCATTTTGAGTCCAGAAGGCTGTAAAGTGCCTAATCGAAAGATGAGGTGCTGTTCATCGAGCTTACGTTGAGCTTCAGTGGAACAATGTAAGAGGTCGAGGACGGTGAGGTCTGAGTGGGAGTGGTGCGGAGAATTAAAGTGACAGGCGACCGGAAGGCTTTTTCTGGAAGGCTACTTTTTTTTTACCAATTGGTGATAAAGATCAATCTCCAAGTATAGAATTTGAGGAATCCGTCTTCACGCATTTTATATAATTTCTTTGATGGCTATGTGAGATAATGTAAATCGACCCTTCTTGTGGTCTAGTTATATAATCCAGTTAAGAGGTAGTTTTATCTGTAACATTTTCCAGTTCTGACGAACAATCAGCTGCCTAAAACATTAACTCTGTTATTTTTGTGTCATCTGAATACTGTATATTGATATTGCGCCCCCTATACCCAAGTCCTGTTCAATTATATATTCCAGTTCTGATGAAAGGTCATCGACCCAAAACGTTAGCTCTGTTTCTCTCTCCACAGATACTGCCCAACCTGCTGAGTGTTTCCAGCATTCTCTGTTTATATTTCAGATTTCCAGCATCCGCAGTATTTTGCCTTTTGAACTGTTGACACGTCTTTCAATAAAGTTGCATGTGGCAAAGGTTGGTCCATTTTTGGAACTTGGACACTTTGTGCTATCACATGAAATATGCAATCAGTTATGAATGTTTGAAGAATATACTGGCCCTGAGTTACATGACAGAAAGTGCAATAATGATTTTTGTTCCTATTCCTATTCACATATGTCAACTAATTTTACCACAGACATTAAATTAAAGCCAGTCATGATTGACCAGATTTTGAAGAATCACAATACATTTTACAGAAAATGTAATTATCTTGGATAGTTTAATTTATTTTGTTTAATATTTGCAGAAAGTTCTGCAACAAATCACACTCTGCAAACCAGTCCCATCTTGTTTGGCACTATAAATCAGCCAACTGAGGCAGTTTGCAAGAATTATTTTCCCTCGTCCAGCAGCTGCTTTCACTCTTTGACCTTTCTATTTATTACAGTGAAGTAACTAATATTATTCTAGTCTGCATGGAAGATTTCATACTTCCCTCATCTCCGTCTGTTGTTTATGGTACTGTATCTGTGGTCAATCAATGTCTGCTGTTCTGATGTCTCTTGTAAAAATGTTGCTGAATGAACCTGGCATTTTGGTCAGTCTGAAGCATCCTGGTCCAACTTTATTGTTGCACTCAACCTCTGCCACGTGCAACTTTATTGAAAGAATTGTCAACTGATAAAAAGGCAAAATACTGCGGATGCTGGAAATCTGAAATATAAACAGAAAATGCTGGAAACACTCAGCAGGTCAGGCAGTATCTGTGGAGAGAGAAACAGAGTTAACATTTCAGGTCGATGTCCTTTCATCAGAACTGGAATATATAATTGAACAGGACTTGGGTATAGGGGGCGCAATATCAATATATTCAGATTTTTTTTTAAATTTGCTTATGGGATCTGGGCATCGCTGGCAAGGCCAGCATTTTTATTGCCCATCCCTAGTTGCCCTCGAGAGGGTGGTGGTGAGCCGCTTTCTTAAACCGCTGCAGTTCGTGTGGTGAAGGTACTCCCACAGTGCCGTTAGGGGGGGAGTTCCAGGATTTTGACCCAGCGATGATGAAGGAATGGCGATATACTTCCAAGTCAGGATGGTGTGTGACTTGGATGGGAACTTGGAGGTGGTGGTGTTCCCATGCACCTGCTGCCCTTGTCCTTCTAGGTGGAAGAGGTCGCGGGTTTGGGACAAATATAACAGAGTTAGGGGGAAAAATTTGGTTGGTTAGCGCCACAATTCACAGATGATTTAACTGATGCAAGATGTAAGGGGTCGGCCATTTAGGACTGAGATGAGGAGAAATTTCTTCACTCAAAGGGTTGTGAATCTTAATGGGGCGCTAGGAACTTAGCGCCCGAGCGCAGCGATTTTAGCGCCGCTCGCAATATTGACCAGTTGTTTTGCGGTGGCACTAAACACTACCGCCACGATCTCCTGCGCCCGGAGATCGTGATGTCAGTCTAGCGTGCAACGCCCTGATAGCGCCCTGGACCGGACATTGAGTCGTGCCCCCTGCCTTAGCGCCTGCCGCTAGGAACGACAAGTAGAGGGGAACATTTTCAAGTTGGGAAGGGGCTGGAGGAGTGCTATTTAAAGACGGGCGCTTCCTGCCTTTTCTTGTCGGCAACATTTTTGGTACATGCAGGTCGAGAGGGAGAGAGACGTCTGGAGAGATTTAACGCTGTCCTAAGGAGTTTTGGCCCTCAGCACCACTTTTGAGGTTCCTAAGCGCCGAGCTCTTTCTCTGGGCCTATCCATTAGTGCTTCCAACACAATTGCTTGAGAGGTCTCTCCAGGCCGAGATTCAAGGTTGCAATGAGCAGAGTGTAGCTGGTGGCCCCTCCCCTTTAAGAACTGGACGGCGCCAGTCTGTCTGGCTTCCATGGTAACTGACATCGCCTGAGCTTCGGTAGCGTTCTGAGGTAGCGCCTCGCTCCCTGACGTTTGTGCCTTAAGAGAGGTGTGTAGCACCTGATTTAGCGCTCAAACCACCTCCAGGGGCGATAGAGGCCAATTTGCAGTCGGAGGCGATAATTAGCGCCAGCTGACCGTTCATCAGAACTGGAAAATGTTACAGATGTAACAAGTTTTAAGCAAGCATGGAGGCAGAGAAGGGGGTGGAGGGGGGGACGGTTTGGAAAGAACAAAAGGGAAGGTCTGTGATAGGGTGGAAGACAGAAGAGATTAAATGGGAGTTAGATATAACACTCACAACTAAGGGGATCAAGGGGTATGGCGAGAAAGCAGGAATGGGGTACTGAGGTAGCATGTTCAGCCATGAACGCATTGAATGGCGATGCAGGCTCGAAGGACCGAATGGTCTACTCCTGTACCTATTTTCTATGTTTCTATGTTTCTATGAACAACAGAATCATTAACAGCAGAGGTTGGGTGGAGAAAAATGTCCAATAAAGGAGGAAAAATAAATTAATTAGAATAAATATCCTCACAGCACTGATAATTTCTAATTTTATAGAAGCTGCTGTTAATTCACAAATTATTCATACTCTTGAAAGTTCTGGCGGAATCAATGATCATTAGTATGTTTTTGCCGTGGTCATTCCATTAGAGATCTTGTCAGCTATGTTATCAAAGTGTGGCACTGTCCCCGGAACACTTTGGGGAAATATTTGTCATCACTAAAGCCCTAGACATGGTCTGGCACCATGCTATATAAACAGGTTAGTGAAGCTATATTCATGGTTATCTAGTTTCCACTCAAATTATTCTGCTTATGTTATAATTAAAGGCAAATTCTCTGGCCGTGAAATTTGGCTCCTTTGGGCCTGCCGTTAGCGCCTTTTTGTGGCGCTCACAGGGCGCAAAGGGCTTATCGCTCGGGCGGGGTCGAGAAATTCGGCGGGCCGCTACACCGCCGGCGATAACGTCATCGCCGTGCGCTGCGACCCCTTCCCGCCCCGTGGCAGAAAATCGGCTGCGCCCCGCGAGGCTGCCATGGGCGGTGTCAGCGCCAGCCTCGCGGATCAGGAGCTGGGCCGACCTCCGCTCGCGGGGCGCTAATTAAAAGGAGGTGCGGCCGCGACCTGCGCCGCCATTTAATTTTTTTTGGCCGACCTCCAGGTCGGCCCTCCGTGGCAGCCCTTGTCGTGGTCCGTGGCCGCCATCACGCAGTCCGGCATCACATCTCAGTGCCAGGGCTGCAGCAAGGGCACCACGCCACCCTGGTGGGCTAGTGTGGGCATCGGAGGCCCTGCAGAGCTCGCAGCATCCCTCCCCTTTAACAGAAGGGTAGGGGTGCTGAAACGCTTCAGCTACCACGCTTTGTGCCCCCGACACCACCCCGAGAGGAAGTGGAGTGCCCGAGATAGCGCTGCGCTTCCACGCTTGGGCGGTAAGCCAAATTTAGCGGCCGGGACGGTACTTCCGCACCGGGCGCTAAATCTCCAGCGATAATTTGGTTACTGCCCCCAAACGGGGTGTAACCGAATTTTGCCCCACTGACGTTTTTTCTATTAATTCAGGAAGCAACTCTCCTACTCTGTTATTTCCACTCTGAAGTTATATTTATTGTGCTGTATGAGTGGTTGAATTGCGTTGCAAATTAATTTTGTGTTCATTCTTTTGTGGTCATTCTTGTATTCGTGTCTTACCCTCTAGGCCATTCGAGACAAGACAATACTAACTTCCCTAGTTTAATTTTCTAAAATCTCAGTATTCTACAAACTACCTTGACCGCTACTTTGCAATCCAAGTCATGACCAGTATCTGATATTTGAAGCATTCCACTTCCCATTCTATTAATCTTCCTTGAGGATCTGCTTCTCCATTTCCAGTAGCTTATTAGTATAATGGATAACTGTTCTTCTTCTCTTTTCCGATCTTTATCTCATCGTAGGCTCTTTTCTCTTAAGTGCCCAAGAAATAACCTTGTACCTCAAGATTCGGTTTGAGCATTTGTGTTGTGGAGTCAAACTGTGATGATGTCTTGGCATCGCCTGATGACCTACATGGCAGGGAAGCAGCAGCTTTGCTATTTGTGTGTATTTACTCTCGAAAGCCTGAGAGCTAATCCTTTATCCTGTTAAGTGAAACACAGGCGGACACTAAAGTGCAGCACACTTTATGGTTCCATTAACTCCCCGGCATCCAGCTTTCCTCAGTTTTTCTACCATATAATTTATTCTAGTGCATCTTTTACCTCCCCAAGCAACCCCTGACTTCCTGGCTACCTTCTCTTTCCTGGTTTTAATTAAAATTCTCTCTTTTTTTAAATTCGTGCATGGGATGTGGGCATCGCTGGCAAGGCCAGCATTTATTGCCCATCCCTAATTGCCCTTGAGCAGGTAGTGGTGAGCCGCCTTCTTGAACCGCTGCAGTCTGTGAGCTGAAGGTATTCCCACACTGCTGTTAGGGAGGGATTTCTAGGTTTTTGACCCAGTAACGATGAAGGAATGGTGATATATTTCCAAGTCAGGATGATGTGTGACTTGGAGGGGAACTTTCAGATGGTGGTGGTGTTCCCATGCGCCAGCTGCCCTTGTCCTTCTAGATGGTAGAAGTCATGGGTTTGGGAGGTGCTGTCGAAGAAGCCTTGGTGAGTTGCTGCAGTGCATCTTGTAGATGGTACACACTGCAGCCACGGTGCGCCGGTAGTGGAGGGAGTAAATGTTTAAGGTGGTGGATGGGATACCAATCAAGTGGGCTGCTTTGTCCTGGATGGTGTTAAGCTTCTTCAGTGTTGTTGGAGCAGCACTTATCCAGGCAAGTGGTGAGTATTCCATCACACTCCTGACTTGTGCCTTGTAGATGCTGCAGAATACCCAGCCTCTGACCTGCTCTTGTAGCCACAGTATTTATGTGGTTGGTCCAGTTAAGTTTCTGGTCAATGGTGACCCCCCAGTATGTTGATGGTGGGGGATTCAGCGATGATAATCCCGTTGAATGTCAAGGGGGAGGAGGCGCGACCCTCTCTTGTTGGAAATGGTCATTGCCTGAATTCAAGGACTCACATGGCACTTCTCTTACTCCAGGGCCACACTTCATATTTGTCTTGCACCCACTTATTATTCTTATCCCTGTACTCGTTGGGGGCTTTTGTAGTAGATTCAATCGGAGACTTGCTTAATCTTGATTTGTATATGCCTGACAGTGCCAATTTTACCTGGACATGTTTGGCCCTAAGTAGTACTTATTTGAGGTCATTATCCTCCCTTTGTACATGCCAGCTTCCTTTTTGGCTAGTATATAGTAGATGCAGTTCAGTATGGATTAAGTATAAAATTATTAATGTGGGATCAAGGGACCAAAATAAAGTACTGTATATGGGTTAATAATGTTGAAGTGTATCAGGTGCTGGCTCCCTGTACTATCGTGCATGGAGGTCTGAGACCTAAACCATGCCTGAGGCATCTGTTGTGCCCCAGTGTAGCTGGCCAGCATGTAGGACGCTGGGCACCAGGGCACCAAACGTTTACTAGGCTCATTTAGACCCAAAACATACCGGACTGCCTGAACAACACTCCAGTTAGTGCTACTGAGTGAAGAAGAGGCCGTTTAACTATTTCTCTGGGGGTTCCGCCGATTTTCCATTGAACTTATGTTGGGAAATCGAGTGAAGCTCTGTGGAAGTTCCACCCCATTGTGATATATTAGCAAAGGGATAGAGTATAAATCAACAGAAGTTGCAATGTTTCTAGAGAAAGTATTAGTTATCTGAAGTACTTCAGTCAAGGAAGCTGGCATGTACTATGGAAAGATAATGATCTCAAATAAGTATCAAGTAGAGCTAAAGATTTCCAAATATAAGGTGGCACTCTCAGGCATTTACAAATCAAGTACTGGCCACCTGGTCGTAGGAATTAAATTATTGGCTTTGCGAGCGTACACAAGTGAGCAGCAAAGCTGATTCCAGCTGTTAGAAATCTGTTATGAGGAAACGTTGCGAAGGTAAGGCTGCTTTCTTTAAAAAGACAAAACTTTGAACGGCTTTAATTACATTTTGTAAGATTATGAAAGGGAGAAGTGAGCAGGGAAGTCAAGCAGAATGTTTCTTTTATAGAAATAGTAATAGACTTGAGAATAAGCTGTCAAGGAATGCATTTGAAGTAAACGGTTTAAATCGATTGGAGAGACAACCAAGTTTATTTCTAGGGTGAGAAGGGATTGTGGGAAATGATGACATTGTGCTCATGTGGGATTAAGATCCAAATAATGTTTCCTGTTAATAAAAAACCTTCTGTTCTATATTGTTTTTGTCTGGTACCATTACCGTACCTCAGTATATACCTGGCAATTATATGGTACGTTAACTTCAACTCAGGACACATGGGTCCGAGTGCTTTCTCACTACTTTGGGACTTGGTGGCTTCTATAAGTTGGATTCTATAGTCTGGCCAAGGCCTCCAGCTGCTCACCTGCATGGATGTTCTTTCCAAATTTGGCCTTGTTGGCCACTACTAATTGCTTGTTTGTTTTGTGGTTTACCTTGGGATAGGTTGGCCTCCACACAAGATCTAACCAACATCTTTACTTCCAGACTACGATAACCTAAGTTCTTTTCATTGCAGGGCCTTTTTTAAAACACCATGGGGGAAAAATTGGGTATTGCCAATTTTGGGGCGCTAATATCGGCCAGGCGAAAAGTTTAGCGCCCGGCGCCAATTATCGCCTCCGACTGCAAAATTCGCATCTATCGCCCCTGGAGGTGATTTGAGCGCTAAATCAGGTGCTACACACCTCTCTTAAGGCGCAAACGTCAGGGAGTGAGGTGCTACCTCAGAACGCTACTGAAGCACAGGTGATGTCAGTTACCATGGAAGCCAGACAGACTGGCGCCGTCCAGTTCTTAAAGGGGAGGGGCCACCAGCTACACTCTGATCATTGCAGCCTTGAATCTCGGCCTGGAGAGACCTCTAAAGCAATTGTGTTGGAAGCACTAATGGATAGGCCCAGGGAAAGAGCTCGGCGCTTAGGAACCTCAAAAGTGGTGCTGAGGGCCAAAACTCCAGTGTTAAATCTCTCCAGACGTCTCTCTCTCAACCTGCATGTACCAAAAATGTTGCCGACAAGAAAAGGCAGGAAGCGCCCGCCTCTAAATAGCGCTCCCGCAGACCCTTCCCGACTTGAAAACATTCCCCTCTGCCTGTCGTTCCTAACGGCAGGTGCTAAGGCAGGGGACGTGACTCAATATCCGGTCCGGGGCGCTACCGAGGCATTGCACGCTTGACTGACGTCACGGTCTGCGGGCGCAGGAGATCATGGCGGTAGTGTTTAGCGCCGCTGCAAAACGACTGGTCAATTTTGCGAGCGGCGCTAAAATTGCCGCACTCGGACGCTAAGTTCCTAGCATTCCACCCTACATTAATTTGAGGTCATCCAAAATTCGGCTGCCCGTGTCCTAAATCGCACCAAGTCCCATTCGCCTATCACCCCTGTGCTCGCTGACTTACATTGGCTCCCGGTTAAGCAGCGCCTCGATTTCAAAATTCTCATCCTTGTTTTCAAATCCCTCCATGGCCTCGCCCCTCCCTATCTCTAATCTCCTTCAGCCCCACAACCCCCCGAGATATCTGCGCTCCTCTAATTCTGCCCTCTTGAGCATCCCTGATTATAATCGCTCAACCTTTGGTGGCCGTGCCTTCTGTTGCCTAGGCCCTAAGCTCTGGAATTCCCTGCCTAAACCTGTCCGCCTCGCTACCTCTCTTTCCTCCTTTAAGACGCTCCTTAAAACCTACCTCTTTGACCAAGCTTTCGGTCACCTGCCCTAATTTATCCTTATGAGGGTCGGCATCAAATTTGTTGTCTTAAAATACTCCTGTGCAGCGCCTTGGGACGTTTTACTACGTTAAAGGCACTATATAAATACAAGTTGTTGTTGTTGTAAGTGCCTTTCCGCTGCAATAATTTACTGTCCCAATGATTACCCTCAATTATTTACCCCTTACTAATTTAGCTGGTGCAGTCCAATAAATTCATAACTATTTTCAGCTCTGCAGCTATTGCAATATTACCCATATTTGTTTCTCTTGGCCAGATTCTTGAACTAATTCTACTTTTTTTGCAATTGTATTCAGTGCCTTGGTAATCAGATTTACCAAATTAAAGCTCTCTATAAAGATCATTTGTTTCAACCACTTCCAATCATTTATTTTACCGGAATTAATTCAGCCCTGCATTCCTAATACAAGAAACATGCATTTTGATATCGTATCCTCAGGGAGTCCCAAAGCACTTCACTTCCAATGGATTCCTTTAAAGTGCAGTCACTGATATGTAGACAAGTGTTGCAGTCAATTTGCATGCAGCAAAAACACAGCAAATGCACAAAATCATAGGCCGGAACTTTGCCTACCTGGGCAGGTTCGGTGCGGGCGGTGGCCATGGCAGGTCGCGACCCCGCTGCTGGCTCCACCCCGCTGTTGAAAATTACTTTCCCTTAATAGGGCCTATTAAGCCCGCCTAGCGCGTTACCTGGCCAATTAAATGGAGCGGGTCTGGTGACGTCATCGATGACGTGTTTTCAGCCGGGATCTTTAAAGGGACCATGACCACATTAGATTTGAATGTCAATGTAACATAGTGCTGTCAGTGCACTACAGCATTGGAGTGCTGCAAACACTGACAATGACTGCACAGAGGCAGAGGGCTGCACCCAGGCTCTCCGCTGACTCCCTCCATATGCTTATGGAGGGAGTCAGAGCACGCAGGGAGGTCCTCTTCCCTTCCGATGGGCAGAAGAGACCTCCTCAGGACACCAAAACAGCCTGGTTGGAGATTGCAGAGGAGGTCACCAGCAGGGATGTGGTCAGGAGCACCTGGGTGCTGTGCCGCAAATGTTTCAATTATCTCATTAGATCAGGAAACGTTAGTACAAAGCCACACACACCCTTCATCCTGCTGTGCCTCTCATCACATCCTCATCACTCTGCCTTCCCAACCCTACTCCTGCACATCCTTACTCACACCAATATATCTTGCACGTCCACCCATCTCTCTCTTTCCATCACATCTCCATCTCACTAGCCACCCCTCACACTCACCCTCATCCTAATGCAATCATACCAACTAACAACACACAAGGGGGCCACTTGGGTGTTTTATTCAATGTTTATGTAAAGTTTCCGCTAATGTGCTGTCAACCATAAAAATCTTTATGTTCAACAGATTTGTGTGCACCTTTGTAAGTGGCTTAGTGAGTTGCAGTGAATGGTGAGACATAACGGTACCCCCCGCAATGGTGGTGAGTGTGAAAGGAATGGCTTGGACATTGTAGGGATGCTTTATGGTGTTGGTGTGGGGTGGTGCCAACCTGGCGCATCATGTGGCAGCCAGGGTGTACAGCATCAAGTGAAGTAAATCTGGCCATGGTGAGGCCATCCCTGGCTTCCCGGGCAGCAATGTGGTCGGGTGCTGATGCCCTGTGTCCTGTGCAGCATCAGTTGATTGCGGAGAAGGTTGGTGCTGTTGTTGGTGATGCTGGTGTGCCTGGTGCTGCTGGTGTTGGGGCTGATTGTGGTGGGATTCTGAGGACCAAGGTGAGATAGTTTCAAGGGCACCGATGCTGATGTAATAGATGGCAGGTGAACTTGTGATGACTGAAGTGATCTGTCAATGGTGAGAGAGGTTGTTCCAATGAGGTGACACTAGATGGACAGTTGCAAACACTTGCAAGCTGCATAAAGCTCAATCTGTCTTCCAAATGCAGTAAGCAACAGCTTCTGAGCTTGGAGAGTGAACAGCTGTGAGATGGGAGCTTTTATAGCACATTTGCAGTTGTCAAGTAATCTGGCCATGATGAAGCCATCCCTGGCCTCCCAGGCATCAATGTGTTCAGGTGCTGATGCCCTCTATCCTGTGCAGCATCAGCTGATTGCGGGGAAGTTTGGTGGTGTTGTTGTTGGTGCCGCTGGTGTGCCTGGTGCTGCTGGTGTTGGGGCTCATCGTGGTCAGATTCTGAGGACCAAGGTGAGACAGTATAAACGGTATCCAAGCTGATGGAATAGATGGCAGGTGAAGTAGAGATGACAGAAGCAATCTGTCAATGGTGAGAGAGGTTCTACCAATGAGGTGACACTGGATGGAGACTTTGCTGGAAAGACTGCAGCCTGCAGAATCTGTGCTGGGAATGCAGTGAGAAACAGCTTGTGCTAAGGAAAGGGATCATCTGTAAGGTGGGAGCTTTTATAATACATTTGATGCTGTCAACTAATCAGCTGGAGCAATGGCAACTGAACTCCCACCTCAGGTTGACAGACGTAGTTCCCGAGCAGCGTGTTTCCCGTAGCCATGTGGTGAAAACCACTCTTAAGGGTCTGACAACTAGCTACTAATAATTTAAATTGGGTTACCCGCCTCTGCCAGTCGGGTCGGGTCCGCGCTGACAGATGCGCCTGGGGGAAAGGCGCATGGGAGCAGGATGACAACGGGTTCCTGACCCGCTCCCAAAACTAACAGCTTTCCCACCCGACCCGCCTCCGATCGCGTCCGCTACCACCCCGGAAAATTCCAGCCAGAGAATCATAGACTCTTACAGCACAGAAGGAGGCCATTTAGCCCATCATGCCTGTGCTGGCTCTTTGAAAGAGCTGTCCAATTTAGGCCCACACCCCAGCTTTTTCCCCAGAGCCCTGCAAATTAGTTATCTTCAAATACATGTCCAATTGTTTTTTGAAAGTTCCAATGGAATCTACTTCCTCCAACCTTTCGGGTAGTGGGTTCCAGATCATAACAACCCTTTGTGTGAAAAAATGTCTCCTTATTTCCCCTCTAGTTCTTTTGCCAATAATTTATATCTATGACCTTTGGTTATTGACTCACTTGCCAGAGGAAACAGTTTTTCCCTATTTACTCTATCAAAACCCCTCATTATTTTGAATACCTCTATTAGGTCTCCCCTTAACCTTCTCTGCTCTAAGGAAAACAATCCCAGCTTCTCCAATCTCTCCACATAACTGAAGTCCCTCATCCCTAGTATCATCCTGGTAAACCTTCTCTGTACCCTCTCCAAGGCCTTGACATCCTTGCTAAAGTGGTGCCCAGAATTGTACACATTACTCCAGGTGATGTCTAACCAGTGATTTGTAAAGGTTTAGCATGACTCCCTTGTTTTTGTATTCAATGCCCCTATTTACAAAGCCAAGTATCCCGTACGCTTTTTAAACTGCCTTGTCAACTTGCCATGACACCTTTAATGATTTGTGAATATGCGCCCCCAGGTCCCTCTGCTCTTGCACTCTCCTCAATATATAGGAAACTCTCGTTTAAACGGCACCTAAATATCCGGAATTCTCTAATAACCGGCAGAATTCATACTCCGAAAACTACAGTATACAGTCGTTTATAAGTTTTGTTTTACTGTTAAGTAATTAAAGAGTTATGGATTACCCTCAACTGGCATTACTGTACTTAATCAAGCATCTTCCACCATCCATTTAACACAACATTCTGTAGTGGAGTACCCAATTATATTGCACATTTCTTGATTTTTTAATTTTTGTTTGTTAAAAATAGCCTCGGTAGATATACCTCTCCGTTATCCGGAGTTTTTAATCAACCGGCACCACCCTGGTCCCGTCGGTGCCGGATACCAAAGAGTTTCCTGTAGTACCATATAGATTATACTGCCTGTCCATGTTGTTACTTCCAAAGTGCATCACTTCACACCTATATGCATTAAATTACATCTGCCATGTGTCTGGCCTTTTCCCCATTTCAGAAGTCTGCTATTATCCTCCTCACTATTTACTCTGTTGCCAAGTTTTTTATCATCTGCAAACTTCAAAATTGTACTCCCTATACTCAAGTCCAGGTCATTTATATATAAAAAGAAAAGCAATGGTCCTAATACCCCACTGCATATTTCTCTACAGTCAGAAAAACATACGTTAACCACTACTCTCCTCCTCCTATCCCTTCGCCAATTACGTACCCAAGTTACCACTGTCCCTTTAATACCATGTGCTCCTATTTTCCAAATAAGTCTGTTATGTGGTGCTTTAACAAATGTCTTTTGAAAGTCCGTATATACAACATCTACTGCACTACCTTCATCAACCCTTTCTGTTACTTCATCAAAGAGCTCAATCAGTTTAGTCAGAAATGATTTTCCTTTAACAGATCCGTGCTGGTTGTCCCTTACTAACCAATGCTTCTCCAAGTGAGAATCAATCATGTCCTTGACAATGGTCTGTAGTAGTTTTCCCACCACTGATGTTAGACTGACTGGCCTGTAGTTTTCAGGTTTATCCCTCTTCTCTTTTTTGAACAGGGGTGTAACATTTTCAATCCTCCAGTCTTCTGACAACACTCCCATATCCAAGGAGGATTGAAAGATTGTGATCAGAGCCTCTGCTATCTCCACCCTAGCTTCCCTCAACAACCTAGGATGCATCCCATCTGGACCGGGTGACTTGTTAACTTTGAGTGATGCCAACCTATTTAGCACCTCTTTTCTATCTATTTTTGTTGTATCCAATATTTCTATTCGTCCTTCCTCTACTGTGACATTAACTGTATTCTGTTGTTTTGTGAAAACAGATGCACAGTACTCACTCAGTATCTCAGTCATCCCCCTTTGCCTCCACAAGAAGATTTCCTTCTGTGTCCCTAATCGGCTCCACCATTCCTTTAACTATCCTTTTACTTTTTTGTATGTTTATAAAAGAGTTTTGGGTTTCCTTTTAAGTTACTCACTAATCTTTTCTCACATTCTCTCTTTGCCATTCTTATATCCTTTTTCAATTTTCCCTTGCACTCTCTCTATTCTGCCAGGTTTTCGACTATATTCTGTACTGACACTTGTCACAAACCTCCTTTTTCTGTTTTATTTTAACCTTTATTTCCTTTGTCATCCAGGGAGCTCTAGCTTTGGAGCTTTCCCCATCTTTCCTCCTAATGGGAATATGCTTGGTTTATACTCAAAGTATCTCCACATTGAAGGCCTGCCATTGCTCATTTACTGTTTACCTGGCCAATCTTTGTTTCCTGTCTACCTGTGCTAGATCCCTTCTCAAATCACTGAAATTGGCTCTCTTCCTATTGGGTATTTTCATCTTTGATTATTCTTTGTTCCTTTGCATAACTACTTTAAGCCTAATTATATTATGATCACTATTACCCAGATGTTCTCCCACTGTAACACACTCCACTTGTCCTACTTCATTCCCCAGAACTGTTTCCTTCCTCGTTGGATTAGAAACATACTGATTAAGGACATTCTCCTGTACAGATTTTAGGAATTCTTCACGCTCCTTGCCCTTTACTCTGTTTTTCGACACAATTCTTTATTCTGTTGCTGTTTGTCCATCCTAGTTTTCTATGCACCTTGTCTCTCCTCTCTGCTGCTGCATCCTGGTGCCCCTCCCCCTGCCAAATTAGTTTAAACCCTCCCCCACAGCACGAGTTAACCTCCCCGTGAGGACATTGGTCTCAGCCCTGTTTAGGTGCAACCCGTTCGGCTTGTACAGGGCCCTCCTGCCCCAGAACTGGTCCCAATGCTCCAGGAATCTGAAGCCCTCCCTGCTCCACCACTTCTCCAGCCACGTATTCACCCACATTATCTTCCTGTTTCTGTACTCACTAGCATGTGGCACTGGGAGTAATCTAGAGATTACCATCTTTGAGGTCCTGTTCTTTAATATAGTTCCTAGCTCGTGAAACATGCCTGTAGGACCTTAAACCTTTTCCTACCTATGTCATTGGTTTCAACATGATCATAACTTCTGGCTGTTCCCCTCCCTCTCACAGCATATCCTGCACCCTTTCAGTGATATTCTTTACCCTGGCACCAGAGAGGCAACACACCGTTCGGGACTCATGTCTGCAGTTGCAGAAACGACTGTCTATCCCTCTGACAATTGAATCCCCCATAACAACTGCATTTCTACAGTTTCTTGTGCCCCCACCCCCCCCACCCGTGCAGCTGAGTCTCCCACAGTGCTGTGAAGTTGCTTCTGATTGCACCCCCCCCCCCCCCCCCCCTTCCCCGAAGTGTCAACACCCTCGCTGGTATTCAACACTAATTTTCTGAGTGCCACACTTCCAGGGGATTCCTGCACTGCCTGTCTGTTCCTTCTAGTCTGCCTGATGGTCACCCACTTCCTCTCCTCTTGAACTCTCTGTTCTCGCTCAGGCCAACATCCCCAGCATCGAAGCTTTGACCACGCTCGATGAGCTCCGATGGACAGGCCACATCGTCCGCATGCCCGATACGAGACTCCCAAAACAAGCGCTCTACTCAGAGCTCCGACACGGCAAGAGAGCCCCAGGTGGGCAGAGGAAACGCTTCAAGGACACCCTCAAAGCCTCCTTGAAAAAGTGCAACATCCCCACCAACACCTGGGAATCCCTGGCCCAAGACTGCAGAAAATGAGGAGAAGCATCCTGGAAGGTGCCTGAACATCTCGAGTCTCTTCGCCGGGAGCAAGCGGAAGCCAAGCGCAAACAGCGGAAGGAGCGCACATCAACCCAAGCACCCCACCCAACTGCCCCTTCAACCACCATCTGCCCCACCTGTGACAGAGACTGCAGGTCCCGTCTTGGACTCATCAGTCACCTGAGAACTCATTTTTAGTGGGGAAGCAAGTCATCCTCAGTTCCATGGGACTGCCTAAGAGAAGATATATTCATGACAGAGATCGATAGATTTTTGGATATTAAGGGAATCAAGGGATATGGGGATAGTGCAGGAAAGTGGAGTTGAGGTAGAAGATCAGCCATGATTTTATTGAATGGCGGAGCAGGCTCGAGGGGCCGAATAGGCCTACTCCTGCTCCTATTTCTTATGTTCTTATGTTCTTAAACCACATGATGCGCCAGGTTGGCACCACCCCACACCAACACCATAAAGCATTCCTACAATGCCCAAGCTATTCCTTTCACACTCATCACCATTGCGGGGGGTACCCTTATGACTCACCATTCACTGCAACTCACTAAGCCACTTCCAAAGGTGCACACAAATCTGTCCAAGAACGCAAAGTGATGAAAATAAAGGCTTCAATGTTTGGCAGCACATTAACAGAAACTTTACATGAACATTGGTTGAAACACCCAAGTGGCTACCCTTGTGTGTTGTTAGTTGGTATGCTTGCAGTAGGATGAGGGTGAGTGTGAGGGGTGGCTTGTGAGATGGGGAAGTGATAATGTAGATAGAGAGGGATGGGTGGAGGTGCAAGGTAAGTTAGTGTGAGTAAGGATGTGCAGGAGTAGGGTAGGGAAGGCAGAGTGATGGGGATGTGATGAGTGGCACAGCAGGATGAGGTTGAATGTGGCTTGGCAGTAACATTTTGTGATCTACTGATATCATTAAAAGTTTGCGCCACTGCAGCCTGGTCTTCCTGACGACATCCCTGCTTGTGTCCTCCTGTGCAATGTGCAACCAGGCTGCGTTGCTCTCCTGGGGAGGTCTCTTCCGCCCATTGGAAGGGAAGAGAACCTCCCTACGTGCTGTGACTCTCTCCATAAGCATATGGAGGAAGTCATGAGAGAGCCTGGGTGCAGCTGTGCACCTTTGTGCAGAGCTTGTCAGTGTTTGCAGCACCTTAATGCTGTAGAACACTGACAGCACAACTGTCAAAATCAATTTAGACATGGCCCCTTTCAGGAAACCGGCTGATGGCGCGTCATCAAATGACATCATCAGTCCCGCTTCCTTTTAATTGGCCGGGAACCTCGCTGGGTGGGCTTAACAAGCCCAATCATTGTAAAATCACTTCAACAGAGCGGGCTGGAGGAGGCAGCGGGCTGGGACCGCGCTACCGACCCCGGCCGCCCTGGACCCGCCTCGGTGGGCGAAATCGCGGTCTCTGTAGCTGCAGGGTGACCACCTCCTGAAACGTGCTACCCATAAATCTCTCAGCTTCCCGTATGCACTGTAATGATGCCAGCTGCTCCTCAAGCTCAGAGACTCTAACCTCGAGCTCGAGCAGTTGATGGCACTACCTGCAGATGTGGTTTTCCAGTAGACACAAAGTGTTCTGGAGTTCCCACATGGCACAGGATAAATGGCCAGATAATCTGTTTTGGTGATGTTGGTTGAGGGATGAATGCTAGCCAGGACAGCAGGGAACTCCCCTGCTCTTCTTCAAATAGTGACGTGAGGGGGAAAAATTGTGATGCATCTCATACATTTTCGGGATCCAAAACAGACGCAACAAAGCCTAATACAGCAGTGGGATGTTGAGTGCTGGAAGCGCCATATTGGTCCGGATACCCGCCTGCAACAAACGCAGGCATTATTTAAATATGATAATATGGGCCCTGAGCCTGAATAAGGACCCTTTGTTAAATTGGAGTCCGTGTGCGCCTGAAGCATCACTTCCTTAACCCGATCAACAAATCATGGTCGGGACAATTGGTAATTAGCTTTCACAAGAGCTATGTAAAGGGATCCTCACCTCCATTAAGGTAATACTCTGGTTAGTCGTTTTAGGCTGTTGGAGTGCTTTTGGGCCAGATTTTTGGCTGATTTGGCAAGTGTTTGTCTGTCAAATATTTTTGCAGATTGGGTTTGTGGAGGGCAGGGACTGTTTCACAGGATCTGCTCGTTCTGAATTATTGAACATGGGAATGCTACTGGGCTGACCATTCAGGCTCCCAAATCAGGAGGAGGAGCAGCAGCAAGGAAGGCAGCAAGAAGAGGGCGAAGGAGGCAAGGGAGCAGGAGGCCTTACAGAATGCGGGTCTTCAGGAGGAGAACGTCATGCCTGAATCTCACAGCGGAGCAGTGCTTAAGGTGGCTGTGTTTCAACGGGGAGACGGTCACTTACCTGTGCCGCTTGTTGGAGCGGGAATTGGAGCCCGACTCCAGAGCATGCACTGCACTGCCTGTGGCAGCACAGGTCACTGTGGCTCGAAATCTTTCTGCCTCTGGCTCCTCCCAAACTGCTCTGGAGACATCAGCAACCTCAGTCAGTTTTCTGTGCACACGGTGATCTGGCAGGTCACTGATGCACTGGTTACGTTGCCTCAACAGTTCATTACCTTCCCCATAGAGGCTGACAAGCAGGAAGTAAGAGGACTGGGATCCGCCCGCAGTGCTGGATTCCCGCATGTGCAGGTGACCATCGACTGCATAACCCTGTGTGCTCCCCATCAGGCTCTGTATCTCAACAGGAAGGGCTCAATGTTCAACTGATTTGTGACCACAAGTAGCATCTCATGCAGGTCTGTGGCCAGTTTCCTGGCAATAGGCATGACGCTATCATAGTGCGCCAGTCCTCATTACCCCCGCTGTTCCAGTCAGACCGTCAGCCTCAGCCCTCTCGTTGTCCTGATGTGACAATTCTCCTATTTTCTTATAAAGACCTAATTAAAAGCTACTAAATGTTCAAGCAAAGGTTTCAAAGAAAGTTGCTTCAAGCAGAGTTTCTCAGTATTATACCTTAAGTTGTATTTTGGGGTTTAAAGCTTCTAATTTGGTCTCTATCATTTAAATGCCCTTAATGCAAGAATTATTCCTCTACATCCCATTAAGTTTATTAATGCTTAAATTAGAGAGTCACAGCTTATGACTCTAGGTTATATTAAAATTAGTATTCAATATTTGTAAGGGATATTAAAAGCATTGCTTGGCAGAATTTTCTTTTGCTTTCCTGCATGCATCTAGTTCAATAATTTAAAGTTAATTAAAAATTTCCAAGCTATAAGTGTCTGTGACTTTTTCTCGCTTGCAGGTATGTTTTCTAAATCAGCTTTGAAAATGATGGAATTGTGAAAGAATGCCATAAACTTCACCCACGGAAGAAGCCCAGTGCATAATATGTTCAATCCGCTTTAGCTGGAGTCTGCCCTCTAATATAAATGTCTGTGAACGTATTGCCTTGGAAAATCTTTATTTGCATTCATGATCTGTTTTTTCAACCAGAATTACACCCATCTATAACTTGAATTCTGTGAATAACGTATCAGTACCATAAACTGGAAAATTTACGCAGGGCTACAAAGTCGATGAGGTGGGGTGGGGGGAGTGTTGTGTCTTTGAGTATTTTCTGCCCCTTCTTCCTCTAGATATTTACGCCAACTCTCCAACAGAATGACAATGGCTGGGCACAAAAAATCAGGAGGGGAGTTGTCCCACTATCTCCACCTGGTCTACTTTTACTGCCAGGAGAGATAGTATGCTTTGAACATGCCCATCAACTATGGATGGGTGTATTCCAATTACATGATAATGAGGGGAAAATATCACACAATGTATTTTCAGTCATTAACACCATAGCAACTCTAGATAGCAAGACTGCTGGTTAGTTCCTGGCTTTTAAAGTTTGATAGCAGATCTGCTGTGGCAAATCACACAATGGGCCATCATTTGCTGTGGCAGGGCATCTAATGGCCTCTGCCGTTAGTTAAACTTCCCCTTGCACGATTAAGTTTTTCAATTTTCTGCGTGGCAAGTTACTGAAAGTACGAGCTGATAACGTCGCAGTGAGGCAAACAGGGCATCTGGGACCTGAGTCGGTGTCAATTTTTTGTCTTATAACACAACTGTGAAGCGCCTTGGGACGTTTTACTACAGTAAAGGAGCTATATAAATACAAGTTGTTGTTGTTGTTGAGTGAACAGGGAAAGCAACTGTGTATCTCCTTAACCAATCAGATTGAAGGATTAGGACATTAACTGAGAAGGAAGTGTAAATGCGAGTATGAATTCAATGTCAAATCAGGTACAGAAAGAGAAATAAAAGGAGGGAAAGAAAGATTGGATTAAGAGAGATAAGAGACAGAAAGAAAAAGTTTAAAAAAAACTTCAATCTCCATCAACAATTAAAATCTGAGTCATTCCCAGGTGGGCTCCTGATCACTGTGGCATGACTTCTTTCATGCAATGCTATATAAAGCATGACATGCTGTGATTGGTAGGCTTCTGAAGAACCCTTCCGCACTAAGGTTTAGACGGGTGTTCGCATCTCATTGTGATGCCAGTGGGGTCTGCTGGTGCAGCTGTCATTGGGCAGAGGAGCCTCCAACAATGTCTGTCAAAGTGAGGTTGGTTACCTCTCCCTAGATGTTGGGTTATGGGTGGGAGGGTCCAGAGCATCTCTCAGTCAGTCTGACCTACCTGGCATTCTTCCGCTGGTCCCTTTATCCTCCGAACATGTAAGCTTGGAAGATTCCTGGTGGCAGTCCCTCCGGTGCCAAAGCGGTGCAATCAGAAGGACAAAGAAAGGTCGAGAAGAAAGATTAGCTGCAGAGGCAATCATCATAGCAAAACATTCTTTCAGTCCCACAATAGCAAGAGGGTTGTTAGAGGAACGATGCAAATTGGCTTGAAACTTAGGATGAGCATGAAATTGTTAAACCCAGATTCTGACCAGCAAACCTTGGTAGGTTAGCACCGGAGGTCCTGCATGGGTATATCTCAGCCATTTCACTGGTGCGTTGGCACTGCAGATTTGCAACCCCATAAACAACAACAACAACTTGTATTTAGATAGCACCTTTAACATAGTAAAATGTCCCAAGGCACTTCAGAAGTGCGTAAATCAGAAAAAGATTGCCTTTGAGCCGAAGAAGAATATATTAGGATGGGTGACCAAAAGCTTGGTCAAAGAAGTAGGCTTTAAGGAGCCTCGGAATGGACGAGCGAGGCAGAGAGGTTTAGGGAGGGAATTCCAGAGCTTAGGGCCTCGACAGCTGAAGGCACAGATGCCAATGGTGGGGTGAAGGAAGTGCAGGATGCACAAGAGGCCAGAGCTGGAGGAATGCAGAGCTGGAGGAGGGTTGTAGGGCTGGAGGAGGTTACAGAGCTAGGGAGGGGTGAGGCTATAGAGGGATTTGAACACGAGTATGAGAATTTTAAAACCGAGGCATTGGTGGACCGGGAGCCAATGTAGGGCAGCGCGCAGAGGTGATGGGTGAACGGGACTTGGTGCGAGTTAGGATACGGGCAGCAGAGTTTTGGATGAGCTCAAGTTTATGGAGGGTGGAAGATGAGAAGCCAGCCAGGAGAGCATTGGAATAGTCAGGTCTAGAGCTAATAAAAGCATGGATGAGAATTTCAGCAGCAGATAGGCTGAGGCAGGGGCGGAGACGGGCGATGTTACAGAGGTGGAAATACACGGTCTTAGTGATGGAGAGGATATGGGGTCAAATCGGACAGTCTGATTCAGCCTGAGTCAATATCTAGGGAGGAGGATTGAATCAGTGGCTTGGGAATGGAGTTTATGGCAGAGGCTGAAGACAATTAATTATTTGGAGGACATTTTAGCTCATCCAGGGCTGGATGTCAGGCAAGCACTCTGACAACACAAAGACAATGGTGCGGCTTCCACCTGTGCTGCAATGGAAGCTGCAACGTCGCCCACCACACCCGTCATGAGGTCTGGGTAGCCACGCTCTCTCTGGGAGTCCACCATCCTTTGCAGACTGCAAATGATGGGCGCCATGATGTGCGCAGAGCTCTGTGCAATGTTGGAGGCGGACTCCTCCACGCTCCTTACCATTAGCGAGAGGCTCTGGGGCACCCTTGCCATTGCTCCTATCATCTCCGTGTGCATGCCCATTACATTTCTTCTAAAGGCCTCCCCATCGAGGTCCTCATCTGAGTCCTGTGCAGCACTACTCGCGCTCGAACTTGCCCCCCCCGGGGAGCTGGCTCCCGAGCTATCCTTTCCCCCTGGCCTTGCTGCAGCCCGCTCGTCCTCGGTGCATCACCCTGTGCAGATCCCACTACTATGCTAGCCTCTAAAGAACGTGTAGTGCCAATATCTAAGGTGGTGCCTGCAGGTGAGACATGCAGTGACGCGGTGTGTTCTTCGTCCTCCTCTTCTTCCGCCTCGCTCTCTATGGTGCCCTCAGGGACAGGCTGCTCAGGTGCTTGCTCCATATCTGAAAGCATAAAGGCACAAGAGTCGGGTTCAGGTGAGGGGAGGGGGGCAGGAAGGGAGAAATGCATGCATACAGCATGATTAGTTGGAAAGTGGGAAAGGCTTGTGGGGTGAGGGGGAAGTGGGATGTGAGAAGGAGTAGGGATGATCATACCATTGTTGTCCCCAAGGGGGTCAACGTCGCCAGTGGCCACGGCGCCCACCACCTGGTGCCCAATAATCTGCAGCACTCTTTCCTCCAGCTCAGAAAGTGGTTGGGTGTCAGGTTGTCCTCTGCCTGTGCGCTCCTGCTTCTTCCTGTTGTGAGCGACCTTGGCCTGCAAGAGAAAGGAAAGTGTGTGAGTGAGTGTGGAGCAATGTGTTTGGGTGATGTGCCTGCCATAGTTGAATAGCTGTCATTGTGTGCAAGGTGTGAGATGTGGGTGTGAGTGTTGGTAGGTAGAGATTGTTGGTGGGTGAGTGCTGGGGATGTGGTGCTTTGGCCAGTGTGTGCAGACTGTGGTTCAGATGGCGGTATGTAACATTTGTTGAAGCATTGACTCACCCTGACCACCCAAGTGAGGTCGTTAAATTTCTTCCTGCACTGTGTGTGGGTCCTGGGGACCACAGTGCTGCTTGAGAAATGCTGGGCTACATCCCTCCACATGGTGCTGAAGACTTGCGGCGAGGGCCTCCTGCCACTAGACAGGTAGAGCACTGCCCTCCATCTCTCCACAGCGAAGACCAATGCCTCAATGCTTGGTCACAGAGTCTGCGAGCTCTCTCCCTGGGCCGTTGATCTGCCATAATGACACCTCCTTCAGTGGTCCGGTTCCTTTTCCTTGGCCTTCTGCTGCATGCTGAGACAGCTGCAGAACCAGCAATGCTGAGAATGAGGTTCTGCAGCATCAATGAACCTCCCCTTTACTTGCGATTAGACTGCATCTGAAATTGCTTTGAGTGTAACACCACTGAGCTAGGTCATTAGCACTTGATTTAGCGCTCCCATCCTTTCTTTGAGCGGTGAAAATGAATTTTGCGTGCAACGAGATTCATTAGCGCCTGGCACTAAATCTCAAACTTTTCTGAAGTTTGCGCCCATTCCTGGGCGATAATGAATTTCGCCTCCTAACTTTTTGAAAATGTTAGGGAGAGAAAAACAAAGATTGGGGCTCTCACATTGTGAAAAGGCAAACCTGAAATAAAGATGAACAAACTTAAAAAAAGACTTTAAATTTTTTTAAAGTTTCTTAAAAATTTCAATTTTTATTAAAATGGATAAATTTGACACTGCACAAAATTAAAATTAGTTTTTCAGGGCCATAACCTTTGTTTAACAGTCACTATGCAGTTAAAGCCCCAGTTACACCTAATCCCTTTGGGTCTAACCTTTAATGGGATATTTAAGAGCGATATTACCGCGGAAGAGCCAAAGTTTTTGTCAGTTTCCATGATTTGAGAGATTTCACTGATTGCCGGCTCTGTGGTTGGGGTGGCGGTTGGGAGGTGCGGGGGGCACAGCGCAGCCAGTGTCGGAGCAGTGAATGACTGACCGCAACTCCAGGATTTCCACGTTAGGCTGCGCATGCGCTAAATCCTGAAGTTGCGGGCAGTTTCAAAGGCGAAATGACGGCGAGCCCTGACAGCTTGCCATCATCGGGACAGCAAATTCCGGGCCATTGTTGTGCCTCTGCGTAAACTGCAGGCAAAACCATCAAAAGTCAGTTGGTAGTCACGAGGGACAAGAGGCAGCGGTAGGAAAGGGGTATCACGGGTGTCCACTACTTTGTTCATTTGTTGGTCCCTGCTGCTTCATTCATTAATTATTTATTGCCTGCTGAGCCATTCATGCAGTAATTCCCTGGTGCCGATTACTGCATGACTTTGTTGTTTATGTCAGTGTGCACCCGATCAAGGGATATGAAGCAAAGGCGAGAAAATGAAGTTCAGGTGCAGATCAGCTATTATCTCATGGCTCGAGGGGCTGAATGGCCTACTCCTGTTCCCAATGTTCCTATTGATTTGTTGTTTACCTATCTATTAAATTATTGACTTGTTGGTGTATCCGCTACTTTATCAAGTTATTAATTCACTTGTTCTTACTGCTCCATTAACTTACTAATTTTCTATTGCCCGCTGCTCTTTCAGTTCAGTAAGTCACAAGTGCCTGCTGGCCCATGAATGTATTGATCTGTTGGTGCGCTCGCTGCTTTACAAATTAATTCACTGGTGCCTGCTGCTCCATTAATTTATTGTTTGTGTGTCCACTGGTCTACGAATGTATTAATCATTGCTGCCTGCTTCTTCATTCATTTTCTAATGTTGCTGGCTGTAATAATTGATCAATTTGCTGATGCCGGCTGCTCCATTAACTTTTAATTCATTGCTGAATTAATTGATTAATTTGCTGATGCTCTTCACTCTATAAATCCCTTGATTCAGCAGTTGTTGGTGCTCTTTTAATATATTAGTTCCGTGATGCCAACTTAGCACTGCTATATGGTTCATTTAGGGCAGCACGGTGGCATAGTGGTTAGCACTGTTACCTCACAGCGCCAGGGACCCGGGTTCGAATCCGGCCTTGGGTGACTGTCTGTGTGGAGTTTGCACATTCTCCCCGTGTCTGCGTGGGTTTGCTCCGGTTTCCTCCCACAGTCCAAAGATGTGTGGGTTAGGTTGATTTGGCTATGATAAATTGACCCTTAGTGTTAGGGGGGATTAAATATGTGGGGTTACGGGGATAGGGTGGGATATGTGTCGGTGCAGGCTCGATGGGCCGAAATGGCCTCTATCTGCACTGTGGGGATTCTGTGATCAGTAGCCTTTTGTTGTTGTCTGCAAGTAGATATCAGCATATGGTTTGTGTTGATTTTTCTGTTGCCATTGTAGGTGTTGCAAAAGCCAGCACATTCTACTCCTGATAATTCAAAATTGCTTTTGCACTAAAAAATTAAATTTAATTATCCAAGAATTCAAATTAAGCAATACACCAAGTTGGAAATATGGGGGCGATTTTGCCAGCCCGGGTTTGGAGGCGGGACTGCCGGGAAAATGGCAGAATCTGGGGGCGGGTACCCATCCCGCCCCCAACCCGCCTCCGTGCCATCTTCCTCGAGGCGGGAAGGGGATTAGTGCCAATTAGCTGCCTGTTAACAGGTAGTTAACAGGCAGTTTTTTGACTAATCCCTATTTTGAGCCCTGTAGTGTGGGCTTCCCGGCGGCTCCGAACCTCGCCAGGGTCAGCGAGGCGGGCCGTGGGTCTGCGGGGGTCGGAGTGCTGGGCGGGCTTAACAAGGTCAATCAAGGGAAAATAGCGTGGGTTGGCCACAAGTCGATGGAGGCGGGACTGAAACCCGACAAGTGGGAGACCCGCCTCCAAAAGCTCCCCATTGACAAAATCCAGTCCGTAGTGCTAATAATGAATTCAGTTAATTTGAATTAAGCTACGTTGACTAAAAAGGAGTAATCTGTAGCATATATTGTAATTTAACTTCTTTACTTTATTTCATTAATTTGTGATCTTCATATTCTTACAATAGAAGCTTGTGTTGTCCACTGTTTTAGGATGTGCTGTCATCATTCTTTGGGCACACAGGATAAAAATGTCAGCGTTGTGCAGGTCTTGATTCCTGATGTACAACGCTTTGGGACTAGACTAGTTTTTATATGAATTATTTGAACTTTTTATTCCAAACTGAAGTTGAAAATTATCCCCTGTGACTAGGTTCCCTGCAGTATGCTATGCATGCCAGAGAGTCAACACTAACAGACTAGTGGACCTATCAGCCTGTTAAAAGATGATGCCCATGAAACACCCTCACCACACCTCTATACCAAACTGAAATAAACCACTTGTATCCTTCCCTTGGCTCGTAAATAGTCCAGATACACCCAGAAGCAAATGGTTCTCACAGTTTCACATGGTGTTATGTAATTAGGTTGGGCCTAGTTAATGGAACAGGGTCAGCATTACCTCGGGTGCTGGGAATAAATATTGGGAATTTAAAAGCAGAGGTCAGTGGACGCAAAAGATTTTCCATCTATTAAAGTGAATGGATGGAAAAGCCGGTGGAGCGAACTGATCTCCATGCCCAACCATCTTTTTTTTATTCGCTCATGGGATGTAGGCGTCGCTGGCAAGGCCAGCATTTATTGCCCATCCCTAATTGCCCTTGAGAAGGTGGTGGTGAGCCGCCTTCTTGAACCGCTGCAGTCCGTGTGGTGAAGGTTCTCCCACAGGGCTGTTAGGGAGGGAGTTCCAGGATTTTGACCCAGTGACGATGAAGTAACGGCGATATATTTCCAAGTTAGGATGGTGCGTGACGTGGAGGGGAACTTGGAGGTGGTGGTGAAATGTTCTTCTGGTGCATGAATTCTTAAAATCCACCCAGAGAATCTTTGTGAAGAAAAAAAGGCAACTTGGTCCCACAAGGCTGTCCTTCTATGATTGATTTCAACAATCAGCAGTTGCTTCTCTGGCTAATCTCTTTACGATGCGGAGATGCCGGTGTTGGACTGGGGTGGACAAAATTGAGAGGTCGCACAACACCAGGTTATAGTCCAACAGTTTTATTTTAAATCACTTCACCCGACGAAGGAGTTGTAACTCCGAAAGCTTGTGATTGTGCGACCTCTCAATTTAATCTCTTTACTGCATGGGTAGAAAGCTACAGAATGTTGCCATTCAAGATCTCCTTGAAAGATACTGATTCTGTGGGTAATAGGCTACTAAGGTCCCAATGTAAAGGATCTTAAGTCCTCCCAAACCTTGGTAACTATATATGAAACATATATCTATAGTTGCAACATATAATCCTCTCTTTATGTTCAACATCAGTTGAGAATACATTTAAATTCTAACATTTTCATATATTTGTGCTGAACCTGGTTTTCATTACTGAAAAATTTGAACAACATTGAGAATGCAAGCTGTGCCCTGAGGTTCCTTCAGAACAAGGCAGTGATGAAATGTGAAGCAAATCGATTCGTTAGCAATCATGCACAGCCCAACACTTTTAAAATAAAATTGCATACAATACATTATAGCCTAGAATTTCCACAATGTTTTTGGTGTAACTTCAGCGTAGAATCAGTTAAGTGACTCTTTGAAAGAAAGAAGAAGAAAGACTTGCATTTATATAGCGCCTTTCACGACTTCTTGATGTCCCAAAGCACCTTATAGCCAATTAAATACTTTTGAAGTGTAGTTGCTGTTGTAATGTAGGCAGCACATGGCAAGGTCCCACAAACATCAATGTGATAATGACCAGATAATCTGTTTTTAGTGATGTTGGTTGAAGGATAAATATTGGCCAGGACGTCGGGGAAAACTCTCCTGCTCTTCTTCAAGATAGTGCCATGGGATCTTGTACGTCCACCTGAAAGGACAAATGGGACCTTGGTTTAATGTCTCCTCTGAAAGACGGCACCTCTGACAGTTCAGCACTCCCTCAGAAGTGTTAGCCAACATTTTGTGCTCAAGTCTCTGAATCCACAACCTTCTGACTCTGCTACTGGGATGAGAGGGCTGTCCTATGATGAGAGATTGTGTAGAATGGGCCTATACTCTCTGGAGTTTAGAAGACTGAGAGGTGATCTCATTGAAACATACAAAATTCTGAAGGGGATTGACAGGGTAGATGCTGAGAGGTTGTTTCCCCTGGCTGGAGTGTCTAGAACTAGGGGGCATAGTCTCAGGATAAGTGGTGGGCCATTTAAGACTGAGATGAGGAAGAATTTCTTCACTCAGAGGGTTGTGAATCTTTGGAATTCTCTGCCCCAGAGGGCTGTGAATGTTCAGTCTTTGAGTATATTCAAGGCTGAGATAGATAGATTTTTGGACTCTAGGGGAATCAAGGGATATGGAGATCGGGCGGGAAAGTGGAGTTGAGGTCGATGATCAGCCATGATCTTATTGAATGGCGAAGCAGGCTCGAGGGGCCGTATGGCCTATTCCTGCTCTTACTTCTTATGTTCTTATGTTCTTATGCTACCAACTGAGGCATGGCTGATAACATTTTGTTTCCCCCCACCCCAAATTCCCTCACATCTGCCGAGTCCTGAGTGAGCTTGTTTAGATATATTATAAGGAGAGCTGGTGATGTGGCAACTGCTGGTTTTATACTTGCAAATCGCTCGGGGTAAATTAGACCGAGAACTATAAGGGGCATCTCTTGCCTGGGTCACCTGGGACAGGTTGTAGTGAGTAGTTTGTAAGCCTGAAGAGTGTGGAGAGTTTCAGTAGTGATTTCTGCAGCCGGGAATTTCTTTTTGTAGCGAATTTTTTTGGCATTCTGCCTACACAGACCTGGACTAGATTCTGACAGTGTGAGATCACTGGGAGATTTTCATGCTGCCCCGCCCCCACATACATTGAGGGCTCCTCGGGAGCAGGTATGATATTCCCTATTGCATGGTATTCCCTATTGCATTCCCTTGTATGCCATTATCATGGATGGGGAGGAGTAGCACGCGTTGGAGGAAAGGAGAGTCAGGCAGCATTTAAGGAGGATATACCCAACCAGATATTATCCCCCTTCCATAGAATATACAGGCAACAAAGGTTATAGGAGATCCTTAGTGAGGAGATATGATTATTAGGGTACATTTCACTAAAGAGGCAACAGGGCAGCACTGCCAGCTACTTCATGAGGACCTGCAGCTAGGATCATCTGCCCAAATTGCTTTCTCTGTACTTATGAAGGTGATGAGCACACTAAACTTCTATAGCACAGGCTTATTTCGTGCAGCCATGGGAGAATCTCTGCAATATTGGCCAGCGGGCAGTTCTGGCACACATTCATCAGGTCAATCTCGCACTTTACAAGAAAGCTGGGGAATTCATGATCTTTGACATCACAGCAAGGCAGTAACCAGTTTTACAGTGTTGCTGGTTTTCTCAGGATTTGGCCCACAATGCTTTGTGAGCTGTTACCAAAATAAAGCTTCAACAAGAAGGCCTTCCACACCCTAAATATACCAGTTATGTGTGAGATGCGTTCAAGATCCAGCACGTCAAAGTGAGATACGCTGGAAGTTGTCACAATGCATTCATCCTTCAAAAGTCAGCCCTCTTTGACCTCTTTGAGATGAAAGTCATATCAATGGATGGCTTATGGGTGAGAAGGCCTACCTCCGCTCCGTGAATAGTGCCCCACCTAAGAGAGGCCCAAACAGCAACAGGCGAGTATTACAAATACATTTGCCTTGGCTCAGTTGTAGCACTCTCAGTTCTAGCCTCTGAGTCAGAATGTTATGTGTTCAAATCCCACTCCAGAGTCTTAAGCACATAATCTAGCCTGACAGTGCAGTCCAAATGGAGTGCTGCACTGTTGCAGGTGCCATTTTAGGATGAGACATTAGAATGAGACCCTGTTTGCCCTCTCAGGTGGATGTAAAAGATCCCATGGCACTTTTTGAAGCACAGGGGAGTTCTCCCAAGAGTCCTGGCCAATATTCATCCCCTCAACCAACATCACTAAAACAGATTATTTGGTCATTATCACATTGTTTGTGGGGCTGTGCGCAAATTGGTTACTGCATTTCCCTACAGTGACTACGCTTAAAAAAGTACTTAATTGATTGTAAGCGCTTTGGGATATCCTGAGGTTGTGAAAGGCACTATATAAATGCAAGTTCTTTCTTTTTTTCCCTTTACAATGGACCATATGCCTCTACAAGAATGATCATCAGGGGGACTATTGTCATCTTAATGAGATGCCCTTGTTGCCTATACAGATTGGGAGGGGCTCTGCAGTATTCTTTAGATCATGTGTCACACCTCGTGTTTCCTGCACAACTTTGCCATACAAAAAGGTCTGAACTTGGCCATTGTCTTGGAGGCATCCCTATCTGCTTTGAGGGCAGACCTACTTGGAGGGGAGTATCACTATGATCTTCACTAAGAGGACTCCTCACTGACAGCTGCAAGGGGCATCAAAGCACATCTCATCACTTAAATCATCTCTTTAGTTTAACACTGTGTAACTTTGACACCACTGCCCTACCTCCTGCTTCCCCATCTCCAACTAAAGGAACACTCCTTCAATCTAGTACTCATCCTAGAACATGACAAAACTCTTTTCCCCTACATGACTGTGCCAATAATCATCATCTGATTGAATGTCAGCACCAAATAAGTACTCCCATTTTACATGGGATTTACGCCAATCACTACTCCAATGGATATGCAAAGGAACTGACCCATGAAATTCTGGTGTAAGTACCTCTCCAGGCCATCAGTGGGCACAACTCATTTTCCATCAGTGTAAAAGCAGTGCAACTTACCGCATGGGATTCTAGGCCTATATTGCTTTAGTAAGCTTTACGTGCTCATTTAAAAGTAATTTTTTTCCAGTCCACTCAACAATCAAATATGCTTGCCTGGAATTTCCATGAGGTTTTCCTGATCTGCAGCTGTAACTTTGGCGAAACCCTGAGAGAAGTGGCCATTTACTCTAGGGTTTCCACCGACCTTCCACCAAAATCATGACAGGACATCCGGAAATTCTCCCCCAATATCTTAAGTGTGATGGTGACATTAAAGGTTAGTCGACATGTGATCTATGGTACTCAATAACAACAACAACTTGCATTTATATAGCGCTTTTAACAGAGCATCATGGCATTATAGCTTCAAGTTATTGGAAAATGGCAACTTAACCTAAGGTGATGTGATCTACTGCTAGTAATTGGTTCAGTCGATGCTTTAGTCCACTAGTACTGAGTTGAATTCACACTGGTTGTGGCATTAACTGCCAAATCAGGCTTCAACCTCAACTGGTACTGTGTCTGGACTATTTTTTTAAATTCGTTTATGGGATGTGGGCGTCGCTGGCAAGGTCAGCATTTATTGCCCATCCCTAATTGCCCTGGAGAAGGTGGTGGTGAGCTGCCTTCTTGAACCACTGCAGTCCGTGTGGTGAAGGTACTCCCACAGTGCTGTTAGGTAGGGAGTTCCAGGATTTTGACCCAGCGACGATGAAGGATCGGCGATATACTTCCAAGTCAGGATGGTGCGTGACTTGGAGGGGAACTTGGAGGTGGTGGTGTTCCCATGCGCCTGCTGCCCTTGTCCTTCTAGGTGGAAGAGGTCGCGGGTTTGGGAGGTGCTGCCGAAGAAGCCTTGGCGAGTTACTGCAGTGCATCTTGTAGATGGTACACACTGCAGCCATTATATGCCAGTGGTGGAGGGAGTGAATGTTTAAGGTGGTGGATGGGGTGCCAATCAAGTGGGATGCTTTGTCCTGGATGGTGTCGAGCTTCTTGAGTGTTGTTGGAGCTGCACTCATCCAGGCAAGTGGAGAATATTCCATCACATTCCTTACTTGTGCCTTGTTTTAAACTATATATTACTGACACTTGCAGAATGGGGCCCTTGTCATTTAATGTCATATGAATTAATGTCATTTTTGAAAGATGGTACACATCATAATGTTAAAGGTCCTCATGAAAAATATTAGATGTAAATTTATTTAAATCGAGTGTTTCCCCAAACAGAATCTTCATAATTTCAACACAATTATCCTGCTGCTACTATACTCATGCTAATCTACTAATAGCCATTTGGATTACCAATAAAATTGAAAAAGAAATCATGAAATCTGAAGCCAGCTGCTTTCTGGTGGGAAAGGACGAGGCACAGTGGTGCTCACATTGCAGCTGGTACAATTTTAACTGTTTTAAAAGTATTTTCCATTATCCTATGATTATCTTATATTTTGTATTGCTCTGCTATTCTGAAGTGGTCGGTAAGAAGATGGGTGGTAATATATTGGCTGGGGATTTGCTCTGAGCTTCACTCGCTCCAGTGCCGTAACCCCGGAGTGATCGGGATTTGTGTCGCAATTCCAGTGAAGCGACGGTGGCGAAGTGGGAGTGGCTGCGAGGGAATTCCCGGCCAATGTTAATTTGCAAAGTTATGTGAAAAGGTAGAATTTTGATTTTGTGTATTTTCAGATTAAAAGCCACCAGTTTCGTAACTGGGTTTCCACTTGCAGCGAACAATTTTTATCCCCAAAGTTTTTGTGCCCACTCCTTCCTTCCAGGTGCCCTGTATCAGTATCGAGTAACCCCAGATCAGAAAGTACTCCTGCTGCACCGTTGAAGAAAACAAACATAGAAGGAAATGTCAAACATAAGGCAGACCCATTTGACCAATCAAAGGCACTTCATGGAATCCTAGCATATCATAGCATAAAAACAAGCTATATTGCTCTTCAAGACCCCTGCCAGTGTTTTTCTCCACTTAGCCACCTAGTCTAATCCCATTCTCGCAGAATCGGCACAGGTGTGATGGGCTGAGTGGCCAGGGGTTCTTCTGATTGTCCGCCGTAACTTTGCCGAAAGATCCGCAGAAACTCTGGAGAAATGGCGTTTACTCATTTAATGAGCTTGCAATTAATTTCTCTGTCTAAGTCTGATATGTAGATGAGATACAACAGAAGTCCAAGCATTGATCCCTGTTGTACTCTACTCAACACCTTCCCCTATTTATACTTCCCACACCAGTTATACTTGTGGTCCCTTTGAGTAAGATTGCAAATTCAGTATCAAGGGCAGTTTTGTGGACACATTAGAAACTATATAGAGACCACTCATATTCCTTTCATATAACATCAGAAGTTTGATCCATTCCGTGGTTTCTCTGTGTGAAATTGTTAATTTAGTGCCCACTAGAAACTGATTGAAATTGACCAAAGCTTGTTTCATAGAGGAGAGTAAAGACAAAAGGTAGAGTTTCCGCCTTGAGCACGATCGATCGGGAAATTGCACCCAAAATGAGCTTGAAATTGTGCTGGTTAGGTTACAGTTCAAGTTGCCAGTAAAATTAATTTGCATAATTACAAACTACAATGCTTGGACTCCTGTTGTATCTCATTTACATATCAGACTTAGATGGGGAAGTTAATCTGCCATGAACCAGCGCAATCGGGCAGCGTGACACAGCGTAATGGTTTCTTTTTTTCTTTCCATTAAAAAGTATTCCTTGATGTAAGGAGTGGGAACCTGGTGCAGTTTTATTAATACAGCTGAGAATAGGTTTATCACCAAAAATAAGACATTTTAATAAAGTTGTCCAGTCCCCCAGCTGTGAATAACCTGATTTAAAATCACTGAAAATGACTTTAAAAAAACGATACTGAACCATTTAATGGTTTCATTGGTGTGCACTAGTTAGTGTCTTAGTAAATTAACTCTTTTTTGGTATGAAAAAACATTTAAAACGTGCCGACTAGTGCCTGCACGCCAAAGAAAATGATTGCAATTTGGAGAGCCTTCCCGAACCAGCTCAATCGGTGAAATCTTGCTATTTAGATATGGTGATGTGGCCAGTTTTGTGGACGGGGCCTTATCTGGACAAATTGAATCTTGAAACATAGAAAAAACATAGAAAAATAGGAGCAGGAGTAGGCCATTCGGCTCTTCGAGCCTGCTCCGCCATTCAATATGATCATGGCTGATCCTCTAGCTCAATACCATATTCCCGCTCTCTCCCCATACCCCTTGATGCATTTTGTGTCTAGAAATCTATCTATCTCCTTCTTAAATAGATTCAGTGACTTGGCCTCCACAGCCTGCTGTGGTAGAGAATTCCACAGGTTCACCACCCTCTGAGTGAAGAAATTTCTCCTCATCTCAGTCCTAAATGTCCTACCCCGTATCCTGAGACTGTGAGCCCTCGTTCTAGACCCCCCAGCCAGGGGAAACATCCTCCCTGCATCCAGTCTGTCTAACCCTGTCAGAATTTTATACGTTTCAATGTGATCCCCTCTCATTCTTCTAAACTCTAGTGAATACAGGCCTAGTCGACCCAATCTCTCCTCATACAACAGTCCTGCCATCCCAGGAATCAGTCTGGTGAACCTTCGCTGCACTCCCTCTATGGCAAGTATATCCTTTCATATAACATCAGAAGTTTCATCCAATCTGTGGTTTCTCTGAGTGAAATTGTCAATTTAGTGCCCACTAGAAACTGATTGAAATTTACCAAAGCTTGTTTCATAAAGGAGAGTAAAGACATAAAAGATTGCAGAAAACACGAATGTAATTGGTTTTGGGCGTAACTCACGTTTAAAATCCTCTGAACTTTTTCGCTGGTTTGGCCGATTCCACCCAGATTGCACTGATATTATTTTAATTTAATTAGTCTGGGTAAGATTCAGAGCCAGGTCCCATGGTGAAAGGAAAGTGTATTATCCCGCTGCACTGCCAGGTCACCACTCTTTTTTATTTTTTTATATGGGTTACATAATAAAAGGGTAAAGTTGGAGGCAATTGCAACCAAAACAGATGTCTTGCCAACGTTACTGACAGTACCGAGAGCTTTGGGGAAATTATAGTGAGACACCGGCAATTTTTCGGAGTCACTCTGCATTTGGAACTGGGCTGGGGGGCGCAGGTTCAGGCTATGCCACACTTTGTGATCTAAAGCATGCTCAGGGAGTCACGTTTGAAAGCTGACTGGCTCCTAGTTGCACGATGCAACCAGCAGCATATGATGCTGGCCTTTAAAGGGGAGAGACTTTTTTCTAACCTAACCATTTTCTCTGTTGTACAAGGAGCAATGTGAGCAAAGCCACCCCTTTCAGTGACGAACCCTGGGAGGTCCTGCAGAGGCAGGCGCAGTGTCGTTCTTTTTGGGGCAGTGGGTCACCCTCCTGCAAGGGCGGCAGCTCGAAGCTTTAACATTTTACAGGAAACTCTTTGGTATCCGGCACCGACAGGACCGGCGTGGTGCCGGTTGATCGAAAGTTCCGGATAACGGAGAGTTCTATCTACCGAGGCTATTTTTAACAAAGAAAAATAAAAAAAATCAAGAAATGTGCAGTATACAGTATTTGGGTACTCACCGACAGAATGTTGTGTTAAATGGATGGTAAGATGCTTGATTAAGTACAGTACTACCCCCACTGACTAACTCGGCGTTCGCGGGCTCGGGCTCGGACTCGGCAACATTGCCGGTTATTTGAGAGGAGTTTTCGGAGGATGATTTTTGCCGGTTAAGAGAGAATTCCGGATATTTAGGTGCCGGTTAAACAAGAGTTTCCTGTATTTTCCTCTTTGTTTGGTGTTTCAATGCTGTTGAGGGGCATAGGCTACAAATGTCAGGATTGATGGGCTATGTGCCATGTCAGCATGGGTACAGGGAATGTGCGAGTTATGGAGTCTCCCCTGTGTAGGATATCACAGGTGGGTGAAAATACAGATGGGAATAGGTGCCACTCACGGGAAGTAGTCCTCTATGATGGAGTTTTGAGTCACTCTCCCTACATTAACATCATGGCCGGAATTTTCCTTACCGAGTCGGGTTGGGTGTGTGCGGGCCGCGTGGCGGGTCGGTACCACGTTGTATTGATGAGTCCACTCCTCAGGAGGACTTCCAGTTAATGGCCCCTATTAAGGCAGACATGCGCGTTTCCCGGTCCAATTAAACGGTGCGTGTCTGATGACGTCATCGATGACTCATTTTCAGCGGGGATATTTAAAGCAGCATTTGAAGGTTTATCTCGGAGTGTGGAGGGAGTATATTGGAGGATCTTGTTATTGCTGAAGACTTGGAAGCATGACTTCCCAAACACAGAGGGCTGCCCCCCAGGTTTTCCGATGACACCCTACATATTCTTGTGGAGGGAGTCAGAGCACGCAGGGAGGTCCTCTTCCCTGCTGATGGGCAGAAGAGACCTCCCCAAGAGACAAAGAGAGCCTGGCTCCAAATAGCTGAGGAGGTGAACAGCAGGGATGTGGTGAGGAGGATCTGGGTGCAGTGCCGGAAGCGCTTCAATCATCTGATGAGATCAGGAAAGGTGAGTTCAAAGCCACACTCACCTTCATCCTGCTGTGCCTGTCATCACATCCCCATCACTCTGCCTCCCCAAGCCTACTCCTGCACATCATAATTCACACCAACATACCTTGCACGTCCACCCATCCCTCTCTCTCTATGTACATACTCACAACCCCCTCTGACTAACCACCCCTCACACTCACCCTCATCCTAATGCAATCATAGCAAGTAACACCTAAGAAGGAGGCCATTTGGCACTGGCATCACACTCCCTCATAGTCACCGGCTACAGATGTAACCCACACAATCCTTGCACTCATGCCATCACTCTCACTCAAACTTCTCTTCTTTCCCTCCTTGCCGGAGAAGAGAGCACACAACAACAGGGAGAGGGAGAAAACCAGAGGTGGCCCTCCATCCTTCAGCACTTTAACTCCAGCAGAGGAGGTGGCCCTGGCGGTCTCAAGAGTTACAGTGCTGCTGGCGGTGGGAGACAGAGAGAGGGGCACCTCTCAGCAACCTGGGGACAGAATTACATCTCATACAACCACATGGCATACAGCAGTCACTTATATGGTGACTGATATCAGCAGCCAGTGAATGTTCATCATGTGCATAATGGTATCGTTACCCGTTATTAATATAACATTTCTAAATCACCTCTTTACTCTCCCACAGGTCCATCAAGAACACCCCCCCAACCCCCCGCACCCCCCCCCCCCCCCCGCCCCCCACTGTCCATGCGGAGGATGAAGACCACTCCTCAGAGGAGCCTCCAGCCTCTGAGGGTGCACCGTCAGCAGACCCAAGCATACCTAGCACCGGTGGGTCCTATGCAAGATAGAGTAGTGTTGTCATCTGGTGTCTTACAAGTCACAAGTGAGCAAGAGCAGATGATGGAGGCAGGAACAGCAGTAGAGACTGCTCGCTGGAGGGCGCAGGACGCTCCCAGCTCTGCTCAGCTGCATGCAGACACTGAGCCTCGGGGGCCATCCAGAAAGATGGCGTTCCTGGATGGGCAGCAAGAAATGCAGGACGCTTTGGCAGGTTTTGCAGCCGCGATGTGTGCAAATGTGCAGAGAATGGATGATGGTGACAGGGGACATAGAAGTGGGAGCTCCTCTCAAAGCGCCCCCACTTCTCCCCAATTGCCACCCCCCACCCCTAAAACCCCACCCAGTCAGAGCCCCAGATGCAGGAGGAGCAGACTTTGGCAGGGCCATCACAGGCTCCAAAACCCAGAGGACGTCTGCCAAAAGTGTCTAAACAGTCGCAGTAGGGAAGTGAGCAGCCTGCCTCCACCTCTGCTGAAGCCACATGGGTTGCACCTCATAGAAGCACGTGGTAAAGAAAAATGACACAGAAGTAGATGCACAAGGGTAAGCACATGGATATTTAAAGCAGTGTTATTGTTAAGTTTCCGTTAATGTTATCACACATATAAAAGTATTTATTTTCACCACTTTCCAGTCATGCCAATTGTTGTCTGCTACTTTGGAAGTGGTTAGTGAGTTTGAGTGAATGGTGAGACATAACGTTACATCCAGCAATGGGGGTCAGTGTGAAAGTAATGGCTTGGTCATTGTAGGGATGCTTTATGGTGTTGTTGGCGGTGCGGGGGGGAACTTGGCACAGTATGGGGCAGCCATATGGGTGCAATGCAGGAAGTTGAATGAATCTGGCCATGATGAGACCATCCCTGGCCTCCTGAGCAGCAATGTGCTCCGGTGCTGCTGACATGTGGACCTTAGGTTCCTTCTGCTCCTCCTCCTCATTTTCCAGCTGATGCTCCTCCTCCTCCACTGAAGAGGCTGTGCGCTCTGCATTTGCACCTCATGCAGCTCTAATCCTCGCTGCTGTGCTATGTTGAGCAGCACACAGCAAACAATGATTCTGGAGACCCTGGCTGGTGCATACTGAAGGGCTCCTCCAGATCTGTCAAGGCATCTGAAGCGCATCTTCAGCATGCCTATTGTTTGCTCTATGACACATCTGGTGGACATGTGGCTTTCATTATAGCGCTCCTCAGCCTCATTGCTTGACCTCCTCAAGGGTGTCATGAGCCACATCTTCAGTGGATAGCCCTTGTCTCTAGGCAGCCAGCCAGTAATTCTATTTGGCGGTGCGAAGAGCTGAGGGAGGGTGGACTGGCGCAGGATGAAAGAGTCATGACAGCTGCCAGGGAATTTTATGCACACATGCATGATGATCTTCCTATGGTTGCAGACGAGCTACACATTGAGGGGGTGGAAGCACTTGCAGTTCATAAACACTCCCGGGTGATGTGGGGGTGCCCTGATAGCCACATGTGCGCAGTCGATGATGCCCTGCACCCAAGGGAAGTCAGCCAGAGCGGCAAAGCCAAGCACACATTCAGTAACAGTGGTTTCATCAGTGGTAAAGTTCACATAATTGCATGACTTGTCAAACATGGCATCGGTGACCTGTGTGATGCCGACTGCGAGATGCCGCAAATGTCTGCTGCAGATCCCTGGAAGGAGCCTGAGGTGAAGAAGTTGAGGGTGTTGGTGACTTTGACAGCCACTGGTAAGGCGTGTCGACCAGATCCTCTGGGCTGCAGGTCTTGCTCCAGCAATGTGCAAATGTCCGCGACGACCTGGCGCGATAGCCTGAGCCTCCTTTGGCACTGCTGCTCAGTCATGTTGAGGAAGCTCATCCTCTGCCTGTATACCCTATGTTGATACGCTATCGCCCGCTCCCCCTTCCCCAACCCGTAAAAGTTGAAAGTTCTGCCGTATATCTCTACTTTTGGAGAAGTTGGAACTTGACTCATATGCATGACTTTGGACTATACTGAATCTGGAAAGAAACTAAGCAAGACTCATACAGCACCGTATCATGTTTCTCAGAAAACATTAAAATACTTTGAAATTTAATGACTGTTGTTATTATTAGGTCTCTAAAAATAGAGTTGGATTTTCTCGGCAATCTGATAAACTGAGCTACAATATTCCATCCTAAAACTTACTGATGGTGACTAACAGGGTCAAGTTTTCTGCAATGTTTCTACTTCTTACTGTGGCTTTTCCAGCATGCTTCAACACTTACCTATTCCAGCGTGGTAAAATGTGATTACCAAGCCAAGGCACACTTGATATGGAAATGAAGGGTCTTTGATGTGCTTACAGTGTAGAATTAGGCAACATTGCAGTCATTTCTATCAACAGTTCCTGACTCAGTCTCCTCAGTGCTAAAGATAAAACATCCCTCTCTCGCGATTTAATTTTGTATATATCTGCTTGCAGTGATTTATATGGTGTTTCTCTTTCACATGGAGATTTAAGTATTTTGCAGATTGGAACAATATTATATTCATAACATGCTCCAGGTCATTGAAAAAGTGGAAATTGATTGTGCAGCTATTTCTGTCATGGTGTTATCTTTTTGATTATTATTTTCTCAACATAGTGTGCCTAGAAGTCCACTGGGAGGAGGGGGATATGATTCTGCTCTCTACTGATCTAATGGCAGAGTTTGTGTCTGGTTTAGTGGTCGAGTGGAAGGATCTAATTCCTGACAATCCAGCAGTAAACTATTCAACGTTATCACATAGGTGACAATTGCCCATTCACTTAATCTGTCTCTGTCCCTCTAGGGTTTTTAATTTTACTCTTTAATGCTTCAGGGTAATGAGAGGTGAGATCAACCAAGACTTTAATTTTTTTTTAATTAATTGGTTTTATTAACATTAAAGTACAACAAGTTTTACAGATAGAGGCCGAGAAATTGCAGTATGCTGGAAAACTGCCGGTGCCACCATGGGCCAAAGTTAACAGCCGCCCTAAATCATATGCAGGCTGCCTGTGAAATTAAATTAGCGCAGGGCTAAACCTACCATGCAACCCTCTTTTTCCGGTGCTACATCTCAGTAGGATGCCCAATGTAGTGTGGCTGTAGTCTTCCTGAAGCAAGAACAGCGTTGTCTTAAAGCAAAGCTGTCATTTTTGAAAACACTGTCGGTCCCTTAAAGGGTAGCTGCCTTCTAAAATGAAAACAACAACAATCATTTAAAAATAGGCAGTTTTTAGGCCTTGGAGCTTAACTGCCTTCTAAAATAAAATTAAAAATAATTCCCAACTGGCAGCCTTCAGTTCTTAAAGTTGAACTGCCTCCTGCACCTAAAAAAATGGTAAAAGTACTTCAGCACTAAAACAAATGGCTCAACAAGCTATGGAAGGGCACCCAAGGTCTCACATGCAGCACTCCAGCTTTGTGCAAGAGAAGTCCTCTACCCATAGGGGCCAGGAGGCCCTCCAGAAAGAACGATGTGGGACCAGATCACCAAGTCCATCATTGCCAGCAGTGTCGCCCCCATGACCTGGCTCCAGTGGACAAAGAAGCTTCATGGCCTCAGACCAGTGGTCAAGGTCAGTGAATGCATCTTCAAAAGCTGTCTCCTACCAACTGCACCACTAGCCTCACACATTGCTCAATGCACGACCTCCACTCCCCCATCACTCATCTACCAACAATCTGTACCAAATATGAGGCACACCTCACATTCCGAGCTTCACCTCACCCCTTGGAGGAGACAGTGATGGCCATTCTTGGCAGGGGCATGGCTGAGCCCGTGACCAGAGGCGGGGCTGAAAGTATACAAGATGCCGGTATCCTCATACGTTATCCTCCGTCTCATATCCAGCTTCCCCCTCATCCCATAACATTTTCTGATTAACAAGGTGCGCATTGTGTGAGCATGCAACTCTTGCTTTCCCACCCTCCTCTCACCTCACCACAACTCTACCCTTGTGCTTTCCTCTTTTCACATACCCAAGAAATCTAGCCTGCCCAGCCAGTAGTTGACAAAGAAGAGGGAGAGGAGAGTGAAGAAGAAGAAGAAGAAACACCGTCACTCGATTTCACACTCCCAGCCACCAGTTCCTTGAGGTTGTCCTGCAAGGCCATCTACAGTGTCCCCCACTGAAAGTCAGCAACCTTCCACCAGCCATGCTGCAGCCACTGGGGTAGCACTGCGTGACATCAGTAGGAGAGGCAAAGGCACACACAAGACAGTCACTAAGCGAATGCACAAGGGTGATTAGTTGATTTCTTGATGTTATATTGGATGGATAGATGTATAAAGTTAGATTGGAAAGTTTGCTTTGTGATGGCTTTTATTTCAGCATTGTGGCCAAGAGGACGTTGTGATGGTCAGTAACAGAGGGAAGGTAAGGTGTGGGACAAATGTTAAAAGGGGAATTGGGGTTCTTGTCACTGGTACTGCAGGCGGATGATTCTAGCCCGGATATCCCAGCCGGAAAGGGGCTGTCTGGGTTGCATCCTTCATTCCGCTTCCTCCTGTTCTGCATCTTCCTCTTCTACATCTTCCTCTTCCCTTTGCAAATGGATGCTGTAAATCTGAAATCAAAGCAGAATTTGCTGGAAATACTCAGCAGGTCAGGCAGCATCTTAACCTGAAACGTTAACACTGTTTTTCTCTCCACGGATGCTGCCTGACCTGTTAAGTATTTCGAGCATTTTCTGTCTCCTCAAAGGCCTTCCTTTGCCATCCTAGGCCTTGCAAGCATACAGCAGCATTCCCTGCACACTTTAAAAATGTTTAACATCTATTACACCAAGCCACTACTTCAATAAAATATTTTAAAATGTCCAAAAGCTTAAATCCAAACTTACCTGAAAGATGTGAGTGTCCCTTTAAATAGCGCTGATAGCGTCTCTGTAGGTCTGCTTCACGCTCGCTTTTCAGAGCGAGGTTAAGACCTAGCGGTAAACCCAGCGAAAAGGTCGAAGCTTGCATACATGGGGGAGAAATTCAGTATCGCCCCATTTGGGGCGCAATTATCGGCCGGGCGCAAAGATTAGCGCCTGGCACTAATTATCGCCTCCGACTGCAAACTTGACTTTTATCGCCCCTGGAGGTGATTGGAGCGCTAAATCAGGCGCTTCACACCTGTCTTAAGGCGCAAAGGCCGAGGAGCGAGGCGCTACCTCAGAGCGCTGGCGAAGCTCATGTGATGTCAGTCAGCAATGGAACACACACACAATGGCGCCGGCCAGTTCTTAAAGGGAAGGGTTGATCTTGCTTTCCATTCACATCCTACTCATTGCAGCCTTGAATCTCGGCCTGGAGAGAACTGTCCATCAAATCTGCTGGAAAGAACAATGGAGAGAACCAGGAAAAGAGCTCAGAGTGCAGCCCCCACAATCTCTTCTAAATGGATACAAGGAAGGGCAAATCAAAATGAACCTGCAAAGTGCTGCTCAGTACCCAAAACTCCTTCACACAGCATTAAATCTCTCCAGAAGTCTCTCTCTCTCTCTCTCAGAATGCGTGGTTCAAAAATGTCACCAACAATAAAAGGCAGGAAGCGGTCGCCTTTAAATAGCGCTCCCCCAGTCCCTTCCTGACTGCAAAACGCTCCCCTCAACCTGTCGTTGCTAGCGGCAGGCGGTAAGGCAGGGGGCGCCACTCAATATCCGCTCCGGGGCACTACCGGGGCGTTGCGCACTCGACTGACGTCATGATCTGCCGGCGCAGGAGATCGTGGCGGTAGTGTTTAGCGCTGCCGCAAAATGTCTAGTTAATTTTGCGAGCGGCGCAAACATCGCCGCCCCCTGGCACTAGTTGCTTTGCGCCCCATTAGCGCATTCTTAAGGCGCTAACGGGAGGCGCAACCAATTGAATTTTGCCCCCATGGTGTCAAGTCGGCGTTGCACACCAACTGACGTCACGCTCTGCTGATTTACATTTCTAGGGCGAGCGCTACCAACAGCAGCGCTACGGCCCTTACCGAAATGGCGGCCGCTGATTCCCGCGCCGGAGGCAGGCAGAAGTGAGGTGGCCGCCATTTGTTTTCCGAAATGGTCCTTAACTGCCAGCAGTAAGTCTGCAAATTTTTAAGCCAACGATTCATACAACCTTTAAGTCAGTAGTACAATTCAAAACTGAGACTGGCTAATTCTCTGCTTCGGGAGATGGAGAGGTTAATAATTCATCGCCATCCTGCGCTGTGATCTTCTGGTCTGTCTCCATGGATTGTGT
Source organism: Squalus acanthias (assembly GCA_030390025.1). Lineage (NCBI taxonomy): Eukaryota > Metazoa > Chordata > Chondrichthyes > Squaliformes > Squalidae > Squalus > Squalus acanthias. The sequence continues at coordinate 22,933,124 of CM059433.1, read as the reverse complement.
TCTCTTTTTCACTTTAGAATGGCTGCTCTTATAACATTCTTACTGACAAGAACAAGTTTTTCAGTAATTTTCCATTGTCTCTTTCCCATGGTTATACAGACTGACGCTACCAAACAGCACCTGGTGTTTACAACGGATTTCCTGTCTCCCAAGGCCTCCTTATCCGTAGCTTTCCAGACAGTCTGTATAGCACTTTTTTGAATTTGGCAACCTTCCTAGCATGCCATTGAACAGTCAGTTTAACTGTTCCTTTATTGAATTAATGCTTTTAACCAAACTCAGTTCCTTTACTTGGTTCCATTCTTATCTATCCAGCTGTAGCCATAGAATCACCTGCAATGGCTTCTCTTCCCACTCCCACACCATCACCTCTGGCGTCCCTCCCAAGGATCTATCCTTGGCCCCCTCCTATTTGTCATCTACATGCTGCCCCTCGGTGACAGCATCCGACGACACAGCGTGAGATTTCACATGTACGCTGATGATACCCAGCACCACCTCTCCTCCACCTCTCTCAAACCCTCCACTGTCTCTATACTGTCAGACTGCTTGTCCAACATCCAGCACTGGATGAGCAGAAATTTCCTCCAATTAAATATCAGTAAGACCGAAGCCATGGTCTTCGGTCCACACCACAAACTCCATTTCATTGCCAACGATTCCATCCCTCTCGCTGGTAACTCTCTGAGGCTCACCAAGTCTGTTCGCAATCTTGGCATCATATTTGTTCACGAGCTGAGCTTTCTACCTCATATTCGCTTCATCACTAAGACCGCTCATTTCCACCTCCGTAACATCGTCCGTCTCCACCCTTGCCTCAGCTTATCTTCTGCTGAAACCCTCATCCATGACTTTGTTACTAGACGTGACTATTCCAACGCACTCCTGGCCGATCTCTCGAGTTCTACCCTCCAAAACTCTGCTACCTGTCTCCTAACTTGCACCATGTCCCACTCACCCATCTCTCCTGTGCTCACTGACCTCCATTGGCTCCCAGTTAAGCAATGCCTCAATTTTAAAATTCACATCCTTGTTTTCAAATCCCTCCATGGCCTCGCCTCTCCTCTCCCTATCGCTGTAATCTCCACCAGCCCGAGATCTCTGCGCTCCCCCGAGATTTTTTTAATCTCCTGAGATCTCTACGCACTGCCAATTCTGGCCTCTTAAACATTCACCATTGGCGGCCATGCCTTCAGCTGCCTAGGTCCTAAGCTCTGAAATTTCCTCCCTAAACCTCTCTGCCTCTCTCGTTCTTCCTTTAAGACACTCCTTAAAACCTACCTCTTTGATCAAGCTTTTTGTCATCTGCCCTAATATCTCCTTATGTGGCTCGGTGTCAAATTTTTGTCTGATAATCGCTCCTGTGAAGCGCCTTGGGACGTTTTGCTACGTTAAAGGTGCTATATAAATAAAGTTGTTGTTGTAATTAATCCTTACAACTAGTATTGAAAAGTCCAAAATCCTTCATCCCTTTGTAACCTCCTGTTCTCATCTACACAACTTACTGTTCCTCTTAACTTAGTGTCACCTGATAACTTGGATATAAAACTCTCTATTCCTTCATCCAAATCATTGATATATATCGTGAAAAGCTAAGGCTCCAGTACAGATCCTTGGGGACCACAGCTCATCACATTCCAGCAATCAGAGAACATTCCCTCTATTCCCACTCTCTGTCTCCTACCTCCCAAACAACTATTAACCCATGTCCCAACTTTATCTCAAATTCTATGCGCTCTCATTTTTGCTAATAATCTCTTGTGCGGAACCTTATCAAATGCCGTCTGGAAGTCCATATAAACAACGAACATAGACACTCCCCCATCCACCATGCTAGTAACCTCCTCAAAAAATTCAACTAGATTAGTCAGGCATGAATTACCCTTCACAAATCTATACTGACTCTTTTCCTTTTCTCGCTATCCCTCCCTGACCGCTCTCTCCTGTTGTCATGCCTCCTTTCATCTCGCCTCTCTCGGATAATCTGCCCCCCCAAATCCCTACCCCAATCCTTCATTACTCTTCGACCTTCCTACTCTCCTGCCACCGTCCCAGGCTTGAATCCCTCTTAGATAAACCTACAGCTTCCCTCTGTGCCTCTCTTGGCATCCTCCGAAGGGCCCATCGAGGCACTCGTCGCTGCCATCTTACGAGCAGCAACTCCAACTGTCCCATCCTACTCTCTCGCTGACCTTCCCACCCAGCGTGCCCTCTGGGGGCAAATCATGCCAATCTCCTCCAACTCATTCCCCCCAGCGCTGACCCTGTGGATGCTGGCAGTGGGGCAGCCATCACCGACCCTCTCCGCATCTCCCTCCAGAATGTCCGTTCACTTGCGAACAAGGCCCTTGCCATCCATGAGCTTATCGTGAATAATTGCATCGACATCATGGCCCTGACAGAAACTTGGTTGAGAGGTGATGACACCTTACCCTTAAAAGAAGTTTCCCCGCCTGGCTATACCTTCCACCACTTGCCCCGCTCAGACTGACATGGTGGCGGTGTGGCTCTCATCACCAAATCACACCTTGGTCTGTCCCCCTATTCCTCCGGCACTTTCTCCTCCTTTGAGCATCTCACCTTATTCCACCCCGCTCACCTCTCATTTAAAATTATTGTTCTCTACCACCCACCCAAGTACCATAAAAATGTTATTACCAAGATATCTTCACTGCTCTCCTCCCTCAGCCTCTGCACCGAACGACTTCTCATCCTCGGTGAGTTCAACCTCCATCTCAATTCATCATGCTCTCTCTCCTCAGAGTTCACTAGCTTCCTATCCTCCCTTAATCTCTCCCTCCATGTAAATTCCCCAACCCACCTCTCGTGGCCTCGCTACTCCCATCGTGTCAATCGCAGATAAGGCCATCTCTGACCACTTCCTCATATACCTCTCCACCCACATCCCCCTTCCAACCCCCCTTCCCCCAACCCTACTTCCTTCTGTGTCCGCCCCTGGAAAAAACTCTCTCCCAACTCTCTTACAACTGCACTTACGAAATCCCAACTGTCCAGCCTTTGGCCCTCCATTCACCATGACATTTCTGCAGCTACCAATCTGCTCAACCACACCCTCGCCACCACCTTTGATGCCCTAGTCCCTATTAAAACAATTACCCTCTCTCACCCTGGCCGTTCCCCCGGTACGGCTCTCATCTTCACTCCCTTAAGTCCAAGGGACGCAGACTTGAACGGATAAGGTGGATGATTGGTTTAGCCATTCACCGCCAGATCTGGCTGGAGCACATAAAGCACTATCGGGCCCTGCTGTCGTCTGCCAAAATTGCTCACTGTTCCAGAATCAGTCTGGAATGCAAAGATAAACCCCGGCTCCTATTCTCTACTGCTAACCGTCTTCTTAAACCCCTCTCCCCTGTCTCCTCCACCCTCACCTCCGATAACAAGTGTGAGGAGCTCATAGACTTCTTTGTCTCTAAGATTGAGACCATCCGTTCAGCTGCCTCTGCCACTTCCCTTCCTTCCTCTAGCCCACTGGGCCAAACATCCTCTAAGGTTCCCCCTTACCCTAGCCCTGAACTCGCATCTTTCTCCAGTTTCTCTCCGATCTCCCCTCATGACCTCTCCGCTCTCATCTTGTCCATGAGACCCACTTCCTGTTCCCTCAACCCTATTCCCACCAAACTGCTGACCACCCAACTTCCTTTTCTGGCTCCCATGTTAGCTGACATTGTTAACGGTTCTCTCTCCTCAGGTACTGTCTCCCTCTCCCTCAAATCTGCCGTCATCACCCCTCTCCTCAAAAAACCAACCCTTGACCCCTCCGTCCTTGCAAACTACCGCCCCATCTCCAACCTCCCTTTCCTCTCCAAAGTCCTTGAACGTGTTGTCGCCTCCCAAATCCGTGCCAATCTTTCCCACAACTCCATGTTTGAATCCCTCCAAACAGATTTCTGCCCTTGCCACAGTACCGAAATGGCTCTCATTAAAGTCACAAATGGCATCCTTTGTGACTGTGACAAAGGTAAACAATCCCTCCTCGTCCTTCTTGACTTGTCTGCAGCCTTTGGCACAGTTGAGCACTCCATTCTTCTCCAACGTCTCTCCACCGCCGTCCAGCTGGGTGGGACTGCACTCGCCTGGTTCCATTCTTATCTATCTAAGCGTAACCAGAGAATCACCTGCAACGGCTTCTCTTCCCGCTCCTGCACCTTTACCTCTGGTGTCCCCCAAGGATCTATCCTTGGCCCCCTCCTATTTCTCATCTACATGTTGCCCCTTGGCGACATCATCCGAAAACACAGAGTCAGTTTCCACATGTACGCTGATGACACCCAGCTCTACCTCACGACCACTTCTCTCGACCCCTCCACGGTGTCTAAATTGTCAGACTGCTTATCCGACATCCTGTTCTGGATAAGCAGAAATTTTCTCCAATTAAATATTGGGAAGACCGAAGCCATTGTTTTCGGTCCCTGCCATAAACTCTGTTCCCCAGCCACTGACTCCATCCCGCTCCCTAACATCTGTCTGAGGCTGAACCACACTGTTCGCAACCTTGGTGTCATATTTGACCCCAAAATGAGCTTCTGACCACATATCCGCAGGATAACAAAGACGGCCTATTTCCACCTCCGTAACATCGCCTGTCTCCGCCCTTGCCTCAGCTCATCCGCTGCTGAAACCCTCATCCATGCCTTTGTTACCTCTAGACTTGACTGTTCCAATGCACTCCTGGCCTCCCACATTCTATCCTATGTAAACTTGAGGTGATCCAAAACTTGGCTGCCCGTGTCCTAACTCGCACCAAGTCCCGTTCACCCATCACCCCTGTGCTCGCTGACCTACATTGGCTCCCGGTTAAGCAACACCTCGATTTCAAAATTCTCATCCTTGTTTTCAAATCCCTCCATGGCCTCGCCCCTCCCTATCTCTGTAATCTCCTTCAGCCCCACAACCCCCCGAGATATCTGCGCTCCTCAATTCTGCCCTCTTGAGCATCCCTGATTATAATCGCTCAACCATTGGTGGCCGTGCCTTCTGTTGCCTAGGCCCTATGCTCTGGAATTCCCTGCTTAAACCTGTCCGCCTCTCTACCTCTCTTTCCTCCTTTAAGACGCTCCTTAAAACCTACCTCTTTGACCAAGCTTTTGGTCACCTGCCCTAATTTCTCCTTATGTGGCTCGGAGTCAAAGTTTTTGTCTTTAATACTCCTGTGAAGCACCTTGGGACGTTTTACTATGTTTAAGGCGCTATATAAATACAAGTTGTTGTTGTTGTTGACTCTCTTTGATCAGCTCATACTTGTTTAAATTCTCATTCACTCTGCCCCTAATGATAGATTCACTGTCGCTGATAGATTCAGCAGCATACTTTTTATGTGGCTCTCCAAACAGGTCTGCTCTACGTCAATTCATCAAATATACAGTGACTTTGTGACTAGTCATATTTTACTTATATTACTGGGTAAAGCATTCTGCTCGACAGAAAAACTGACACCTTGAACAGGAGGTAGAGGTAATATAGACATTCGTGTCAATGTAAGAGATTGAGTGATGTCAGCGGTCTGTGGTGGAATTTCAATGATCAACTATTTGTAGGCAGCGGTGGCAGTGAAAACAAAAGGAGGGGTATGGAAATCAGATGCATAAGCTGCCCCATCATGTCTTTTATATGCATGCCTTAAATATCTGGCCGAATGGTCTGTTTCTGTGCTGTACATTCTATGTAATCTATGCAATTCTTATTTCAGTTTCTAACATTTGCTTTTACTTTTACTGTGGTGGTATATTTGTTCTCTTTAATAATTGAAAGGCATCAAGATTGAACAGCTAATATTCTAACTTATTGAAATTTTAAGAACATGATGCTAAATGAATTATTCCAAATGACTAAAAGTATGTTTAGTTTAAATGTTAAACTGCCTCAAGCAAAGACACATTCTCAAAAGGTCATCATTATAATATAATGTAGTCTTGTCTTCAGTTGGATGGATTTTGACAGACTTTCAAATTAACTCCTAAAATCAAACAATTTTAAATACATTTTGGATCTTATTTCCTTGAAGTGAGATATTTAAACTGGCCTTAATTTTTATGTAATAATACAAGAGATAGCAATTTAGCCTTTCTAACTTCTTTAGTACAATAAAGATGATTTGTCACTCTGCTCTGGATGAACAGAAATTTCCTCCAATTAAATATTGGGAAGGCTGAAGCCATTGTCTTCGGTTCCTGCCACAAACTCCGTTCCCTGGCCACTGTTTCCATCCCTGGCTCTGAAGTTGAGCCAGACAGTTCGCAACCTTGGTGTTGTGTCTGACCCTGAGATGAGCCACATAGCCGCTCCATCCATTAAACGTGCTATATAAATGTAAGTTGTTGTTGTCGAATGTGCTGCCCATGCTCATCTACCTGCTCCTGATGTTACCTATTGGATTCCCAGCCCCATAGTTGTGTAATCTTGACAGGTGTATAGCGGGATTCCTTTGGGCAGGAAAATGGCCACGAATATACGAAGATGCCTACAACTCGCCAAGCTTAAGGGATAACCTTAGACACAATTACTGGACAACCAGCTCAAAAATATTAAGATTCGGAATGGGCTATGGTAGTGTAGTGGTTATGTTACTGGCTTAGTAATACTGAGGTCTGGGCTAATAATCAACCGAGTCATATGAATCTCCACAGGGCTGTCCACTCTCATCACTATTACTCATCCTCACTGTAAGGGGGACGTGTCTCAGACGGTGCTGGTGCGAGGTTAGGCCTTCGTTGCCTAATACTATTGCTTGCTCTGGTCTCCGGCCAGCCTTTTTGCAATAAGCACCTGTGAGTGGTTCGACCCACTCGCCCTTACGGTTCTAACACTGGACTTAGGTGCAGGGGGCAGTAATGCAGAGAAAAACTCAAATAGACCCGGTCGAATAGTACGAAATGGAAATCTTTATTGCATGGCGTCTAAAATCATGAAATACATAGCATAGGCGCAAATCAAAGAGAATACAAGTATACATACATTCATAAAGCTTGGTCTATGGAAATGGAGAACACACGGCACATCGTAGAAAGGGGAACACATTGGGGTAGAAATTAGGTCGCGCCCCATTTGGGGCGCAAATATCGTCCGCGCGCAAATATTAGCGCCTGGCGCTAATTATCGGCACTGACAGGAAACTTCACTTTTACCGCCCCGGGAGGTGAGTGGAGCGCTAAATTAGGCGCTGCACACCTCTCTTAAGGCGCAAAGGCCTAGGAGTGAGGCGCTAACTCAGCGCACGAGCGCAGCGCAGCTGCTGCCAGTTAGCGCGGGAACACAGACACACTGACGCCGGACACTTCTTAAAGCGGGGGGGGCCACTTGCTCCCCAGCCACACCCTGCTCATTGCAGCCTTGAATCTCAGCCTGGAGAGACCTGTAATCCATTTTGCTGCCAAGAATGGAGAGGGTGAGAGAACGCGCTCATCGCTTCACCGAGCGGGCCTTGGATGCTCTGGTTGACGCAGTGGAGCGCAGACGATGCATGCTGTTCCCAGAGAGTGGCAGGAGGCCTTTGCCACGCGAGTTCAGAAGAGTGTGGAGGGAGGTGGCTCAGAGCGTCTCCTCCAGGAGCATGGTGCCCAGGACCCATGTCCAGTGCCGCAAGAAGTTCAACGACCTCACTCGGGTCGTCAGGGTGAGTGGCTTTTTCTCAATACCTCTCCATCCCTCCATCTCAACCTCACTCTATGGCCAGAGGGTCTTAAAACCCCAATGCACAACACTCATCCAACACCTATGGCCCTTTCATCAAACACACACACACATTCCACACTTTGCATACAGTAAGGGCTATTCACCTATGGGAGGCACATCAGGCAAGACCATGGCTGCATATTGTAAGGGCTATTCACCTATGGGAGGCACATCAGGCAAGACCATGGCTGCATATTGTAAGGGCTATTCACCTATGGGAGGCACATCAGGCAAGACCATGGCTGCATATTGTAAGGGCTATTCACCTATGGGAGGCACATCAGGCAAGACCATGGCTGTATATTGACTCAGATGCTGTCCTTTTTCTTGCAGGCTAAGCTGGCTCATAATCGGAGACAGCAGCAACGGACGGGTGGAGGGCGGCTTCAGCTGCAACCCCTCAGCGATCTGGAGGAGCGCGTCCACAGGATTGTGGCAAGCCGGGTGATCGGTCCCGTCGCCACTGGAGACGCCGACCCCGTTGTGGACAGCAATGGTAAGGTCATCACCTTTTTGTCCTCTGTCCTTCCACTTGTCCCTCACAATACCAGCCTTTGACACTTTCAATCCAACTTGCTAACTCGCTGCACTTATTCCTCCCTTACTGCCACCCTGTCCTCACGCTAAAGCCACTCTTGTACCTCCCTGCTTTCAGATGGTGATTCACCAGCTGAGGAGATGGTCCCTGAAGCTGCCACTGGGAGTGATGCTGCAGCTGAGGAGGAAGAGGAAGCCGGAGCATCAGTGCCACCCTCTCCCGAGGAAGCCCATGGCCACACTGGGAACACGCCTTCCCCGGAGGGGAGCAGGGGGGAAGGGGCTGATGATGGTGAAGTTCCAGGACCCAGCGGGCTGCAGCAACGCCATGGGGGGGGGAGGGAAGAACGGGGGAGCAGGGGGGAAGGGGCTGATGATGGTGAAGTTCCAGGACCCAGCGGGCTGCAGCAACGCCATGGGGGGGGGAGGGAAGAACGGGAGCCTTCTCCCCAGAGGGAGAGTATGCCAGACACTCCTAATGCAATGGACGCAGAGGAGGAGCGGATGATTGCAGAAATGAACAGCCAGGCGGTGGTCATGCACACTGAGCTCATGGGTGCAGTGGGAAGGGTGCCCGAATGCATTGAGGCACTGGCAAGGAGTGTGGAGCACTTCGCTGTAGCACAGGCGGATGCCACACTAAAGCTTACTGCTGCAATTCAGTCACTGGCTGCCAGGAACCCATCTGAGCCTGCTCTCATGCAGACTCAGATTGAGGCCACGCGAGCACTGACTGCTGCCATCCTCGATGGTTCGTGCACATGTCCCCGGGGCTGTCACCGCGCCGCAGCAGGCCAGCAATCTGTTCTCAGGCAAATTGCTCCGGATGCTGAAGTGCTGCCCCGTGGGAGTGCCAGTGTGTCGGGCGAGCAGGGAGTTGCTGCCCTCCCTCACGATGACAGCATTCCTGCTGCCAACACTGTCACTTCTCCACTGCACTTGCCACCGCCTGTAGGACAGACTGCTGCCGCCCATGCAGAGTTGGTGCAGTCTGCAGCCGGGCCCTCCAGGCCCAGAAGTGGTCGAGGCCGGCCTTCAGGGGCATCTGCAGTGTCAGGGTCTGACAAGCAGCAGCCTTCCACCAGCCTTGCTGCAGCCACTGAGGTCCCATTACGGAGGAGCAGTAGGGTTAGAAGGGGGGAAGTGCGCAAGGGAAGGAGATCACCCTCGAAGGGCAAAAAGTAGGATGTGTGCCAAAATGCTGGTCATTTTTTTATTAAAGGCCGAGGTTCATGGCCCAACTTTTGTTTAGTGTTTTGGACATTATCTCCAGGTTGTGAGAACCAGTTATGTTATTGACTGTTTTTTGGTGTTTATTTCTATGAGTTTCTCATGAGGAATTGACACACACAGAGTTTGTACAATAAATAAGTTTCTGTATTCAAAATATACATGGCTGGTGGTTGGAATTATTGGTGCCTTGGCCGGCTTAGGGGTTGCGTGCTGGGTTGATTCGTGTTTGTAGCACTGGCAGGGGTCCTAGAAGCGGCTTGCTATTAGTCGTTGACGGACGGCCCTTGCAGTTTGACCATTGTGGGCCGCCCTCCTGCCTTGGTGCTGCTGCTGATCATCGTCCTCGGCCTGTTCCTCCTCTTCCTCCTCCTCCTCTTGTGGTGCTGCAAGGCCTGGTGGCATTGGCTGCGTCCTGAGGATTGCCATGTTGTGCAACATGCAGCACACCACTACGAATTTGGAAACTTGCTCAGGCGAGTACTGCAGGGCTCCTCCGGAATGGTCCAGACAGCGGAATCGTTGTTTGAGCACGCCGATTGTGCGCTCAATAATGTTCCTCGTTGCTTGTTGGCTTTCCTGGTACCGCAGCTCAGCAGGGGTGTTTGGCGCACGGAGCGGTGTCATCAGCCAGGTGCTCAATGCGTACCCCTTGTCCCCCAGAAGCCAACCAACTGGCTGATGCGGTGCCTCGAAAATTTCTGCCACAGTACTCTGGCGCAGGATGAAAGCATCGTGGCAGCTGCCCGGATAGTGGGCATTGACAGCGAGAATCACCTGTCTGTGGTCACAGACCAACTGCACATTCAAGGAATGGAACCCCTTTCTGTTCCGGAACTCCTCTGCATTCTCTCGCGGAGCACGCAAAGCCACATGCGTGCAGTCAATGGCGCCCTGCACCATGGGGAAGCCCGCTACCCTCGCAAAGCCCATAGCACGGTCATGCTGCTTGTCTGGGGTCATAGGGAAGGAGATGAAGTCTCGTCTCCTTGTGAAGAGGGCATTGGTGACCTGCCGAATGCAGCGATGCACCGCAAACTGGGAGATATTGGCGAGGTCCCCAACAGCAGCTTGGAATGAGCCAGTGGCGTAGAAGTTCAAGGCCACTGTGACCTTCACTGCCACCGACAGAGACGTCCTGGACCTCAGCTGAGGCTGCAGATCTGGCTGCAGCAGGTGGCAGAGCTCAGTGACCACCTCCTTGCTGAATCGCAGCCTTCGCAAACACAGCTCCTCGGACATGTGGATGTAGGAGAGCTGTTCACGATATACCCTGGGAGGGTAAGCTCTCCTGTACATGCGCCTGATGGGCCTCCTCCGTCTGGCCATCATTGCCACTCTCTGTCTGCGTCTCACTCTGCTCCGATTGAGCTGGAGCAGGACGACGCCCCCAATCATTGCAGCCCCCATCTTCTCTTTGCCAGAAAAGTAATGAGGTACAGCAACGAAAGTAGCAGCAAAGTTAGGATGAACTAGGCAAAACTACCTCACAAAGCGTTGAGTCAATGTAGAAGTCTCTCTCTCTCTCTCTCCGAATCTCTCTCTCTCTCTCAGAACGAGTGGTGCATAAATGTCGACCACAGAAAAAGACAGGAAGAGGCCCCCTTTAAATAGCGCCCCCCCCAGCCCCAGACCGATTGATAACGTTCCAGTCTTCCGGTCGTTGGAAGCGCCAGGCGGTAAGGCAGGGGGCGCCACTCAATTTCCGCTCCGGGGCGCCCCAAGGGCGTTGCACCACAGAATGACGTCACAATCTGCGCGCGCAGGTGGTCGCAGCGGTAAGTTTTAGCGCCGCCGCACAATCTCAAGTTAAGTTCTCGAGCGGCGCAAACAGCGCTGCGCCCAGGCGTTAGCGCCTTAACGCCCCATTAGCGCCCATTTAAGGCGCTAACGGGAGGCGCAACCAACTGAATTTTTACCCCATTATATCTTAACCTTAAAAACCACCCTCCCTTAACAATACCTACACTACGTCTAGATTTGTAGGATCCTAAAACATGCTCACCACTCGTGTTACTTCGGAGATTTTTAAAGTGAGGCACTTGGCTCGTTTCGCTGCAGCGCCTGACTGTCACGTGTTTGGAAGGGTTTCTGCACCTCACTTGTTTATTTTCGCTGCTGCGACAAGCAGGCCAGACTCCCTGTTGTCATGAAGAACTCGACGGACCTCGGACACAGTTCAAAGAAGAGTCTTCCTGTGCTCGATACAGGTTGTCGGTAGAACTCAAAGAAAAGTTCTTTATTTATATTTTCGGGCGCGGTCGGGGTTTACTGACCGTGGCGGCACGTGGATTCTTCTCCTCTTCTTCTCGTCTCATCTTGTCTCTTTGGGCCTCCGGGTCCAGACACTGTTTACCGACACTCGGGATGGTGTACCCTGTTACTTGCCCTTGTCGGGGCGGCTCATTCCGATTGAGCTCCACCCAACACTCGCATAACCGACCAGTACGGCTAAGAGTCAAGAGTCAACAGAGTCCAGAGAAACACAAAGTCCAGCCCTAAGGAAGAGCTTCAGCAAGGGTCCGCTGAGAGATAAGAGAATAAGAGCTCAGCAGTCAGCAGCGAGAGAAGAGAGAGATGGACATTTGTTCTCTATAGTTATAGTGATGTGTCCTCTTATCTCCCGCTCAAATCTTAATGTTTGTCCTTTGTGTAATATTGGCACTCAAAACTCCCAGCATGGGGCGGTTGTCTTCTTTAACGGGTTTCGGTAGCACCTGAAACTGGCCAACTATCCGTTAATGTTTTCCCCATTGTTGAACCAGCCAGGATATGTATGAATCGTCTCCCTGACTGGTTTTGGGGGCCCCCGAATGCTTGCTTAATCACCCGTCAATGTCTCTCTCATTGTAGAGCCGGGGGGGTATTTGTGTATTGATGTGTCTGGATGGGCCTTCGATTGCCCAGTACAATGATCCTTTCTGTGCATAGGAAAACGATTCCAGCACTTATATCTTTGCTATTGTTCCAAATGCAAACGGGTTGCATCCTGTCTTTATCAGTGTTTACCGAGTATGATCCAATCTTATACTAAATGTATATTCGACGCCATCTTGTCTGCCCACAGTGTTTCTGGAAGCTTCTGCCACGCTGCGCGGTGGCCATTTTACAGGCTTCTGTGTCCTTTATTATCAGGACAGCAATTCGTTTAATAAAACTGATCAAACGAATCTGCTTCTCTTATGCTATTTCGAATTGCGATAATTGCGAAACTTTACATCACAAATAAAGGTTCAATTATTGTGCAAGGACCAACCTTTGCATATACAGGATTCCAGTGACTGATTGTAAATGTACAATTTCATTATATGGAGTCATTATAATGGCACCCTTACCTCCCATTCTTCTGCTGTGCCTTATTTTAAGCAGTGATGTATTTTATCAAGACTAAAAACATAACTATTATCCAGAAGATAGATTCCAATAACTTCCCCATAAGTGATGTCAAACTAACAGGTCTGTAGTTATCTCGTTTCTTCATCTCTTCTTGAAAGATGGAGTGACATTTGCAATTTTCCAATCCAGTGGCATAATTCCAGATTCTGGAGAGCTTTGGAAAATTATGACCAACACATCTACAATTAATTCTCCTATGGCTTTTAATACCCTGGGGTAGAAACCATCAGGTCCTGTTTATGTTAAGTCCTATTATTTTCTCCATTACCATTTTCTGACTTATATTAAATCCAAAGGGCTAGAAATTCGGTATCGCAGTTGGGGCGCTAAATTTTAAAAGTTGGAGAATTTGCACCAGGCGCTAATCCTTCTGACCTCCTGCTAAATTGATTGTTAGCGCTCCAAGAAAGAACTGGAGCACTAAATCAAATGCTAATCACTTAACTTGGGAAGCTAAACACAGAGAGCGGGGCGCTACCTGCAGAGTAATAACCAATTTCAGGTGCACCTCCCTATCTCTGTAATCTCCTTCAGCCCCACAACCCCCCGAGATATCTGCGCTCCTCTAACTCTGCCCTCTTGAGCATCCTTGATTGTAATCGCTCAACCATTGGTGGCAGTGCCTTCAGCTGCCTAGGCCCTAAGCTCTGGAATTCCCTGCCAAAACCTCTCTGCCTCGCTACCTCTCTTTCCTCCTTTAAGACGCTCCTTAAAACCTACCTCTTTGACCAAGCTTTTGGTCACCTGCCCTAATTTCTCCTTATGTGGCTCGGTGTCAAATTTTTTGTCTTTTAATACTCCTGTGAAGCGACTTGGGACATTTTACTACGTTAAAGGTGCTATATAAATACAAGTTGTTGTTGTTGTTGCACTCCAATTGGGATTCATCATTCACACTGGCTCCTTCCAGTTCTTAAAGGGGAGGTTCACTCATTCTGCACAACCTCATTCTCAACATTGCCGGCTCTGAAGGCGACCTCCAAGCAACTCAACAGCTACACCTCTTATCCTCACGGCTGATCCCAGTCCCAGGGAGAGAGCTTGCTGTTTCAGAGACCAGGCATAGGTCGCGGCAGTCGAAAGAAGGAGGGCAGTGCTGTTCCCGGCCACTGGCAGGAGGCCATTGCCCCAGGTCTTCAGGGCAATGTGGAGGGAAGTGGCCCAGGACGTCTCGGCCAGCAGTGTGGTCCTCAGGACCCACACACAGTGCCGTAAAAAATTCCACAACCTCACTTGGGTGGTCAGAGTGAGTACATGCTTCAACAAGTCCTACATTCCAGCATCTGAACCTCAGTCTGTACACACTGCACAAACCACCACACCCCCACCACTCACCCACCAAGCATCTCCACCTACTCAAACTCACATCCACATCTCATGCCTTGCCTACAATCACAGCTATTCAACTATGACAGGCACATCTCCCAAACAAATAGCTGCACACTCACTCACACACTTTCCTTTCTCTTGCAGGCCAAGCTGGGCCACAATAGGAGGGGGCAGGAATGAATAGGCAGGGGTGAAGTGGACATCCAACAGCTTACAGAGCTGGAGGAGCAAATGCTGAGAGTCATTGGGCGCCAGGTGGTTGGCGCCGTGGCTGTCAGCGACAAGTCGACACCCAACCACTGTCTGCGCTGGAGAATCGAGTGCTGCAGATTATTGGGTGCCAAGTGGTGGGTGTCGTGACCACCGGCAACATTGACCACCTTGGGGACAACAACGGTATGTTCATCCCCTCTCTTTCTCTTATCCCACTTCCCCCTCACACCACAAGCTTTTCCCACTTTCCAGCCATTTATACTGTCTGCATTCCTTGCTCCCTTCCTGCCCCCCTGCCCTCACCTTAACGCAAGTCTTATGCCTTTATGCTTTCAGATAATCAGCAACCAGCTGACCAACCTGTCTCTCAGTGAGAGTGAGGCGGGAGAAGAGGAGGAGGAGCAAAGCACCGCCTCACTGCATGTCTCACCCGCAGGCACCACCTCAGATACTGGCACTACGCGATCTTTAGAGGCAAGTTTAGTAGAGGGGTCTGCACTGGGTGATGCACCGGGGACGAGCGAGCTGCAGCAAGGCCAGGGGGAAAGGGTAGCTCGGGAGCCAGCTCCCCGGAGGGCGAGTTCACACGCGAGTTCTGCTGCACAGGACTCAGATGAGGACCTCAATGGGGAGGCGTTCACAAGAAGGGTGATGGGCATGCACACCGAGATGATAGGTGCAATGGCAAAGGTGCCCAAAAGCCTGTCGGCAATGGTAAGAAGCGTGGAGGAGTCCGCCTCCAACATTGCACAGAGCTCTGCGCATACCATGGAGCCCACCCTTAGCAGTCTGCAAAGGATGATGTACTCCCTGAGTGGGGACCCAGACCTCATGCCGCGTGTCATGGACGATGTGGCAGCATCCATTGCAACACAGGCGGAAGCCACACAATGTCTTAGTGCTGTAATGCAATCAGTGGTTGCTGCCATCGAGTCTCAGACTGCTCTCATGCAGTCTCAGCTTGATGCCACGAAAGCTCTGACTGCTGCCATTGTCGCTGGGCCCACCACAGTCCACCGGGGATCTCACGGTGTTGCAGCAGACCAGCAATCTGTGCTCCAGCAGATTGCTAGGGATGCTGAGGGGGTGTTGCCCCGGGGGAGTGGCAGTGTGTCAGTGGAGCAGGAAGCTGCTGTCCTCTCTCAGGATGATAGCATTCCTGCTCCCACCACTGCCACTCCGCCATTGCCCTTGTCACTTTCATCCAGCCAGGTCAGAATGCTGCCAACCTGCTTGAGGTGGTGCAGTCTACAGCTGGGCCTTCCAGGTCCAGAGCTGGTTGAGGACATCCTGCAAGGCCATCTGAAGTCTCCCGCATGGACACTCAGCAGCCTTCCACCAGCCCTGCTGCAGCCACTGGGCACAGACTACGTAGGAGGACTAGACTATAGATTGTAAAGAGGGAAGTAAGGGTTTGCACAGGGGTGATTAGTTAATATTGTTGTTGTATATATGTGTGTACTGAATGTTGATAAATTTATTCATTGAATTTTGCAGAATTTGTGGAAAAGAGCGGCACAACATGGCAGAGAACGGGCTCCAAGATTTTCCGACGTTACGCTGGAGGCCTTGGTGGAGAAGGTGGAGTGGAGGAGAGATGTGCTCTATCCACGGGGGGCCAGGAAGCCCTCCAGACAAACTCTCAGAAGACAGTGGGGCCAGAGAGCCGTGGCGGTCAATGCCAGGGGTTAAGCCCCGAGGACCTGGATGCAGTCCCGCAAAAAGTTCAATAACCTCACACGAGTGGTCAAGGTCAGTGAATTCATTTTCAAATGCCATATTCCACCAGAGCACCTAGCGCCCGGGCGAGGCGCCGCTAATGCCACCCGCGAAATTCAGCGGGGTTTTTATTTTAGGCCGCCTGCCAGCACCTGCCCCCTCTGGCCTCCTCCTGCGGGGTGCCGGCTGCGATCCGTCAGCTCGGCACTCCTCTTGAGTGCCGGGCTCTTTTGCCGGCACCCCGCTCCCCGGTGGTCCAGCAGGGCCCCGGTGTGCGCTGCGCTAGGCCCCTCCCCTTTAATCAGGGGAGGGAGGCCTGTAGTACCGCGGCGCTATGTGCTGACACACGTGGTGTGCTGCACGTAGCGCCACGATATTCAATGGGAGCGTCCCAAGAGGGAGGGGGAGCGCTTCCAGTAGCGCCCCGCCACCTGCTTGGGGTGCTACCATTCAATTTCGGGCGCGGGGGCGCTAACCTTTTCAGGGCGCTAAAAGTAGCACCCCTGCGAAGTTAGCACCCCAAAGGGGGCCGCGACCCAATTTTTTTCCCCTGTCAATCAGGACTCATACCTAACATTCATAGCTTCACCTCACCCTCACACATTTAGCACTGCTGCAAGCCTCACACCCACATCTCACAGCTGTCACACCCTGCCAGCTATTCAACCATGACAGCCACATCATCCAAACAGATTGAACCACACTCACTGACACACTTCCCTTCTCTTTTGCCGGACAAGGAGGCGCATGACTGGAGGCAGCAGGAGCTATGTGGCGGGGGATAGGCGCTCCTGCATGTCTGAACACCCATGGAGGAGACGGTGCTCACCATCATTGGAGTGGCCATTGCCGAGGCCGTGGCCAGTGGCGGGGCTGAAACCATAGAAGTGGACACTATCCTCATATCTAACCCTCCTTCTAGGCCCAGAGGTCGTCCTCCAAGGCCATCTGCATACTTTCATTAGGGCTCAGCTGAGTTCTAGGCTTAAACTTCAATTCTTCTTCCCACTCCTCTGGATGCTTCTGCCCCATTTAAGATTCAGTCCACCTCTTCAAATGTTGCTTCCTGGCAATGGTGGGCCTCCTGTTGCTGGCAGCGAACCCACCAGCAGTTTGCCCTGCATCGATAAACAGCCCCGCACCAGGAAAATGTGTTGGGGCACAGCAGGGTTTAGGGCGGTGGGCAGAAGTCCCAACATGATCTTCCTCAGCAGGAGAGACATCCAACCCTTAATGGCCAGTTCTTCAGTGCCTTAGGGTGCAGACTATTCAAAAGATGCATCTTTTGTACCAAATATTTAACGCAGGACCCGAGGAAACGTGCCTTTGGCGGTGGGGTGTGGGGGCAATTTTCTGGTCTTCGGATCTTTAACAGATGAATTGTTTTCATACAGAAAACAATACACAGGGATAACGCAGTTCTACTGAGCAGCCTGGTGATGACTGCAGTTTGTAAAATCATTGTACAGCCACAATAATCACAGGTCAGCACCTTAACAAACAGGAAATTAGCCTCTGGGTCTCCCGAAACGTGTTTCCATCTTGTACAAAGCCTGTGCTAGTACCGCTGAGTTCCTGAAGCACAGGGTTCGTGCAGCCAGCTACAAGTTAAATATAAAACCGCCAGTACTTTCTGCTTCAGCACTCCCCAACCTGCAGTTTTCTGCCCAATAAAGCAAAGCAGGTGGGAAATTCTGGGATTTCGAGCACAGAGGTGGAAATTGCAGCCATTAAGACTGACTGCTGGAAAGATTTTACTTTAAGCGTGTTTTTCAGGCTGCCAGTCTTACCTAATCCCAGCAGCTTTACATTTATCTTGGAGCTGAATGCGATTCAGGAGCCCTGTGCAATATAAAAGCACCTTAAGAAACAAGCTAGTTGCGAATCAAGAAATGCCGATCAAAAGCTTCATGGCCATGTTTCAGAAACCGATCAGAAAAGCCTGTTTCACTGACAGTAAGGTGTTGATCATTGTGGAGGAGCCACTTGCTTAAAGCATGGTCCATTATTCTTGAAACACACTTAGATTTAGATATTGAAGGAATAGATGGACTAGTGCTTTTGTGCTTGTCTTTTTATCATACCGTCAATATTGGCTCGGATTTTACGGGGCCTATGACCACATATGCACAGCGTACATGGTCGTAAGTGCCCCGGCAAGTTCCGGGTTTCCGCATGCGCTTCAGCTTGACAGATCATCCGCAAGCGCAAGAAATGGACATTCGCTGGCGGAGAGTTGGGCTATTTGCCCAAGTACTGCCCAGCGAATGCCCACGAAACTCTTACGCCTGGTGAAAGCATTTTAAACCTGCGACGAATTATTTTTAGTTGGGTTGTGTGAAAATATATTTTTTATGTGATTCCTATTA